>BSBN01000757.1:15807500-18207500 GCA_027924645.1 Cunninghamia lanceolata
AAAGGCAAGAATCAGAAAAGGAAAGTGCTCCGGTGCAAGCCCCCTCCTGGACCAGATCCTCCAAAAGCTCTGCACCAACCACTTCCAAGAGTCAAAAAGCCTCAAAACTAGAAGCCAGGACATCCAAAAAGGGAGAGAAGAGAACAAAGAAAAAGGCAACAAGGTCTTATACAAGTCAGAAGGATGATGAAGAAACTGAAACAGATGAGGAAGTCAAGAAAATGAAGAAGAAGAAGAAATCATCCGATGAACCCTCTACCAGTCATAGCAAGGAAGAAGAGGCAGAAGAGTTTGTTGAAAGGCCTATTCTATCCATTGATGATGTAATTAAGGTGGTTACTATGGATGGGAATCTGCAATAAATGATAGAATTCTATGATGAGTATAATGATGCAGATAAAAGGATCTTGGAAGAAGCCACAGTTAAGTACCTAAACATATATAATAAAGAATTCATTGAAATCATTTCTCTAATCCCCAAGAGTTTAGAGAAAGTACTTGAACTCAGAAAAGATAATGCCAAGGAAAAAGATATGGAGATCTGGGAACAAATAGCTATTCAGCTCTATCCCTCCATCACTCCAAAGCAAATGAACATGATCTTCAAAGATTGCAAGGATGAGTTTCGAAGCAAAGCCAGAATGAACAAGCTTATGCTCAGAGAGACTGATCAGGTGGCTAAAGAGACTGAAGACATCCTCTGGAATGCCTATAAAAGATTTAATCTCCCTATTGTAGAGGACAAGTGATGAACCCTCTACCATGGATGTCAAAGGATCAAGTACATCTAAGGAAGATTCTACTGAGAAAGTTGTAGAAGAGATAAAGGAAACAAGTAAAGAGAAGACTAAGGACTTAGATTCCTCTGTTCTGGAAGAGGAAGTCCATGAAGAAGTAGACATCTCTCTTTCAGATCCCCCAACAGACTCTAGAATTGAAGGAGAAGAAAGAATCAGTCAAGAAGACGAAGTGAAGGGAAGAGAAGAAGATCAAACTAAGAAAACCACAGGTGACAGTGCTGAGGCTGCAGAAGGACAGAAGACTTTGTCTTTGGCAAGAGACACTGTAGAAGCTGTTAAAGACTTCATGACCAAGGAATTGATGGAATTGGATGAACTGGAGCTATTTCAAGGACCACTAAATTTTGACTCTCTCTCTCTGATCTAGACAATGAAGGTAGCATCTTTCGCTCAAGCCAAAGAAAAAGAAAAGCTTCTGAAGTCTCATATGGAAGATTGTGAGCTAATAGAGATTGCATCTGGTGTGCTAGAGAAAATCATGCCATCCTTCCAAAAGGATCCTTCAGTCTCCACATCTGGTAATCTGAAGTCTCTTGTTAATTATGTTAGCACACATTTTGATTCTTTCGAGAAAGCAGTAGAAGAGAAAGTTCAGAAAGAGTTTTTGGGTAAGAGATTCTTTGAGGTACAAGGACTCATAACATATGATAGGAGAAATTTGGATATTGGGATAAAGATCTTAGAAAATTCTCTTAAATATGGTGGAGATCTATACAAATTTTGTCTATCTTGGTCCACCGTAACAGCAGACATCACCAAGAAGGTGGAAGAACAAGAAAGCAAACTATCAAGTTTGTCTCAAAGTTTTGATCCTCTCACCTCTTCCATAATGAATCAAGAGTGTCAGACTATTGCAGCCATAAATGAAATAAAGAAGCTTGAGAAGGAGAAGAAAAATAGAATAAGCAGGCTAAGTGAACTAAGAGGGATAATTATCCCTAAGTTAGAAGCTATGCATGAGGCCCTAACTGATGCTCAGAACATAGCTTGGACTAGTGATCTAACAGATCTAAAGAGGGTAGAAGCTTTTACATTCCTGTTGAGTGGTCACATTTCAATTTTGGGCAGGATGAAGTAGAGTTGGGCAACAGAATTTGTCCAGTTGAAGACAACTTTTGTAGATATACTTCAGTATATGTAAGTATAACATGTATATATACTTATGCGACTAAGTATATTTGGATTTTTGGGAATTTTGGTGTGCAGATTCTACCCTTTTCCATTGATGTCAAAGGGGGAGTGAGGAGTAGTGAAAAATGTGGAATCTAGCTAAGGGGGAGCTCTGGAAAAGTGTACTTTAGAACAGAGCATCAGCCAAGGGGGAGTGTAGTGTGACACTTAGTCATTTTTCACTAAGTGTTGCCATCAATGCCAAAGGGGGAGATTGTTGGCAAGAGACACTGTGTGGCTTCATGAATGTTGTCATTGATGGCAACAAAGTCCATCCCACACATCCACAGGACATGGTATGTCTATACCGGAAGTCAGATTGAAGAGTATTTTAGTCCAGTGACCAAGAACAAAGCATGCAACAAGGTCTGACAATCAGGTCCATATCTCTCAGAGGAAGTATCTCAGTAAAGTGCGGACTTGGGGAAGTCAAGAGGAGTACCATGACTGATACATTCTAGAGATTGAGCCTCTAGTGATGAAAGAGTGAAGAGATATGAGCACCTAAGTGTTGGGTTCCTATTTGGTAGAGTAGACTAAGGAAGAACTGACCGACAGAGCATCAGACCTTAATCCAGATGAGAAATTGATGGTGATCAGGTTTCTTGAAGGATCATTCACGGTTGGCCAACATGATTGATAAATTTTATAAGTATCTCCTTGATATGCATCACTTAGTAAGCAAGGATTCAGTCGACAGATCAGAGTTTGGGAAAATATTAAGTATTCTAGATGCTGACTAGAAAGATGATGAAATCCTTGGTGCGGATATATATACCAGATGGATTTTGATGTGAAGTTGTGTGTGGTGTGTAGTGAAGTGCAAAGAAAATTAGAGAGTAGTGTGGAAACAACCATATAGGTCCGGAATGTGACAGAACAACAACATTAGAATGGAGGAAGAATGAAGTGCAGTAGATCAATATATTGAGCCTAACCAGAACTAAACCTCAGCATATGTGGATGCTCCTCATTAGTTTAAGTACCTAGTTTTCTTTCTATAAACTATTGTATGCAGTGAACCTCTTGTGAGCAATGTGCTCAGGCAGTGAATCCTAATTGGCAAGTGCCATTTTGTACTACCTTATTCTTTTAACAGAGAATACAATCTTGGGTTAGTCACCCCGTGGTTTTTCCCTTAACAAGGTTTTCCACTTCAAATCATTGTGTTATGTGTATTGATTTTATTTCTTCTTTCATGGTTATGCATGCTTATATGACTTGATGCTGTACTAGTTGTTAAAGAGGAAACAAAAAGTTAAAATAATTAAGATAACTGATTCACCTTCCCCTCTCAGTTATCAACAAGTATATCTTCAAATGGCCTAAGTCTGGCAAAATAGAATACAGTACTATTCAAGAGTAGAACACTTAGTTGATTTGGTCCGCATTCCTCTGGTGTTGCATATCTTGATATGTGGTTTTGAGGTGTTGTAAACACTTTTATGAAGTGTCTAAATCTAGAGTTGTAGGTTCTGAAGTCCACCAAAAATATAGTTACAAGCTCCTGAGTATCGCTACACTATTTGATAGAGTTTGACTGTGACAGAGTCTAAGTTTTGATGGTCTGCATTTTTCCACTAAAAGATATTTTGCCTCACAGTTCTAAAGGTATGGCTTGTGATGTCTAAGGAGTCTTTGACATGATTTTGAGTAAGTCCTGTGGTCTATAGTAAAAGATGTAGTCTGACAGATGAACTGAATCAGTGGTAGTCTGAGTTAGAGGCTGACATGATAAGTATTAATTGTATGCGATAAGTTCTATTGTTTAGAACTTAATCCTAAGTTGTTCAATAGTTGAGGCAGACATAAGTGAATGCAATTCAAGTGTTGTTTGAGTCCACTGGGAGTTTTGGTAAATAAATTTAGCCGACAAGCTACTTTAGGTATGAGTGCATTAGGCTAACCTATTATGAAGATTTTAAGTGTTGTGGATATATATATAAGGGATCAAATTTAGTTTGGTGTGTGTGATGTGAATGTGATACATACGTATGTGTGACATATAGAGGAAGGTGATTTTGTGGAAGCAATAAAGAGCAGAAGAAGAGAGATCATATTCTCATGTAAAAGCAAAACAGTGAAACAGAGCAGTCAAAGATGAAGAGTTTTGAGATAGTATTTTTGTACTTCATTCGAGCTACAACCATGCATTTGTAGATACAGTCTGAGTAGTTCAACTTGGCATTGAGCCACTCTTCCTTCTTTCTTTCTCTAGGTAGTGAGCCTATTTAGGAAGTGAGACTTTCTTGCAGTGAGCATTTCTCTAGGTAGTGATCCTTTTTGTAATATGGTATTGTGCTATATTAATATATTGTAAGCTAACATTCACTATGGTTTTTCCCTTTTTGGGTTTTCCATGTAAAAATCTTGGTGTTCATGTGTTATGTTGTTATGGTTGTTGTTCCTATGTTTATTCTGCTTTCAAATTATTAATTTTGAAGATTGGATTAATAAAATTTTTAATAAGTGGTTTTATGGAATACTAGTTCACCCCCCTCTCAGTATTCCTTTCTATCAACTTAAAGAAATAACCATCACTTTCTTTAAGATGATAAATGTTTCAATCTCTCCTTTTTCTAGTAGTTATCAGAGTTCTAGATTTCTTTCTAGTCTCAAAGTCATCATCCTAAAACATAAGACTATAACCTTTACTACATAATTGTCCAACACTCAACAGATTCTTCTTTAAGCCTTTGACACAAAGAATATCATCAATAATATGCTTTCCATCAACACTGATTGAGCCTCTTCCACATATTTTAGAAGTACAATCATCACCAAAGATAACTAGCCCTCCATCATATTTCTCAAATTTAACAAACTTGCTTTTATCACCAGTCATATGATTTGAGCAACTATAGTCAATAACTCAATAGTTATTTTATTGACTAGTAAGAGGAGTATCTTTATTATCAAGACTTACCTCCAGGGCATTTTCTTCCATGCATCCTTCAGAGTCATCTGTAACGATGTCATCTTTCTTGTGCACCATCCTAGATCTACCTCAAGCTATTAAGCTTTCTTCAAAGGAACCTAGCTTTGATACCAATTGTTGAAGGCATAAGACAATTGAGGGGGGGGGGGGGTGAATCATTTGTATCAAAAAACTTCAAACTCTTATAAACATAATCACATCCACATCAATTCACTTAGACCCTTAATTTGTTAAGAGGTTTAAACATGAAAGACATATAACATAAACTTAAACACATCAACACCATGCATAAGAGAACACCATATTTTTACATAGAAAACCCTAAAAGGGAAAAACCACGGTGATGATTATCTCACAATATAATGTAGTAATAATACCAAATTACAAAGGCTCACTACCATAGAGAGAATTCTTACTGTAGGGGACTCATTGTCTAAGTGGACTCATTGCCCACTGAGAAAGAAAGAAGAAAGAGAAGAATGGCTCACTACCATGCTTTGAACTAATATAATTGCATCTAACCTATGCATGGCGTTTAGTTCCAATGAAGCTCTATATACATCACAACAAACTCAACACCTTCACAGCATCACCAAAAATTGTAGACACCTACTCATTCCATCTAGTAGCCTAACACATGAAAGCCCTTGCTTCCCTAATCAAATTCATATCACAACATCATATCCCTCATACAAACACCCATCCATGAGTCCTTGACACTTATTTATACCATTATTATCCTTAAAATAATCTTCAAGGTCGGCAACACAATCTTCTATCCTTGAAACAATATCCAAAGTCAGAAAACACACAATACTTGAATTATGTCTAGACCTAAACATTCCATGACACAAAGGAATGAAGGAAAACCAATATATGCTTTAGCTTAGACTAGAATCTATCTAGACACACTACACCACACTCACATAATCACCAAATCAACTCCTCAATTAGCACAAATATTCTAGGTCAACAAAATAGTGTAAACATAAGGAATTCTTGATCACATGCTTCCACGATCACAACCATAACTTGCAGACCATACACAGGACTTTAACACAATCTATAAACCTCCATGAACATCTTGAAGTCACCTGGAACTCAACAAATTCTACCACAACAACTTTCACCTGAACACAACAACTTTCACTTGAATACAACAACATTGTCAAACTTTGCTACACAATAAATTACTTTCTAGACTACCAAATCACAACCCTTTTGGATGGAAGATAGATAAGATCCTTATGAACACATATCTAGAACTGTAGCACCTAAAACCTTTTTGTGGAGCAATACAAAGCAAAATACTTTCTCTTAGACACCTCTGTATAGCTCAGAAACACTGTCAAATACTGTTCTCAAAATGATGAACATAACTTTCACTGCACAACAATCTAGAGAACCAAATTTTGGATTTAGAATCTTCAAACATTTATTAACAACATATCCAAAATGCACACTTAGATCTCTAACATAGAAGAAATGCAGAGTAAAGACTTCAAATAGTATTCTGTAAGCCAAAAGACTCTTCAAGACATTGTTTCCAGTATTAATCAAATTTTCTCAAAAGCACTTGGAAACTTAGCAACATGAACAATCTACTAACATCATCAACACTTCTACAAGGCATTCAGATCACTTTAACACAACAACTTAATCAAACAACAACAACAACAACATTAGAAGACATAGATGACACCAATGAAAACACAAACATGTTGACATCAATGACAACACTGATTAGTACATACTTGCAACACATCCTTCATAGCTTCAAACACCAAGGAATTACATCTGCACAGTCCAATCATTTGGAAATAGGACAACTTCAAGGACAAAACATGAAGACTTGAAGTATAACAACCACATCAACTTGAGAAAACTTGTGTGGTACTGGAAATAAGAAAGATCATCGTGAAACTTTTCTAGATGATTTTACATGAATCATAAAACATCCCCAAACACTCCTTTGCCACCACACATCAAAGAATTGTGTTGCACAACTTCAATCATTAACTCTGAGAACACTCTATCATCTTGAACACACTGCAACATGCTATCATTTCAAAAACTAGGTTGTGGGCCACCAAGAACCTTGAAACTAGAGAAAAGCATATAACACAAATCTAGAAAGATGTCCTCAAAATTGCAAGGGCAATCGTTCACTTGCAGAGGAATGCGGAGCATTCCAAAAAACCTTCAACACTGGCTTACTCTACTAGAACATATGTCGGTACTCTATCATGTACAACTTTCACAGCAGAAGGGTAAATGATTTAAATCTCTGGAATTATTATCTTCACTAGAATCTTAACATACCTTCAGAACTGCATAGCTAAATCTACAAATGTGGAGGAATGTGAAGCATCCTTCTTCCATCTAGTGACTATCTTCACAAAACTAATCATTGTCTTCACTTTATCTTTGGAAAAACACATTTCTGGTAGTCCATACATCATAACCCTTAGAATATGCAATATTTGTCATTATATTGAGCTATATTCCAATCTACAGAGGCCCAAAACCAAATGGATGGAAATGTTGAGCAATTTCCTGGACAATCTTCAAAGGTGGTTATTTTGAAATAGAGACTATCACCAACTTCTAGAGGCTAAATCTTCTATCTTAACACATGCATTCTTAGGGATAGTAGAGGAGAGCATACAACATATCTTAGTCCATCAATACCATATCTTAGTGCTTCTAATTTCCATATGAAAGTATCTTCTTTAGGAGCATGACATGCATATCTCAATGTATCTTCAAATTCCAATTCTCATCTCAATATATCTTCTTTAGGAGCATTTCATCCAACTATGAATGCTATTACACATTCATAATAGTGTTGACATCAATGCCAACCTTGTGATAGTGTTGACATCAATGACAACCTTGTGACAGTGTTGACATCAATGACAAACAATACAACCATTCGAACCATATGTGTAACAATCTCCCCCTTTGGCATTGGTGGAAACACATACTTGCACATTTCTCCCCCTTTGACATTGAGGACAAAGGGCAACTACCATAAGATTAATCAGCAACCATACATCTACACATTTTCCTTTAGGTTATAACAAACTCCCCTTATCAACAACCACTACCTGCTCCCCCTAAGAGGTAGCCATCATCAGTCCAAGAAACAAAGATATAACACTAACTTCCCCTAGATGCATCACTATGCATCTTTAGAAAGAAGAAAGAGGCGCAATTACTCCTAACTTCTATTAGAGATACTCAAAGGTGTTTGTTGTGTGGTTACACAACACATCCTATTTTGCCTTAGCAAAATAGGGACCCAACCTTTTTTGCCTTTCACTTGCTTTTCTTGTTTTGGGCGGTATGGTAAAAGTCAAGCATCAGACGCAAAGTAACATCACCCCTGGGTATGCATAGGCCTCATGAAGGAAAATGTTAAATGTCAAAGGTAGTTTTTTCCATGAACCACACCAAGTGAAAGAGCACAAAATTTTAAGCAAGTTTGCCTTTTCGATCACCCTGAAATTCCTTAAGGGTAGGGAGTTATGCATGGTCAAAGTGTGGTCAAACTAGATATGTCCAGAGGGTCATATTCACCAATATCCCTAATATATGTTTATACAAAGAGAAACTTGATATCCACATATTTGTTAATATGAAGATGTCAAAGTTAAATCTTGGAGGGCATTTACCCATCAAGTACTTGTGCACATTCAAGGAGAGTCATATTTCTTAATATCCCTCATATTCGTTAATATGTAGACCACCTTTAGATATAATGTAAACGCTCAGCATTAGCACAATCCTTAACATCCATCATACTAGTTAAGATCCCTGATCTTCCTTAATATGATGATGACATCATCCTAACCTAATAGAAAGAAAACCCAATATGATAATGACATCATTAATATGCTTGACTCCCAGAGGGTCGTATTTCTCAATATCCATCATATTAATTTACATGCCTGATCTTAGCTAATATGACGATGACATCATTTACACTCTAGGTTGAAATATTAGTAAAAGATGCTGATGTCACCCTCATCTTCAAATGGGGGAGGATATTTCACATATTTAAAGACCCTAATATTACTTAATATCCTAGACATTAGCTAGTATGACAATGATGTCACCTGATATCTATGACCCCGATCAAATGGTAGCACATCCTCGCGAGGGAATCTTGTTAGGACAAAAGATTCTCCACACTTCTGCGAGATTGAGACATGTGTCCACATCAATATCCTAACTTATTAAGGACATATCTAGAATCCAATAACATGTTTTCGGTCAACAATTATTGACCTGGTCATCATGCTGATGTCATCCTAATCTTTGAATGTGGAGGATGTTTTATAAAACTAAGATCCCTCATATTTCTTAATATCCTCATATCCACACTTGAGGTACGTAACACATGGATCCTCAAACACCAATAGGAAGCTGCCACGTGGCATGCTGACCTGATCATGTTAACATCTTATAATGTCATGATTGTCAAAAGGGGTAAGATGACCCAATTTTAGTCAATAGTTTGTCATCTTCATGGTGAAGTCATCATCATAATTTCACTAATATTAGTCACATTTCTTAACATCCCTGATATTCATAGAGTCATTGTGCAAATTAAGTTGTATTACCATAAATTGTGAAAGTAACAGAATGGGCGTAGATTTGAACGATGAATGGAGGAAAGTGTATGTAGGGTAAGCGCATGCATCTAGATATAAACCAAATAGTAAAAAGGGTAGCGATCATTAGGTATGTAATGGTAAAACCCTTTTTTGTCATTGATGGTTAAAATGAGCAGGTAAAATTGTTTTACCATAGTAAATCGACATGATGATATGTGATGTATTGAATAAAGATTTAAAATCATCAGGATATTTGTATTACCGAAGAATTGCATGATCATATGATATGTTAGGGTAAGAAATGCATGTGCTTTATTGCAGGATTCAATGGCACTCCATAAGAATAGATCAAGTACAGAGTTTCTGAAACCTAGGTGCATACAACTAGAGGAATATTTGTGTCAAATTGCACAGGCTTCTGTCTAATGAGGTAGAAATTCTGTAGAAATTAGAAGAAAAGATGGAAGGAAAGATTGAAAATCAAGATGAGGACTTTTCAGTTAAGACTTTCTAAGACAATTTCAAACTTTATGTAGATGACCCTCTCAACCATTCATCAAAAGAAATAATCAATAAAGCCATGAGGATGAAGGCTAAAGTGGAAAATTAATAATGAGATGCTGAATAGCAGAAAGAATAAATGGTTTGCATTACAAGCATAGATGAAATCACAAGAACATGCAATAAAAAAGGCCAAAGTCCAAGATGGAAAGAAATAGAAAGAATAGTGCAAGTATATGAGCTCATCAGTGGATAGATAAGTGTGCCTGCAGAAGAAGAGAACTTGTCCACTGATGAGGAAGATGAAGAATAGGCATAGTGCACATGATCATGTGCATAGTATGATACCAAATGGTTGCTAGTTGGCAACCTATGCCACATGTACCATTGACTCGTTCAAGGAGCAATGTGAACCATTGATCTTAATTGATAAATCCTGATCATTGGATCTTTGTAACTGCGTCCTCCCCTTGTCCTATAAAAGGGTGATGGAGTGCACTTTTCATTCATTTGAAACTTAATTGAGATTAGATTTTTGAAACCTCAGGACTAATTCTCAAACATGATAGTAAATGTACATGTCTATTGTATACTTAATGAAGAAGAAGATTTAGATTACATACAATTGTAAACTTTGAGTAATTTGTGGATAAATTCTTGACTTGTACTTTGATTTGTTGCATCCCTTGGAGTACAATTCATGTTGTTTATGTTGCTTTCATTCCTTTTCCATCAAAGTTAGCATCAACCATACCTAGCTATGGAACATCCTAGTGATCCTATGGTTTGATTTCCTTCTCTTCATGATAGTATCTAGAATGTATGTGGATCAATAGCTAAAGATTCAACCATTTAAGTAAAGTTTAGCAAGCATTCATTACAATTTGTTTAATTTCATTTGAAATCACCATCATAATTACAAATTCATAGAAAATCCAAAGCAAATACAGTGAAATATACTGACATCTCATAGAAAACTGAATATTCATGGCATATTTGAGTTGAAAAGCATGTAAATTTGAAAATCTCATGCAAATGCATACAAATCTATTAAATACAGTAGAATTAACCTTGTCTGTTAAAATATTTACACAAAGTGGGTGGAAAAATGACAAACATCAGTTCTTGGAATTAGAAACATAAGGCCCCTTGAATGGAAAATAGCAAGGCATATCAAACTAGTGAGCAATGTCAGTAGATTATGAACTAATCCACGAAGAGTTGGGATCATGAATTCCCTAAATTCATTGTGTCTTTCAAGATGATAAAGGTTTGATTTGCAATTCTTTATCTATGAGTGTTGTGACTAACATCATAATCAACATAAATTAGCACTAGAAGGAGGGCCTACTCTTCTACTTCTTGAATCAATTGCTTCCACATCATCCCTGCATCTACACAAGGTGATCTTGTCACAGTTCATAAGAATTAGCCATACTTCAGGCATTTGTGTAAAGATTCACTTGTTTTGAGGTTATTATAGAGTTCTCATAAATATCTCTGTATTGTGCATGAATACTTTAATCTTTGCAGTTAGTTGCTTGAAGTTTTCAAATATTGAGTCATTGTTCAAGTTTTCTTGCAAATACCCTATAGTAACTTGTCGACATGACTAGATAACCTGATATTTATGATCAGAAGTCCAATCTCTACTCATATTTACATTTTGTGCAAATATTATGAAAATATCTAGTTATCATAGCATCCTGACCATAAATATCCACTCTAGAAGATCATATCCTCTAATCTTTGCAAAGATTCAACTAGAATAATCATATTCTGTGTTAAGTTGTCAGAATCCTAGCTCACAGGCCTAATACCAGGTCCAAATCCATTGGACTTCTTGAAGAATTACCTATTCATGGACTCAAACCCTATACAATTGATATTAATCATACTCCCGAGTCTAGTGCATCAGTATCCTCATCTAGACATACTGTAACACCTCCATTATCTCCTGCTATGTCTTAGTCACCTCCGAGATCTCCAATTATACCTCAAGTGCATGAAGAACCAGTCACAATGTCTTTCTTTGCAACTCAGTCACCACTTGTATTTACTGCATATCATCATTTGCCTAAAAATCCTGATAATTTTTTTTCCAAAATATCACCCTTATCTGGATGCAGAAGATCATATCAGGACATATAAGGATGCTTTCTTTAGAGCAAGAATATAACATCAAGATGTGGTGTGTAGATTGTTCCCTTACTCCTTTGGAGAAGAAGCCTATAGCTAGTACATCAGTCTTACTGAATCAACCATCTGTACCTAGGAAGCTTTAGAGAAAGCCTTCTTAGGGAGATTAAAGATACCAGTGGATCTGGCCATTACTTACCACATGCTTTCTACTATTAAAAGAGCCGAGGGAGAAATGATCTCTAATTTCAACACTAGGTTTCAAAAGATGTATTCCAAGTTAGTTTCTCCATACAACATAGGTGATGAGGTAGCTATACTATTCTGCCTTAGACCCTTTGACTTCTATGCTCATCAGAAGAACATATCCACCTATCACTTCATTGTCTAGTGCATTTGAGGAGGCTATTAAAGTCAATCAGCAGCTAACCCCAAGCTTTGCACCTAATTCTAGATATCATGTAGATCTTGTACAACCTCAAGGCAATGGAGTTATGCAACCTCTAGCCATCATGCCTAGTCCCTTGCAAATACCTCCACTTAGCATTATGCCTCCTCCAAATGGAAATGGCCAGATGATACCTCATCCTGGACAAATGCCACAGGATGCAAGACAAAACAATGGTGGCAGTTCTTTCTTCAAATCTCAGCAAGAAAATGTAGTAGCCAAGGTTCAGGAAGAGAACGGTGACATTAAAGAAATATCTACACAATTAAGGAAGTCGACTACTAAGATTACACACATGAGAAATTAGAATTTATATTCTCAACCAAACCAGAATAGAGGATATAGTAATAGTAATGATAGACTTGGATATCCTGACAAAGGATATAACAATGAAAAGAATTTCAACAATAATAATAATGCTACTCCCAGACCACCTAGAAAATGGAACACTAGACCAAACAATGTTTCACTACCATCACCCTTGGATAATTAGACACTTAATGATCCTAAACAAACAACCAAGGTGAATCTAGTAGAAGATGCCCTCACTAATTGGCGCAGGATGTATAATACTAAAGCACATAAAGAGTTAGACTGTCCTTAGTTTCAAACAACAACTAGAATTTTCCAAGCTGAAGTATCCAATACTGCAAGAGATCCTCCTTACCTTGAAGGGAATGAGATTGTTCCTTTAGGATATGAGTTAGCCCTAATGTTAGAAAGTTCCAATAGTCATCAACATCAGCATCATCAAATGACTTCCTTTCATGAGAACTTTATGCTGGCATGTGAAGAGTCTGCCTTAGCATTTGAAACAAATTATGTGTTTCCCTTTTGAAGATGAAGATGATAGGACACTAGCTCTACTAAGAACTCATAGTGAGATTGATTATCTGGAATGTCAAGGAGAGATGCGATTGTTTCCATAGCGTCTGTAGCTTTGTTTTCAATCCTTGGTATCTGCTCAAAAGAGATCTTGACGAAGTATTCTTTGAAGTTATCTACCATTCTCTTGTAAGGGATTAGTTTCTCATCTTTTGTTTGGTAGTCATCATTCACTTGATTTATGACCAGTTGTGAGTCACCATACACTTGTAGTTCTTTGATATTCCATTCAACTGCTAGCTTGATACCAATGACTAGGGCTTCGTACTCTACCACATTGTTAGTGCAGGGAAACATTAATCTGTATGATTTAGGGATTGTATCACTGTTAGGTGTGATCAATAAGATACCTGCCTCTGATCCATGTTGGGTGTATGAGCCATCGAAGTACATTTTCTAGGTTGCTGTATTTATGTGGAAGATAGATTCATCTGGAAACTCAAAGTTCAGAGGGCTATCATCTGTTAGAGGTGCCTCTGCTAGTTGATCTGCTAGTACTTGTCCCTTTATTGCTGTCCTATCTATGTATTCGATATCCAACTCACTGAGAAGCATGACCCATTTGGACAATCTACTTGCTAAAGTTGCCTTGTTGAGTAGATATTTGAGTGGATCGATCTTCGCCACCAGTTTGACAGAATGTGACAACATGTAATGTCTCCATTTTTGTGAGGTGAAGACCACCCCTAGACATGCTCTTTTGATAGGTGTGTATTGTAATTCATACCCGACAAGTGTTCAACTGATATAGTAGATTACCTGCTCTTTTCCGTCATAGTTTTTCTGTGCCAGGAGAGCTCCCAGAGCTGTGGGTGTAGCTGAGATATACAGTATTAGAGGCTTGCCCTGAATTGGTGGCATCATACCGGTGGTTTCATAAGATATTCCTTTAATTGCTGAAATGCCTATTTACATGACTTGTTCCATTTGAAAGGGACATTCTTGTGTAGAAGGTGAGAAAATGGGTGGCACTTGTCTGCCAATTGAGAGATGAACCTTCTGATAGATTGCAATTTTCCCTATAAGGATCTTAGTTGAGTTAGATTCTTAGGAGGTGGCATCTCCATGATGGCCTTCACCTTAACTGGATCAACTTCGATGCCATTTGCAGACATGATGTATCCTAGTAGTTTGCCTGATGTAACCCCGAACACACACTTCTTTGGGTTGAGACGCACATTAAACTGTTCCAACTTGTTGAAGATCTTGTCTAGTACTGCTAGATGGTTTTCTCTTGTAAGTGATTTTGCCAGAATGTCGTCGATGTAGTCTTCCATTATAGTATGCATCATGTTGTGGAAGATTGTTGTCATGGCTCTCTGATATGTTGCCCCAGCATTTTTTAGACCAAATGGCATGACACACCAACAGTAGGTGCCCCAAGGACATGTAAATGCAATCTTGTGTTGGTCTTCTGGTGTGATCTTTATCTAGTTATATCCTGAGAAACCATCCATGAGTGACAGCATAGTGTGCCTTGTCGTGAGATCTACAATCATGTCTATGTTTGGCAAGGGGAAATCATCTTTTGGACAGGCTTTGTTCAAGTCCCTGAAATCATTGCATATTCAAACTCTGCCATCTGGTTTAGCCACTGGTACTATGTTTGAGACCCATTCAGGATAGTCTATAGTTCTGATAAATCTGACATCTAGCAGTTTCTTTAGCTCTTCCTTTACCATGAGGGCCACGTGGATGCATCTTTCTAAGTTTTTGTTTGATCGGTTTAGCTCCTAGAGCTAAAGATAAATGATGCATGATAAGATTTGGATCTAGCCCTGGCATGTTAGCATATGTCCAAGCAAATTTGATTTGTTTTCTCTCGAAGAAATCAGTAAATACTGGTTTTTCATGTTCTGTTAGAGCTTTTGCCATGTGGATCATTCTTGATGCAGAGGAAAACACAACAGAAGCTTACAAATGGGAAGGAGGAGTCATTAACACAACTAGCATGTTAAAATCCTATCGGCTTATCATCATCATCATATTTCTTGCAAACACAGACAACATCATCATATTCGGCTAGCGTAAACATCCTCCTGATGTTCACTGTTCATCTTACCGCCAAACTCTATCTTCATCATCATGATGTTCAACATCACCTTCATCAGCAGGATATAAAATATCCGGTTCCTCTGATATATCCTGATGACGACAACTTCAAGCACCTTTCCTTCGATGCTCACATCACCCTGATATCCAACTAGGATATGACTTATCCGGTCATATTGAAACATCCTGATGATGTTAACCAAACTTTATGCCGATGACTTACGCCGATGCCAAAACACTTAGCGACAGCAGGATAAGCTTGCATAGGGTGATATTCGCAATATCCTGATGACGATGATGTCACTCGCACCCGATGATGATGTCAATGCACCTGATGATGATGTCAACAGGATATAAGACACTTATATCCTCCGCAACATGATAATGAATATCTGGTGATCTTTTCAATATCCTGATGATGACCTCTCCGGTCCTTAGCCAAAAAGTGAACTTTCACTCCTGCATGCGATAGCGATATGCAGATGATGGATACACACGAAAGATGATCCTGACGATGATATACACACTGAGTATATATCCGACTTATATCATCCTGATGCCTTCAAAACATACAGTCTTCGTCAGCTTCATAACCTGATCTGGATAGCGATATACTCACAGATGTCGATGCGATTCACTCCATCTGGAAAAGCACATGCAGATCCCTGTATATCCGTCAGCTGCATGCGAACTCACAGAACCACACAATTTCACAAATAAAACATGATGATCAGGCCGAATCGCCTTCAGATCAAAACTTAATAGTTTATCTACCTAAACCCTAGCACATGAGGATGCTAGGTTGATTCATAGCATGCTACCAATCGATCTCCCACACAATGAAATGCATAAATAGAAAACTAAAATACAACCTAAACTAACATGCATGACCATTCCACCGATTCACAGAATCAACCGGTGGAAGGGTTGAAAGAATCCATTAACCTGTAATCAGAACAGAAATCAAAACATAAACAACTGATAAACCAGATAATGCAATTGATGAGATCTTATTTAGATGAAACACAAATGTCCTGTTCCTACAACAATGTTTCACAATGTCTGGACTGATCTCTGGATCTCACTCAATCACCAGTACAACATAACATAACTACTACTCTCTCTTCTACTCTCTTCTCTAACTGTGTGTTCTCAAACCCTAACTGATCTGAGTTATTTATAGCAATATCCTACGAGTACTACCAACTCGATTCCCAGCGGCTGGGAGCTTCCAAACGGCTGCGAGAGGACAGCTCATACTACCTGATCACGAGCTCTAACTACCTGCACACTCTCCTAGGCTGATCTAATACATATGCATTGGTCCAATGGACCTTATTACATTATGAAGTCAAACATGCTAACAATAGACTAATATCCTGTCATGCGGACAATGAACCTATATCCTGTCTTGTAGGGGTGCTCCTGCACCATACTCCCCAGAAGAAGAAATCTCAAGTCCACTTGAGATGAGAGTATGAAGATCTGCACCATGTTTCTGGATCAGCTCTTCAGTCATCCAGACTGCTTCAGAATTAGGTTTTCCCTTCCAAGAGACTAGATACTCCAAGTACTATTTATTCCGAGTCTGTTTGACCACTCTGGTGTCCAAAACCTTCTGCAACTATGGAGGATCATGCTTGGGAATGTTATCATGGACTGTATCCTGTAGGAGTTCCTGATCTGCATCTGGATAAGACTTGTATGGAGTTAAATCACATACATTGAATATAGGGGACAAACCAAGATCAGGGGGGAGTTGTATCTCATAAGCATTCTGTCCATGCTTGTGCAAGATCTGACATGGTCCAACTTTTCTCTGCATGAGTTTAGTATATTTGCCCTTAGGAAGTCTGTCCTTCTTTAAATGAACCCATACCAAATCTCCAACATCAAACTGAACATCCTGCTTCTTTTTATCAGCATATTCCTTATACTTCAAGGTGGTTTGCTGCAGTTGGGTCTTGACTTGATCATGAACCTCTTTGATGGCTTCTGCAAAAGCTTCACCTTCTGCACTAACAGGGTCTACTGTAGGTAGATCTCTCAATTCCAAAATTCCTCTTGGATGCATACCATAAACTATCTGGAAAGGTGATTTCCCTGTGCTCCTATTGACAGTATCATTATAGGAAAATTCAGCTTGAGATAGAATATTATCCCACTTTTCTCCATGTTGTTTTGTCAAACATCTAAGCAAATTTCCTAAGGAACGGTTCACTACTTCAGTCTGTCCATCCGTTTGAGGATGATATGCAGAGGAAAAAGACAAATTTGTTCCAAGTTTCTTCCAAAGAGTTCTCCAGAAGTGACCAATAAACTTCACATCCCTATCTGACACTATGCTCAATGGCAATCCATGGATTCTGACAATCTCCCTGAAAAACAAATCTGCAATGTATGAAGCATCAGCAGTGGTTTTGCATGGCAAGAAATGTGCCATTTTGCTGAATCTATCCACTACAACAAAAACACTGTCAAACCCTTTCCTTGTCCTTGGTAAACCCAAGACAAAATCCATACTTATGCTTTCCCATGGTCTGGAAGGAATGGGTAAGGGCTGATATAAACCTGCATTAGTCGACCTGCCTTTAGCTTTCTGACATATCACACATGTCTCTACAAACTTTCTAACATCTAATTGTAACTTAGACCAAAAGTAATGTCTTCAGACAAGATCAAGAGTCTTATCTAGACCAAAATGACCTGCCATAGCTCCACAATGTTTCTCCTTAATGATGTTTAACCTCATAGAACACCTTGGAATACATAACTGTCCACCTTTGAACAACAATCCATCCTGAATCAAAAATTCAGAGAATTCAGCATGATATTTCTCTCCAAAAGAAGTACATACATGATATATCTCCCCAAAATCTTCATCAGTCTCATACATGGTCTTTAGTGAATCAATGCCAACACTTTCTAACTGAATCTGGTTGACTGTTAGAACTCTCCTGCTCAAAGCATCTGCAACTTTATTCTTGACTCCTTTCTTATGCTTCAATGTAAAAGTAAAAGCTTGTAAGGTTTCTACCCATTTCATGTGTCTGTGGTTCAGCTTTTCCTGGCTGTTTATGAAACTCAGAGCCTGGTTATCTGTGAATACTATGAATTCCTTTGGCATCAAGTAATGCCTCCATTTCTTGAGTGACTGGACTAAAGCATACATTTCCAAATCATATGAGGAATACCTCTTTTTAGCATCATTGAGCTTCTCACTGAAAAATGCAATAGGTCTACCTTCTTGGCTGAGTACTGCTCCAATGGCCATGTGACTGGCATCACATTCCACCTGAAAGATTTTGTTAAAGTCTGGAAGTGCAAGGACTGGCTGCTGTGCCACCTTCTTCTTCAATGTTTCAAAAGAATCATCTGCTCTTTGAGTCCAAACAAATCTGCACTTCTGTCCTCCTTTGATGGTATCAAGCATGGGTGCACAAATATGACTAAACCCTCTTATAAACTTCCTGTAGAAGGTTGCTAACCCATGGAAACTTCTGACATCATTCATAGTCTGTGGGGTTGGCCAGGACAATATGGCACTTACCTTCTCCTTATCCATTTGTAACTTTCCTTGTGAAATGACAAAACCCAAATATGTGATCTCCTCTTGCATGAACAAACACTTGTCTAAATTTATCATCAGCTGCTCTTCATGTAACCTCTTAAGAACCAAATCTATGTGTCTGAGATGTTCTTCTTTTGTGTTGCTGAAAATCAGAATGTCATCTAGATATACTATGACAAACTTACCAATGAACTCTTTCAAAACCTCATTCATCAACCTCATAAAAGTACTAGGTGCATTAGATAAACCAAAAGGCATAACCTTCCACTCATATAACCCTTCATTAGTTTTGAATGCTGTTTTCCATTCATCTCCTGGCCTAATCCTGATCTGATGATATCCACTCTTCAAATCTATTTTTGTAAAATACTTAGCACATCCCAAACAGTCAAGTAAATCCTCTATCCTAGGGATTGGAAACCTATACCTGATTGTGATCTTGTTAATAGCTCTGGAATCTGTGCAAAGCCTCCAAGTACCTTCCTTCTTTGGTGCTAGTACAGCTGGTACTGCACATGGATTTAAACTTTTCCCAATTAGACCTGAATCCAATAATTCTTCAATTTGTCTGGCTACTTCTACATTCTGTTCTGGAGTTAGCTTATAGGCTGCTTTGTTTGGAAGTGTTGACCCTGGAATTAAGTCTATGCAGTGACTGATATCCTTGACAGGTGGTAGGGATCTTGGCATTCCCTCTGAGATGATACCTTTGTACTTATCCAATAGCTCTTGGATAGCTGGGTCTATGAACCTTTGCTTTTTCTCTTCCTTGACTTCTTGCTGCTGTTCTTTATTCACCCTCATACATGGGATTAGGGCATATGCAACTGCACCTTCTGCTGCTACTTCTTTCATGAACTGTTTACCTTCCATCAGCATTACCTTCACCTCTTTTCCCTTAGATTTCTCCTCCTTCTCCGTCAATGGTAGTAACGTTATAACCTTACCATCTTTAGTGATTGTATAGGTGTTTCTAATACCATCATGTTGTGCCTTCAAATCATACTGCCATGGTCTACCAAATAAAAGATTGCAAGCATCCATCGTGGTAATGTCAAACAACAACTTATCCTTATATGCTCCAATCTAAAATTCTACCCAAGCCTACTCTTCTACAGTTGTCTGCTGACCTTGGGTAAGCCATGAGACTTTATATGGGGATGGGTGAGGCAATCTCCTAAGCTTAAGCTTTGTCACCATTTCTTCAGACACAAAATTTTCAGTAGAACCAGAATCAATCAAAACTTTACATGCCTTACCTCCTGCTTTCAAATAGTCCTGAAAAGAGACTTTCTTTGAGGGGATCCTTTGTCAGGTACCTTCATGGTAGTCATTGTTCTTCTCATCATTAGAGACTCTCCACTTTCTGGGTATCCATAATTATCAGGAGCATTCACACTGTGAAAATCATTAGAGCCTGTCATACTTTGATTATCAGGTTCTTGGATCAGATTTGTTCTCCTTTCTCCTGTTGAGCTTGTGGCCTTTTCTGGACATCTGCTGGTTATATGGCCTTCTTTGTTACAGTTATAACATCTGATGGATCCTCTGCCCTGGGATCTTCCTCTGAAAGGTCTTCTACCTCTGAAGTTTCCTTGCTGACTATAATTTTCCCCCTGGTTCTGACTATTGTTTCCCTTACTATTGTCATGACTGGATTCTCCTTGATATCCATGTCCATGTCCTCTACCTCTAAAAGGACCTCTTCCACCCCTTTGTTGTCTTCCTCTTCCTCTATTGTGTTGTTCTTGTTTTCTCTTTAACTTCTCTTCCACTTTCAATGCCAACTGAAAGCATTTCTGAACTGTATCTGGATTATGCAGACTTAAATCTTCCTAAATGTTGAACCTCAATCCATTAAGGTATCTGGCTACCTTCTCTTCTTCACTTTCCTTTACCTTTGTTTTCATACAAAGTTTCATGAATTCTTCTATATATGAGCTGACATCTAGCTCCTTCTGCTTCAAGTTTTGTTTCCTCTTGTGTAATTGGATACTGTAATCCAATGAGACATAAGCTTCCTTTACTAATGCCATCATTTTCTTCCATGTAGTGACTCTAAGCTTTCCTTCCTGTACTCTATCATCTTGGACGAAATTCCACCATGTCAAGGCAGCTTCTTTCATTTTTGACTGGGCTATTTTCACCCTCTGTTGTTCTGGTATCTCCTCTGTTTCAAAGAAATTGTTCAAGGAGTCTATCCACTCCATCACTGAATCAGGTTCCATCTTTCCTGTAAACACTGGCAAATCCAGCTTCACATCCATGGTTCTCCTCTCCATGGCCTTGAGGGCGTTCAACAGTGGTCTCTGGTCTGCAGGAATGACCTCCTCGTTCCAACTAGGGATCTCTTCTTCTTCCCTATCTTCTTCTCTACCAGAACCTACTCTGTTCCTCAACTTCTCTAACTCATCCTTCAATTCCTGATTCTGAGCCTTCACGGCCTTGCTCTCTGCAATCTGTTTCTTTACCAGAACTGCCAACTCAACGTTGGTCATCCTTGCCAGAATCTCTGATGTTCCTTCTTCATCTGACATCCTTCTATATCCTGATCTTTTCCAGAAGATCCTTCCTTTGCTCTGATACCACTATGATGCAGAGGAAAACGCAACAGAAGCTTACAAATGGGAAGGAGGAGTCATTAACACAACCAGCATGTTAAAATCCTATCGGCTTATCATCATCATCATATTTCTTGCAAACATAGACAGCATCATCATATTCAGCTAGCGCAAACATCCTCCTGATGTTCACTGTTCATCTTACCGCCAAACTCTATCTTCATCATCATGATGTTCAACATCACCTTCATCAGCAGGATATAAAATATCTGGTTCCTCCGATATATCCTGATGACGACAACTTCAAGCACCTTTCCTTCGATGCTCACGTCACCCCGATATCCGACTACTCAAACAACATCATCAGGATATGACTTATCTGGTCATATTGAAACATCCTGATGATGTTAACCAAACTTTATGTCGATGACTTACGCCGATGCCAAAACACTTAGCGACAGCAGGATAAGCTTGCATAGGGTGATATTCGCAATATCCTGATGACGATGACGTCATCACACCCGATGATGATGTCAATGCACCTGATGATGATGTCAACAGGATATAAGACACTTATATCCTCCGCAACATGATAATGAATATCCGGTGATCTTTTCAATATCCTGATGATGACCTCTCCGGTCCTTAGCCAAAAAGTGAACTTTCACTCCTGCATGCGATAGCGATATGCAGATGATGGATACACACGAAAGATGATCCTGACGATGATATACACACTGAGTATATATCTGACTTATATCATCCTGATGCCTTCAAAACATACAGTCTTCGTCAGCTTCATAACCCGATCCGGATAGCGATATACTCACAGATGTCGATGCAATTCACTCCATTTGGAAAAGCACATGCAGATCCCTGTATATCCGTCAGCTGCATGTGAACTCACAGAACCGTACAATTTCACAAAGAAAACATGATGATCGGGCCGGATCGCCTTCAGATCAAAACTTAACAGTTTATCTACCTAAACCCTAGCACATGAGGATGCTAGGTTGATTCATAGCATGCTTCCAATCGATCTCCCACACAATGAAATGCATAAACAGAAAACTAAAATACAACCTAAACTAACATGCATGACCATTCCACCGATTCACAGAATCAACCGGTGGAAGGGTTGAAAGAATCCATTAACCTGTAATCAGAACAGAAATCAAAACATAAACAACTGATAAACCAGATAATGCAATTGATGAGATCTTATTTAGATGAAACACAAATGTCCTGTTCCTACAACAATGTTTCACAATGTCTGGACTGATCTCTGGATCTCACTCAATCACCAGTACAACATAACATAACTACTACTCTCTCTTCTACTCTCTTCTCTAACTATGTGTTCTCAAACCCTAACTGATCTGAGTTATTTATAGCAATATCCTACGAGTACTACCAACTTGATTCCCAGCGGCTGGGAGCTTCCAAACGGCTGGGAGAGGACAGCTCATACTACCTGATCACGAGCTCTAACTACCTGCACACTCTCCTAGGCTGATCTAATACATATGCATTGGTCCAATGGACCTTATTACATTATGAAGTCAAACATGCTAACAATAGACTAATGTCCTGTCATGTGGACAATAAACCTATATCCTGTCTTGTAGGGGTGCTCCTGCACCAATTCTAGGCTCATCCCCTGTACTGACATTGATTGGTTCTGCTGGTTCTATCAAGATCAATGATCTCTCCTGGTGTGTAAGATTGGGGAGAGGGTCAAGCCTTCCATCCTTCGGCACCTTAGAGAGGTTTTCACCATTGGATATGTTGACTTTTTCTTCTGAATCAGCATTAGGGTTTGCCACTTCTAATGCGCAGGCAGATTCAGCCAACTAAATACAGGGGGTTGCGTGAGCTGCCTCCCCTTCACTTCTGGTTCTGCCGCACCAAGGGGGGTATCCCTATAACTCAAGATGTAACCTTGACTAGCTCAAAGATAGAAAGATCTAACTTGACAACAACAGGCAGAATACTCTCATGTATGGACCAAGATCTGTATGATAGATCACAAGGTGGGCAACGTTCTTGGACATAATGTCTGGTTGGGTATGAGAGCATGCAGGGGGTTCCTAATCCTACTCCTACAACTAACAGGTGGAAGTATGAAATGGTTTAGTTTGAATTTTGGATGCAAAGCTGGACATGGTGTATAACCTCAACACAGAGCTAGATTGGTGCCTATCCAGGGCTTGGAGTCGGTAGACATACACCTGTGAATGATTAGCATGAATAACTAAAACTGGATTTCAGGGGGATACACATGATATCTGCCTTACAGATATCTCCCAATAAAGAGTGTTAAGCTGTCTATACTTATGGCATCCCTATTGCAGTAAGAAAGATACATGCAAAACTGGAGACAGAATCAGCATAACACATGCAAACACAGCATTATTCATATAAGATTAACCATGAAATCAGTGGATTCATGCCAAATCGTACAACAGGAGATACATAAACTCACAAGTTTTGCTGCACAGAGCAACCAAAACCAGTTGTATCTTATTACAGAGCCAAAATGTCCAGTTTTCCACAACCAAAAATGAGTAACACTTCCTGCTTATAACAGCCAGGTAGTGTACCACAGTAATTAATTACATGGTTGACCAAAAATCCCGCCAGATACACAGTATTAGAAAAATGGCGCTCAACGCATTACCAGATTGGCGCCCAAACATGAATACAGCAGGTAGGGGAGGAGACAGGAAGAAACCTCGAGCCCTGCGCCACTGTCCGTTGATGTACACCTTCAATCGGGTACCAGATCCGTCCATACCTCTGCAACCTTCGCCATTAATGGCGCACCAACCCGCGGCCTCGGGAAAATGTCAAACTGTGCATCGCAACCATTTCCCGCCAAGATTCATCGTCATGATATTTGAAAATATGCAGGATATCAGTTATCCCACATGCACCCCGCCGCGACCTTTTTAACACCTTATATACTAGGTCGCGAGCACATATGATGTCGGTGCTTTTGCTCCTGACGACACTAGTATAAGACTTCATCATCATCCTCCAGCAGCATGATATCCTGTCACTTGAAAAATCATCCTGACGTCAGCATCATCATCGCAATATCACCTGCATGATAATCGCCTTCATCGGCACAACCTGATCCATCGGAGGAAGATCCTCCTGCTTAGCCGATGAACACCCTGATGACGTCACCGTCATATCCTGCTGACGTCATCAGCATATCTGCCTACTGCGCACCTCCTCATATCCGGATGACGTCATCGTCATGTTTGCAAATATCGGGGGATCTCCACAAGATGATCAGTGTTAGAAATATGACCCCCCCGGACCTTGATGACGTCATCATCATATCGACATCAGGATGATATTCGGAAGATAACCAGATATTTGGAAATATCATCCTGATGCACAAATATCATGCTGCACTGTAGCTCCACTATAAGATTGGGGTGATAGATGAATATGCCAAATATTTGAAAAGATCACCCCCCACTAGATAATGCACGAAGCCGACAGGCAGATATCTCCCTTCGGAAATATCATGATGCAGACAGGCAGAAAAGTGGATATCACCCTGACGTAAGAATGACGTCAGCATCATCAGGATGATAAAACAACGAACATGAAGTGATACAACAACATCAGGATGATATTGACTAAGATCATCCTGACGTCCAAAATATGATGACCTCGATGAAAATCGGGTCACACTTAGAACTTTACAGCAACATCATCAGGATGATCTTAACAAAGATCACCCGATGTTAAAATATCACCCCAGCGAAAGATCATGCAGGCAGAAAATATGATGACCCTCGTAAGCAACATCGGGGTGATGTCCAGAAATATGATGATGATGATGACGACCCTTAAGAAAAAATAGGTCGGGTCGAACAACTTAGAAAATGACCCCTTCGGAAGATCGGGGTGACATCATCATCATATAAGGGCAGGGTGATAATTGGAAGATCACCAGATATTTGAAAAATCACCCCCGCAAGCAAATCAGGGCACACTGTAGCTCATCAGTAGGATCGGGATGATATCCAAACATCACCCGATATTGAAACATGATGATCCTGATGAGAAACCGGTCGACAGAGAACATGATGATGCTGACCACCATCGAAGAAAATATGATGATGATGACCTCCTCCTCAGGAAAATATGATGCTGCAGCTGAAAAATGCTGAGGAGGTCCAACACTTAGAACATTTTTAAGGAAGGTGCCTACATGAAAAATGCTCAAAAACTGTCAGTCAATTCAGGCACTAACACTGGCTCTGTCTGGGGACGTGCAGGTGCAAGACTGCAGTGAGAACCCCAAAACTCTGGGATGCAGACCAGTCCCTTATCCATTGGGCATAGAGTCAAATGCTGCACCAACCTGCATCACCAAACACACTTGATGGCCTAAGGCCACCAAGAAAAGAAAAACATGTATCTCCCTTTGTCAAATATCTTGTTTTCATCTGCATGCACTGGGTCAAGCCTGGAGATACTGTCAGGATCCACCCACAAACAAACCTTGTCATCTGCACACTCAACCCTTTGATTTGGCTTGTCATTGTCAAACCTATGCAGATAACCTTCAGCATCATGTGACATGTGGGTGTAGAATGTATCAAGCAATGCATACCCATATGGCATATAGCACTTATCATCTATATCATCATCATGCATTGCAACATGATCTCCTAGCTGGACTGAAAATAGGAAACACTCAAAGTCCACCACACAGCTAGGAAGATCAGAGCTCATTGTATATACTGGCACATCAAAAGAAAAGCTTTCAAAATCACAATTGTGCACATCATGTACACAACAGTCAGCAGCACCAGGCTGGAAAAGATCAGGCTCTGGCATCTCTTTCAAATCAGGCACATTTTCACAGTCACTTACCTGATGTATGTTGTTTCCTCTTTCATCAGGATGAGAAACAGAATCCAAACCAAAAACAATGTCTAGATCCTCACCATACTCAAATAAACCCTCATCACCATATGTGTCAAAGATGGGTGATCCAGGTACATCAGCTTGATCATAGTATGCCATTTGTTCATGGGCAGCAGAACATGCATCTTCATCACCAATGGATTCCCTTTGTGGAGGAGTATCAGCTTGTGTGTCATAAGCAAAACAGCCATCAAATGAAAAACAATCATGCTCTGAACCAGCACTTGTTTCAATCTCTGACTGCTCTTCATGATCCCCATGTGTTTGAAAAGAAGTCAATGGGTCACACATAGGACTGTTTCTCTGTTTGCTTATATCTTCTCTGTCTTGAGTACAATACTCACAATTATCTCCACAGGTCCATTCCAAAAGTTGTTCATTGCTGTCCACAACCTCGTTATTATTTTCATGATCAGATGCCTCATCATTGCAATGGGAATCCTCATTAGTCCTTTCACTAGCACCTTCAATATTCATCTTTTCATCTTCACATGATGCCTTAATTATTTGGTCATTTGCAGCTTTACAACTATTATTCACAGCAAGGCCTGGGGACAGGGGTTTCAGCAGGTACACATTTCTAATTTTTTCTATCTTTTCTATGAACCTGTATGCCATCTGCATACTTGTCACCTTGAAATCCCTCAGTATTGCACTAAAGCCCTCCTCAAAAGCTTCAAAGAATATGCCAACACAGGCTGAAATATCAGGTCTGAAGACTTCTGGGATCTGTGAAAGGGCTATTGCAAACCTATGACTGAAATCAACACATGGCTCTTCATCTTGTTTTCTGATTCTCATCAATTATGCAACAAGATCAGCCGGTTCTTTTGCAAATTCTTCCTTGAAACAGTCAGCAAGCTTATCCCAACAGGCAAAGGATTTCTTTGGAAAGCTCAAATACCAGTCTTTTGCTTTTGCATCAAAGGACCTAACAAAAAACCTCATCCACATATCCTCATCTCTGAATGAATATTTTCCCATAAAACTATGAAAATTTTGGATATGTGCATTCCCATCACATACATTGTGACCACTAAATCTAGGCATCTGACAGTATATCCTAGCAGGCATAGTTTCTACTTTATAATCCACCCATGACAAATCCAGTTGGTCATACAAAGGATCAAAAGGGCTGACATGAGGTTTAGCTCTCTGACTGGCAGACACAACAGGGTTACTGCTTTTTAACTGGGCCTGCTCAGCCTCTAAGAATATCAACCTATTTCTTATCTCTTCTATTCTTTTATCATTCCCTTCCTGACTGAGTATGGGATAATACATACTTGGATTCATAAAAATCTTACTCTTAGACATCCTCTGTCTGCCTAAGACCTAAGGCTCCCCCTGCATCTAACTTATGCAGCAAACAACAAACATAAAGGGGAAGGAACAGGGTACCTTTTCTCATCCAGATGCAGAAATCTGAACATCTTTCATCAAATAACATACATCTATCTTTCATGTGCATTCAGATCTTTTTTGCAGAGTCGCCACCTCTCCAGAGAGGACAAAATTTTCAATAGCTGAAAGCTACTTTTCCAGGTTCATTCCACCAGCAGAGCATCATTTTGTTGGTGACTCAGATGGGCCACAAGATATAACACTTTTTCATCAATTCTCTCCCCAGCAGAGTCGCCATTTTGTTGGTGACTCAGATGGGCCACAAGATATAACACTTTTTCATCAATTTTCTCCCCAGTAGAGTCGCCATTTTGTTGACTTTTTCTTCTGAATCAGCATTAGGGTTTGCCACTTCTAATGCACAGGCAGATTCAGCCAACTAAATACAGGAGGTTGCGTGAGCTGCCTCCCCTTCACTTCTGGTTCTGCCGCACCAAGGGAGGTATCCCTATAACTCAAGATGTAACCTTGACTAGCTCAAAGATAGAAAGATCTAACTTGACAACAACAGGCAGAATACTCTCATGTATGGACCAAGATCTGTATGATAGATCACAAGGTGGGCAACGTTCTTGGACATAATGTCTGGTTGGATATGAGAGCATGCAGGGGGTTCCTAATCCTACTCCTACAACTAACAGGTGGAAGTATGAAATGGTTTAGTTTGAATTTTGGATGCAAAGCTGGACATGGTGTATAACCTCAACACAGAGCTAGATTGGTGCCTATCCAGGGCTTGGAGTCGGTAGACATACACCTGTGAATGATCAGCATGAATAACTAAAACTAGATTTCAGGGGGATACACATGATATCTGCCTTACAGATATCTCCCAATAAAGAGTGTTAAGCTGTCTATACTTATGGCATCCCTATTGTAGTAAGAAAGATACATGCAAAACTGGAGACAGAATCAGCATAACACATGCAAACACAACATTATTCATATAAGATTAACCATGAAATCAGTGGATTCATGCCAAATCGTACAATAGGAGATACATAAACTCACAAGTTTTGCTGCACAGAGCAACCAAAACCAGTTGTATCTTATTACAGAACCAAAATGTCCAGTTTTCCACAACCAAAAATGAGTAACACTTCTTGCTTATAACAACCAGGTAGTGTACCACAGCAATTAATTACATGGTTGACCAAAAATCCCGCCAGATACACAGTATCAGAAAAATGGCGCTCAACGCATTACCAGATTGGCGCCCAAACATGAATGCAGCAGGTAGGGGAGGAGACAGGAAGAAACCTCGAGCCCTGCGCCACTGTCTGTTGATGTACACCTTCAATCGGGTACCAGATCCGTCCATACCTCTGCAACCTTCGCCATTAATGGCGCACCAACCCGCGGCCTCGGGAAAACGTCAAACTGTGCATCGCAACCATTTCCCGCCAAGATTCATCGTCATGATATTTGAAAATATGCAGGATATCAGTTATCCCACATGCACCCCGCGGCGACCTTTTTAACACCTTATATACTAGGTCACGAGCACATACGATGTCGGTGCTTTTGCTCCTGACGACACTAGTATAAGACTTCATCATCATCCTCCAGCAGCATGATATCCTGTCGCTTGAAAAATCATCCTGACGTCAGCATCATCATCGCAATATCACCTGCATGATAATCGCCTTCATCGGCACAACCTGATCCATCGGAGGAAGATCCTCCTGCTTAGCCGATGAACACCCT
The DNA here is from genome assembly GCA_027924645.1 of Cunninghamia lanceolata. Classification (NCBI taxonomy): domain Eukaryota; kingdom Viridiplantae; phylum Streptophyta; class Pinopsida; order Cupressales; family Cupressaceae; genus Cunninghamia; species Cunninghamia lanceolata. The sequence goes on from BSBN01000757.1 coordinate 15,837,255, forward strand.
GATGACGTCACCATCATATCCTGCTGACATCATCAGCATATCTGCCTACTGCGCACCTCCTCATATCCGGATGACGTCATCGTCATGTTTGCAAATATCGGGGGATCTCCACAAGATGATCAGTGTTAGAAATATGACCCCCCGGACCTTGATGACATCATCATCATATCGACATCAGGATGATATTCGGAAGATAACCAGATATTTGGAAATATCATCCTGATGCACAAATATCATGCTGCACTGTAGCTCCACTATAAGATCGGGGTGATAGATGAATATGCCAGATATTTGAAAAGATCACCCCCCACTAGATAATGCACGAAGCCGACAGGCGGATATCTCCCTTCGGAAATATCATTATGCAGACAGGCAGAAAAGCGGATATCACCCTGACGTAAGAATGACGTCAGCATCATCAGGATGATAAAACAACGAACATGAAGTGATACAACAACATCAGGATGATATTGACTAAGATCATCCTGACGTCCAAAATATGATGACCTTGATGAAAATCGGGTCACACTTAGAACTTTACAGCAACATCATCAGTATGATCTTAACAAAGATCACCCGATGTTAAAATATCACCCCAGCGAAAGATCATGCAGGCAGAAAATATGATGACCCTCGTAAGCAACATCGGGGTGATGTCCAGAAATATGATGATGATGATGACGACCCTTAAGAAAAAACAGGTCGGGTTGAACAACTTAGAAAATGACCCCTTCGGAAGATCGGGGTGACATCATCATCATATAAGGGCAGGGTGATAATTGGAAGATCACCAGATATTTGAAAAATCACCCCCGCAAGCAAATCAGGGCACACTGTAGCTCATCAGTAGGATCGGGATGATATCCAAACATCACCCGATATTGAAACATGATGATCCTGATGAGAAACCGGTCGACAGAGAACATGATGATGCTGACCACCATCGAAGAAAATATGATGATGATGACCTCCTCCTCAGGAAAATATGATGCTGCAGCTGAAAAATGCTGAGGAGGTCCAACACTTAGAACATTTTTAAGGAAGGTGCCTGCATGAAAAATGCTCAAAAACTGTTAGTCAATTCAGGCACTAATAGGATACATCTTTATTTTTACTATTTTGATGATCTAACACTGCCACGGAGAGATTTTCACCATTAGATCATTCTTTTATTTTGATATTTTTATGACTGAAAGGCTTGGCACTCTCTCCAAAATAGGCCTTCTCATTGAGTTCAATAGCATAGCCAGCTTTGTGGTCCCCTGCAGGTATATGATCTCTAAGCTCAAGATAATCTATGATGGCTTTGTCATTTTCAAAGGTATCTAGCTCAGGGGTAGTGCCTTCTAGGTCCCAGTTGATAAGTTCAGGGTGCACCAAAGGTAAGGGATGATTAGGTTGGTCTGGTTCAATGGTGTTAATGGTTAGGACAGAGTTATTGAAAGCATGGACAAAGTCTGCAATGGTACCCTCTGTTAGTGGATCCATCAAGGGAGGCATCATTCTTTCCTCATGATCGTCACTATCATTATTATGCGGAACGGACTCTAACGGTCTAGCCCTTGGACCTTGTCTCTCATTAGTATGGGTCAGGTCGTACTCATGGACAACCTTGATATCTTTTTTTTGTAAGACATCTTAGAGAGGCTATCCCATTCGTACTCATTAGAATCTGTGTCGCTTCTTAGTTGCATTCACTAAATTTGCTCAACTAGATTATTAGTAGAGGTTTCTGGTTGTTTGTCCTTTTTCTTGTTTGCTCAGTTGTTTCTTGGTGCTCTAGTGTATCCTAGCCCTATAGTGTCTCAGGCTGTTAGGGTATGAGGTTGGATGGGTTCAGTGATGCCATCCTTTCTTGAACCAAGAGGACCGTGTCCTTCATACCCCAATCTCTATAGCATTTGAAAGCCTTGACCATATTGTTCTGTTGGTATAGTGTGATGACCATGTTGCGTAGAGGAGCTACCTTCATCCTTGTATAGCCATTGTAAGATATGCTTTTCATCACTCTCATCTTCTAGGCTTCCCCATTTTACAAACGGTCCTTTTGTAGTTCTCTCTACTTTTGGTGTCTTTAGGATAGGTCTCCCATAGGACATAGGAGATAGGGGCAGTTGTGCCAAGCAGAGGGATTGAGAGATCCTGTATTCACCCAAGCCCTTATTTGTGAGTCTAAGACCAGGTTGCAAAGCTTGTGAAGAGGAAGCAAGTGAAGCTGGATCAACACAAGATGAAGAGGTTGCTAAAGTACGGTTGGTGGGGATCACAACTTCGAGTTTTGGATGAATGGAGTTACAGTATTAATAGGTGTTAGGGTCACCTTGGATGGTGATCTCTTGACATTCATGTGGGAACTTGATACATTGATGGTATGTTGAAGGTACTGCTTTTAGAGCGTGTATCCATGGTCGCCCAAGAAGAATGTTGTATGCTAGCTCCATGTCGAGGACTTGACAAGATACATCTTTTACCACAGGGCCCACTCTGATGGTAGGGTAACAATTCCTTTGGACATTCTTTCCTCCTCATCATAGGCTTTTATGATGATTTTTCTTTTAGGATCTATAGCCTTTTCTGAAAACCCCAATGTAAGGATTAGTTTCAATGTGCAAATATTCAAACTAGCCCCTCCATCGATTAGGACTCTTTTGATCTTGTGCTTGTGTATGAAAGCTTCAATATGAAGGGAGGTGTTATGGGGTTGAGTGATTGACATATCATCCTTCTCAGTGAATGATAGGGAATGAGGTGAGGCTATATGACCTACCATGGTTTGGAATTGCTCTTCAGCGAGGTTCATAGGGACGAACGCTTCTACTAAGGCTTTGTCAAGAATGGCCCTATGAGATGAGGATAGACGCAGAAGTTCTAGCATGGAGATATGCGCAGGGGTTTTATGTAGCTAATCCATGATACTATATTGGTTAGCCGGAGGGGTGGAGGTTCCCCTAAGGGTGACTCTATTACTACGGGTAGTAACATTGCAATCTGGATCCTTATTGATAGTGATCACATTGATTTGTGAATTACCCTCTGAGATATGGTTAACAACATAGTTGAAGCCAACATTTGTGTAGTTCACGTTGTTAGATCCACTGTTGTTTCTATTGGAAGGTCCTCCTTGCTCGTAGTTAGGAAGAGGATCCTTGAATGCCTGATGATCGTTGTTAGAGGTATGTCCGTTGATTGATATTTTATTTTGTTCTATCAAGTCTTGGATAGTATGTTTCAGTGCAATACAGTCATTAGTCTTGTGCCCCCTATTTTGGTGAAATTCACAGAAGTCGTTGTCGTTCCACCAATGGAGTTTGACTTTTCGTTCGTACTCTCGTGCTGGTGGAAGTGTTATGATCTTGTTGGCGATTATCTTCCGTAAGGCTATTTCCAAGGATTCTCCCAAAGGGGTGAATTTTCTCCTAGGCTGAAAGTTGGTGAATTGAGATTCGTTGTTTCTTGGTTTGCTTTGTGGGGGGTTATTTTGAGGCATTGATAAATTGAAAATTGGTTGTTTAGGTGCCACATTCTTGGCATCCACCACCCCATCATTCACAATATTCTTGTTTTTCATCCAAAATCTCAGTTTGTCTGTGTTGGTGTTGGTACTAGGAGTGTCTTTGTACAGTTTCATCTGACCCTTGGAAATTAGAGCTTTTTCAATGATGAGACTCATCTTAATGACCTTGCTAAAAGAAGTAGGACATTGGATTTGAATTTGATAGCTCATGTCAGATTGTAAGTTGTGCACAGACATTTCTAACATCTATTTTTCTGGCATTTGGTGGGGACATTTGCTTGCTAGCTATCTCCATCTCTGTAAGAAGGCGGCAAAAGATTCTCCACCTTTCTGTTTTGTGTTACAAAGATCCAATATTGAGATGTCGTGCTCAATATTGTAAGAGAAGTGGGTGACAAATTTGTCGACAAGTTCATTGAATGTTTTAATGCCAGGTGGTAGTCTAGAAAACCAGTCCATGGCTTGTCCTCCCAAGCTTCGTGGAAATAGCCGCATAAGGTAAGTGTCATTGTGTGTGACCTCAAGGAAAGTAGCATTGAATTCTCTGATATGGTCCCTTGGATCACCCTTTCCTCGATATTTATCAAATTTTGGCACCTCAAATTTTGAGGGGAAAGGAATCATGATCAAGGCCCTATCAAAAAGATATGGTGAATTATCCTCTAAGGTGTAATGTTTAGTCGATGCTCCTATTTTCATGTTTGAAATTTGTTGTTAGAGGGCTTCAAATTTTTGGTTCATTAGACTTAGGGCATCTGTAGCATCAATGTTGGTTTTGCTTTTGTCTGAAGGTGTTTCTTCTTTGTATTTACTTCCCTTAGTTTCTTTGAGAGTCTCCATGTCATAGTCCTTAGGGAGCTTGACCCCTAGATTTGCTAGGTGTAAAAAGAATTTAGTGGGGTATTGAGCAAGCACCCCCTCTAATAGGCGTTGAAATTTTGGGTCATGCTGCGTGTGAAGGATCTTGTCCATAGAAATTTCTTCCTCACTTTCATGATTGTTTGGGATACTTTTCTCTGCCATTTCAATCTATTTTTGTTTTTGTAATCTAGTTAAGACCATGCAAGAGGTGATTAGAGATGAGAATAGGATGAGATTTGAAAGTTTCGCACAAGAGGTGATAGAATGAGACAAGGTTTGAGTAAGGTTCTTCTTAGATCAATTTTCTGTCAAACAAGTGGATGAACAAAACTATAGTTGAAGCGAGGATGATAGAAATCTGAATGCTTGATATTGACTTAGGTTTGTACAATCCCCTAGTGGAGTTGCGATAGAGAAAAATGATAAGTGATCCTTGATAATGGATACTCACTAGGTTTGTTTGAGATGTGATGTGATCTAGAATAACTTGGTTCTAACCTTTTGTTGGATTTTTGGAAGAATTTGGTGAGATTTTGAATGAGAAAAGTAGTTATGATATGGTAGAAGAAGAAGGAATATGATTGATTTGCATGATCTTAATCAGATTTTGAAAAACTGAGACAGGTCTGAAAATGGTTTTTTTTTTTAAGTTTTGACAAATTTTTCTTTTTGCTCTTGGAAGTACGGAAATTGTTTTCTGGTTCAAATGCGCAGTAGTTCAAATGTGCCACAATAGAGAGCATATGTGCTAAAATTTAGATCAAATGCACAATACTAGCAAAGTTTCAAATGCACCGCGACATATGTCAAATGCGCCGCTAGTTGAGGCAAATGCGTTGCTAGTCAGGGCAAATGCGCAACTCTGGAAAAGTTTAAATGCTCCATGGTAGATGTCAAATGCGTCGCCAGTTGAGGCAAATGTGCCGCTAATCGAGGCAAATGTGCAACTCTAGCTTCTTGTCTTGTTTTCTCATAATTTTGGAAGATTTTGGAATGTTTTCAGGATTTTTCTATTTTTTGGTTTGAAAAACTTGGTGTTTCTGGATAGTCTGATGTTCAATTATGGCAAAAACACAGCAAACACATAGAAGTTTTTCATGATTTTTATCTTTTTATATTTTTTTGTATTTTTTTGGACTATTTTGACTCAAAACAAGTACACCCTAGGCTGGATATGACAATATTTGTTGAATCCTCTAGCTGTGCTTACTCAAAGTGTGTAGCTCCAGAATCTAGTAGCACCGGCTCCCCTCCATGGTACTCACTTCTCACGCATACCAGATTCGGGTTTCCTTAGGCTCATACCCACACCAAACCTTAGGATTGTCCCTGCTACCTCTACTAAGAGTCACATGAATCAAGGCCGCTTCAAGAACTCTGCCCTTTGCATCAACAAATAGGGGTTTTTGGCTTGCCACACAATTGGTTCTTTGTCAGGGCAATCGTTCGAGTGGTTACACATGCAGTGGCACTACTCTCCATTATGGAGTCTCCCAGCCTCAAAGAGTTACACCTTAGAGGGTTTTGGGGGAGGTTGGTCGTCAGTGTAACACAGCAGAACTCGTTACAGGATGTTTTCACCTCAAGCACAATTTATTTTAAGTGGCTTGGTAGGGCTTGGCTTTAGCCTGTTACCACTCAACGTCATTCCCACTTGGACAAGCGTGCATCCAAGGGCAGGCCCCCCTAAAGGTCTAACAAATAGAATGACAAGTCTGACACTTTGATCACCTAGTTAAGGGGAGAGCATAAGCCTATTGTCATTCACAAGCACATAATACACTGGTTAATCCAACCTAGTTAAAAGTAGAAAAACTAAATGGGCTACTCTACTTGTGCACTCATGCAGTTGTTAACTTGGAAGTGTTTAGAGCATAGCAATGTTCATTTTCCCATTTGTCAAGATAGCAGTGGTCTAACTAGGAAAATGAATTAACAATGCAAAGATAGCAATGGGTTCAGTTACTTTCTTCCTAGTTATGAACTATGTGAAGTTCGTATGCAAATGCACTTGTTTACTTTTCCCTTAATTAGTCTAAGTGAACTAGGAAAAGCATCTAAATGATCTAATCCAACCACTAACCCTACAAAAATGACCGTTAGCTCAAACACCCAAAATAAAAAAAACCTTAAAAACAAAAAGCAAAATCAGATGCACCGCATTGCAGTCTGAATGCGTAGAAACAGAGATTGCATGCGACATTTTACATATGCGCAAAGACAGAAGGTAAATGCACCAAAACAAGAGGCATATGCACAATATTGACAGATGCAGCATTTTAAAGAGTAAATGCACCAAAAAATAGGGTATATGCGCAACTAGAATGCAGGCGCCGAAACAGGGGTTGGATGTGCTAAAATACCATATGCATCGAAGTCGAAGGTATATGCACCGTCTGGGAGGTCAGATGCACCAAAGTTTTAGATGCACCGATTCAGGAGGTAGATACGTCGTTTTAGGAGTCAGATGTGCTAGAAGCCTTTGTCAGAACCCTGTTCGTCACCTGTACAGACCTGTCACTTGGAAAAACACAGTTTTTGATTAGTTAGAGGGGCAAGGGCCCCACGGTGGGTGCCAAAATGTGAAGGGGAAAATGGATTAATCAATTAAGAATAATAAACCTAATACATCTATGAAATCTGAAGATAAAAAGGAGAATAAAATAACAAACAATGATACTTACACCTTTACCTTGCATCTTCCATAGTTCGCCTATCTCTTCTTGACCTTGATGATGATTGAAGCCCTCAGAAGCAATTTGCTCCCTTGCTTGTTGAAGGTGACAAGAGTGGAATGGCTAGGATATTTGTTTATGTTTGAAGATGAGTTTCAAACACAAATGTGAGAGGATGAATATGAAGTGCTATGAAGTGCCAAAGGCGTGCTTGTGTTCCTACAGCATAAGTTTGCTCAAAATGATCAATTATGAAATGAGGAAGGAGAAGGTTGTATTTATAGAGATGTGTAGAAGAAGATCAATGGTTGAGAAGAAAAGGGAAGATCGATGAAGGAGGATTGTTGAGGAACATGCAACAAATGGAAGAAAGACATGTGTCATTCAAAAAGCAGTTTTGTTGAGTTAACTCCTCTCTTGATGAGGATGAGATTTTGATTTTCTTAATTTAGAATTTATTTTTCTAATTTAAGAGAAAGTTTGTTTTAAAGATGCTTTAAAACTACTTTTGCTGTTGTATGACAAGAGGAAAGTATTTTTAGAAGATAAGAATGATTTTTGAAGATAAGAATGCATAATTTAAATAAAGAAGATATATTTAATTATTTTGTAGATAAATGAGAGGAATAAATAAAATATAGAAATATATTTTATTTTGTGGATATTTTTGAAGAGAAAAATAAAATATAAAAGTATATTTTATTTAGTGGATATTTAAGATTTTATTTAAATAAAATTGCATTTTATTTAAATTTGGAAGAATAAAAGATTTTAATTAAATAATTAAAATTATTTAATTATTTAGAAGAATGAAGTTTGATGTAGATGAGTTTAATTAATTAAATAAATGTGTTTATTTAATTAAATGAGAGGAATTGAATCAAATAAATAAATAAATGTATTTATTTATTGATAGAGGAATGTGAAGATGAAATAAATATTTAAAATATTTATTTAAGTAGAGTCATGCCAATTTTAGGTGTATACAAATGATAATCAATGTCATAATCTGAGTCCAATCTTGACTAAAGATCCAATGTCCAAAGAGAATAATGCTAAACCTAGGGTGCAGACTACTGTTCAATCTATAGAGACCTCACGTATGACTCTATACAGAGACAAAATTGAATCACCCCCATCCCTACTTACACTAAGAATATTTGGAAAGAACTTGCATAATTGTTTAGTGGATTTGGGCACATCAACAAATGTGATGCCACTATCCATTTGCAATGCCTTAGGGTTGCATCCAGACAAATCCCTTAAGAAGGTAACACAATTAGATAAAACTAAAGTAAGTGTGGTAGGATAATTGACACATATTCACATGCAATTAGAATCAAACCTAAGAGTTCAATATTACATGGACATCCAAGTGGTGGATATCCCTGATACCTATGATATGTTGCTTAGTAGAGATTGGTCAAAAACACTCAACAATTACATTTCCATTGACTTAAGTCACATGTGGTTACCCTAGAAGGGGATTCCTAATTAGACAAGGATAGAAGCTAGACCTAGGATGAAACATATGATCACAGAGTATAATAATACCAATTAAATATTGTATGTCAATGTTGAACCAGGAGTTTATACCATCAGACTCCAAACAATCAAAATAGAGGAAGTTCTAATGAATAATACACACATGCACAAAAATGTTCATCAGGATAATAGAATGATCATAGAATCTGACTATAGTTTGAGTGATAATGATGAAATAGACCACTTTAAAGATTTTGAATTATACTTATCTAGAGAGATGCAACGTTGCCAGATACTAGGTATATCCAATGAGGATATCCTGAATGAAGGATGGTGCAAGTTACATGATGAAGCACATTTAGAGAAAAGTTGTGATACATGCTCGGATATGATGGAATTGGAATGAGTTTATAGTGAGAAGGGATCATCTTCAACCAAGGTAAGTACAATATCTAGTTATGATGATACTGATTCTTGTTTGTCATCTACAGATATAGGAAAATCTAAACAAATTACACATCAAGATGAAGATTACATGCATAATCCAGATGAGATTTTGATGTATGATGGAAATATTCATGGAAATGAAAATAGTATCACCCCAAGGACTGACTGCATAATTGAGTCAGATTATGAATTGTCAAATGAAGATAAAGGAAGTAATCTGACAAAGTTTAAGAAGTTTCTATCTAAGAAAATTCAAAGTCTTATATTGCAGGAGGTTTATCTACATCATGCTTTAATTGAAGGTTGGTGCAGACTCCATGAGACACCCCATTTAGAAACCACATGTACATTATGCTTGCACATAACAAATAAGCAAGAGCAACTGTGTTCAAGGAATCAGTTATCTGGCAGCAGAGGCATGCCTCAAAAGAGAAAGAAAGAGACTAAAGTACAATCAGATAGTGATAGAGATGATATCACATAAATGAAAAGAAGAGGGGTATCATGTTCATATCAGTCACCAAAAACAACAGAGGGTGAATCCCAAAAATTGAAATGGATATCAGGTAGTGTAGCTGCCAAAGCTAAAAGGAAAAGAGAAGGTCCTGATAAACCATTAACAGAAGATAAGCCATGGATCCTTAGGTTTGATGGATCCAAGTCTAAATAAGGAGCTGGAGTAGGTATAGACCTCATTGACCCAACAAGAAAGTCCTTTTTGGTAGCATACAGATTGCAATTCCCATGTACCAATATTGTAATAGAATATGAAGCTTTAATTCATGGGTTGTTGTTTTCTCTTAAGAAGAAAGTCAAGATTCTACTCATCTATGGAGACTCATAATTAGTGGTAAGAAAAGTGAGAGGCCTCTACGCTTGCAATTACAAGAAGTTATCCAACTATAAACATAGGGTTTGGAACCTGATTGAAGAATTTGATGCATTTAATATTACCCATGTCCCTAGAGAACAAAATCATAAAGTAGATGCTCTAGCGTAGGATGCTAGTACATTGAAGCCTTTGTCCATTTATGGATTAAAGAGATTCTTAGTTGAAATAATATCAATACCCTCCATACCTGAGAATGTCACTAATTTTCAAGTGTTCGATGATGATCAGCATATCTTGGATTTCATAGCAAACAGAGATATATTTGATGCACAAATCCTAGATGAGAAAAATTTGGAAGATCATGTATGGGAAGAAGAAGAGATAATGGACTTACCAAGCAATAGGATCCCTAAAGGAATGATAGAATTAGAAAAGGCATTTGATCTACATAACATGATGAAACAAAAGGATCTCCCCAAGACAGTTGGAGGAGAATATTCACCAGTCGACATAGGACAAAATGAAGATGTAAGGAATGTCTAGATTGGTAAGGTCTATACTGAAGAATAAAAGGCTGGGATAACCCAAGCATTGAAGGATTATATTTATGATATCGCCTATACTTATGATGATCTAAAGGCATATGACACATCGATCATCACCCACACTATTCCACTGAAGCCAGATGCCAAAATGTTTAAGAAGAAATAGAGACTAGTCAATGCACTGCTAGATCCTATTATCTTTGAAGAAGTTAAGAAATTGCTAAATGCCAACATCATATTTCCTATCAAGCACTCAACATGGGTAGCCAATTTGGTCCTAGTAAGAGAAAAATGGTGATATATGCCTATGTGTAGACTTCAGAAACCTGAATAGAGCTTCAGAGAAAGATAACTATATGTTACCCTCATTGGATGAGGTTTTACAAATAGTGAATGGAGCTCAAATGATGTCCTTCTTGGATGGTTTCTCAAGATACAACTAGGTAATGGTGGACAAAATAGATAGATTAAAAACAACATTCACCACCAAGTGGGGGATATTCTCTTATAGATGCATGCCTTTTGGCTTGATCAGCTAGAGCCACATTCCAACATGCAATGGACATAGCATTTAGAGGCCTAGTTGGAAAATGCATAGTCATATATATGGATGACCTGACCATATTTTCAAAGAAGAGATGTGACCACATAGAAGACCTCAGAAAGGTGCTCAAGAAATGCAAGCAATATGGTATCTCACTTAATCCAAAGAAATACATATTTGGGGTAACCACAGGTAAGTTACTTTGTCACCTAATATCAGAAAATGGGATCACCATTGACCCTACTAGGGTAGAATCCATCATGAAGATACAACTTCATGGGAGTAAGAAAGAACTTAAATCTTATTTTGGTAAGATAAACTTTGTAAGGAAGTTCATCACAGGATTTGCAAAGATTGTTAGAACACTCAATGCATTGCTTAAGAAAGATGCCAAGATCAAATGGAAACCTGAAGCAAAGATTGCATTTGAGGACATCAAGAAAGCCATATTAGATGCACCTATCCTGATCAGCCTAGACTACACAAGAGAGTTTTATATTTATTCATTTGCTTCAGAGCATACATGTACCACAATCCTAACGCAGAGGAATGAAACTAAGGAAGAAAAGCCTATAGCTTTCATGAGTTCTCTATTTAAAGATGCAAAGCTAAGATATATGGATGTTGAAAGACAATCTCTTTCTTTGGTCAGAGTAGTAAAGAAATTTAGACATTACATCCTGAGAAGTAAGGTAATTGCTGTAGTACCAGATGCAGTAGTAAAAAATGCTCTTGATACAGAGTGAACCTGGAGAGAAAAGAGCCAAGTGGATAATAGTTCTCTAAGAATATGATATGTACATAACATCCATGAAATTGGTCAGAGGGCAAGCCCTAAGCCAAATGATTTCTGAGACTAATCGTAACATAGTGAGTCAACAATATGTTGTGGATGCTAAAGAAAATAAGGAATGGTATTTTGATATCAAACATATCCTAATCACTAGGAGATGCCCACTGAAGATGCAAGCTTCTCAAAGGAGAGCTCTAAAGATAAGGTCACAAAAATACATGATTAAAGGAGGACTCCTTTTCAAGAAGAATTATGAAGGGATATACCTTAGATGTCTAGATAGACTAGAAGCAGACAAGGTTCTTGCTAAGTTACATGACAAATTTGGAATAGCACATGGTTCCCACTTAGCCACTGAAAATGCTATCCTGAGAGTAGGATATTACTGGCCAACAATTTTTAAAGACACTACTATGCACATCAAATGTTGTCACACTTGTCAGGTTGCCACCAACAGGGAAAGATGTGTTGCTCAACCCTTGCAACCAGTTATGGAAATGCACCCATTTGCCCAATGGGACATAGACTTTATAGGTCCTATCAATCCTCCATCATCTTCAGGTCACATGTATGTTTTGACAATCACAGATTATTGCAGTAGGTGGACTAAAGTAGACAACAACAAGACATGCACTACAGAAGATGTGATCAAGTTCCTAGAAAACAACATAACAACTAGGTATGGCATTCCATATGCCCTAGTATGCGATAATGGACCAATTTTTGCATCATTGAAATTTTCTAGTTGGGCCTTTGATTATGGAATCATTTTGAAATTCTCTTCAAATTATTATCCCTAGGGAAATGGCTTAGCAGAGTCAACAAACAAAAAATTATTGAGTATCATAAAGAAGTTGATAGAGAAGAACCCTAGGAAATGGAATACCCTACTTAAGTATGCCTTATGGGTGGATCGAACCAAAGTGAAAATCACTATAGGAAATTCTCCTTACCATTTAGTATATGGGGTGGATCCCATCCTCCATGTTAATCTCAAGATCCCCACATTGCAGTTTACACAAGAATATTTAGGTATAGACAATAAACAAGAAGTTAGGTTGCTACAACTCATGCACCTAGAAGAAAAGAGAGATAGGGCAATTGATCAGTTTGCCAAACATTAGGCTGCTGTCAAACATTGGTTTAATAAAAGAGCCAGGATAAAAGCTTTTAGGATTTCAGACCTAGTCCTAGCCTAGGACAAAGCACATGAAAAGAAAGATGATCATGGAAAGTTTGAACTGTACATAGGTCCTTTCCAAATTTTAGAGATCCTAGGAGATAGTACTTATAGACTTAAGACCCTAACTAGTGAGGATGTCCCATTGCTAGTCAATGGATAGTTCCTTAAACATTATTTCCAAGCTTAGATAGGGTCACGTCATGATACTGTACCATAATGTACATCTTGTATAGTTGTTTGTATAGTTTTCTTTTGGTTTGTTGGTGTTGAGTCTTTGTTTTGGTTAGGAAAAATGATGCACCTTTTCACTATAGAACACCACTGAAATTGTTAGAATTCAAGAGTTGAACATAAGTTTCTACATAGACTATATCACATGTTAACAAATATCCCTGATCAGGTCTGTGGTATCCTCTTCATCAGTATTGCTTTTCTTGCTCAAGGAAATCATCACATAATACACCTAACAACCTTGGGTTTGTTGAACATACCAGTGTGGAGTTAGGTGAAAAATCCAAAGGTTGCACTTGCTACTTGTATACACCTAAAAATGACACGACTCTGTCTAAATAAATATTCTTAATATTTATTCCATCTAAATTCCTCTATCAATAAATAAATAAATAAATAAATTTATTTGATTCATATTTCCTCTAAGTTAATTAAATATCAAAATATTTAATTATCTCTTCTAAAGTCAAAATTAAATAAAATCTTTTATTTAATTAAATTCTTCCAAACAATTAAATAATTTCTAATTATTTAATTAAGTTGCTCATTCCTTGAAATTTAAATAAATAAATTAAATTTATTTAAATCCTCGCTCTCCAAAATTAAAATATAATTAATATTTTATTTATTCTTCCAAAATCATGTGCAAGTAAATTAAATAAATTTATTTATTTAATTTGCTTTCTTATCTTCAATATCCTCTAAAAATAAATTAAATAAATTTATTTATTTAATTTGCTTTCTTATCTTCAATATCTTCTAAAAATAAATTAAATAAATTTATTTATTTAATTTGCTTTCTTATCTTCAATATCTTCTAAAAATGAATTAAATAAATTTATTTATTTAATTTGCTTTCTTATCTTCTAAATCTTCTAAAAATCAATTAAATAAATTTATTTATTTAATTTGCTTTCTTTTCCTCTAAATCATCTACAAATAATTAAATAAAACTATTTATTTAATTATGCTTTCTTATCTTCAAAAATCTTTCTTATTGTCTAAAAATATATTCTTCTTGTCATACAAAAAGAAAAAGCTGAGTTACAAAGGCAAAAGCAGTTTTAAAGCATCTTTAAAGCAAACTTGCTCTTAAATTAGAAAAAAAAATTCTAATTTAAGAAAAACAAAACTCATCCTCCTCAAGAAAGCTTTTAACTCAACAAAACTTCTTTTTGAATGACACATGTCTTTCTTCCATTTGTTGCATGTTCCTCAACAATCCTCCTCTGTTGATCTTCTCTTTTCTTCTCAACCATTGATCTTCTTCCACACAACTCTATAAATACAGCCTTCCTCTTCTTCATTTCATAATCCATACCTTGAGCGAACTTATGCTGCAAAAATACAAGCGCACCTTTGGCACTTCATAGCACTTCATATTCATCCTCTCGCATTTGTGTTTGAAACTCATCTTCAAATACAAATAAGTATCTAAGCCATTCTACTCTTGTCATCTTCAACAAGCAAGGGAGCACACACTTCTGAGGGCTTCACATTTATCAAGATCAAGAGCTGATAGGTGAATAATGGAAGACGCAAGGTAAAGGTGTGAGTATCATTTATTTGTTTTTTAAAATCTCCTTTTTCCTTCAGATTTCATTAATGTATTGGGTTTATTATTCTTAATTGATTAATTCATTTTCCCCTTCACACTACCATTGTAATTCCCAACCTAAATCAGCAAGTGACTACACCTTGCAAAATGTGCTTACATGATGACATCTTATGAATAAAAAAGAGAAGAAATACACTGAATATCTAAAGAGAAATTAGGCCATCTAAGTAACTCTACCAGGGCTATAGATGCCTATTGGTAGTGGGGCTCTACTTAGGGGAATTGTAAAGATAACCTTGTCGGGGCTCTGGATGCCTGCTGGTAGCAAGGCTTTATCTAGGTTGGCTATGAGGGATGAACTAAATTATGTAGCTTAACCAAATCACTAGTGTTTTCAACTCATCTTCAAGATGAGGGATCTGAATCACATGCACACACTTGATCCCCTTACAACACATTGTTCCATTGATGAATATGTTACCATCCAAAAGATCATGATGCTTATGTTTAACAAGAGAAGAAGCATAATGTTCTAACTTATCCTCATCTCTTGAATTATTGGAATTTCATTATTTTCTTTGGTGGGAAGTTGTTGTGTGGTTACACAACATGCCCCATTTTGCCTTAGAAAAATAGGGACCCAACCTTTTTTGGCTTTCCCTTGCTTTTCTTGTTTTGGGCAGTATGGTAAAAGTCAATCATCAGATGCAAAGTAACATCACCTCTGGGTATGCATAGGCCTCATGAAGGAAAAGGTTAAATGTCAAAGTTAGTTTTTTCCATCATGAACCACACCAAGTGAAAGAGCACAAAATTCTAAGCAAGTTTGCCTTTTGGATCACCCTAAAATTCCTTAAGAGTAGGGAGTTATGCATGGTCAAAGTTTGGTCAAACTAGATATGCCTGGAGGGTCATATTCCCCAATATCCTTGATATTCATGAATATCCTTGATATATGTTTTAACAAAGAGAAACCTGATATTTGTATATTTACTAATATATAGACATCAAAGTTAAACGTCAGAGGACATTTACCCATCAAGTACCCATGCACATTCAAGGAGGGTCATATTTCTTAATATCACCTTTAGATATAACATAAATGATCAGCATCGACACAAGCCTTAACATCTATCATATTAGTTAAGATCCCTGATCTTCCTTAATATGACGATGATGTCATCATAACCTAATAGAAACAAAACCTGATATGACGATGACATCGTCAATATGCCTAACTCTGAGAGAGTCATATTTCTTAATATCCATCATATTAATTTACATGACTAATCTTAGCCAATATGACAATGATGTCATTTCCATTGTAGGTTGAAATTTTAGTAAAAGATGCCGACATCACCCTCATCCTCAAATGGGGGAGGATATTTTGCATATTTAAAGACCCTGATATTACTTAATGTGCTGGACATTAGTCAATATGATGATGACATCATCTAATATCTATGACCCCAATCAGATGGTAGCGTACCCTCACAGGGGAATCTTGTCAGCATGAAAGATTATCCACGCTACTGCAAGATTGAGACATGTGTCCACATCGACATCCTGACTTATTAAGGACAGATTTGGAATCTGATAAGATATTCCCTGTTAGTGATTACTGACTTGGTCATCATGCTGACGTCATCCTAATCTTTGAATGTGGGGGATGTTTTACGAAACTAAGATCCCTCATATTTCTTAATATCCTCATATCCACACTTGAGGCACATAACACATGGATCTTCAAACACCAATAGTAAGCTACCACATGGCGCACTGACCTAATCATGTTAACATCTTATAATTGTCAAAAGGGGTAAGATGACCCAGTTTCAGTCAATGGATTGTCATCTTCATGATGAAGTCATCATCATATTTTCAATGATATTAGTCACATTTCTTAGCATTCCTAATATTTACAGATTCATTGTGCACATTAAGCTATATTACTGTAAATTGCAAAAGTAACGGAATGGGCGCAGATTTGAATGATGAACATAGGAAAGTGTCTATAGGGTAAGTGCGTGCATCTAAATATAAACCAAATAGTAAAAAGGGTAGCAATCATCAGGTATGTAATGGAAAAACCCTCTTTTGTTGTTTATGGTTAAAATGAGTAGGTAAAATTGTTTTACCACAGTAAATCGATGTGATGATATATGAAAAACCCATAACTAGGAAGAGAGTAATTGAACCACTGCGATATCTGCATATTGCTATCTTCTTTAGTTAGATTATTGCTATCTTAAACAAATGGGAATGAACATTGCTTTGTCTTAAACACTTCAAAGTTAAGAACCGCGTGTGTGCACAAGTAGAATAGACCATTTAGTTTTTCTACTTTTAACTAGGTTGGATCAATTAGTGTATTCTGTGACTATGAATGATAATAGGCATATGCTCTCCCCTTAACTGGGTGACCAAAACACTAGACTTGTCATTCTATTTGTTTAACCTTTAGGAGGGCCTACCCTTGGATGCATGCTTGTCCAAGTGGGAATGACCTTGAGTGGTAACAGGCGAAAGCCAAGCCCTACCAAGCCACTTAAAATAAATTGTGCTTGAGGTGAAAACCTCCTGCAATGAGTGCTGTTGTGTTACACCGACGGCCAACCTCCCCCAAAACCCTCTAAGGCATAACCCTTTGAGGCTGGGAGACTCTATAACGAAGAGTAGTTCCGCTGTATGTGTAACCACTTGAACAGTTGCCCTGACTAAGAACCAATTATTTAGCAAGCCAAAATCCCCTATTTGTTGATGCAAAGGGCGGAGCTCTTGAAGCGGCCTCGATTCATGTGACTCTTAGTAGAGGTAGCAGGGACAATCCTAAGGTTCAATGGGGGTACGAGCCTAAGGAAACCTGGATTTGGTATGTGTGAGAAGTGAGTGCTGTGGAGGGGAGCGAGTGCTACCAGATCCTGGAGCTACACGCTTTGAGTGGCACAGCTAGAGGATTCAATGAATACTGTCATATCCAGCCTAGGTTGTACTTGTTTTGAGTCAAAATAGTCCAAAAAATACAAAAAAATATAAAAAGATAAAAATCATGAAAACTTCTATGTGTTTGCTGTGTCTTCGCCATAATTGAACATTAGAATTCTCAAAAACACCAAGTTTTCAAACCCCAAAAAAGAAGAATCTTGAAAATGTTCCAAAATTCTACAAATTCAAACCAAAAGCTAGAATTGCGTATTTGTCACGACCTGTAGCACATTTGATCTGACTTATAGAGCTTTTATCCTCTGTTTCCACGCATTTGTTACTACGCATCCAAACCAGGAAGCTTTTCTGGTCTTATGTCAATGGCAAACCAATTAGAATATTTTGGCCAAAAACTCCAATACCTGCAATTGCAAATAAGCTTAGATCCCTCGCCCCAAAATTGTATAGCAATTTCTCAACAAACCCAAGTCTTACAACAAGAAATGGCAATCTTGCAAGCTGAACGTCCCAGTACTAGCTACACCTCACCCCAAAATCGTATATCCTTTTCCCATACTCATGACAAGGCAAGCACCACCTTAAGTTAGAAATCATATACTACCCTGTCTACTAGTCCTCCTTTGCCACCTTCTAAGACACATATTCCAAAACATACCAGTTCTACACCAACACCACCATCTATTTCCTCAAACTTTAAATGGATGACCAAAAAAGAATCAGATGAGTGGTGGGAAAGAGTTTTTCCAAATTTATACAACCAGAGAAAAGCTAGAGAGAAAGCTAAATCCCCTCATTCACCTATCCATACACCTACCAATGATGTGATCCAAGGGCTACTAGCAGAGAGTCAACCATGTCCCCAAATTCTGGTCCTTGACCTTACCAAAGATTCTTCCAATCCCATGTCAAATCCTACAACACCTTCATGTCATCTGCAAACCCTTGAGCTTATCGAAGAACCTCCTACCGTGAATCAAAGTCAAAGTCCATTGAACATCCATGTTGTCAACCAAGAATCTATCCAAGAGCTATCCACTTCCATTCAAGAAGACCAAGAGCTATGTCAAGAGCACACCTTAGAGCATGTGGAAATATCCACCCTTTGTCTAAATCAAGATTAAAACACCCCCATCCAATTTCAAACCATTCATAACCTTTATCTCTTCCATGATCAAGATAATACCTATGAAGAATCTATCCATGAGCAACTTGATCCTATACATGGGAAAGAGATCCAATTCCAACCCATTCATAATCTATACCTTCTCTATGATCCAGATACTACCTTTTATGAAGAACATGTCCATGAACAACTTGATCCCATACCCCTTCATGAGCAAGAAACCTCCATTACTCCTATCCATCTTCCATCTAGTCCTATCCATGATCCAACAACTTCCACTTCCTCTGATGAGACACTTGCCTCCCAAGTGCACATGAATGATCAACCTAATAACTTAGATCCTAAAGAGCATAATGATGATCAATATTCTAGTGATCCTTCACCATCCATTATTGACCAAGCTGCAAATCCGTTATCCTATATCCTTGGTCTCACTAACTTAATGCATGAATGTTCTTCCTTAGAACACCAACAACCATTATCCACTATCTTGTCTTCCTCATCCTATAAAGAACTTATTTCTAGTGTTCCACCTACACAAAATCCTACTGTTTGCCGCATACTCCAACATATGAACTATCAGGTAAAGGCTTAGGCCTTCACAAACAAGGTATTTTGGAGCCCATCCATGTCAATGTTCCTCCACCTTCATATGGCCTTGGATACATACCCCAAGGTGAACAATCTCGAGATGTTGGTACTTCCTCCACTCCTCCTAAGTCTACCATTTTCCATCGCAAACCTTATCATATCCCCAAAACATATTTCACCATTCCACCTCCATCATCCTACATTTGTCAAAAGCATGTGACCATACACCTTCCACCATCCAATCTACCTCCACTACTTCCAACTCCTAACATCCCTCCAAGCAATTTGCCTCCACTTCTTCCAACAACTTATCCATCCATCTATAAATCCTCTAAATATCCCAATCATGGCCAACAAATTCACATATTGTCTAAACAAGGAGCTTTCACCAACCTCACTTCCACCATCCCACGGGGATTCAATGACAAATATGTGGATGCCTCTACCTATAATGTCAAAAATCCTAAGAGTCCTCATGACCTAGGATATAAAAGCCAAGAATCAAATAATTATCCATATCAAAAGCTGCATACACCCATACACCTCAATACCAAATTGAAAAAGGTGTGGGTCCCCAAGCAACAAATGATTACTCCAAAAGCTACACACAAGCTGCATACACCCAAACCCATGCCTTCACAGGTATAATCTAAAAGCAAAATGGTTTGGGTGCCTAAGCAAAAAGCCCTAAAGTTACATGAGGCATCCACCTCTCAAGAATTTCAACCATCCACTTTCTCCCATTCCATCCAAAGGTCTCAAATTATTTCATCCCATATGGCAAGCAAAAATTAGAAAAATACTAAGTCTATGTGGGTCCCTAAAGACCTATATCATTCATCTACCAAGAAAAAGTCTTCATTGCTTCCCACACCACCTGCCTATCATAAGCTTCAATGTTTATCATGGTATGTACAACCGTTGGTCATGGTTCCCTTCCATTCCACAACACTTCCATATAACTCCATCTCCCCTCCCTTCCACTACTATCCTACATATCTTCCTCATCCTATGGTCCATGCTTTTGCATAAACTTTCCTTCCATCCTTGCATAAGTCCTTCTGTATTCTGCATCATCATTCACTATCGCACCTTCCATAATCCACTATCTACCTACTTTGTCTCACTTTCATGCAATCCCCTACCAACATCTATGAGCACACTTGACATGGTCCATGCGACGACATCTTTCTAATGGGACTATCACCTTTCAAGGAACTAGATACTAGAGTCCCTCTCTTCCATATTCCACCTTCTCCAAATATTCCAAAAAAAAAGAAAAAAAGAAAAGAAAAAATGAAAAGAAAAAATGAAAAAAGTAAAGAAAAATCCCTTCATCCAACGATGAAAATCTAGCAAATAAATGCCTTGGATAAGTACCATGATGAAAACCTAGCAAATAGGTGTCATGTGTAAGTTGATCTCCTACGTCACCTACACTTGGGGGTACCTTGTCTCATCAGTATATCACTTTTCTCCTACCAGTTTCCTTTCATAGTATTTCCTATCCTATTCCTCTATCCATTACACACCTATACTGTCCAATCTGTCCATCCTAATCTTCCATTCCTCTATTTTTCTTGATCTTGACAAAGATTGGGGGCACAATGTTGACAAATATTTTAGATGACTCTTGACATACCTTATCCATCCAAAACCATGCAAACCCTTCATTATCCTCTCATCGTCCTTCATCTTAAGCTTCGAGTTATTCCTATGCGACATAGTCCTTGGAGATCACATCCTTGATTCCTCCTATCCACTATTGCCCATCCCCATACCTATCCGTTCCATTCTTTATCACCCATGCATCTACCTATCCGTGGTGTTTCCTTATCATCAGTATTATTTGATCCATACCTGATCCATATTTGTTCCATGTTTGATCCCTATCTGATCCATATCTATTCCATATCATGTCTCATCTGATCCACATCTTAGGTCCATCGGGGTTCACCCTGAACTATGTCCCCTCTGAGCTATCATGTAGGCAAGGCCATTCTCAATGCACCCCCGAGGCTCCGCTACCCATCCATTCCCTACCTTATCGCCTGTCCTCCAGTCCATCCATGTCCACACCTTTCACCAGGTAAAGCACGCACAGCAAAGCCCGCTTCCAAGCAAAATTCTTGATGCAAAACATCAACCTATCCAACGCAAAGCAGAACACCATACCGAAGCACCCAAACTTATTCTATATCAATTATGGCAAAAAGACACATCTAATGCAAGAATGTTTTTTGAATCAGGTTAACTTACAAAGTCTTGGATTTTTGTCATTATGTCTTCCTATGCTACTCAATGATGCCAAAAGCTAGAGATGCTATGATGGGGGCATAATCTTTTTCTTTGTCTGCTACTTGTGGATTAAACTTTAGTAGTGTAATGACTTTTTTCTAAAGACATGATCAGCAAAAGATCATCGAGGACTCTGAGGTCTAAACATGAAAAGGGGCAATCCTTGTTTGTTGAAACGCAAGAAGTACTCAGGTCATCTAGATTCAAGTTTGACTAGATACTTGTATCAACTTGCTACATCAACATCCATGTAAGTAATACTTAGGTCATCTTGGTCTAATTATACCTAGATGCTTGTATTTTCTTACAACATTTTAAAAGCCTAATGATGAAATAAGCACTTCAAAATACTTACTATATCAAGATGACAAATATCCATATCCATATCCATACCGTATCCAATTGTAGTTCATATCCATATCCATATCCATAATGTATCCAATTGTGTCTCCTATTTGTATCCATATCCAAATGCATTTCTCCATATCCCATCCAATAAAGATCCAAAATACAGCAAATCAATGTTTACAAAAGCTTGTGATTTCTTCTATCAATCCAATTTCTATCTGTCTTCATATCTCTCAAGTAGTGATCAAAATCCATACCGATCGACTGAAGCCATCTTGTCAAATTATCCAATCACAATCAGTGGTCTTGATCCTAATCTTGTCGTAAACCGTATCAATCAGTCATAACTATCCTTCATGTTGCTCTAGGGATATATCATTCCCCACCATGACAACACTGCCATATATTGTTATCATATCAAATGTCTTAGACAGGATGTTGCATTGTCGAACCTAGACCTGGAGTCTTATACAACATGTTTCATTCCTGACACCAGACATCATCAATATATATCGTTGGTTTATCACTTGATCGGGGCAATTCCTTGCCTGTTATTGTATCATTTGTGTATTCTTGCTTGCTTGCTTGTGTATGTCATCATTTTATCTTGCATCACATATCATTCACCATCTTTCTTTTGCATCCAACCATCTCTTCTCTTGTTTCTCCTCTTCTTCATCGTGAGATTGTCCGTCTCATACCTTTCTACCGTCTCCCCATCCAATATCCCGAGGGGGCATCCTGTCGTTAAACTTGTACTAGGGGCAAACTGGGCCATGTATCATTTTCAGACAATCTTATTCTTTGAAACAACGTGATAAAACACATTGCATCAAAGAGGGGCAAAATGTATACACCTAAAAATGACACGACTCAGTCTAAATAAATATTCTTAATATTTATTCCATCTAAATTCCTCTATCAATAAATAAAGAAATAAATTTATTTATTTGATTCATATTTCCTCTAAGTTAATTAAATATCAAAATATTTAATTATCTCTTCTAAAGTCAAAATTAAATAAAATCCTTTATTGAATTAAATTCTTCCAAACAATTAAATAATTTCTAATTATTTAATTAAGTTTCTCATTCCTCCAAATTTAAATAAATAAATTAGTCGCTCAGGATGTAGTGGCGGCCACCAGAGTTCAAACCCCCACTGGGCCAACGAGCTCGCAAGGCTTTACGCCTTCGCTGGGCCAATGAGCTCGCGGGTTTGAAGTGTTCTTCCTAGGGGATGAGGTCCCCCAGTTGTGGCCTCACCGGTTCATTGCTCCGGGCAAAAGCATTCGCGTGGAGCTGGAGGGCGTGTTGCACCAACGTCGCCGGTCATGTTAACAAGTTTACCAGGCGCATTATCTTTAAAAAAAAAAAAGAAATCCTCACTCTCCAAAAATAAAATATAATTAATATTTTATTTATTCTTCCAAAATCATGTGCAAGTAAATTAAATAAATTTATTTATTTAATTTGCTTTGTTATCTTCAATATCTTCTAAAAATGAATTAAATAAATTTATTTATTTAATTTTCTATCTTATCTTCTAAATCTTCTAAAAATCAATTAAATAAATTTATTTATTTAATTTGCTTTCTTTTCCTCTAAATTATCTACAAATAATTAAATAAATCTATTTATTTAATTATGCTTTCTTATCTTCAAAAATCTTTCTTATCTTCTAAAAATATATTCTTCTTGTCATACAAAAAGAAAAAGCTGAGTTACAAAGGCAAAAGCAGTTTTAAAGCATCTTTAAAACAAACTTGCTCTTAAATTAGAAAAAAAAATTCTAATTTAAGAAAAACAAAACTCATCCTCATCAAGAAAGCTTTTAACTCAACAAAACTTCTTTTTGAATGACACCTATCTTTCTTCCATTTGTTGCACGTTCCTCAACAATCCTCCTCCGTTGATCTTCTCTTTTCTTCTCAACCATTGATCTTCTTCCACACAACTCTATAAATATAGCCTTCCTCTTCTTCATTTCATAATCCATACCTTGAGTGAACTTATGCTGCAGAAATACAAGCGCGCCTTTGGCACTTCATAGCACTTCATAGCACTTCATATTCATCCTCTCGCATTTGTGTTTGAAACTCATCTTCAAATACAAATAAGTATCTAAGCCATTCTACTCTTGTCATCTTCAACAAGCAAGGGAGCACACGCTTCTGAGGGCTTCACATTTATCAAGGTCAAGAGCTGATAAGCGAATAATGGAAGACGCAAGGTAAAGGTGTGAGTATCATTTATTTGTTTGTTTAAATCTCCTTTTTCCTTCAGATTTCATTAATGTATTGGGTTTATTATTCTTAATTGATTAATTTGTTTTCCCCTTCACACTAGCATTGCAATACCCAACTTAAATCAGCAAGTGACTACACCTTGCAAAATGTGCTTACATGATGACATCTTATGAATAAATAAGAGAAGAAATATACTGATTATCTAAAGAGAAATTAGGCCATCTAAGTAACTCTACCAGGGCTGTAGATGCCTATTAGTAGTGGGGCTCTACTTAGGGGAATTGCAAAGATAACCTTGTCAAGGCTCTGGACGCCTGCTGGCAGCAAGGTTCTATCCAAGTTGGCTATGAGGGATGAACTACATTATGTAGCTTAACCACATCACTAGTGTTTTCAACTCATCTTCAAGATGAGGGATCTGAATCACATGCACACACTTGATCCCCTTACAACACATTGTTCCATTGATGAATATGTTACCATCCAAAAGATCATGATGCTTATGTTTAACAAGAGATGGAGCATAATGTTCTAACTTATCCTCACCTCTTGAATTATTGGAATTTCATTATTTTCTTTGGTGGCAAGTTGTTGTGTGGTTACACAACACACCCCATTTTGCCTTAGAAAAATAGGGACCCAACCTTTTTTGGCTTTCCCTTGCTTTTCTTGTTTTGGGCGGTATGGTAAAAGTCAATCATCAGATGCAAAGTAACATCACCCCTGGGTATGCATAGGCCTCATGAAGGAAAAGGTTAAATGTCAAAGTTAGTTTTTTCCATCATGAACCACACTAAGTGAAAGAGCACAAAATTCTAAGCAAGTTTACCTTTTGGATCACCCTGAAATTCCTTAAGAGTAGGGAGTTATGCATGGTCAAAGTTTGGTCAAACTAGATATGCCTGGAGGGTCGTATTCCACAATATCCTTGATATTCATGAATATCCTTGATATATGTTTTAACGAAGAGAAACCTGATATATCCTTGATATATGTTTTAATGAAGAGAAACCTGATATCTGCATATTTAATAATATATAGATGTCAAAGTTAAACGTTGGAGGGCATTTACCCATCAAGCACCCATGCACATTCAAGGAGGGTCATATTTCTTAATATCACCTTTAGATATAACATAAATGATCAGCATCGACACAAGCCTTAACATCTATCATATTAGTTAAGATCCCTAATCTTCCTTAATATGACGATGATGTCATGATAACCTGATAGAAACAAAACCTGATATGACGATTACATCATCAATATGCCTAACTCTGAGAGAGTCATATTTCTCAATATCCATCATATTAATTTACATGACTGATCTTAGCCAATATGACAATGATGTCATTTCCACTGTAGGTTGAAATTTCAGTAAAAGATGCCGACGTCACCCTCATCCTCAAATGGGGGAGGATATTTTGCATATTTAAAGACCCTGATATTACTTAATGTGCTAGACATTAGTTAATATGATGATGATATCATCTGATATCCGTGACCCCAATCAGATGGTAGCGCACCCTCATAGGGGAATCTTGTCAGCACGAAAGATTCTCCACGCTGCTGCGAGATTGAGACATGTGTCCATATCGACATCCTGACTTATTGAGGACAGATTTGGAATTTGATAAGATATTCCCTGTTAGTGATTACTGACCTGGTCGTCATGATGATGTCATCCTGATCTTTGAATGTGGGGGATGTTTTACAAAACTAAGATCCCTCATATTTCTTAATATCCTCATATCCACACTTGAGGCACATAACACATGGATCTTCAAACACCAATAAGAAGCTACCACATGGCATGCTAACCTAATCATGTTAACATCTTATATTGCCACAATTGTCAAAAGGGGTAAGATGACCCAATTTTAGTTAATGGATTGTCATCTTCATGATGAAGTTGTCATCATATTTTCAATGATATTAGTCACATTTCTTAACATTCCTGATATTTACAAAGTCACTGTGCAAATTAAGCTATATTACTGTAAATTGCAAAAGTAACGGAATGGACGCAGATTCGAATGAGGAACATAGGAAAGTGTCTGTAGGGTAAGTGTGTGCATCTGGATATAAACCAAATAGTAAAAAGGGTAGTGATCATCAGGTATGTAATGGAAAAACCCTCTTTTGTTGTTTATGGTTAAAATGAGTAGGTAAAATTGTTTTACCACAGTAAATCGATGTGATGATATATGAAAAACCCATAACTAGGAAGAGAGTAATTGAACCACTGCGATATCTGCATATTGCTATCTTCTTTAGTTAGATTATTGCTATCTTAAACAAATGGGAATGAACATTGCTTTGTCTTAAACACTTCAAAGTTAACAACTGTGTGTGTGTACAAGTAGAATAGCCCATTTAGTTTTTCTAATTTTAACTAGGTTGGATTAATCAGTGTATTCTGTGACTATGAATGACAATAGGCATATGCTCTCCCCTTAACTGGTTGACCAAAATGCCAGACTTGTCATTCTATTTGTTTAACCTTTAGGGGGGCCTGCCCTTGGATGCACACCTATCCAAGTGGGAATGACCCTGAGTGGTAACAGGCTAAAGCCAAGCCCTACCGAGCCACTTAAAATAAATTGTGCTTGCGGTGAAAACCTCCTACAATGAGTGCTATTGTGTTACACCGATGGCTAACCTCCCCCAAAATCCTCTAAGGCGTAACCCTTTGAGGCTGGGAGACTCCATAATAGAGAGTAGTGCCGCTGCATGTGTAACCACTCGAACGGTTTCCCTGACTAAGAACCAATTGTTTAGCAAGCCAAAATCCCCTATTTGTTGATGCAAAGGGTGGAGCTCTTTAAGCGGCCTTGATTCATGTGACTCTTAGTAGAGGTAGCATGGACAATCCTAAGGTTCGGTGGGAGTACGAGCCTAAGGAACCTGGATCTGGTATGCATGAGAAGTGAGTGCCGTGGAGGGGAGCCGGTGCTACCAGATCTTGGAGCTACATGCTTTGAGTGGCACAACTAGAGGATTCAACGAATATTGTCATATCCAGCCTAAGTTGTACTTGTTTTGAGTCAAAATAGTCCAAAAAATACAAAAAAAATAAAAAGATAAAAATCATGAAAACTTCTATGTGTTTGCTATGTCTTTGCCATAATTGAACATCAGAATTCTCAAAAACACCAAGTTTTCAAACCCCAAAAAAGAAGAATCTTGAAAACATTCCAAAATTCTACAAATTCAAACCAAAAGCTAGAATTGCGTATTTGTCATGACCTGTAGCACATTTGATCTGACTTATAGAGCTTTTATCCTCTGTTTCCACGTATTTGTAACTGCGCATCCAAACTAGTAAGCTTTTCTAGTCTTATGTCAATGGCAAACCAATTAAAATATTTTGGTCAAAAACCCCAATACCTGCAATTGCAAATAAGCTTAGATCCCTCACCCCAAAATTGTATAGTAATTTCTCAACAAGCCCAAGTCTTACAAAATGAAATGGCAATCTTGCAAGCTGAATGTGCCAGTACCAGCTACACCTCGCCCCAAAATCGTATATCCTTCTCCCATACTCATGAGAAGGCAAGCACCACCTTAAGTCAGAAATCATATACCACCCCATCTACTAGTCCTCCTTTGCCACCTTCTAAGAAACATATTCCAAAACATACCAGTTCTACACCAACACCACCACCTATTTCCTCAAACTCTAAATGGATGACCAAAAAAGAATTAGATGAGTGATGGGAAAGAGTTTTTCCAAATTTATACAACCAGAGAAAAGCTAGAGAGAAAGCTAAATCTCCTCATTCACCTATCCATACACCTACCAATGATGTGATCCAAGGGCTACTAGCAGAGAGTCAACCATGTCCCCAAATTCCGGTCCTTGACCTTACCAAAGATTCTTCCAATCCCATGTCAAATCCTACAACACCTTCATGTCATTTACAAACCCTTGAGCTTATCGAAGAACCTCCTACCATGAACCAAAGTCAAAGTCCATTGAACATCCATGTTGTCAACCAAGAATCTATCCAAGAGCTATCCACTTCCATTTAGGAAGACCAATGGTTATGCCAAAGTCCAAGATGGAGGAGAAATAGAAAGAATAGTGCAAGTATATGAGCTCATCAGGGAACAGATAAGTGTGCCTGCAGAAGAAGAGAACTTGTCCACTGATGAAGAAGATGAAGAATAGGCATGATGCACATGATCATGTGCGTAGTATGATACTAGATGGTTGCTAGCTAGCAACTTGTGCCACGTGTACTATTGACTCAGTCAAGGAGTAATGTGAACCATTCATCTTAATTGATAAATCCTGATCATAGGATCTTTCTAACCACCTCCTCCCCTTATCCTATAAAAGGGTGATGAAGTACACTTTTCATTCTTTCAAAACTTAATTGAGATTAGATTGTTGAAACCTCAGGATTAATTCTCAAAACTTATTGTAAATGTACATGTTTATTGTATACTTAATGAAGAAGAAGATTTAGTTTACATACAATCATAAACTTTGAGTAATAAATGGATGAATTCTTGACTTGTACTTTGATTTGCTACATCCCTTGGAGTGCAATTCATGTTGTGCATGTTGCTTTTATTCCTTTTCCATTGAAGTTAGCATCAACCATACCTAGCTGTGGAACATCTTGGTAATCCTATGTTTGATTTCCTTCTCTTCATGACAGTATTTGGAATGTATGTGGACCAATAGCTAAAGATTCAACCATTTTAGTAAAGTTTAGCAAGCATTCATTACAATTTGTTTAATTTCATTTGAAATCACCATCATAATTGCAAATTCACAAAAAATCCAAAGCAAATACAGTGAAATATGTTGATATCTCATAGAAAACTGAATATTCATAGCATATTTGAGTTGAAAAGCATGTAAATTTGAAAATCTCATGCAAATACGTACAAATCTGTTAGATACAGTAAAATTAACCTTGTCTGTTAAAAGATTTACAGAAAATAGGTGGAAAATTGGCAAGCATCAGTTCTTGGAATTAGAAACATAAGGCCCCTTGAATAGAAAACAACAAGGTATATCAAACCAGTGAGAAACATCAATAGATTATGAACTAATCCATGGAGACTTCAGATCATGAATTCCCTGAATTCATCATGTCTTTTAAGATTGATAAAGGTTTGATTTGCAATTCTTTATCTATGAGTGTTGTGACTAACATCATAACCAACAATGTCCTTTTCAAGAGCCTTAGTAAAGATATCTATAATTTGATCCTTTGTTGGAACATATTCCAACCTCATTTCCTTATCTACAACCTTCTCTCTCAAAAAGTGATACCTGATTGCTATATGCTTGGTTCTAGAATGCATCATTGGATTCTTGGAAATATTGATAGCACTTGCATTGTCACATAAAATAGGAATGGACTCATCATACAATACCTTGATATCCTTCAGACTTTGCTTCATCCACAACACTTGTGTATAGTAGGAGGCTATTGCAATATACTCTATTTCTACAGTTGATAAGGACACAAAATCTTGCTTCTTGCTCTACCATGAAACCAATCTACTTCTTAGAAAGAAAGCACCACCACTTGTACTTCTTCTATCATCAACACAACCAGCCCAATCAACATCAATGTATGCACTCAAATCAAGGTCATTACCTTTTGGATGCCATAGACCATAGTCTAGAGTTCCTTTCAAGTATCTAAATATCCATTTCATTGCCTTCTCATGTGTTTTCTTAGGATTGACTTGATATCTAGCAACAACACATACTGCATGCATAATGTCAGGTCTAGAGGTAGTTAAGTACAATAATGCTCTAATCATAGACCTATAGATAGTCCAATACACCTCTGGAGACTCATCATCTTTGTTTAAGTGACATCCACTAATCATGAGAGTACTCACTAGTTTTGAATCCTCCATACCAAACTTCTTTAATAATTGTTTGACATACTTAGCTTAAGAAATAAAGATACCACCATCTAGTTGGGAAATTTGAAGTCCAAGGAAGAAATACATTTCACCAATCATGGACATCTCAAACCCTTTTTGCATCTCTTCTACAAACATTTTACATATATCATCATGTCTCCACCAAAAATGATGTCATCAACATATACTGCAACTATCAAATCATGTCTCCTTCTTCCTTTATGTAGAGATTACTATCTATAGTATATTTCTTGAAGCCTTTCTATAGTAAGTACTTGTCGAATCTTGCATACCAAGCCCTAGGTGCTTGCTTGAGACCATACAAAGCCTTTTTGAGTCTGCATACCATGTCCAGATCTTTTGATATCTGGAAACCATCTGGTTGTTCAATGTTTACTTCTTCTAGGTCACCATTCAGAAATGCTGACTTGACATCAATCTAATATACTTTGAAGTTCTTATGAGTAGCAAGAGAAAGGAACATTCTGATTGCCTCCATCCTTTCTACTGGAGAAAACGTTTCCTCAAAATCAATGCCTTCTACTTGAGTGTATCCTTTACATACTAGTCTTTCTTTGTTCCTTACAACTTCACCTTCTTCATTTAGTTTGTTCTGAAATATTCATTTTGTTCATATAATATTCTTGTTAGCTAGTCTAGGAACCAATTCCCATTTTTTATTCTTCTCAGTCTGATCCAATTCTTCTTCCATAGCTTTTATCCATTCATCATCCTTGTTCACTTCAGCAAAGGTCTTAGGTTCTACTTTTGTTAACAAAAACAAGTTTGCTTGCTCATGTGTCTTGGCAAACCTTCTCCTTGTTTGCACACCTTCATTCTTGTAAATGATCTATTTTTCTAAGTGATTCTTTTGAACATACTTTGATGGGGTCTTAGGCATCTACTCTAGTTCTTGTTCCTTTTCTTCTTTCACTTCTTCTTCTTCATCTTTAATGCAAGGAAAGATATCAGATCCGGTGTCTTCTGAATCTTGTAAGTTTTGATACAAATCTTCATCTACTTTGACATTTGTGCTTTCAATCATCTTTCCCAACCTCTTATTGTAGCATCTATAGGCCTTTCTTCTGGTTGAGTAACCAAGAAAGATTCCTTCATCACATATTGAATCAAACTTTCCTAGGTCTTCTTCATCTCTTTTGATATAACATTTGTGGCTAAAGATCCTGAAGTATCTGATAGTGGGATGTCTTCCATACCATAACTCATAAGGGGTCTTTGTGTTGTTGACCCTTAACTACACTCTATTAGTTAGATAGACAACAATGTGAATTGCTTCCTTCCAGCATCTATCAGGTAGCTCCATGTCTTTCAACATTACCTTAGACATTTCTTGCATAGTCCTATTCTTCCTTTACACTACCCCATTTTATTGAGGGGTTTTAAGAGTATACAAATGCCTCCTAATACCATGCTCTTCATAGAACTTTTCAAATTCATTTGAAGTAAACTCACCTCCTTTATCTAACCTTAAAAAATTGATCTTAGTATCCATTTCATTTTCAACCAAAGCTTTGAAAACTTTAAACTTATCAAGGACATCTAAGAAGTTAACCCAAGTCATTCTATGATGCAAGAGCATCCTAGGTTGTAGAGCAATCTTACATCAACCAAAAACATTTGCATTCTCTTTCTTTTATTTTATTTTGTAGTTCAGTTCAGTTTAGTACAGTCAGTAGTAGTTTCAACATTTTGCTGCATTTTCATTTTAGATCTCATAGAGCATAACTTAGCATCTAGACATCATCATCTACATCATATCCATATTTCAAGTCATTTGGACTTGTTTGCTAAAAGTTATTTCTATTAGAAGATCACTTGTTTTCACATAACAGAGCATACAAACAGTCTGCTAAAGGAGAAGGTTTCTAGAGCACTTCCATGACTTATGGTGCTAAATGAATCATATCACATGACACTTAATGATTAGATAGACCTTCCTTGAGGTCTGCACCAAGTTTCATTCATTTGTAGAGGAATACCAGAGGATTGTAGGTCAATCTATTTATTCTACACATTACACCTCTTCATTGGAGTTTGTAACTTTTCTTGGCCGACACAGAGGATCTCTTGAGCTTGGAGATGATATATATAGATCTCTAGGATGTATTAGGAAGTTAATAGTTCTATGCTCTGATTTAGATAGATTTGATTAGATGTTTTGTACTTCAAAGCCATATCAGTTGTAACTGAAGAATCAGGCCTGTGAGCCTTAATTTGTAGCCCGCATGTTGCCAACATATAAGTATTCTACATAAATGATATATTGAGAATTTGAGTCATTCTTTTCATTCTATATTGGACTTGTTTCCATTGTGTTTATTCTTATTGCATAGCCTAGACAGTTCATTTTGCGAACCCTTTGACTATGACTACACCAAGTGGTATCAAAGCAATGTTTTAATCCTTTGGGAGTGAAGTCAGAGTGAAGTTTGAATCTGTTGGGAGAAAAGTTGTGAAGGAATTCCATAAGATCTTGTGGTGAACTAATTTCCAACTAGAGGAAGTCTACCTATGCTTGTCAATAGATCACAGAGTGTGAGGTAGTTGATACCTTGTAGGTAGATCACTGAATTTGAGGCACTTGCACCTAGATCCTAGGAAGAGATGTTGTTGAGGAGAATACCTACTGTAGGCACTATGGCTAGAAGAATGGAAGAAATGATGGAGATGATGAAAACAATGAAGGTTTGATTAGATGTTGTTGAAGAAGATTGAAGAAGAGGACTAACACCTTGACCTAATGTTGAAAGTGATGATGAAGAATTTCAATCAGCTGATCAAAATGAAGAAACCCTAGAAGAAGAAGAAGAAGAATGAGATCAAGGGAAAATGTTAAGAGCTATTTCAAAGATTGGATAGTGACATAGAGTGGAAGTACCAAACTATACTAGAAATTTGAATATGGAGGTATTGATTGATTGAATAAATGACTTGGAGGAATACTTTGAATATGAAGAAATTGAAGATCCAGAGAAGGTGAGATTTGTAAAGACTGAGTTGAAAGGACATGCTTCTTTTTGGTGGAAAAAATTTTAGTTGGATAGAAATAGAAGAGGAAAAAAAAAGATCACAAAATGGGATAGAATGGTGACAAATTTGAAGAATCAGTTTATACTTGCTGACTATGAGTTGGAATTGTCGAAGAGATTGCAAAACCTGAAATAAAAAGAGAAACCTATGAAGGAGTATACTGAAGAATTTCATAAGATGGTCATAAGGACATGACATAATGAAGCAAGAAAGGAGAAAGTGGCAAGATACATCAATGGACTAAGATTGAACATTCAAGAAGAATTGAGCCTAGTAAGGATTACAATAATAGAATAAACATACTAGTTTGCCCTGAAAGTTGAAGAAAAGTTGAATAAGAAGAAGGAGAAAAGATAGAGAGGTAGTGTTGCAAGTATGGGCCTAACTAGTGTTGTCATTGATGTCAACATACTCCTGTTGCATTGATGATAAGGATTGGATGAGCTGTATGCTGATGATATTGACAAAATTAGTCCTATTAGAAACAGAGAAGAACAGTGAAGTCAGTGAGGTAAAGATCCCAGCTAAGATAAATATAAGAGGATGCACTTTAAAGGGTTTGTAGATATGTGTCTTGAGATGATCCAGTAAAGATTTCAGAGGTCCACATGAAGATCTAAGGAAGCTATGGCCACTCAAGTAAAACTAGTTTCAGCAGATGTTTAGAGGTGATAGAGTGACACAGATAGGTCTAATGAGCTCCAAAAATGCAATATCTTGTTCTACAAATTTGGTGAAGTGTTTAGGAAGTTAATGTCAATTGACTACTCAATTGGTTCATGGTCTGGAGGTTCACAGGCATCTATTCCAATATGACAGTGATGACAGATTGTGTTCTTGAGGTTTCGAATGAAGGAGAGAATGATTTCAGTAAGCAGAAGTAGTGTGGATGTTCCTGGTGATTCAGGAAAGCTTGTGGAGGTCTTTGGATTGTGTCCAGTTCATGTTGGTGGTCCGCATCAAAGATTGATCTCGTAATTGAAGAATTACTTCCGGGTGATGATGTTCTTCCCAAGTCAAGTTGACCGGATGAGTTACACATTCTACAGATGATCTTGAAGGCATTCTGTGAAGAATGGCATGTTCCTAAAGAAAGATTGAAGTCTCAGATCTGTGTGGTTGATAGTGTGTTGATCCGCGTGAAGTCCTTTTGTAATTAATCATGTTGTATTATGTGTTTACTCTATAATTTAATGCCAACTTGGATGATTATCCCTAAGTTGATGTCTTGTATAAATAAGGAATTGTAAAGTCATTTCAAAGGTATGGTGTTGTGATGAGAGTGTGGTAGAGAGCAAAGGAGCAAAAGGCAAAGAAAAAATATTGTACTTAAATGGAACTAACTCAAGCATGGTGAAGATGCTATTCTTCAGTTCAAGTATGTAATACTTATTATTCTATAGACAATGTGTCTCTTGTAGGTAGTGGGCTTCCTGTGAGTAGTGTGCTCAGGCAGTGAGCCCTAATTGGCATGTGCCATTTTGTTCCTTTTATTCTTCTAACAGAGAATACAATCTTGGGTTAGTCACCCCGTGGTTTTTCCCTTATCCGGGTTTTCCACGTCAAAAATCTTGGTGTCATATGTGTTAATGTGTTTTTGCTCTTGAATTGCTGCATTATATTTCCATGTTTGATTTAGTATTATGCTGCTGAATTAAAAAGGGATTTAAGTGATTAATTGGAAGAAAGTTTTGGACAACTAATTCACCCCCCCTCTTAGTTGTCTATCCTATATCTAACAATTGATATCAGAGCTAAGTTCCTCTAAAAGAGCTTAACCACTTGAGGAGATCCAGGATGTCATCCTACAAGAAGGATAGTCTGAGGTTTAATGGAACCAATTTGACTCTTTGGAAAAGTCACATGGAATGTCACTTGCAATGTATGGGAATGCAATATTGGATCATGGATTCAAAGAAGTATACTCCTCCACAGAATGGTCCAAGTACCATAGATGAAATCAGAGATGCTGAAAATAATCTGCGGACTAAAGAAGCTCTTCTAAGTGCCTTATTTGATTTAGAGCTAACAAATGTTGTTGACCTAAAAACTGCTCATGAGATTTGGGAAAAACTGGAACTTTTGCATGAAGGAGATAAGTATGTTAAATGTGCCAAGCTACAGAGTCTAAAAGGAAAATTCAAAAATCTAAAGATGAGAGAAGATGAAAATATCACTACATTTATGCCAAGAGTAAATGAACTTGTTTGTGGCATTAGATGTGTTGGTGGAGTCTTGGATGAAGATAAAATTATTGGCAAAGTTCTCAGATCCCTTCCTGATTCTTACAAATATAAGGTTACTGCCATTGAAGAATTTAGATCCTATTCAGGTATCACAAGAGATCAATTGGTTGGCAAATTAGCTGCATTTGAATTGATCAAGTTTGGAGATGCCCCACCCAAGACTGAATCTGCATTCAAAGCTAGTGCCTCTATAAAAGGAAAAAAAGGTTTGATCTAGGAGAGAACTCTTCAAGGAAACTATCATGGTATGAAAAAGCAAGAAAAGACCTAGAAGAAGATGAAGCAGAAGTTGCTCAACTTGAAGCCCTTATTGCAAAAAGACTACCAATAGGATCTGGTAAGTATGAAGGGAAATTGCCTTTTAAATGTTTTAACTGCAATAAGATTGGTCATTTTATCTCAAGGTGTTTGAAAAGATTTTCAAGGCCAAATCCTAATAGATCAAGATTCTAGAAGAAATGTTACTATGTCCATGAAGATAATGATGGAGTAACAGATGATGAATCAGAAACAGGAAACAAATCCAAAAGTGACTGGGTGTTCATTGCCATCAAAGAAGAAGATCCAATGCCCTCTGAATCTGTCAATCATAAAATTGTAGAAAGGCCTTTGGCTGCCCAAGTTGAAGAAAAGGATGATTGGGTCATTGACAATGGATGCTCCCACCATATGATAGGTGAAAAAAATATGATCATAGATTTGGAAAGGTATGAAGGAGGAGTGATAAAATTTGGTGATAATTCTGCTAGTAGAATCAGAGGTAGAGGAACTATTTCTTTTGATGGAAAGAACAAAACTGGTAATGTACTGTATGTTGAAGGCCTAAAGCACAATCTTCTCAGTGTTGGACAGTTGGTGGACAAAGGCTATGATCTCCGATTCAAAAATGGAAAATGCAAGATCTTTGAAAGTTTCAGAACAGAGATTGCATCCGGTAATCAAACTAAAGGTAATATCTTCCACTTGGTTGGCACTGGTAAAAGTTTCTTATTTGTTCAAATTGATCAGAGTTGGTTGTGGCATGGGAGAATGTGTCATGTGAATTTTGATAATATCATCAAGATAAGAAACACTTAGGCTGTAAGAGATCTTCCAAGACTTGTGAAACCTACTAATAGCTTGTGCAAAGAATGTCAGTTGGGTAAGCTGAGCAGAGTCACATTCAAAAGTAAGAACAATCTTCTACCAGATTATTGGACTTAGTTCATACTGATTTATGTCATCCAAAAAGAATTAGAAGTGTGCAAGGTGATAGATAATTCATGTTATTAATTGATGACTACTCCCAGATGATGTGGGTGACTTTTCTGAAAGAGAAGTCAGAAGCTCTTGAGAAATTCAAAATATTCAAGGCTATGGTAGAGAATGAAACCAGATTAAAATTAAAATGTCTGAGGTTTGACAGAGGTGGAGAATTCACATCTGGTGAGTTCATAGAATTCTGTGAGAAACATTGAATAAAAAGACAGTTGTTTGCTCCTAGGACTCCACAGCAGAATGGAGTAGTGGAGAGAAAGAACTGGACCATCCAAGAAGCATCTAGAACCATGATGATGGAAGCAAATGTTCCTCAGATCTATTGGAGACAAGCTGTAAGCACTGCCGTCTATACTCTCAATCGAGTACAAATCAGAAGCAATACCAGTAAGACTCCTTATGAACTTTGGTTTGGCATCACTCCCACTGTGAGGTATTTCAGAGTCTTTGGTAGCAAATGTTACATTAAAAGAGATGAAGATCTAGGAAAATTTGATGCTAGAAGTGATGAAGGAATATTCTTGGGTTATTCTACTCAAAGCAAAGCATACTAGTGTTATAACAAGAGATTAAGGAAGATTGTGGAAAGTACAAATGTGAAGGTTGATGAAGGTATTGAAAAACCCTCAAGATTTTATGAATATGATGAAGATGATTAAAATGATGTTTTTATTCAAGAAGTCCAAGCTCCCTCTGAAATTTAGATTCAAATTGATCCAGTAAATCAGGAAGAAGAGATAAGTTTGAATGAACCTGTTCAAGAATCAGAAGTGCAAGAAACTCCCAAAGTTCCCAGGTATGTAAGACTGAATCATTGTGAAGATCAGATCATAGGTGATAAAAGCAAAGGTGCACAAACAAGAAGAAGGATTGCTCAAGATTCAAAATAGTATTGTCTGATTTCAAAGATTGAACCTAAGACAGTGAATGAAGCTTGCAATGATGAAAACTGGACTAAAGCAATGGAGGAAGAGCTGATGCAAATTGAGAAAACTCACACTTGGGATCTTGTTCCCAGACCTAAAAACAAGAATGTAATTGGAACCAAATGGGTCTTCTAGAATAAATTGAATGAAGATGATGAAGTAGTCAGAAACAAAGCCAAATTGGTCTGCAAGGGTTACTCCCAAGTAGGAGTTGATTTTGAAGAAACTTTTGCTCCAGTGGCAAGAATTGAAGTAGTCAGATTATTTCTTTCTTTTGTTTCCTTCAAGGATTTCAAAGTATATCAGATGGATGTGAAATCTGCCTTCCTGAATGGTGACTTGGAAGAAGTATACATTGAGCAGCTGGATGGATTTCAATTGTCTAATCATGGTGATATGGTCTGCAAGTTGAAGAAAGCACTGTATGGTCTAAAGCAAGCCCCAAGAGCCTAGTATGAAAGATTGGATAAGCATCTTTTGAAGATTGGCTTCAATAAAGGTACTGCTGACAGTAATTTGTACTTCAAAATTGATCATGCAAATATCTTGATTGTTGAAGTGTCTGTTGATGATATCATTTTTGGAGGAAGTGATAGTATGTGCAAGACTTTTGCAAATCAAATGAAAAGTGAATTTGAGATGTCCATGTTTGGGGAAATGAATTTCTTCTTGGGTCTACAAATCACTCAAACAAAGAAAGGAATCTTCATTTCTCAAATGAAATATGTGAAAGAATTGTTGAAGAAATTTGGGATGGAAGACTCAAAACCAATGAGTACTCCCATGGCAACCAGATGTAAATTAAGCAAAGATGATGACTCTCCTAAGGCTGATAAGAGAAAGTACAGGTCAATCATTGGAGGACTATTGTATCTCACTCAAACTAGACCTAAAATTATGAATGTTGTCGGTCTTGTTGCTAGATTCCAAGCTGATCCTAGACAATCTCATGTCATGGCAATCAAGAGGATTTTTAGATATCTAAAAAGGATAGTTGAGTATGGTTTGTGGTATCCTAGAGATCATGATTTCTCTCTCCATGCATATACAGATGTGGATTGGGCAGGAGATGTGGATGACTAGAAGAGTACCAATGGTGGAGCATTCTTTTTGGGGAAGAGATTGGTTTCTTGGTTAAGCAAGAAACAAGAGGCAATATCTCTGTCCACAGCTGAAGCAGAATATATTGCAGTAGCAAGTAGTTGTACTCAAGTTTTGTGGATGAAGCAAATGCTAAGAGACATCAAAGTGGAGTATGAGGAACCTATCACAATCTTCTATGATAATTCAAGTGCAATAAATATATCTAAGAATCCAGTGTTGCATTCAAAGACTAAACATATATCCATCAAGTTTCACTTTTTGAGAGAGCAAGTGAACAAGAATGAAGTCAGATTGGAGTTTGTGCCTTCCAAAGATCAAATTGTAGATATTTTTACTAAACCTCTACCTAAGGACTCTTTTGAGTATCTTTGGGAGAAGTTAGGGGTTATTACCCCTCCAATTTTGAATTAAGGTGCACTGATGTGCATCAGTCTGGTGGATCTCATAGTCATATCTTGTGATCTGGATTCCTATTTGGGAAGCTGCCACTGAGGGGGAGCAGTTGGTATGATTCTGAAGTGATGCAAGTATGTGCCCTTTGCCATTGATGTCAAAGGGGGAGAAAAGACATGTGAAAAACAAGTGGTTTTTGGTCAAAGGGGGAGCAGTAAAAGAAGAGAAGACATGTGAATGGTTGTTTTTGATAGGGGGAGTTGTGTCAGTAAGAAGAAGTTCTCGTCTTGATGGTTGAAACAGTTTTTCACATCATATGTTGCCATCAATGACAAAGGGGGAGATTGTTGCAAGTATGGGCCTAACCGGTGTTGTCATTGATGTCAACATACTCCTATTGCATTGATGATAAGGATTGGATGAGCAGTATGCTGAGGATATTGAGAAAATTAGTCCTATCAGAAATAGAGAAGAACAATGAAGTCAGTGAGGTAAAGATCCCAGCTAATATAAGTATAAGAGGATGCACTTCAAAGGGTTTGTAGATATGTGTCTTGAGATGATCTAGTAAAGATTTCAAAGGTCCACATGAAGATCTGAGGTAGTTATGGACACTCAAGTAAAACTAATTCCGACAGATGTTCAAAGGTGATAAAGTGACACAGATAGGTCTGGTGAGCTCCGAAAATGCAATATCTTGTTCTGTAGATTTGGTGAAGTGTTTAGGAAGTTAATGTGAATTGACAACTCAATTGGTTCATGGTCTGGAGGTCTGCAAGCATCTATTCCAATATGACAGTAATGATAGACTGTGTTCTTGAGGTTCCAGATGAAGGAGAGAATGATTTCAGTAAGTAGAAGTAGTATGGATGTTCTTGGTGATTCAGGAAAGCTTGTGGAGGTCTTTGGATTGTGTCTAGTTCATGTTGGTGATTTGCATCAAAGATTTCATAATTGAAGAATTACTTCCAAATGATGATGTTCTTCCCAAGTTAGGCCGATCAGATGAGTTACACATTCTACGGATGATCTTGAAGGCATTCTATGAAGAATGGCATGTTCCTAAAGAAAGATTGAAGTCTCAGATCTGTGTGGCTGATAGTGTGTTGATTCGTGTGAAGTCCTTTTGTAATTAATCATGTTGTATTTATGGGTTTGCTCTGTAATGTAATGCCAACTTGGATGATTATCCCTAAGTCGATGTCTTGTATAAATAAGGAATTGTAAAGTCATTTCAAAGGTATGGTGTTGTGATGAGAGTGTGGTAGAGAGCAGAGGAGCAAAAGGCAAAGCAGGAATATTGTGCTTAAATGGAATTGACTCAAGTATGGTGAAGATGCTATTCTTCAGTTCAAGTATGTAATACTTATTATTCTATAGACAATGTGTCTCTTGTAGGTAGTGGACCTCTTGTGAGTAGTGTGCTCAGGTAGTGAGCCCTAATTGGCATGTGCCATTTTGTTCCTTTTATTCTTCTAACAAGAATACAATCTTGGGTTAGTCACCCTATGGTTTTTCCCTTAACTGGGTTTTCCACATCAAAAATCTTGGTGTCATATGTGTTAATGTGTTTTTGCTCTTGAATTGCTGCATTATATTTCCATGTTTGATTTATTATTATGTTGCTGAATTAAAAAGGGATTTAAGTGATTAATTGGAAGAAAGTTTTGGACAACTGATTCACCCCCCCTCTTAGTTGTCTGTCCTATATCTAACAGGTAGAGGAGGTAAATTTTAGAGAGGTAGAACATATTCCAGAGGAGAAATATCATATGCAGAGCAGAACAAACAAGATAGCCCATTCAAGAAGGAAGGTAGAGAGAGAAAATCATATCAGAGATATGATAGAACTATTGAAGGCACAAGACAACTAAGAGGGGGGTGAATCAGTTGTATCAAAAATTGCAAACCCTCATGAGTATAATCACATCCACATTAGATCACTTAAACCCTTAATCCGTTATGAAGATTAAACATGAAAATCAAATAACAGAAACTTAACCACATCAACACCATGCACAAGAGAACACCAGATTTTTACGTGGAAAATCCAAAAAGGGAAAAACTACGGTGAGGATTAGCTCACAATATAAAGTAGTAGCAACACTAAATTACAAGATGCTCACTACCATACAAAGAATGCTCACTACAGGGGACTCATTGTCTAAGTGGACTCACTACCCACTAAAAAAGAAAGAAGATGAGGTTCACTGATAAAATTGTATCTAACACATGCATGGGTTCAATTCCAATGAAGCACAATAATCATAATCTTCACATATATACTAAAAGATAGTAGACAGCTTCTTCTCATTGCATCCAGTCATCTAACTCATGAAAGCTCTTACTACCCTTTTAACACCTTCACATCACAAAATTCATCTCTACCATCTAAAATCTCTCTCACACATGAACACTTAGACACCTATTTATATCACCATCAACCTTGAAATAATTTTCAAGGTAGGAAACACAATCTTCAATTCTTGAAATAGTCTCCAAGGTTGGAAAACACACAAAATTTGAATTAGATCTAGACCTAAACATTCCACGATGCAAGGGAATGAAGGTGAACCACTCTAATTCTTATCTTGGACCCAAATATATCTAAGCATGCTACACAACACTCACATTTCATCAAATCATCTTCCACGATCAGTGCAAACTTATAGGTTGGCCAAACGATGTAAACATAGGGGATTCTTCATCACACACTTCCACGATCACATCAATAACTTGCAAAACATGCATAGGGGTTTAAAACATTCTAGAAACATCTAGGAATAACTTGAGGTCACCTAGAAATCGACAAATTAATCCACAAAAATTTTCACCTGAACAAGACTCACTGTCTTCTCATAATCAACACTGTCGAACTGGTACAATCACGTTTAGGATGGTCCACAAAGTGAACTATCTAGGCCGTGTAGCTAGATTAAACACAATGGAAACAACTCAAAGATATAGAGCAAATGTAGATTCCATCATTCAATATATGATGGATTCAAAATACAAATTGGCCAGCAACATGCGGGCTTACAATTAGGGCTCACAGGCTTGATTTCATAGTTATAAAATATGCACAAGATATAGCTTTGAAGCTTCGCCAAAAATTCAAACTATAAATCTTTAAACTAATGATCAACTACTTTCCTATGCATCTATTACATTAATATATATCATCTCCATAACATAAGATTTCTTCGCGTCAACCACAGAAGATCACAAACTCCAATGAAGAGCTGTAACATGTGTACATGGATAGGTTTGACCTAATCATATAGAACTCCTTCACAAATGAATGGAATGGTGTGTGGATCTAAGGGAAGGTCATCCATGATCCAAACAACATTAAATGATGTGTCATTTAGTTCCACAAGTCAAGAATTGCTCTATAGGTCTTCTCCTTTATCTATTTGTCTAAAACTATCAGGATGCTCTGTTCTAAGAAAATAATCAATCTTCTAATAGCAATATCTAATCCAAA
The DNA here is from genome assembly GCA_027924645.1 of Cunninghamia lanceolata. Lineage (NCBI taxonomy): Eukaryota > Viridiplantae > Streptophyta > Pinopsida > Cupressales > Cupressaceae > Cunninghamia > Cunninghamia lanceolata. The sequence continues at coordinate 15,879,842 of BSBN01000757.1, forward strand.
TGTTCTGAGATTTAGATATGATGTGAATGAATATGTCTAGATGATAAGTCCAGCTCCATAAGGTTTGATATGAAACTATCATAGAATGTGGACCAATGAAACTTCTACTGACTGAACTGACCATACTGAATTGAAAATGAAAAGAAACAAACTAAAATGCAAATGTTTTTGGTTGATGCAAGATTGCTCTTGAACTAGGGATGCTCCTACATCAAACATCTGAGGTTTCTGAAAAAAGTGAGTCCCTCACTTTTCTGGGGCTAGAGGAAAACCAAGACAGTCCACCTCAGCCTGAGAAATCTAAGATGAATCTTCTTTTGGCCTACCTTTCCACTTCACAAGATATTTTTTGTATTGTCTTCCTTTGGTGCTCCATCCAACTCTATTATCCAAGATGTCTTCAATCTACTCCAGTGCTTGGTGTGGTAACTGCTTCTTCAAATCTTCTTCTATTCTATCACTAAACTCTACTTCATGATACTGATATAGGTCAGCAATGTTGAAAATAGGTGATATACCCAATGTCTTCGGTAGCTCCACTTCATATGTATTTCATGAATCAAATTTTCTAAGTATCCTACATGGTCCAAAGTTCTTCATCTTCAACTTGTTATATGTCCCAACTAGAAATCTTTCTTTTCTCAAACACACCATCACTTCATCTCCAATTCCAAATTCTTTGTGTCTTCTCTTCTCATTTGCTTTCTCTTTATACTTACTGTTTATCTCCTCCAAATACTTCCTAACCTGATTATGCACTGTCTCGATGTGTCCTGCAAATTCTTCTGCTTCTACACTCCTTTTCTCTTCCATGCTGATGTTCCTTAACTCTTCTACTCCTCTAGGGTTAGTTCCTAGCACAATCTCAAATGGTGTTCTTCTGGTACTCCTATTCACTAAATTATTATATGCAAACTCTGCTTGTGATAGAATCAAATCCTAATTTTCTTCCTTCTCTCCAACCAAACATCTCAACAAGTTTCCCAAAATCCTATTCACTACCTCTATCTGTCCATATGTCTATGGATGAAATGTTGAACTGAACTTCAAATTTGTCTTCATCTTCTTCCAAAGTGTTTTCCAAAAGTATCCAAGAAATATTGTGTCTCTGTCTGAAATTATGCTCTTAGGTAATCCATGCAATCCCATGATCTCTTGGAAAAACAAGTCAGCTACATGCACTACATCAGTTGTCTTCTTACAAGGTATGAAATATGCCATCCTTGAAAATATTTCCACCACTACAAATATTGAATCATGTCCTCTCTGTGTCTTTGGCAATCCCATTATGAAATCCATACTTGTGTCTTCCCAAGGTCTCTCCGGTATTGTCAAAGATTTGTACAAACCAGTATTTTGACTACTTCCTTTTGCAACTTGACAAACTCTACAATTCTACACAAATTTCCTAACATCCTTATGTATCTAAGGCCAAAAGTAGTTTTCACTTACCAAAGCCACTATCTAAATTCCAAAATGTCCTGCCAATCCACCACCATGTTTCTCTTTGATCAAATTGTCTCTCATTGAACTCCTAGGTATGCATAACTAACTTCCTTTGAATAATATATCTTCGTAAATAAAATAGTCCAATCACTTACTCCTATTTGTCACAATAGGTTCCTTACATACTTTCCAAGGTTCTGCAAAATCAAGATCTTCTTCATACATGTTCTTCAATTCTTCAAATCCCAACACTTAAACCCTCATCTCTGTTAGCAAGTTCCTTCTTCTACTCAATGCATCTACAACTTTATTTGACTTTGCACTCCTATGCTTCAACACAAAAGAATAACTCTGTATGAAATCTACCCATCTCATATGTCTTTGATTCAAATTTCCTTGACTGTTCAAATACTGTAAAGCTTGATTATCTATATACAACACAAACTTCTTAGGCAACAAGTAATGTCTTCACTTCTTCAAGGCTTGAATTATGACATAGAACTCCTGATCATAAATTGAATATCTTCTCCTTACATCATTCAATTTCTCATTGAAATATGCTACAGGTCTACCTTCTTGACTTAACATTTCTCATAGCATCACAATCTACTTGAAATACCTTATTGAAATCTAGTAATGCTAACACAGGTTGCTCTGTCACTTTTTGCTTCAACAAAACAAAACTTCTATCTACTCTTGATGTGCACTTGAAATCTTTTCTGTCACCTTTCATTGTCTCTGTCATAGGGTTACATACTAAACTAAATTTTTTTATGAACTTCTAGTAGAAACTAGCTAATCCATGAAATGATCTGATTTCACCAATGCTCTCTGGTGTAGGCCATTCAAAAATTGATCTCACCTTCTTAGGGTCCATATTCAATCCTTCTACAGAAATCACAAATCCCAAGTATACCAATTCTTCTTTCATGAAACTACACTTCTTGATGTTTATCAGCAATTTCTCTTCTCTTAGTCTCTACAATACTTGTCTCAGGTGCCACAAATGTTCTTCTTTTGTCTTACTAAAAATTAGAATATCATCCAAATATACAATAACAAACTTACCCAAGAATTTATTCAAAACTTCACTCATCAATCTCATGAAAGTACTCGATGCATTTGTCAATCTAAAAGGCATCACTAACCACTCATACAATCTTTCATTTGTCTTAAAAGAAGTCTTCCATTCACCTCCTTCTCTAATTCTAATCTGATGGTTTCCACTCTTCAAGTCTATCTTTGTAAAATATTTTGCTCAACTCAAATAATCTATAATATCATCCATCCTAGGTAAAGGAAATCTATACTTAACTGTGATCTTGTTTATTGCTCTACAATCTGTACACATTCTCCATTCTCCATCTTTCTTTAGTGGTAACACTGCAAGTACTACACAAGGCTCAAACTTTCTCTAATCAAACCTTTCCTCAATAGCTCATGTATCTATCTATTCAATTCTTCATTCTCTGCCAGTGTCATTCTATGTGTTGCTTTGTTAGGCAAACTAGCTTTAGGTATAATATCCATGTGATGACTGATACTCCTGATTGATGGCAATCCTTTAGGTACATTGTTTGATATGATGTCTTCCTACTCTATCAGTAACTTAGTTATCTCCTCCACTTGTGATTCTTTAGTCTATGTCTTCAAGTTTTTTAGGCTTCTTAGGAATCAAAGCATAACACATACTCACATGTCTATAACCATCCAAAAATTTCCTTCCATCTACCAAACAGATTCTAGCATTTCAACATACTTCACTCTTAGGGTCATCTTCCAAAGGAATCAAAGTAATTCTCTTTCCATTTGATGTTATAGTGTATGTATTCTTTCTCCCATCATGTATAGGTTTTCTATCATACTGCCATGGTCTATGCAACAAAATATGACATACATACATCAACATAATATCTCTCAATACTTCATGATAAGATCCAATATGAAATTTCACTAAACATTGTTTAGTCACCAATACCTTATGATCATCCTGAATCCATGTTATCTGATATGGCATAGGGTGTTTCAATCCTTCCAACTTCAGCTTAGTCACCATCTTCTCTAAAACTAAATTATCTGAACTACCACTATCAATTACAACTTTACAACATTTACCTCCTAATTTACATCTGGTTCTCAACAAACGTTTCCTCTATAATGATTCCTCATTTATCTCTACTTGAAATATTGCTCTCCTCATGACATGTGATTCTCCTTTCTTAGGTTTACCAACTGAGCTAGGTGATCCAACAGGTTCTTCTTCCACATAGGCTGCTACTAGGGTTTCCTCTATGATAGAAAGTTTTATCATCTCTCCAATATGCATTGTTGTCTCTATCCTCCTTATTGAATGTGTTCTCTTGTCTGTTCTTCTCTGCATATGATCTTTCTCCTTCTAGAAAATGTTCTACCTCTCTTAAATTTACCTACTCTTCCTCTCTATCTTTGATCATGCCTCTTTTTCAACTTCTCTTCAATTTTCAGGGAAAACTGATTTGCTTCTTCCAATGTTGTCATCCTCACCAAATTCATTTCTTCTTGAATGTTTAATCTAAGTCCATTGATGTATCTAGCCACTTTCTCCTTGCTTTCTTCAATATGTCCTATCTTTATGATCATCTTATGAAATTCTTCAGTGTATTCCTTCACAGATTTCTCCTTTTGTCTCAGGTTTTGCAATCTCTTCAACAGTTCCAACTCATAGTGAGCAGGTATAAACTGATTCTTCAACTTTGTCACCATTCTGTCTCATTTTTTAATCTTCTCTTTTCATCTTCTATTTTTATCCTACTGAACTTCTTTCCACCATATAACAGCATGTCCTTTCAACTTTGTCTTTGCAAATTTTACCTTCTCTAGATCTTCAATTTCTTCATACTCAAAGTATTCTTCTAGGCCATTTATCCAGTCAATCAACTCTTCAGGATTCAAATTGCCAATATAGTTCCTTACATCAAATCTAGGTCTTTTTCCAATATTTGAAATATCTCACAACATCTTGACTTGGTATGATTCTTCTTCTCCTTCCTCTCCTAGGGTTTCACTATTTTGATCAGTAGATTGAAATTCTTCATCATCATCACTTTCAACATTAGGTCGAGGTGTAAGTCCTCTTTGTCTATCTTCTTCAACAAAATCCAAGTGAAATCACATGGTTTTCATCATCTCCATCATCTCATCCATTCTTCTAACCATTGTACCAACAACATGGATTCTCCTTGGTGGTATTTTTTCCTCACATCAAGTGTAACTGCCTCAAATTCGGTGATCGGGCTACAAGGTGACAACTGCCTCACAATCAGCAATTAGTTGATAACACCAGTAGCTTGACTTGGACTTGGAGATCTATTCACAACAAGATCTTATGAACTTCCTTTACCAACCTCTCTCAATTTGCTCCTAAAGATTTGAAATTTTGCTTTGATACCACTTGGTGTAGTCACGGTTAGGAGGGTCCACAAAGTGAATTGTCCAGGCCATGCAACTAGAGTAAACACAACAGAAACAAATCAAATATATAGAATAAATGTAGATTTAGTTATTTAGTATATGATAGATTCAAAATACAAACTAGCTAGCAACATGTGGGCTTACAATTAGGGCTCATAGGCCTAATTTCATAGTTATAGAATATGCACAAGATATAGCTTTGAAGTTCCTTTATAAAGAATTCAAACTATCAATCTATGAACTAATGATCAACTACATTCTTATGCATCTATTAAATCAATATATATCATCTTTGGAACATAATATTCCTCTGCATCAGCTAAGGAAGATCACAAACTCCAATGAAGAGCTATAACTTGTGTAGACAGATAGGTCAGATCTAATCATATAGAACTCATTAACAAATGAATGGAATAGCATGTGGATCTTAGGGAAGGTCAGGCATGATCCAAACAATATTGAATGATGTTTCATTTAGTTCCACAAGTTGAGAATTGCTCTGCATGTCTTCTCCTTTAGTTGATTATCTGAGATTGTCAGGATGCTCTATTATGAGAAAATAGTCGATCTTTTGATAGAGATATCTTTCTGATATTTGATCCAAATGATCTGAGATTTGGATATGATCTGAATGAATGTATCTATTTGGTAAGTCTAGTCTTGTAATGTCTAATATGAAATTACAATAGAATGTGGACCAATCTATTGAAATTGCTACTGACTGAACTGACTGTACTAAACTGAAAATAAAAAGAAACAAACTGAAATGCAAATGTTTTTGGTTGATGCAAGATTGTTCTTGAACTAGGGATGCTCCTACATCACGAACTCTAATACACAAGAAATTGTTTTCTAGAGCATCATACCACAAACCTTTTGGATAGAAGGTAGATAAGGATCTTATAGACTTAAATACAGAACCACAACATCTAAAACCACTATGTGGAGAAATGTAGAGAAAAATAATTTCTCCCAGACACCTCTGCACAACTCAGAAACACTATCAAATCCAGTTCTCAAACTGGTGAACATAACTTTCACTTCACAGCAATCCAGAGCACCAAATTCTAGATTTAGCATCTTACACCAATTCTCAACAACATATCCAAACCACACACATAGATCTCCAACACAGAAGAAATGTAGAACAAAAACTAGAGCTGTATAATGTAAGCTGAAAGACTCCTTCAACACACTATTTTTAGTATTATTCAAATTTTTTCAAAAGCACTTGGAAACCCAAATACATAGGCATATTCCCAACACCTTTAGAATTTATACAAAGCATCCAAACCACCTTTTAGCAAAGCAACTTAATCAAGCAATACTAAACAATACTAACTTCATCAGAGGACACAATTGACACCAATGAAAACACAAACATGTTGACATCAATGACAACACCGATTAGCACATACTTGCAACAATCTCCCCCTTTGTCATTGATCTCAACATATGATGTGAAAAACCATCATGACACAACTCTGCACTAATCTCACTCTCCCCTTTTCTTCTACCTTTGTTTTTCACATGAACTCTCTCCCCCTTTGACATTAATGGCAAAGGGTGACATACTATTTAAAACTCTCTCCCCCTGATTGTGATACTGCACATACTTGCACTATCCTCAACTGTTCTATATGCTCCTTCTATCTGTAATAATCATTAATACCAATACCTTCTTCCCCTAAGAGGTAGGCTCCAACTTAGTTTCTGGAGGAACCATCTACACCAGAAGCTAGTACTGATACTTTCTTAGCCTCTTTTACATCCTTCTTAATCCAGGTCTTACTTATCTTCGTCTTAGTCTCTACCAGGTCAATTCTTTGTACTGGTTTGTTCTTCTCTATTAGAATTTCCTTCTTCATGCTTCTATTTCTATAGAACTTTGAGATGTGTCTAGGATTACTATAGTTATAGCACACCACATTCCTTTGACCATTGTTCCTATAATTCATTCTAGATCTACATTGATTTTCTTTGTGTCCAAATCTATTGCATACATAATAGTTACCATTAAAGGGTTGAATCATTCTATTATTGTTATAGCCATTCATTCTTTCACTTCTACACTCAATAGATTTATGACCAAATTTCTTGTAGGTGAAACATGGACCAAAAGAATATGGAACATTTTGATTCATTCTACTCCTACATTGTGTAGTCTTATGTCCAAATTTGTTGCAAGAATGATAATAACCATTGAAAGATGGATACCTTTGAGCATTAGGTTGTCTAACCTGTGGTCTTCTAGCTCCTTTCTTCTGATTCTAGGACTACTTTCCATTGTTCTTTTTATTTTCATCTTTTGATACTTGACCTAATTTTAAACATTCACCTTTTTCAAACCCTAAGCCTTCTTTATTATCAGGTTTTTTTTACTTGTAGTCATCTCATCGAGCCTTGCAGAACTTATCTTGAATCTTACTTCATAGTTCTTCACCTTCTCTAGATCTAATTTTAATTTTACAACTTCTTGCTCGAGCCTTGTGCATTCTTCAAATTTTCCTTTCACCATTGAGTTTAGACATTTCTCAATTCTTACCTTTTCTTCAACTTGCTCCTTTAGACCAATCATGGATTCATTTTCTAACCTCAATTGTTCACTAATTTCCTTGTGCCTTTGTTTGAATTTTTTGAATTGTTCTCTCAAATTGTTGATGCATTCATTTGCTTCTTTTATATTCTCTTTCAAATCTATAATTTTTTCTTTAGTCCTTTCTAGGTCTTCAAGAGCAGTCTTGAGTTCTTCACTATTAGCAGAGATACATTCATCTTCTGAGAATTCATTAGTAGGGGTTTCTTTATCCTTGCATGCCCCAACCACTATTTTAGAAACTAAAAATAGATTTACCTATTCTTCAACAGCTTTCCTTCTTGTCAATACATCTTTTCTCTTATCACCAATGATTTGGTCTTCAGTGTGATGCCTTTGCACATACTTGGGAGTTCCAGGGATTCTTTCTAGGGCTTCTTGTTTCTCAACCTATACTTCCTTTTCTTTAGTTTCTTCTTCTTCTTTAGTATGTACTTCTCTTTCAACAACATTTTATGCTTCTGTGCAAGAGAACTCATCTGAATCTAATACATATCTATTAACTTCAGAAACCTTTTGTTTTTCTTCATCAACCTTAACATTCACACTCTCAACAATCTTTCCTAGCCATTTTTTATAGCACTAATAAGCTTTGCTTTTGTCAGAGTACCCAAGAAAAATACCTTCATCACTTCTTCCATCAAACTTTATTGGATTATCATTTCTTCTGATATAACATTTACTTCAAAGAATTTTGAAATATTTAACAGTAGGAATCCTTCCATACCATAGTTCATAGGGAGTATTTATATCATATGTTCTTACTTGTACTCTGTTCTCTTGAATTGTCTTGTTCTTCCTTTTAATTGTTCCACCCAACCGAGAAGATAATTGCCTCTTTATTGTCGCAAGTATGTGCCTAATTGGTGTTGTCATTGATGTCAACATATCTTTTGTTGTCATTGGTGTCAACTATATCCTATTTTGTTATTTGATTAGAAGCTTTATATGTTGAGGATATTGAGAAAATTAGCCCCTCTGGAAGAATAAAAAAGGAAATAGTGAATCACAGTGAAGACAATGAGTTGCATACTAAAGAATAGCGTAGAAGACTGCTCCACAATTCTTGAAGAGCGAAGATCTTGGTCTGCAGATTGGAAGTAATTTAGAGGCATGTTTGAAGATGCTAAATCCTAAGTTTGAGCCTCTAGTATGAAGAACTAAGTGAGTTACATTCACCTGAGTTCAACTTGCTTTTTCTGATTATTCACTGGTGACAGGGAGAAAGTATTTTACTTCGCATTTCTTCACATTGAATTATTTTGCTCTGTAATTCTAGAGGGAACTCTAGGATGATGATAAGTGCCTACAACTGCAATGGTTCATGATTTTGTGGTCCACAAGCTAGCTTTCTTTTATGAAAGTTGAAGACAGTGAAGTTCATGTGCTCCGGTGTGAAGAATTTCATGGATAAAGTGGTTAGATTTTGTATGGTTGCTCTTGGTGATTACAACATGCTTGTGGATGCCTCCTGATTGGGTTCCTACATTTACATGGGTCCATGTTAAGGAATTGAGATCATGTTTGAAGTTTTTTCCCAAATAACGTAGTGTGTAACCAGCCCTAGCCAACTTGGTTAATTCAAGTGATTGCAGAGATGTATTGAAGATTGTAGAAGCATGGAGTGGTGTGGAAGTTCGTGTTTGAGTCCTAGCTAAGGCATGAAGTGATCTGCATACATCTTTACTACATTTCTTTAGCTAATATTGTATTAGGTCCAGACCTATTTTATGTATGATTGTAATGCCGACCTTGATGAACATTCCAAGGTTGATGTAGTGTATAAATACTTGTAATTGAGTCGTGAAATATTATCCAAGTGTGAAGATGTGAATATAAAAGTGAAGTAAAAGTAGCAAAGTAGAGAAGAGGTGTCTTGAGCTTCAATGGAACTGAACCTTGGTAGGGAGTAGATGCTGTTATCTTAGTTCAACCCTTTGGCAGTGAGCCTTGTTTTGGGCAGTGAGCCCTATTGGTAGTGAGCCTCTAATTTTTGGTATTGTGCTTTTATCATACACAATTGCAAGATCATACACAAGTGACACTACATTTTTATGTGGAAAACCCTGTCAAGGGAAAAACCACTGTGGGAGTTAACTCACAAGATATATATAGTTTTTCCCTTGACAGGGTTTTCCACATAAAAATGTAGTGTCACTTGTGTATGATCTTGCAATTGTGTTTATAGTTTTGCGTTTGTGCTTTCATGATTGAATCATAACAAACTATGGTTAAGTGTTTAATGATTTAGAGTGTAGAATTATTTAAGTTTTGTGAAAACTGATTCACCCTCCCTCTCAGTTGTATGGTTCATTATAATAATTGGTATTAGAGCCAAGTTCCTCATAAGAAAATTTGACCACTTGAGACTGATCTAGGATGTCGTATAATAAGGAAAGTCCACAGTACTATGGAACAAACTACTCCATCTGGAAGATCTGCATGAAAACCCATCTCCTCAGCTTGGGTTATAGTGTTTGGAAAATAACTAAAAATAAGTGTAGACATCCAAAATTGTCCCAAATTTGTCCTTGTTTTACAACACCTAGTCAAAAACATTATTAAGACATCATGTAGCATTTTGTCCTAATCCCACTTTTAATCCCACTAATCCATTAGCCAATTAATTAAATAAATTTTATTTATTTAATTAATTTTCCTCACATATCCCATCTAATTCAAATAAAATATTTGAATTATGTCCTCACCTTTCATCACATTTCAACACTTGTCCACCTCTTAATTGAATCATGTGTGGTATTACATTTTTTATTTAATATCTTTCACATGTACTACTTTTTATACACACAATCACACATGTAGTACTTTTTGTGTACACGGTCACACATGAGCCCTATCCTCTTTGCACACTTGTCAAATGACTAAAACTCTCTTGAAGAGTGAGAATAACTAATCAATCCTAGCCGTCCACATCAATCATTCAGCCTTTTAATCTCAACCAACCATTTAAACTAAGTCTTTCCTATAAATCAACCCTCTCCTAAGCCATTTTCATGCATTGAGTTGGAGTATCCTTATGCTACTAAAATCACATTAGACCCTTTGCATCTATCATCCATTATCATCATCTTCCATCTATCATCTTCCATCTATCATCCTCATCTTACAATTATGCTGTAGAAGTGAGCACCCAACATTCCTCCAACAATCATCCTTCAAAATCTTGCATGCTCATGTGAAGTGGAGAAAAGCAATGGAGATAAATCGAGCATAGCATGGAGATCGGTTTGCATTTACATTTGTTATTTTTATTTTCATGTTGTCTTGTGCTTCAATGTGTAATTGTTAGGGTTTGATCATTGTTGTTTATTCATTTACCCTATTTGCAACTTCACCCTAACTACATTTGGCACACCCAGTGGGACTAACCCTCACTTTCCAGGATTATGCACTTTGATTTGTAGGTTGAAGATATTTTATATTGCTAATTTTCTTTATTTAGGACCAGATCTATTGCAGAGGGTTTTCTGTTTTACACAAGACCTAAAAAAAGGAGATCTTGGATTCACTGGAAAGAGGACTTCGAGAGATTTATGAAAAGTGGTTACATTAAAGATTTGACTAAGTATTCAAGGAGTTATGACGATTTGAAGTTGATCTTGCAATTCTGATTTTTCAGAAATTTTTTACGCGTGACTTTTAGAAAAAAATCATATCTTCCAATCTAGCTAACCAAATCACATTCTATTTTTTGCAGGTGGTTAGAAATATTTAAATCCATTTTTTCTATATCATTATTTTTCAAATCTATGGTGCAAATGGATTTTTTGTCAAAAAAATAGTTTTTTTTCAAACCCTAGTTTATGACATAACTTTTGCATATGGAGTTCCATTTGAGCAAAATTGTTTTTGATATTGATTAGAAAATCATAAGGGATCTCATGGACATATCTATTTTACTATTGGATGGCATTATTTTCTAATTTTCTGCAAGGTTTATTTTTCAATCTTAACAATTTTTCATTGCAAACTTCAAACAAGCATAACTTTTGCATTTTTTTATCCTTTTTCAACAATTTTTTTTTTAAAGTGCATGAAATTTTTTAGATTTTATGTTTATGCAATCCATTCTACCATATCAGGTCATCTTAATCATATTTTTTTATATTTCATCTTTTTCACATAGCTTTCTTCTATGCAAGTTTACTTGTTTCTTTTTGGAATTGGTGATTTGTAGGTGAATCAAAGGAGTTGGAGAAATATTTGGATCAGTCACAACAGCAAGTGAAAAGTGAAAATAACTAGGTGCACTCATTCTAATCTTTCATCTCTAATCATTGCTTGTCAACACGCTTTAATTTGGGGCTTAAAAAGAACAACTCATTTGATCACACATTTGGACTTTGGGCTATTAAAATCAATCTTGTTTGCAATCACGCATCATCAAAATTGGGTTAAAATAAACAAGTGTCTTCCTACACATTTCAATTTCTAAAGGGTCAATTAACAACTACGAGTGTGAATCAAGTGACAGCTCACTTGGTTTCCTTTTGTATACCCTATTTAGGAGGCTTACTTGGAGACACACCACTCCAAGGGACGACCTCAACCGAGGTTGAATCAAAAGACACCCTCATTGGGAGTTGGAATCTTGTCACTCTTGGCTAAGCCCCAAAGAACTTTATACCTTTGGGAAGTGAAGGTTAAGGGTGGGTTACCCCTTTCTCTCAACTGTGTGGCAAGATTTCACTTTCAATTCCTTAGTCAACCTTTCGCAATCTATCCTAAGACCTAATTGGCCATACCCACTTGACTAGACATTAGGCTTGTGATGTGTTTTCAAGTGCTTGTTTAATAATCATCACATTCTTCATATTTCAAAATTAAAAAATTGGTTGTGTCTTGCATGAGTGATTCATGTGTGTATATGCATAATCATTTATTTGAACATTACCAAATCAAGCTATAAACACCAAACACATAAACAAGTCATCATATCCAAATAAATTTCATCCTAGTCACCTTCATTGTAATCATCAAATCAACTTCATCCAAACAATCCACATCATTAATGAATCATAATCAAGAACTTGCCAAAAATGTCTTAAGACTTAAACACACTTGAGACACCATGCCAAAATTAGAAGACCTAGCATTTAAACTCATTCTCCAACTTTTTAAAGCTCGAGCAAGCTAATCACTTCAACTGCGACAACTCTTAGCACATGCACAACACCTCTTGGCCAATTATCAAATCCAATAATCACATCAACCAATTCCACATCAAAATTACATATCATCACCTTCCACATGTCATATCAACCCTTCATCAACCTATCACAATCCTTATCCATATCAACCCATATCACAACAACCATTATCCTATGTAATCCCTCCACCACAACACCATCAACCAATTCAAAAATTTCAACCATCACATCAACATATTCAACTACAACAACATCAACCAATTCAACAAATCTAGCCATCACAACAACCCATTCAACAATTCCAACAACAAAAAAATCATATCACAACAATAAATCCAAACACCATCTCAACCTCAACAAGTTCCACCTCAATCCTATGTGTCATCCACCTTAACTTCATACCAACCACATCTATCTACACATCATGTCAATGCCACACCAACCTATCAACCTCCACCCCAACATTATCCAATTCCTCATTCTAACATTCCAACATATCACCAAACCCATCCACAAAACAACCAAGTATCATTGATAGATCTAGATCCACCTTTGCAACAAGAAGCACATGCAAGTCCAAGTGGCCCCTTGTACATAAACCAAATGAGTCCAAGTTATCCTATGCAAGACTTAATTACCTTTGACAAGGGAGATACCAATCTAGAGTGGCCTCCACCATCCAATCCCATGCCAACACATAAGCCAACTAGTCCTATCCTAACACCATCATGTGATCCCTATCCTAGTCCATTGGTCCCTCCACCTTCTAATCCAATAAGCCCTTCATTACCTTCATCCCCATGTAACTTCACTCCTTTACCAAATGAAAATGTGGAGTATATTTTATGATGGATGCTTGAAGCAAAACTCATTGAACTTCTTCAAGTCCAACCATGTGAGGAAAGTGCATACCATGAATATCACTATTGTGCATACCATAGGATTAAAGGTCATTGTTGTCTCTCAGATTTGTACCCTTTGCTACTATTGTGAAACTTTAGCAATTTGGAGAAACATAGGAATGATCTCAAAGTGTGGGACCTTGCGAATTGAGATCAGACCTCCGAAGAAGGCCAACTTCCTCTCTCTAAGCCTAATGCTTAGATAAATTCATCTAAACCTAGTGCTAATGTTTGTTGGGAAAAGAGTTAGAAGGAATGCTAAAATGAACTAAGTGATACACCAGATTTAAATGTGTTTGGCTGTGACCGAATCGACATAGTAATAATCTCATAGCTGGAAAGACTTACATAGACTCATATTAATTTTAGATAGGTCCAGAAGAGCAGACACAGTCCAAAAAATAATAAGAGAGAGGCAAAAAATACCAATTTATATTGATTATAGAGGCCAAATAGCCATTTCAAAGAATAGCCCAGAAGAACAACCAACCCCCATATACATCTGCTTTACATGTATATATATCATTTTACCTAACCTCAGTTGGTTACAATCAAATTACCCATGGGCACTGATAGGAAAATATCTGCCTGAAGGGACGTCCATCTGCAAAAGTTATGGCATGAAAATATCTGGAACAGGGTAGATGGAAGATATTTCTGGTCTTCAATGCAAGCTGTTGCATCATCAATCTGCACTCATAAATGCCACAAATATCTATATTTGCATCTACAAAAATAGCCATTGAAATGTCTAGTCACTAAAATATGCAAATCCAGATCCAAAATTTGAAATTGAGAAAATTCCCTTAAGAAGCTCACCAGATGAAAGAGGAGGCAAAAATAAGAAATTTTGCCTTTTGCAGCATGTAGAAATTCGCTAGGATGGAGGAGATATGGGCAGTCAAAGTTTGCGATCAACTATCTATGTATATCGCTTTGCATCGGCCACCCCTACCATGTGGCACCACCTAATTCACCACTGAGATATCCTGAGACCTATCGTTGAGCAATCGCATCCTCCATCGGCCGTCGGAATGACTAAGAATAGAGCCACCGATGTGAATGTCTCGCTGAACATCTCCTTGCATATGGCTTTGTATATTCAAATGTATATCGACACATTCAATCGCCTGTATACATACAATGTGGACTCCATCATTTTATCTGTTGCATTTGATCTCCAATCAGGTCTGCCTTGTATCTCCTCCTTTTGCATATCGCTTTGTATACTTGCACATACAAATGCAATATGCATAGCGCAGACCTCAAATGATTATGGAGCGGATTGGAATTCCTATCGGGTCTGGGTCTTGTATCTCTTCTTCTTTCTATATAGGCATATACAATCTACTGTGCATATACAAGCCGCAGACTTTAAATTTTTATAAAACTCATTGAAACTGCTATTGGGTCCGGGCCTTGTATGTAACTCCTTGTATGTTTGATTGTATGTGCAAACATACAAATCACATATTCATCCAATTGGTGGGCCCATCCCTTTATATCTTGCCTTTACTTACTGCTTGTATGTTTATTAGCCAATGCATCTTTTGCTTGCATGTGGCCTTTGTATATCGCATATACAATGCGAATGTACAAGCAAAAACCTTGTATTGCCCTTTACATATCGCCAATGTACATTTGACTTTGTATTTTTGCCGATGCATACTTCCCCTTGTATATGCTCCGATGTACATTGGCCTTTGTATGTTTGGAAAAAATCCCTTTGTATATTTGGCATATACAATGCCAATATACAAGCCGTGGACTCCAAATGATTATTCGCTATACCTAATTCCGCAGTTGGGTCCAGCTTGTATGTTGGCCTTTGTATCTTAGCTTTGTATATTCGATTGTATGTGAGATACAATTGCCCAACATACAAACACCTTTGCATATGCGCACCCCACCTCTTGTATATTTTCTACTTGTATAATGCATTGGCCCATCAGAGAGGGTTTGAACTTGGCTATCGATGAACAATGTTTCGTCGATGACTCCTTTGTCTATCTGCCTTTGCATATTTTCCCATTGTATATTGACCCTTTTATGTGAGAACATACAATGGTGAATGTATGTCGGCGATGTATATTTTATTTGCATCTACCTCTTGTATCTTTTGCTTGCATCTTTTCCTTTGTATGTGCGATTGTACATATGAACATACAAAGAAATGCATACAATTGCATATGTATACAAAAATGGCTAAGTACAAAACTGAGAATTGTCTGCAATGGAAGACACTTGAAGCCAAAGGATTTCTGGGTTTTCTTGGGTTTTCTGCAAAGATTCTCAAAGTGAGATTTTTGGGATACTTTGCAAGGCATAGCATGAGTATCTAAAAGATTTAAGCCTTGCAGGGTCATTTTCTAAAAGATTTTTAAGGAAAATACAAGGTGAACTATTTAACTCATGCACAGAGGAAAATAGGTCAACATTTTGGCAACTTCTATGGGGTGTTTGCCTGCTAAACATTTAGACCAGTGGCCTTAAGCATCCATTGGGTATGGAGTCAAGTCTAAAACTTGCTAGAAAACTGGAAACTGCCTCCAAAACACAAAAATGAGAAAGGGCTTGCATTCTCCTAATGACAATGTAGTCTGTACAGAAGCACTTAGGAAAAGGGAAAACTAAAGCTAAAATGAAACCTACTCTAATCCTAAACTAACTAGTTAGACATGACTTTAAACAAAGCCATTAACTGGTTCTTGAAAATAACTGCCCTTCCTTAATAATTTACAATGTTTGTCATATATTTGGGCAGTTAAAAAGAGGTGAGGGGGAAATGAACATATGACAAATTGATAAAGTACCCCCCTCATAATGGAGATGAACTCACCTATCCACCTAGACTAATTGCTGATGTTGCTAACTTGTGGTGAATAAATGGGCTGACCCCACTCATTTTGATGCTCAAGTTCATGCTTAGAGGTAAGCATGACAAGTGGTGACTCTTCCTGATGTGTCTCCAGCTGGGCTAGATGCTTGATTGGACATCCCCTTGAAATGACATGCAAATCATCATGTCTGATCTCATGTCTCTGTTCTAATTCTTTCTCTTCTTGCTCCTCATTAGGTATGATAGTGCTTTCCATTTGACTCTCCTGTTGCTCTTGTGTGTGAAATAGCTAACTTGGGACCTCTATTAGGGTTAGCCGGCAGAAGATATCAATTAAATGCAAATAAAGATTAAACAGAGAAATGGAAATTCACAGAATTAATAACAGCGAGAGACAAGATTTAACATGGTTTACCCAAACTCAGGCTACATCCACCAAACAGACAGTCCAATATTATTATCCAGTAAATCAAAATGATTACAATCAGCAATCCCTGCAACTCAATACCGCTGCAAATGCTACAATACAATGCCTAAACCCTAACCCTTGGCCGCCTTTTATCAAGCCTTTTTGTCGGTTACAAAAATTAGGGTTTTTCGTATGTCGGTCATAAAAAATAGGATTTTTTAAGTCGGCCCTAAAAAATCCACCCCGGCGAGGATACATGGCTAGTGTACAGTACTTTCCTGATCAGTCACCACCTACCAACAATCTCCCACTTGGAGACTGATCAGGCTCCACACCAACACAATCTCCCACTTGGAGACTGATCCTAGATGACACCGCTGTGCATGCAGCTCCTACTGGAAATAAGCACCCTGGACTCTACTGTTCTATTTTTGTTGTTTTCAGTCTAGAAGACCAACCGAAGCTGAAGAGGAGCTCAACTTCTCCCTTGTCACTGCCTTTGTAAACATATCCGCTGGATTTTCATCTGTATGTATCTTTTCCAGCCTTAACTGTCCATTATCCAACACCGACCGAATGAAGTGATACCTCAACTGTATGTGTTTGGTCTTTGAATGCAAGGCAAAATTCTTTGCAAGATGTATGTCACTCTGACTATCTGTATACAAAGAACTATTAGCCTGTTGTTTACCCAATTCTTTCATGAAAGATTGCAGCCATATCATCTCCTTGCTTGCCTCTGTTGTAGCTACATATTCTGCCTCTGTGGTGGATAAAGCAACCACCTTTGCTACCTGGAAATCCAACTCACCGATGTTCCACCTACAGTAAAGACATAACCTGTAGTACTCTGCCTGGTATCAATATCCCCTACCAAATTTGAGTCTACATAACCTGCTAAATCAGTATTAGAGCCCCCAAAACATAAGTGTTTATTAGATGTACCTCTCAAATATCTGAGAATCCATTTGACTGCATTCCAATGCTCAAATCCAGGATGACTCATATACCTGCTAACGACTCTAACAGCATGTGCAATATCCAGTCTTGTGCATACCATGGCATACATTAAACTTCCTACAGCTGAAGCATATGGAACCTTGGACATTTTTGCTTCCTCCTCTTGTGTCTTTGGACACATCTCCTTAGTTAATTTCAAATAACTAGGCATAGGTGTGCTGACAGCTTTTGCATTCTCCATATGGAATCTCTACAACACCTTTTCAACATAAGCAGCCTGAGATAGAGTCAATTTTCTGTTCTTCCTATCTCTGCAAATTTTCATACCAAGGATTTGTTTTGCTGCCCCCAAATCCTTCATATCAAATGACTGTGCTAACTGATGTTTTAACTCTCTGATGTGATCCATGTTAGACCCAACTATAAGCATGTCATCAACATATAAACATAAAATAATGTAGCTGGCATTATCTAACCTTTTAAAATAAACACAATGGTCAGAATTACACCTGTTGTAGCCTTGCTCAGCCATAAAACTATCAAATTTCAAATACCATTGTCGAGGTGCTTGTTTCAGGCCATACAAACTCTTCTTCAATCTGCACACTTGTTTCTCCTTACCTTTGACCTTAAATCCCTGTGGTTGTGCCATGTATATCTCCTCCTCCAAATCAACATGGAGAAAGGCAGTTTTCACATCTAGCTGTTCCAAATGCAAATCTTCAGCAGCCACAATACTTAAAACAGTACAAATAGAAGTCATCTTGACAACCGAAGAAACGATCTCATCAAAATTAATGCCTTGTTTCTATGCAAATCCTTTTACAACTAACCTGGCCTTAAATCTTTTCGTACCTCCATCTTCCTCTTTCAACCTGTAAACCCATTTGTTTGGTAAAGCCTTTTTACCTGTAGGTAACTTACATAATTCCCAAGTCTGATTTTTCAGCAAGGAGTCCATTTCTTCTTTCATGGCAAACTCCCACTGAACTTGTGTATTCACCTACATAGCTTCATCATACCCTTCTGGTTCACCAGCATCTGTTAACAAAATAGAATACGAAGAGGGAGAAAACCTTTCAGGAGGTCTACTTATCTTTGTTGACCGTCTAACATTCACTAGAATTTGTGGTATTTTTGGTTGCTGTTGCGGAGCATGAGGAGCCACGGGAACATCACTATTTGGAGTATCATCCAGCACCACATAATCTTTTTCTTTCTTCTCATGCTGCTGCAACTGATCTTTGTACAACACCTTCTCATTGAATATAACATCCCTACTTCTCACAATTTTTTGATTTTCAAAATCCCAAAGCCTATAACCAAATTCATCAATGCCATATCCAACGAAGGTACATTTTTTTGATTTCACATCTAGCTTGGTTCTATTTTCAGAATCTATATGTGCAAATGCTTCACAGCTGAAGGTTTTCAGAAAAGAACAACTCACCTTCTTACCTATTCATGCTTCCTCTAGAATACCACAGCCCAAAGGAACTGAAGGACCTCTGTTAATTAAGTATACAACAGTGTTGACAGCCTCTGCCCACATGTTTAAAGGCAGCCCAGCATGCAATCTCATGGTCCTTGCATGCTCCATTATTGTCCTATTCATGCGTTCAGCCACTCCATTTTCCTGTGGAGTCCCTGGAACCGTTTTCTGCCTACGAATTCCATTAAAGGAACAATAATCTTCAAATTCTTTGCTGCAATACTCACCACCATTATCAGATCTGAGACATTTTAATCTTTTACCTGTCTCATTCTCAACCAAGCTTCTCCATTTTTTAAATGTTTCAAATACATCAGATTTCTGTCGAAGGAAATAAATCCAGACCTTCCTAGTTGCATCATCTATGAATTTAACATAATACTAAGAGCCACCGAAAGAAGATACCTGAGCTGGTCCCCATACATCTGTATGCACAAGCTCCAATTTTTCATTTTTCTTTTGCTTCCCATCTCTGAGAAAACTGACTCTCTTTTGTTTTCCATACACACAACTTTCACAGAAATCCATATTAATACATTTCAGACCTGGTAAAACTTTCTTAGAATGAAGTACCTTCATACCTTTTTCACTCATATGCCCAAGTCTGTTATGCCACAGTGTTGTTTTAGAACCTGCAGCAACTTTTCTAGTCTCTTCCTACAAACCTGCAGCAACTGTTCCTGAACCTGTTTGTTTTTCCTCTATAACATCTAAAGTAGAAGGAACAGTATGACCTGTACAAAGATATAAGGTGCCTACTTTCACACCTTTTGCTACTACTAAGGCACCTTTTGAAACCTTTCAATTTTTATCAGTAAATATAACAGTGCAACCTTGTTCAGTTAGCTGCCCTGCTGAAATTAAATTCTTACTAAGCCTTGGAACATGCCTTACCTCTTGTAGTAGCCAATGATTCCCATTCTGCAACTTAATCTTGATTCTTCCTTTTCCAACAATCTGATAGGGTTCGTTATCTCCCAAATAAACCAGCCCAAAATCCCCTTGGACATAATCAAGAAAATAACTTCTATGGGGCGTAGCATGAAATGACGCCCCTGAATCTAAAACCCATGAATCATCAGCATTATCTAGGGAAAGAATCAAAGCGTCATCTTTAGATTTATTACTTACCACATTTGCTTCCTTATTGCCTTCTTGTTTGTCTCCTTCTTTATTTTTCCAAGACCAGCAATCTTTCTTTAGATGACCTGGTTTTCCATAGTACCAGCAATCCTTCTGTCCTCTGGTTTGGGATCTTTTGTCCTTTGATTTTCCTCGTGACTTCCCATGACCTCCAGAACCTTTTCCTCTCTCCTTTGATCTGCCCCTGCTTTCTGCATTCAAAACATTGCCTGATTTGGATCCACCTGAGCTTTTCTTAGGAATTTCTCCACTCAGAATAACACCAACAACATCATCAAATTTCAGGGTATTTGAACCAGAAACAGAGTTACTAACCACTATTACCAAACTATCCCAACTTTCAGGCAATGAACATAATATCAAGAGAACTCTAACTTCTTCAACAAATTTTATATTTACAGAAGTCAATTGATTGACAATCGTATTAAATTCATTTAAATGATCTGTCACAGATCCACCTTCAACCATTTTTAGATTAAACAAACGCTTCATAAGAAATACCTTATTTGAGGCTGAGGGTTTTTCCTACAATTTTGCCAAAGCTTTCATCAGACCATCTGTTGTCTTTTCTTCCGTTATATTGAATGCCACCGACGGTGGCAGGCACAACTGAATGGTTCCCAGTGCCTTTCTGTCAAGAAGATTCCAATCCTCATCAGACATTGTTGCCAGTTTCTTGGCTACTCCTTCCAATGGCATCCATTAATCCTTTTGATAGAGGTAATCCTCCATCTGCATCTTCCATAACTAATAGTTCTGCCCATTGAATTTATCAACCTTCAATCTTCCCTCATCCGCCATTGCTCCCACTCAACTGTGAGACTTTCCTACAGATGATAATTGAACACAACTTGGCTCTGATACCACTTGTTAGGGTTAGTCAGCAGAAGATATCAATTAAATGCAAATAAAGATTAAACAGAGAAATGGAAATTCATAGAATTAATAACAGCGAGAGACAAGATTTAACGTGGTTCACCCAAACTCGGGTTACATCCACCAAATAGAGAGTCCAATATTATTATCCAATAAATCAAAACGATTACAATCAGCAATCCCTGCAACTCAATACCGCTGCAAATGCTACAATACAATGCCCAAACCCTAACCCTTGGCCACCTTTTATCAAGCCTTTTTGTCGGTTACAAAAATTAGGGTTTTCTTATGTCAGTCATAAAAAATAGGATTTTTTAAGTCAGCTCGAACCCCGGCGAGGATACATGGCTAGTGTACAGTACTTTCTTGATCAGTCGCCACCTACCAACAACCTCATGGTTTTCTCCTTCTTCCTTCAAAGAAAACAAGAAGGCTAATATAATGTCATGATGGCTGCATTCTTCCTCTTCTTGCTGGTCTGAATACTCTAACTCCTGTGATTCTACTACAAATATGGCTGCCTCCACCTTATGAACAAGATGTTCATGATTTTCTAACTTAGGCTCAAAAAATGAGCCATGCACATGTTCAAAAGAGAAAATTTCCCCACTAAGAAGCTGATATCCTTGCTGGATAATAAAGAACAAATCTGCAATTTGCTCTTGGCCATGTTCAGTCTCCTCATTGTCTTCAATAAAGCATGGGAGCTCCTCAAGCATATCAACATAATCAGCCTCTGCATAATCTTACATAGGGCAACATGCTTGGCTTTCTTTATGGTTTAGATCCTCACTGTCATACTCAGCCTCAACCTGCAACAATTTGTCATTATTTTCAGTGTTCTCTTGTTGCTGCATATCCCCAACTAGTTGCTCAAATTTTTCATCTTCAACATAATCAGGTAGGTTGTGAATTAGGGCAACATCATCCATCTCTAAAGTGACCTTAACAAACTCTTCCCTTATGCCTCCATCATTTGACTACTGCTCCTCTAGATTGTGTTTAAGTTCCCTCTATAGTTGAAGGCTTTCCCCATGCACTCTTTGCATTTCAGCCTTGTTTGCTTATTTGGATGCATTATAAAAGGCTTCAAAAGAACTAAAGTCTAGAAGACTCAATCCCTTATTCGGGTTAACATTATTCACAGGTGCAATAGGTTCAAATAATTTTATCTTTGTGAGTGTAGGAACCAACTGTTCCTCATTAGTTTTATCTTCTTCCACCTCCTCTTTTGGCTCATCTTTCCAATTTTCTTGGTAGACAAAAGGTCCACCCCTGAGGATTGAAATAGCATCAGGGAAAGAGTCCTGAATATCTTTTTGAATTTCTTGGAGGGGAGAGGGTTTTGGACAAATTTGTTCCTGGGGAGTGATAATTTGAGTTTACATAGGAACAGAGACTTGTGGAGGGATATAGGCTTTAAAGCCTAGAAACTTGTGGAGTCTAGGCTGCTCATCCTTATGAATTAGTTGTTGGGTTGAAGAAGCATTCCTAAAACTTAGAATTATGGCAAGCTTGGATTCTACAACTATTTCCTCTACCTGATTTTGAATTGGTGTGAGAGGACTGGACTTTACAAGGTTTGGTATTTTGTAACCAGGATGCTTGATCCAAGAAGGCTACCATGATAGAGAAGTTTGAGCCACTTTCATAGATTCACTTTGGTTTGAAGGATGGACTTGTTTAAAGCTAGGAACAGGCTCCTGTGAAGGCTGAGGGCCTCTAAAACTTGGAATTTTAAAACTAGGAGGAAGCTTTGGAGGCATAGATGGATTATCCTACCTAAAGCTTGGAATCTTAAATTTGGGAGCTTCTTCCACAGTAGGTTGAGCAGGTGCCATCCTTATAGCAAGGTTTTCCTGAAAAACCCCCTCTTGTGTTTCTCACTGCTGGTCATGTTTTAACATTTCTATAAATTCATTAGCCTCCCTATTTAGATTTAGAGACAGCTTCTTGAGACCATACATGCTTATGATGCTGAAATCATAAAAATGCTGAGGCCAGCTATACCCTGTTGTTCTTTTAGCTTTATGTAAATTTCTGTCCAACTTTAGAAAACTGTTCATGAGCTCATTGAAAGCATCAATATTCTCAGGGGCAACAACTTGAGTTAGATTAAGAGGGTAAGCATCATAAGGATGGTAATATTCTGTAGCGACAGGGCTGTATGGCATAAAATTAGAGGCATTTGGGGCCTGGTATTGCTGATATGGGGACCCATAGCCTGTGTTTGGATTAGGGGTAGGGGAAAAACCATGATTCCCATAAAATTTTGACATTTTATAGCATCTAAATGCTGGATAATCATTAAAATGTCAGAATGAGAGCAAAGTAGGTCTGCAACCAAAAAGAAACTGGATACATACCAGAAAGGGAGTCACCAGGTGATTGAGATGCTTCTAGAAGCTAAATAGACTAGGAAAATCACCAAAATCCTAATCTTTGATAAAATTTTAGGTACTTGGGCTACTGAAACCAGCTGATTTGATTAGTAGAGTTGCCATGGTGTTGTTTGTATTGCCTCCAAAGGCTGGTAATACTAGGAGAACCACCAAATCTCTTAGTACTTTGATGAGAAGTTCATCGAACTGGTCCCACTAGGCATGCCAGAAATTGTTGTCTCTTAGATTTGCACCCTTTGTTGCTGTTGTGAAACTTTAGCAATCTGGAGAAACATGGGAATGATCTTGAAGTGTGGGACCTTGCGAATTGAGATCAAACCTCTGGAGAAGGCTGGCTTCCTCTCTCTAAGCCTAATGCTTAGAGAAATTCATCTAAACCTGGTGCTAATGTTTGTTGGGAAAAGAGTTAGAAGGAATGCTAAAATGAAATGCTAAAATGAACTAAGTGATACACTAGATTTAAATGTGTTTGGCTGCGACCGAATTGACACAGTAATAATCTCACAACTGGATAGACTTACATAGACTCATATTAATTTTAGAGAGGTCCAGAAGAGCAGACATAGTGCAAAAAATAATAAGAGAGGGCCAAAAAATACCAATTTATATTGATTATAGAGGCCAAGTAGCCATTACAAAGAATAGCCCAGAAGAACAACCAACCCCATATACATCTGCTTTACATGTATATATATCATTTTACCTGACCTCAGTTGGTTACAATCAAATCACCCATGGGCGCTGATAGGAAAATATTTGCCTGAAGGGACATCCATCTGCAGAAGTTATGGCATGAAAATATCTAGAACAGGGTAGATGGAAGATATTTCTGGTCTTCAATGCAAGCTGCTGCATCATTACTCTGCACTCATAAATGCCACAAATATCTATATTTGTATCTGTAAAAATAGCTACTGAAATGTCCAGTCACCAAAATATGCAAATCTAGATCCAAAATTTGAAAGTGAGAAAATTCCCCCAAGAAGCCTACCAAATGAAAGAGGAGGCAAAAATAAGTAATTTTGCCTTTTGCAGCATGTAGAAATTCGCTAGGATGGAGGAGATATGGGTAGTCAAAGTTTGCAGTCAACTGCTTGCGTATATTACTTTGTATCTGCTGCCCCTACCATGTGGCACCACTTGATTCACCACCAAGATGTCCTGAGACCTATCGCTGAGCAATCACATCCTCCATCAGTTGTCAGAATGACTAAGAACAAAGCCACCGATGTGAATGTCTCGCCGAACATCTCCTTGCATATGGCTTTGTATATTCAAATGTATACCGGCACATGCAATCGCCTATATACATACAATGCAAACTCCAACATTTTATCTACTGCATTTGATCTCTAGTCGGGTCCACCTTGTATCTCCTTTTGCATATCGCTTGGTATATTTGCACATACAAATGCAATATGCATAGAGCAGACCTCAAATGATTATGGAGAGGATTGGAATTGCTATCGGGTCTGGGCCTTGTATCTCTTCTTCTTTGTATATAGGTATATACAATCTCCTGTGCATATACAAGCCGTAGACTTCAAATTTTTATAAAACTCATTCAAACTGCTATCAGGTCTGGGCCATGTATGTAACTCCTTGTATGTTCGATTGTATGTGCAAACATACAAATCACATATTCATCCAATTGGTGGCCCATCCCTTTGTATCTTGCCTTTACTTGCTGCTTGTATGTTTATCGGCCAATGTATCTTTTGCTTGCATGTGGCCTTTGTATATAGCATATACAATGCGAATGTACAAGCAAAAACCTTGTATTGCCCTTTGCATATCGCTGATGTACATTTGACTTTGTATCTTTGCCGATGCATACTTCCCCTTGTATATGCTCTGATGTACATTGGCCTTTGTATATTTCCTTTTATATTTTTGCCTTTGTATATTTGGCATATACAATGCCAATATACAAGCCGCGGACTCCAAATGATTATCCGCTATACCTGATTCCGCAATCAGGTCCAGCTTGTATGTTGGCCTTTGTATCTCAGCTTTGTATATTTGATTGTATGTGAGGTACAATTGCCCAACATACAAACACCTTTGCATATGCGGACCCCACCTCTTGTATATTTTCTGCTTGTATAATGCATCGGCCCATCAGAGAGGGTTTGAACTTGGCTATTGATGAACAATGTTTCACCAATGACTCCTTTGTCTATCTACCTTTGCATATTTCTCCATTGTATATTGACCCTTGTATGTATGAACATACAATGGTGAATGTATGTCGGCAATGTATATTATCTTTGCATCTGCCTCTTGTATCTTTTGCTTGCATCTTTTCCTTTGTATGTGCAATTGTACATATGAACATACAAAGCAAACATACGTACAAAGAAATGCATACAATTACATATGTATGTAAAAATGGCTAAGTACAAAACTGAGAATTGTTTGCAATGGAAGGCACTTGAAGCCAAAAGATTTCTAGGTTTTTTTGGGTTTCCTGCAAAGATTCTCAAAGCAAGATTTTTGGGATTCTTTGCAAGGCACGTCATGAGTATTTGAAAGATTTAAGCCTTGCAAGGTCATTTTCTAAAGAATTTTCAAGGAAAATACAAGGTGAACTATTTAACTCTACACAAAGGAAAATAGGTCAACAGTCATAATACAAATGTATGCCCCATATTTAGGCCACTCCTCTATAAGATGTACCAACAAAGCCTCCCTAAACATGCCAAATCATCCCAATCCCATGTGTCAGCCCCATCTAATCCAAGTTCTAATACATCGAACTCCATTATCCTTCCATCCCATCAAAGTCCTAATCCTAAGCCTACAACACCATTTGCTATTATTGTCCATCCACTATATTGTCCTTCCACACATACTGTTGTAAATGATGTGATCCATTGGCTACTAGCAAGGAGTAAACTATCTCCATGTCAAATACCCATTCATGAGACTACCAAAGAACTTCCAAAGGTCGTGTACAATCCTATAATCCCATCATGTGGTCTACCTATCCTTGATCTTATCCAAGAGTCCTCCATTAACATGCCTATCCCTTCATGTGGTCCACAATCCATTAAGCCTATTCAAGGACCTCCCATAAGTCCAAGTCAAGAGCTATTGTACCCTCATGTCAATAACCCTCAAGAACATGTCAAGCCTATCCAAGAGTCATCGAATCCCCTTCAAGAAACCCAAGAGGTATGTCAAGAGTTCAATCCTAAGAATGTGGAAACATTAAGCCCTAGTCCAACTCAAGGTCAAATCACTTTTATGAAACCTATCCATAACATGTTCCTTTTCCATGATCAAGATGATACCTATGAAGAAGCTATCCATGAGCACCTTGATCCTATCCATAATCCTATATCTATCCATGAGCAAGATATCCAAATTGCTCCTAGTCATCTACCATCTAGCCCTATCCATAATGAGCAAACATCCACTTATCATGATGAGACACTTGTCCCCCAAGTAAGCATAAAAGATCAAACAAATAACTTGGATCTTAGTAAACACAATGCTAATCAAGATCCTAATGATCCTTTCACATCCACTATCATGTCCTAGTGGTCTTACCACCTTTATCCATGAGTGTTCTTCCTTAGGACAACAACAACCTTTATCCACTTCACCTTCTCCATCCAATAATGAACTCAAGTCTAGTTCCCAAACTACACCTAGTCCTATAGTCCATTGCATGCTCTGAAACATGAACTACAAAGGTAAAGGCTTGGGCCTTTATGAACAAGGTATTTTGGAGCCAAACCATGTCAAGATTCCTCCAAGCTCATATGGCCTTGGATATACACCCCATTGTAAACACTTTAATGATGTTGGTAATTCCTCCATCCCTCCTAAGTCCACTTTCCATTACAAACCACATCATATACCCAAAGCATATGGCACCTTTTCACCTCCACTATCCTCCAAACCCCAAAAGCATGTGACCATACACCTTCCACCTTCCACTTTACCTCCACTACTTCCAACTCCTAATATCCCTCCATCTACTTTTCCTCCATTGCTACCAATGCCTAATTATCCACTTATCCATAAAATCCCTCACATTCCTAATCATGACCAACAAATGCATATATTGTCTGAACATGAAGCTTCCACTCATCCGGCCAACCCCACTTCTATCTTGTCCATGGGATTCAAAAGTAAAAGTTTGGATGCCTCTACCTATAAAGCCAATAGTCCTACCAAAAATTGTAAACGTCCAAATGCCTCGGGACATCAATGCCAAATGTCAAAGCAAAGTACATTTCCAAAGCTATCCAAACCACTACCCAAGCCCAAATCTTCACAAGAAAAGGTCAAAACTAAAATGGTTTGGATCCCTAAGCACAAATCAAGAAAATCCTCTTATACATCTCAATAATCCCAACCATCCCCTTCCATCCAAAAATCCACTTCCATCCAAAAGTCCAATTCCATCTAAAGATCCCATTCCATCCAAAGATCCCAAGAATCCCACAAGAAAAACAAAAAACATAAAAATACTAAGTCTATGTAGGTCCCTAAATGCTTACATCATCCATACACTAAGCAAACATCCACATTGCTTCCTACACCACCTTCCCATCAAAAGCTTCATTGTTTATCACGGTGTGTACAACCGTTGGTCATGATTCCCTTCCATTATAAAACATTCCCACATACCTCCATCTCTCCGTCCTTCATCCATTATCCAATATATCTTCCACATCACCTCCCTATGCTCCATGCTTTTGCATAAGTCTTTCATCCATCCTTTTCCCTATGTCATAAATAATCCACATCACAATCCATTAGCCTACCTTTCATCCATCCTTACACAAACCTTTCATCATCCACTATCTACCTAATCCATGTCCCATTCATGCAATCCCTTACCAATGTCTTGAGCATAATGACACTTGACATGGGCAATGCAGTTGACATCCATCTCTAGTAGGACTATCACCTTTCATAGTACTAGACACTTTAGTCCTTTCTATCCATTACCATAGTGAAAACCTAGCAAATAGGGACCATGTGTAATTGTCATCCCAAAAATAAAAATAAAAAATAAAAAATAAAATAAAAAAAAGTAAAGATAAATCCCTTTGTCCAACAGTGAAAACCTGGTAAATAGGCACCTTGGATAAGTACCATGATGAAAACCTGGTAAACAGATGTCATGTGTAGGTTGATCTTCTATGTCACTTATACTTAGGGGCACCTTGTCTCATCCACACTATCTATCCCATCATACCATTACCACACCATCCTATCATCCTTAGCCATTACATCCACATACATATCCTATTGAGTCCATTCTATCCTCCGTTCCTCCTTTTGATCTTGATAAAGATATAGGGGCAAAATGTTGAAATATGCTTTGGATATCTCTTGATATACTTCATCATTTCCAAACAATCCTTTCATTATTCACCTATCATGAGTCTTGTCATGTAAAACCCATCATGTCAACCTTTTGTCATAAGCTTTGTCATGTCAAATCCTAAGTCTACCACCAAGAATGGGGAATGTTATTCTCATGTGACATAGTCTTTGGAGATCACATCCTAGCTCCATTATGATGCATACATCCATCCACTATAGCCTATCCTTGTATCTATCCATTTATCATGAGCTTTCTCTTCCATAGCCTATCCTTGTATCTACCCATTTATCATGAGCTTCCCCTTTCATGAGTCTTCCATCCCATCCATATATCATGAGTCTTCCATCCCCTATAGCCTATCCTTTTACCCATCCATCTATCATGAGCCTTTCATCCTAACACCCATCCTTTTGTCCATCTATCCTCCATCATCCTTGCACCTAGACTTGGTTTTCCCCTTGTCATTGGTATCAAGCACAAAGGCTACCCAAATTGTAAATCCATTGACATTTCAAAAAACTCCAAAAAAATCAAATATCGATAAAAAATCCAAGCAATAAAACCAACCATCAAATCAAATCTATCACTTCATTAAAAACCAAATCCAATCAAATCAACTATCATCTATCATCAATCTTTCAAACTCAAATCCAATCAATCCATTCATAGATATCCATCAAATTCATCAATCAAAATTCAATCCAACCATTAAATTAATTCATCAAACTCAAATCAATCCCAATCAATTCATTCACAGCAATCCATAATCATTCAAAAAAATCTCCTTATTGCAATCATTCAATCAAATCAATTCCAAGCAATGATCCAAATGCAAGTCAATCATCAATCCATACCAATCAAGCTAATCAATCTTGTCAAATTATCCAATCACATCATTGGTCTTGATCCTAATCTTGTTGTAAACCAAATCAATCAATCATCATCAAACATCTTTATGTTGATCTAGGGATATAGCTTTCCCCTCAATGACAACACTATCATCATCATCGACAAAACAATCAATCAATCATTGGTTTATAGCTTGACAGGGGCAATACCTTGTTTATTTTTGTATCATTTGTGCATGCTTGCTTTCTTGCTTGTGTGTGTTATCTTATTATCTTGTATTTGTATCACATCAGTATCATTCTAGCTAATATTCATAACTTGTGTATGTTGGAATAGCATTTTACACTATGCTTTGCATCTAAGGTCACATTATACCTTTTGTGCATTAGGACGTCAATGCTCTAAGTTTCCTCATACATTAGACAAGGTTGTATTATGCTGGGGCACGAGACACATTGTCACCCTGGTCTTTATACCTTGGTACATAACATCTATTGCTATATCAAACATCATGGTTGCTCACCTTCATTGCATCATAACACATCATTCATTTCTTCTATCCATCCCCTTATCTTCTTGACCAATTCATTTTCTTTCGAGAGCCTACCCATGTTTGTCCAACTCGCCTATCCTCTCAAGGGGGCATCATCATCCTATCTTTTCTATCATCATCCTTTTTCTCTATCCATACCTTAACTTCTTTGAAATGATGTTGCTTGACACAAATCTTATCATCTTGAACATCATTTGAAAGAGGGGCAAAATGTAGACACCCAAAATTGTCCCAAATTTGTCCATGTCTTAAAACACCTAGTCAAAAATATTATTAAGACATCATGTAGCATTTTGTCCTAATCCCACTTTTAATCCCACTAATCCATTAGCCAATTAATTAAATAAATTTTATTTAATTAATTTCCCATTCATATCCCAATCCTATCCTAATCATCTTCCCAAATAATTAAATAAATTTTATTTATTTAATTAATTTTCCTCACATATCCCATCTAATTCAAATAAAATATTTGAATTAAGTCCTCACCTTTCATCATATTTTGACACTTGTCTACCTCTTAATTGAATCATGTGTGGTACTACATTTTTTATTTAATATCTTTCACATGTATTACCTTTTATATACACAATCACACATGTACTTTTTGTGTACATAGTCACACATGAGCCCTATCCTCCTTGTATACTTGTCAAATGACTACAACTCCCTTGAAAAGTGGGAATAACTAATCAATCTTATCTGTCCACATCAATCATTTAGCCTTTTAATCTCAACCATCCATTTGAACTAAGTCTTTCCTATAAATCAACCCTCTCTTGAGCCATTTTCATGCATTGAGTTGGATTATCCTTATGCTGGTGAAATCACATTAGAGCCTTTGCATCTATCATCCATTACCATCATCTTCCATCTATCATCCTCATCTTACCGTTATGCTGAAGAAGTGAGCACCCAACATTCCTCCAACAATCATCTTTCAAAATCTTGCATGCTCATGCAAGGTGGAGAAGAGGAATGGAGATAAATTGAGCATAGCATGGAGATCAGTTTGCATTTACATTTGGTATTTTGATTTTCATGTTGTCTTGTGCTTCATTATGTAATTGTTAGGGTTTGATCATTGTTGTTTATTTATTTACTCTATTTACAATTTTACCTTAACTACAATAAGTATGAAATACCGAAGAATGGTTTGCAAACTGAAGATGAGATCAAGGAATTTGAATTGAACATAAAAGCCAAAGATGCCTTGGTGAGCACCTTATCCGACGTCGAAGTAACAAGGATCATGGAGCTAGAAATTGCTTATGAAATCTGGGAAAAGCTCAAGAATCTATGAAGAGCACCAAGTTGGAGAGCTTGAAGGCAAAATATAAAGGTTTGAAGATGAGCAAAGATGACAACATAACATCCTTCATGCAAAAGGTCGATGAACTTGTGAGTAGCATTAGAAGTGTAGGAGGAAAGATTGAGGATATTGAAGTTGTGAACAAAATTCTTAGATCACTACCTAAATCATACTATCATAAAGTGGCTGCAATTGAAGAAATAATGACAGTAACCAAGATTACAAAAGATCAACTGCTAGGGAAGCCAACAACCTTTGAAATGAGAGAACTTGGTGATTCACTTCCTAAGTTAGAGACTGTTTTCAAGGCTAGCACTTCAAAAAGAGCCCTAAGGTCTAAAAAGTACAAGGTGGAACCAGATTATGAGCTTGACAAACTTGAAGCCAACTTTGTTAACAGTCTACCTAGAGGTACTGGTAAGTTCAAAGGCAAATTACCTTTCAAATGTTTCATTTGTGGTAAAGTTAGTCATTATGCTTCTAGGTGTCGCACAAGAGTTCCCAAGCCAAGACCTGATAGACCTAGAATTCCAAATAAATGTTATTATGTTGAAGATCTTGATGATGGAATATTAGATGGTGAACTAGATAATGCTAGTACTTGTAGAAATGAAGGCTTTTTTATTGCTATTAAAGAAGAACATGTGTCTACTAATCTTGCTAGCTATGTGAAGAAAGAAAAACCAATGGAAAGTGCCTTGGCTACTTAGGTTGTTGAAGACAAAGATGAATGGGTTATTGATAGTGGACGTTGTTGTCACATGACTGGTGACAAAAGTAAGTTCATAAGTTTGGAAACATATGATGGAGGACTGGTTAGGTTAGGTAATGATACAGCTAGTAAGATTTGTGAAAAAGGATCCATTTTTTTTTATGGCAAGCATAACATTGATGATGTCTTATATGTGAAGGGATTAAAGCACAATCTCTTGAGTGTTGGTTAGATGTGTGGCAAAGGTTATGATCTTAGATTCAAGGACAATGGATGCAAGATCTTAGAAATCTCCGAAATAGTGATTGCAACTAGCAAGAAGACAAGAGGTAACATTTATCATTTGAAAGGGACTAATGAATATTGCTTGCTATCTCAGAGTGATGAAAGTTGGTTGTGGCATAGAAGGTTGTGTCATATCAATTTTGACAACATTGTGAAGATAAGTTCCACTCAAGCTGTAAGAGATCTACCAAGCTTGTGAAGCCTGCTGATACTTTGTGCAAGGAGTGCCAATTTGGAAAACAGACAAGAATAAGTTTCAAGAGCACGGATCAATATGTTGATGGACTACTAAAATTAGTGCATACAGATCTATGTGGACCTGCCAAATTAAGAAGTCTACAAGGAGACAGGTATTTCATGTTGCTAATTGATGATTATTCTAGAATGACTTGGGTTACCTTATTAAAAGAAAAAGAAGAAGCCCTAGAAAAGTTCAAAGCTTTCAAGGCAATAGTTGAGAATGAATTAGATTTGAAGGTAAAGTGCTTAAGGTCTGATAGAGGTGGAGAGTTTATATCAAATGAGTTTAACTTCTTCTGTGAAGAACAAGGGATACAGAGACAATTATCTACACCTAGGACTCCACAACAAAATGGAGTAGTTGAAAGGAAAAATAGGATAGTTCAAGAGGCTGCTAGAACAATGATGAAGGAGGTTGACCTACTAGAAGTATATTGGAGAGAGGCAATTCACACTGTTGTATACATCCTAAATAGAGTCCGAGTAAAAGGTAATAGCTCTAAGACTCCTTACGAGTTGTGGTATGGTAAAGTTCCTATTGTCAAATATCTCAAAGTTTTTGGTAGTAAGTGTTATATCAAAAGAGATGAAGATCTAGGTAAGTTTGATGCAAGCTGTGATGAAGGTATCTTCCTTGGATATTCTACCAAGAGAAAGGCCTACTAATACTACAATAATAGGTTGAAGAAGATTATTGAGAGTGCAAATTTCAAAGTTGATGAAACCAAGGGAAATGTATCAAGTGGATATGAATCTGATGAACCAGATGTCATTGCAAGCAAAGTAGTTGTGCAGTAAGAAGAAAACTCAAAGGAAGAAGAAGAACAAGCTCTGGAAATCATTACTAAGACACCCAAGTATGTGAAGTTAAATCACTCTGAAGATCAAATCATAGGAGATAAGAGTAAAGGAGTTCAGACCAAAAGAAGAGTTGCTGACGAATAGGTTAATTATTGTTTGATTTCTCAAGTGGAACCTAAAAATGTAAATGAAGCTTGTAATGATGAAAATAAGGTAAAGGCCATGGAAGAAGAACTAATGTAGATAGAGAAGACTAAGACTTGGGATATTGTTCCCAAACCAGTAGATAAAAATGTAATTAGCACCAAATGGGTCTTCAGGAACAAGATCAATGAGAATGGTGAAGTGGTAAGAAATAAAGAAAGGTTGGTATGCAAAGGATATTCTCAAGTGGAAGGTATAGATTTTGAGGAAACATTTGCACCAATGGCAAGGATTGAAGCAATAAGAATGTTTTTAGCATTTGCAGCCTACAAAGATTTCAAGGTATATTAAATGGATGTAAAGTCTATATTCTTGAATGGAGAATTGGAAGAAGTATATATTGAACAACCGGAAGGATTCTAGTCATCAGATCGGGGTGACATGGTGTGCAGATTGAAGAAAGTATTATATGGACTAAAACAAGCCCCCAGGGCCTGATATGCAAGATTGGATATGTTGATAACTGAGAGGGGGGGGGTGAATCAGTTATCCTAATTATTTCCCTTATTGAACTTTCCTTTTAATTGATGCAGCATAAAATCAAACATAAAACATTAACCATAAAACAAAAACACATGACACAGTATTTTTGACGTGGAAACCCTGTTAAGGGAGAAAACCACGGGGTGATTAACCCAAAATTATTCTCTGTTAGAAGAATAGGAAATTACAAAAATGGCACTTGCCAATTAGGGCTCACTGCCCGAGCACACTGCTCACAAGAGGCCCACTGCCTACAAGAAGACACACTGTCTACAAAGTGATGAGAATCACAGTCTTGAACTGATTAGAAGCATCTGCATATGCTGGAGTTCAGTTCCGGTTAGGCTCAGTACACTGATCTGCTGCACTTCATCTTTCCTCTGTTCTTTATTCTGCTATCTTTCACATACCGGATCCTTTTTGCTACTTCTGCTCTTTATCTGGACTTATTCGCATATATCTCCACATCAACACCACCTTCACAACTAAATCCATCCTCTATATATATCCGCACAAGTAATTTTATCACCTTTCTAGTCGGCATCCGGAACAGTCTAGTTTCTTATAAACTTTCATTCTGTCGGATGAATCCTTCCTCACCAAGCAATGTGGATCAAGCATATACTTGTAGATATCATTAATCATGTCGGCCAAACATGATTCATGCCTTCACAACCTTTGTCATCAATAGTAACCCATCCGGAAAGCAGTCTGATACTCTGCCAGTCAGTTCTTCCTCTGTTTTCACTGTCTCTCAGGAATCCGGTACTCAACCATTCATATCTTTTTCTTTGTCCATCACCGGAGGCTAAATCCTTGGAATATACCACTCAAGGTAGTCCTCTTGACTTCCCCAAATCCGCACTGCACCAAGACACTTCCTTTGAGAGATCCGGACCAATCTGTCTGACCTTGCCACATGCTCTGTTCTTCTTCACCGGACCACAACATTTTTTATTCTGACTTCCGGTAGAGGCACATCATGACTTGCGGATATGTGGGATGACCTTTGTTGCCATCAATGACAACAACCATGAATCCATATAGTGTCTCTTGCCAACAATCTCCCCCTTTGGCATTGATGGCAACACTTAGTGAAAAATGACTAAGTGTTTTCACTATGCTCCCCCTTTGCTGATGCTCTGTCTTTATATACAATTTCTGGAACTCCCCCTTAGTTGGATTCCTCATTTTTCACTGCTCCTCACTCCCCCTTTGACATCAATGGCAAAGAGTAGGGTCCGCAAACCAAAATTTTCAAAAATTTTCTCTATATAGCCGCATATTTACATACTCACATGTATTGAAGAATGTCTGCAAAGGATGTCTGCAATTGGATCATTTCTGTAGCCCAACTTTGCTTCATTCTATCCAAAATTGAAATGTGACCACTTAGCAAAAATGCAAACGCTTCTGCCCGCTTGAGATCTGTCGGATCTTTTGTTTGGGCGGTGGTCTGAGCATCACTGATGGCCTCATGCATAGTTTCCAACTTAGGGATTATAATCCTTCTAAGTTCTCCCATCCGGTTAGTGATGTTCTTTCTTTCCTTCTCAAGATTCTTTATTTCATTCAAGACTGCAATAGTCTGACATTCTTGATTTATTATAGAAGAAGAGAGAGGATCAAAACTTTGAGATAAGCTTTGTAGCTTATCCTGTTCCTCTTTTATTTTCTTGTCAAATGCTGCTGTTGCCTTTGACCAGGATATACAAAATTTATAGATGTCACCGCCATCCTTCAGAGCATTCTCTAAGCTCTTTATTCCAATGCTTACAATCTTCCTATCTTTAGAGATTAATTCTAATATTTCTGAAAATCTTTTATCCAAAAATTCTTTCCGGACCTTTTCTTCAGCTGATTTTTCTAGAGAATCAAAATGTGTATCAACACTGCTGACTAAGGTTTTTAGATTACCGGAAGAGGAGGCTGTCGGATCTATCTAGATTGATGGCATGATTTTTACAAGTACTCCGGAAGCAGCTTCTATCAACTCACAGTCTTCCATATGAGACTTCAGGAGCTTTTCACTTGCCTTGGCATTTGCAAATGAAGCTATCTTCATTGTTTGTACCGGAGAGAGTGAGTCAAAATCAAATGGGCCTTTTAGAAGCTCCGGTTCATCAATCTCTAGAGTTTCTTTGCTCAAAAATTGTTGAACAGTTTGTGCAGTGTCTCTTGCCGGAGACAGATGTTTCTTTTCTTCTGCAGTCTTAGAACTGTCAACCTCTTTGTCTTTCACCACTGCTTCCTTCTCCTGTAATTGCTCTTCTTCTTTGGATCCGGAGACTGTAGGGGAAACCGGAGGAGAGATGCTAGTTTGTTCATGGGCCACTTCTTCTGGAGCAGAGGGTCCCAAGTCCTCAGCTGTTTCTGTACCTAAATCCTCTACAACCGGAAGATTGAACCTTTTGAAGGCCTTCCGGAGGATCTCTTCTGTTTCTTGGGCCACTTTGTCAGTCTCGCCAAGCATGAGTTGATTCATCCTGGCTTTGCTTCTGAACTCATCTTTGCAGTCTTTGAAGATAATGTTCATTGTCTTGGGATCAATTTGAGGATATAGCTGAATAGCTATCTGCTCCCGGATCTCAAGATCTTTAGCATGAGCATTATTCTTTCTTACTTCCATTTCCTTTTCTAGGCTTTTAGGAATAAGAGATATTATTTCAATGAAAGCCTTATTATATATGTTAAGATATTTTACTGTGGCCTCCTGCAGAGTCTTTTGGTCGGCCTCACTGAAGTCATCATATGATTCAGTCATTGGTTGAAGGTTTCCATCCACCGTGACCGACTTGATTATGCTCTCTAGTGACAGAGTGGGCTTTTCAACAGTTACCTCTGCCATTTCATCCTTGTCTTGGCCTGTGGAGGGCTTACCGGATCCTTTCTTCTTCTGTTTCTTTACTTCTCTTACTCCCTCATCTGATTCTGTTTCCTCTTCATCCTTTTGGCTTCCATAAGCCCTTGTGGCTTTTGTCTTGGATCTCTTACCGGATGCCTGAACTTCTGGTTTTGAACTTTTGGTTGTGGGAGGTGCAGGTCTCTTTGATGATCTGGTCCGGGTGGGAGCTTCAACCGGAGCACTTTCTTTGCTTTTCTCTTCTTCCTCGGCCTTCCTCCTCTTTTCCCGGCTAGCATCAAGTGCCTCCTTTGAGATACCTAGGCCTTGAGCAATGTGCTCTACTTCTTTTCTCACCTTTCTTTTAATCTCAGGTTCCCTGAGTTCTACATGTATTTTTACACTCAGCTCCTCAAAGGTTCCAAACCTTTCTGCCTTAGGATCTTTGGGCTGACTTAGCATGTGTTGAACATGCAGCTCCACTATCTGTTCATCTACTTCATACCCCATGGGCATGATCCAGACAGTCCTTGGCTCTACTGCCTCCATTAGGCACTGATCAGTGTCAACCATAAAGCACACTGAGTCTTTGTATTTTTCAACAAGAGACTGGGGAATTCTTTCTCTTGCTTGCATCATGCTCTGAAAGTTTTTGAAGTATCCCCATAGAGCTGAATTTCTCGCTTTTGCATCCCCAAGTCCATGCAAGTAGTCTCTTATCTGGACTGCAACAGGTTTGTCATTCTGCCATACCCATCCACTTGTTCCGGGTAGCTCATTCATGAAGTAGAAGAATAGACATACAATAAGAGTACCATACTTGAAGGAATTCTTCTTATCCTTCTTGATTTTCTGTATATTTTCCATTAATTGGCTTAGCAGTAGTTCGCAGAGGTCATATTCTGCATTCTTTCTTAGCATTTCAAAGGCAGTGTATACTGCAGTTCCGGATACAGAATTCTCCCTGCTGGAGTGATAGATCTTGTATCCTATTATCATTGATGCATATTTGATATCCGGATCCGAAATATCTTCAATGGTCATTGCCCTCTTGTCAAATTTTGATCCGGTGGCCTCAGTTACAATGTTGTTCTTGACAGATTTGAGGATAGGTACCCCTCCGGAAGAGTATAGACCAGTTACTGCTCTAATTGCCTCTTTTGTGATCTTGCAGGGTCTATCTAGCCATAGAAAGTTGTCATGCATCCTGCTCAGTACATACCGGACCCATTCATCTTCTTCAAAGCAGGGGAAATGAATAAATTGCTCAAATTGTTTCTTCTGAATATCCTTATATTCTGGTTTAAGCTCAAAAGCATTGTCAATCAGCTGCTTGTGATAGAGGTCTCTTAATTTGAATTCCCCAAATTCCTCAATGTTTGCATGTATGTAAACCCTAATGTCTTCGGTGTGTAAAACTCCGTGAGGAACACTAGAGAAGGCTCCTAGTGGGTCTATCTCCAATGATTTGTAGGGATGTTTCTTGAATGAGTGGTGAGGTCTATCAGAGATCTTAACTATGTTTGGAGTAGCCATTCTTCAAAGATTTGCAGTGAGGTAATGAAAAACGGAGAATACCTTATGCGCCTTCGGTTTGCACGGAGTGGTTGGATTGATATCTTTATGCAATAACTTCGGCAGGAGATCCTTGGTGTGCTTGATGAACCTTGTTGCAGAGCTCCACTTTTCGCTTCTTCTCGAGTGCAGAATGAGCAAATAACCTTTGAGAAATCTCTTAAATTGCTCCGCGAACCCTAATATCTGTCTGCAATAAATGCTTCACCTACATCATTCCGGTTTGCCTTGTCTGGATAGCTTGGAGTGTCCCGGATTAGTCCTGATCTGAGGATATCATCCGGATCTTTCAATCATGAATAAATCGAGGTAACATATTACAAGATCATCTCCAACACTCTGTCCAATCCGCAGAACAAGATAGTGCATTTCCGGATCTTTCCGGACCTTTTTGTAATCCTTTATCATACCGGAGCATCTCCCTAAACAGGTCTTATTTGATCGATCACAGCTTCTTCATAACTACATGCGGACCTCTGAAAACTTGACTAAAGTATCTCAAGACTCATATCTACAAACCCTTTGATCCGCATCTTGTGCCACATCCGGCACCACTTGTTTGGCTGGGGGAACAAGATTTTCTTTGAGTCTCCCCCTGAGCCTGAGCTCTCTTTTTAATTTTTGGAAGAAATATCAGCACCAGAGTCTGGTGCGGATCCAACCTCTACATTCTCTGAACTTTTCTTCACCCAAATCTTGCTCATCTGATTCCTAACCTCATCCGCATTCATCTTTTGTTTACCCTTGTCTTGATTCTGATTATACACCGGACCTTTTTTGTCCTGATTCTTGTTTCTGCAGATTTTAGCATTATGACCGGACCTATTGCAGATTTGGCAAATAACATTTCTTTGCATATTTGACTGATATCCTCTTGATTTGCATTGATTAGCCCTATGACCTATTCTATTGCATGTGAAGCATCTACCTTTGAATGATTTGTTTACTTGCATAATTCTGCATTCATGGGATTTGTGTCCATACCTTTTGCAGTTGAAGCACTGTCCGGAGAAGGATGAATTGATCTGATTCATTCTCATTCTGCACTGATCAGCTTTGTGACCAAAGTGGTTGCAGCTGTGGCAGTATCCATTGAAGGATGGATATCTTTGAGCATTTGGCTGTCTTACCGGAGGTCTTCTAGGCCTGTTCCTTGGATTTTCTGATCCAAGATTCTTCTGACCGGATCCGGAGCTTTCTCCTTTCTCATATCCCAAACCATACTTGTCATCTGTCCTCTTTTGACTTCCAAGAAGAACTTCAAGTTGAGCAGAACTTATCTTGAATTTCTCTTTATATTCATTTGCTGTTTGAAGGTCTCTTTTGAGAGAGGCAATTTGATCCTCAAGTTTTCCTTCATTATCTTTGGCATCTTCAAGATCAGATTCAAGATGTCTGATAATCATGTCCATCTGGTGGCATTCTTTTGATTTTTCTTTAAGAGATTGTCTTAGATTGTCTTCAGCCTTTCTTTTTTCTTTAATCTCTTGAGTAAACTTTATAGTTCCTGATTCCATTTCATGTCTTAACATAATGACTTCTTTTGATAACTTTTCACATAACTTGGTTTGCTCAGTCAATTCTTCATTTGTATTGCTTTCTTCACTTTGCCTTGCCAACTGTTGAAGCAGCTCCTTTCTCTTTTCATAGAGAGACTTAATTTGTCTTTTAATTCTCTCATGAATTCATCAGCCTGTTTGAGTCTTTCCTTTAATTCACTGACTTCAGAATTTGACTGTTCAAGATCCTCAAGAGCAGTCTTGAGTTGCTCCCTTAAACCATATGCATCCATTTGAAATCCCAGATCTTCCTCAAGCTATTAGGCTCTATTAGGAGGAACTTGGCTCTGATACCAATTGTTGATAACTGAGAGGGGGGGGGGGTGAATCAGTTATCCTAATTATTTCCCTTATTGAACTTTCCTTTTAATTTATGCAGCATAAAATCAAACATAAAACATTAACCATAAAACAAAAACACATGACACAGTATTTTTGACGTGGAAACCCTGTTAAGGGAGAAAACCACGGGGTGATTAACCCAAAATTATTCTCTGTTAGAAGAATAGGAAATTACAAAAATGGCACTTGCCAATTAGGGCTCACTGCCCGAGCACACTGCTCACAAGAGGAGGCCCACTGCCTACAAGAAGACACACTGTCTACAAAGTGATGAGAATCACAGTCTTGAACTGATTAGAAGCATCTGCATATGCTGGAGTTCAGTTCCGGTTAGGCTCAGTACACTGATCTGCTGCACTTCATCTTTCCTCTATTCTTTATTCTGCTATCTTTCACATACCGGATCCTTTTTGCTACTTCTGCTCTTTATCTGGACTTATTCGCATATATCTCCACATCAACACCACCTTCACAACTAAATCCATCCTCTATATATATCCGCACAAGTAATTTTATCACCTTTCTAGTCGGCATCCGGAACAGTCTAGTTTCTTATAAACTTTCATTCTGTCGGCTGAATCCTTCCTCACCAAGCAATGCGGATCAAGCATATACTTGTAGATATCATTAATCATGTCGGCCAAACATGATTCATGCCTTCACAACCTCTGTCATCAATAGTAACCCATCCGGAAAGCAGTCTGATACTCTGCCAGTCAGTTCTTCCTCTGTTTTCACTGTCTCTCAGGAATCCGGTACTCAACCATTCATATCTTTTTCTTTGTCCATCACCGGAGGCTAAATCCTTGGAATATACCACTCAAGGTAGTCCTCTTGACTTCCCCAAATCCGCACTGCACCAAGACACTTCCTCTGAGAGATCCGGACCAATCTGTCTGACCTTGCCACATGCTCTGTTCTTCTTCACCGGACCACAACATTCTTTATTCTGACTTCCGGTAGAGGCACATCATGACTTGCGGATATGTGGGATGACCTTTGTTGCCATCAATGACAACAACCATGAATCCATATAGTGTCTCTTGCCAACAGGATAAACATATGATATAG
This sequence comes from Cunninghamia lanceolata, assembly GCA_027924645.1. NCBI lineage: Eukaryota > Viridiplantae > Streptophyta > Pinopsida > Cupressales > Cupressaceae > Cunninghamia > Cunninghamia lanceolata. The sequence continues at coordinate 15,921,706 of BSBN01000757.1, forward strand.
TTAGGGTTTAGCAAGGGTACTATCGATAGTAATCTCTATTTAAAGATTAATGATGAACAAATCCTGATTATTACAGTTTTTATTGATGACATTATCTTTGGAGGCAATGAAGGTATGTGCATGGTTTTTACAAGGGAAATGCAAAATGAATTTGAAATCTCCATGTTTGGTGAGGTGAATTTCTTTTTAGGTCTACAAATTAACCAATCAGATAAAGGTATCTTCATTTCTCAGTCTAAGTATGTGAAAGAGTTGTTAAAGAAGTTTGGGATGGAAGATTCTAAACTAGTAAGCACTCCCATGGAAACTAGTTGTAAGTTGAGTAAAAATAATGACTCACCTATGGAAAATTAGAAAAGATATAGATCTATGATTGGATGATTACTTTATCTGACCCAAACTAGACCTAACATAATGCACGTAGTTTGTTTTGTGGCAAGATTTCAAGAAGAACCTAAAGAGTCACATGTGATGGCAGTTAAGAGAATATTGAGATACTTGAAAGGCACAATGGATTATGGTTTGTGGTATCCAAAAGACAATGATTTCACTCTTAGTGCATACACTGATGTAGATTGGGCCAAAGATGTGGATGATAGGAAAATTATAAGTGGAGGTGCATTCTTCTTAGGAAAAAGGTTGGTATCCTAGTTAAGCAAGAAACAAGACTCAATATCTTTGTCTACTGCAGAAGCATAATACATTGCAGCAGCATGTAGTTGCACTCAAGTTTTATGGATGAAGCAGACATTGAAGGACATTTGAGTTGTGTATGAAGAACCAATTGCAATCTTTTGTGAGAATACAAGTGCCATAAACATATCAAAGAATCCAATAATGCATTCAATGACGAAGTACATATCCATAAGATATCACTTTCTAAGAGAAAAGGTGACAGAGAATGATGTCAAGTTGGAATATGTATCTACAAAGGATTAGATTGCAGCCATTTTCACTAAGCCTCTTCCTAAGGATACTTTTGAGTATCTCAGAGAAAAGTTAGGGGTTATCACCCCTACTTCTCTAAACTAAGATGCACAGAAGTGCATTAGTCTAAAGATACCTAAAAATCCATCTCCATATCTGGATTGATGCCTGTAAGAGCTACTTCTCAAGGGGAGTACTTAGTCAGATGAAGAGAGATTGAACCAGAGCAACAAGAGTGCAAGAATGTGCCCTTTGCCATTGATGTCAAAGGGGAAGAGAAATCATGTGAAAACTCAAAGAGAAAGAGTGAAGATGTGTAAAGAGATAGGGGGAGAATCTTGTTCTAATGGTTGTTGCAGTTTTTCACATCATATGTTGCCATCAATGATAAAGGGGGAGATTGTTGCAAGTATGTGCCTAATCGGTGTTGTCATTGATGTTAACATGTCTTTTGTTTTCATTGGTGTCAACTATATTATATTTTGTTATTTGGTTAGAAGATTTATATGTTGAGGATATTGAGAAAATTAACCCCCCTGAAGAATCAGAAAGGAAATAGTGAATCATAGTGAAGATAGTGAGTTGCATACTAAAGAATAGCCTAGAAGACTGCTCTGCAATTCTTGAAGAGTAAAGATCTTGGTCTATGGATTGGAAGTAATTTAGAGGCAAGTTTGAAGATGCTAAATCCTAAGTTTGAGTCTCCAGTATGAAGAATTGAGTGAGTTACATTCACCAGAGTAAAACTTTCTTTCTCTGATTATTCACTGGTGACAGGGAGAAAGTATTTTGCTCCGCATTGAATTATTTTTCTCTATGGTTCTAGAGGGAAGTCTGGGATGATGATAAGTGCCTACAACTACAATGGTTCACTATTTTTTGGACCACAAGCTACCTTTCTTTTATGACAGTTGAAGACAATGAATTTCATGTGCTCCGGTGTGAAGAATCTCATGGATAAAGTGGTTAGAGTTTGTGCGGTTGCTCCTGGTTATTACAATGTGCTCGTGGATGCCTCCTAATCATGTTCCTACATTTACATGGGTCACGAATTGAGATCACGTTTGAAGTTTGTTCCCAAATAACATAGCATGTAACCAGTCCTAGCCGACTTGGTTAATTCTAGTGATTGTGGAGATGTATTGAAGATTGTAGAAGCATGGAGTGTCATGGAAGTTCATGTTTGAGTCCTAGCTAAGGCATGGAGTGATTCATATACATCTTTACTACATTTCCTTATCTAATTCTGTATTAGGTCTAGACCTATTTTATGTATGATTATAATGCCGACCTTGATGAACATTCCAAGGTTGATGTAGTGTATAAATACTTGTAATTGACTCATGAAATATTATCCAAGTGTGAAGATGTGAATATAGAAGAAAAGTAAAAGTAGAAGAGTAGAGAAGAGGTGTCTTAAGCTTCAATGGAACTAAACCTTGGCATGGAGTAGATGCTGTTATCTCAATTCAACCCTTTGGCAGTGAGCCACCCCTTGGAAATGAGCCTTCTTTTGGGTAGTGAGCCCTATTCGTAGTGAGCCTCTAATTTTTGGTATTGTGCTTTACATATATATCTTATGGGTTAACTCCCACCGTGGTTTTTCCCTTGATAGGGTTTTCCATGTAAAAATATGGTGTTACTTATGTATGATCTTACAATTGTGTTTATAGTTTTGTGTTTATGCTTTCATAATTCAATGATAACAAATAGTGGATAAGTGTTTAATGATTTAGAGTGCAGGATTGTTTAAGTTTTGTGACAACTGATTCACCCCTCTCTTAGTTGTTTGGTTCATTACAACATTTATCCCATTATACTCATAGAAGAAGTTAACCTCATCTGAAATAAGTTCTTCATTAAAGCTCAAGTATCTAATTTTCATGTTTATTTCATTCTCAACCATACTTTTGAAAGTCTTGAACTTATCTATGGATTCAGATTTTTCTTTAATAAAAAAACCCATGTCATTCTGGAATAGTCATCAAGTAACAACATGAAATCCCTGTCACCTTAAAAACTCCTTACTTTGGTAGGAGCACAGAGTTCTGTATGTACCAACTCCAATAGTCCAGTAGAATTTTGTTCTTTAACTTCAGAATTTTTCTCACTCACTTTCCAACTTGACATTCCTTGCAGTTAGCATTAACAAGTTTGATGATCTTTGGTAGGTCTCTCACAACATGGACTATACTTATCTTCACTAGACTATAAAAACTGATGTCACACATCCTTCTATGCCATAGCCAACTTTCATTGATCTGAGTCATAAAACAATAATCATCTCGTTCTTTGAGATGATAAATATTTCCATTTGTCCTTTTTCCAGCAGCTACCAAAGTTCCAGATTTCTTTCTAATCTTAGAGCCATCATCCCAAAACATAAGATTGTATCTTTTGCTACACAATTTTCCAACAATCAAGAGATTTTTCTTTAATCCTTTGATATAAAGAACATCATCAGTAATATTTTTTCCATCAAGACTGATTGAGCCTTTTCCACATATTTAAGTAATATAGTCATCACCAAAGATGACTAGTCCTTCATCAATTTTCTCAAAATTAACAAACTTGTTTTTATCATTGGTCATATGATTTGAGCAACTATTGTCAATAACCCAAAAGTTCTTTTCTTGTTTGGTATGAAGAGTATTTTCATTATCAAGACTTACCTCTAGAGCATTTTCTTTCACACAACCCTCAAAGTTAGCTGTAATAGTATCATCCTTCTTGTGTGCCATCCAAGATCTTCCTCAAGTTGTTAAGATTTCTTCAAAGAAACCTAGCTTTGATACCAATTGTTGAAAGAACAAGATAACTGAGAGGGGGGGATGAATCAGGTGTATCAAAAATTTCAAAACCTCATGAGTATAATCACATCCACATTAGCTTACTTAAACCCTTAATCTATTATGAAGATTAAACATCAAACAACACCATGCATAAGAGAACACCAGATTTTTACGTGCATAACCTTAAAAGGGAAAAACCATGGTGAGGATTAGCTCACAATATAAAGTAGTAGCAACACTAAATTACAATAGGCTCACTGCCATACAAATAATGGTCACTACAAGGGACTCACTACCCATTGAAAAAGAAAGAAAAAAGAAGAAGTGGTTCACTGATAAAATTGCATCTAACACATGCATGGGTTTAGTTCGAATGAAGCACAACAATCATCACCTTCACATCTATACTGAAATATAGTAGACACCTTCTTCTCACTACATATAGTTGCCTAACTAATGAAATATCTTACTTCCCTTTTAACACCCTCACATCACAAACTTCATCTCTGCCATCTACACTCTTTCTCACACATGAACTCTTGACACCTATTTATATCACCATCAACCTTGAAAGAATCTTCAAGGTTAGAAAAAAAATCTTCAATCCTTGAAACAGTCTCCAAGGTCAGCAAACACACAAAATTTGAATTAGGTCTGGACCTAAACATTCCACAATGCAAGGGAATGAAGGAAAACCACTCTAAGCCTTAGCTCTAACCCAAATCTATCCAAGCATTATACACAACACTCACATAATCATCAAATCATCTTCCACAATCAATGCAAACTTCTAGGTCAGCCAAACGATGTAAACATAGGGGATTCTTCATCACATGCTTCCATGATCACAAACATAACTTGTGGACCATGAACAAGGCTTTAACAAATTTTGGAAACATCCATGAACAACTTAAGGTCACCTAGAAATCAAAAAATTTATCCACAACAATTTTCACCTAAAGAAGGTTCACTTTCTGCTCATAATCAACACTATCAAACTCTGCTACACAAGAACCTACTTTCCAGAGCATCATACCAAAAGCCTTTTGGATAGAAGGTAGATAAGCATCTTATAGACTTAAATATAAAACAAAAACATCTAAAACCACTTTGCAAACAAATGCAAAGCAAAATACTTTCTCCTAGACACCTCTAAACAAATCAGAAACACTATCAAATCCTGTTCTCAAATTGGTGAACATAAATTTCACCTCACAATATTCTGGAGCACCAAATTCTAGATTTAGCATCTTACACTACTTCTTAACGACATATCCAAACCACACACATAGATTTCCAAAATAGAAGAAATGCATAGAAAAAACTCAAGTAGTATACTGTAAGCCAGAAGACTCCTTCAACACACTGTTTTCAGTATTATTCAATTTTTCTCAAAAGCACTTGGAAAACCAACTACATAAGCATATTCTCAACACCTTTAGCATTTATACAGAGCATCCAAACCACCTTTTAGCAAAGCAATTTAATCAAGCAATACTAAACAATACTAACTTCATTAGAGGACACAGTTGACACCAATGACAACACTGATTAGCACATACATTTGGTCTAGTACTTTCAAGGATATCCCTTGCCACCCTTTCAAATCTTAGATTGAAAGCTGGAACAAATTCATCCTCATCTTTTTCAATATGAATAAGCCTACAAATCAAGAGGCCAATATCAATCCTTTCACCAAACTTGTTGTTATATGGAGCCTAATCAGACTCAGAGGTTAAATTTACCCCACTTTTATCGGCGCGGTTTCCCCCCAAATTCCTACAGGGTCAAGGGGCAGTGCCTCTTACAAGGGTTTGGGGGCAGCACCCCTTGCAGGGTCCAAGGGCAATGCCCCTGGCGCATTCCCCGTCGCAATACAGGATGGGATCGTGGGGCAGCACCCCCAAAACCTCACACGGTTTTTTATTATTTTATATAGGCACCAGGAGTTATTTTTCATTGACCGACATAAAAAAACCCTATTTTGTAACCAACAAAAAGATTGATAAAAAGCAGTTAAGGGTTAGGGTTTTGGCATTATATTGTAGCATTTTGCAGTGGTATTGAGTTGCAGGGATTACTGATTGTAATCGGCTTGATTTACTGGATAATAATATTGAACTCTCTGTTTGGTAGATGTAGCCCGAGTTTGGGTGAACCACGTTAAAACTTGTCTCTCATTGTTATTATTTCTATGTATTTCCATTCCTCTATTTAATCTTTATTTGCATTTAATTGATATCTTCTGCCGGCTAACCCTAACAAAACTATTCCATAAAAGTTGTTTTGAGATCTTTCCATGAATAAATGCAATGGGTAGGCAAATCTGTAAAACAATCTCTAGCATCTTCTTTTAGGGACTAAATAGACAATTTCATGACATCTTCAAAATCCAACTCATAGTCTCCCATTAAGTCACAAAATCCTACAAATGGCTACTAGCTGATTTGGATTTGTCACTATTGAACTTTGGTATTGTATGTTTGATTTCATCTAGTACATGATTTAGGAAACCAAAGATAATGATGAAATTTATGGCCTTATATCTTTCCATGAAAAAGCCTCCATAATAACATGGGTGGGGCTACATATTGTCCCTTGTTACATTTTGATTCATATAGGGATGTCTAAGTTGATGAAAAAAATTCTTTATGCCTCTACAAGATTTCTCATACTAACTTTGCAATTATTTACGACAAACTCAACCTTTTACTACAACATGATCTTAAATTTTTACAATGCATATTACTATCTTGGCTTGCTTAAGAACTTAAATGAGTTTCTTCATATGCATACTTCTCTTTCAAAAACACAAACTGCAATCTAGTAAAAATATAAGTATGCAAACTCATTACTACCCTTTTCTTCCTTTCTCTTAGTGCTTAATCCTCTACTTAGTAATCCTTGTACACATATACAATATTCAACATTCCCATGGACCATTAAATTTACTACTTGAGTAAAATCCATAAATGAATATACATACACAAGAAAGATTGTGATGATGAATATAATGATCCTTGATCACTTTTATTCATAAATGTAGTAAAGGGTACATATTTAGGAGACAATATAGTCTGAAATTCTAAAAATATATTTATGCTATGAAATGATACTGCTTAACAAAAGATTTTGCAAGTATATCAAAATTTGTACTTAAATAACACCTAAACTAGGGAAACCAATTCTAATTCTATATACTGCGATACAAAAACTTGTCCTGATCATTTGTTTGATACCCACACTTCAGACTCTGTCTAGAAAGTATGTACTAGAACCAATGATTGTAACAGGCCTTGAGTTCCCTTTTATAAGAACGAGGGAGCAACAAGCTTCATGCCTTGATGACAAATGCCATATTTTCATTTGAAAATTTGTTACAATATGTTATGTTAGAAAATGTATCCTTGGGGGCTTTTCCCTCCTAAGGTTTAGCTCCTGGATCCTTTAGAATGCATTTAGATTATATTGCATGTTAATGATGACTTCCAATGAAGAAACCCCTAAGTTTTGTGACAAATGGGACCTAGGGGATGTGCTTAACTTAAATCCTACTTGAAATAGGGCAGAGGACTTGGGTGCCCATGCCCTAGTCCTGCCCTAGGTCAGGACCTATTTTATGTGTCGGTTATATGACCATTATTAGGTCCTATCCCGACACCACAAGTTTGGATTATGAATTTCTTGGTGGGAAGTTGTTTAGTCACATATATAAACATGTTTAGGAATTCATTTGTAAACTAGAAGATGATTGCAAACTTTAGGCATACTTGTGATCTCAAGATATTCATTGTTGTAGAGCAAACCATTGTTATTGTGTTTGTGTTTGTAGATTTAACTTCATCTGCTCATGGATTAAAGAGCCTTCATTTATGTGAGATCTACACCATTGAGGTGATATTCATTTTATGTTTCTATCATTTATCAATTGGATTTTGCCTCTATCCTATAGGGATATGCACTTTTTATCTAACAATAGTGTTCAGAAGACTTGAATGTCTCTCGAGGGCTTGACTGAGGCAAGCATCTAAACACCACAACCCCCAACCTATTTTTCTGTGATTGCAGGTTACAGGTTTTGAAAGAAAAAGAAGTGGAATTGTAGGGAAGCATTACAGACTATTAGAATTGCAAAGTAAAGAAGAAAACTAGGGCTTGGACTAGGGTTCCCACTCATTAGTCCTCCAGATTCTGAAGCGGTGAAATCTGTGTGACAGCAGGATCACGTTGTAGACATTCTTTAGGCATCCCAACAAAAGTAGGTACACTGGACTAGGGCACCTGCTCATTAGTCCCTGACTTTTTTGCACATTGAACTTCAAAATCTAGTATGTATTTGGTTGTCATTTGATATCTCTATGTGCGATCATTTTCTGTAATTTGTCCATCTGTTTACGATTTTATGAAATTAGGGTTTTGAGCATATTTGGACTTAATTAAACAATAAATTCACACAATTCCAATCTTCCCCTATGTTCCACTGATGGGAGATTTGTAGTAGAGTTCTCTATTTGGTTGAATGTCCTAGAATGTTTAGTGGTGAAAGGAGGATCAACATAAACCCTTAAAACCATCAACCCTCTATTTAACCTAAACATTTTGGTGAACCCATTTTTTTAAAATTTTGCACCTTTATGAGTGTTGTACTTCAGATCTATATTCATTTTGGTCATTCATTCCATTTTCCATTTTATTGCATTTGAAAAATCACAAAAAAAATGGAAAATTTTAAAAACTTGGCATTTTTAGCTTGCATTTTAAAATAATTTGAATTAGTTGGCATTTAATTTCAATAAATTTATGAATTATCATCAGATATGATTTAAAATACATAAATTCATCATTCATCATTGATTTAGATTGCATTTCAATGCTTAATTTGTTAAAAATTGCTTGAAATTGTACATTTTTCCATATAACCTAGTTTTGCATTAGCTAGGGTTTGTAGTAAAAATATTGTTTCAGATTTTACTACCCTTTCACAACACTCATTAGGACTAATTTCTAACTATAGTGTTTCATCATAGTGGATTTCTTGCAAAATTTCATGTCTAGGGTCTGAAAACCTTGCATTTTCACTAGATTTGGCCTTATCTGTCATGCCCAAAAAAAAACATGGCCAATGCACATAAAAATGACTGGTTTTTTTTCTCAATAGCTGATCTACACTAAAACAAGCATATGTACATATTATTGACACCTCAACAACTGGTGAAAAAGTACCACTATACATGCAAAAAGGACATATAGGTGACACATATACACACATAGAGACATCACTTAATCCATCCTTGATACAAGGGTAATGTGCACCCAAAGTGACACACTCCTCCCAATGGACTCACAATATGACTAATTGTTACAAGGAGAACTATCACTCCAATTACTAGATAACTGATGTTTGTATTGTGATGAAACACCCATACTAGGGGAATATTTACTATAGGTAAACGATAACAACCGAAAACAACACATTGCCTCAATAACAAGGGTAAGATAAGGAGTTAAAGTTTTCAATGGTACAAAAGGCACATTATAATTATACTTCTATAATAATTTATATTTATTCCAAATCCAACCTTTTAATACCTTAACTCCTACTTAAATGATGGTGACAATATTGCATTAAGGAAATAATAGATCTATTCTAAAGCCAAAATTTAATAACCAATTACAAGTAAGATTATTCTACTAACCCTATATAATTTACTAATTACTTTATTTATTTTCATCCCCCATTCTTCCTAAAATTAATTAGTTTGAAACATTACATCAGGTATACAAAGAAGTGTAGGATGAGATCGACTGACCAATTAAATATCCCACTGATAAATAATTTCACTACACACTAATTAAATTCTAACTAATGATGCAGACCTCCCAAAGGTATGAAACGTACTAATTTGATACCTCTAAGATAAATATGATCAAGCCAGAAAAGTGACCTCTTATATAAATAAACATTTATGAAATATAGATTTCTATTCACTGTAAAGAAATTACCCAATTTACAATACTTTTATAATTCTAGGAGACCCAAATTAAAATTAAATATTAAGACCTAATAAGAAATTATCATTTCCTTGATAACAACTATTACCTTCACATACCCCTATGTTCTATTTTTTAAAAATGTTTCCTTTACAAAGAATAGCTTACAAATTTTAGAATAATAATAAAATTTATTTTTCTTAAATAATTTTTTAAAACTTAAATGTAATTCCTAATAAGAGGCTACCTTTTATTCCTTAAGATTTATTTTAAAATCTATCCATAATGAGTTTCTTTTTTATTTTAATAATTTAGGTACTCACATGTAAGAGAGGATAGTTTTACTAATATCTTTTAATAAGAATGGATTGGTTTCATTACTTTGAAACTTCAAAGCCTTTAACTTGATTTATTCAAATAGCATCGAATGAATATGATTCATCTGTGTTATAAGAATCCTAAAGAGAGAAAATTATATCGGTTGCTCTAAATATGTAATTGTGACTATAGTGGCAAATGAGAGAGAGAGGGGAAATGGTAGCGGCAGCCATGGAAGAAGTTAACCAAGAGAGGGAGGAGCTAAACAGGGTGACCTCCTGCAAGACTGTGGCAAACAACCAACAATAGTTACAAGTTTTAATATCATTATTTTGATCTTTTCTTTTACTTCACACAACCCTTAGAGTATATATATTACCACAGTGATGGTGTGGTCAGAGCCCCTCACATAGGCTATGCACAAGGAGGGTCGTGCAACGGTAGGAGACTATGCTCCCACAAGGATTCGAACCTGCCATGAGATTAAGTCTAGTCTAAATATTATTGAAATGAATGAACAGTTGAGCCTTTTGTAGATGCTCACCTACATAGTTAGAGATCTACCCAAGGTGTGGAAACACACAAGACATGGAAACTAGTTGACAAAATGCTTCAAAGTAGTCAAGGACAGTGTTGAAATGTAAACAGGGCATGTGAATTTATTGACAGAATGCCTCTAAAACTAGAACTAGAACCACCTAGATTGTTCCTATGACAGAAAAATGAAAAGAAAAGACCAGTTGAGCCCTTAGATCTTTAAGCTGAATTTATAATAAATATGTGAATATGATTTTTAGTCTTCTAGTAATTATGCAGTTCTAAGATTTACATACATAGTGGCAGTTTTATTTTACCAATAAATTTCAATCCCTCAAATACTAACCTACACCATTCTCAAGGCTCCATGCTTCTTTTGTTATGAGAATCAAGATTTACCAAAAGGAGTGCTCATCTCCCTTCCATAGCCTTCTTTTGTTATGAGAATCAAGATTTACCAAGAGGAGTGCTCACCTCCCTTCCATATGATTGCACTGGCAATCCACCCCCGAGCTAGGAGAATCAACTAGGTCCCCCAACAAGCAAGCATTCACACACACACAACACTACCATCTCAAGACTCACATAAAACAAGGATGCAAAAAGAGATATTTTCTACTCACATTCATAAGGTAAGTATTTGTTTCTTTCACAATAACCAATTTCACAACATACAAGTCCCTGGAACTTCAAATCAAACACAATGTGTAACACAAAAATTAAAAGGAGAGAGAGCTTACCTCTCAAGGTAAGCAAGAAGGAGATCAGAGACTCTTCTTCTCCTTGAATCTTCTCCTTCCTTCCCACTTGAAGTTTCTCTTCCCAATTCTTCATACTACCCTCAATAGAAAATCCTTTCCAAAAAGAAAAATGAAAAGATAAAAAATAAGAATCAAAGCAACAACATGCCCACCAGGCCAAAAGAATGAGCTTCCATATGGGAGTGCCATCTCCTCTTTTTTTAAGTAGAGCACCCCTACCTTTTATGGGGTTTTCTTTTTTTCAAGAGCTCCTAAAATACACCACCCATTTCCCCAAATACAGCCCACACCCTTCCCCAAGTACCCTACCCATAGGTACTTGGGTTGGGGTCCCAAAAATGACATGAGAATACAAAAATTCAAATTTTACACTCATGCAAAGTTGGCTGGAAGTTTCCATCCGAGTTTTACACTTATACTCTCACTTAAACACATAACAATACACATTAACACTAACCCTATTGAAATAAAGTTACAACAAAATAAAATATAATAAGGACACTTAATACAATAACATTGAACATAACCACTACATACATTGAAATAAAATTCAAGAGGAAATAAACTACAATAGACACCTAACATTATAACATTATACATTAACACTAAACATTTCGAAATGAAGTTGGAAATAAAATAAAACAAAATACATTAGAGACATTATACACAATAATGTGGTCAACACTTAATCAAAATACACTTGGAGACCACAAGGCTCCATAAAGTGGAGTGGAAGTGACAATTTAGGGGACCTGATGATTCTCCCTTCTCCCTTGGTGTTATAACCACCTGTGCACTTAGTGAAACATTAGTATGCTTATATATATATAGCCAAGTAGAAAATTATACATGAAAGCTATTTATTTGCTAACTAATTTGATCAACTTCACGTACCATGGAAATGGAATTTGTCCAACTCACATGTCAACAACTCAACATAAGCCAACATCAAAGATTAGTAAGGTTCTAACCCTCTAGATAACATTATAAAACTCAATATCTACACTGACATTTTGTTTTGTAAATTGTTATCTATACTACATTTGTCATTTATTCAAAACAAAATAAACATTGGCCTGAAATAAATTAATGGCATACTAAATATCTAAGATGACAATATTATTGATATGAAATCCATGAGTCAAAAGAGTATAAGTTGCATACAAGCCCCCAAACTAATTAGAGTTGTACTAGTCATTACCCATGCATAGCATGAATAGGGTTACTTGAAGGTTGGGCCTCACATCCCCCACCCCTTAAAATGGAATTTCTCCAGGAAGTCTCTACGGTTGGGGTTAAAATACTATCGAACCACATTGACAATCCCTCAGATCCTAATTCCACTCATGGTATTTTCTCACCAAGAAGAATAATACATTAGTAATTCATCAAACTAATTATCAATACAAATTTCATTCTTTTCTTTAAGTTCACTTACTGAAACAATATATCACCTTGCAAACTAAACTCAATCACATAAGATCAAAGGTATACAATTACTAAATTATATAACCACTTTTTAAATATGTAGAATTAACAACTAATATGAATTAAAAAGTTAAGAGACCCAATGCATAATTCACATTCCATCAGGCACATAACAATGATATCAGACGGATTAATGTGATTAGTGTTAAAATAATACAAGGTCACCTAAAATAATAAATCTAGGGACAACTTTCACATCTTATCATGAGCACATACATTATCCACATGATGTCTAGAGAGTCATCCAAAAGGTTTCTTCAAGGTTGATTATCACAACACTATACCAGAACTAAAGTCATAGGTTTCATCAAATAAACCTGCTAGCTAGAAAATTAGGTTCCACCATAATGGGCAAGGGTGTTAAAATAGCCATAGGTAAGATGGGGTCTTACATTATCATCTCTCTAGAATTGCATCATAGGTGTGTTGTGAAGGATTTTTCTGCACTAATTGGCTGTTATCAGGGTTATAATCTATTACCCCTTCACAATTTGCTCACAACACTCTTCCTATTTGGCCTTTGCATCGAAAATTGGTGAAAATTTGCATATTTTAGGTGTATTTTCACTAGGTTTTGATTTGTCATCATTATATGATTGCACTAAAGGTGTGTTGTGAAGGATATTATTGATTTATTAGACTGATATTAGACTTATTATTTTCTTCCCTTCACTAATTTCCTTACAACACCTCTTCTTTCATTCATTTGCATTGAAAAAGTCAAGCATTTTAGGTCATTTTCACACATAGTTTTGCACTTGTCTTTTGCGTAACTTTTGAAAATTTTTTAAAATCTGATTTCACATTGATTTGAAAACATATACACATGGCTTATAATTGCAACAATAACAATAGGTTCCCTCCTAGGCCTTACATGAAAAGAAAGGTCCATGAACTCGAAATTGTGTTTCACCTCATGATAGAACAATTGGAGACACTAAAGGACCTCTTTATATCATTGTGAAGATAATGGGAAATCCTATGGATGGAACCCTTATTAATCCTAATTGCATGACTAATGTCGCAACAGAAGAATTCCTTTATTCACATGGTTTGATACAAGGCTTCTATGACCCTTCAGACATGATGATTAAGACACATAAGGGAACCTTTGTAAACACTTCCAGGAAAATATCCTTATTGGTTACTATATTTGAGAAATTTGTAGAACAATTATTTGATGTTGTTCCTGTATTTAACCTTTTTTGCATAAAATTAGGACACCCATGGTTAAAGGCTATGAAAGTTGTCCCTTCAACAATTCATAATTATGTAAAATTTCCTTTGAATGGACAAGTGCATACTATCCCTCGCAATAGATATAAACCTTTCGTTACAAAACAACACTTTAACATTGATTACTTTTGGGAACGATCTGAAGTGGAACCTGAGCCATGGATAGATTTCAACTTCTTAAGCTATAGAAACTACAAAACACAATTATTAGATCAAGTGGCTAGTCCTTCTATTCAAGAAACAACAAGAGACGAACAACCCACATTTGAAGAGCATTCTAGACCAAAAGAAAAAGGACCCTATGCCAAGGTTCCTCCCCCGCCATCCTTACAAGGATTGGGAGGTAGTTTTCATGAGCAAAACATTCCATTGAGACAAATGAGATTTGATCATGGTGCTTCCTCCTCTAAAACACAAAAACCTATGGAAAAACAAGACACTATTTTAAAAGAAATAAACAGTAAAACACGAAGGAATAGACAAGCAAGATAAAGAAGGAGAATAAGACAAGTGTTTTCCCAATGAAACACATCTCAACAAGAAAATATCTCACCTAACATTGAATCAAACCAAGAGGACCTTAAGAATGGACAACTTGAAGACAAGAATAAAAGTTGGGCTATGGTACCTTATGTCCCATTTTCCTCTAACATTCAAGAGTGGGACGATGATGATTTGATCATTGACAACCTTTAATTAGGTTGTCCTTACAGGTACGTATTTCTAACCTTGGTGGTCACCTATGTCATAGCATTATCGGCTCATTTATGTGACTTCCCCTCTCATGTTGTGTTTCCCCCTCTGATGTGTTATGTGTTGTTTAGGCCTCATAGGATAAGCGTTGATACTCTTGGAAGGTCAAGGATACTAGGAGACCACCTCTATTGTGACCATTCTTCTATTTGTATCATCATTCTTCTACATTACCTGTTCTTTATTTTCACTATTGTGTTGTGTCTTATGAACATAGTGTTGTGGTTGGTGACTTGGGGGCACCCTCCTACGTGATTTTCCCTAAGGCACTTTTTGTCCTCTCTTGATTTATTTTTTACCTTCCTCTAGTGGTTCTACCTGGCTAGTAGATGACAAAAAACAAATTATACTAATATGGACCTAGTGTCCCTTTAGCGAGAAACCAAAAAATGGACCTAGTCCATACATGACGATGGAGTTGATAAATATTATCTGACGCTTGGCTAGTAGAATCACTCCATGTGATATCTTGATGTTGTCTTATCACACTTACAAAACATAACAATACTGTTGCTCCGTTCACTTTGTCTATGTTGTATCTAGCCTTGCATTGTTATTTATCATGATTATATGGATGTTAACATCTTTTCTTGCAGGAAATTGTGTGTTTGTGGGAACATTTGGTGATCATAATGTGCTTTGATATCATTAAATGGGCTTTGCAAGAGTTTGTGTTCCCTTGTGTGTTTCTCTCTACCTTAATGTTAACATGCTTGATATCATTACATGATATCAATCACCTTAAGGTGGGGGCATATATAAGGTAAGTTGTCTCATGATTTTTGGTACTAACAAAGCGTGTTTGAAGCCCTCTACAGAGGCGGGATGTTATATCTTCGAGCAAGTGCACATATTTTCTTTTCTATATTACTATCATTTAAGCCCTCCGTGTGAAGCAGGGATGGTGTATTTCTCGAGGAGATTGCACATCCTATCATTTTCAAAAAAGTCCTCTAAGCAATAGGGCAGATCTGAGACTATCCTAACCCTTAAGTGCATCTTCGACGATTGTTGTGGTGAAACCCAACTATTGGTGTGTTCATGTAATGTGCCTGAGATGGATGCGAACCTAGCAATAGGTTTCTTCCATCACTTGTTTGTCATGTTTTCTTTGTGTCTTCCATGTATGTGTGTATGGCGTGTTTACTCCTAAGCATAGTTTCAAGACTGGTGGTAATGAGCTCCTCCTATGCTTTGGGATTTGTATGGAGTGTTTGTTCTCAAGTGCAGTTTCAAGACTGGTGGCGATGAGCTCCTCCTACACTTTGAGATTTGTTTGGCATGTTTGTTTCCCCTTATGCAGTTTTAAGACCAGCGATGAGCTCCTCCTACATTTGGGTTGTGTGTTTACTTTTCTTGTACTTACATTTGCATTCATATATGAGAAAATGAAAAAAAGAAATAATCACTACATTTATTGTATTCACTGTATTTTGCATGTCTTCAATGCTAACTTCTCCATGTCTTGCGTGACTGTAATTGTCTTCTCTGTGTTTTGCATGCCTATTACTATCTTCATTGTGATTGGCGTGTCTTCTTTGTGCTTAGCATGTTTGTTGTGTTTGTCGACTGTACTTTAATGCATGTATTGGCTTTGCATTTATACATACATTAAAGTGGGGGCTAAATGTTATGTCAAAAAATCTACCCTTGGGGGCTTTTCCCTCCTAAGGTTTAGCTCTCAGGTCCTTTAGAATGCATTTGGATTATCTTACATGTTAATGATGGCTTCCAGTGAAGAAACCTCTAAGTCTTGTGACAAATCGGACCTAGGGGATGTGCTTAACATAAATCCTGCCTGAAATAGGGGGAGGACTTGGGAACCCACACCCTAGTCTTTCCCTATTTTAGGTCAGGGCCTATTTTTATATGTTAGTTATATGACCGTTATTAGGTTCTATGCTGACACCATAAGTTTGAATTACGAATTTCTTGGCAGGAAGTTGTTTAGTTGCATATATAAACATGTTTAGGCATTCATTTGTAAACTAGAAGATGATTGCAAACCTTAGGCATACTTATGATCTCAAGATATTCATTGTTATAGAGTAGAGCATTATTATTGTGTTTGTGTTTGTAGATTTGACTTCATCTTCTCATGTGATTGAAGAACCTTCATTTATGTGAGATCTACACCATCGAGGTTATTCATTTTGTGTTTCAATCATTTATCAGTTGGATTTTACCTCTATCCCATAGGGATATGCACTCTTTATCTAACAATGGTGTTTGGAAGACTTGAATGTCTCTCTAAGGCTTGATTGAGGCAAACCTCTAAACACCACAACCCCGAACCCACTTTTCTGTGATTGCAGGTTATAGGTTTTAGAAGTGAAAGAAGTGGTGTTGTAGGGAAGTGTGTACCAGGGAAAAATCTAGATTAAATAGATCAAACTGTGAAAACAAGATTAAACCCTAGGACCTTAAAGAAATTCAAATCTAAGTGATTAAAAAGACATGCAATAGAAACAAGATCACCCAGATGCACTTAATTCCTTGGTTTGAATGTGGATTGTTTCTCCATATTAACAACCATGTTGAATGAAGGTGCCATGATGTGATGAAATGTTTGAGATATATGTGAAGGATCATGAGGATAATAATGGATTTGAATAAAAGGATAATGCAGATGATAATGATTTCAAACTTCTCAAAATGGAAGAATGAGAGGGTTTTTATAGACTTTCTAAATAAATGATCAATGGTGGAGGATAAAAGGAAAGATCAACGGTTGAAAGATATGGATGAATGTGCATGCAACAAGTGTCCTTGAAAAAGGCATCTATTTAGAGATTTTAGGGAAGTTGTTTATTAGAGATAAGATTGCCTTTTCAAATATAAGATATTTCTATCTTTTTGGTGGAGATAAAAGATTTTTCTATTTTGAAAGTTTCCCATATCTTGCTTTTTTCATTTGTTGCCAATTTGAAAGTCATGTGCACGTTTAGTGGGAAATGGAAGGTGGGTAAAATAAATTAAATAAATGTGTTTATTTAATTTATTATTTAGATAATGATAATAGAAAGTGGGAAAGTGGATAATAAATTAAATAAATATGTTTATTTAATTTATTATTAATGTTGGAGAGATAAAAGCATAAATTAAATAAATTAAAATTTATTTAATTTATTTGTATGATGGGAAATAAATAAAATATAGATTTTATTTATTTTTTAGAAGAAAGGTGGCATAATTAAATAATTTAAGATTATTTAATTATTAATGTGAAATAGAAGAAATAAGAAAGTTAATTAATTAAATAAAATTTATTTAATTAATTATGGAGATATAGAAGAAAACATAATTTGTGTTAGACAACATTAAGGTATGGGATGCAATATGAGTTTAATGCATAAAGAATGAAATGGGACAATTTTGGGTGTCTACATTTTTTCCCTTTTTGAGACAATGTCTGTTATGGCATTGTTTCAAAGAAGATATGATACATTGGATAAATGGACTATGCTCTAGTGAAACTGGCGGATGATGCACCCTTTAGAGGAAAACCATACTACCTAAAAAGGATGGGTTGACTCATGATAAGATGACAAAAGGATGAAAAGATAGGGTTAACGAGAAGAAAATAGGGTTTAGATCGGATCAGGTTAGGATGATATAGAAGAATTAGAGTTTGGTGTAGAAGAAAAGGACTAGGGTTTGGTACAAAAGGATGATAAACTAGGTTGACAAAAAGAATTAGGGTTTGGGTGGGGTCAAGTTGGGATGGTATAGAAGAATTAGGGTTTGGTTCAGAAGAAAAATTAGGGTAATGTACGTCTAACACATTTGTTTGACAGGATGAAGATGAAGATGATGAAGATCAAGAGAATGATGATCATAATCTAATGATGATGAAACCATTGATCAAATAGGTGAAGAATGGATGGTGAATGGCAGTTTCAGATGGTTGCATATAAAATTGGAGATTTTTAATCCTTATGTTTGATATAGCACTAGATATTATGCACTAGGGTATAAAGACCAAGGTGTCAAGTATCCAATGCGGTATAGACTAATACAACCTTGTCAAGATACAAGATATGAATATTAGCTGTAAAGATGGACTTTCACTCTACAAACAAAGGTTTGAACTTATTTCTACTAAACATAGTAGGAGAATAAGATCATCCCACAAACACAGCATATGAAAGCAAATGACCTTGCCCCATCCATACTTCATCATAACATACCAAGATATGATTGATCAAGGTAGTCTTGATTAGGTATTAGAAGGGCCAAAAGATAAAACAAAAGACACAACTATCATGTTCTCTTACCAAATTAGGGTGCTCTTGGATGGATTTCTATAGTGCCTTGTTGAAAGGAAAGATATATCCTGTTGAAGGTAAGATGTTGGAGTGATTTAGTAGATGTTGGCTTAAGGCATGCAGATAAATGTTTTTAGTTTATCCCTAATTTGATAAGTGTTGGGGCTCTCTAAGATATACATAGTTTGCTTGTTTTGCTTGCATTGGTCAAAGAGAAGAAAGTGGAAGATAGAAGAGATGGCTGGGGAATGGAAGGAAGTGAGATAGATTAAGATAGAGGATGAGTAGAAGAAGAATGGAAGATGAGAGAAGGGGTATTGTCTTGTGCCTGAATCTGGGCACATCCTTCATAATCTAGACTGCCTACGTACCCATGTCCATGGGATCAAGGCACTTAATGATAGAGATGAGATGTACTTTTGATTTGTGTTTTACTAATGGTGATGATGAAAGTGGATATATTGAAGTAATTTTCATTGATTGATTAGATTGATTAGTATTTTTGATGGATTGATTTTGATGTGATGGATTGATTGATAGATTGGGATTGACTGGGATTGATTTGATGGATTGATTTTGATGATTTGATTAGATTTTCTTTGATGGAGTTGATGATTGGATGAAGTGATTGATTTGATTTGATGAGAAGAAAGTGATTTGATGAATGATGATTGAATTGACTAAAGAATTGATTTGATGGATTTAGAAGAAATGATTTTATTTATTGAAAGAATTTATGAGATTGATTTGTTTTATTGCTTGTATTTTTGTTGGATATTTGATTTTTTTATATTTTTTTAGGACATTATATGTTTTTTTTGGATTTTTTTTCATGAGATTGTAATTGTTTTTTTTTTTTTAAGGACTTTTTTTCATTTTTTGGATTTTTTATGATTTTCTGGATTTTTGGGATATTTGAGATGTCAATGGATTTACAATTTGTGCAGCTTTTTGTGCTAGATACCAATGACAAGGGAAAACCAAGTCTAGGTGCAAGGAGGTAGGTAGGATTGGATGGATGAAAGGATGGGCAATAAGGGATGGAAATGATGTACGCATATGAGAGCTAGGATGTGATCTCAAAGACTATGTCATATAGGAATAGCATGCCCCATTCTAGGTAGGATTTGACATGACAAAGCCTATGGCGAAAGATAGTGATCGGATTGGATGTAAAGGATGAGGTATATCAAGAGTTTTTGCAAGGAATGTTTGAACATTTTTGCCCCCAATCTTTGTCAAGATCAAAAGGAGGAAAGGGAGGATGAATGGATTTAATAAGATAGGTATGTGGGTAATGGCTAAGGATGGTAAGATAGGTGGAAAATTGTAAGAGGATGAGACAAGGTACCCCCAAGTGTAGGTTGCATAGAAGACCAACTTACACATGATGCCTGTTTGCTAGTTTTTCATCATGGTACTTATCCAAGGTGCCTGTTTACCAGGTTTTCACCATTGGACGAAGGGATTTCTCTTTACTATTTTTTTTTTGGACTTTTTTGACTCTTTTTTGATTGGATAGGTGGATATGGATAAGAGGGGCTCAAGTGTCTACTTGCACTGAAAGGTGATAGTCCCACTAGAGATAGGTGCCACATATGGACCATGTCAAGTGTCCTTATGCTCATAGATGTTGGTATGAGAGATTGCATGAAAGATGGATGAAGTAGGTAGGTAGCGGATTATGGAAGGTGCGATAGTGGATTATGAAAGGTGTGATAGTAGATTATGATGCAGATTATGATGTGGATTTATGCATGGAAGATGGATGATAAGCTTATGCAAAAGCATGGACCATAGGGATAGGATGAGTGAAATATGTAGGACAATAGTTGAATGATGGAGTGATAGAGGTGTGGAAAGGAACCATGATAAACGTTGAAGCTTTTGAGCAGATGGTGGTGTAGGAAGCAATGGAGATGTTTTCTTAGGAGATGGGTGACGAAGTGTTTTAGGAACCCACATAGACTTATTATGTCTTTTATTTTGCTTGTGGGATGGAAGGATTTGAGACTTTTGGATGGAATGGATGGAAGAGGATGGTAGGGATTTTTGAGAGGTGGATGCTTCATTTGATTTGATTTGTTCTTTTTACTTGGGGATCCAAACCATTTTGCTTTTAGACTTTGCTTTTGAAAGTATGGGTTTGGATATATGCAGCTTTTAAGGTAAATGCTTGTTGCTTGGGGACCCACACCTTTTTTATTTTTGCTTTGAGGTGTGTGGGTGTATGCAACTTTTGAGATGGATTTGATTCTTTGCTTTTGTGTCCTAAGGCATGAGGACCCTTAATATTTTTTGTTTTATAGGTAGAGGCATCCAATTTTTTTCTTTTGAATCCCATGAGGTGGATGGAAGGAGAGAAAGCTTCATGTTTACACAATATGTGCATTTGTTGGTCATGATTGGGATTTTTAGAGGATTTATGGATGGATGGATAAGGTGTTGGAAGTAGTGGAGATAGATTCGATGGAGGGATATTAGGAGTCAAAAGTAGTAGAGGCAAAGTGGATGGTGGAAGATGAAGGTCACATACTTTTCACATTTATAAGACGATGGAGGTGGAATGGCGACATATGTTTTGGGTATATGACGTAGTTTGTGATGGAAGGTGGTGGACTTAGGAGGAATGGAGGAAGTACCAATATCATTAGATTGTTGACCTTGAGGTGTGTATACAAGGCCAAATTAGCATGGAGGAGGGACTTTGACATGGATTGGCTCCAAAATACCTTGTTCAAGAGGGCCTAAGCCTTTACCTTGATAGTTCGTGTTTTGAAACATGTGATGGATAGTGGGACTAGGTGTAGGTGGAACACTAGACATGAGTTTCTTATTGGATGGAGGAGGTGAAGTGGAAGACAATGGTTGTTATGTTCCTAGGGAGGAACATTCATGGATAAAGGTGGATAGACCAATATGATATAATGGTGGATTTAAATGGGGTTAGTGGTGGGTGATGGAGGATCATTAAGATTTTTCTTGTGTTCCTTATGATCCAAGGTAGTTGTTTGATCTTCTATGCTTATGTATTCTTGGGAGGCATGTGTCTCATCAAGGGAAGTGGATGTTGGTAGATCATGGATAGGTGGAATGATAAGCTTTTGATCATGAATCGCATAGAGTTTGGCTAGGAGGCTCATTATAGTTTTCATGAGCTTAGCTAAGATGGTCACCATGGTTTTCATGATCATATATAGAATCTTGATCATAAATGTGAGCATAAAAATGATTAATTTGGATATGAATGGGATACATTTGGTCATGAATAGGGTCATGATCATAAATAATATCTTGATCAAAGAACATACATAGGTCTTAGATGAATTGAACTTAGAGGTGCTTTGATCTTGATTTAGATAAGGGCTTGATGTTTCCACATGTGTTGGGTTATGCTCTTGACATAGCTCTTGAGTTACATGAATGGAAGGGGAAGACTCTTCAAGAACATGAGGGCATGATGGACTCATGGGAGAAAAATTTTCAATGGGCTCAAGGAGTTGAGGACCACATGATGGGGCTGAAGAAGTGGACATGGCATTCAAAGGTTCTTTGGTAGGTTCATCAATGGGTGTTTGACATGGGGATGGTTTATCCATTGCTAGAAGTCCTTGAATCACATCCTTTGTAGGTGAAGGGGTGAAAGAAGTTGAAGGATCATGATTGGGATTATATGGAAGACTAATTGTATTAGGGCTTGTGAGATGGATAATGGGATTAAATGGATTAGTTTTATGTAACACAATCTTACCACAATGTTCTAGATTCTTGATCAATCTTTTAAATTATGTACAAGTAGATATGGGATGGCCCTTACACCTATGGTATGCACAAAATTCATCATCTTTATACCAATGGGGTTTAAAGTAGATTTCTTCAAAGGGTGTTATTAGTGGTAGCTCAATCAAGTTTGCTTGGACCAATTTTTCCAAAATTACCTCCATGGGATCCTTTAATGAAAGGTTAATGGAACATGGGGATGGAGGTGATGAAGGTTGATGGAGCAATGGACTAGGATTGGGAAGACATGGTGGTGTTGGGATAGGGCCAGTTGGCTCATGTGTAGGCATGTGATTGGATAATGAAGGAGACTCATACGATACATACTCTAGATTGGTTTCTCTCTTATCAAAGGTATCATGAGTAGTCTTGTTGCAAAGGCGGACTTAGGTATATCAATGGTTCTTGATAGTCTTGTTGTGGAGACCATTGATAGGCTTGGTAGTTGGTATTGGAAGAAGTGGGGTATGATGATGTGGCATTGTTATGGGAAGATGTGAGATAAGGTGATGTGGGATTGTCATAATCTGTAGATGGATTAGGTTCATATGGTGATGCAACATAGGAATGCAGTGGAATTGGTTGATGTTGAATGGATAAGGGATGATGACGCACTTGTTGGGTTTGTGATTGACAAGTAGTTATAAGGTGTTGGGCTAGTGTTATAAGATGTTACATTTG
Source organism: Cunninghamia lanceolata (assembly GCA_027924645.1). Classification (NCBI taxonomy): domain Eukaryota; kingdom Viridiplantae; phylum Streptophyta; class Pinopsida; order Cupressales; family Cupressaceae; genus Cunninghamia; species Cunninghamia lanceolata. Next base: position 15,945,238 of record BSBN01000757.1, read on the forward strand.
GGGTGATTGGCTTGCTTGGGGTTGAAGTTGTTGGATGAGGCATTGGAGTCTTTGGATGGTTTGTTGGCTTAGAGGTTGGGGTGCGTGATAAAGTGATTAGAGGAGGTCTTAGAATTGTGGTGCTAGGTCTTCAAATGTTGACATGGTGTAGACTGATGTGGATTGGATTAGAAAGAAGATGATGAATAACGATGAGGTTAGATGACTTGGGTTGATTAGGAGATGATTTATTTTGGAAGGATTGGATGAAGTGTAATGATTAGGAAATGTGTTATGACAAGTAGGTTGAAAATGATGTGGCAATATCAAATAGAAGATCTCACATGTACATGCATGCACACCAAACACAAATGATCAATGTGTACAACCTAAGCAAGGCCAAGACAATATATATTGGGTTCCCACTTGGATTTCTCCAACCACACATATTCAAAGTGGATAGCTCTAGGAACTTGGGGCACAGGCTCCCCCTTATAGTGCACTCACTTCTCAAGAAAACCAAGTTCCAAGTCCTAAAGATGCACAAATCTTAAGGTACTTTGCTATCTCTGCTAAGAACTGCGAAAGTGTCAGCTTCAGAGGTCTTACCTCTTGTACCAATAGATAGAGGGTTTTTGGCTTCTAAACATAGTTTGTAGTAAGGGCTCCCATTCGGGTGGCTATACATGTGGCGATTCACTTTGTTAATGGAGGCTTCCTAGCCTCCAAAGGTTACACTCTGCAGGGTTTTAGGGGAAACATTTGTCGGTATAGCACAACAATATCCGTCATTTGTGACTTTCAACACAAATGTATTATTTATATAGCAACTTGGAAGGTCTTTCCTTTATCCTATTTCTTCTTGGGTCACAACCCTATAAACACCCAAGCTTGACCTAATTATCATTAGTATCAAAATATTGCATTATCTATCATCTGCATTTGTCTAACACACTTGAGTAATTTATCTATTTGCTCTAAATCACCTACTTCTTCTATTAATTAAATAAATTTATATTTATTTAATTCATTTATTGTCTATTTTCTTCTTTTTTCTCTAAGCTATAATTAAATAATCTTTAATTATTTAATTATCTCTATTCTATATATTTTAATTAAATAAATCTTATTTATTTAATTAAAATCCCTTCATAAGCCCACTTTCCAATTAATTAAATAAATTTTATTTATTTAATTAATTTCTCTTATCACTTATCTTTATCTTTCATCACAAGCAGACATGTGTACATCTTTTATTTGAAACATGTGTGGTTATACATCTTTCATTTAATATCTTTCACATGTAGTACTTTTTATGTACACAATCACACATGAGCCTTATCTTCCCTCCATTTGTCATCTACACATTCATCTATGATTATCAATTTATCTCAACCATTCACATAGCCACCAAATCTCTACCATTGATTGATTTTGGTTAAGGCCTATATAAACACCCTCTCATTCCATACTACAATCTATCAATCATTTTCATATAGCGTCCATATTATCATCCTAAGCATATTGAGAATTTTAGAATCCATTAAGCATATTATCATTATCATCCATCCATCATGGTAGCTTTGATCTTCATGATTGTTCATTGTTAAGAAGCAATCCATATCATAAATAAGGAATCATACAATCTAGGTGATCTTGTTATTGAATTGCATGTTTTTGGTTTCACTTGGATTCAATTCTTTGATGGTGGTAGGATAAGGTTTTCATTTGCATGCTTCATCTTATTAACCTAATTTTTACCTATCACATTTTGGCACATCCGGTGGGACTTACATCTTTGATTAACTTTGTTGTTTGAAGTTGTTTTTTGTGAAGTTCAAATTATGCAGAGTGCTTATAGCAAATTTTAGTCGCTTCTGAGCAAAAAATAGTTGCTTTTAGCATCTCTGCATCACTTTTGACCTACAATCCATCACTTTCAGCACTTTATGTGTTGATTTTGACCTGACAAAGATCACTTTCAGCTAATAATGGATCTCTTTTGATCAAAAAGTTGTCACTTCTGGTTGTTTCGGTCGCTTTTGGTAGTCTAGGGTTTTTTCTATTATTATTTCATCTTACAGGGTGTTTTACTAGATTTTTATTTATCAAATCAAGGGTTTTATCTCTATTTTGCAAGATCCTAATCATCATACTATCATTTGCCAATCAATTTGATTAGGGTTTTCATTTTAATTGATCTAGCATCCTAGATTTTGCAAGATCTCATCAATTTGCCATTCTAGGGTTTCCAATTGATCAATCTATGGTTGTAGGGTCTTTATCTGATCATATTTCATACACTGCATTTGTCATTTTAGGGTTTGCAATCTTTATTACCCATTTTTTTTATAACCCTAACCCTGGTTTTGTAGAAACAAGAATTTTTCATGCATCTGGTAAATTCAGGTCGCTTTTGAGTACTAACAGTTTGCATCTAGGTTTTATGCATCGCTTCTGAGATGTAACAGTTCACTTTAGGCATAATTCAGATTGCTTTTGAGAAACAGTTGATTGCCTATGGTAACTATGTTTCACTTTCAGTTATGTCATTCACAGTTGGGTTTTCTTGGTTACTAATCAGCTATTTATGTAGTATCTTATCGTTTGATCAAGAAAAGGAGGTTCTAGAACTACTAACATATCTATTGCAACTTCAATCAGTCCAAGGCATTTCATTTTACCACTAATCTAGGAACATTTGGGCTTGGTGCTTAAAAAGAATCATTGTTTGCTCCGTGCTTGTTTTATCTTTCTTGATTACTTGTTGTGCATGTGTGTAACCAAAATTTAATAGCAAAAGTATCCTCTCCCCTTGCCTATCAAATGGATCTTGGGTGAACGAGAACTTGTTATTATCTTTAGAGGACCTTCCTTCCTAGTGTGAGAAGGGGTACAACCCAAGTGCTAATGGGCTAAAGCCAAGCTCTTCTAAGACGCTATATAAGAAAAGTATTTGCATTGAAATCTACAAACAACGGGTGCTATTGTGCTACGCTGATGAATATTTCCCCAAAAACCCCTTAGAGAGTAACATATTTGGGTTGGGAAGCCTCTATTAATGGAGTGAATCACTACATGTGTAGCCACCTAAATGGATGCCCTTACTATCAACCTTGTGTATTAGCCAAAATCCTTCTATTTGTTGATGCAAAAGGTGGAGCCTTTGAAGCTGCCTTGATTCTTGTGGTTCTTAGTAGAGATAGCAGGGACAATCCTAAGGTTTACGAGCCTTGGGAAACCCAGAACTTGGTATGCATGAGAAGTGAGTGCCATGGAGGGGAGCTAGTGCTACCAAGATCCTGAACCTATGCACTTTGAATAGGCATGGCAAGGGGACTCAACAAATATAGTCCTTTCCTAGCCTGGGTTGTACAAGTTTGTGAATGTTGTGAGTGTGAGTGACTGAAATCATTATTTTCTTGCAAAAAACTCATCAAAACACACCATCTATCAGACACAGATTGCCTTTGAACTGTAATTTCTTATTTTTGGCAAAAGTAGATCACTTTTAAAAAATCCTCCTCATTTATGGAAAAAATTGCATCGCTTTTAAATAGCAGTAGCTTGCTTTTGGTAAACCTAGTCACATCTAGTCAACACTGTAGTCTATCACCTAAAAAAATCTAGATCACTTTTGATCTATTACCCATCACTTTTGGCCTTTTCTGAGTCACTTTTGAGCTATTATCTGTTGCTTTTGGTCAAACATTAGCAATCCGCATCAACCCAGCCCAATAAGTTGCATTTTTAGACTGTTTAGCTCTGTCACCAGCTTTCAAACATTCCACTAATCATCTGCAACCATCTGAACATCATCTCCTATCTTGAGCATACCAAACCATTAGACGTTTTGAGATTTCTATCCTTTTGAGACCCCAAACCAGCAACCAATCATCAAAACAATCAACCCAGTAAAAACAAACATCATCCCTTTGGCTTTTATCTAGCCTTAGTGACATCAGCAAACAACATCATCAATCACCTTTTTCCTTGAGTTTGTGAGCTATTCTCTAGGGGAGTTTATCCAAAAAAACAACAACCAACAATGCATTAGCAAACCAAGCAACTAGCAAACTAGCAAAACAAATCATCAACAAGCAATTAGCAAACCAACAACTTTTGGGTCTCAACCATTGACAAAATAATCCAATCTCCATCATCAAACATCATGCCTCAAACTAGGAGCCAATATAGAGCTGAAATGGAAGCCAAAATGCAACTAATCCAAGTTGAGAAGCTTATTTTATCTGATCCTAATCGCTGTTTCTTGCAACTAGCCCATATGGGAGCCAAGTTACCAATCAACTTTGACATATCTGCCATTCGTAAACAAGATCCAAGCACTCCCACTTTTTTTGCAAAGGGACCATCCACTATAGCCACACCATCTCATACCATATCTATGCTACAAAATCCACCTTTCAATCCATCTCCCTCATTGCCTATTTCTACACCATCAAGCCCACCATGTAGGGAGTACACTCTAGAACCTTTGATAACTCCAACTGAGGTACTTCCTTACCTTTGATAAAATTTGAGCTTTCCACCTTGCCATGTTTCACAACATACCCCCGCTCCTACTATGACCATATCTGTGCCTCAAGTATCACAAGTTGTCCATGTTTCACGAGTACAAACTCTGCAAGTATGACAAGTTATCCCAATACTGCAAACTCTGCAAGTTTCACAAGCTATCAAACATCACAAGCCACACAACTCTCACAAGCATTACAAGTTTCTACTCCTATTGCATCACATTTGAAAGACACACCCCAAACTAATACTCCTATCGCCTCTAATATGGTCTCCATGATTTCCATGAATCCATCCAACACACCATATAACCCCAATGTTAGTCTCATTGACATGAGTGACCAACCTATTATATCACAAGCCAATCCTAGCACCACTATCTCTTATGTTGAGCAACTTACATCACTCACTCCACCTCCATATAATCCTTCACAAAATGTCAATCCATATTATGCAAGCCAAGTATTACCCATTGCAACCCAACATATAGCATATACCAATCCGTCGCAAGGTACTCATGTTTTCCAAAACATAAACCCAAATGTCCATCCTTCTTCATCCACCAATCGTTCCATTGCTTACCATAATGCAAATCCAACCTCCAATCCACAATCATTGATCAACATCAATCCAACCTCTAGTTCCCATATGACACAAAATCTTGGAGTCAATCCATCACACTACACCCAACCACCACTTTTGTCTCAATGACAGCAATCACCAAACACATATGTGTCGCATACCAATCCTTCAACATATAATGTGAGCACTCAACCTGAACAAATGGTCAAACCCTCATACATTTCACATCAACAATATACACCATATTACATTCCACCTCCAAACCATCAACCCTCTTTGCAACAACAGCAACTATGTTAGGCAGATATTGAACAAATGATTAAGAAGGTAGTAGGACAAGACAAGAAGATATTTTCCTTGGGAGATATATGCTCTTATCCATTTGACAAGTCACTTCACGTGACACCTTTTTCGCCACATTTTAAAATCCCACAATTTGACAAATACAAAGTGAAAGGTAATCTGGATGACCATCTTAGAGCATTTGATGTTGCATGTCTTGATGTCGCTCAGGATCACACTGTTGCAAGGTGTGGCCCTTGGTCTCCTTGTTCAGCACTACACTATGGTGGTTTGCAACAAGGGATTAACCACCTCCTGTGCTTGTTAAATCAAGTGGTTGTATCAGGCATTAATAGGTTGATCTTTGGGTGCAACAGCAGCTAACAATTAGCATCAGAGCCATGTTCCTCTGAAAGGAGCTTAACTACTTAAGGAGATCCAGGATGTCATCATACAAGAAGGATAGTCTGAAGTTTGATGGAACCAACTTCACTCTCTGGAAAGGTTGCATGAAATGTCATTTGGAGTGTATGGGAAAAGCATACTTGACCATGGTCTCAAAACCATATGTACCTCCACAGGGTCGTCCGACAACTTTGAATGAAATCACAGATGCTGAAAACAATTTGCGGACCAAGAAAGCTCTTCTAAGCGCATTGAATGACTCAGATCTCTCAAATGTTATTGACCTACCAACTACATATGAGATCTGGACTAAACTGGAACTTCTGTATGAAGGAGATGAGTTTGTCAAGAGTGCAAGGTTGCAAAGTCTGAAAGGGCAATTTGAAAGATTGAAGATGAAAGATGATGAAAATATCACTACCTTTATGCCAAGAGTGAATGAGCTAGTGTGTGGAATCAGGAATGCTGGTGGAGTTCTGGATGAAAATGAAATTGTTTGCAAAATTCTCAGATCCCTTCCTGTTGCCTACAAAATCAAGGTTGCTGCCATTGATGAATTCAGAGCCCATACAACTGTCACAAGAGAGCAACTGGCTGGCAAATTGGCTGCATTTGAAATGACTAAGTTTGGAGATGATCCCCCCAAGACTGAATCTGCATTCAAAGCCAGTGCCTATGTGAAAGGCAAACAAAGATTTGATCCAGGAGAGAACTCTTCAAGGAAGCTGCCATGGTATGATCAAGCAAGGAAAGACATGGAAGAGGAAGAAGCAGAAATAGCTCAACTTGAAGCCCTCATTGCAAAGAGACTACCAAGAGGGTCTGGTAAGTATGAAGGAAAACTACCCTTTAAGTGCTTCAACTGCAATAAGATTGGTCATTTTGCTTCAAGATGTCTGGAAAGATCTGCAAGGTCTAATACTAATAGACAAAGGTTTGAAAAGAACTGCTATTATGTTCATGAAGAAGATGGCAATGAAGGAGTAACAGATGATGAATCAGAAATAGGAAGCAAATCTAGAAATGAATGGGTGTTTATTGCCATCAAGGAAGAAGATTCAATATCCTCTAAATCTATCAATCATAAGGTTGTAGAAAGAGCTTTGGCTGCCCAAATTGAAGAAAAGGATGATTGGGTTATTGATAGTGGATGCTCTCACCATATGACTGGTGACAAGAACAAGTTCTCAGATTTGGAAAAGTATGAAGGAGGAATGGTAAAGTTTGGTGACAATTCTGCTGGCAGAATCAGAGGTAGGGGAACTATTTCTTTTGATGGAAAGAGCAAAACCGGTAATGTACTATATGTTGAAGGATTGAAGCACAATCTTCTCAGTGTTGGTCAGTTAGTGGATAAAGGCTATGATCTCAGGTTCAAGAATGGAAGATGTAGAATCTTTACAAGCTCTGGAACTGAGATTGCATCTGGTACTCAAACTAAAGGTAATATCTTCCATCTGGTTGGTTCAAATAAAAGTTGTCTGTTTGTTCAAGTTGATCAGAGTTGGCTATGGCATAGAAGGATGTGTCATGTAAATTTTGATAACATCATCAAGATAAGCAATATTCAGGCTGTAAGAGATCTTCCAAAATTGGTAAAACCTACAAATAGTTTGTGCAAAGAATGTCAGCTAGGTAAACAGAGTAGAGTCTCTTTCAAAAGTAAAGATCAGTCCTCTATCGGATTATTGGAATTAGTTCATACTGATCTATGTGGTCCGACAAGAATCAAAAGTATGCAAGGTGATACATATTTCATGTTACTGATTGATGATCATTCCCAGATGATGTGGGTTACCTTTCTGAAAAAGAAATCAGAAGCCTTTGAGAAGTTCAAAATCTTCAAGGCTATGGTAGAGAATCAGACCGGATTGAAACTAAAGTGTCTAAAGTCTGATAGAGGTGGTGAATTCACATCCGGTGAATTCATAGACTTTTGTGAGAAGCATGGCATAAAGAGATAGTTGTCTGCTTCTAGGACTCCACAGCAGAATGAAGTAGTTGAGAGAAAGAACCGGACCATCCAGGAAGCTTCCAAGACAATGATGATGGAAGCAAATGTTCCTCAGATGTTTTGGAGAGAAGCTGTCAGCACTGCAGTTTACACTCTTAACTGAGTTCAAATCAGGAACAATACCGGTAAGACTCCTTATGAACTTTGGTTTGGTATAACTCCTACTGTGAGATATTTCAGAGTATTTGGTAGCAAGTGCTACATTAAGAGAGATGAAGATCTAGGAAAGTTTGATGCTAGAAGTGATGAAGGAATTTTCTCGGGTTACTCCACTCAAAGCAAAGCATACCGGTGTTACAATAAGAGACTGAAAAAGATGACAGAAAGTACAAATGTGAAGGTTGATTAAGGAATTGAGAAGCCCTCAAGGTTTTATGAATATGATGAAGATGATTAGGATGGTGCTCTGATTCAAGGAACTCAATCACTTCCTGAAAGTTAGATTCAGACTGATCTGGTAAATCAGGAAGAAGAGGTTTGTCTAAATGAACCTGATCAAGAAACAATAGTGCAAGAGACTCCCAAAGTTCCAAGGTATGTAATTTTAAATCACTCTGAAGATTAGATCATAGGTGACAAAAGCAAAGGGGTACAAACAAGGAGGAAAATTGCTCAAAATTCTGATGAATGTTGTTTGATTTCAAAGATTGAACCTAAGACAATAAATGAAGCATGCAATGATGAAAATTGGACAAAAGCAATGGAGGAAGAGTTGATGCAAATTGAGAAAAATCACACTTGGGATCTTGTTCCCAGACCTAGAAACAAGAATGTGATTGGAACCAAATGGGTCTTTCGAAACAAACTAAATGAAGTTGGTGAAGTTATCAGAAACAAAGCCAGATTGGTCTGCAAAGGCTACTCTCAAATAGAAGGAATTGATTTTGAAAAAACCTTTGCTCCAGTAGCAAGAATTGAAGCAGTCAGATTATTTCTTGCATATGCTACCTTCAAAGACTTCAAGGTATATCAGATGGATGTCAAGTCTACCTTTCTAAATGGTGATTTGGAAGAAGAAGTATACATTGAACAACCGGATGGATTTCAATTGTTTGATAATGATGATATGGTCTGCAAGTTGAAGAAAGCATTGTATGGATTGAAGCAAGCCCTAAGAGCATGGTATGAAAGGTTGGATAAGCATCTTGTGCAGATTGGATTCAACAAAGGTACTACTGACAGTAACTTATGTTTCAAAATTGATCATGAAAACATTTTGATTGTTGAAGTGTTTGTGGATGATATCATTTTTGGAGGAAGAGATAGTATGTGCAAAACTTTTGCAAATCAGATGAAAAGTGAGTTTGAAATGTCTATGCTTGGTGAAATGAATTTCTTCTTGGGTCTGAAAATTACTCAAACAAAGAAAGGGATCTTCATTTCTCAGACCAAATATGTGAAAGAATTGTTGAGGAAATTCGGTATGGAAGATTCAAAGCCAATGAACACTCCTATGGCAACCGGATGTAAGTTGAGCAAAGATGATGACTCTCCGAAGGTAGATCAGACAAAGTATAGATCAATGATTGGTGGATTGTTATATCTCACTCAGACTAGACCAGATATAATGCAAGCTGTTGGTCTTGTGGCAAGATTTCAGGCTGATCCTAGAGAATCTCATGTTATGGCAATCAAAAGAATTTTTAGGTACTTGAAAGGAACAGTTGAGTATGGTCTATGGTATCCTAGAGATCCAGATTTCTCTCTTCATGCATATACAGATGCAGATTGGGCAGGAGATGTGGATAACTGGAAGAGCACCAGTGGTGGAGCATTCTTTTTGGGAAAGAGATTGGTTTCTTGGCTAAGCAAGAAACAAGAGGCAATATCTTTGTCTACAACTGAAGCAGAATATATTGCAGTAGCAAGTAGTTGCACTCAAATTTTATGGATGAAGCAGATGTTAAGAGACATGAAAGTAGAATATGAGGAGCCTATCACAATTTTCTATGATAATTCAAGTGCAATAAATATTTCTAAGAATCTGGTGTTGCATTCTAAGACCAAGCACATATCTATCAAGTTTCACTTTCTGAGAGAACAAGTGAACAAGGATGAAGTCAGATTGGAGTATGTACCCTCCAAGGATCAAATTACAGATATTTTTACTAAACCTCTTCCCAAAGACTCTTTTGAGTATCTCAGGGAGAAGTTAGAGGTCATGGCCCCTCCGGTGATGAACTAGGATGCACTGATGTGCATCAGTCCGGTGGATATCACAGTCATATCTTGTGATCCGAATTGATGATGGGGAGCTACTACTAAGGGGGAGCAGCTGGTATGATTCTGATGTGTTAGAATTGCAAGTATGAGCCCTTTGCCATTGATGTCAAAGGGGGAGAGAAGACATGTGAAAAGCAAGTGGTTGATGATCCAAGGGGGAGCAGTAAAGGAAGAGAAGACATGTGAAGAGTTGTTGTTGATAGGGGGAGCTGTGATAGAAAGGAGAAGTTCTTGTCTTGATGGTTTTTCACATCATATGTTGCCATCAATGACAAAGGGGGAGATTGTTGCAAGTATGAGGTGAACTAGTGTTGTCATTGATGTCAACATACTCATATTGCATTGGTAAGAAAGTTTGGATGAGCTGTGTGTTGAGGATATTGAGAAAAGTAGTCTCAATCAGGAACAATGAAGAACAATGATAAGAAGAAGACAAATGTACTCAATAGGTTGAGGATCAAAGGCTGTAGATTAAAGGGTTTGTAGATATGAGTCTTGAGATGATCCAGTTAAGATTTCAGAGGTCCGCATGAAGATATGAAAAAGATGTGATCGGTCAAGTAGAACTAGTTTCGGGAGCTGTTCCGGATTGACAGAGTGTTGCAAAAAGGTTCGGTGAGATCTGGAGGAGAATTATCAGACTCTACAGATTGGAAGGAGTTTTGGGATGTCCTTGTGATGTGTCATCTTAGTTTGTACAAAGTTTGGAGGTCCAGAAGAACCTTTTTCAGTTTGACAGTCGCGACAGACTATGTTCTTGAAGTTCCAGATGAAGAGGAGAAGAGATTCCAGTGAGTAGAGGAAGTGCGGATGTACCTAGTCAATCAGGCAAGCTTGTGAAGGTTCTTGGATCATGTTGAGGTTATGTTGTTGGTCCACATTGGTGGTAGAGCCCATAATTGAAGATATTCTTCCGGATGAAGTTCTTGTTCAGACTAGCCGACCGGATGAGTTGTTCATCTTGCGAATGTTCTTGTGGTGGCCAACTGGATGTATTAATCATCTTGCAAATGTCCTTATGGTTGATTGCCGACTTAGATGATTGTTCCTAAGTTGATGTCTTGTATAAATTAAGGTTTGTGAGTTCATTTCAAAGTGTGTCATGGAGCGGATGAGAGTGGTATAGCGAAAGAGCGAAGGGTAGAGCAGAAGTATCTTAGGCTTAAATGGAACTGATCCAGACATGGTAAAGATGTTAATCTCCAGTTCAAGTTGTAATTCTTATCACTTTGTAGATAGTGTGTCTCTTGTAGGCAATGTGCCTCTTTGTGAGCAGTGTGTTGGGGCAGTGAGCCCTAATTGGCATATGCCATTCATTTTTCTTATTCTTCTAACAGAGAATAATCCTTGGGTTAATCACCCCGTGGTTTTTCCCTTAACCGGGTTTTCCACGTCAAAATCTTGGTGTCCAATGTGTTGATGTTTATCTGCTCTTGTGTTTATGCATTATGCTTTCATGGATGGTTAATTGATATGCTATTAACTAATAAAGAAGAATCAAGTGTTTGAAGTAGAAGCAAGTTTTTGTACAACTGATTCACCCCCCTCTCAGTTGTGTGCCCTAGATCTAACAATTGGTATCAAAGCCGAGGTCATGGGTTCAAACCCTGTGCTTGTGCTAGGAGGGGGATTGTTGCAAGGTGTGGCCTTGGTCTCCTTGTTCAGCATTGCGCTGCGGTGGTTTGTGACAAGGGCTTAACTGCCTCCCGTGCTTGTTAAATCAAGTGGTTGTATCAAGCATTAATAGGTTGATCTTTGGGTGCAACGGTAGCTAACACACACATATCTCTTAAGACTATTCCCCTGAAGCTTAGCGAGACAAGCTCTTGAATGGTTCTCTCACTTACCTCTAGGAATCAAGACTTTTATGGAATTAGTGAACAAATTTCAATCTCATTTCTCTTTCAACATTGAACATGAGGTGAATATGAATGATCTTTTCAATAACAAACAATGCGATGGTGAAGCTTTCTCATCATTTACCCAATGATGGCGCAACATGGCTAGCAAATTATCATGGCAAATACCCAAGAAACAACAACTTGACATCTTTGTCCAAAATATTCATCCTGAGCTATCATTCCAATTGCAATTGCAAAGTGCTAGCACCTTTGATGAACTCATTTCCAAAGGAACCACCATTGCACGAGCTTTAATTTCTAAGGGAACCATCAAAATTTTCAAAGACAACAAGGACAATCCTCAATCTTCAAATGAAAAATCTTGCTTTTGAAACAAAAACAAAAATGTCATTAATGATGGCATTGTGGATGCAAAGAACATACAAACAGTGAAAGCTCCCATTAACATTCAAGCCACATCTACAGCTAATCCACCTTTTCAATGAAATCAACCAAGAGCAAATCTGACACATAGACGACAATTTACTCCTTTAGGGGAACCCATGGAAGTAATCTTTTACAAACTTGTCTGAGTAGGAGATATCACATTACATGAAGCTCCACCTAACGCAAAATCTATCCTCAAAGCTCCTTGGTACAAAGGGAATGAATATTGTGAATACCATAGAGTCAAAGGACATAAAAAAAATGGTTGCATGTGCTTAAAACATGTCATTCAAGATTGCATCAATAAGGGTCTAGCTAAAATCACACCACCAACATCACAACCGACACATCAACCAACTTTGAACTATGATCTAGATGCTTTCAAAAATCCACTTCCATCTCATGACAAGACAAGTAAGCCTCATACTGGGAATGCTATCCATTACAACTATGAGTCATCCATGATTGGCCACATTGACCAAGCTTGCATTTCTACCATCACTATCCAAGGCAAAGCACCCAATTGTGTTGTAACTACTAGAAGATCCTGTGTTACCATTTAAGGAGCACCTATCAATCCTCCTCCTCAATCGCCTTCTAGTTATAATATCCTTGATCACCTTGGTAAAACTCTTGCACACATTTCCATCCTAGAGCTACTACACATATCCACCACTCATTAAGCTATCCCTGAAAAATCATTGCAAGAGTCTTCGGTGCCTAATAATCTCAATACCACACAATTTTAATCTATGATAGCTAGCATTGTAGCCCCTTGCCATCTCACCTTCTCCAATAAATATCTTCAACCATCCATTAACCCATCACATAACAAAGCCCTCCACATAGAAGTATTTGTAAACCAATGTCGTATCAAATGAATGCTAGTGGATGGTGGCGCTGGTCTCAATATATGCTCTCTAAAACTAATAAAACAATTGGGATATTATAAGAAAAACATTGATACTTCCAAGATCATTACCATCAAAGCATATGATGATGCTAAGAGAGATACTGAAGGAGTCATCCATTTGCCTATCCAAGTTGGTCTTGTCACTACTGACGTCCACTGTCAAGTTCTTGATATTGATCTTCCCTATTACATTATCCATGGCCATCCATGGCTCCATGCCCTTAAAGTTGTTCCTTCCACATACCATCAAAGCCTCAAGTTTCCATATAATGGTGTTGAAGTCAATATCCATGTCGATCCCAATCCATTTGAGTTTTGTCATGCCTTTCAAGCCAAATATCAAAATCCTAATCATATTCCCATTAACACTGAAGCTTATCCATCTTCATCCTATGTTGATCCATCCTCCTTACTCGAGCCATCATCCAACATAGCCACTCCAAATCTTTGTATCAAGTACACTGAACAAGGTCTGGTTGAATACACACTGCAAGAATCTTCATCTGCATCCATTCTAATATGGAAGCTGGACCGTCTTAAGTAGGAGAGCCTTCTAATTCAGATATCATCAATGACTCCTCCCTTCATATCACCAACCATTTTTAGGGAACCTCCATCTTCATGATTTCTGTCACCCCTTCTTCTCCATCTAATGATGAACTTGAGTCTAGTTCTCAATATACCCCTAGTCCCATTGTTAGTCATTTGCTCCCACAAGCTAAAGATGTTGGTAATTCCTCCATCCCTCCTAAGTCCACCATTTCCCATCAAAAATCACATCACATTCCCAAAACATATCTTGCCATCCCTCCTCCATCAAACACTAAAGGTCAAAAGCATGTGACCGTACACCTTCCACCATATGATTTACCTCCACTTCTTCTAACTCCTAAACTCCCATCATCCACATTATCTCCACTTCTTCCACCTCCATTATCCTATAAATTACAAAAACATGTGACCATACACCTTCCACCATCCAATTTATCTCCACTACTTCTAACTCCAAATATCCCTCTATCTTCCTTGCCTCCATTACTACCAACACCTAATTATCCTTATAATCCTAATCATGACCAAAAAATACACACGTTGTCTAAACATAAATCTTTTCCTGATTCCACCAACTCTACTTCCATCAAACCCACGGGATTCAATAATAAAAAATTAGATGCCTCTACTTCTAAAACCAGAAATCCTACCAAGAAATCTAAAGATTCTCATGCCTCAGGGCACCAATACAAAGAATCACAGCCAAGTACATCTAAAAATCTATCTGAGCCCATAACTCTACAAGAAGAGCCCACGGCCAAAATGGTTTGGGTTCCTAAGAAAACAAGCAAGCAAGCCCATGAGGCATCCTTATCCACTTCTCAAAAATACCAACCATCCCCTTCCATCCAAATGTCCCATTCCATCTAAAAATCCCACAAGCAAAGAAAAAATAATAACAAAAAATACTATGTCTATGTGGGTTCCTAACTCATTCCATCACCCATCTCATAAACAAACATCCCCATTGCTTGCTACATCACCTTCCCATCAAAAGATTCATTCTTTAACATGGTGTGTGCAACCATTGGTCATGATTCCCTTCCATTTTGCAACATTCCCACATACCTCCATCTCCCCCACCTTCATCCATTATCATATATATCTCTCCCATTACTTTTCTATGGTCCATGCTCTTACATAAGCCTTCCATCCATCCTTGTGTGAACCTTGCATAATCCATAGCATTATCTACTATCCACCTAATCCATATGTCTTCCATGTAATTCCTTACCAACATCTATGTTCATATTGACATGGTCCATGTGATGAAATTTATCTCTAATGGGACACTATCACTTTTCATAGCACTAGACACTTGAGTCCCTCCTATCCATTACCATGGTGAAAACCTAGCAAATAAGTGCCATGTGTAATTGTAATTTCCATAAAAAAAAACACATCCAATAGTGAAAACCACTTTGTGGCGCTTTGTATAAAAAAAAATAGTAAAGATAAATAATTCATCCTCTAGAGAAAACTTGGTAAACAAGCACCTTAGATAAGTACCATAGCAAAAACCTGGCAAATAGGCACTATGTGTAGAGACCAGCCTCCATCATTTATCCATTTGTTTGATCACAGCTTTCCACAACATCATCCACTATCTTGCCTCCATAACCCACTATCATTCATATCTAAACATCACAATCCATTATCCCTTATCCATTCATAATAAAAGCCTTTTCGCCATTACCTCTGCCATGCTAGTTATCGTAGTTTGGATTTTGTTGGGGTTAAGACATCATTTAACACCTTAGCATACTATCCGCATAAACATACCTATCACAACATCTTCCTAATAAACTCCATCTCACACTGGAGGCACTTGTTGAGCCTTATTTGGAAGTGGATATCTAAAGCTCTAGCTCATATCATCTCTGAAAGGAAGCTAGGTGTGCGGAAAATGCTTCCTACACTAATCTAATGAGGAGAGGGCTATGCAAATTCAACTTTATCTTAACTATTACAGCAATGTTAAAACATTAACATGAGATATTACAGCAAAACACAAGAACCAGAAAGAAGACAAAAGAGAGAGAGACAAGATATACGTGGGGAAAACCCTTACGGGTGAAAAACCCCACACTCTAAAACACAGCTCAAATGTATTACAATAAACAATAATAGATTACAATACAGTTTCAGAGCCAATGCTCTTTTAGGAGTCTTCAAATGTCAAATTTGGAGATATTTCAGTAGCATAATAGTACTTGTACCAAAGTTATCTATCTCCCATCCAAGCACCTGTTTATATAGAGTTTACAAGGCAAATATAGAACCTTCTAGAGATAGACATCCATCTTGGACTGATGCACCAAAACCCATGCCTAAGGACACTTGTCCAACATCCCATCCCAAAGTGGGCGCCTGGTCCCAAGATAGGTTACGACAGATGCTCTTACGCACCTTACAGTTGTCAGAGAATCTGTAATACACTGACTAAAAATATCATATTCCTCTTATATGTCCCTGGACCCAGCAAGGGGCTACGCCCCTTGACCCCGTCTTGAGGGCACTGCCCCCAAACCCCCGTTAATTATTCAAGGGGGAAACCGTGGCTACCAAAGTCACCAAAATTTATCCTCCTGCATATACACAAGGTGCTGACTATGCCAACTCAACATGGGATAAATAAATACAACATTAGGAATTTGCAAAGGTTGAGACACCTTAATTCCCAACAATCTCAAACATCAAAAACATAGCAAAAATTTATAAAAAAAAAACATAGCAAAAATACAAAAAAATAAAAAACATAGCAAAAATCCAAAAAAATAAAAAACATAGAAAATTTTTTAAAAAAATCAAAAACATAGTAAAATCCAAAAAAATCAAAACATAAAAAAAATTCAAACAAAAAAGTTGATCCTTTGTCATCAACCATCAACATAATAAACAAGAACTACATCTCATCTCTATCATTCAAAGCCTTGATCCCATGGATACTAAGTATGTAGGCAGTCTGAGATACAAAGGAAGCACTCTAATTCAGGCATAGGCGATAGCCCTTTTTCATTATCCATCTTTCATCTTTCTTCTAATCATCTTTCAAATAATTCATCTCACTTTCTTCTATCTTTCATCACTTCATCAATAAGCCTAGAACTACATATTCATCATGTCTCATCACCATCATAATGTGCTTTGATCCCATGGATACAGGATATGTAGGCAGTCTGGAATACGAAGGATGTATCCAGTACACAAGCACAAATGATCCACCCCACCTTCATCTTCTCTCATCCTCCATCTTCTTCTCTTTGACCAGCTCAAGCAAGAAGTGGACTAGCACATCAGAGAAAGCTCAAGCACTTTAACAAATTAGGGATAAGCCAAAAGCTATTTGTCTGCATGCCTTAAGCCAAATTTTGCTATACCATTTTATCAACATCTTTAGCCTTTAACAAGATACAACTTTCCTTTCAACAAGGCACTAGTTTAAATCCATCCATGAGCACTTAAATTTAGCAAGAGAGCATGATGACAACATATTTTATTTCATCTTTTGATTTATCTTTTTTCCCTTTCCTAGGCCTAATCAAGACTGCCTTGATCTATCACATCTTGGTATGTTGCGATGAAGTACGGAATGAGGCATGGTCATATTGCTTTCGTATGCTATGTCTGTGGGATGATTTTATTCTCTTCCTATGCATATTGGTATCTTGTACATGTTGGGATTGTTGCAAGTATTGGCCTAACCGGTGTTGTCATTAATGTCAACATACTCCTGCTACTTTGATGTCAAGGATTGGATGAGCTGTGTGCTGAGGATATTGAGAAAATTAGTCCTATCAGAAATAGTGAAGGCAGTGAAGCTCTATGAAGTGAAGATCTCGGCTAGATGAAGATTAGAGAATGCACATCAAAGGGTTTGTAGATTGTTGCAAGTATGAAGTGAACCAGTGTTGTCATTGATGTCAACATACTCATATTACATTGACAAGAAGGATTGGATGAGCTGTGTGTTGAGGATATTGAGAAAATTACCCTCAGTCAGGAATAGTGAAGAACAGTGATGAGAAGAAGGCAAATATATTGGATAGGTTGAGAACCGGAGGATGCGGATTAAAGGGTTTGTAGATATGAGTCTTGAGATGCTTCAGTCAAGTTTTCAGAGGTCCGCATGAAGATCTGAAGAAGTTATGGCTGTCTGTGTGGAACCGGTTCCGGCAAGTGCTTAGAGGTGACAGAGGATCACAGAAAGGTCCGGTGAGGTCTGGAATTGTACAATCCTAATCTGCGGATTGGAAAGAGTATTTGGGATGCCCTTGTGATGTGCCATCTCAAGTTGTGTATGATTTGGAGGTCCAGAAGTACCTCTTGCATTATGACAGTGGCGACAGACTGTGTTCTTGAAGTTCCGGATAAGGAGGATAAGAGATTTCAGTAAGTAAAGGAAATGCGGACGTACCTGGTCATTCAGACAGGCTTGTGAAGGTTCTTGGATCATGTTGAGGTTGTGTCATTGGTCCGGATTGATAATGTATGATTTGAAGCTCTGGAAGTACCTTCTACAGTGGCGACAGACTGTGTTCTTGAAGTTCTGAATGAGGAAGACAAGAGATTCCAGCAAGTAAAGGAAGTGCGGATGTATCCGGACATTCAGGCAGGCTTGTGAAGTTTTCTGGATCGTGTTGAGGTTGTGTTGTTGATCCGCATTGATAGTAGAGCCCAGAATTGAAGTTATTCTTCCGGATGAAGTTCTTGCTCTGTTTAGCCGACCGGATGAGTTGTTCATCCTGCGAATGTTCTTGTGGTGGCCGACCGGATGTGTTATTCATCTTGCGGATACTCTTATGATTGTTTGCCGACTTAGATGTTTGATCCTAAGTCGATGTCTTGTATAAATAACGGTCTGTGAGTTCATTTCGAGGTGTGGTGTGTGTGGATGAGTGTGGCATAGCGAAGAGAAGTGCGAAAGGCAGAACAGAGGTTTTTGGGCTTAATTGAAACTGATCCGGACATGGTAGAGATGTCATTCTCCAGTTCAAGACTGTGATTTTTATCACTTTGTAGACAGTGTGTCTCCCTATAGGCAGTGGGCCTCTTTGTGAGCAGTGTGCTCGGGCAGTGAGCCCTAATTGGCATGTGCCATTCATTTTTCTTTATTCTTCTAACAGAGAATAATTCTTGGGTTAATCACCCCGTGGTTTTTCCCTTAATCGGGTTTTCCACGTCAAAATCTTGGTGTTCAATGTGTTGATGCTTATCTGCTCTTGTGTTTATGTATTATGCTTTCATGGATGATTAATTGATATGCTGCTAACTAACAACAAAGAATCAAGGGTTTGAAAGAACAAGAAGTTTTATACAATTGATTCACCCCCCCCTCTCAGTTGTATGCCCTAGATCCAACAATTGGTATCAGAGCTAAGTTCCTCTGATAGGAGCTTAACCGCTTGAGGAGATCCAGGATGTCGTCATACAAGAAGGATAGTCCGAAGTTCGATGGAACCAACTTCACTCTCTGGAAAGGTCGCATGAAGTGTCACTTGGAATGTATGGGAAAAGCATACTTGGCTATGGTTTCAAAACCATATGTACCTCCACAAGGTGGTCCGACAACTCTGAATGAAATCACAGAGGCTGAAAACAATCTGCGGACCAAGGAAGCTCTTCTAAGCGCATTGAATGACTCAGATCTCTCGAATGTTATTGACCTACCAACTGCATATGAGATCCTGACTAAACTGGAACTTCTGTATGAAGGAGATGAGTTTGTCAAAAGTGCAAGGTTGCAAAGTCTGAAAGGGAAATTTGAAAGATTGAAAATGAGAGATGATGAAAACATCACTACCTTTATGCCAAGAGTGAATGAGCTGGTATGTGGAATCAGAAATGCTGGTGGAACTTTAGATGAAAATGAGATTGTCTGCAAAATCCTAAGATCCCTTCCTGCTGCCTACAAAATCAAGGTTGCTGCCATTGATGAATTCAGAGCCCACACAACTGTCACAAGAGAACAACTAGCTGGCAAACTAGCTGCATTTGAAATGACCGAGTTTGGAGATGATCCTCCCAAGACTGAATCTGCTTTCAAAGCCAGTGCCTATGTGAAAGGCAAACAGAGATTTGATCCGGGAGAAAACTCATCAAGGAAAATGTCATGGTATGATCAAGCAAGAAGAGACATGGAAGAAGAAGAAGCAGAAACAGCTCAACTTGAAGCCCTCATTGCAAAGAGACTGCCAAGAGGATCCGGTAAGTATGAAGGAAAACTACCCTTTAAGTGTTTCAACTGCAATAAGATTGGTCATTTTGCTTCAAGATGTCCGGAAAGATCTGCAAGGTCTAATACTAACAGACAAAGGTTTCAAAAGAATTGCTATTATGTTCATGAAGAAGATGACAATGAAGGAGTAACAGATGATGAATCAGAACTAGGAAGCAAATCCGGAAATGAGTGGGTGTTTATTGCCATCAAGGAAGAAGATTCAATACTCTCTGAATCTGTCAATCACAAAGTTGTTGAAAAAGCTTTGGCTGCTCAAGTGGAAGAAAAGGATGATGTGGGTTACCTTTCTAAAAGAAAAATCAGAAGCATTTGAGAAGTTCAAGATCTTCAAAGCTATGGTAGAGAATCAAACCGGATTGAAACTAAAGTGTCTAAGGTCTGATAGAGGTGGTGAATTTACATCTGGTGAGTTCATTGATTTTTGTGAGAAGCAGGGTATAAGGAGACAGTTGTCTGCTCCTAGGACTCCACAGCAGAATGGAGTGGTTGAGAGAAAGAACCGGACCATTCAGGAAGCTGCCAGGACAATGATGTTGGAAGCAAATGTTCCTCAAATGTTTTGGAAGGAAGCTATCAGCACTGCAGTCTACACTCTCAATCGAGTTCAAATCAGAAACAACACCGGTAAGACCCCCTATGAACTTTGGTTTGGCATCACTCCTACTGTGAAATATTTCAGAGTATTTGGTAGCAAGTGTTATATTAAAAGAGATGAAGATCTAGGAAAGTTTGATGCTAGAAGTGATGAAGGAATTTTCTTGGGTTACTCTACTCAAAGCAAAGCATACCGGTGTTACAATAAGAGATTGAGGAAGATGATAGAAAGCACCAATGTGAAAGTTGATGAAGGAATTGAGAAGCCTTCAAGATTTTATGAGTTTGATGAAGATGACCAAGACAGTGTTCAAGGACCTCAATCCTCTCCGGTGAGACAGAGTCAGCCTGATCCGGTAAATCAGGAAGAAGAGATAGGTTTGAATGAGCCTGATCAAGAAGCAGCAGTGCAGGATACTCCCAAAATTCCAAGGTATGTAAGACTGAACCACTCTAAAGATCAGATCATAGGTAACAGAAGCAAAGGTGTACAAACTAGAAGGAATGTTGCTCAAAATTAGGATGAATGTTGTCTGATTTCAAAGTTTGAACCTAAAACAATAAATGAAGCCTGCAATGATGAAAACTGGACCAAAGCAATGGAAGATGAATTGATGCAAATTGAGAAAAATCATACTTGGGATCTTGTTCCCAGACCTAGAGACAGGAATGTAATTGGAACCAAGTGGGTCTTCCGGAACAAACTAAATGAAGCTGGTGAAGTAATCAGAAACAAAGCTAGATTGGTCTGCAAAGGCTACTCTCAAATAGAAGGAATTGACTTTGAAGAGACTTTTGCTCCGGTGGCAAGAATTGAAGCAGTCAGATTACTTCTTGCATTTGCTGCCTTCAAAGACTTCAAGGTATATCAGATGGATGTCAAGTCTGCCTTCCTAAATGGTGATCTGGAAGAAGAAGTCTACATTGAACAACCGGATGGATTTCAATTGTCTGATAATGATGATATGGTCTGCAAGTTGAAGAAAGCTTTGTATGGATTGAAGCAAGCCCCAAGAGCATGGTATGAAAGGTTGGATAAGCATCTTGTGCAGATTGGATTCAACAAAGGCACTGCTGACAGTAACTTATATTTCAAAATTGATCATGAAAACATTTTGATTGTTGAAGTGTTTGTGGATGATATCATTTTTGGAGGAAGAGATAGTATGTGCAAAACTTTTGCAAATCAAATGAAAAGTGAGTTTGAAATGTCTATGCTTGGTGAAATGAATTTCTTCTTGGGTCTGCAAATTACTCAAACAAAAGAAGGGATCTTCATTTCTTAGACCAAATATGTGAAAGAATTGTTAAGGAAATTTGGTATGGAAGACTCAAAGCCTATGAACACTCCTATGGCAACCGGATGTAAGCTAAGCAAAGATGATGATTCTCCAAAGGCAGATCAGACAAAGTATAGATCAATGATTGGTGGATTGTTATATCTCACTCAAACTAGACCAGATATAATGCAGGCTGTTGGTCTTGTGGCAAGATTCCAGGCTGATCCTAGAGAATCTCATGTTATGGCAATCAAAAGAATTTTTAGGTACTTGAAAGGAACAGTTGAGTATGGTCTATGGTACCCTAGAGATCTGGATTTCTCTCTTCATGCTTACACAGATGCAGATTGGGCAGGAGATGTGGATGACCGGAAGAGCACTAGTGGTGGAGCATTCTTTTTGGGGAAGAGATTGGTTTCTTGGCTAAGCAAGAAACAAGATGCAATATCTCTGTCTACAACTGAAGCAGAATACATTGCAGTAGCAGGTAGTTGCACTCAAATCTTATGGATGAAGCAGATGCTAAGAGATATCAAAGTTGAATATAAGGAGCCTATCACAATTTTCTGTGATAATTCAAGTGCAATTAATATTTCTAAGAATCCGGTATTGCATTCTAAGACTAAGCACATATCTATCAAATTTCACTTTTTGAGAGAACAAGTAAACAAGGAAGAAGTCAGATTGGAGTATGTTCCCTCCAAGGATCAGATTGCAGATATCTTTACAAAACCTCTTCCCAAGGACTCTTTTGAATATCTCCAGGAGAAGTTAGGGGTCATGGCCCCTCTGGTGATGAACTAAGATGCACTAATGTGCATCAGTCCGATGGATATCACAGTCATATCTTGTGATCCGGATTGATGATGGGGAGCTGCTACTAAGGGGGAGCAGCTGGTATGATTCTGATGTATTAGAATTGCAAGTATGAGCCCTTTGCCATTGATGTCAAAGGGGGAGAGAAGACATGTGAAAAACAAGTGGTTAATGATCAAAGGGGGAGAGAAGACATGTAAAAAGTTGTTGTTGATAGGGGGAGCTGTGACAGAAAGGAGAAGTTCTTGTCTTGATGATTTTTCACATCATATGTTGCCATCAATGACAAAGGGGGAGATTGTTGCAAGTATGAAGTGAACTAGTGTTGTCATTGATGTCAACATACTCATATTACATTGACAAGAAGGATTGGATGAGCTGTGTGTTGAGGATATTGAGAAAATTACCCTCAGTCAGGAACAGTGAAGAACAGTGATGAGAAGAAGGGAAATATATTGGATAGGTTGAGAACCGGAGGATGCGGATTAAAGGGTTTGCAGATATGAGTCTTGAGATGCTTCAGTCAAGTTTTCAGAGGTCCGTATGAAGATCTGAAGAAGTTATGGCTGTCTGTGTGGAACCGGTTCCGGCAAGTGCTTAGAGGTGACAGAGGATCACAGAAAGGTCCGGTGAGGTCCGGAATTGTACAATCCTAATCTGCGGATTGGAAAGAGTATTTGGGATGCCCTTGTGATGTGCCATCTCAAGTTGTGTATGATTTGGAGGTCCGGAAGTACCTCTTGCATTATGACAGTGGCGACAGACTGTGTTCTTGAAGTTTCAGATAAGGAGGATAAGAGATTTCAGTAAGTAAAGGAAATGCGGACGTACCTGGTCATTCAGACAGGCTTGTGAAGGTTCTTGGATCATGTTGAGGTTGTGTCATTGGTCCGGATTGATAATGTATGATTTGAAGCTCTGGAAGTACCTTCTACAGTGGCGACAGACTGTGTTCTTGAAGTTCCGGATGAGGAAGACAAGAGATTCTAGCAAGTAAAGGAAGTGCGGATGTATCCGGACATTCAGGCAGGCTTGTGAAGTTTTCTGGATCGTGTTGAGGTTGTGTTGTTGATCCGCATTGATAGTAGAGCCTGAAATTGAAGTTATTCTTCCGGATGAAGTTCTTGCTCTGTTTAGCCGACCGGATGAGTTGTTCATCCTGCGAATGTTCTTGTGGTGGCCGACCGGATGTGTTATTCATCTTGCGGATACTCTTATGATTGTTTGCCGACTTAGATGTTTGATCCTAAGTCGATGTCTTGTATAAATAACGGTCTGTGAGTTCATTTTGAGGTGTGGTGTGTGTGGATGAGTGTGGCATAGCGAAGAGAAGTGCGAAAGGCAGAACAGAGGTTTTTGGGCTTAATTGGAACTGATCCAGACATGGTAGAGATGTCATTCTCCAGTTCAAGACTGTGATTTTTATCACTTTGTAGACAGTGTGTCTCCCTGTAGGCAGTGGGCCGCTTTGTGAGCAGTGTGCTCGGGCAGTGAGCCCTAATTGGCATGTGCCATTCATTTTTCTTTATTCTTCTAACAGAGAATAATTCTTGGGTTAATCACCCCGTGGTTTTTCCCTTAACCGGGTTTTCCACGTCAAAATCTTGGTGTTCAATGTGTTGATGCTTATCTGCTCTTGTGTTTATGTATTATGCTTTCATGGATGATTAATTGATATGCTGCTAACTAACAACAAAGAATCAAGTGTTTGAAAGAACAAGAAGTTTTATACAACTGATTCACCCCCCCCTCTCAGTTGTATGCCCTAGATCCAACAATATTGAGAAAATTAGTCCTATCAGAAATAGTGAAGGCAGTGAAGCTCTATGAAGTGAAGATCTCAGCTAGATGAAGATTAGAGAATGCACATCAAAGGGTTTGTAGATATTTGTCTAAAGATGATCCAGTCAAGATTTGAGAGGTCCACATGAGAATTTGGAGAAGTTATGGCCATATGAGTAAAACTGGTTCTGGTAGCTATTCATAGGTGATAGAGTGACACAAATAGGTCTAGTGAGATCTGGAAATGCAATATCTTGTTCTATGGATTTGGTGGAATGTTTAGGAAGCTAATGTGAATTGACAACTCAAATGGTTCATGGTCTAGAGGTCCACAAGCATTTATTCTAATGTGACAGTGATGACAGACTATGTTCTTGAGGTTTCAAATGAGGATATGAATGATTTAAGTAAGCAGAAGTGGTGTGGATGTTCTTGGTGATTCAGGCAAGCTTGTGGGGGTCTCTAGATTGTGTCCAGTTCATGTTGATAGTCCACATTGAAGATTGAGCTCGTAATTGAAGATTTACTCTCAGGTGATGGTATTCTTCCTAATCATGGCTGACTAGATGTTTTACACATCTTGCAGATGACCTTGAAGATGTTCTATGAAGCATGGCATATTCCTCAAAGAAGATTGAAGTCCTAGACATGTGTGGCCGATAGTGTGGTGATACGCATGAAGTCTTTGTAACAAATCAAGTTGTATTTTTTTAACTGCTCTATAATAAAATAAAGTATGTTGTGTCGAAATTGATGATCATCCCAAAGTCAATGTCTTGTATAAATAAGATTTGTGAAGTCATTTCAAAGCATCCTTCATTGAGATGAAAAAGTGGTAGAGAGGAGAAAAGTGAAAAGCAGAGTAGAAGTGTTGAGCTTAAATGGAACTGTCTCAAGCATGATGAAGATGCTAATCTCCAGTTCAAGTATGTAATATTTATATTATTCTGTAGACAATGTGTCTCCTCTAAGTAGTGGGCCTTTTGTGAGTAGTGTGCTTAGGTAGTGAGCCCTAATTGACAAGTGCCAAATTTGTACTCTTTATTGTTTTAACAGAGAATACAATCTTGGGTTAGTTACCCTATGGATTTTCCCTTATCCAGGTTTTCCACGTTAAAATCTTGGTGTCATATGTGTTAATGGGTTTCTACTCTCGAGTTATTGCATTGTGCTTCCATGATTGAATCATTATTATGCTGTAGAAATATAAGAAGGATTTAAGTGTTTAAAGAAAAGAAAGTTTTTGTGATAACTAATTCACCCCCCCTCTCAGTTGTTTGTTCTAAAAACAACCTATAAAAAGGATAGTCTGAGGTTTGATGGAACAAACTACACTCTTTGGAAAAACTGCATGGAATGTCACTTGCAATGTATGGGATTTCAATATTGGAACTATATATCAAAAAATTTGGATTTATAAATGAAAATGATCAAACAATTGAAATGCATAACCTAGACCCAAATAATTCAATACCTCAAAGATGCAAGATGAGCTCGATTGATTGATCACTTTGTTCTGTTGGTTGCTCGATTTCGCAGCATAACGTTGATAAGGATGCAAGCTAGATGGATTGAAGATGATGGATAATGGCTTGAGATAAAAATTCAGCAGAGTAAGGTTGCATGAAGAAGAATCATCCTGAATTCTCCTAATGGCTCAAGAGAGGCTTGTTTTATAGGAAAGGCTTGGTTCCAATGGATGGCTAGGATCAATTAGGGCTTTAGATGAAATTGATGGATAGGATTAAGTTAAGTTTCCTTGCACATCAAGAAATTGTAGTCATGTGACATGTGGCAAGGGAAGATAAGGCTTAGGTGTGCTTGTGTAGATAAATACTAAAATTAGGTCCCATTAGTTGTGCATGTGAAAGATAAAAGTTGTAACACATGATTGACTGGACAAGTGTTGGAATGTGATGAAAGATGAGGACTTAATTCAAATAAAATATTTGAATTAGTTGGGATATAGTTGGAAATTAATTAAATAAATAAAATTTATTTAATTAATAGGGTAGATGAATAGGATGGGATAAGATATGATGTGGAAATTAATTAAATAAATAAAATTTATTTAATTAATTGGGATGAAGATAGGATAAATGGGATTATGCATGTGAAATTATTTAAATAAATACAATTTATTTAATTAATTGGCTTATGAATAAATGGGATTAAGAGTGGGATTTAGGACAAAAATGGCTTATGATGTTTAGGATAATGTTTTAACAAGGTGTTGCTAGACATGGACAAATTTGGGACAATTTTGGGTGTCTACAGGAACATGACTATAAAGAAGTATATTCCTCCAAAGAATGGTCTGACAACTACAGATGAAATCAGAGATGCTAAAGATAATCTTTGAGCTAAAGAAGCCTTACTAAGTGCCTTATCTGATTCAGAGCTGACAAATGTTATGGATTTAAAAACTGCATATGAAATTTGGTCAAAGCTGGCACTTCTGCATGAAGGAGACAAATATGTTAAATGTGCCAAGCTACAAAGTTTGAAAGGAAAACATGAAAACCTGAAGATGAATGAAGATGAGAATATCAGTACATTTATGCCAAAAGTAAATGAGCTTGTTTGTGGCATTAGATGTGCTAGTGGAACCTTAGATGAAGATGAGATTGTTGCCAAAGTTCTCAGATCCTTGCCTCCTACTTACAAACACAAGGTTGCTTCTATTGAAGAATTCAGATCTTTATCAAATATCACAAGGGATCAATTAGTTGGGAAATTATCTGCATTTGAATTGGCTGAGTTTAGAGATGTACCTCCCAAGACTGAATCTGCATTCAAAGGTATGATCTAGGAGAAAATTCCTCAAAGAAATTATCATGGTATGAAAAAGTAAGAAAAGATCTGGAAGAAGATGAGGCAGAAGCTACTCAACTTGAAGCCCTTATTGCAAAATGACTGCCAAGAGGATTTGGTAAGTATGAAGGAAAATTGCCCTTCAAATGTTTCAACTACAACAAGATTGGTCACTTTGCCTCAAGGTGTCCAGAAAGATTTTCAAGGACATATCCAAATAGATCAAGATTCTGAAAGAAATGTTACTATGTTTATGAAGATGATGATGATGAAGGAGTAACAAATCATGAATCAGAGACAGGAAACAAATCCAGAAGTGACTAGGTGTTTATTGCCATCAAGGAAGAAGAACCAATGCCCATTGAATCTATCAATCATAAACTGATAGAAAGAACTCTGGCTACTCGAGTTGAAGAAAAGGATGAATGGGTCATTAACAATGGATGCTCCCACCATATGACTGGTGATAAAAATAAGTTCATAGATCTGGAAAAATATGAAGGAGGAATTGTAAAATTTGGTGATAATTCTATTGGCAAAATCAGAGGTAGAGGAACTATTTCTTTTGATGGAAAGAACAAAACCAGTGATGTACTGTATGTTGAAGGTTTGAAGCATAATCTTATCAGTGTTGGGTAGTTGGTGGACAAAGGTTATGATCTCGAATTCAAAAATGGAAAATGTAAGATCTTTGAAAGTTCTGGAATAGAAATTGCATCTGGTACTCAAACAAAAGGTAACATCTTCCACTTGGTTAGTACTGGAAAAAGTTGTTTATTTGTTCAAATTGATAAGAGTTGGTTGTGGCATAGGAGAATGTGTCATGTAAATTTTGATAATATCATCAAGATAAGAAACACTCAGGTTGTAAGAGATCTTCCAAGATTGGTGAAACCTACTAATAGTTTGTACAAAGAATGTTAGTTGGGTAAGCAGAGCAGAGTCACATTTAAAAGTAAGGAACAATCTTCTACCAGATTGTTATACTTAGTACACACTAATCTATGTGGACCGGCAAGAATCAGGAGTGTGCAAGGTGATAGATATTTCATGTTACTGATTGATGACCACTCCCAGATGATGTGGGTGACTTTCCTAAAAGAGAAATTTGAAGCTCTTGAGAAGTTCAAAATATTCAAGGTTATGGTAGAAAATGAAACTGGGTTAAACATAAAATGTCTTAGGTTTGATAGAGGTGGTGAACTCACATCCAGAGAGTTCATAGAATTATGTGAGAAACATGGGATAAAGAGATAGTTATCTGCTCCAAGGACTCCATAGTAGAATAGAGTAGTAGAAAGAAAGAACTGGACCATCCAAGAAGCATCTAGAACCATGATGATGGAAGTAAATGTCGCTCAGATCTACTAGAGAGAAGCTATTAGCACTACTGTCTATACTCTTAATCGAGTACAAATCAAAAGCAATACTAGTAAGACCCCTTATGAACTCTGGTTTGGCATCACTCTTACTGTGAAGTATTTCAGAGTCTTTAGTAGTAAATGTTACATTAAAAGAGATGAAGACCTTGGTAAATTTGATGCTAGAAGTGATGAAGGAATATTCTTGGGTTACTCTACTCAAAGCAAAGCATACCAGTGTTATAACAAGAGATTAAGAAAGATTGTAGAAGGTAAAAATGTGAAGGTTGATGAAGGCATTGAAAATCACTCAAGGTTTTATGAGTATGGAGAAGATGATAAGAATGATGTTTCGGGCCAAGAAGATCTAGCCCCTTCTATAGTTTAGATTTAGACTGATCCAGAGAATCCTGAAATATAGGAAGAAGCGATAAGTTTGAATGAACCTGTCCAGGAAATAGAAGTGCAAGAAATTCCCAAAACTCCTAGGTATGTAAGACTGAATCATTCTGAAGACAGATCATAAGTGATAGAAGCAAATGTGTTCAAACAAGAAGAAAGATTGCTCAAGATTCAAAGAAGTATTGTCTAATTTTAAAGATTGAACCAAAAATAGTAAGTGAAGCATGCAATGATGAAAGCTGGGCCAAAGCAATGGAGGAAGAGTTGATACAGATTGAGAAAAATCACACTTGAGATCTTGTTCCTAGACCTAGAAACAAAAATGTGATTGGGACCAAGTGGGTCTTCTAGAATAAACTGAATGAAGATGGTGAAGTAGTCAGAAACAAAGCCAGATTGGTTTGTAAGGGTTATTCTAAAGTAGGAGTTGACTTTGAAGAAACTTTTACTCCAGTGGCAAGAATTGAAGCAGTCAGATTATTTCTTGCTTTTTCTACCTTCAAGGATTTCAAAGTATATCAAATGGATGTCAAGTCTACCTTCTTGAATGGTGACTTAGAAGAAGAAGAAGTATACATTGAGTAACTGGATGGATTTCAATTGTCTGATCATGGTGATATGGTTTACAAGTTGAAGAAAGCATTGTATGGACTCAAACAAGCCCCAAGGGCTTGGTATGAAAGATTAGATAAACATCTTTTAAAGATTGGTTTCAACAAAGGTATTGCTAACAATAACTTGTACTTCAAGATTGATCATGAAAATATCTTGATTGTTGAAGTATTTGTTGATGACATCATTTTTGGAGGAAAAGTTAGTAAGTGCAAGACTTTTGCAAATCAAATGAAAAGTGAATTTTAGATGTCTATGTTTAGGGAAATGAATTTCTTCTTGGGTCTACAAATCACTCAAACAAAGAAAGGAATCTTCATATCACAGACCAAATATGTGAAAGAATTGTTGAAGAAATTTTGGATGGAAGATTCAAAGCCAATGAATACTCCCATGGTAACTGGGTGTAAACTGAGTAAAGATGATGAATCTCCTAAGGCTGATCAGAAAAAGTATAGGTCAATGATTGGAGGACTACAATATCTTACTCAAACTAGACCTAACATTATGAATGTTATTGGTCTTGTTGTCAAATTCTAAGCTGATCTTAGAGAATCTCATGTCATGGCAATCAGGAGAATTCTCAGATATCTAAAAGGAATAGTTGAGTATGGTTTATGGTATCCTAAGGATCATGATTTCTCTCTTCATGCATATATAGATGCTAATTGGACATGAGATGTGGACTAGAAGAGTACCAGTGGTGATGCATTCTTTTTGGGGAAAAGATTAGTTTCTTGGCTAAGCAAGAAACAAGAGGCAATATCTCTATCCACTGTAGAAGCAAAATATATTGCATCAGTAGGTAGTTGCACTCAAGTATTGTGGATGAAGAAAATGCTAAAAGACATTAGAGTGGAGTATGAGGAACCTATCACAATCTTCTGTGATAACTCAAGTGCAATAGATATATTAAAAAATCTAGTATTGCATTCAAAGACAAAACATATATCCATCAAGTTTCACTTTTTGAGAGAGTAGGTGAACAAGAATGAAGTCAGATTGGAGTTTGTGCCCTCAAAGGATCAGATTGTAGACATTTTTACTAAACCTCTACCTAAGGACTCTTTTGAGTATCTTAGGGAGAAGTTAGGGGTTATTACCCCTCCAGCTCTGAATTAAGGTGCACTGATGTGCATCAGTCTAGTGGATCTCAGTCATATCTTGTGGTCCAGATTGATGATAGAAAGCTAGCATTTAGAGGGAGTAGTCTGTATGATTCTGAAGTATTGATGCGAGTATGTGCCCTTTGCCATTGATGTCAAATGGGGAGAGAAGACATGAGAAAAACAAAAGTGGTTACTAATCAAAGGGGGAGGAGCAAAAAAAGAGAAGACATATGAATGATTGCTATTGATAGGGGGAGCTATGTTAGTTAGTAAGGAAAAGTTCTTGTCTTGATGGTTAAAATAGTTTTTCACATCATATGTTTCCATCAATGACAAAGGGGGAGATTGTTACAAGTATGGGCCTAACCGGTGTTGTCATTGATGTCAACATACTCCTATTGCTTTGATTTCAAGGATTGGATGAGCTATGTGCTAAGGATATTGAGAAAATTAGGCCTATTAGAAACAGTGAAGATAATGAAGCTCTATGAAGTGAAGATCCCAGCTAGATGAAGATCAGAGAATGCACATCAAAGGGTTTGTAGATATGTGTCTAAAGGTGATCTAGTGAAGATTTGAGAGGTCTGCATAAAGATTTGGAGAAGTTATGGCCATATAAGTAAACCTAGTTTTGGTAGCTATTTAAAGGTGACGGAGTGACACAAATAGGTTTGGTGAGATCTAGAAATGCAATATCTTGTTCTACGGATTTGGTGGAATGTTTAGGAAGCCAATGTGAATTGACAACTCAAATGGTTCATGGTCTGGAGGTCTGCAAGCATTTATTCTAATGTGACAATGATGACATACTGTGTTCTTGAGGTTCTAGATGAGGATACGAATGATTTTAGTAAGCAAAAGTGGTGTGGATGTTCTTGGTGATTCAGGCAAGCTTGTGGCGGTCTATAGATTGTGTCCAGTTCGTGTTGGTAGTCCGCATTGAAGATTGAGCTTGTAATTGAAGATTTACTTTTGGGTGATGGTGTTCTTCCTAATCATGGCCGATCAGATGTTTTACACATCTTACAGATGATCTTGAAGATATTCTGCGAAGCATGGCTTGTTCCTCAAAAAAGATTGAAGTCCCAGATATGTTTTGCTGATAGTGTGATGATATGTATGAAGTCTTTGTGACAAATCAAGTTGAATTTTTGTAATTGCTCTATAATAAAATAAAGTGTGTTGTGTCAACTTTGATGATTATCCCAAAGTTGATGTCTTGTATAAATAAGATTTGTGAAGTCATTTCAAAGCATCCTTGGTTGAGATGAAAAAGTGCTAGAGAGGAGAAGACCAAAAAGTAGAGCAGAAGTGTTGAGCTTAAATGGGATTGTCTCAAGCATGATGAAGATGCTAATCTCTAGTTCAAGTATGTAAATATTTATATTATTCTATAGACAATGTGTCTCCTGTAGGCAGTGAGCCTCTTGTGAGCAGTGTGCTTGGGCAGTGAGCCCTAAATGGCAAGTGCCAAATTTGTACTCTTTATTCTTTTAACAGAGAATACAATCTTGGGTTAGTCACCCCATGGTTTTTCCCTTAACCAGGTTTTCCACGTTAAAATCTTGGTGTCCTATGTGTTAATGTGTTTCTACTCTTGAGTTATTGCATTGTGCTTCCATGATTGAATCATTATTATGCTATAGAAATATAAGAAGGATTCAAGTGTTTAAAGAAAATAATTTTTTTGTGACAACTGATTCACCCCCCCTCTTAGTTGTCTGTTCTAAAACCAACAAGGATTAGCATCTTGCATATCAATATCTTTTGTATCTAAGAAGCTAAACAGTCTCTTATGCATTGAGAGTATTCTATGCTAAAACTATTTCCATACATATAACTAGAAAGGTGTCATTATATGTAGTGGAAATAAGCTTAAACCTTTGATTGTAGCATCAAAGTCCATCCTAGAACACTAGTTGCTATTCATATCTTGTGTATGTTGGTTCAACATCTTGACCTCATACGTCTAGACAAGATTGTAGTATGTTAGTTATGCATTGGATATCTCGACACCTTGGTCCTTTATACCTTGGTGCATAATATCCATATGCTATATCAATATAAGGATTGTATTTCTCTACTTTTTGAACAATTATCACAAAGTTGTAATATCATCTATCCATTCCATCATAAACCTCTATAGTCCTCAACCAAGATCAATCTTTCTCTCCATCTTCATTCTTCATTTCCTCTTTCTTCATTTCCCTCATCTTCATCCTGCAAAGCAAGTGTGTTAGGCATACATAGGTACATATCATCATCATTATCATCTATATATATTTGCATTATCATAACATCATCATCATGCATATCATTAGCATAATACATTATTACCATTTGCATATTCATATCATTTGCATTTATATCCATATAGACCATGAAAATACAAAAATACATAACATCATAACATAAGTGCATCCATCATCATCACAACATCACATAGATAACTAAAACCATCATCATATATATATCATCAAGAGAGTCAATATACAAGTATCTGCATATACAAAATGGGCTATCCATGAGCCATCAAAAATGTATGTACAATCAGCTCATCGGCCTCATCATCATACAAAATATACATAAACAAGGTAGCCCTAGTGACTACTGGCAACTCCCTCACGCTGACCTCCACCATTGGGTCCTACACCTAGTCTCCCATCTCTAGGAGGCCCCATCACTAAAGCTATAGACCATGATCCTCCTGTCCTCCATGAAATTAAAGCCCCTAATATGTTCCTATAACTTGGCTACCTCTGCTCCGTAGGCACTGCCCCATAATATAAGCCCCTATAATACTATGTCTCACCCTGTGCTCTCCTTATCTCTCCCTATGTCTGTGTCAACTGAGTAGCCAAATACATG
The DNA here is from genome assembly GCA_027924645.1 of Cunninghamia lanceolata. Lineage (NCBI taxonomy): Eukaryota > Viridiplantae > Streptophyta > Pinopsida > Cupressales > Cupressaceae > Cunninghamia > Cunninghamia lanceolata. Next base: position 15,978,891 of record BSBN01000757.1, read on the forward strand.
GTGTCTCCATCTATCCCCAATGTAGCTACTACTCTATCCCTCTCAACTGTCATAACCTATACCTGCTGCATAGCTGCATCCCTCTCAGCTCTCATAGCCTCAATCTACTACAAGGCTATATCTCTCTCTGCTATGACTGCCTGCACCTACTGAACCACTGCATCTCTCTCTCTAATCACCCTCGCAAGAGTACCATTATCTTGCCCATCACCTCCCTGCACTTTAGCCTGTAGTTGTGCCTGGTAAGCCTGAGCCTATGCTCTGGCATGCTACAATCCCAAGACCACCTGGTGTCTATCTTCTTCCACCCTCCTCAATTTGAACTGAGATCGCTACCTCCATCTCCTCTCCTCTCTAATCCTCCACCTAAGCTGCTAAATCCCAACATCATCACCCCCTGGAACCTATACCTATGGCTATGCAAGAACCTGTGGCTTTGCAAGAGCTTGTTTGTGGCTAAGCCTGAACCTATCCTTGAACTGCTGGAACATCTAGTACTACTTCTTGTACTAGTGGAGCTCCTCCTCACCTCCTCCTAACTAGCCTCTCCATCCCAATCTCCCCTATCTCCCCAGTCCTCATCAACCAAGTCAAACTAGCTGCAGCCCATTATGTATTATAATCTAAAAAAGTCCCAGGATCTGTAGTACCCTATCCCCACTGCCATACAACTAGCTGTAGTCCCTCTCTCTCCACCAAAGCCATAGGAACCACAATCTCTGGCCTCCAATCAAACACCTCTTGTAGAGTCCTCCCAAAAATGGTATCACATACTGGTACTGCTTGTGGTATCCCGAACTACCTCAACACCCTCTCGGGAAAATAACACTCTATGATATTTATCCCATGACCAAAAATGTATCTAGCCTACCTCACATAGACAAGCTCCATATCCTCCTCATCCCATCTCTCACAACCTAGCCATGGCCTCCATATAAACATATCAACATCATCTAGAGTCTACCTCTAGTAAACTATACCCTTGTGTTTTCGATAGGTAAGAGCTCCCCTATACATCCTTGCATACGGCTCTCCTGGTACTTGTGCCACCCATCCATCTAGCCTTGTTGCTAGAATGTGCTCATATACCCATACATGTAGAATTGTGACTCTTGGCAACATCCTAGCTAGAAACATATATACGTAATCATGCAAATAATGATACAGCTACCCTAGTACACACTCGGCCCATGCAAATCTAGTCCCATATGAGAACATCCCCTCCATCACTGTCGCCCATCCAATTGGAAACCCTCTCGCCTATCTATCTCCAACCAGCCATCTGATAATCGCTAAAACCACTCGCTATAGCCTATCATCGCTAAAACCACTCGCTATAGCCTATCATAAAGCTCCTCCATCCTAGCCATTAGAATTTCGGAGCCCTCAACCTCAATGTATGAAGTCTTGAACAATTGCCTAAATGTAGCTCGACCCAAGTTAGGATCATAATCTACCCTATATCCATCAATCAGGATGCATAGAATTTGAAACACATCCTTCAGTGTAATCATCGCCTCTCCCATAGGCGACAAGAATGAACTATGCTCGCTCCTCCACCGCTTAACCATCGCGGTCATAAGTCCTTAATGTTCCTACACTGGCTCTAATCTCAACACATGTTCTAAACCAATGATATCTAAGAACAACCGCTCCTCTGCATCCAACACCCTAACCAATCACAAATCCCTAGGGTGTGGCTCTCGAGACAATAATGGTGGTAGTACATCCTACATCATTCAAACCACCACATCAATATCTTGTACTAAAAATTAACTTTTGGCTGCTAAAACTGCCTATTTTTACTAAAAGCAATCCATTTTTCTACATGCGCTAGCTGTTTCATCATACACAAACCGTTTCACTATAAGTGAATAGTTTTTTCTCACAAGCGACTTATCTTTCTATAAGTGAGCTACTGCCAGTCAAATGTGACCTCAATAACTATAAGTGATCACTTTTTGCCTAAAATTGACCTCATTTTCCCATAAGTACATTTTGCCTACCTATTTGCCCTAGCCAACTAAAAGTGACCTACTTTTTCCCTAACCAATCAGTTCGAGCCTATAAGCAACCTGCATTACTATAAGTGATCACTTTTCATCTATAAGCGACCTGAATTTCCTATCCTAAAACTACTCGCTTCTTGTGACGTGTGTTCATTTATTACACTTTTCACCTAAAAATCATGCCTTTAGCAAACATTTTTGGTACATACCAGTATGCCTACTCCTGTTGGTCACCCATATGTCCTCACTCACTCGACACGATGATCACTGTGTGGAATCACCATTGATGTAGGGACTTCCAGAGGTCATAACTTTTGACTCGGATGTGGGTTTTCTACGAAATTTTATAGGTGGATGCGTTATGAGGTGGCCATTGGTTTCCCAACCCATCCTAGTCAGTTGGACCTCGTCTTGGTACTTTTTCGGGGCTTGAAACTTTCATCTTGGCCCTCAAAATGGCAAATTAGTGTGTTTTTCTAGTTTTTTTAAAGTTGTTTTTTTTAATAACTCGAAACTCATGTTTCGAATTTAGGATGTTAGTTGGTTTTTTGTCCTATCTTAGCTTTATGAGTTTTTTGGGAAAAAACTGGATTCTCAAGATATGATTGTAAAATTACCTAAAATGGCAAAATCTGACGATTGTTGAAATCTGCCAAAAAAGATAATTTTTTATTTTTTTTGTTTTCTTAGAGATAAGAGAGTTTTCTCTCATTGTAGCAGCAAAGTTGATGAATAGAAGTTTTTGTTATGTTTCAGCTTCCAAATCTTTGTCTCTCATGTTTAATGGCACAATTCTGTTGAGTGTATGTTGTGTGCTGCATCATTTGGTATCAGAGCAGGAAGATGGTTGGGAGAGGAAGAGGAAGAGGCGGTCTTGCCCAGATGCATAGAGAAATGCAAAATCTACAAAGGCAAATAGCAGAACTTACAACACGGATGGAAAACCAAAGACTGGGTAGAGGAGGAGATGAATCTGATGAAGAGATAGGTCAAGGAGGTGCAAATCAAGATACAGAACATGAAGAAGAAGAATTAGAAGGCATGAGTTTTGAAGAGAGGATGCTCAGGGCCTTAGAATGAAAAAATGAAGGGATCAAGGTAGATGTTTCAGATTATGCAGGTAGTCTTAAACCAGAGGAGTTGATAGACTGGTTGAATGGCATGAGAAATTTTTTTGAATGGAAATCCATGACAGAGGAGAAGAAGGTAAAATTCGCAAGCACCAAATTAAAGGGTCATGCAGTGATTTGGTGGGATCACCTTCAAAAGGAATGAACAAGGAAAGGCAAGGATAAGATCAGGACATGGAATAAAATGGAGAAGAAGTTGAGAGAAAAATTTTTGGCCATAGATTATGCGCAAACCCTGTTTCATAGGTTTCAAAATTTAAAGCAGAACCTCTTTTCTATGCAAGATTATACAAATGAGTTTTATACACTGTCTATACGTATAGAGCATCAAGAAACTGATGAACAGATGGCTACTAGATATGTGAATGGCCTAAAATTTTCTATTCAAGATGAATTAAGCATGCATCAACTCAACAATATGGAAGAGGCTTACCAATTGGCTCTAAAGGCTGAAGAAAAACAAAACAGACAGTACCATCAGAGCAATAGAGGAGGAAGAAGGGGTACATCAACCCCATTTCGAGGGGGTTCAAATTATGGCAGGGGAGAGTCATCCAATGGTTTGGAAAAACAAGTAGACAATCAACAAGATCCTCTGAATTAAGAACGCGGAAGGGGATTTCAAAAAGGTAGAGGTTATGGTAGTGGTAGAGGATGGGAAAACCAGAGAAGGCCTTTCACTTGTTTCAGATGTGGAGAAGAAGGTCATAGGGCATTTGAATGCTCAAATTATAACATGCAAGAAAGAAATCAAGGAGGACAACCTAGGGTGAACATGATTCAAATGCAACATGAAGTGGAAGGGACAGAACTGGAGGTTCCACCAGATGTGGGAGAAAGTCTCATGATGAGAAGAGCAATGGTGATTCCAGAGAAGGTGAAAACACAAGCCAAAAGCTCTAATGGTTCATGGCTTCGAACTAATATCTTCAGAACCAGATGCACTTTGGGTGGCAAGGTATGTCAAGTCATTGTTGATGGAGGTAGTTGTGAGAATATGGTTTCTAAAGAAATGGTAGAAAAATTGAATTTACACTGTGAAAACCATCCTCATCCGTATTGCATTGCATGGTTTAAAAAGGGAAATGAAGTCACTATTGATAAAAGATGCCTAATTAAGTTTAACATAGGGAAGATCTATCAGGATGAGATATGGTGTGATGTTGTCCCAATGGATGCCTGTCATGTGTTATTGGGAAGGCCATGGTAGTATGATAGAAAAGTTATGCATGATGGAGAGAAAAACACATACACCTTTTGGAAAGATGGCGCTAAGGTGATTTTATTGCCTCTCAAGGATGAAGGAAAAGGTGAGACCATGTTGTCTGAAAGAGATCTTGTTAAAGAAATGAAGGTGACAGGGTGTTGCTATGCATTAGTAGTGAAAAAAGGTGAAGAGGAAGACATTTCAGTTCCCCCAGAAGTAGCCGAGCTATTAAAAGAATTTGTTGATGTTTTACCTAATGAATTGCCTGATGGTCTACCACAAAAGAGATATATTCAGTATCATATTGATTTGATTCTAGGAGCAACTCTACCCAACCAAGCAGCTTATAGGATGAATCCAACACAACATGCAAAGATGAATAAGCAAGTAACAGAACTCATAGGTAAAGGTGTGGTGAGAGAGAGCATGAGCCCATGTGCTGTACCTGCATTGTTAACCCCAAAAAAAGATGGAACATGGAGGATGTGCACTGATAGCAGAGCAATTAGTGAGATTACCATCAAGTATCGGTTTCCTATACCTCATATGGAGAACATGATGGATGTCCTTGCAGGGGCTAAATATTTCAGCAAGATTGACCTACGAAGTGGCTACCACCAAATCTAGATTCGAGAAGGGGATGAGTGGAAGACAACCTTTGAGACTGGAGATGGATTATATGAGTGGATGGTTATGCCATTCGGGTTATCAAATGCACCTAGCACATTTATGAGATTGATGAACACTATACTATGCCCTACATTGGTAAGTTTGTGGTAGTTTATTTTGATGATATTTTAGTATTTAGTAACAGCAAAGAAGAGCACCTACAACACTTGAGGATCATCTTTGGTGTGTTAAGGAAGGAGGAGCTCTATGCCAATTTGAAAAAGTGTAGATTCATGCAGGACAGTTTGGTTTTTTTAGGCTTTGTCATTTCTAAAGATGGTGTCAGAATGGATCTAGAAAAGGTCAAGGCAATTCTAGAATGGCCTAGTCCAAGTAGCATCATAGCAGTAAAAAGTTTTCATGGCTTGGCCACTTTCTATCGAAAGTTCATTCAAAATTTCAGTAGTATTGTAGCTCCTATAATAGATTGCACCAAAGGGAGGGAGTTTGTATGGACCAAGGATGCTGAGGAGAGCTTTAAGTACTTGAAGAAAAAGGTAATAGAAGCACATATACTTGCATTGCCAAATTTTGATAAGGTATTTGAAGTAGAATGTGATGCCTCCCATGTGGGAATAGGTGTTGTGCTTAGCCAAGCTGGCAAACCTATAGCTTTCTTTAGTGAAAAGCTGAATGCAATGAGAAAGAATTATTCTACTTATGATTTGGAATTTTATGCAATTGTTCAAGCATTGAGGCATTGGAGACATTATCTAGTTCCCCAGGAGTTTGTATTATTTACAGATCATATTGTACTGGGATACCTGAACACAGAAAAATTTGAATAGTAGGCATGCCAAGTGGGTCTCTTTCTTGCAGGGTTACAACTTTGTGTTGAAGCATAAGTCTGGAAAACAAAATCAGGTTGCAGATGTGTTAAGTAGGCATGTTGCACTTTTGACCACAATGGAAACTGATGTGATTGGTTTTGATGCCATAAAAAATTTGTATGAGTCTGATGATGACTTTTGGGAGATTGTGGAACAATTGAAGGCACCAGTATCTGGTAACTTGGATCATTTTATGCAAGATGGGTATTTATTTAAAGGAAAACAATTATGCATACCAGCTGGCTCTATGAGGGAAAACATTATCAGAGAATTTCATAGTAGTGGGTTGGCTAGACATTTTGGCAAGGACAAGACAATAGCCTTGCTAGAGGATAAATATTATTGGCCAAAGATGAAAAGGGATATAACTAAGTATGTAACAAGGTGTAGAATCTGCCAAGTGGCTAAGGGACATTCACAGAATATAGGGTTGTATATGCCCTTACCAGTACCAGCTGCACCATGGATAGATTTGAGCATGGACTTTGTGTTGGGACTTCCGCATACTCAACAGGTAATGACTCAATTTTTGTAGTTGTTGATAGATTCTCCAAGATGGTTCATTTTATTGCCTATAAGAAAACTAATGATACAATGAGGGTCGCAGAGTTATTTTTTTCAAAAGTTGTTCGACTACATGGTGTTCCAAAGACTATTACCTCTGACAGGGATACCAAATTCCTCAGTCATTTTTGGAGGACTTTATGGAAGAAGATGGGGACCAAGTTACAGTTTAGTAGTGCCTATCATCCTCAAATAGATGGGCAAATAGAGGTAGTCAATCAAAGTCTGGGAAATTTGCTACGGTGTATTGTTGGAGAAAAGCCAAAACAATGGGATTTGGCATTACCCCAGGCCAAATTTGCCTATAATAATTCTGTTAATAGATCAACAGGAAAGTCCCCTTTCCAGATTGTGTATGGCAAGAATCCTTAGGGTGTTCTAGATTTGGTACAGCTACCAATGAAAGATAGGGTTAGTGATGATGGGGAAGCATTTGCAGAACACCTTCAACAGTTGCAGAAAGAAGTGAGACAGAAGTTGCAGGATAGGAATGAGAGGTACAAGAATTCAGTGGATACTAGTAGGCGTCATTAGACATTCAATGAAGGTGACTTCATGATGGTATATTTGAGAAAAGAGTGGTTTCCTACTGGAACATATCACAAGTTGAAGTACAGGAAAATTTGTCCTTGCAGAATTACAAAGAAGATCAATGATAATGCATATGAGGTCAGTTTACCAGATGATCTCGATATTTCTCCTGTGTTTAATATTTCTGATTTGTATGCATTCCATGGTGAGGATGATGCTAAAGATAGTCAACCAGAGGTGGCATGGCACAATCACAATCCCCATAAGAAGAAGGAAAAGATCGCACAGGTTCTTGATAAGAACACTATCTACACTCGGCAAGGGCGTTACACCAAGTATTTAGTACAGTGGGAAGGATTGCCACCAATAGATAGCACATGGATTACAGAGTGGGAAGTGCAGAGGTTAGATCCAGTCAAATTGCAGCAGTTTGAAGACACTCACTTGCAGGAGCTGCGTTCTTTTCAACCAGAGGAGAATGATGTAGGGACTTCCGGAGGTCATAACTTTTGACTCGGATGTGGGTTTTCTACGAAATTTTACAGGTGGATGCGTTATGAGGTGGCCAGTGGTTTCCCAACCCACCCTAGTTGATTAGACCTCGTCTTGGCACTTTTTTGGGGCTTGAAACTTTCATCTTGGCCCTCAAAATGGCAAATTAGTGTTTTTTTCTAGTTTTTTAAAAGTTGCTTTTTTTAATAACTCGAAACTCATGTTTCAAATTTAGGATGTTAGTTGATTTTTCATCCTATCTTAGATTTATGTGTTTTTTGGGAAAAAACTGGATTCTCAAGATATGATTGTAAAATTACCTAAAATGGCAAAATCTGACAATTGTCAAAATCTGCCAAAAAAGGTAATTTTTTTTTTTTGTTTTCTTAGAGATAAGAGAGTTTTCTCTCATTGTAGCAGCAGAGTTGATGAATAGAAGTTTTTTTTATGTTTTAGCTTCCAAATCTTTGTCTCTCATGTTTAATGGCACAATTCTGTTGAGTGTATGTTGTGTGCTGCATCAACCATCCTGATAGCTCTCTGACACTCTAACCACTATACAACTCTAGAGCTCTAGATTTCTAAAGGAAACAAGCACAAATGAGCCTATATGCCCTTGAGGGACCTATTTATACCCCCCTTTTAAAACCCTAATTCTTCTATACCAAAGCCTATTTTCTTCTAAACTATCAGATTATATATCCCACCCAACCCCCATTTTCTTCATGTCAACCTTGTTTCTAGCCTTTCTTCTTGTCACGAGCCAACCCAGCCCTTCCTAGTTAGCTTGACTTACCTCTTGAGGGGGCATCATCTACTAGTTACACTGGGGCATAACCTTGTTTATTGAGTGAATTATTGTATCTTCTTTGACACAACATTCTAATGAACATTGTATCAAAGAGGGGCAAAATGTAGACACCCAAAATTGGCCTAATTATCATTAGTATCAAAATATCGCATTATCTATCATCTACATTTGTCTAACACACTTGAGTAATTTATCTATTTTCTCTAAATCACCTATTTCTTTTATTAATTAAATAAATTTATATTTATTTAATTAATTCATTGTCTATTTTCTTCTATTTTCTCTAAGCTATAATTAAATAATCTTTGATTATTTAATTAAAGTCCCTTCATAAGCCCACTTTCCAATTAATTAAATAAATTTTATTTATTTAATTAATTTCTCTTATCACTTATCTTTATATTTCATCACAAGTTGACATGTGTGCATCTTTTATTTGAAACATGTGTGGTAATACATCTTTCATTTAATATCTTTCACATGTAGTTCTTTTTATGTACACAATCACACATGAGCCTTATCTTCCCTCCATTTATCATCTACACATTCATCTATGATTATCAATTCATCTCAACCATTCACATAGCCACCAAATCTCTACCATTGATTATTTTGGTTGAGGCCTATATAAACACCCTCTCATTCCATACTACAATCTATCCATCATTTTTATATAGTGTCCACATTATCATCCTGAGCATATTGAGCATTTTAGAATCCATTAAGCATATTATCATTATCATCCATCCATCATGGTAGCTTTGATTTTCATGATTGTTCATTGTTGAGAAGAAATCCACATCACAAACAAGGAATCATACAATCTATGTGATCTTGTTCTTGAATTGCATGTATTTGGTTTCACTTGGATTTGATTCTTTAATGGTACTAGGATTAGGTTTTTATTTGCATGATTGATCTTATTAACCTAATTTCTACCTATCACATTTTGGCACATTCGGTGGGACTCACATCCTTGATTAACTTTGCTATTTGAAGTTGTTTTTGTGAAGTTTAGATTTTTCAGAGTGCTTACGACAAATTTCAGTCGCTTCTGAGTGAAAAACAGTCACTTTTAGCATCACTTTTGAGCTACAATCCATCTCTTTTAGCCCTTTATACATTGCTTTTGACATGACAAAGATTTTTTTCGGCTAACAGTGGATCACTTTTGATTGAAAAATGGTTGCTTCTGGCTATTTTGGTCACTTTTGGCAGTCTAGGGTTTTTCTGTTATCATTTCATCTTGCAGGATGTTTTACTAGATTTTTATTTATCAAATCAAGGGTTTCATCTCTATTTTGTAGGATCTTGATCATCATACTATCATTCGCCAATCAATTTGATTACGGTTTTCATTTTAATTGGTCTAGCATCCTTGATTTTGTAAGATCTCATCAATTTGCCATTCTTGGGTTTCCAATTGATCAATCTGTGGTTGTAGAGTGTTTATTTGATCATATTTCATACACTAGATTTGTCATTTTAGGGTTTGTAATCTTTATTAGCCATTTTTTTCATAACCCTAACCCTGGTTTTGTAGAAACAAGGATTTTTCATGCATCTGGCAAATTCAGGTCGCTTTTGAGTAGTAACAGTTTGCATCTAGGTTTTATGCATTGCTTCTAAGTTGTAACAGTTTGCTTTAGGCAAAATTTAGATCACTTTTGAGCAACAGTTGATTGCCTATGGTAACTATGTTTCGCTTTCAATTATGTCATTCATAGTTGGGTTTTTTTGGTTACTATTCATCTATTTGTGCAGCACCTTATCGTTTGTCTAAGAAAAGGAGGTTGTGAAATTACTAACATATCTATTGCAGCTTCGATCAGTCCAAGACATTCATTTTACCACTAATCTAGGAACATTTGGGCTTGGTGCTTAAAAAGAATCATTATTTGCTCCATGCTTGTTTTATCTTTCTTGATTGCTTGTTGTGCATGTGTGTAACCCAAATTTAATAGCAAGAGTATCCTCTCCCCTTCCCTATCAAATGGATCTTGGGCACATGAGAACTTGTTATTTTTTTTAGAGGGTCTTCCTTCCCAGTGTGAGAAGGGGTATGACCCGAGCAGTAATGGGCTAAAGCCAAGCACTTCCAAGCTGCTATATAAGAAAAGTGTTTGTGTCGAAAGCCACAAACAACGGGTGTTGTTGTGTTACACCGATGAATGTTTCCCCCAAAACCCCTTAGAGTGTAACCTCTTTGGGTTGGGAATCCTCCATTAACGGAGTGAATCACCACACATGTAGCCACCTGAATGGATACCCTTACTAGCAACCATATGTAGTAGCCAAAATCCTTCTATTTCTTGACGCAAAAGGCGGAGCCTTTAAAGCCACCTCAATTCTTGTGGTTCTTAGTAGAGATAGTAGGGACAATCCTAAGGTTTGCGAGCCTTGGGAAACTTGAAACTTGTTATGCATGAGAAGTGAATGCCATGGAGGGGAACCAGTGCTACCAAGATCCTAAAGCTATCCAATTTGAATAGGCACGGAAAGGGGACTCAACAAATATAGTCTTTTCTTAGCCTAGGTTGTACAAGTTTGTGAATGTTGTGAGTGTGTGACTTAAATCATTGTTTTCTTGTAAAAAAATCATCAAAACACACTCTCTATTAGACATAGATCACCTTTGAACTGTAATTGCTCACTTTTGGCAAAACTAGACCCTTTTAAACAAAAGCTCCTCGCTTATGGAAAAAATTGTGTCGCTTTTAAATAGTAGTAGCTTGCTTTTTGACTAAAATTGATCACCTCTAGTAAACCTAGTTGCTTTTGGTCAACACTGTAGTATGTCACCTGAAACAATCCAAATCACTTTTGAGTTATTACCCATCACTTTTGGCCTTTTCTAAGTTGCTCTTGAGCTATTATCTATTGCTTCTAGTCAAACATCAACAATCTGCATCAACCTAGCCCAATAAGTTGCATTTTTAGACTTCTTAACTCTATCACCAGCTTTTAGACATTCCTCTGATCATCTGTAGCCATCTGAACATCATCTCCTATCTTGAGCATACCAAACCATTAGACTTTTTGAGATTTCCATCCTTTTGAGACCCCAAACCAGCAACCAATCATCAAAACAATCAACCCAACAATAGAAAACATTATCCCTTTGGCTTTTATCTAGCCTTAGTAACATCAACAAACAACATCATCAATCAACTTTTCCCTTGAGTTTGTGAGCTATTCTCTAGGGGAGTTTATCCAAACAAACAACCAAAGCAATCCAATAACAACAACCAATAACCCATTAACAAACCAAGCAACTAGAAAACTAACAAAACAAACCATCAACAAGCAATCAACAAACCAATAACTTTTGGGTCTCAACCATTGACAAACTAATCCAATCTCCATCATAAACCATCATGCCTCAAACTAGGAGCCAATATAGAGCTGAAATGGAAGCAAAATTGTGAGCTGAAATGGAAGCCAAAATGAAACAATTTTACCGGTAAGCCTTCTTACATGTTTATACCTGAAGGATACACTGCTGGCTCATCACCTTCACAACAAGTGCAACATCACCCATTTATAGTGACCTATGAAGAGCAATCCCAAGATGATTTATCTAAATTTTGAGACACACACATATGGGACCAAGTTGAGAAGCTTATTTTATCTGGTCCTGATCGCTATTTCTTACAACTAGCCCATATGGGAGCCAAGTTACCAAGCAACTTTGAGATGTCCACCATTCATAAACAAGATCCAAGCACTCCCACTATTGTTGCAAAGGGACCATCCAATATAGCCACACCATCTCATACCATATCTATGCTACAAAATCCACCTTTCAATCCATCTCCCTCATTGCCTATTGCTACACCATCAAGCCCACCATGTAGGGACTACACTCTAGAACTTTTAATAACTCCAACCAAGGTACTTCCTTACCTTTCACAAGATTTGAGCTTTCCACCTTACCATGTTTCACAACATACCCCCGCTCCTACTATGACCGTATCCGTGCCTCAAGTATCACAAGCTATCCCAATACTGCAAACTCCATAAGTTTCACAAGCTATCCAAACATCACAAGCCAAACAATTCTCACAACCATTACAAGTTTCTACTATTACATCACATGTGGAAACCACACCCCAAACTGATACTCTTATAACCTCTAATATGGTCTCCATGATTTCCATGAATCCGTCCAACACACCATATAACCCCAATGTTAGTCTCATTGACATGAGTGACCAACCTATTATATCACAAGCCAATCCTAGCATTGTTGTCTCTTATGTCAATCCATCTTATGCAACCCAAGGATTACCCATTGTCACCCAACATATGACATATATCAATCCATCTCAATGTACTCATGTTGTCCAAAACATAAACCCAAATGTCCATCCTTCTTCATCCACCAATCCTTCCATTGCTTACCATAATGCAAAGCCAACTCCAATCCACAATCATTGATTAACATCAATCCATCCTCTAGTTCCCATGTGACGCAAAATCTTGGAGTCAATCCATCACACTACACCCAACCACCACTTGTGTCTCAAGGACAACAATCACCAAACACATATGTGTCGCATACCAATCCTTCGGCATATAATGTGAGCACTCAACCTCAACAAACGGTCATACCCTCATACATTTCATAGCAACAATATACACCATAGTACATTCCACCTCCAAACCATCAACCCTCTTTGCAATAACAACAACTATCTCAAGCAGATATTGAACAAATGATTAACAAGCTAGTAGGACAAAACAAGAAGACATTTTCCTTGGGAGATATATGCTCTTATCCATTTGACAAGTCACTTCACATGACACCTTTTCCGCCACATTTTGAAATCCCACAATTTGACAAATACAAAGGGAAAGGTAATCTGGATGACCATATTAGAGTATTCTATGTTGCATGTCTCGATGTCGCTCAGGATGATGCATATCTCTTGAGACTATTCCCCTAAAGATTAGCGGGACAAGCTCTTGAATGGTTCTCTCACTTACCTCCAGGAATCAAGACTTTTGTGGAAATAGAGAATAGATTTCAATCCCATTTCTCTTTCAACATTGAACATGAGGTGAATATGAATGATCTTGTCAATAACGAACAACGCAATGGTGAAGCTTTCTCATCATTTACCCAACGATGGCGCAACATGTCTAGCAAATTATCATGACAAATACTCGAGAAACAACAACTTGACATCTTTGTCCAAAATCTTCATCCTGAGCTCTCATTCCAATTGCAATTGCAAAGTGCTAGCACCTTTGATGAACTCATTTCCAAAGGAACCACCATTGAGCGAGCTTTAATTGCTAATGGCACCATCAAAATTTTCAAAGACAACAAGGAAAATCCTCAATTTTCAAATGAAAAATCCTTCTTTTGGAACAAAAACAAAAATGTCATTAATGATGGCATTGTGGATGCAATGAACATACAAACAATGAAAGCTCCCATTAACATTCACGCTGCATCTACAGCTAATCCACCTTTTTAATGAAATCGACCAAGAGCAAATCCAACACCTAGATGATAATTTACTCCTTTAGGGGAACCCATGGAAGTTATCTTTCACAAACTTATCTAAGTGGGAGATATCACATTACATGAAGCTCCACCTAGCGCATAACATGTGAGAACAAGGAAGACAAATGAAGTTAGAAATAGAAACTAAATGCAAAAATACACTAAGTTATACCTTCAAATGTGATCCCTCTCCTTTGATAGGGTGGAAGGAGTTGCACCCAAACTCCTTAGATTTTACCCAAGTAGATGAATGTGGATTACTCTATTACTTTCAACACAATAGGATGAGAGATTTAGATTTAGATGGAGATTGAGATGAGGATGAAGAATGATTTTGGCATTATGATGGTATGATGAGGAGATTTGAGAGAACTTTGGGCATGGTAAGGATACAAGAAGAAGTTCCTCTTCAATGTCTTAGAGAAGGGTCTCATTTATAGATTATTCGAAAGAGGATGGAGGGTGAGGATCAAGAGTTGAGTTCAAGGGCTAGAAATGAATGAGAGCTAGGGTTAGGATTGAAGCCATAGCCTTGTGACAAGTGTCATAAGGGGAGTGGATGAGAGAGATCAAGGGTTGAAGATTGGTCAATGGGATTGGAGGGCTCTCATTATTTGTGAATTTTAAATTCACATGGCGAAAGGTGTTGAGGATAAAAATGAATTAAAAAGTCATTTTTGGGAAGAGTGGATATGACAAGTGAATTAAAAATTCAACTCATGGGGGAGTGTGAATTAAAAATTCACTTTTATGTGGAGATGTGAAGGTTGAAGGACACATGTACACTTACATGTGTAAGAGGGTGATAAATGATGGGTAAGGAGGATTTGACCCTTTGAATAAAAAATTGATTTTTATTTAAAGGTGTGTGGAAGGATGGGATAAGCAAAGTTAATTAAGTGTTAAGCTTAATTAATTTAGGTCTAGGGGGTAGGTAGGCTAGGGTAGCTAATTAAATAATTGATATTTAATTAACTAGGATAGGGATAGGTTGATTAGTAGGGTAGATTAATTAGATAAGAATGATTTATCTAATTAATAAGGATTAGGGAAATGGACAAAATTAACTAAATAAATATTGAGAATATTTATTTAATCAATAAGAATATAGTTGTAAGGTATAGTGATAAATTAAATGAATTAATTGATCACAAGGGATAGACAGATGGTTAGGGATAAATTTTTTTAAATAAAATAAATTTATTTAATTAATAGGAGGGATAAATTAGTGTAGAGGTACAGGAAATTGGTTTGCAGAGCAAGTCAATTTTAGGTGTCTACATTTGCCCCTCTTTGAGATGGTGTTGCGGTTAAGTAACATCATTTCAAAGAAGTTAAAACATAGAGATGGATTGGATAGAAAAAAGATTTTGGTTTGGAAGAATAGGGTAAGGGATAATTGGTAAGGGGGATGCCCCCTTGAGAGGACAGGTGGGTTGCAAGAACACGGGTGTGCACTCGAAATGAATGAAGCAGATTGGTTGAAATGGTTAGAGCATAATGAGTGAGATGAAATATTGATGATGTTGGGTAGATGATTAGATGATAGATGGATTGGAAAATGGATGATTATTGTGCTGAAAATGATTTAGAGCAATCCTAGGTTTGATATAGCAAAGTGGATGTTTTCACCAAGGTATAGAAGACCAGGGTGATGATGTTTATCCAACATTTGCATGGACTAGACACACAGACAAAGGGATGATCTCATGCATGCCCAAGATAGTACAACCTTGTCTAGATGAGGGAAGGGGACTCATAGCATAAGCCCTTAATACACAAAAGGTATGATGAACCTTAGATGCACAAGGAGATCAATATGCTAGAACCGACACTACGATCCACAAGATATGAATACTAGCTTGGAGTAATGAAACCAACCCACAAGCATAGCATAGAAAAGAAAGACTATGCCCCATTCTAGATGTTTTCACCACATACCATGATATAGTAAGATCAAGGTAGCTTTGATGTGATCTTCGAAGAGGACAAAAGATAAAAATCAAAAACGAAAAGACCAACGAACCAAACAAGTGACCATTGTATCTCTTGCCAAGATGGATGATGATAGGATATATTCTGCCTATCCTAGGAATGATATATCCTAAGGTAGGAATCGATTGATGATTAGATCATGCTTAGTTGATGTTGCAAGATTGGCTCAAGATATGATGGTGACAAGTGATGGTTGATGCTGATTTGATAGTTGATGATTTTGATTAAGGGATGGTGCTTAGATAGGTGATGCGATGCTTGGATCTAGTGTAAGCTCAGTGGGTTGGATGTGTGCATCTTAGGTACCTAAGTACTGGAAACTTCTTTCGTATTCCAGACCGCCTGCATACCCTGTATCCACAGGATCAAGGCACATTAAGATGCAGGTGGTGATGATATGTAGTTCTGATTTGTGATGATGATGTGGGGTGATCGAGGATAGATGTGATGATGGTGGAAGATGATGTGTTGGATGATTTGGGTGATTTTGAGGATGTTGGAAGATGATGAGATGTTGATGGAACAATGTTGATTTTATGATGGATATTTTTTGTGGGATTTTATGGATTTTTTGATTTTTTTGGACTTTTGTGATTTTGGAAAGGGAATGATTTATTATGATGGTTGCATTGGATTTCATTTGGATAGCCTTTGCACTAAATACCAATGACAAGGGAACACCAAGTCTAGAGGTGAAGGTGATGGGGTTGGATAGGAGATTTGTGGTAGATATATGGATACATGCAGATAAGGGATAGGATGGGGGATAAAGGAGCAGGTATGGATACATGATAGATGGATGGGGTGTTTTAGGATTTTCTCCAAGGGCTAGGTTACAAGGAATCATATGCCCCAATTCTTAGAATTTTGCATGATGGGTTCCTGTTTGAATGGATGGACTTTGTAGTAGATGGATGGAGGATATACTTACAAAGGGAGTATGCCAAGAGGCCTCCAAAGCATGTTGTTGATATTTTGCCCCTTGTCTTTATCAAGATCAAAGGTGGGAGATGGTAAAAGCAAGATATAATGGATATGATGGATGGGAAATGATAGGATAAATAGGGGGTAGTGGATAGGAATATGATAGGATAAGGATACATGGATAGGATATGCAAAAGGATGTTATGGATGTGGATGATTAGATCATTTTGCCTCCAAGTGTAGGGATACAAAATGGATGGAAAAGGGATTACGCATGATGCCCACAAGGGTTTTTCATCATGGTACTTGCCCAAGGTGCCACAAGGAGTGGTTTTCACAATTGGATGGATTTTTTTCTCTTTACTACTTTCTTGATTTTTTTATTTTTTTGCTTTTTTGATGGAAGGGGGACTCTAGCATCTATTTCCATAGCAAGGTGGAGATGGTCCCATATTGGATAGCATTTTGGATGTTGATTGTATGTATGTTGGTAGATAGGAAAAGATGGAATGGATGGTGGATAATGGATTATGATGTGGATTATGCGAAAGCATGGACCATAGGAATGTGATGGGGAAGATATGTAGGATGGTGAATGAAAGATGGAGAGATGGGGGTATGTGGGAATGTCAAGCGGTGGAGGGGAACCAAGACCAATGGTTGCACACACCATGATGTATTTGTAAGCTTGTACTTTGGATGTGGGGTTGGAAGTAATGGGGATTGGGATAAAAGATTTTTGGATGGTTGATTTGGGGTTTTAGGGACCCAAATGGACTTAGGAATTGTGGTATTTTTAGATGGGGAGAAAGATGTTTGGGATTTTTGAGTTGATTGGGATGTGGATGCCTCATTAGATTTTGGTGCTTTTTGTTTAAGGACCCACACCATTTTTGTTTTTGCTTTTTCTTGTGATGGTGTGGGATTTGATAGCCTTTTGGATTTTTGATTTTGCTTGGAAGGGATAACATCTTTAGGCTTTTGTGCTTTATGAGTTGAGGTATTCAAATTATTAGTTTTGAATCCCATGGATTTGGGGGAAGTTGCATGTTTGAAAGATGTGTGCTTTTGTTGGTCTTGATTGGGAATTTTATGGGGTTTATGGGTGGAGGGGTAAAAAGTGGATTTATGGATAAATGAATGAGGGGATTTGAGGATAGGGATGTTTGGGAGGATGGGAGGATAAGAGGATTTATGGATAGGGATGTTGGGAGTTGGTAGGATAGGAGGTAGAGTGGATTTAATAGGAATATTTGGAGTTGGAAGTAATGGAGGTAAATTTGATGGAGGAAGATGGATGGTCACATGCTTTTGCAAATGATATGATGATGGAGGGGGGATGACGACATATGCTTTGGGAGTGAGATCAGATGCACCATGTTTGGGATTGGATGAATGGATTTTGGAAGGTGGGTGGATGGTATCAACATGTTTAGATTGTTTTCCTTGGGATGTATAGCCAAGGCCATGCGAGGATGGATGGAATGTGGTGTGGATGGGCTCCAAGATGCCTTGTTCATGAAGGCCTAAGCCTTTTCCTTGATAGTTCATATGTTGGAGCATGCAACATGCAATGGGATGTTTGGTGCTTTGGAAACAAGATGCAAGTCCATTATTTGTTGGAGAAGGATAGGTGGTGGATGGAAGTTGTTCACCTCCTACGAGGGGGTCACCACGGATGAAGGTGCTTTGTCCAAGTGAATATGAGGATGGATTTGGGATGGGATTGGTAAATGGGGGTGAAGGATTAATGGTGGATGATAAACGGGGTGGTAGAAGATGGTGTGAGATCAATAAGTTGATCAATAGATGGGAGGGGATCGGGGATGGGATTAGATGGGATGGTTAGATCTTGATTAGGAGTAGGGGTTGATGTTTCAACATGCTTTGTATTTGATTCTTGACATAGCTCATGTACTTGGATAGAAGTGGGAGTGACTTGGATATATGTGGTGGGTGCTTCAATGGATGTGATAGGTGCTTGACTTGAACATGGCTGCATGATGGTTCTTGATTTATGATAGGAGATTGTTCAAGAGGTTTGGTGGATGTTGGATTGCATGAGGGTGTTTGATTCCTTGCTAATAGCCAATGGATGGCATCCTTCATGAGTGTATGCGTTAAAGAACAATATAATGGATGGATGATGATGGTGGATGGTGTAGGATTAGGGTTGGGATTGGATAGGTGGGTGATGGGATTAGGTTGTGATGGTTCATGGATGAGTTCAAGGATAGATGTTGGACTAGATGGTGGTGTTGGAGGGGTGGAGGGTTTGGGGGATTCCATTGCTTTACTTGGTGATGTTCTTTGGAGGAAATCCCACAAGGATTCTTTAGATGTCGTGGGCTTAGGATTTGGAAGATTTGATGGTGGATTAGATGGTGTATGGGTGATGCGGGTTGGTGGATTGGGAGATACATAAGATGATGGATTAAGGTTGGGGGGATATTGTGATGGGAGGATTGGAAGATGGGGATTGGGGGATTGGGGATTTGTGTGGGGAAATGGTTGTTGATATAAGCTTTGGATTTCAAATATAAGGTATGATAGATTGGTGTTCCCTTGATCAAAGTTAGCATGACAAAGGTTGGGGGATGGATAAGTTGGAGGTATTGATTGGCTGGATAGGTACGATGGCATGGATATGTAAGGGGATGGAGATTGATATGAGGGTAAAGGTTGATATGAGGTCAATGGTGTGGGTATTTAGGATGAAGGTTGGTATGATGAAGGTTGAAAGAATGAAGATTGACATGATATTGATGGGGATGAAATGTAGGGTGTTTGTTGATGTGATGGACGTTGGTATGAGGTTAATGGTGTGGATATGTAGGATGTTGAAGGTTGATATGATGAGGGTTGATATGATAAAGATGGGGTAGGGGTTTGGGATTCTCCAATGATGAGGTGTGCTAAGGGTATATCTTTAATGTCATTTTTGCATTTCTCCTTAGCATTAGGATCCATGTTCTCATAGACTTTTCTAAGTCTTTGTAAGTGTTGCATTGCTACATAAGGATCCATTTTGTTGGAGAGATATGAGATGAAATGGAGGATAGTGGATGATTGTGATGTTGGGGATCAAATTTCAAGACCTTAGGATGATTTGATTTGATTTGATTTGATTTGATGAATGGTTCTCTATGCTTAAGATAGACTAATGATCTTATGCAAGAGGGTTGATTGGGTCGATTTGATTAGGTGATCAATTAGGGTCTTGATTTTTGATTGGGTTGATTTGGATTTGGAGTTTGATAATGATATTGGGGGATTTGGATAATGATTAAGATTGATGTTGATTTTGGATTGGATTTGGAATATGGTTTGGAAGATTATGGATTGATGTTGGTTAGATTTTGGATTTGATTTGAATGAGATGGGATTAGAATGATGTTCATGAATTGGATTAAGGTTGATGAGGGTGATTAGGATAAGATTGGATTGAATGATTTGGATGATGATGTCGATAAGATAGGTTGCTAGGATGATTAGGATAGATGGGTGATTAGATTAAGATGAAGTGGATAAGAATGATTAGGATGATGGAGATAAATTGTGACTAGAGAGGAAGTGGATTAGAATTTGATCAAGCTCAAATAAGGGGATTGGATAAGCTCAACTGGTGCAGGAGCACCCCTTCAAAACAGAACATAAGTCTATTTATAGTATGTTGACTTCATGATGTAATAAGGTCCATTGGACCAATGCGTATGTTTTAGATTGATCTAGGAGGATGTATAGGTAGTTAGAAGTTTGTTATGACAACTATCTTAGTTGTCTCCTCCCAGCCGCTTGGAAGCTCCTAGCTGCTAGGAATCAAGTTTGTAGTACTCACGAAGAGTTGCTATTTATGCCCTAGATCAGTTTGTTTTAGACAAGTAGACTAGACAGGAGATACAATTGAGAGTTCATATGGTGGCATAGGAAAAATAGAGATAGTGTGTTTGGAGATTTGATAGAGCACTGTGATCCAGTGTGACTGGAATATTTGTATGCATTTTCTAATATTGAAATAAAGGAGATCCCATTGGTACTATCTGTCTGATTTCAATTTACCTGTGTAATCATTTTTCCTATTTGCAGGCGAGATGGATTTACTTATCCATTCCACCGGTTGATTCTCTGAATCGGTGGAATGGCCCTGTATAGTAGATTAGCTTTACTTTTCATTTTTTTCTGTTTGTGCATTTCATGTTTTGGGATCGAGTTGTGGCATGCAGTAATCATTCCTAGCATCCTCATGTGCTAGGGTTTGAAGGATAAGTTCTATGTTGAAATTGTCAAGGAAGCAGATCGGTCGATATTAGGGTTTTCGTGCAAGTTTGTGAAGACATCAACGTGAGAGGAACCATCGGGTTGAAAAGTTTCCATTGCACCGACAGGGGGCACTTTCACCGATCGGGGTGACAAATACAAAGTATCACCAACTTGAAGAGTATATCAACATAAGTCATGGTATCAGCCAAGCGATGTTGAGATCTGCCGATGTGTAAAGTCTGACCGATAGGCGTGAAGTGTGGATAGTCCATTGGGGAGAGAAGAGTCATCGGCGAAGGGTTTTTGGTCTCTCCCGATCAGTTAAGTCTCACCAATGGTAGTAGATATCTAGACTATCAGTGTAAATAGGAATATCGGTGAAGGGGTTTTGAGTCAGGCCGATGGTGAAGCTAGTGCTAAGGCTTCAATGTGACAATCGACATTGGCGAACGGTCAGAAAGTTAGGCTGATGGTTCATATGTTGCCAATAGGCAACCAATGACTAGAGTAGTCCAAGTTTCATCGGTAGGAAAGATACTATCAGGCAGTAAGGGTTAAGCTATACCGATAGGCAAAGCCTTGCCGATAGGCAATAAAGTGAAAGATATCCATCGGCGTGAGGTGGACTTCGGTGAGACAGTTTTCCTGGATGCCGATAGTGGTTGGTTAGGTTGATAAGTGTATATCAGGGAGACATTGTGGTAGATCTTGCTGATGGAATGAGAAACACCAAATTCCACCATTAGTACACGTCTCTAGCTGTGGCTCTGTACCATAGTGGTATCAGAGCAAAGGTTTGATCTTCTAGAGAGATAATAGGATAGTAAGATGTCGGGTGATGAAGGATCATCAGAACTTCTAGAAAGGATGACCAACACTGAGTTGGCTATGCTGGTGAAGAAACAAATTGCAGAGAGCAAAGTTGTGAAGGCTCAGAATCAGGAATTGAGAGGTGAATTGGAAAAGTTGAGGGACAGAGTAGGTTCTGGTAAAGAAGAAGATAGGGAAGAAGAAGAGATCCCTAGGTGGAACGAGGAGGTCGTTCCTATAGACTAGAGACCACTTTTGAATGCCCTCAAAGCCATGGAGAGGAGGACCATGGATGTGAAACTAGATTTGCTAGTGTTTACAGGAAAGATGGAACCTGATTCAGTGATGGAGTGGATAGACTCCCTAAGCAATTTCTTCGAGATAGAGGAGATACTAGAACAGCAGAGAGTGAAGATAGCCCAATCAAAGATGAAAGAAGCTACATTGACATGGTGGAATTTTGTCCAAGATGACAGAGTACAAGAAGGAAAGTGTAGAGTCACTACATGGAAGAAGATGATGGCTTTAGTGAAGGAAGCCTATGTTCCATTGGATTACAGTATCCAATTACACAAGAGGAAGCAAAACCTGAAGTAGAAGGAGCTAGATGTCAGCTCATATACAGAGGAATTCATGAAACTTTGTGTGAAGACAAAGGTAAAAGAGAGTGAGGAAGAAAAGGTAGCCAGATACCTTAATGGATTAAGGTTCAACATTCAGGAAGATTTGAATCTGCATAACCCAGATACAATCCAGAAATGTTTTCAGTTGGCATTGAAAGTGGAAGAGAAGTTAAAGAGAAGACAAGAACAGAACAATAGAGGAAGAGGAAAATAGCAAAGAGGTGGAAGAGGTCCTTTCAGAGGTAGAGGACATGGATTTGGATATCAAGGAGAATCCAGTCATGACAATAGCAAGGGAGATAACAGTCAAAACCAGAGAGAAAGTTACAATCAGCAAGGAAATTTTAGAGGTAGAAGACCTTTCAAAGGAAGATCCTAGGGTAGAGGATCTATCAAATGTTATAACTGTAACAAAGAAGGCCATATAGCCAGTAGATGTCCAGAAAAGGCAACAAGCTCAACAGGAGAAAGGAGAACAAATCTTATCCAAGAACCTGATAGTCAAAGTGCTACAAGCTCAAACACTTTTCAAAGTGTGAATGCTCCTAACAATTATGGATATCCATAGAGTGGAGAATCTCTAATGATGAGAAGAACAATGACTACCATGAAGGTACCTGATAAAGAACCCCCACAAAGAAAGTCTTTTTTCAGAACTACATGCAAGGCAGGAGGTAAGGCATGTAAAGTTTTAATTGATTCTGGTTCTACTAAAAATTTTGTATCTGATGAAATGGTAACAAAGCTTAAGCTTAGAAGATTACCTCACCCATCCCCATATAAGGTCTCATGGCTTACCCAAGGTCAGCAAACAGTTGTAGAAGAGCAGGCTTGGGTACAATTTCAGATTGGAGCATATAAGGACAAGTTATTGTTTGATATCACCAAGATGGATGCTTGCCATCTTTTATTTGGAAGACCATGGCAGTATGACTTGAAGGTACGCCATGATGGTGTTAGAAACACCTATTAAATCACCAAAGATGGTATGGTGACAAAGTTGATTCCATGGACAGAGAAGGAGGAGAAATCAAAAGGAAAAGAGGTGAAGGTAATGCTGATGGAAGGAAAATAGTTCATGAAAGAAGTAGCAGCAGAAGGTGCAGTTGCATATGCCCTAATTCCATGTCTAACAGTGAATAAAGAATAGCAGCAAGAAGTCAAGAAAGAGAAAAAGCAGAGGTTCATAGACCCAGCTATCCAAGAGTTATTGGATAAGTGTAAAGGCATCATTTCTGATGGAATGCCAAGATCCCTACCACCTATAAGAGATATCAGCCATTGCATAGATCTAATCCCAGGATCTACACTTCCAAACAAAGCAGCATATAAACTTACTCCAAAATAGAATGCAGAAGTAGCAAGACAAATTGAGGAATTGTTAGACACAAGTCTGATTGGTAAAAGTTTAAGCCCATGTGCAGTACCAACTATACTAGCACCAAAGAAAGAAGGCACTTGGAGGATTTGCACAGATTCCAGAGCTATTAATAAGATCACAATCAGGTATAGGTTTCTAATACCTAGGATAGAGGATTTACTTGACTATTTGGGAGGTGCTAAGTATTTTACACAAATAGATTTGAAGAGTGGTTATCATTAGATTAGAATTAGGCCAGGAGATGAATGGAAAACAACATTCAAAACCAATGAAGGGTTGTATGAGTGGAAAGTTATGCCTTTTGGTTTGTCTAATGCACCTAGTACTTTTATGAGATTGATGAATGAGGTTTTGAGAGAATTCATGGGAAAGTTTGTCATAGTATATCTAGATGATATTCTGATTTTCAGCAACACAAAGGAAGAACATCTCAGACATATAGATTTGGTTCTCAAGAGGTTACATGAAGAGTAGCTGATGATAAATGTGGACAAGTGTTTGCTCGTGCAAGAGTAGATCACATATTTGGGTTTTGTCATTTCTCAAGGTAAGTTGCAAATGGATAAGGAGAAGGTAAGTGCCATTTTGTCTTGGCCAACTTCAAGGACTATGAATGATGTCAGAAGTTTCCATGGGTTAGCAACCTTCTACAGAAAGTTTATAAGAGGGTTTAGTCATATTTGTGCACCTATGCTTGATACCATAAAAGGAGGACAGAAGTGTAGATTTGCTTGGACTAAGGGAGCAGATGATTCTTTCGAAACATTAAAAAAATAGGTGGCACATCAGCCAGTTCTTGTACTTCTAGATTTTAACAAAATCTTTCAGGTAGAATGTGATGCAAGTCACATGGCCATTGGAGCAGTACTCAGCCAAGAAGGTAGGCCTATTGCATTTTTCAGTGAGAAGATAAATGATGCTAAAAAGAGGTATTCATCATATGATTTAGAGATGTATGCTTTAGTCCAGTCACTCAAAAAATGGAGGCATTACTTGATGCCAAAGGAATTCATAGTATTCACAGATAATCAGGCTTTAAGCTTTATCAATAGCAAGGAAAAGCTGAACCATAGACACATGAAATGGGTAGAAACTTTACAACCTTTTACTTTCACATTGAAGCATAAGAAAGGAGTCAAGAATAAGGTAGCAGATGCCTTAAGCAGGAGAGCTCTAACAGTCAAACAAATTCAGTTGGAAAGTGTTGGAATTGATTCATTGAAGACCATGTATGCTGATGATGAAGATTTTGGAGAGATATATCAGGTATGTACTTCTTTTGGAGATAAATATCATGCTGAGTTCTCTAAATTTCTGATCCAGGATGGATTGCTGTTCAAAGGTGGACAGTTGTGTATTCCAAGGTGTTCTATGAGGTTGAACATCATAAAAAAGAAACATTGTGGAGCTATGGCAGGACATTTTGGTTTGGATAAGACTCTTGATCTTGTTAGAAGACATTATTATTGGCCTAATTTACAATCAGATGTCAGAAAGTTTGTAGAGACATGTGTGATATGTCAGAAAGCAAAAGGGAGATCAACTAATGTAGGTTTATATTAGCCTTTACCCATTCCTTCCAGACCATGGGAAAGCATAAGTATGGATTTTGTCTTGGGTTTACCAAGGACAAGGAAAGGATTTGATAGTGTTTTTGTTGTAGTGGACAGATTCAGTAAAATGGCACATTTCTTGCCATGTAAAACCACTACTGATGCTTCATATATTACAGATTTGTTTTTCAAGGAAATAGTCAGAATCCATGGGTTGCCATTGAGCATAGTGTTAGATAGGGATGTGAAGTTTATTGGTCATTTCTAAAGAACTCTGTGGAAGAAACTTGGAACAAATTTGTCTTTCTCATCCGCATATCATCCTCAAACAGATGGACAGATTGAAGTAGTCAATCGTTCCTTAGGGAATTTGCTCAGATGTTTGACAAAACAACATGGAGAAAAGTGGGATAATATCCTATCTCAAGCCAAATTTTCCTATAATGATACTGTCAATAGGAGTACTGGGAAATCACCTTTCCAGATAGTGTATGGTATGCATCCAAGAGGAATTTTGGAATTGAGAGATCTACTTGCAGCAGACCCTGTTAGTGCAAAGGGAGAAGCTTTTGTAGAAGCTATAAAAGAGGTTCATGATCGAGTAAAGACCCAGCTACAGCAAACTACATTGAAGTATAAAGCATATGTTGATAGAAAGAAGAAAGATGTATAGTTTAATGTTGGAGATTTGGTATGGGTTCATTTGAAAAAGGAAAGACTTCCTAAGGGCAAATATACTAAACTCATGTAGAGGAAGATTGGACCATGTCAGATTTTGAGAAAGCATGGACAAAATGCTTATAAGGTACAACTCCCTCCAGATCTTGGTTTATCACCTATATTCAATGTATGTGATTTAACTCCATACAAACATAATCTAGATGAAGAACAGGAACTCCTACAGGATACAGCAGCTGATGACATTCCAAAGCATGATTCACCACAGTTGCAGAAGGTTTTGGACACAAGAATGATCAAGAAGACCCAGAACAAACAATATTTGGAATATTTAGTGGCTTGGCAGGGAAAACCTGATTTAGAAGCAGTGTGGATGACTAAAGAGCAGATCCAGAAACATGGTGCAGATCTACATACTCTCATCTCAAGTGGACTTGAGATTTCTTCTTCTGGGGAGTATGGTGCAGGAGCACCCCTTCAAAATAGAACATAAGTCTATTTATAGTATGTTGACTTCATGATGTAATAAGGTCCATTGGACCAATGCATATGTTTTAGATCGATCTAGGAGGATGTACAGGTAGTTAGAAGTTTGTTATGACAACTATCTTAGCTGTCTCCTCCCAGCCGCTGGGAATCAAGTTTGTAGTACTCACGAAGAGTTGCTATTTATGCCCTAGATCAGTTTGTTTTAGACAAGTAGACTAGAGAGGAGATACAATTGAGAGTTCATATGGTGGCATAGGAAAAATAGAGACAGTGTGTTTGGAGATTTGACAGAGCACTGTGATCCAGTGTGACTGGAATATTTGTATGCATTTTCTAATATTGAAATAAAGGAGATCCCATTGGTACTATCTGTCTGATTTTGATTTACTTGTGTAATCATTTTTCCTATTTGCAGGAAAGATGGATTTACTTATCCATTCCACCAGTTGATTCTTCGAATCGGTGGAATGGCCCTATACAGTAGACTAGCTTTACTTTTCATTTTTTTCTATTTGTGCATTTCATGTTTTGGGATTGAGTTGTGGCATGCAGTAATCGTTCCTAGCATCCTCATGTGCTAGGGTTCGAAGGATAAGTTCTGTGTTGAAATTGTCAAGGAAGCAGATCGGTCGATATCAGGGTTTTCATGCAAGTTTGTGAAAGCATCGGCGTGAGAGGAACCATCGGGTTGAAAAGTTTCCATTGCGCCGACAGGGGGCACTTTCACCAATCGGGGTGACAAATACAAAGTATCGCCGACTTGAAGAGTATATTGGCGTAAGTCATGGTGTCAGCCAAGCGACGTTGAGATCCATCGATGTGTAAAGTCTAACCGATAGGCATGAATTGTGGATAGTCTATCAGGGAGAGAAGAGTCATCAGCGAAGGGTTTCTGGTCTCTCCCGATCGGTTAAGTCTCACCGATGGTAGTAGATATCTAGTGTATCGGTGTGAACATGAATATCGGTAGAGGGGTTTTGAGTCAGGCCGATGATAGATGTCTGGGTGATGGTGAAGCTAGCACTAAGGCTTCGGTGTGACAATCGACATCGGCGAACGGTCAGAAAGTTAGGCCGATGGTTCATATGTTGCCAATAGGCAACCAATGACTAGAGTAGTCCAAGTTTCATCGATAGGAAAGATACTATTGGGCAGTAAGGGTTAAGCTATACTGATAGGCGAAGCCTTGCCGATAGGCAATAAAGTGAAAGATATCTATCGGCGTGAGGTGGACTTCGGCGGGACAGTTTTCCTGGATGCCGATATTGGTTGGTTGGGCTGATAAGTGTATATCAGGGAGACATTGTGGCAGATCTTGCCAATGGAATGAGAAACACCAAATTCCACCATTAGTACACATCTCCGGCTATGGCTCTGCATCATCAACTTATGGGGTTTGATAAATGGGGGGATGGTTTAGCAGTGTTGGGAGGAAAACCTGGCTCGACGTGAGGGGGGTAGCCCCCGACTGGAAATTTTTTAAAAAATGGGCTTATAAAATTAATGTTTTTGATGGGAAATTTTGATTTTTGGACATGGATGAAGAAGGTGCTAAAATAGATGGAAATGGCACTGAAATAGAGAGGAATGGTGCTAAAGGATGTAAATGGTTGGATTGATGGATGAATTTGATTTTTCTTAGCAAGTAGACAAACAATCAAGCAAGAAAACACAATGGCCAAAGGTTTGATTTATGAAAAAAATTGATAATCAAGAATGTACAACCTAAGGCGAAGCAAGGATAATACTTGTGGGACAAGTAGAGGGATTTGGGCCACTAAAACAAAGGTTCGTAGTGAGTGTTTTCGTTCAGGTGGTTATACATGTGGCAGCAGTACTCTCCATTATGGAGTCTCCCAGCCTCCAAGGGTTACGCCTTAGAGGGTTTTGGGGGAGGTTGGTTGTCGGTATAACACAACAACACCTGTTGTTTGTGACTTTCATCCCAAACACCTTATTTTATATAGCGGCTTGAAAGAGCTTGGATTTAGCTTGTTGCCGCTTGGGTCATTCCCACCTTTCGAAGTGGGGTGGTAGGCCCTCTAAGGATTTAACAAAAGCAATACAACCATAAAAATACTTTTGATCCCCAAGTTCATACAAAGATGTGAGGGGAGAGCATGCCTATATTTTGTGCTTGCATCACACTAAACATGGTTCATTTTAGTTCTTTGGATTATGTTGGGTGTAGTGTTGTGAGAAGCTTTTGATTTCCAAGGTCACCAAATGGTGTGAGGGAAGAGCATACACTTTTCACACTACAAGAACAAATCACGAAAACACTTCACACAAATTAGATTGATTTTCTTGATTATATGAGTGAAGAATGTAGATTGTTGTTCTTTTTAATCCAATGATTTCATTGATACAATTTGTGGTTCTTTTTAAAACCCAAAATTGAAGTGTTTTGATAGTTGTTGTTGGCACACACTTGTCAATTTTAGAACACCAAATTCAAATGTTTTCTAAGATAATGCACACACACACAAAGATTTGATTGTTTGTTTGTTGATTTTATTGTACCAAATCAAAATGTTTGTCTAAGCTAACATGCAAGGGTTCATTTTAAGTTACAATTGAAATGTTTGTTAAACTAAAGATGAAAAACCTTACAAAAACTTGTTAGTGTCCTCAAGATGATGTTCATGACCTGTAAACAAGTTATCAGTCCCTGCACAGAACCCAAAAGTTAGTCTCAGAAAATAGCGCTAATACAGAGACAAGATAACGCTAATACAGAGGCAAGATAGCACTAATACAAAAGATAGCGCTAATCTTGAAAATAGTGCTAATACAGAAGATAGTGCTAATACAGAAAATAACGCTAATACAGAAAATAGAGCCAATCCAGATGCAAGATAGCGCTAATACATAAAATAGCGCCAATACAGAGGCAAGATAGCACTAAACTATGTTTTTACCTTAGTTTACAGTCTGCAATCAGAAAGATAGCGCCGAATTGGGTGATGATAGCACCAATATGGCACAGAGTTGGTCAACAAATGATTTTAGGAAGATTTTGCCATAGTCTCCCCTTCTTCATTGAAGATTCCTCTAAAAATAGAGTACGAAAAACCCAAGAAATAGCAATAAGACAAAGAAAGTCAGATAGATTTGTGAGTGAAAGTTAGGAGAGAAAGTGCTCAACAAAATAGTGCCACTGTGTAGGGTAGATAGCGCCAGACCTGCAAAAACACATCTCCAAAATAAAAACTCACAAAAAAAAAAAGAGATTAGATATGGACCTTGTGGGTCCCACCGGGCATGCCAATGTGAACAAGGAAGACAAATGAAGTTAGAAATAGAAACTAAATGCATAAATACATGAAGTTATACCTTCAAATGTGATCCCTCTCCTTTGATAGGGTGGAAGGAGTTGCACCCAAACTCCTTAGATTTTACCCAAGTAGATGAATGTGGATTGCTCTATTATTTTCAACACAATAGGATGAGAGATTTAGATTTAGATGGAGATTGAGATGGGGATGAAGAATGATTTTGGCATTATGATGGTATGATGAGGAGATTTGAGAGAAATTTGGGCATGGTAAGTATACAAGAAGTTCCTCTTCAATGGCTTAGAGAAGGGTCTCATTTATAGATTATTGGAAAGAGGATGGAGGGTGAGGATCAAGAGTTGAGATCAAGGGCTAGAAATGAATGAGAGTTAGGGTTAGGATTGAAGCCATAGCCTTGTGACAAGTGTCACAAGGGGAGTGGATGAGAGAGATCAAGGGTTGAAGCTTGGTTAATGGGATTGGAGGGCTCTCATTATTTGTGATTTTTAAATTCACATGGGGAAAGGTGTTGAGGATAAAAATGAATTAAAAATTCATTTTTGGGAAGAGTGGATATGACAAGTGAATTAAAAATTTAACTCATGGGGGAGTGTGAATTAAAAATTCACTTTTATGTGGAGATGTGAAGGTTGAAGGACACATGTACACTTACATGTGTAAGAGGGTGATAAATGAAGGGTAAGGAGGATTTGACCCTTTGAATAAAAAATTGATTTTTATTCAAAGGTGTGTGGAAGGATGGGATAAGCAAGGTTAATTAAGTGTTAAACTTAATTAATTTAGGTCTAGGGGGTAGGTAGGATAGGGTAGCTAATTAAATAATTGATATTTAATTAACTAGGATAGGGATAGGTTGATTAGTAGGGTAGATTAATTAGATAAGAATGATTTATCTAATTAATAAGGATTAGGGAAATAGACAACATTAACTAAATAAATATTGAGAATATTTATTTAATCAATAAGAATATAGTTGTAAGGTATAGTAATAAATTAAATGAATTAATTGATCACAAGGGATAGACAGATGGTTAGGGATAGATTTAATTAAATAAAATGAATCTATTTAATTAATAGGAGGGATAAATTAGTGTAGAGGTATGGGAAATTGGTTTGCAGAGCAAGTCAATTTTAGGTGTCTACAACATGTCTTCAAAGCTCCTTGGTATAAAGGGAACAAATATTGTGAATACCATAGAGTCAAAGGACATAAAACAAATGGTTGTATGTGCTTAAAACATGTCATTCAAGATTACATCGATCAGGGTCTAGCTAAAATCACACCACCAACATCACAACTGACACATCAACCAACTTGGAACTATGATCTAGATGCTTTCAAAAATCCACTTCCATCTCATGACAAGACAAGTAACCCTCATACTAGGAATGCTATCCATTACAACTATGAGTCATCCATGATTGGCCGCATTGACCGCACTTCCATTTCTACCATCACTATCCAAGGCAAAGCACCTGATTGTATTGTAACTACTAGAAGAGTCTATGTTACCATTCAAGGAGCACCTATCAATCCTCCTCAATTGCCTTCTAGTTATAATATCCTTGATCACCTTGGTAAAAATCTTGCACACATTTCCATTCTAGAGCTACTACGCATATCCCCCGCTCATAAAGCTATCCTTGAAAAAGCATTGCAAGAGTCTTTAGTGCCTTATAATATCGATACCATACAATTTCAATCTATGATAGCTAGCATTGCAACCCCTTGCCATCTCACCTTCTCTGATAAAGATCTTAGACCATTCATTAACCCATCACATAATGAAGCCCTCCACATAGAAGTATTTGTAATCCAACATCGTATCAAATGACTACTAGTGGATGGTGGAGCTATTCTCAATATATGCTCTCTAAAACTAATAAAATAATTGGGATATTCTAAGAAAATACTGATACTTCCAATGTCATTACCATCAATGCATATGATGATGCTGAGAGAGATACTGAAAGAGTCATCCATTTGCCTATCCAAGTTGGTCCTATCACTACTGACATCCACTGTCGAGTTCTTGATATTGAGCTTCCATATAACATTATCCTTGGTTGTCCATGGCTCATTGCCCTTAAAGTTGTTCCTTCCACATACCATCAGTTTTGTCATGCCTTTCAAGCCAAATATCAAAATCCTAGTCATATTCCCATTAACATCGAAGCTTATCCATCTTCATCCTATGTTGATCCATCCACCTCACTCAAGCCATCGTCCAACAAAGCCACTCCAAATCTTCATATCAAGTACATTAAACAATGTCTGGGTGAATACACACTGCAAGAATCTTCATCTGCATCCGTTTCTAATATGGAAGCTAGACTGTCTTTAGTAGGAGAGCCTTCTAACTTAGATATCATCGACTACTCCTCCCTTCATATCACCAATCTTTTTCAGGGAACCTCCATCTTCATGATTTCTATCACCCCTTCTCCATCTAATGATGAACTCGAGTCTAGTTCTCAAGATACCCCTAGTCCTATTATCAATCATATGCTCCCACAAGCTAAAGATGTTGGTAATTCATCCATCCCTCCTAAGTCCACCATTTCCAATCAAAAATCACATCACGTTCCCAAAACATATTTTGCCATCCCTCCTCCATCAAACTCTAAAGGTCAAAAGCATGTGACCATACACCTTCCACCATCCAATTTACCTCCACTTCTTCCAACTCCTAAACTCGCATCATCCATGTTATCTCCACTTCTTCCAACTCCTAAACTCCCATCATCCATGTTATCTCCACTTCTTCCACCTCCATTATCCTATAAATCACAAAAGCATGTGACTGTACACCTTCTACCATCTGATTTACCTCCACTACTTCCAACTCCAAATATCCCTCCATCTTCTTTACCTCCATTACTGCCAACACCTAATTATCCTTATAATCCTAATCATGACCAACAAATACACACATTGTCTAAACATAAAGCTTTTCCTCATTCCACCAACCCTGCTTCCATCAAACCCATGGGATTCAATAATAAAAATTTGGATGCCTCTAATTCTAAAGCCAGAAATACTACCAAGTAATCTAAAGATTCTCATTCCTTAGGGCAGCAATGCAAAGAATCATAGCCAAGTACATCTAAAAAGATATCTAAGCCCATAACTCTACAAGAAGAGCCCATGGCCAAAATGGTTTGGGTTCCTAAGCAAAAAAGCAAGCAAGCTAAATGAGGCATCCTTATCACCTCTCAAAAATGCCAACCATCCCCTTCCATCCAAACATCCCATTCCATCTAAAAATCACACAAGCAAAGCAAAAATGAGAACAAAAAATACTACATCTATGTGGGTTCCTAACTCATTCCATCACCCATCTCATAAACAAACATCCCCATTGCTTCCTACACCACCTTCCCATCAAAAGATTCATTGTTTATAATGATGTGTGTAACCATTGGTCATCATTCCCTTCCATTCTACAACATTCCCATATACCTCCATCTCCCTGACCTTCATCCATTATCCTATTTATCTCTCCCATTACTTTTCTATGGTCCATGATTTTGCATAAGCCTTCCATCCATCCTTGCATGAACCTTACATAATCCACACCATTATCCACTATCCATCTAATCCATCTGTCTTCCATGTAATTCCTTACCAACATCTATGAGCATATTGACATGGTCCATGTGATGAAATTTATCTCTAATGGGACACTATCACCTTTCATAGCAATAGACACTTAAGTCCCTCCTATCCATTACCATGGTGGAAACCTAGCAAACAGGCATCATGTGTAATTGTAATTTCCATCAAAAAGAAAAAAAAACACTTCCAATAGTGAAAACCACTTTGTGGCGCTTTGGATAACAAAAAAATAGTAAAGCTAAATAATTCGTCCTCTGGTGAAAACTTGGTAAATAGGTGCCTTAGATAAGTACCGTAGCAAAAACCTAGCAAACAGGTGCCATGTGTAGAGACCAGCCTCTATCATTTATCCAGTTGTTTGATCCGAGCTTTCCACAACATCATTCACTATCTTGCCTCCATAATCCACTATCATTCATATCTAAACATCGCAATCCATTATCCCTTATCCATTCATAATAAAATCCTTTTTGCCCTTACCTCTACCATGCTAGTTGTTGTAGTTTGGACTCTGTTGGGGTTAAGACATCATTTAACACATTAGCATACTATTCGCATAAACACACCTATTGCAGCATCTTCCTAATAAACTCCATCCCACACTAGGGGCACTTTTCGAGCCTTATTTGGAAGTGGATATCTAAAGCTCTAACTCATATCATCTCAAACATAAAAACATAGCAAAAATTCAAAAAAAAATCAAAAACATAGCAAAAATCCAAAAAAATCAAAGCATCAAAAAAATTCAAACAATAAAGTTGATCCTTTTTCATCAACTACCAACACAATAAACAAGAACTACATCTCATCTCTATCATTCAAATCCTTGATCCCATGGATACAGGGTATGTAGGCAATCTAAAATGCAAAGGAAGCACTTTGATTTAGGCATAGGTGATAGCCCTTTTTCATTATCCATCTTTCATCTTTCTTCTAATCATCTTTCAAATCATTCATCTCACTTTCTTCTATCTTTCATCACTTAAATCATCAATAAGCCTAGAACTACATATTTATCATGTCTCATAACCATCGTAATGTGCGTTGATCCCATGGATACAAGGTATGTAGTTAGTTTGGAATATGAAGGAAGTATCCAGTACGCAAGAATAGACAATCCACCCCACCTTCATGTTCTCTCATCCTCCATCTTCTTCTCTTTGACTAGTTCAAGAAAGAAGTAGACTATGCACATTAGAGAAAGCTCAAGCACTTTAACAAATCAAGGATAAGCCAAATCCTATTTGTCCGCATGCCTTAAGCCAACATTTGCTATAACATTTTATAAACATGTTTAGCCTTTAATAGGATACAACTTTCCTTTCAACAAGGCGCTAGTTTAAATCCATCTAGTAGCACTTAAATTTGAAAAGAGAACATGATGACAATATCTTTTATTTCATCTTTTGATTTATCTTTTGTCCCTTTCCTAGGCCTAATCAAGACTGCCTTGGTCTATCATATCTTGGTATGTTGCGATGAAGTACGGAATTGGGCATGGTCATATTGCTTTCGAATGCTGTGTCTATGGGATGATCTTATTCTCTTCCTATGCGTATTGGTATCTTGTACATGTTGGGATTAGCATCTTGCATATCAATATCTTTTGCATTTGAGAAGCTAAACAGTCTCTTATGCATTGAGACTATTCTATGCTAAGACTATTTCCATACATATAACCAATAAGGTGTCATTACATGTAGTGGAAATAAGCTCAAATCTTTGCTTGTAGCATCAAAGTCCATCCCAAAACACTAGCTTCTATTCATATCTTGTGTATGTTAGTTCAACATCTTGACCTCATACGTCTAGACAAGATTGTAGTATGCTAGTTATGCATTGGATACCTCGACACCTTGGTCCTTTATAGCCTAGTGCATAATATCCATATGCTATATCAAACATAAGGATTAGATTTCTCTACTTTTTGCAAAATTATCACAAAGTTGTCATATCATCTATCCATTCCATCATAAACCTCTATAGTCCTCAACCAAGATCAATCTTTCTCTCCATCTTCATTCTTCATTTCCCTCATCTTCATCCTACAAAGCAAGTGTGTTAGGCATACATAGGTACATATCATCATCATTATCATCTATATATATTTGCATTGTCATAACATCATCATCATGCATATCATTAGCATAATACATTATTACAATTTGTATATTCATATCATTTGCATTTATATCCATATAGACCATGAAAATACAAAAATACATAACATCATAACATAAGTGCATCCATCATCATCACAACATCACATAGATAACCAAAACCATCGTCATATATATATCATCAAGCAAGTCAATATACAAGTGTCTACATATACAAAATAGGCTATCCACGAGCCATCAAAACTGTATGTACAATTGGCTCATCAACCTCATCATGATACAAAATATACATAAACAAGGTAGCCCTAGTGACTACTGGCAGCTCCCTCACCCTGACCTCCACCATTGGGTCCTATACTTGGTCTACCATCTCTAAGAGGCCCCATCACTAAAGTTATAGACCATGATCCTCCTATTCTCTGTGAACCTAAAGCCCCTGATCTACTCCTATAACTCAACTGCCTCTACTCCATAGGCATTGCCCCATAATATAAGTTGCTATAATACTCACTCTCACCCTATACTCTCCTCATCTCTCCCTATGTTTGTGTCAACTGAGTAGCCAGATACATGGTGGCTCCATCGGTCCCTAATGCAACTACTGTTCTATCCCTCTCAACTGTCATAACTTGCACCTACTGCATAGCTACATCCCTCTTAGCTCTCATACCCTCGATCTACTGCAAGGCTGTATCTCTCTCTGCTATGACTACTTGCACCTACTGAACCACTGCATCTCTCTCTCCAATCAACCTCACAACAATACCATCATCCTGCCCATCACCTCCCTACACTCTAGCCTACAACTATGCCTAGTAAGCCTGAGCCTATGCTCTAGCATGCTGCAATTGTTAGACTTAGGGCACACAACTGAGAGGGGGGCTGAATCAGTTGTACAAAAATTTTCTTCTAATTACACACTTAACACCTTTTAGCAATTCAGTAGCATAATAATAAATCAACCATGTAATCACAATGCAACAAATCAAGAGCAAAAACACATCAACACATGAGACACTAAGATTTTAACGTGGAAAATCTAGTTAAGGGAAAAACCATGAGGTGATTAACCCAAGAATGTATTCTCTATTAGAAGAATATAAACAACAAAATGGCACATGCTAA
Source organism: Cunninghamia lanceolata (assembly GCA_027924645.1). Classification (NCBI taxonomy): domain Eukaryota; kingdom Viridiplantae; phylum Streptophyta; class Pinopsida; order Cupressales; family Cupressaceae; genus Cunninghamia; species Cunninghamia lanceolata. The sequence continues at coordinate 16,015,525 of BSBN01000757.1, forward strand.
TTAGGGCTCACTACCCGAGCACATTGCTCACAAGAGGCTCACTGCCTACAAGAGACACACTGTCTACAAAGAAATAAGTATCACATACATGAACTGAAGAATAGCATCTTCACCATGCTTGAATCAGTTCCATTTAAGCCCAATATTTCTTCTCTACCTTTCGCTTTCCTTCTTACTACCACACACTCATCTCCACAAGGACAATTTTGAAATGACTTCGTAATCCCTTATTTATACAAGACATCAACTTAGGAATGATCATCTAAGTCAGTAAACATCAACAAGAATATCCACAGGATGGGTGACTCATCTGGTCAGCCAGTCTTAGAAAGAACACCATCATCCAAAAGTTATTCTTCAATGTGAGCTCCAACTTCAATGTGGACCACCAACATGAATTGGACACGATCCAAAGACCTCCACAAGCTTGCCTGAATCACCAAGAACATCCACACTTCATCTAAAACCTCAAGAACACAGTTTGTCATCACTGTCACAAAGGAATAGATGCTTGTGGACCTTAAAACCACGAACCAATCTAGTTGATACTCCACAAAGACTTCCTCAACACTCCCTCAAATCTGTAGAATAGGATAATGCATTTCCAGATCTCATCAGACCTTTTTGTAACACTCTGTCACCTCTGAACACCTACCAGAACCGGTTTTACTTGAGTGACCACAACTTCTTCATATCTTCATGAGGACCTCTGAAATCTCTACTAGACCACCTTAAGACTCATATCTACATACCCTTTAAGCCGCATCCTCTGATCCTCATCCTATCTTGGACTTTTGCCTTACTGTCATCACTATTCCTGATTGAGACTAATTTTCACAATATCCTCAGCTCACAGCTCATCCAATCCTTATCATTAATGCAACAGGAGTATGTTGACATCAATGACAACACCAGTTAGGCCCATACTTGCAACAATCTCCCCCTTTGTCCTTGATGGCAACATATGATGTGAAAAACTATTTTAACCATCAAGACAAGAGCTTCTCCTTACTTTCACAACTCCCCCTATCAACAACAACCATTTACATGTCTTCTCTCCCTTTATTGCTCCCCCTTTGATCAGCAACCACTTGTTTTTCACATGTCTTCTCTCCCCCTTTGACATCAATGGCAAATGGCACATACTTGCAATTCCAACACTTTAGAATCATACCTGCTGCTCCCCCTGAGTAGCATCTCCCCATCATCAATCCGGATCACAAGATATGACTGTGATATCCACCAGATTGATGCACCTCAGTGCACCTTAGTTCATCACTAGAGGGGCAATAACCCCTAGCTTCTCCCTGAGATACTCAAAAGAATCCTTAGGTAGAGGTTTAGTAAAGATGTCTACAATCTGATCTTTGGAAGGCACAAACTCCAATATGACTTCATTCTTGTTCACTTGCTCTCTCAAAAAGTGAAACTTGATGGATATGTGTTTAGTCTTTGAATGCAACACCAGATTCTTAGATATGTTTATTGCACTTAAATTATCATAGAAGATTGTGATAGGTTCCTCCTACTCCACTTTGATATCTCTTAGCATCAGCTTCATCCACAAAACTTGAGTGCAACTACCTACTGCTGCAATATATTTTACTTCAGTTGTAGATAGAGATATTGCCTCTTGTTTCTTGCTTAGCCAAAAAACCAATCTCTTCCCCAAAAAGAATGCTTCACCACTGGTACTCTTTCAGTCATCCACATCTCCTACCCAATCTGCATTTGTATATGCATGAAGAGGGAAATCATGATCTCTAGGATACCACAAACAATACTCAACTGTCCCTTTTAGATATCTAAAAATCTTGTTGATTGCCATGACATGAGATTCTCTAGGATCAGCCTGGAATCTAGCAACAAGACCAACAACCTGCATAATGTCTGGTCTAGTTTAAGTGAGATACAATAGTCCTCCAATCATTGACCTATACTTTATCTAATCAACCTTAGGTGAGTCATCATCTTTGTTCAATTTACATCTGGTTGCCATGGGAGTATTCATTGGTTTTGAGTCGTCCATCCCAAATTTCTTCAACAATTCTTTCACATATTTGGTCTGAGAAATGAAGATTCCTTTCTTTGTTTGAGTGATTTGTAGACCTAAGAAGAAATTCATTTCACCAAGCATGGACATCTCAAACTCACTTTTCATTTGCTTTGCAAAAGTTTTACACATACTATCTCTTCCTCCAAAAATGATATCATCAACAAACACTTCAACAATCAAGATGTTTTCATGATCAATTTTGAAATACAAATTACTATCAGCAATACCTTTGTTGAAACCAATCTTCAAAAGATGTTTGTCCAGTCTTTCATACTAGGCTCTTGGAGCTTGCTTCAGTCCATACAGTGCCTTCTTCAACTTGTAGACCATATCACCATGATCAGACAATTGAAATCCATCTGGTTGCTCTTTGTACACTTCTTCTTCCAAGTCACCATTCAAGAAGGAAGACTTGACATCCATCTAATACACCTTGAAATCCTTGAAGGCAGCAAATGCAAGAAATAATCTGACTGCTTCAATTCTTGCCACCAGAGAAAAAGTTTCTTCAAAATCAACTCCTTCTATTTGAGAGTAACCCTTACAGACCAATCTAGCTTTATTTCTGATTACTTCACCAACTTAATTCAGTTTGTTTTGGAAGACCCATTTGGTTCCAATCACATTCTTGTTTCTAGGTCTGGGAACAAGATCCCAAGTGTGATTTTTCTCAATTTGCATCAGCTCTTCCTCGATTGCTTTAGTCTAGTTTTCATCATTGCAAGCTTCATTCACTATCTTAGGTTCAATCTTTGAAATCAAACAATACTCTTCTGAATCTTGAGCAATTCTCCTTCTTGTTTGTACTCCTTTATATTTATCGCCTATGATCTCATCTTGAGATTGGTTCAATCTTACATACCTAGAACTTTGGGAATTTCTTGCACCTCTGATTCTTGATCAAGCTCATTGAAACTCATTTCTTCTTCCTGATTTACCGGATTAGTTTGAATCTGACTTGTAGAGGAGGCTTGGGCTCCTTGAATCAGAACATCATTCTGATCATCTTCATCATACTCATAAAACCTTGAGGGTTTCTCAATTCCCTCATCAACCTTCACATTTGTACTTTCTATCATCTTTCTCAGTCTCTTGTTATAACACCAGTATGCTTTGCTTTGAGTGGAGTAACCCAAGAATATTCCTTCATCACATCTAGCATCAAACTTTCCTAGATCTTCATGTCTTTTAATGTAACATTTGCTACCAAAAACTATGAAATACCTCATAGTAGGAGTGATGCCAAACCAAAGTTCATAAGGAGTCTTATCGGTATTGCTTCTGATTTGAACTCGATTAAGAGTATAGACTGCAGTGCTGACAGCTTCTCTCCAATAGATCTGAGGAACATTTGCTTCCATCATCATGGTCCTAGATGCTTCTTGGATGGTCCAGTTCTTTCTCTCCACTACTCCATTCTACTGTGGAGTCTTAGGAGCAGACAACTGTCTCTTTATTCCATGTTTCTCATAAAACTCTATGAACTCACCGGATGTGAATTCTCCACCTCTATCAGACTTCAGACATTTCAATTTTAATCCGGTTTCATTCTCTACCATAGCCTTGATTATTTTGAATTTCTCAAGAGCCTCTGATTTCTCTTTTAGAAAGGTTACCCACATCATCCGGGAATAGTCATCAATTAGCAACATAAAGTATCTATCACCTTGTACACTTCTGATTCTTGCCGGACCACAAAGATCAGTATGAACTAAGTCCAATAATTTGGTAGAAGACAGTTCCTTACTTTTGAATGTAACTATGCTCAGCTTACCCAACTGACATTCTTTGCACAAGCTATTAGTAGGTTTCGCTAATTTTGGAAGATCTCTTACAGCTTGAGTATTGCTTATTTTGATGATATTATCAAAATTCACATGACACATCCTTCTATGCCATAACCAACTCTGATCAACTTGAACAAACAAGCAACTTTTACCAGTACCAACCAAGTGGAAGATATTACCTTTAGTTTGAGTACCAGATGCAATCTTTGTTCTGGAGCTTTCAAAGATCTTGCATTTTCCATTCTTGAATTGAAGATCATAGCCTTTGTCCACCAATTGTCCAACACTGAGAAGATTGTGCTTCAAACCTTCAACATATAGTACATTGCCGGTTTTGTTCCTTCCATGAAAAAAAATAGTTCCTCTTCCTCTAATTCTACTAGCATAATTATCACCAAAATTTACCACTCCTCCTTCATACCTCTCCAAATCTATGAATTTGTTTTTTTCACCTGTCATATGGTGAGAGCAACCACTGTCAATGACCCAATCATCCTTCTCTTCAACTTGGGCAGCCAGAGCTCTTTCTATAGTCTTATGATTGACAGTTATAGAGGACAATGGATCTTCTTCCTTGATGGCAATGAACACCCATTCATTTCCAGATTTGTTTCCTATCTTTGATTCATCATCTGTTACTCCTTCATTATCATCATCTTCATGTACATAGTAATAGTTCTTTTGGAACCTTGGCTTGTTAGGATTTTGCCTTGAAAACCTTTTCAGACACCTTGAGGCAAAATGACCAATCTTATTGTAGTTAAAACACTTAAAAAATAATTTTCCTTCATACTTACCGGATCCTCTTGGCAGCCTCTTTGCAATAAGGTCTTCAAGTTGAGCAGTTTCTACTTCTTCTTCCAGATCTTTTCTTGATTTTTCATACCATGACAGCTTCCTTGATGGGTTCTCTCTCAGATCAAACCATTGTTTACCTTTAACAGAGGCACTGGCTTTGAATGCAGATTCAGTCTTGGGGGGTCATCTCCAAACTCTATCATTTCAAATGCAGCCAATTTTCCAGCCAATTGATCTCTTGTGACAATTGTATGGGCTCTAAATTCTTCAATGGCAGTAGCCTTGATTTTGTAAGAAGCAGGTAGGGATCTGAGAATTTTTCCAACAATCTCATTTTCATCCAGGACTCCACTAGCATTTCTAATTCCACAAACAATCTCATTTACTCTTCGCATAAACGTAGTAATATTTTCATCATCTCTCATCTTTAGATTTTCAAAATTCCCTTTCAGACTCTATAACCTTGCATATATAACATACTTGTCTCCTTCATGCAAAAGTTCCAGTTTTTGCCAAATCTCAAAAGCAGTTGGTAGGTCAATAACATTTGAGAGTTCTGAATCAGATAATGCGCTTAGAAGAGCCTCTATAGTTCACAGATTGTTTTCAACATCTGTGATTTCATTTTGGGTTTTTAGACCACCCTGTGGAGGTACATACTGTGTTGTAGCCATGGTCCAGTACGCCATTCCCATACATTGCAAGTGACATTTCATGTGACCTTTCCAGAGATTAAAATTGGTTCCATCAAACTTCAGACTATCCTTCTTGTAGGATGACATCCTGGATCTCCTCAAGCGGTTAAGCTCCTTTTAGAGGAACTTGCCTCTGATACCAATTATTAGACTTAGGGCACACAACTGAGAGGGGGCGATGAATTAGTTGTACAAAACTTTTCTTCTAATTACACACTTAACTCCTTTTAGCAATTCAGTAGCATAATAATAAATCAACTATGGAAACACAATGCAACAAATCAAGAGCAAAAACACATCAACACATGAGACACCAAGATTTTGATGTGGAAAACCCAGTTAGGGGAAAAACCATAGGGTGATTAACCCAAGAATGTATTCTTTGTTAGAAGAATAGAAAGAACAAAATGGCACATGCCAATTAGGGCTCACTACCTGAGCACATTGCTCACAAGAGGCTCATTGCCTACAAGAGACACACTGTCTACAAAGAAATAAGTATCACATACATGAACTAGAGAATATCATCTTCACCATGCTTGAATCAGTTCCATTTAAGCCCAATACTTCTACTCTACCTTTCGCTCTCCTCCTTGCTACCACACACTCATCTCCATAAGGACAACTTTGAAATGACTTCATAATCCCTTATTTATACAATACATCAACTTAGGAATGATCATCTAAGTCAGAAAACATTAACAAGAACATCCACAGGATGTGTGACTCATCCGATCGGCCAGTCTCAGAAAGAACACCATCATCCAGAAATTATTCTTCAATGCAAGCTCCAAATTCAATGTGAACCACCCACATGAGCTAGACATGATCCAAAGACCTCCACAAGCTTGCCTGAATCACCAAGAACATCCACACTTCATCTGCTTATTGAGATCCTTCTCTCCTTCATCCGGAACCTCAAGAACACAGTCTGTCATCACTGTCACAATGGAATTGATGCTTGCAGACCTTAAAACCACGAACCAATCTAGTTGACATTCCACAAAGACTTCCTCAACACTCCCTCAAATCTGCAGAATAGGACAATGCATTTCTAGATCTCACCGGACCATTGTGTAACACTTTGTCACCTCTGAACACCTACCAGAACCGGTTTTACTTGAGCGACCACAACTTCTTCATATCTTCATGCAGACCTTTGAAATCTCTACTGGACCACCTTAAGACTCATATCTACATACTCTTTAATCCACATCCTTTGATCCTCATCCTCTCTTGGACATTTACCTTACTGTCATCACTGTTCTTCACTGTTCCTGATTGAGACTAATTTTCTCAATATCCTCAGCTCACAGCTCATCCAATCCTTATCATTAATGCAACAGGAGTATGTTGACATCAATGACAACACCAGTTAGGCCCATACTTGCAACAGTAATCGCAAGACCACCTGGTGTTTATCTACCTCCACCCTCTTCAGTCTAAACTAAGCCCATTGCCTCCATCTCCTCTCATCTCTAATCCTCTGTCTAATCTACTGAATCCCAACATCATCACCTCTTGGTATCTGTACCTGTGCTTATGTAAGAACCTGTGGTGGTACAAGAGCCTGTGGTTGAGCTTGAACATATCCCTAAACTGCTGGAATAGCTAGTACTACTACCTATACCAGTGGAACTCCTCGTTGCCTCCTCCTAACTAGCCTCTCCATCCCAATCTCCCCTACCTCCCTAGGCCTCATCAACCAAGTCAGCCTAGCTGCAGCCCAGTATGTATTATACTATGGTAAAGTCCTAGGATCTGTAAGACCCAATCCCCACTACCATACAACTAGCTGTAGTCCCTCTCTCTCCACCAAATTTGTATCAACCACAATCTCTGGCCCCCAATCAAACACCTCCTATGGAGTCCTCCCCAAAATGGTATCACCTACTGGTACTACCTGTGGTATCTTGAGCTACCTCAACATCCTCTCGAGCAAATAGTGCTCTGTGATATATATCTCACAACCAAAAATGTATCTAGCTTTCTTCACATAGACAAGCTCTATATCCTCCTCCTCCCATCTCTCACAACCCAGCCATGGCCTCCATATAAACATATCAACCTCATCTAGAGTTTGCCTCTAGTAAACTATACCCTTGCATTGTCAATAGATAAGAGCTCCCCTATACATCCTCGTATACGGCTCTCCTACTACTCATACTACCCATCCATCTGGCCTCATCACAAGAATGTGCTCATATGCCCATACATGTAGAATTGTGACTCCTGCAGACATACTAGCTCCAAACATATATGTGTAATCATGCAAATAATGATACAGCTATCCTAGTACACACTCAGTCCATACATATCTAGTCCCATATGAGGACATCCCCTCCATCACTATCCCCCATCCAACTAGAAACCCTCTCACCCGTCTATCTCCAACCAGCCATCTGATAATCGCTAAAACCACTCAAATCTCCTCCATCCTAGCCATCAGAATCTTAAAGCCCTCAGCCCCAATATCTAGAGCCCTGAACAATCACCTAAATGTAGCTGGACCCTAGTTAGGATCATAATCTACCCTATCTCCATCAATCGGGATGCGTAGAATTTGAAACACATCCTCTAGTGCAATCGTCAACTCTCCTATCAGCAACAAGAATGAACTATGCTCACTCCTCCACCACTCAACCATCACTATTATAAGTCTTCGATGTGCCTGCACTAGCTCTAATCTCAACACATGCTCTAAACCAATGATATCTAAGAACAACCGCTCCTCTGCATCCAACACCCTTACTAATCACAAATCCCTAGGGTGTGGCTCCCGAGACAATAAGGGTGGTAGTACATCCTGCATCATTCAAACCACCACATCAGTTTCTTGTGCTAAAAATTAACTTTTGACTGCTAAAACTGCCTATTTTTACTAAAAGCGATCCATTTTTCTACATGCGCTAGTTGTTTCATCATATACGAACCATTTCACTATAAGTGAATAGTTTTTGCTCACAAGTGATTTATCTTTCTATAAGCAAGCTATTGTTAGTCAAACGTGACCTTAATAACTATAAGTGGTCACTTTGGGCCTAAAAGTGACCTCATTTTCCCATACGTGCATTTCACCTACCTGTTTGCCCTAGCCAACCAAAAGCAACCTACTTTTTCCCTAAGCAGTCAGTTCGAGCCTATAAGCGACCTGCATTACTATAAGTGATCACTTTTCATTTATAAGTGACCTGAATTTCCTATCCTAAAATTGCTCACTTCTTGTGACGTGTGTTCATTTATTACACTTTTCACCTAAAAATCATGCCTTTAACAAAAGTTTTTGGTACATGTTAGTATGCCTACTCCTCTTGGTCGCCCATGTGTCCTCACTTGCTTGACACAGTGATCACTGTGTGGAATCACCATCCTGATAGCTCTCTGACACTCTAAGCACTATACAACTCCAGAGATCTAGATTTCTAAAGGAAACAAGTACAAATGAGCCTATATGCCCTTGAGGGACCTATTTATACCCCCTTTTCAAACCCTAATTCTTCTATTCCAAAGCCTATTTTCTTCTAAACCATCCCAATTTATCCCACCCAACCCCCGTTTTCTTCGTGTCAACCTTGTTTCTAGCCTTTCTTCTTGTTGTGAGCCAACCTAGCCCTTCTTGGCTACCCTAGCTTACCTCTCGAGGGGGCATCATTCACCAGTTACACTATGGCATAACCTTGTTTATCGAGTGAATCATTGTATCTTCTTTGACACAACATTCTAATGAACATTGTATCAAAGAGGGGCAAAATGTAGACACCCAAAATTGACCTAATTATCATTAGTATCAAAATATCACATTATCTATCATCTGCATTTGTCTAACACACTTGAGCAATTTATCTATTTTCTCTAAATCACCTATTTCTTCTATTAATTAAATAAATTTATATTTATTTAATTAATTCATTGTCTATTTTCTTCTATTTTCTCTAAGCTATAATTAAATAAACTTTAGTTATTTAATTATCTCTATTCTATCTATTTTAATTAAATAAATCTTATTTATTTAATTAAATCCTTTCATAAGCCCACTTTCCAATTAATTAAATAAATTTTATTTATTTAATTAATTTCTCTTATCACTTATCTTTATCTTTCATCACAAGCCGACATGTGTTCATCTTTTATTTGAAATATGTGTGGTAGTACATCTTTCATTTAATATCTTTCACATGTAGTATTTTTTATGTACACAATCACACGAGCCTTATCTTTCCTCCACTTGTCATCTACACATTCATCTATGATTATCAATTCATCTCAACCATTCACATAGCCACCAAATCTCTACTATTGATTGATTTTGGTTGAGGCCTATATAAACACCCTCTCATTCCATACTACAATCTATCCATCATTTTCATATAGCATCCACATTATCATCCTGAGCATATTGAGCATTTTAGCATCCATTAAGCATATTATCATTATCATCCATCCATTATGGCAGATTTGATCTTCATGATTGTTCATTGTTGAGAAGCAATCCATATCACAAATAAGGAATCATACAATCTAGGTGATCTTATTCTTGAATTGCATGTTTTTGGTTTCACTTGGATTTGATTCTTTGATGGTGGTAGGATTAGGTTTTCATTTGCATGCTTGATCTTATTAACCTGATTTTTACCTATCACAACCCCTTCTCACAATAGGAAGGAAGGCCCTCTAGAGTTAGCAATAGTTTCTCATGCACCCCAGATCCATTGGATAGGTGGGGGGAGAGGATACCCCTGTTGCTAAATTGGGTTACACACAGTCAAAGCAAGCAAGCCTAAGAAATGAAAAGTAGACACATTGCAAACAGATTGTTCATTTTAAAGCACCAAAACTAAATGTGCCTACTTTAGTAAGAAAATTATTTATGTCTTGGACCGATCAAGGCTATAAAAGATATGTTAGTATGTTTTGTCTTCTATTATTTAACAAGTGTTTTGGACAAGCTACACAAATAAAAAATTAGTTTTTCCAAGACAAGAAGAAACATGCAATCTATTAAAAATCTGAAATAAATTGTCTGTCTAGCAAAATGGATTGCACAAACAGAGAGTATATGAAATTCTATGCACTTTTTAAAAAAATTTGTTTAATTTGGATAAGTTTTGCTCAAAATATGTCTATTTGAAGTTTTAGATGAAGCTGATGTTCAAAAGAGAAATTACCTAATGAGATGATGAAATTGCCTAATGAAAGCTTCACAACTGCAAAGTTCATCTTCTTACCTTTTCGATGAGCCCTCTTGCAAGAATTTTTGACCCCGTATGCAGAAGTTATTGCAAAAAGAAAATGTTTGCCTCTTTTAATATATTTGAAGAAACAAGGTTGACTAAGAGTTGACTTTTTGACTTTGGATGATTTTGCAAAAAAAAATTTAGTCACAGGCTATTTGTGTGAAGTAGTTTTATGTTGGACAGTTTTAAATGAAACCCTACTCCCTTTTTAAGAAAAATTATGATTCAAAAGCTCAAAATCTAAAGCTAAGACCCTAATGTTGGATGTTAAAAACCCTAAATACCAAGGTTGAAATATAAAATACCTATATCAAAGTTTAAGACATCGACTATAGGGCTTCAATATGTCAATTTTTTAGTTTAAAAGCTGACTTTTGATTTTAGCACACTGACTTTTGAGTTATATTGCGGCTTAGGACTCATATCGACTATGACAGCTGGTTAAAAAGGCTGCAACATATTATTATTAGACTACGATAGGTATTTGAAACTAGTGGCGATCGGAATTGTTAGTGGCTCAGGAGATTGACATTTGGTGTCCTAGGAAGTCGATGGTAATAGTAAGGAGTTAGACCGATGTTAGTGATAGTGGCGGTCGAAGTTCAAATGAATGTTGGTAAAGAAAAATTTTAGTTACTAGGTTTATTGTAGGTTTCGATAGAGCAAAAGGGAGGTGGCTTATTTTATTGTAGGATAATGACAGGGTAGCTTCAGTGGTGTTCGAGGAGTCGACCAATGGTCAAGCAGAGAATTCAACCAAGAGAAAGAGAGTGGCGATAGATAGATCTAGGTGGCAAGAGAGCAGTGCTTAGGTTTTTTTTAGGATTTTAAATAGTTATGAGCATTTGAGGTGGTCGAGGAGCACATGCAAGTTAGGGTTTTGTGACTGGGATTTACGTGATAGCAACCAAAGGCTGCGGATCTTCTCCAAAATACAACATGCCCAAAATGATCAAGAGAATGTATGGACGTGTACACAATGTTTGTGACCACAGATGAATCCAATCTTCCAAAATATTAGACATAAATTGATAGGAATGCCAATGGAGGCTACGTATGGTCGAAGGCGAATGGCTAAGTTTTGTGTATTGACTACAACTCATGAAGGGCTAGGTTTTGTGCAGCATGATAGAGCAATGACTGTCGACCACTATGAAGCTTTGATAGAGACCGGACATGGGAACAATGGGTTTTGAAACAATGACTGGGGGATTTCAACACAGGTCAACTATATTAGATGTTGAAAGTGATTAGCATGGGGTTTACACAGGGTCAACAAAGGAAATAAAAGGTCGACTAGGGAATTTATGGAAAGGTCGACTAGGTTTTCATTCTACAAACAATGAGATTTCACCTCTGAAAAGGAAACCAACGCCCCATAACACTGCATAAGATTATGCAGTCCTAAGATTAGCTCCTAACAATAGACCTATGTTGTACGGATCTATACAATATGGCTACAAAATTTTATTTTTTTTTAATTTTTTACAAGAAATTTTATAGTGAGCAAACTATGTCGAATTTATAGTAAAAAAACTTGGAATCGGCCTCTCAGACATGATGGTGTAGTCCTTTTGAGCTTTAGAAATCGCTTGTAATAGATTCCCTTCAAAACTCGATGAGGGTTAGATAAAAAGCAAATTTTTAAAGAAAAACCTGCAAAAATGATCAAACAAAGTGGGTCCCACTAGGCATGCCAGAATGTGTATAGGGAAAAATCCAGATTAAACAAATCAAACAATGAAAACAAGATTAAACCCTAGGATGTTCAAGAAATTCAAATCTAAGTGATTAAAAAGATATACAATAGAAACAAGATCACCCAGATGAACTTAATTCCTTGGTTTGAATGTGGATTGCTTCTTCATATTAACACCCATGTTGAATGAATCTACCATGATGTGATAAAATGTTTGAGATATATGCGAAGGATCATGAGCATAATAATGGATTCGAATAGAGATAATGCAGATGATAATGGATTTAAATAAAAGGATAATGTAGATGATAATGATTTTCAACCTCTCAAAATGGAAGAATGAGAGGGTTTTTATAGACTTTCTAGATAAATGATCAATGGTGGAGGATAAAAGGAAAGATCAACGGTTGTGTTGACATTTCTTCTGAATCAGCATTAGGGTTTGCCACTTCTAATGCACAGGCAGATTCAGGCCAACTGAATACAGGAGGTTGCGTGAGCTCCTCCCCTTCACTTCTGGTTCTGCCGCACCAAGGGGGGTATCCCTATAACTCAAGATGTAACCTTGACTAGCTCAAAGATAGAAAGATCTAACTTGACAACAACAGGCAGAATACTCTCATGTATGGACCAAGATCTGCATGATAGATCACAAGGCTGGCAATATTCTTGGACATGATGTCTGGTTGAGTATGAGAGTATGCAGGGGGTTCCTAATACTACTCCTACAACTAACAGGTGGAAGTGTGAAATGGTTTGATATGAATTTGGATGCAAAGCTGGACATGGTGTATAACACAAGAACACAGCATGATTGGTGCCTATCCAGGGCTTGGAGTCGGTAGACATACACCTGTGAATGATCAGCATAAACAGCTAAAACTGGATTTCAGGGGGATACACATGATATCTGCCTTACAGATATCTCCCAATATAGAGTGTTGAGCTATCTCTACTTATGGCATCCCTACTGCAGTATACCCTTCCCAATGTTCAACCTGAAAATAGTTTAATCTGCCCCTTGAGCAGAGGTTAAAAGATCAGACATTCAACATAGGAATTCTATGCTCTAGAATCTAAACATAAGCAAATATCCAGATCTAGAAGAAGAATACATGCAATACTGGAGACAGAATTAACACAACACATGCTAAGATAGCATTACTCATATAAGATCAACCATGAAACCAGTGGATTCATGCCAAGTCCTACAACAGGAGATACATAAACTCACAAGATCAAGCTGTACAGAGCAACCAGATCAGCTGGTTTTGGATTACAGAGCCAAAAATCATCAACTTTCAACAACCTTGAATGAATAACACCGTCTGCATTATATAGCAGGAGGGTGTATTCAGCATTAACTACCAGGTTGACCAAAACTCCCGCCAGATATACAGTATCATAGAAATGGCGCTCAAACATTAACACAGCAGGTAGGGGAGGAGACAGGAAGATTTTTCGAGCCCTGCGCCACTGCCTCGGGATCCAGATCTTCAATCAGGTACTACATCCGTCCACGCCATCGCCCATACCTCTGCAACAATCGCCATTGATGGCGCACCAACCCGCGGCCTTGGGAAGAACATCAAACAGACTATCGCAAGCATTTCCCGCCGAGATTCATCATCATGATATTTCGAATATGCAGGATAACATTATCCCACATGCACCCCGCAGCAACCTCTTTAACACTTTATATACTAGGTCATGAGCATATATCATGTTGGTGCTTTTGCTCCTGACGACACTAGTATAAGACTTCATCATCATCATCCTCCAGCAGCATGATATCCTGTCGCCTGAAATATCACCCTGACGTCAGCATCATATTCGCACTACAAACTGCATGATATTCACCTTCATCGGCACAACCGGATCCATCGGAGGAACATCCTCCTGCTGAGCTTATAACAAAAGTCTGGCCGATGAACATCCTGATGACGTCATCATCATATCCTGCTGACGTCATCATCATATCTGCCTACTGCGCACCTCCTCATATCCAGATGACGTCATCATCATGTTTGCAAATGTCGGGGGACCTCCTCAAGATGATCAGTGTTAGAAATGTGACCCCCCCGGACCTCGATGACGTCATCATCATATTGACCTCGATGACGTCATCATCATATTAACATCATCATGATATTCGGAAGACAACCGGATATTTGGAAATATCCTCCTGATGCACAAATATCAGGTTGCACTGTAGCTCCTCTGTAAGATCGGGGCGATAGATGAATATGATGATGCTCGAAAAGATCACCCCCACTAGATAGCGCATGAAGCCGGCAGGCGGATATCTCCTTGATATCAACATCATCATGATGTTCGAACAAACATATATCCGGGTGATATGAAAATATCACCCCTTCCTTCGAAAATATCATGATGCAGACAGGCAGAGAAACAAATATCACCCTGATATATAAGGATGACGTCAGCATCATCAGGATGACAAAACAGCGAACAAGAAGTGATACAACATCATCAGGATGATATTGACTAAGATCATCCTGACGTTCAAAATATGATGACCCTAGTGAATATCGGGTCACAATTAGAACTCTTCAACAACATCATCAGGATGATCATAACCAAGATCACCCGATGATAAAAATATCACCCCGGCGAAATATCATGAAGGCAGAAAATATGATGACCTCCGCAAGCAGCAGGATGATAACTGGAAATATGATGATGATGACGACGACCCTTAGGAAAAAGCAAGTCAGGTCGAATAACTCAAAGAATAACCCCTTCAGAATAACGGGGCAACATCATCATCATGTTCGCGCAAGGTGATAAATGGAAGATCACCAGAGACTTTGAAGAATCACCCTCGCAAGCAGATCAGGGCGCACTGTAGCTCGTCAGCATCATCAGGATAAAACCCAAACATCACCCGATATTTCAATATGATGATGACGATGAGAAACCGGTCGATGGAGAACATGATGATGTTGACCTCCATCGAAACAAACATGATGATGATGACCTCCTCCTTGAGAAAATATGATGATGCAGCTGAAAACTGCTGAGGAGGTCCATTACTTAGAACACATTTTTTTTTTGGATACTTAGGGAGAGTGCCTGAATGAAAAATGCTCAGAAAACTACCAGTCAATTCAGGCGCTAACAGGTTGAAAGATATGGATGAACGTGCATGCGACAAATGTCCTTAAAAAAGGCATCTATTTATAGATTTTAGGGAAGTTGTTTATTAGAGATAAGATTGCCTTTTTGAAAATAAAATATTTCTGTCTTTTTTGGTGGAGATAAAAGAGTTTTCTATTTTGAAAGTTTCCCATATCTTGCTTTTCTAGATTTGTTGCCAATTTGAAAGTCATGTGCACGTTTAATGGGAAATGGAAGGTGGGTAAAATAAATTAAATAAATGTGTTTATTTAATTTATTATTTAGATAATGATAATAGAAAGTGGGAAAGTGGATAATAAATTAAATAAATATGTTTATTTAATTTATTATTAATGTTGGAGAGATAAAAGCATAAATTAAATAAATTAAAATTTATTTAATTTATTTGTATGATGGGCAAACAAATAAAATATAGATTTTATTTATTTTTTAGAAGAAAGGTGACATAATTAAATAATTTAAGATTATTTAATTATTAATGTGAAATAGAAGAAATAAGAAAGTTAATTAAATAAATAAAATTTATTTAATTAATTATGGAGATATAGAAGAAAAAGGAATTTGTGTTAGACAACATTAAGATATGGGATGCAATATGAGTTTAATGCATAAAGAATGAAATGGGACAATTGTAGGTGTCTACAAGAAGCATTACAAACTGTCAAAATTTCAAAGAAAAGAAGAAAACTAGGGCTTGGGCTAGGGCGCTTGCTCATTATCCTCTGAATTTTGAAGCGATGAAATCTTTGTGATAGTAGGATCAAGTTGCAGACATTCTTCAGAGATCCTAACAAAAGTAGACTAGGACACCTGCTCATTAGTCCCTGACTTTTCCGCACACCAAACTTCAAAATTTGGTATGTATATGGTTGTCATTTGATATCTCTATGTGCGATCATTTTTCGTAATTTGTCTGTCTATTTACGATTTTACAAAATTAGGGTTTTGAGCATAATTGGACTTAATTTTACAACAAATTCACACAATTCCAATCTTCCCCTATGTTCCAAGTGACAAGAGATCCATTGTAGAGTTCTCTACTTAGTTGAATGTCATTGAATGTTTAGTGGTGAAAGGAGGATCAACATAAACCCTTAAAACCATCAACCCCTCTTTTTATCCTAAACACAATAGTGGGGTACAAATATAGTTGCCCTAAATCAAACAGGCATGCCTTTTGTAACAACTCATTTTCTCCAATAGATAGGAACAACTAATTTTTTCATGTATGAATCTTCACTCATGTCCTGGAGGTAGGCCATGATGTGGATTGTAAGAATCTTTTCTAGATACTCTTTGTCTTCTGCCACCTTTGATTTCTAGATACTTGTCTATAATACAAGCATCCTCTGCTCTGCCTCTCGAACCATGCACATAGAAGGGAGTAAACCTACAAGGAACCACTATATAAGGAGCCTCAAAAGACCAGAGTCCCCCTCATTATGCCCAATCCCAAGCATAGGGATTTGATCCCTCAACTTATGAGTAGAGTTTTCCAACCACATTAACCACATAAAAACCAAAGGAAACCACATATATCTAAAACTAGCTTTGCCATTATTCCAGCAGCAGTCAAGTTTCCCTCCTTATCTCACAATTATTTCATCTAAGTGGGAAACACTCCCACAATTAGAGTTGTTGCTATATTAGGACCATTAAACTTGAGGGAGGGGAAGAGAGAGCAATGATGCCTCTCTACTTGAGATCCTAATCTGGAAACTCACAGAAATAAGGAGCTGTTGGAGTTCAGAGACTAGGATTCAAAGCCCTCATCTGGATGAAAACATGGAGAAAAGAAGGGTTTACAAGAATCTGATGCCTACCACTATACTTCTCAAATATTTCCACTTCCCCCCATTCTATAAAAGTGTTTTATAGGAAAAGAGGGACAATGGAGTTGAAGGGCTAGATCCTCCTTTCACTACAAACATTCAAGGAAATTTAACCAAGTTGAATCACAATTTTTTCAAGAGGATTCACCTATAGGTTAGGTGTCACTTGGAACAATGTGGAAATTTAAAAATTATCAATTAATGTATTAATTTAATGCTCAAGTATGCTAAAAACCCTAATTATGTAAAACAGTAAGCAAATTGATAAATTACAACAAATGCTCACAAACTGAGATAGTAGACATAGATTAGTTACTCACCATTTTTCAAAGTTCATGATGCAGAATAGTCAGGGACACTGCCCTAGGCACCCAAGTCTAAGGTACAGTTTTCTTCAGGGAATTCGAGACTCCTTCCGACATTGATAATCGTTGTTCCATCTATTTTCATCACTGAATATGCAGAGGACACTACCCTAGGCACCCTAGTCCAAGGAAGGTTATTCTTTGGGATGTTAGGGATTCTTTAGATGTTGATTGTCACTATCACAAAGACTCCCATGTCTACAACTTCGGAGGACATTGCCCTAGGCACCCTTATCCTGAAAGTTCTCCAAACTATTTCTTTCTGCCAGATCCATAATACTTATCTTCTGCAACCTTCCTCTACAACTCCACTCCATGAAATCTGACACCTATAACCTACAATCACAAGGAGTGTGGTTGGGGGTTGTGGTGTTTAGGAGCTTGCCTCAGTCAAGCCCTGGAAGGACATTTAAGTCTTCCCAACATCATTGTCAGATAAAGAGTGTGTATCCCTATGGAATATAGGTAAAAACAAATTGATAAATGATTCAAACATAAATAGATATCACCTTGGAAGTGTGGCTCTCACATAGATGAAGATTCTTCAACACATGAGAAGATGAAGCTAAATCTACAATCACAAACACAATAACAATGCTCTTCTCTGCAACAATGAATATCTTGAATGTTCTCAAATCATAATTGCACCAAAAGTTCATAATCACCTTCTAGTTTTCAAATGAATCCCTAAACATGCTTATATATGCAACAACACATTCCTGCTATAAATTTCATAATTCAAACTTATGATGTTGACATGGGACCTAACTAAAAGTCACATAACCAAAATTCAAATTTGGGACCTACCTAAAATAGGGTAGGACAAGGGTGTGAGTGCCCATGTCCTAGGTTCCCTTATTAGGCTAGGTTTAATGCACACAATGTTCCTCAAGCTCCTTGTGACATGGGTTTCAAGCCATTTTCTTCCGGGAGTTCAAATAATCATGCAAGATACAAAACAAGGGACTCAAGAGCTAAACTTGAGAGGTAAAATTCCTAGGGGGACATTTTATGACATAACAAAAAGAAAATATTCTAATTCCTTAATTTTGTAGGAGCATAGAATCAACCACAAAAATAAAGAAAAAAATCCTACAGAATAGGGCAGTAGAAAAGGCATACTAAAAGGGTGAGTATCCATTTTGTCTACACAGAAAGAAAAGTATATGAAATATCATCAAAGACACCTATTTATAGTGAATTAGCAATAATTCCCACACTCAGATATGTCCTTGATCAATTTATTCAATTCTTTCCACGACATATTAGTTATAAATGGAAATCTTTTGATGATTTCCCAATTCTTCCAGACGAGGAAGAGATACAAAGTACTTCACCCTCACATTGATGTCAGATACCCTGGCATAACTATAAATGTCACTTCCTGTAATGAGGTTGCCAAATTAGTTTTCATGGTTTTAGTATTTAATTCTGTTTCAGGCAATTTACCTTATCAAAACATGCTAGCAAGCAAGCAAAAAATCCCTTCATGCCAGAACACAAATCCCCAAGAGTCAATTCAGCATCTTGTCAAACCTCAAGCACATTCATCCCCTCATACAATGGTGGTGATAATAACTTAGTGCATACCTAGGAGGCCATTTCAACACTGGTGCATTTTTTACTACACGTCACCACTACATCTCCCTAGTTTGAAAGTGGCTCGTTGATCTTAATGACAAGTGAGCTGAATCAACATTGTATACCTAGTCAATGAAAAGAGAAAACCTCATCATCCATGTAAAAAGAGCATGATCAAATGAGAATATTCCACCCAAACTACCACCTGGGCCATACCACTAAGAAGAAAAGTGAAATAATTCCAGTAAGGCGGCTTTCCGCGCTTCCATAGTGGTAAGATTTGGCAGGAGATGGAGATCCGTGGAATGGTGGAAACTGTCAAATTGTGCCATGTGGCACAGAGCAAACTATTAAAAATAGCCTGTGCAGCATAGAAAACATGCCACGTAATTTGAGAGTTGAGTCATATCTCCAACATTTCCTACTAGAAAACACATGACACTTAACATGTGACACTTGGACTTATGACATGTTACTAATTCTAGGTGTCACTCTTCCGCACTTCCATGAGTGGCTAGTGGGTCCTTTAGAAGCATTCTGTGGGATGGTGGAAAGTCTATAAAGTCACCATGTAGCCTTTAAGGGACCCAGCCATGGGCCATGCTATATAAATGGATCTTGATACATGTCCTCCCACTATTTCATGACCATCTATTTACTCATTGAAAATCCTTTTGGGGAATGGCAAAATCAATCAAAATGTGCCTCATAGCTTTGCTTAGTGTTGAAGGGATCAAATAAAGCACATGCTTTAAACACAACATTCATCTACTAGGGAAAAAGGGGGGCCATGAATTTACTAAGGGGTCGACTCAAAAGTTAGGCAAAAATTTAAAGCATAGGTAGAAGTAGTGACGAAATGGAATGGGGTTGGTAAAGATAGTTGCCTGATACATTAGTTTGTAACTTAAAGGACCTGACATGGGCTACAAGCAGTCAACATAAAAATATAACAAAGGGCCAATTCCATTTGTATAGAAAACACCAGGGTTTAGGGGTTTAGACCCTAGGATAGGAAAATATTCAATATCTTGAAACATAAAACCTTAGAAAAGGACTTTTAGAAGACGCATAGAATAGGGAAAAGTAAAGGATTTAGGGAAAAAATTTTAGAGCACTACCAATGTCTATGATTGGTGAAATGTCTTTCTTCCTTGGACTTCAAATTCCCTAGCTAGATGGTGGTATCTTTACTTCTCAAGATAAGTATGTCAAATAATTGTTGAAGAAGTCTGGTATGTATTGGTTCCTCGAACTGATTGTCTAAAGATCCACTAAAGGTTAGCCAATTTCTTATACTTATGGATTTCATGTCAGTGGCTAACAAACATGATTACAACAAAAGAGTTGAAAAATCCTCTGCACTTTTAGTTCTGCAAGACCAAGGTGGGTGTACCCTGTACAACACCTAAAGTTATTTCATGATGTGATTTATGATATTGTATTAAAATAGAAGGTTCTCAATAACATTTTACCAAGGAAACGATTGATTCCACTTAGATTGGCTTAATCCTTCAGCAATATAGTTTAGACCATGATTGAGAAAAATATTCATCCAAAACTATTATTAAAAGAATAATAGAAATAGAAATGATTTTGATTGTTTAGAATGGATCCAAATCAATTCATCAAGCCAGTGAGAGACTAGTGCCCAATCCAATGGGCAGTAGAGTCAAAGTAATACACAACAAATGTAGCATTCAAGCAATATTGTTTCATCATAAAGTGGACCAACAACATTAACACCTTGCATTAATACCTTCTTCACTAGACATTATAGAACTATCCCTTAACACCATAAGGCAGACAAAGTTAACAAAATATCTTACAAGAAAATTATTCCTCTCCTTGAGAGAAAGCCATAGAAAATACGTAAAACACAAAAAACTGTAATGATGAACTATAATATCCTTGATACTCAGTATTCATATTAACTTCATACAAATGCAATATGGAGAAAGTTCCATAAATAGTGCAGAATATATTCAACTTTGACGAAATTTATTTCTCTATAGCTTTGAACATAAACTAAAATACAAATTCTCTTCTATTTTCTATGGATTACAACACAGAATATACCACTGCCTCCAACTAAAGATTTAGGAACCCTTACAAAATAGCCTTGATTTCCCATTTATAGAAACATGGGAGAAAAAAACCTTTAGGCTGTGTACAGATGTCACATTTTCATTTGACATATTTTTATTCATCTTGTCCTAACAAAATATGCCAAATGGCATCCTTAAAGCACAACAAGATAAAAATGCATTCCCCTCTGCACTACAGTCTGAAAAAACCTGGCAGTTGTATTAGAAAATCAAATCATTTCCTAGAGAAGGAATGCCAACTAATTTTTCACTATCATGTCCCATTCCTATTCATGGAAAATAGGTTGCTATAATAGAATGATCCTCCACCAGCCTAGCTAACCATATGCATGCCAAGCTCAACTACCCTTCAAAAGAGGATACCTACAAGGAATAACATCCTCATTAGCTCCCAAATGAAAGAATCCTCCACCCTACACGATGCTCCAAGCATAGGAAGATAACTCCCCATCTTTCAATGGGAAGGCCTCTCCCACATCAATCCGTAGGCTGTATGTGGAAGCCACACACAACTGACCTTGGTGGTACTGAAATCTCAACCAAAAGAAAAGTAGCAATAGTCGTAGCTTGCCCCTCCACTTTTGCTTGTTTCACCTAGGAGGAGAGCACTCCCTCCATTGTTGCCTAATCTCTATTGGAACTCATAGTGTTGGGGGAGGGGAAGAGAGAGCAATGATACCTCTCTTCCATCAAGCCCTATCTGGAAACTCATAGTAGCATTGTTTTACTATAGTTGCCAAACAGGAAACCAAATCCCCTACTTGGATGAAACTAAAGGATGATGGAAATAAAGGCACCTCAATGCCTGTTGGCCTGCCCCCTGAATTTTGCTTGAACCACCCATACCTTATAAAAATGCACCTCAGCCCTTGAATCTCTAAGAATATAGCATTATTTAGGAAAAGAGAGAGATATCTCCGAATATATGGGATAGTGAACACAACTTGATAGGATGGGACATATAATTCACTTGGCTTTCTGAATAAGAGAAGATGTCACCAAAGGTAAAGGAGGATTATCTATTTATAGCAAAAAGTAGATATCTATGCCTCCCTCATTTCTTGCTATATCCAAGTTATTTCAATATTTCCAGCAGTACAACTCCCGCTCTTAATTGGAATTTTTGAGAATTCTGCCATAGCTACTCAATAAGGAGATGGAGATGGTAACATTATATCAATCTTTATCACCTCTAGGTTCTATAAGTACAAAACTCAATCGCAACATCTGCTTCCAACAATGAGAGAGCCAAAGTTGGTTTCTCAATCTCAACACTTTTCCCTTCTCAGACTATTGGCAAATATTGTTGGTTGTTTTAAATTCCCAACCTGATCTCAAGAAAGTAGATCTATAAGATAACCATTTCCAATAATTGATCTGTCTCAGGGGAGTGGCCAATGAGTAGGAAATGGGGTTTTTAATCCCTTTTCCCATGCACTTTAGGTTCTACAAGACCAAGGAGGGTGTTCCTTTCCTCAAAATAATGTTTACTTGGATGGGGGGTTCCTAAATACTTTCTCAAAACACTGCTTCTAAAAGATATGTTCTTTATAGATTGCTTAAATAATTGTTGATATCTCATAAAGCAATGTGCTAGATTCTTAAGCTTTAACATAATTCTTTGCAGAAGAACATATAAATAAACTAACATCTACAACCTACAATAGAAAGGGAAATTTATTCTGATATTTTAAGAGAGGGTAATCAAGGGGAGTTCAGTATAGTATAGCATTTTTGACTGATCAGTACCTAGTCCAAGGGTCATAGAGTCAAAAAATAGATGTAAATGAAAAGGCCCTTCTGTGATTAGTTTCAGTTTACTGTGACAATAAAATAACACCTTGCATTATAATATTTCACTAGTTTCATAGTTAACCATAATTAGTTATCCTTGTAAACAAATATTACATTCAATATCTCCTTATAGCTATTATTTTACTCCTTGAATAAATTTCATAAGAAAAATAAACAAACACAGGAAATACTATGATGATGAATAGATTGATCCTCAATCAAATTATATTCATAAATGTAATAATGGGTACATGAGTAGGAGATAGTATACTTTGAAACTCAACAGTAATCTATAAAATAGATTGATACTGAATTACAAATGGTCTTGCAAATATACTAAAAGTTTGAACTCAAAATGAAGACTGAAATAGGACAAATAATCCTAATCTTAAAAGATATGCATATATACAACTACTCCATGATCAGATTGATCCCATACTTCAGAGTGGGTCTAGAAAATATGACCTCAAACTAATGCCTTATCAATAAGCCCTGAATTCCCTTTTATAGAACAAGGGAGAAGACAAGCTATAGGCTTAAAGACAAAAGATGTTTAACCGAAGATGAATCTTGTAACATGATGCAAGTGTAACTGTCTCTTTAACTAGAAAGTGATGCCTCTGTACAACAAAAATACCCACACATGCTGAGGTATTTGTTTCTAGACTGTATGCTCTCTCACTTTGGCAGGGATTGGGCCCAATTTATTGTTGATAGTTGACACATTTACCGGATGTTGTTTAGGGCTCGAACATCCTCAAATAATGCCAACCATCCAATAGGAGGATTCACTGCTCTACCTATCCAAATCATGTGCCAGAAAATGAGAAAATGTGCAAGGAACATTGTCGAAAGGAAACCCAGGAGGCTTGAATCTCCTTCACTATTTCTAGATTTCCTTATAGTAGGGTGACTCCTCACTTTTGGTTACCAGGTTTCCAACAACCTCAACCAGATAGATACGCAAGGAATCCACACATAGATGACCCTGACAATGTTGGAAGTCAAGCTAGGAGAGTAGTAGCAACAACATCAAATCTTTTCTTTGCTCCTATCTATTTCATTCAGGTGGGTAATCCCCTTACACATAGAGTTAAAGATCTATTAGGAAAATTAGATGTAAGGGAGGGGTAGAGGAAGCAATGATGCCTCTCTGCCTAAGAAGAGAATCTGCCACCTCAAGGGAAGTAGAAGCTACTAGAGGTAGGGGATTCTAACTTAGAGCCCACATTCAGATGAGAAGAGAGAAGGGAGAAGAAATCATAGAGGCTCAATGGATGCTGCTACTGTTCCCCAATTTTCCTTACACCACCTTTTCCATGGAAAGAAAACTCCAAGTCTAGTAATTCTATAAGGGCAAATTTCTAACCACGAGAATAGAGAAGAGAATCCAATAGAACAGGGGAACAAAAAGAACATACAGAACTAGGGGAAAACTATACTATTAGCATGATCACATAGTGTATAGGAAACAACTAGAGACACTTATTTATAGAAACTTTGCAAGATCTTGCATACTCTACTACATCCATGGTTAATTAATTCTAGTCATTTCAAGGTATCTCAGCCATAAATGGAAATCTTTTGAACATTACCAAAATGAGTAGATAGATAGAATTTCATCATTTTGCATAACTGAAGACATCATTTCCTACATTGAAGGTGCCAGATTAGTTGTCTCAAATTCATCACTTAGACCAGTCATCATACCATGACTCACCATGAAGCAGATGAAAATTCATTTCTGATAGAAGCACAAATTGCGAAGGGTCGATCCTGCATAAGGCAATCTTGCAGTTAGTAAATTCCCTCGTAGTGGTGGCAATGGAGACCTTGTACATGCCTAAGAAATTGATTCTGCAATGGAGTATCTTAGATCATGTGCCAACACATCACTTCATCAATTTTTTTTAAACTAAGCCATCGATTACTTCCTTAGCTGGCTCAAATCAACGGTATTAGTTTAGTCCATTATGTGGAAAAATTTGTTGTCTAGTATCAACCAATGATATCCAACCACCTAGATAGCCACCTGAACCATGATCCTGAGAAGACCTTTCAAACAGTACAATTGGGACACTCCCTGCGATTCCGCACTCAAAAGATATGGCAAGAAATTTGATCTCTATGGAATGGAGGAAAGCCATCGGATTAGCTGCATCCAATGGGACAACTCCCAAAAAGCACCTTTAGCCATGGAGATTGTGCCACGTTTACAATTTAGTTCACCTAGATACAAACCCACACTCTAGAAGCCACATGTCACTTTTCTACCTTTTCGTGTTCATTTAGTGGGACCCTTTGGTGAAGCTTGACAGAACATCAGAAGCCATAGACAAGTCTCCATGTAGCGCTCAAGACCCACTACTACTTTTTGTTGCAACTAAACAATGGTTTCCTACCAGCTAGCGCCCTTTTCGCAATTTTGTGGGCTATTTCTTTATAAATATTTTAACATCAGTGAAACAACAGAAGCAAATCAACAATTGCCACCTATCAAAAGGAGTTAGTGGGGTCTAACCCTCAATATATTATTTTAAAACAACCTTTCATTTACTAGGAAAGAAGGGGCCACAGGACCACCAAAGGATTTAACATGTAAAAGTATTTTGATATTTTGAAAAATATTAGGCACGGGCTAGAGGCGGTAAACTGCATAATAATGGGTCGATAAACAATGTAATTTTAGGCATAATAAGGTAACTAAAGAACTAAGTAATGGGAAATAGGCAGTCAACCTAAGAATATAACAAAAGTGATCTCAATATGCTTGACACTAGGGTTTAGGATTTAAGGGGTATTACTCGGAGTATTTTCACTATGCAAAAACCCTAGGCCAGAGATCTTCTAACATGATGACACAAGATTTTTGGGCAAAATACTAGAACCAAGAAAAATTTTATTAGGTCCCATCACATACCTCACTCAATTCCATCATTAAGTGGTAATCCTAACAAATCTCTATGAAAATGACATCCCACTTAAGTAGAAAAAGTCATCCTGTACAACAGCAGAACAAAGGGGCGCCAAGACCCTCTAATCACTAGTAGGACAACACTAAGAACACGCCTAACCTCTTCCTTCCCATGCTTCAAATTAACAACCTGATCTCATTGTTTACCACATTCTCCCACTCCATCAACCCACTCAATCCTAGCCATCAGATCAGTTCTATGAACTAAATCGACATCCACCAGAAATAATCGGCACACCCAAAGTAATTCATTTACGAGCTTTGAACTTCAACCATGGATTTATATCAATCAATGGTCTTCAAGGAAATTTTAAATTCCTCCAATGAAGACCAACTAGAATAAGAAATGCATTGAACCTATCTGCCATGATGGCAATTTGCTTCCTTGTGCTAAGTCACTCGCGACTACAGTGAAATTTCTGGCCCCAACAAAATACTTTCATTTGTTGCCATGGCAGAAACTGAACACACTATTGCCCACATTATATCTTTTGTTGTCCCACTAAGAGCCCTAAATACCTTCCACAAAGGTAGCAATCAAGACAAAATGCCAAGTCATTATCTGAAATGCCCTCGTGGACTCCACTGTCTCGCACTTACTTTTAACCTTTTGGAACACACACCACCCACGTGGGCATTGCCATGTCGGATAACAATTTGAGTTTCATGATCTTGTAGAGACATCAAAATGGTCCCAACAGAGACAAACCATTCTGTGAAACACCGCTAAGAGATAGAACTTGTGGCCACGTCACTTTTTTCGCTTCATGGGGAGGACTTAAAACCTTTAGCAGGAACAAAACCTTTGATGGAATAGACTGCATTACGGGACATGTCAGGAGACATGTACATCCATGGGACCTCGTAGGAAGAAATCTTGAGGCTTGGAAAAGGCATTTCTTCCAGTGAAATATAATAATAACTGTGGTGCATGCTGACTGGGCATGACTTAAAACTCAATTTTGACACATGCGTATAAATTGTTTTAAAAGGGGGGCTGCACTAGGTCGAATGAACAAATAGGACATAGATCAAAAGCACACCTACTATCTAACATAAAGATAGAAC
This sequence comes from Cunninghamia lanceolata, assembly GCA_027924645.1. Classification (NCBI taxonomy): domain Eukaryota; kingdom Viridiplantae; phylum Streptophyta; class Pinopsida; order Cupressales; family Cupressaceae; genus Cunninghamia; species Cunninghamia lanceolata. The sequence goes on from BSBN01000757.1 coordinate 16,042,678, forward strand.
ATTATTTTAAATGAATTGGACATGATAAAACACTAGTACAAAATGAGCAATATATTACTAAAAAAACTACTAAAAACTGCTTATAAAAGACCAAACATGGTCACGTGACCATTAGTAGTTTATTGCCAATCATTTATAATGCGACCAAATTGATGACTAAACTATTTTTAGTCATTTACTAGTTGTTTTGATTGATCTATTTGGTAGTATATTTAGTCATTAATTTAGTCATTGATTGTTGTAATCTGGTCACTTATTTAGTCATTTATTTTTTACTAATATATTTAGTCATTAATTTAGCCATTGATTGTTGTTAACTGGTCACTTATTTAGTCATTTTCATTCACTAATTTTTGTCCATTGGTAGTGTATTTAGTCATTAATTTCAATCATCATTTTGATCAATTTGGTAGAATATTTAGTCATTTTTATTCACTGATTTAATACTGGTAATATATTTACTCATATTTATTCACTGTTCATTGATTTATGTCAATTGGTAGTGTATTTAGTTAATTTAATTGTTAATTGATGTTAATTAGTAGTATATTTAGTCATTTTGAAGCTTACAATCTATGTAGATTTCCATCTGGTATTAATTGTTTGCTTCACACATGTCTCTTTGATTATATTCATTGAATGCTCTGTAAAAGGAGTGTTAGGAGTTGAGAAATATAATCCATATTTGGGTCTCATCTTCCTTTGTTTTATTTCCCCGCCGGCTTGAATGACTTCAATTCATTATGTTGGCTCATGTGATCCTCTTTTTATGCAAGAGACCATGGTATCTGTGTCATTATTTCATTCTTACCTCTTCATTTTGCTCTTGTTGTGTATCTGTAGTGTCTATCTATCCCTGCAATTTCTAACTTCATTTGCTTGTTCAACCATGGGAACAACCAATGCATGGAGGCATCAACTCATATTTCATGGCTAGGGCCTTCAAACTGCTCGATGAAGAGCTAGTGGAGGATGCTTTGATAGATGTATGTGATAGAGATTTTCTACTGCAATCCAGGGTATGTTATGCTTCACATCTAGTATCTCATTTTCTCTCAAATGTGATGGACTTCTTTCATCAGGTTGATAAGGTTAAAAGGATAGCATCAATGTTTGTTTATGGTTATCTAGTCCCAGATGTCAAACTATTTGAGGCTTTTTCTACTTATAATCTCCATGATGTCTCAGCCCTGGTAGTGGGACTCTTCCTCCATGAAGATATCATTAATAAACCTAGTTTTAACTGTGAACTTATCAAGCAATGATTTCAAGTTTAAAAATTAGGTAACAGAGAGCTCTTTGATAATTCACTGTGGGTTCACAACTCTACATTTGGAAGGTCCAATAGGGAAAAGATAGAGGAAGTATTCAATGCATGGAGCTTCTTGTCAAATTTGCAACCACTAGTAGTTCCCTTCACCAATGATGACAATCCTTTTTGCAGAGAATCCAACTAGGGGTTCATGGCTTTATGGTTGCAGATTTAAATATGGACAACATGTGAACCACTCTTTCTATTTTAAGTTTTTGGCTTCACTGTAACTTTGGTTTCCTTTTTGGCCAGAAAGGGCCTTTTAGATCTTTAGCTCTATTCAGGGCTCTTAGTTCAAATGCTCTATTATGTTATCTTTTTGGCTAGGAAGGGCCTTTTTGTAATCTGTAAAAAGATTTTTATTAATAATAATATATCATGATGCTCTAAGCATCCTTATCGATTCAAAAAAAATGTCAACCCTGGTTCATGTGTTGTCTCAGTAAAGACCTGCACCATGAAAGAATCCATTAATTATACATAAATTCCAAATTATGTTGATGAGAAAAGAGCTTTGATATCCAACTGGGAAGCCTTAACATCCAAAAATTACTAACCTAATGTTTCACAACAAGTTTCCCAACTGTGACATTGTCTTTACTTAAGAAACCAGATATATATCCACTGCCATATTGGATCTCACAAGATTCTCCTTCACAAATGACAAATGATATATATTAATTGTTTAGCAACTTCCTTAATATCCCCATGTAAGCATACTAAACTAAGTGAGGTTGAGGGTTTGAAGTAGAGTACCATCTTCTTGGTATGTGCTTGACTTTGATGACTTGTATCTTGAATGAAAATAGCAAGTTAGCTACATTGTAAAATCATTGTTAACCATTGTTACAAAAATAACTAGAAAATCCTCTTTAATTAAAATAATCCTTCTAGATATTTCAAGACAAGATATTTCAGTTAATTTCTAAGAAATCTAATAATTTCACTATCCAAATAGCCATCAATCTATTTAATGTATATAATTTCCCAGAATTCAGAATTTGAATGTAGGTTGAGTATTCTTGCAACATTGCTTTTTTAGTTAGATCCTAAAAATGCTGCAACTTATGTTCATCTCTAAAACATCTATGCAGAAGTGAGTAGGTGTGGTGAGGTTCAAATAGTAAGGAGATTGATGAAAGATAGAGGAATTAAAAAGATACATGCATGTGGTTGGATTGAAGGGCATAAAATGGTATATGCCTTTTTGTGTAGGAGATAGATCACATCCACAAACATGGAAGAGCTATGCAAAATTGGAGAAATTGGCTTGGAAAATGAAGGCAGTAGGGTATTTCTAGATTCAATACTTTTACTTAATGTTGTGGAATAGAAGAAAAAAAAATCATTTATCTACCACCATAGTGAAAATTTAGCAATTGCATTTGGTTTGTTAAACATAACCCCTGGTACAACCATTAGAGTTGCTAAGAACCTTTGAGTTTATTCTTATTTTCACACTACATCTAAATTCATCTCCAATATTGTTGTAAGAGAAATTGTTCTAGGAGATGTGAACCATTTCCATCATTTTAAATAGGGACAATGTTCTTGTGGAGAATATTGGTGATGCTAAATGAAAAAATCTAAAAAATAGGCTTGCACTATAATAATGTGCACTACAAATTAGATATCCATTAATAACAAAGGGACATCCATCAAAGCATAACAATAGTGATTTTTTTGTCATATGTTGTAGTTACAAGTGTCTTGCTAGACATACATGAAAATGTGGAAGCATAGAGAAGGCAAGCAAACTGTTTCAAAAAATGCCTCAAATAAATGTGATATCATGGAATGTATGATTAAAGGATATGTTTAAAATGGGTTTTTTCTAAAAAGTCCTTAAATTTTTTTAAGAAAATACAACTAGTGGGTGTAAATCCCAACTCCTCAACCTTTGAAAGCGTCCTTCCTACCTATGTGTGAATTGGGACTTTGGATGAGGATATGAACATCCATCAAAAGCATATTTGGAAGTAGATTTTTATCAAATATTATAGTTGCAAGTTCCACTTTTGATCACCAAATCTTTCACAAAATTTTTTACACAAAATTCAATAATGAAGAATTTATGCAAAAATTCTCTTTTGAATGATGCACAAAGCCTCAACCACAACACCACATGGTTAGTTACTAGGCCTTGTGGTGATATAGGAATTACCCACATCACCACAAGGCCTAACAATAGTGCAATGTTGCAGTGGAGGCTTTGTGCATCATTCAAAAGAGAATTTGTGCATAAATTATTCATTATTGAATTTTGTGCAGAAGTTTTTGTGAAGGCTTTGGTGATCTAAAGTGGAACTTGTAACATTTCTACTTGAATAAATAGATGATAAGGTACACCCTTCATTCCACCAGCTCTGCTACCTCCAACTAGACCTATGACAAGTGATTGAAGGAATAAATTACAAAAATATCATCCTATCTATTTATGATGTTTTTCTAAGAATCAAAAAATTAAACAAACTACAAAGCACACAAGTACATCTCTTAGTTGTATAGACCAGGACAGTTTAACAACCATTATACCACTCAATGAATACTAAGCAACTCCTAAGTCATGATCCAGATAACTCCTTTGGCGCCTTGTAGGTGGTCCTGCATATGAAAGCTCTCGGTCCTAACAAAAAACTACAAAATCAAGGAATTCAAACCAAGAATAAATAATATAAGAAAAATAACCTATAATAAAGATACCTTCATACATTTGATAAAAGAACATTTAATAAATCCATAAATCCATGCAAATTTCCTTTCATAAATCCATCTTAGGGATCCATATTTCTTTTAAAATTATTCCATGAGTCATTCATAAGCACACCCTACCAAGTCCATGTGAAAGATATTTGTATTTTTGACCATTGATGTGTTTTTGTCTCTCACCGCAGTCCTGCGGGTCACTCAAATGGTCTTGGTGAGTGTATGGGAACTAAGGATAACAAGGGAGTAGTTATCACTATCCCACAACATGAAGTGATTGTACTTGTGGTATTATAGTATGCAAAGATCGATTACCACAACCCTGCAGTGGTCTCAAAACGAAGTGGCAGGATAGCAGTATAAATTTAAGTGGCATATGATACTTCACCATGGTCCCATGATAGTCAAGAGAATAATCGATGGTAATGTGGTAAGAAGGAGCAAAGGAAAACATTACTCTGTGACCCCACAGCGGCCTCAAGTGTGGCTTGTGGTATGGTGGTAAGGAGTAGAGGAAAACATTACACCGTGCCCCCGTGGTAGCCTTAAATGAGGCTTACAGTATGGTGGTGTAAAGAGTTTAAGTTATGTAAGTGTTGAATATCATAGACCTGTGACAGTTTCAATGAAGGAGTGTGGTAGTACGCTGAAAGGCTTCAAGTGATGTTTAGTATACCATGGTCCCATGATGGTCAAAGAAATAGTTTGCGGTACTGCGGTAGGGAACAAGTCATGGTGATATAGTTAAATTTTTGAAACAATAGTTCTAAAATGGAGATAGAACAAACTATGAACTTTCTTAGACATAGTCAAGCCATGAATTACACCCTCTACATGTTCCTTAGAGTTATCTTTGTGGTAGAGATACTTGTCAAGGGATAGTAGTTTGCAGTCATTACATTTCATGAAGGAGTGGGATTCTAAATAATTTTTGGTGTTGAGATATCCTTGCTACCAAGATAAGAATCATGTGAGGATCTACCTTAAGGCAATAAAGAGATACAAAGCTATGCCATGACTTACACCCCCTTGACAACTGAACAAATATAATTAGAAGCAACAAAATAAAAGATCATTAACCATGCTTAGACATTCACTTTAAATTTGCATCTATGGCCCATTGGCTCCAATAGTTGCCATCCTATCTTATTTCTATTGTTGACTCTATGTGTTCCTTAAAGTCATAAAAGCAGACACGACAGGTAACTCCATCACAGACAATTGATAAAATCATGAGTCCCCAAAGACAAAGCATTGGAAGGCCTCATTTGGTTCAAAATTAATAGTCATGACTTAGAAAATGACAGTCAATAGAATGGTAATAAAATCCTTGGTTGACACTTCACATTGGAAACTCATTTGTTAAAATAAGTCAAAACAGTAGACAATCACTGCTAATCTCATTTTTTCAATGCCTATTGGTATCCTAGATGATATCACCATTAATAGCATTTTTATGGATTGTGTCTAGATTTATGATTTGTTTTAGCTTTTGGTATTACCCCATCTTCAGGGTCATATGCTTGTCATAGTAAGATATATCATTTCTCTTTGTCAAGCTATCTTAGTGAAGCCTCAAATCATTTTTTATTTTTGCCCATAATGCTCTTCATTTGTGTAATAATGTTGGCCAAGGTATTGGTAATGAAGTTACCAAAGACATGGTGATATAGTTGAATTTTTTAGACAATATTTTTCATTGGCCCGATTAAATCAAAGAACACTTTTTTTGCCTTTTCTCCACTATTCTTTTATGAGCTGAGTAATTTCAAATTTTATTGTTTTCATTTGCAATGCATTTCTATTGCATTTCAATCTGAAATGTTTGATCCATTGTTGGATTGTTGTCACCTTTATAGACATAAAAATGTACCTATTCTAATATTTTGAACTTATGACAAGTCAAAGTGGTTTGTGCTCATTTAGTAGCTAGTTGAAATTTAATTTGAATGTACTGCTTCTTGATGTTCCCCTTGACTCATTTATCATTTTTGTTTATCATCTTACTTTTTGGCTAGCAACAAACATGTGATGCATATGTTGTGATGTCCTATGGATGGTGGCTTTTTCCAAATTATTTTCAAACTATTTTGAGTTCTATGTGTACACCTTGTGGAGATTTATGGCATATTTCTATGCTTAATTTTTTTTCCAAGGTTACAGTGAGATGATAAATGCAATTATTCCAAAGCTAGTGGAAATAATTTTGAAACAATTATATAAGTTCTCTCTTAATGTTAAGATTTGTGTAATTTTTTATTTTGCAGATTTTTAATAGCCTTGTTTGACGAGTCTTGGAAATTAGTTTCAATTTATAGGGTAAAGCTTCCATCTAGAGCTAAGAAGATTGTGCCAAGTAGTTGTAGAGCCATGATTGGTTAGGTTACTAGTGGTGGAAGGATAGAAAAGCTAATCCTCAAAGATGGCAATACATATCACGAATATAGGGTAAAAAGAAACTGTTGGCCCAAGGTTCGTGGTGTGGCAATGAATCCTGTTGAGCATCCTCATGGTGGTGGTAGTCATCAACACATTGGGCATGCCAGTATTGTGTGTCGTATAGAGAAGGCTTAGCATGTGCATGTACTTAATCATAATTAAACAATTATAGAGCTCTAATTATTTAAAAATGTCATCTTTTAGATTTTTTTTCTTTAGGTTGCTTTGTGTCAACAATTTATGGGGACCAGGTTGTAAACCATGTTTCCTATTATTGTTTTCTATCAATAGTGGTTTACTCTTGATTCAAAATTTTGGGAAAGACTTCAAACTAGGTTGTAATCCTTCTTTCCTTGTATTATTTGAGGCTTATTTTAGGTTACCATAGTAATTGACTTTGTTATTTTTTATTCTTTCTTGGGTGCTTGTTATTTTCTTTTAGATCATCAAAATGGCAAAAAGATTGATGATTTCTTAGTATTATAAACTATGAACTTTCAATTATAGAAAAATTAATAATTTGGAGGAGTCATTTGATGTATCAAAGAATTTGACATTTGAAAACATTTAGAATGTTCTCAATTGTACAAAAAAAAATAGAAGGTAATGTGCCAATTTGTCATCACTTTTGCTGAGTATGTTTCTTACTTTAAAAAAAAAAAACTATTTGGCTTTATACGAGATGCATTGAGGCTTCCATGGTATTATGTTAGATATCTTATGACATGATAATGCAAGTATGTGATGAAGTAGAAAGATAAAGACCTAAGAAGCCAATGACCATATGATTCTGAATGAAAGGAAGTAGAAAGATAAAGACTTGAGAACCCAAAGAATTGTTGCACAGTAAATTGATAGATTTTAGAGTTGAAATTCGAGAGGTCATATTGCTGAATTGTTAGGCTTGATAATTTTTAGGGTAAATTAATTGGATAATAGAGCTGAAATCTATGGGGTAATTTTTCTTAATTGTATGTTGGGTTTTGGAGTTAAATTTGAAGGGAAACCTTGCTATCAAGTGCCCTTTATTTTCTATTTAGTTTTTTAGATGTGCTGAGTGCAAGTAAATATGTGGCAATGAGTGCTTTCGAGTGCTAGGAAGCATGAGTATCATTTGCATGGTGCACAGAAGAATATATTTTATAGTGTTGATATTGATGATTAAAATTGGTTGTGTCATCTAGCTACTAACAACTGCATAGGGTGTAAGGTAATCGTTATGATGTACTATGCAACTTGTGACTATCATTGGTCTAGAGGTATAGATCTTTGCAAGCAACTGAACTATCTTCACTGCTCTACAAACTAGAGGGAGGTTGTAGAAGTGGGATCCAAAAGGGAACCTTTGAAAAAAAGATGATCTAGGTCTAAAAATGGTTGCCAGAGGACATAAAAACAACCCAGATTTGCCAAAAGTATCATGACCCTTGTTTGAGAAAACTCTCTATCTTGGGTAGACTTGAAGAAGAAAGAAATCCTTAAAAGGAAGAATTTAGCTCTGTATCCAGCCTCATAGATTCCATATCCATCCATAGAGTTTTACATCATCTAGCCTTCTTCCCATGAATTTTCCCATGAGAGGAAAATCATCATGCTAAAAGGACATTTTAGTTATCTGATGATCATCAGGGAGAGAAACATCTGAAAGGGTGACTTCCATATCACAGAAAAAAGATAGAAACCCTAGATTGATCTAGAAGCTCATCATTTGGGCATTTTAAGCCAAGCTAAACCACCTAAGATGACCCTAATTAAGAAAAATCAAACCCCATTTTAACAATTAAGAATATTGAATACTCTTCAGAACACACCAACACTAGTATTAATAACCAATACTTCAACACAATAATGACTATTAAGGGGACTGAACTATGATAGGGCTGGCAGAAACTGAAATGTGTATTAAGCAATATAAGATTATTTGTTGTTTCCTTTTTAAAAAGTTTGCAAGGTTGATGCAGTTTTATACAATTCAATGAAACCCTAATCCTTCACAACTGATATTTGAACTTCATGCATCCCTAATAAGAGTGGGGTATTGTTTGAGTATTAACAGTCAACAGATTGAAATAGATTTTGGTGTATGTATTTATAGCATCTGGCAAATGGGCATAACTGAAATAGAGTACCAAACACAAAAAAATAATAGTTTAAAAAACACATGAATACTAGACTTGCTAGTAAGGTTCCTCGGTGATTGAATGCAATGCATCTGGCCATGCCCTTCTCCAGAAACTCTTCTATCACTTCTGGGAAATCCCCCTAAAATGGGTCTACCCAATATAGAATTTAACAAAATTCAATAAAATTAACATCTTCAAGAGATTGTGTTCCAATTCATCAATGCAAAAAGAGGGACATCAATGGGCCTTACCTATTTTTGAGCTCAAATTCAACCCCTGTATAGCGCGTCCAATGCATGAACAATGTCTTGAGTGTAGAGGTGGTCAGGTTTCTTTTGCTTGAATTATTTTTCATGGAAAAAATTTCCCTCTCTAAATTTCCCTCTTTCCAATTCAAAATATTTTTTTAATTTCCCTCTCTTTCTAATTTTTATTTGTGTGACTAATTATTTAGTCATTTATAGTTGTGTTGCAAAAAATGACTAAAATATAATCATTTTTAGTTGTTGTGGCTAAAAGTTTTAGTCACATAGTCATTTATTTGCCAAAATTCTACTAGTGAAATTTAAGGGCATAGGATAAAAAGGTAACCCTAGGCAAGGGGGTCAGTAGTCCAATGGAAAAGGATACTTAAGTGACAACTTAAGTGACAAGGAATGGGCCATGGGAAGTCAACAGAGGATTAAAATGAGCTTAGATACAAAGGCACATGTAATGAGACTCTAGGCTTTAGGGTTTTACAAGGGTTCTAGCAAGCTCAAGATAAAAATACCAAGGGTCAGGGAATGCATCAAAATGTAGGTCCAAATAGTGGTTCTAGTTGGGGACAGATGACTACAAGGTAATCATGAGGATCCATGATTCTCTAGGGACACAATAGTGTTCAATTTTACCTTGCAACCACCCAATTCATCGGGCTCAATCTTAGAATCCTAATATTTCATATGGTAGCTCCAAGCCACCCTAAAAGAAGAAATAATATCTTCCCCTATCATACATCTTATTTTCCAATGATTTTATCAAACTGAGACTGGAGATACAATTATAATTCAATTGGTGAATGTTGTGGATATGCATCCCTATCAAGAGACCTCTCAATTTAACATTATAGAACTAACTGATGCTCATCTAATCTCTATAACAAGGCTCTGGCTATTGTACACCTTTAAACATCACAAATCCATCCCATTGGTCCATTATATCATGCTCATCACCATGACAACTTATACAATTGTTGTTGTGCAAATTTAAAAATTTGTCAACCTGAATTGAGAAGTAAAAGTATTCATAATCCTTTGGTTGGATAGCATCAATAACATTATTTTCATCTGTTCCATTCATGTCAAGTTTAAAACAATCATAGTTGACACCTTCTTGGAGCAATCCAGTATATATCTAACTTGATTCCTTGAAGTCACATTACGGCTCCAAGATGGGAAATTCATGCTGATCAAAAGTACAAGGCTACTTCACACCTGCTTCATTATGCACATTAGTTTAAGGTAGAGAAAATCTAGCTCCTAATAGAACCCAATCCTTATTGGAACAATTCATTTGCAATTCATATTTCTCTCCTTTAGGTTGTTCATCCTCCTCATACTCATGGTCTTCATTGAAAATGGGATTAACTTTGCACCAATGAGGATTACTATTCCTTACTTCTGGTGGATCTGCAAGCTCATCATAAAGAGGATTATGCCTTATGTTCATCTTTGATGTAGATACCTTTGCCTCATCCATATGGAGTTACAAATCTTCCTTAGCATAACTATATTCTGAAGGACTACAGTTAGCATCCTCCTCATAGGTATGATCACAATCATCCCTGAAATCACAACACCCCACACTATTTTTCATTTCATCTTCTAATTGTTCAGCACACATATCTAAAATTTCTGCCATATTAACATAATTTAAGATAGCATGGTCAGAAAATTCCTCAAGTTCCAATAATGGTGATATTTTGTTACTCATATATTCATCACAATGCGTAACCTAACCATATGAGAGTGAAATCATGTTATCAACATTGTGCATGCTAATATTATCTTCATCTAGAATAAAGATTTCAAATTCTTCATAATGCAAGTCACTGTGATCAGTAGGATAACAATCAATATGATCAACTTCATAAGTTGGATATGTATTAATAGACCTAATGATATCAATATCATTATTGATAAATCCCTCACACTAGCAAGATTGTGATTAGGACTACATGGTTCTTGTACACTAAATGATGAACACATTATATATCATTAACACTCATACCAATAGTAGGACTAATGTGATCAATAGTATGAAGTTTACCATTCTTGTCATTATGCATCTTAGCATTCTTTAAAATATCTATCCAATTAGGAACTTGAGAAAAACTATTTGGCTTCAGATTTTGAGGTAATGAATTCACACCCAACCCATACATCTCACAAAACAAATCAATGCATATAGATTCTGTTATGTCAGAAAATGTCCCTTGGGGGCTTTTCCCTCTTAAGGTTTAGCTCTTGGGTCCTTAGAATGCATTTAGATCATATTGCATGTTAATTTTGAATCCCAATGAGAAAATCCCTAATTTTTATGGTACATAGGACCTAGCGGGTGCTACAATGCTAAGCCCCACCTACAATTTAGGGGGAGGACTTGAGCGCTCGCACCCTAGTCTTGCCTTATTTTAGGTCAGGCCCTAAATCTTAGTGTTGGTTATATGACCATTGTTAGGTCCTATGCCGACACCCAAAGTTTGAATTATAAAATTCTTAGCAGGAATGTGTGTTATTGCATATATAATCATGTTTATGTTTTCATTTGTAAACTAGAAGATGATTGTGAACTTTTGGCAAACTTGTGATTTCAAGATATTCATTGTTGCAGAGCAGAGCATTGTTATTGTTTTTGTGATTGTAGATTTGGCTTCATATTCTCATGTGCATGAAGGATCTTCATCTATGTGTGAACTAAACCTCTGAGGTGACATTTGTTTATGTTTGAATCATTTATCATTTGGATTTTGCCTCTATCCCATAGGGATATGCACTCTTATCTAAAAATGGTGTTTGGAAGACTTGAATGTCTCTCCAGGGCTTGACCGAGGCAAGCCTCTAAACAACACAACCCCCAACCACACTCCTTTGTGATTGTAGGTTACAGGTACCAAGTTTCATGGAGTGGAGTTGCAGAGGAAGGTTACAGACAACAAGGATGCAAGATCTGAAAGAAAGAAGATAGAGTTGAACATTTCAGGACACGGGCACCTAGGGTAATGTCCTCCATAGTTTCAAACACCAGAATCCTTGTGACAGTGATATTCTACATCTAAAGAAGCCCTGATATCCAAAAAATCAACCTACATTGGACACAAGGACTAGTCATAGTGTCCTCCGCATATCCCATGACCAAAATAGATAGAACAGTGATCATCAGTGTCAAAAGGAGTTCTACATCCTGTGAAGAAAACAATACCTTGGACTTGGGCACCTAAGGAATTGTATTTGAATATTCTAAATTCTAGACTTCGAAAAATGGTTAGCTATTAATCTCTATCTTGTATCTTAGTATTTAAGCATTTGTCTAAATCTATTAATTTGATCTTTATTTTCCATAATTAGGGTTTCTTACATATTTGAGGTTTACATTAAAGCATTAATTAGAAAATTTTGAGTTTCCACATCATTCCAAGTGACAAGCCAACCTATTTGGTGAATGCTCTTGCTTAGTAGAGATTCAATTCGGTTGATATATCCTTGAATGTTTGATGAGAAAGGAGGATGTAAACCCATCAACACTAAAACATCAAATCAAACCCCATCCTCTTTTCATCCTAAACATTTTGGAGAACCCATGTTTTTGAATTTTTACACCTTGCTAAGTGTTGTGTGATAGATTTTCATTTATTCATTATATTTCATTTGAAAAAATACAAAAAATTTGAAAAACTTGAAAATTTTGGCATTTTAGGCTTGCATTTTCAAATAATTCAAATTATTTGCATTTAATTTCATTTAATTTCTATTATTTTAATTAGATATGATTCAAATTACATAAATTCATCATTAATCATTCATTTGCTTTGCATTTTCATGCCTAAATTGTTAAAAATTGCTTGAAATTGTGCATTTTTCATATAACCTAGTTTTTGCATTAGCTATGGTTTGTAGTTAAAATCTTGTTTCAGAGTTTAATACTATTTAAAACACTCATTTAGGTCTAATTTCTAACTATAGTGTTTCATCATAGTGTGTTTCTTGCAAAATTTCATGTCTAGGGTTTAAAAATCTTGTATTTTCACTAGATTTGACCTTATCATCTCTAGGATTGCATTATAGGCATGTTGTAAAGGTTATTTCTATATTATTTGACTTATATTAGGGTTATAATCTTCTACCCCTCCTAAAATTCCTTACAACACCCTTTCTATTAGGCATCTACATTGAAAATTGGTGAAAAATTACACATTTTAGGTGTATTTTCACTAGGTTTTGATTTGTCATCACTCTAGATTTGCACTATATGTGTGTTGTGAAGGATATTGATGGTTTATTGGATTGATATTTCCTATCCCTCATCTATTTCCTTACAACACCTCTTCTTTCACTCATTTACATTGAAAAAAAAAGTCAAAAAATCAAGCATTTTAGGTCATATTCATACATACTTTTGCACTTGTTCCTTGCATAAGTGTTGAAAATATTTATAATCTGATTTAGTATTCATTTGAAAAAACACACATGGCTTCTCAATACAATAGTAATTCTAGGTTTTTTCCTAGGCCTTATTTGAAAAGAAGAGCCCCTAAACTTGAAATAAAATTTACACTGTTGAAATGCGTCAGACAACTGAGAGGGGGGTGAACTAGTTGTCCCAAAAACTCAAACACTTCTTCACTTAAACATTAATCACTTGTCCACAATTATTATGATTAAACAATGAATGCATGGAATTAGAAACTTAAACATATGCAACATTAAACACAAGAGACACTAGATTTTTATGTGGAAAACCCCAAGGTGGGGAAAAACCATGGAGAGGGTTAGCTCTCAAAACATATTGCAATCTTTGAAAAATGATGTTCAAGCTTGGTCACTCCATGGGCCTAGAACATGCTGGCTCACTACCATGAAGTACAACTAGGTCTAGTAGGCTCACTGCCTCAACCCTAAACCTAGAAAGATTACAATAAGGGTTGTTAAACCCTATTGGCGGCTCACTGCCAAGATCAACATATTCTTCATGTCTAAGATTAATACATTGAAGTACAATAGTTCCTCTGCTCTATTCTACCTTTCCACCTCTTTCCCCATCTTCCCATCTTCACACAAGGACATTTTTTCATGACTCAATTACAAGTATTTATACACTTCATCAACCTTGGAATGATCATTAAGGTCGGCATTACAATCATCAACCAATGGAACAATCTCCAAGGTCAGCATTACAAACATTTACAAAATAGGTCTTGACCTAATTCAAAATTACACAAAGGAAATGTAGTATAGATGTGTGCAGATCATGCCACACCTTAGCTAGGACTCAAACATGATCTTCCACACCACAATACGCTTCTATAATCTTCAAGAGATCTCTGTAATTATTGGAGTTAACCAAGTTGGCTAAGACTGGTTACACACTATGTTATCTGGGAATAATCTTCAAACACGATCTCAATTCCTTAACATGGACCAATGTAAAGGTAGGAACATGATCAGGAGGTATCCACAAGAACTTTGAAATTACCAGGAGCAACTGCACAAACTCAAACCACTTTATCCATGAGATTCATCACATCGGAGTACATGAACTTCATTGTCTTCAACTATCATAAAAGAAAGATAGCTTGTAGACCACCAAAACATGAACCATTGAAATTGTAGGCACCTATTATCATCCCAGACTTCCCTCTAGAACCATAGAGTAAAACACTTTAATGCAGAGGAATGCGGAGAAAAATACTTTCTCTCAAGCATCAGTGAATAATCAGAAAGAGCATGTTTTACTCTGCTGAATGTAACTCACTCAAATCTTCATACTAGAGGCTCAAACTTAGGATTTAGCATCTTCAGACATGCTTCTAAATATATTCTAATCTACAAACCAAGATCTTCAGTCAGCAAGAAATGTGGAGCAATGTTTTGTATTGTTCTTTAGTATGCAACTCACTATCTTCACTGTGATTCACTGATTACTTCCTGATTCTTTCAAAGGGGCTAATTTTCTCAATATCCTCAACATATAAAGCTTCTAAACAAATAACAAAATAGGATACAATTGACACCAATGACAAAAAAGATATGTTGACATCAATGACAACACCGATTAGGCACATACTTGCAACAATCTCCCCCTTTGTCATTGATGGCAACATATGATGTGAAAAACTACAACATCCATCAAGACAAGATTCTCCCCCTATCTCTTTACACATATGCACTCTTTCTCTCTAAGTTTTTCACATTATTTCTCTCCCCCTTTGACATCAATGGTAAAGGGCACATACTTGCACTCTTCTTCTTTGATCCAATCTCTCTTCTGAACTCTCTGACTACTCCCCCTAAGAAGTAGCCCTAAAAGCATCAATCTAGATCTAAAGAAGGAACTCTAAGCACCACCGTTCTGATGCACTCTTGTGCATCTTAGCTTAGAGTAGGAGGGGTAATATCCTCTAACTTTTCTCTGAGATACTCAAAAGTATCCTTAGGTAGAGGTTTGGTGAAAATATCTGCAATCTGGTCTTTTGTAGATACATACTCCAACTTGACTTCATTCTCTGTCACTTTTTTCCTTAGAAAGTGATATCTTATAGATATGTGCTTTGTCCTTGAATGCATTGCTAGATTCTTTGATATGCTTATGGCACTTGTATTGTCACAAAAAATTGCAATTAGATCTTCATACACAACTCTAATGTCTTTTAATGTCTATTTCATCCATAACACTTGAGTGCAACTACATGCTGCTGCAATATATTCTACTTCTACAGTGGACAAAGATATTGAATATTGTTTCTTGCTTAACCAAGATACCAGCCTTTTTCCCAAGAAGAATGCACCTCCACTTGTACTTTTTCTGTCATCCACATCTCTGGCCCAATCTGCATCAGTGTATGCACTAAGAGTGAAATCATTGTCCTTTAGATACCACAAACCATAATCAATTGTGCCTTTCAAATATCTCAGAGTTCTCTTGACTACCATCACGTGTGACTACTTAGGTTCTTCTTGAAATCTTGCCACAAGACAAACTGTATGCATTATACCAAGTCTAGTTTGAGTTAGATAAACTAATCCTCTAATCATAGATATGTACCTTTTCTGATCTGCCATAGGCAAATCATCATTTTTGCTCAACTTACAACCAATTACCATAGGAGTATTTACTAGTTTAGAGTCTTCCATCCCAAACTTCTTTAACAACTCTTTCACATATTTAGACTGAGAAATTAAGATACCTTTATCTGATTGATTTATTTGCAGACCTAAAAAGAAATTCATCTCACCAAACATGGACATTTCAAATTCACTTTGCATTTCTCTAGCAAAAACTATGCACATACCTTCATTGCCTCCAAAGATAATGTCATCAACAAAGACTACAACAATTATAATTTGTTTATTATTGATCTTGAAATAGAGATTATTATCAATAGTACCCTTGCTAAACCCTAACTATATCAGATACTTATCCAGCCTAACATACTAGGCCCTGGGGGCTTGTTTTAACCCATACAATGCCTTCTTCAATCTACATACCATGTCACCCTAATCTGATGACAGAAATCCTTCTGATTGTTCAATATAGACTTCTTCTTCCAATTCTCCATTCAAGAATGCAGACTTCACATCCATCTAATATACCTTAAAATCTTTGTAGGCTGCAAATGCCAAAAACATTCTTATAGCTTCAATCCTTACCACTGGTGCAAATGTTTTCTCAAAATCTATTCCTTCAACTTGAGAGTATCCTTTGCATACCAACCTTGCTTTGTTTCTCACCACTTCACCATTCTCATTCATCTTGTTTCTGAAGACCCACTTGGTGCCAATTACATTCATATCTGCTAGTCTGGGAACAAGATCCCAAGTCTGATTCTTCTTTATCTACATCTTTTATTTCATAGCCTTTACCCAATTCTCATCATTGCAAGCTTCATTCATAGTCTTAGGTTCAATCTTGGAGATCAGATAGAAATTTAGTTGTTCTTCTACAATTCTTCTTTTGGTTAGGATTCCTTTACTCCTATCTCCTGTGATTTGATCTTCAGAATGATTAAGTTTTACATACCTTGGTCTCTTGGTAGCACTTTCCAAAGCTTGTTCCTCTTCATCAGAGATGTCTTCATGCAACAACACTTCTTTGCTTGCTAAAACATCTAGTTTATTTGATTCATATCCACTTGATTCTATAGACCTCTCTTTACTTTCATTGACTATGACATTTGCACTCTCAATGATCTTATTTAGCCTCTTATTATAGCACTTGCTCTTGGTGGAGTTACCAAGGAAGATTCCTTCATCACATCTAGCATCAAACTTGTCTAGATCTTCTTCTCTTTTGATATAACATTTGGTACCAAAAACTTTAAGATATTTCACAGTAGGAACTTTACCATACCATAATTCATAAGAAGTCTTAGAATTGTTACCTTTGACTTGGAATCTATTTAGGATGTATACAACAATGTGAATTGCCTCTCTCCAATATACTTTTGGAAGATCAGCTTCCTTCATCATGGTTCTAGCAGCTTCTTGAACTGTTCTATTTTTCCTTTCAAAGACTCCTTTTTGTTGTGGAGTTCTAGGTGTAGATAATTGTCTCTTTATCCCATGTTATTTGCAAAAGAAATTGAATTCATTTGATGTAAACTCTCCTCCTCTATCAGACCTTAAACATTTGATCTTCAAATCCATCTCATTTTCAACCATTGCCTTAAATGCCTTGAACTTATCTAGAGATTCTACTTTTTCCTTCAAAAAGGCAACCCAAGTCATTTTAGAATAATCATCAATATGCAACATGAAATACCTATCTCCAGTTGCAAACTTCTTACTCTGGTAGGTCCACACAAATCTATATGCACTAGTTCTAGTAGTCCAACTAATTGGTCCTTACTTTTGAAACTTGTTCTTGTTTGTTTCCCAAATTGACACTCCTTGCAAATAGGATTAGTAGGCTTCACAAGCTTAGGCAAATATCTAATAGCCTATGTAGTACTTATCTTCATAATGTTATCAAAATCAATGTGACACAGCTTTCTATGCCATAGCCAACTTTCATCAGTCTGAGCAAACAAACAATAGTTATCAGTTCCTTTCAAGTGATAGATATTACCTTTGGTCTTCTTACTAGTTGTAATAACTATTCTAGAGCTTTCTCTAATCTTACATCCATTGTCCTTGAAGCTTAAATCATAACCTTTATCACACATCTAACCCACACTCAAAATATTGTGCTTTAATCCTTTCACATAGGAGACATCTTCAATATTATCCTTGCCATCAAAAGAAATAGATCCTTTTCCACAAATCTTACTAGTTGTATCATCTCCAATCCAAACCTAACCAATCCACCATCATATCTTTCCAAACTCACAAACTTACTTTTGTCACTAGTCATGTGGTGAGAGCAGCCACTATTAATAATCTATTCATCTTTGTCTTCAACAACCTGAGCAACCAAAGCACTTTCCACTGGTTTTTCTTCCTTCATACAACTAGCAAGATTAGTAGACACATGTTCTTCCTTAATAGAAATAAACAAGAATTCATTACTAGAAGTACTAGCATTATCTAGTTCACCATTATCTGATACTCCATCATCATTGAAATCTTCAACATAATAACATTTCTTTTGGATCCTAGGCTTGTTCTCATATCTTTTTCTATTTATTTCAATTCTTTCAGGGCATCTGGAAGGAAAGTGGCGTACATTACCACAGGAGAAACATTTAAAAGGTAATTTACCTTTAAACTTACAAAATCCTTTTTGTAATCTATCCACAAAGTTGGATTCAATTTCATCAAACTCATCATCAGATTCTACCTTGTACTTTTCTGATCTAGAGGTTTTCCCAGAAGTGCTGGCTTTGAAAGCAGTCTCAACTTTTGGTAGGGCATAACCAAACTCTCTCATTTTGAAGGTAGTGAGCTTACCAAGTAACTGATCTCTATCAATAGTTTTTACTTGCATAAATTCTTCAATTGCAGCTACCTTGTGACTGTAGGACTTTGGTAGTGATCTGAGAATTTTCATCACAACTTCCTTGTCACTGAGAGTTCCCCCCATACATTTTATCCCAGTGACAAGTTCATCAACTCTTTACATAAAGGCTATTATATTTTCATCTTCATTCATCTTCAAACTTTCATATCTCACTTTCAAACTTTGTGGCTTGGCCTCCTTCATAGAATCATCTCCTTCATACAGATTTTTTAGCTTCTTCCATACCTCATTTGCAGTTTCAAGATCCAGTACTTTTGTTAGTACTGAGTCACTTAATGAACTTAACAGAGCATCTTTTGCTTTGACATCCACCTCATATTCTTTGATTTCATCTTCAGTCATCAAACCATTTTGAGGCATGGTGTATTTTCCTTTTGCAGCTTTCCATACTTTGTAACCCAGATAGAGAAGATGGATTTTCATTCATGCCTTCCAAAGAGCATAATTTGTCCCATCAAAATGTGGCACTTCCTTCTTATAAGACATTTTAGATCTTCCTCAAGTTGTTAGACTTTCTTCAGAGGAACTTGGCTCTAATACCAATTGTTGAAATGTGCCGAACAACTAAGAGGGGGGTGGTGAATCAGTTGTCTCAAAAACTCAAACACTTTTGCACTCAAACATTAATCACTTGTCCACAGTTATTATGATTAAACAATGAATGCATGGAATTAGAAACTTAAACATAGATGCAACATTAAACACAAGAGACACTAGATTTTTATGTGGAAAACCCCAAGGTGGGGAAAAACCACAGAGAGGGTTAGCTATCAAAATATATTGTAATCCTTGAAAAATGATGTTTAGACTTTGTCACTCCATGGGCCTAGAACATGCTAGCTCACTACCATGAAGTACAGTTAGGTCTAGCAGGCTCACTGCCTCAACCCTAAACCTAGAAAGATTATAATAAGGGTTGTTAAACCCTAATGGTGGCTCACTGCCAAGATCAACATCTTCTTCATGTTTGAGATTAATACATTGAAGTACAATAGTTCCTATGCTCTGCTCTACCTTTCCACCTCTTTCCCTATCTTCCCATCTTTGCACAAGGACTTTTTTTCATGACTCAATTACAAGTATTTATACACTTCATAAACCTTGGAATGATCATCAAGGTTGGCATTACAATCATCAACCATTGGAACAATCTCCAAGGTCAGCATTACAAACATTTACAAAATAGGTCTTGACCTAATTAAAAATTATGCAAAGGAAATGTAGTATAGATGTGTGTGGATCATGCCACGCCTTAGCTGGGACTCAAAAATGATCTTCCATGCCACAATATGCTTCTATAATTTTCAAGAGATATCTGTAATCACTGGAGTGAACCAAGTCAGCTAAGACTAGTTACACGCTATGTTATCTTGGAATAATCTTCAAACATGATCTCAATTCCTTAATGTTAGGAACATGATCAAGAGGTATCCACAAGCATGTTGAAATCACCAGGAGCAACTGCACAAACTCAAACCACTTTATCCATGAGATTCTTCACACCGGAGCACATGAATTTCACTGTCTTCAACTGTCATAAAAGAAAGATAGCTTGCAGACCACCAAAACATGAACCATTGCAATTGTAGGCACTTATCATCATCCTAGACTTCCCTCTAGAACTATAGAGTAAAACACTTTAATGTAGAGGAATGTGAAGCAAAATACTTTCTATCAAGCATCAATGAATAATTAGAAAGAGCAAGTTTTACTCTGGTGAATGTAACTTGTAGACACCAAAAAATGTCCACTTGTCATAACATTAAATCTTGTAGCATTTTTGCCCTAAACACCACTTCACCTCCTAGCTAGCATTTCCTCTATTAAATTAAATAAATTTGAAATTTATTTAATTTAATTCCACCCCTTTTACTATTATTAAATAAATAAATTTTATTTATTTATCTAGTCCACTTTCCTCTTAAATTAAATAAAATAAATGTTTTATTTTATTTTATTTATCATTTAATTCTCACATACCTCATAAATTAAATAATTTAGTTTTAAATTATTTAATTATGACTCACCTACTTACCATTTCTATCTCTCAACTCATCTCTTTCACCTTCTAATTTCCTCACAAGTTAACTTGATTCACCTTCTAATTACCTCTCAAATCACTCATCCACCTTCCACTTTTCTCTTCCAAGTTGCATAGCAACTTTCCAATTCAATTATCACTTGCAAAATGGAAACTTTATCCTTCTGTTTTCTCATCTTTGCCTATAAATTAACCCATTTTCATGCCATTTGCATGGATGAACTCTAAAATCACCATCACTCTGCTAAATTTTCTTCTCAATCTCTCATTCATAAACCTCTACCTATCTTTCATCTATCTAATCCCCATCTATCTTCTTCAATCCAATCGTTATAGTTGCAAAACATGAGCAATCAACAATGATAACCAAGGAAGCTTACACCCAGAAATCGTTTTGATTTGCATGCCAATATTTTGCTTAGGGTTTGATTTCTTGAGGTTTTGGGTTTATCTAATCTCTTGTTTGATATGGCATTTTTGACCCATTACAGAATGGCACTCCTGATGAGACTGAATCATTAGTTTTTGCAAGTTTTTGTTATAAAAAAAATTTGTGCTTTCTAACCCTCATTTGTGAGTTTTTGCAAGAATCTACTACAAGTGATCTTTGAGGCAAAAACTAACATTGCCATTGCGCTCAGGACGTCATTTCCATAAAAATTGACTATAAATTTGCATATACTCGCTCACTGCAAAATTTTTGTAAAAAGTTTGAATTTTTTTTGCTTTGGTAGCTGTATTGTACGGATCCATATAGATCTGCATAGCACAGGTCTGCCATGCTAATCATTGTGTTATATCTATGTTGTAGGATGATCATTGCATTACAAGGTTTTGCAAGTATCTTTTGTCTATGAGTGCAGGGTTCTAAATATAGGTGTCTCTGTTATCGACTGGCAGTTTTTTTTGGTCGACCAGGGTTCAAATCCTTTTACCAACCTACTAAAAATTGCTTTGTACCTAACTAATCTCTCATCTACCAACCACCTCTGCCGACCAACTGCTTTGAATTTTTCGTCACCTTCCCTCACCGGCCTTGTCAACATCCTCAGATCTTCCAATAACTGTTCGGTCCGCATACCTCTATGTTCTTTGTCTTTGCATGCCCAGTTAATACTATTAAAACTTGTCAACACCTTGGAATCTTTGTTTCACTCTTAAGGCCGTCGATACTCTTCAAACCCTCGATGGTGTTTACAATCTTTAAACACTATTCACGAGTCTTAAATGGTCACAGATCACAGTGAAGTGTATGGTCGCGGTTACCTCTTTACGCATAGTCATTGATGAAAGCTAGGTCGCCATCATTATTTAAGCAATCACCACCTTTTTACATGACTTTCAACCTCTGAAAAAAAAACTGTTGATCTCTGATCGTTTCCTCCTCTCATAGCTGGGTCACTACCGGGGTCTCTGTTAACCTTCCCTAAGGTTTCCACTCTATCGACTTGCTCTAAGCTTTCTATCTTGTCAATTTCCCTTAAATTTCCATTTGGTCAACTTGACTTCAAATTGGAGTATTAAGTACACTGGGCTTCTTTAGACTTTGACTTAGCATTCAATGTTATCCCCAAAATCTTGGTATAATATTTGTCACGGTTGACTTTAACATGCAACACTCTAGGTTAGCATTTGTAATTTAGGGTTTTTAATGGTTCGGGGTCTTTAAAATTTTAAAGGGGGGCTGAAGTAAATTCAAACCTTTAATATAAAATAGTAACTAATTGATTCAAGAACAAATTCCATGTGACAAAAATCTTGCAAAACCATTTAAAAATCCAAAAACAAAATAAAAAGTCAACAATGGTCAACTTAAGTCAACCTAATTCCTCAAACATGGCAAAGGAGGTGAATTTGTTCTCTTAGCCATAACTTGGTCATATGAACTCAAAAATTGACATGAAGGACTCATTGGAAAGGTAATTCTGTGAACTTCATAGTGGAGTGGGTCTCATCGGGTAATTTCACCATTTTGATAGGTAATTTCTCAGGTAAACCTCATCCTTCTTTCAAACTTTAATTGATCATATTTTGAGCAAAACACATGAAAATTTAACAAAACTTTTTAAAAAAAATTGTGTGGAATTGTCTGAGTTTTTTGTTTATGCACTCTATTTTTCCATATCAAATAATTTATTCCAACTTTTTAATAGATTTCTTTTTTCTAGAAATTAATGATTTAGCTGTGCAGCTGGACTAAAATTACTTGTCAAAGAATGGAGAAAACAAACTACTGATCTATTTTCTACAGGTCATGTGGTCAAAGAACAATCTTTTTGCCACTAGAGTAGGCACATTTGGTTTTGGGCATTAAAATTAGCTTTGTCTTCATTGTACCTATTTTTCATTTTATTTTCTTGTTTATTTGAGTCTGTGTATTATCCAATTTGGCAATGAAAGTATCCTCTCCCCCTGCCTAACCAATGGATCTGGGGTGCATGAGAAATCATTGTCAACTCTAGAGGGCCTGCCTTCCCATTGTGAGAAGGGGTACAAACCAAGTAGAAATAGGTCAAAGCTAGACCATTCCAAGCTGCTATATAAATAATATGTTTGTGACTAAAGTCACAAATGATGGGTGTTGTTCTGCTATACTGACAACCAACCTCCCCTAAAACCCTCCAAGGTGCAACCCTTGAAGGCTGGGAGACTCCATAACAGAGAGTAGCGCTACTGCATGTATAGCCACCCAAACAAAAACACTAACTAAAAATCATGTTTTAGTGGCCAAAAACCCCTATTTGTTGGTACAGGAGGAAACTCTAATAGCCATCCCACATTTTCACAGCTTATGGGAAAGATAGCAAAGTATCATAAGGTTTGCAAGCCTTGTGGACTTGAAACTTGGTGTGCCTGAGAAGTGAGTGTGCTATAACAGGGAGCCCGTGCCCCAAGTTCCTGGAGCTATACACCATAAGTAGGCACGGTTGGGTAAAACCAAGTGGGAACCCAATAGATACTGTCCTTGCCTAGCCTAGGGTGTACACTCTGATCATTGTGTTTGGTGTGCATGCATGTGTATGTGAGATCTTGTGTTTGATATTTCCATATCATCCTCAATCTACTTGTCTTAACATATATCCCAATCATTACTTTTCATCCAATCCTTCCAAACTTGATCATCCTTGTCATCCTATCAACCACATCCTAATCAACCCAAGCCATCTAACCTCATCATTCCATATCATCCTCTAATCCAATCCACATCATTCTACACCATCCTATCTAGTTTGACCATATCATATCATTGGACTTCTTGAGCCCTACATCCTTTTTGAGACTCTACATCAATTATCCAACATCTATCTAGTCAACCAACATTGTCCTTTGGCTTTGGTCCTTATCCAGCATTTGATCATAACAACATTGTCAACCAACCTTGTCTACCCTTGAGTTCATGAGTCTATCTCTTGGGAGATAATCTTATCCAATCAACCAACTGATCAAACCAATCCAATTAATCAACCAAGCCAATCCAATCAATCAATCAAGAAAACCACTCAATCCAAGAGTCTCAACTTTGTTACATAAGTCCAATCCACATTCATCCTACACCATGCTGACATTAGAGGACCTAGCACAGGAGATCATTCACATACTTCACGAAATGCCAAAACCTCTAGACCAATACATCATTCAAAAGGTCCATAACATGATCCCAAAGTTTCAAGCAAACCAATCCTTGCAAATGCAGTACCTCATAGCACAAATCCAATACCTCTTGGCTACTTGTCAACCACAAACCCCACATCATCATCTCTTACCCATTCAACACCAACCAATTCCACATCATTCCTATGTGGCATCCCCTTCCGTTTCACACCAATCTAATCCATCTACTTTTCAAAACACTTCCACATCACCTTATCTTGTAGCTTTTCATAACAACCCCACATCGCCTTATCTCACATATTCCCATAATAATGCCACATCATCGTGTTAGGGTTAGCCAGTAGAAGATATCAATTAAATGCAAATAAAGATTAAATAGAGGAATGGAAATACACAGAAATAATAACAGTGAGATACAAGTTTTAACATGGTTCACCCAAACTTAGGCTACATCCACCAAATAGAGAGTCCAATATTATTATCTAGTAAATCAAACTGATTACAACCAACAATCCTGCAACTCAATACCGCTGCAAATGCTACAACACAACCAATCAAAACCCTAACCCTTAGCCGCTTTTATCAAGCTTTTTGTCAATTACAAAATAGGTTTTTTATGTCGGTCAATGAAAAAATAACTCCCGGTGCCTTTATAAAATAATAAAAACCATGTGAGGTTTCGAGGGTGCTGCCCCCAAGCCCCCGCGAGGGCGCTACCCCTCAACTCTGTCCTATATCGTGATAGGGAATACGCTAGGGGCACTGCCCCTGGACCCCACAAGGGGCGCTGTCCCCAAACCCCCACAAGGGGTGCTACCCCTTAACCCTGTAGGAATTTGGGAGGAAACCGTGCCGATAAAAGTGGGGTAAATTTAACCTTCAAGTCTGATTAGGCTCCATATAACAACAATCTCCCATTTTGGTGCATGGGTACCCCTTCTAAATACAGATTAGGTCTAAATATAGTATGTTTCATGCATTATGATGTAATAAGGTCCTTGGGACCAATTTCTGATGTTTTGGGTCAATCTAGGGTTATGTGCAGTCTGTTATAATTATTATGCTAGCTGTCCTCCCAGCCACTAGGAATCATTCCTATACTACTCATGAGGAGTAGATATATTACCCTAGATCAGTTTTTTTGAGAGCATTGAGAGTTGATAGTTCATAGAGGTATTGTGTTTTTGGAGATTTAACAGAGCACTGTGATACAGTGAGACGGAATGTTTGTATGTATTTTTTGATATTTGAATAAGAGAAGATCCCATTAGTGTAAACCCTCTGATTTGAACTCCATCTGTGTAATCATTTTTCCCATTTGTAGGCGACATGGATTTATTTATCCATTCCACCAGATGATTCGCAGAATCGGTGGAATGGATCTGTACATTATATTAGTTTTCCTTTTTGTTTGTTTCTGTTTCTGTATTTCATGTTTCAGGATTGAAGTGTTGCATGTAGTGATCGTTCCTAGCATCCTCATGTGCTAGGGTTTGAAGGATAAGTTCTATGTTGAAAATTGCTAAGGAAGCCGATCGGTCGATACCAAGGTTTTCAGTGCAAGCTTGTGAAGACTTCGGTGAGAGAATGCCCATCGGATAAGGTTTGAGATGTCATAGCGATGTTATATGTCACCCCGACGAAGGGGTCATCAGCATGAGGATAGTGATCGACCGAAGGAGAAACTTTCATACCGAAGGTGAAAGTCTTGGTAACAAAGATTTGATATCAACGTAGGATATCAGCGTGAACATTGATATCGACAAAAGGGAATTGTGTTCACTTGACGGTGAAGGTCTCACCGAGCAGGTATATCGGAGTGACCGCTGGCGAGTGTCACCAAAGTAAGTTCATCGGCCATCGGAGTAAGGTTCATAGTGTCTTTTGATGAGTTAAGTCCCACCAATGATAGCAAATACCGAAGGCATCAGTGTGAGGAAGATGATCGGTGGAAGGATTTCAAGTTAGGCTGACAGTGGATGTCTGGCCAACACTAGAATTAGGGTTGAGTGCTTCGGTGTGACACTCAGCATCAGGGAATAGCTAAGGAGTCAAGTTGATAGCATATGTTTGGCCGACGGTGAAGCTGGCGCTAAGGCTTCAGCGTGACAACCAACATCGATGAATGGGTGGAAAGCTAGGCCGATGGTTCATATGTTGCTGATAGGCAACCGTGGTCTAAAGAAGTCTAAGTTTCATCGGTAGGAGAGATACCATCAGGTGGAGAGGTTTAGGCTATACCGATAGGCAAAGCCTTGTCGATAGGCACAAAAATGAAACACCCATCGGCGTGAGGGGAATTTTGGCATGACAATTTCCTTGGGTGCCGATAGCTATTCTCTGGCCGATAAGATCTATCGGTGTGACATGTGCCGAGTCTTGGTGATGGTATAAGGAAACATAAAGATCCACCAATTGTTTACGTTTCTAGTTGTGGCTCTACGGCATAGTGGTATCAGAGCAAAGGAAAGATCTTCTGGTAAAGATTTGATCACAGTAAGATGTCAGATGAAGAAGGAACATCAGAGTTCTTGACAAAAATGACCAATGCTGAGTTGGCTGTGCTGGTGAAGAAACAAATTGTAGAGAGCAAAGCTGTGAAGGCTCAAAATCAGGCATTGAAGGATGAATTGGAGAAGTTGAGGGACAGAGTAGGTTTTGGTAAAGAAGATAGGGAAGAAGAAGAGATCCCTAGGTGGAACGAGGAAGACGTTCCTACAGACCAGAGACCCTTGATTAATGCCCTCAAGGCCATGGAGAGGAGGACCATGGATGTGAAACTAGATTTGCCAGTGTTTACAAGAAAGATGGAACCTAATTTAGTGATGGAGTGGATAGGCTCCCTAAACAATTTCTTCGAGACAGAGGAGATACCAGAACAATAGAGAGTGAAGATAGCCCAATCAAAGATGAAAGAAGCTACATTGACATGGTGGAATTTTGTCCAAGATGACAGAGTACAAGAAGGAAAGCGTAGAGTTGCTACATGGAAGAAGATGATGGCTTTAGTGAAGGAAGCCTATGTTCCATTGGATTACAGTATCCAATTACACAAGAGGAAGCAAAACCTGAAGTAGAAGGAGCTAGATGTCAGCTCATAAACAAAGGAATTCATGAAACTTTGTGTGAAGACAAAGGTAAAAGAAAGTGAGGAAGAAAAGGTATTCAGATACCTTAATGGATTGAGGTTCAACATTCAGGAAGATTTGAATCTGCATAACCCAGATACAGTTCAGAAATGTTTTCATTTGGCATTGAAAGTGGAAGAGAAGTTAAAGAGAAGACAAGAACAGAATAATAGAGGAGGAAAATAGCAAAGAAGTGGAAGAGGTCCTTTCAGAGGTAGAGGACATGGACATGGATATCAGGGAGTATCCAGTCATGACAACAGCAAGGGAGACAACAGTCAAAACCAGAGACAAAGTTACAATCAACAAGGAAACTTCAGAGGCAGAAGACCTTTCAGAGGAAGATCCCAGGGCAGAGGATCTATCAAATGTTATAACTATAATGAAGAAGGCCATCTAGCCAGCAGATGTCCAGAAAAGGCAACAAGTTCAACAGGAGAAAGGAGAACGAATCTGATTCAAGGACCTGATAATCAAAGTGCTACAAGCTCAAACACTTTTCAAAGTGTGAATGCTCTTGACAATTATGGATATCCAGAGAGTGGAGAATCTCTGATGATGAGAAGAACAATGACTACCATGAAGGTACTTGACAAAGATCTCCCGCAAAGAAAGTCTCTTTTCAGAACCATTTGCAAAGCAGGAGGTAAGGCATGTAAAGTTTTAATTGATTCTGGTTCTACTAAAAATTTTGTATCTGATGAAATGGTAACAAAGCTTAAGATTAGAAGATTGCCTCACCCATCCACATATAAGGTCTCATGACTTACCCAAGGTCAGCAGATGGTTGTAGAAGAACAGGCTTGGGTAGAATTTCAGATTGGAGCATATAAAGACATGTTGTTGTTTGACATTACCAAGATGGATGCTTGCAATCTTTTATTTGGTAGACCATGGCAGTATGACTTGAAGGCACACCATGATGGTGTAAGAAACACCTATACAATCACCAAGGATGGTGTTGTGTGGTTACACAACACGCCCCATTTTGACTTGACATGGTAAAAGTAAGTCATGTAGATCATCATGAGGTCAATTTGTCAAAATTCATATTTTATTCCAGTGACCTCATATTTAGAAAGAGCATCAAATTCCATGCAGGTTTGTCTTTTGCATCACCTTGATATTCGTCAAGATGTGAAAGTTATGAATGGTCAAAATTTGAGTCAAACCTGATATTCAAAGGGGGAGGATCATATTTTGTAACATCCGTCATATTATAGAAGGTCATCCTGATTTAATATATCACCTGATAAAATCATGCAGTCCAAATATCCAGACGTCAAATTTAGGTGATAAGTAACCTTTACCCGTCAGTAGCCTTATGCATTTCGCGGGGATCATATTTAGTAACCCGATATTTCTTAATATCCTCCTGCCGTGAAATATCCCCCTAAGCCAATATCATGATGACATCATTTAGGTCTGATAAACAAAGAAATGAACATGATGATGACATCATCATCATCTTTACCTCCCAAGGGGATATTTCTTGAATATGATCCTGCTTGTATAGCATGACGATGACGTCATGATGCCTTGCCAATACAATGATTGAATATCTGGATGACATCATCTCGATATTCTAAAAGAGAGACATATAAGCTTGTCCAGTCATCATCATCTTTGAAACATCACCCGATATTTCGAAACATCCTCCTGATGTACTAAACTTAACCAAAGGGTGTGTTCATCACCCGATCTTGTTACGATAGTTATTCCAATCTGAAAGAGGACGATCACATTAAACTTGAGATGATATTTTTGAATATCATCCTGACATGCGAATATCACCCCACTCTCGTTGCCACCATTATCATTTAATGCATGAAGAGGTGGTAGGTGGTTCCCGCCGACCACGAAACTCGATGAAACACCTGGCGAGATCCTATGTTTCCGTGCGGAAAATCAACGAATAAGGTCCAATTTGTCAGGGATTGCCCTAATTTCACCCTAATTGCATGGTTAAAAGGTGAATTCACCCTCATTTCATTTTTACCTTGCGATAAATTTATTTTTACAGAGCACCAGTTGCCATATCTTCATACAGGCAATAGTTGTATGAATCGAGTTCACAGACAGGAGGAAGTGCCTGATCATCAGCAAAATTAAGACCATTTTTAGAAGTCCACTAGTATAAAGGGAATTTGCATATCCAGGTAAGTAAATGAAACCCATCCTGTTGTTTGTGTAATAGTCAGGTACGGGTCGTTAATCTAAAGTTTTGGTTTATGCATCCACATGATTAGTTAATGTTGAATAAATGTAGTAGGCATGATGATTAGTAGATGTAATTGTTATATGCATGCATGTGAGTACCCATTGTAAGATAAGATTTTGTCAATTGCAGGCATCCATGGCTAACAAGAGGTTAGCTAAGTGTGAAGCAAAATTTAGTAGGCCCATGTTCTCATCTCAGAGGGGCATCTTGTTCAAATATGGGGCAATTATAGATACCCATCAGGGAAGCATTGATCTGGAGGCCTGGTTTGCCAAGATGAACGATGATAAGAATAGAAGTCCTATGCTCGATGTAGTGTTCGTGTCTAGATTGTGGAATGCAGCTGGTTTCCCATACTCCATGGAGTCCCCAGAGCTAGTCATTGAATGTGCCAGGAATTACAATCCAGAGACCAGGCAGGTCATGAAGCATGGGAGGATATATGCAGACCTATCCATCAAGGGTCTTTCCAAGACATTTGGATTGCCATTGGGCAGCAAGGTTAAAAGTGTAGACCTGAAGAAGTCTGAGCATGAGTATGAAAACAATAAGAAGCAGTCCAGGAAGAACATGTATCAATGGAGGGCTGAGAAGAACACATATCCTACAGCTGCCAAACTTCCTGTACATTTATTCAAATATGATTTTAGTGATGAATACCAGTACATTATTGCATTGTTGAGTAGAGTAATAGGCCAGCCTGATGCTGGTAGTTTTAAAGATTGGATGTATGGTATAATCATGATGTGTATGTATTCAAATATCAAGCCATTATGGGGCCAACTAATAAGTGATGCTCTACATGAGCAGCTGATGAACCTAGGAGGTTCAAACTGTGCTTTCTATATGACATCATACATTGTATACTCTTGTGCTTATAAAGGCACATTTGATGCACTGGTTACAGATGGGAAAGTCACAGGAACAATCAATGCAGTACATATCTGGGATCATCATCCCCAGCTGCAAAGAGCCAACTACCTCCAAGATTACAAACTGGTAAATGATGCATTCTCTATGCATCTAGTGAGAACCATGGAGGAGGATAGAACGAAATGATTGAGCATGGAGGCTCAAGAGATAATTTACAGGCATGGAGCCTGGTATATACAATTTGCCACATTCTCCTACATGAGGATTGAGGGTTTTGAGGGACATCCCCTCATGTTGCCAAGGTATCCCACTGATGCAGTGATACTTATGGAGTTTATAAGGTAGAGCTCCACAATGTTGAAGACATACAAGGATGCAAAAACGCTGCCACCAATTTTGTTTCCAGTCACTATTGGCTAGTACATGTGCCTTGATTTGGAGAGCATAAAGAAGGTGATGGTCACCTTGAATAAAATGAAGTTAAAGCCTTTTCCACTGATAAGACCATATGATCCTTATGACAGGATGCATAAAATAATAGGAAAGCCTATTCACCAGAAGCACCTAGAAGACTTCTGGGTTGACTGTGAGGATGAAGCAGAAGCAAGAAGAAGAAGGTATCAAAGGCTAACATTGAATCAAATTTGAACCTTTGATTGCATCCCCATTCCCCAACAATTGAAGAAGGATGATGGTAGGGTAATTGCAGATGAATATGAGCAGAAGAAAATATATAATGATACCATCTCTGCACCTGACCTCACCATACAAGAGGATATATGCTTGGACCCCTTCATTGCCAGGACCATGCAAATAACCCAAGCTTGGGTTGATGAATAGATAGAGGCTTTGAAAAAGAAAGGTGTTGCCATTACAGTGGACAACAAAAAGAAAGGACAGGATATCCCTGATGGGGAATATGATGACTTCATAAATGAGAAGAGGAAGTCTAAGGGAGATAGGCTCCCTCCACAACAACAATAGAGAAAAAGACCCCCAAGGGGTAAGAAAGTAGATAATGAACCCAAAGGGGTTATTATTGAAAGAGCAGTGTTTATAGCTGAGGAGGCAGTAGCATCAGGATCAGGATTAGCATCACCTCCAAGAATGAGAAAAGGAAAGTCCAAGAAGAGCGAGACAGTAGAGGCCGAAATTACTAAGAGCCAAGAGGAGGGTCAATCCTCCAAAAAACATGATGAAGAGGATATCCTCATGGAGGAGGAGCCTAAAGAAGAAGAGGGTCCTTTATTATTCAAAAGGAAGAGGAGAGCTCCACTGGTGGTGGTATCTACCCCACCTAAGAGATGAAATAACCTCCATGAGGGGTGAAATAAGACAATCCTCTACATTGTTACAAGGGGTAGGTAGTGAAGTGCATAGGGAACTCTAGCATAATGTTCCACTTCCTACCATTGTCAAGTTCAAAATTGAACTTGCAGAAGAGCAAATGAAAGAAACCTCCCAGACACATGCAGAGGGTCACATCTCGCTGGATGAGACAATAAATTTGTCTGATGATGAAGTTGTGAAGGAAGTGGGTTCACAAAAGATGGAAACCCTTGCTACAGGAACTCACATGACCCCTCACAAGTCTCCACTAGTTCAAACTACACTGGAGGAGATAAAACAAGCAGAAGTTGGAACAGAAAAGAGCCCAAAGTAGATAGCCCAAGAAATGGGGCTAGATACACTAATTACGGAGGTAACAGATCCTACTATGACAGATTTAACAGAGAAACAGGATGTGAATCCTGAACATCCAACAGGATCACCTGATAAAGGGCAACCAGTAGAAGAAGTGAAGATGGCAGAACTAGAAAGCCATACTTCAGAAATAAGCCAAAAGGATACATTAGCAGAACCTGTTGTAGTAGAGGTTCAAGAAAAGAAGGCTGATGAGAAAGGTGTGGTAGAATATCCTACCACCAAGGTTCAAGAAATAAGTAGTACCGGTGCAGAACAAATCATGGTTACAGAACCAGCATCAACACCTAAGGAGACTTCCTAAGTATCCACGGCTGAGAATGTTCCTCAATAGGAGGAGAAGTCAAAAGTGGATGAGGTGATAACAGAAAAGGATCATGATCATCATGATCAATAGATAGATACATCACAAGATCCTCCACCTCAGGAAGATGCTCCCCCAGAGAAAGAAATTCCTCAATAGGAGGATGTGCCACAGGATCAACAACAAAGTGAGCATCATGAAGAAGAACTAAGGAAATCACCTTCTCCATCACATCTACTGACAAAAATAGGAGATACAGGTGAACATCATGACGATGCGAAGAAGCATGATCAGGTACCTCTATGGTTGGAGAAAGAGGTAAATGCAAAAGAAGAATTTGAAATTCAAGAATTTGATGTCTCCACTTTATTTTCTGAGAATATAATGAAACCTAAGAGGAAAGCCAGAATGACTTCGGCCATCAAAAGGGATCCCTCAACTGGAAGGAGGACTGTACAAATTGCAGTACCTACTATAGAGAAAGAAAAAGGTAAAATTACCTTGGATGAGTTTCAAATAAGTACAGTGGACTTAGGGTTTGCCAATGAAGACCAAGAGGGTCAAGAGGGCAAAGATATTATTGATTCTTTAATATAGAAAGTGAAAAGAGAGAAAGAGAAGAATAAGCAACACAAAGAGCACATTGCTGAGTTGCATGCCTACATAGGGAGGCTGACTAATCCTAATGATACTTCAACTGAACATGCAGTCCCATTGACTGCTATTTCACATGAGGAAATAAATAAATTAGATATCATGAAACATGAGGCATCTGTGCTAAGAAAATGACTGTTATCCACATTGGATACTACAGAGGAAGTAGTAAGGGCCTCTTTGAAGAGGTGGAATACTCTCAGTGACTCCAGGACCAAGGTAGACAAATTGTAGATGCAGATAGGAAAAAGGTATTAGATATCCCGGGAGAGATAAGGAGGATAAATCCTCAACTGCTCATCAATAAACAGGTACTAAACGGCAATACTGCATTGTTGATTGATATATGGTATAAGGACATTCAATTTGAATGTGGAGTACTCAGAGGATGCAATAATAAACTGAGGGATATCAGCATGAAATTACATGGTATGATGTCTGTTGTGGCAGAGATGTTGGAAACACTAGAAGGAAAAGTGGAAGGGAAGATATAGAATCAAGATGAGGAGTTCACCATCAAAGCTTTACACGGCAACTTCCAATCAATAGCTGATGATCCACTTGTTCACTTGACAGAAGAAGTCATAGATAAAATGATGAGAATCAAAGTCAAGGTGGAAAATTACAATGAGACGCTACAAAATAGGAAAGACAAGCTGGATGGCATTAGACACAAATACGAGGCACACAAGCATACCATCATCAAAGCAAAGACTCAAGATGGCAGAGAGATAGAGAAAATTGTGCAGCTATATGAACAAGTCCGGAGCAGCATATAGCCTCATATGCGAGGTCATCATCATGATGATGATGAAAGTTTAGGAAGTGATGAGCTTGATGAAGAAGCACATGACTCTGATGAAGTAGATGATGATGCATCATAGAGTAAATATTAGCATCTGATACTTAGTGAAAATAAGTATTTCTAGATGGTTGCTAACTGGCAACTTGTGCCATTTTGTAAGGTTGACATAGTCAAAGGAAATTTTGACCGTGGATATTCATAGACAAATCAGGATCGTTGATCTTTTTGTAATGGATTCCTCACCTTGTTCTATAAAGGGTGCAAGAATGCCTCATTTTATTCATTGAAAACTTAATTGAAATCCGTCTACTGAAATATTCAGGGCTCATTTCAAAGCTTTTTGTATACATTTATATCTTTGCATACTTAGTGAATGAGAAGACTGTTTTGGTTACAATTCATAGTAAATCTTGAGTAATCAGTGTGTGAATTCTGGATATATGTGGTGATTTGTTGCGTCCCCTGGAGTGCATGTCTACTTACATATGTTGTTTTCATATAATTCCTTTGAAGTTAGCACCTACTATATCTAGCTGTGGAATGTCCTGGTGATCATATGGTTTGGTTTTCTTCTCTTCATGACTGTATCTGATATACATGCGGTTCAATAGCTAAAGGTTCAACATTCATTTGAAGCATTTCTTTCCATTTCTTTAAATTTTAGAACATTTCACTATCATAATTGCAAATAACTGAACATCTAAAGCAAATAATACAAATATGTGGACATACCATAGATAATTGAAAATATTTAGCATATTTGAAGCTAAAGCATGTATTATCGATGAATCTCATGCAAATATTTGAGCATTACCGTATCATTTGATCAAACAACTGTATAAAATAAACTCTTTGTGAAGAATCTTTGCAGGAACGATGTCATGATGATGAACTCAACGTCAGGCCCCAAAATGGAAATAGCAACACACATCAACCTTTGAGTAACGTCATACGATTAAGACCTAATCACCGAAGACTTGGGATCATGAATTCTCTGAATTCAAATTATCTTTCAAGATGAATAAAGGTTAATGTGTACTTTTATTCTATGCTTGTTTGTGACTAACATCATGACCAAGATAAATTGGCACTAGAAGGAGGGCCATCCATCTGAAAGAAGATGCTCATCATCATTATTTTCAGGTTTGATGATGCAGAGAGTAAGGTAACCTTGAAGCGTTTGTGAATTTCAAAATATTGCACAAATATTTACTGTAGCAAGCTTGTAGATGTTCATTCTGTGTAAAGATTTTCAAATCAAATGCAAATGCTGCAAGATTTATAGTAGATCATCATGAATTCACAAATATTGCCCAATATTATGTAAATTTGTTCAAAGCTTTGAAGAGTTTGGCCTCAGAAGCTTGACATCCCGTGGTAAGAGTTGCCCTACCTCAAGATCACCTCATATTTGCACTACCTTTGCAAATATTTTGTAAATATCTAGTCAGATCAGTCGTTTGATCCTAAATATCACCTCAACTGGTGAAATTTAGTCAATATTTATAGTCGTCCAGCTAGTTTCCTACCAAATTTGAGAAATCCTAGCTCACAGGATAAATACCAGGTCAAGATCCACTGGACCTTTTGAAGAACTACCTGTTAGAGGTTTCAGACCTAGGACTATTGACATTCATCATACTCCTGGTTCCAGTGCATCAAGAGCACCACCAAAACGTCCTCCTATGACTCCTATTGGTTTTAATATACCTGCAGGATCTCCTTAGGGTGCACCTCTAGTCCAACCTCAACCGGTTATACCTCAGGCTCAACCTCCTCTGGTTGCAATGTCTTTCTTCATGACAGAATCACCTTTAACCTTCACTACATATCATGAGTTACCAAAGAATCCAGACAAACTTTGTCCAAAATACCATCCTTATTAGGATGTTGATGATCATATCAGAACCTTCAAAGAGGCCTGCTGTAGGGCCAGAATAGAACATCAAGATGTTGTATGTAAATTATTTCCTTTTTCTTTAGGGGAAGAGGCTTATAATTGGTTTATTAGTCTTGGTCAAGGTTCTGTTGATTCATGGGCTATCTTAGAGAAAGCTTTCACAAACAGATTCAAAGTTCCTATTGATCCTTCAATGAACTATCACCTATTTTCCACAATCAAATGATTTGGAGGTGAGCCGATTGTAAACTTCAATGCTAGGTTTCAGAAAATGTTGTCTAAAGTAACCACTCCTTATACTGTGTTTGATGAAGCCGCAAGGAGCATTTATTACTTAGCCTTAGATCCCCTGACCTCCATGTTCATAAGGAGAGCACAACCTCAAATCACAACTCTAGCTTTAGCCTTTCAGGATGCCATAAAGGTTAGTCAGTACTTATCACCCGCTCCTACTTCAAATACTACCTTCCCTACACTGCCTGGCATGTATCCAACATATCCTGCACAATGTCCTGCATCATATCCAGCACAATATCCTAATGGTGCAATGATACCTCCAGCAGTCATGCCTGCACCTTTGCAAGTGCCTCCATTAAGTATCATGCCACCTCCTAATAAGAATGGCCAGATGTCACAATATCCTGCACAAACTCATACATCTCAGGGTGTTGATCTATCCAACAATAACCATGGATCATCTTTCTTCAAGCCTCAAAGTGAAAAATGTAGTAGCCAAAGCTCAAGAAGAGAAGGAAGAAATTAAAGAAATTTCTTCTCAGCTAAGAAAACTCACTACAGAGGTGACTCATTTGAGAAATCAGAACTTCTATTCCCAGTCAAATCAGAATAGAGGTTATTCCAATGACAGACCAAATTATCCTGACAGAGGGTACAACAATAGTAATTTCAATAATGTTGGTGGAAATAACAATAATCCTTAGAGACAGCTTAGAGTATGGAATTCCAGGCCAAATAATGGTTCATTACCATCACCTTTAGATAATCAATTACCTGGTGAGACCAAATAGAATACTAGAGTCAATCTTGCTGAGGCAGCCCTCACCAATTGGTGCAAGATTCACAATACAAATGCTCATGCAGAGCTAGACTTTCCACAATTTCAAATTGCTGCCAACATTTTTCAAACAGAAGTATCTAATACTGCAGGGCATCCACCTTAGGTGGAAGGTAATGAAATAGTTCCCTGTGGATATGATTCAGCCCTAGTGTTAGAAAGCTATACTGATCATCAGAATTATTCTCCTCCATGTGAAGAGTCTGCCCTGGCTTTTGAGTCGAATTATGTTTTCCCTTTTGAGGATGAAAATGAGCCTTCCACTAAACATGAGGAGGTGCATGCATACCAGCAACAATACCCTAGTAAGCATAACTATAATTTGAGAGGTAACTCCAACAGACCTACTGGTCCACTAACTAGTTCCTTACCTCCAAACAACTTCAATACACCTCCTGATCCTAAAGCCAGTAATAACCCTGGATTCCCCAAGATCAAATCTCAATATCTATCACCTTAGAATACAGCGTTAAAGGCTATTAGCTTGCCTCATGAGCCTGATGAACTTATTACATAATTGGCAGATGAGATGAAGAAGATAAAGATTAGCTTGTCTTTATCAAAGTTATTGAAAACCCCTGCAATTAAGAAGGCATTCATGAAATCACTGGATGATCCTACTCCTAAGGAAGGTATTCATTCTCCAGGCCAGTCTAGTAATAAGATCATGCTACTAGAGATAATAATATCAAACAAAAGGTGCATGCTACCATTCAGGCTGCAGAAACCTCCCACATGACGCTATATAGAGACAAAACTGAGTCACCCCCGTTCCTCCTCACCATAAGAATGTTCAGAAAGAATTTACACAATTGTTTGGTAGATTCAGGTGCATCCACAAATGTGATGCCCTTGTCTATATGCAATGCTTTAGGATTGCATCCTACTAAATCCCTAAAGAAGGTCACTCAGTTGGACAAAACAGAGGTAAGTGTGGTAGGAGAGTTAACTCATATCCACATGCAGTTAGCATATGATCCTAGGATCCAGTACTACATTGACATTTAGGTAGTTGATATACTTGATACCTATGGGATGTTGCTTAGCCGAGACTGGTCTAAAACACTTAATGAATATATGTCTACAGATTTCAGTCACATGTGGTTGCCATGGAAGGGTATTCCTAACCAGATCAGGATAGATGCCGAGCCTAGGATGAAGCATATGATCACTGAGTATAATAGAACAAATGAGATCATGTATGTAGACATAGAGCCTGGAGTTTACTCTATTAGGCCACAGACTGTCGAGATAGAGGAGATCCTGATGTTGGACATTCATCATCATCATCATGATCCTCTAGATGATGAAGTAGTTGTAGAACCTGACAATAACCTTAAAAATGAGAATGATGTAGATCACTTCAGGAATTTTGAGAGGCATCTGTCCAGACAAATAGAAAGATGTAAAATACTGAATATACTAGCTAATGATGTTTTAATTGATGGTTGGTGCAGATTGCATAATGCGTCACATTCCAAAAAGACTTGCGAAGCCTGCATAGACATGATGGAGTTAGAACAAACATATAGTGATGCATCATCATCTTCAGAGGTGAGTTCATCAGATAGTGATAATGACAGTGATTCTGATTCTTGCTTGTCTTCTACAGGAACCTTTGAAAAGTTGACAAATCACGATGAAGATTATGTACAGAGAATAGAGGAGATACTGGTGAGCAACCAACTAAATATTAAGAAGAAAGAAAAGATCACCCCTGGGAGTGATTATTTTATGGAGTCAAATTATGAACTATCTGATGAAGGCAGAGGTAGTAACCTGACTAGGTTTGAGGCATTTCTAACAAAAGAAGTAGAAAAGATGACACAGTAGCATAGACTTCCCCATGAAGTCTTGATTGAAGGTTGGTGTAGATTGCATGAGGCACCTCATTTAGAGACAGCCTGCTCATTATGTTTGCACATTTTAAAAAGACATAGAGTGCCGGATCCGGAAGATCATCCTCCTAATGTTAAAAGGAAAAAGAAGGAGTCAGATTCACAAAAGAAAGAAAAGGTGCAATCCAAGGATACTGAATTTCCTAAACTAAAGTGGATATCAGGTGGAGCAACTGCCAGAGCTGCAAAGAAAAAAGAAGGTTCAACCAAACCTTTGGCTGAAGATAAATACTGGACTCTAAAATTTGATGGATCCAAATCTAAACAAGGAGCTGGAGTGGGGATTGACCTCATTGACCCATCAAGGAAATCCTACTTAGCCACATATAGATTACAGTTCCCCTGCACTAATAATATGACAGAGTATGAAGCTCTGATTCATGGGATGCTATTTGCTCTCAAGAAGAAGGTAAGAATTCTGCATGTCTTTGGAGACTCAGAATTAGTTGTCAGACAGGTAAGAGGAATTTACTCTTGCAATTATAAGAGATTGTCAAATTACAGACACAGAGTGTGGGATTTGATTGAAGATTTTGATGCATTTAACATCACTCATGTTCCTAGAGAACAAAATCATAGGGCAGATGCACTTGCCCAGGCTGCCAGTACATTGGAGCCACTATCTATATTAGGTCTAAAGAAATTTTTAGTAGAACTGGTATTTGTACCATCAGTACCGGATAATGTCACTAATCTCCAAGTCTTTGATGATGATCAGCATATTCTTGATTTCATCTCTAACAAGGATATATTTGATGCTCAGATCATAGATGAGAGTAGTATGGAAGATCAAGTTTGGGAAGAAGATGAAATATTAGAGTTTCCTAGCAACAAGATCCCCAAAGGTATGATTATATTAGAAAGAGCCTTTGATTTGGATAATATGCTAAAACAAAAGGATCTTCCCAAAGCTGATGGAGGTTAGTATTCACAAGTGAACATTGGACAAAATGAAGACGAAAGAAATGTCCTGATAGGTAAAGTTTGCACACCAGAAGAGTTAGAAGGAATAACTCAGGCTCTCAAGGATTACATACATGTAATTGCCTGGACATATGATGAGCTGAAGACATATGACACATTAGTCATAACTCATACTATACCTCTCAAACCCGATGCCAAACCTTTCAGATAGAAGTAGAAGCTAGTCAATGCTTTGCTCGAACCAATAATTTTTTAAGAAATCAAGAAATTGTTAAATGCCAGGATAATCTTTCCTGTGAGGCATTCCACTTGGGTGGCTAATCTAGTCCCAGTTAGAAAGAAGAATGGGGACATCAGGTTATGTGTGGATTTCAGGAACCTGAACAGAGCATCAGAGAAGGATAATTATCCTTTACCATCATTAGATGAAGTTCTGTAGATTGTAAATGGAGCTAAAATGATGTCATTCCTAGATGGTTTCTCAGGATACAACCAAGTGATGGTTGATAAGATTGACAGATTGAAAACTGCCTTCACCACTAAGTGGGGGATATTTACACATAGACGTATGCCATTTGGACTCATAAATGCTAGAGCTACATTCCAGCAAGCAATGGACATAGCCCTCAGAGGCTTAATAGGAAAGTGTATAGCCATATACATGGATGACTTGATAGTGTTCTCCAAAGAAAGGGGAAATCATGTAGCAGATCTCAGAAATGTGCTAAAGAAATGTGAAGAGTATGGAATATCATTGAACCCCAAGAAATGCATATTTGGGGTAACCACAGGCAAACTATTGGGCCATCTGATAACTAAAGATGGGATCATCATTGATCCTTCCAGAATGGAGTCAATCATGAAAATACAACTTCTTGGAAGTAAGAAGGAACTTAAGTCTTATTTTGGTAAGATTAACTTTGTGAGAAAATTCATCACTAGTTTTGCAGAGATAGTCAGACCTCTAAATGCCATGCTGAAAAAAGATGCCAAGATTGAATGGACAGCAGAGGCCAAGGCTGCTTTTGAAGACATAAAGAAGGCCATATCAGATGCTCCTATCCTCATTAGTCTAGACTACACAAAATATTTCTACATTTATTCATTTGCTTCAAAGCATACCTCTGTAGCAGTATTGACTCAAAGAAATGAGGAAAAAGAAGAAAAACCAATAGCTTTCATGAGTTGTCCTTTTAAGGATGCTAAACTAAGATATGTGGATACTGAAAGACAAGCACTTGCATTAGTTAGGGCAGTAAAGAAGTTTAGACATTACATACTAAGAAGCAAAGTAATTGTAGTAGTGCCTGATGCAGCAGTGAAGATGCTGCTGATGCAGAGTGAGCCTCGAGAGAAGAGAGCCAAGTGGATTACTATATTACAAGAGTATGACATGGAAATTACACCAATGAAATTGGTAAGAGGACAAGCCCTAAGCCAAATGATATCTGAAATTGATCCAAATATCATTAGTCAGCAATATGTTATCAATGCTGAGGATAATAAAGAATGGTATCCAAATATCAGGCATATCCTGATCACTGGAAGGTGTCCTCCAAGAACGCAAGCTTCACAGAGAAGAGCCTTAAAGATAAGGTCACAAAAATATATGATGAAGGGAGGGATCCTATTCAAAAAAAATTATGAAGGAATATACCTGAGGTGCTTAGAAAAGCCAGAAGCAAATAAGGTTTTATCAGAACTACATGATAAGTTCAGAACAACACATGGATCAACCTTGGCCACAACACATGCGATCCTCAAAGCAGGATATTATTGGCCCATAGTTTTTAAGGACACAACTGATCATGGTAAATGTTGTCATATATGTCAGGTTGTTGCCAACAGAGAGAAATATGTTGCACAACCATTGCAGCCAGTGATGGAAGAGTGCCCATTTGCACAATGGGGCATGGACTTCATAGGACCAATCAATCCTCCATCCTCTTCAGGCCATAGGTATGTCTTAACAATTAATGACTATTGTACTAGATGGACTGAAGCTGTCAGCAAGAAGACTTGTACTGCTGATGATGTTATTAAATTTCTGGAAAGCAACATTGTTACCAGGTATGGAACTCCTTATGTACTAGTAAGTGATAATGGTTCGGCCTTCACTTCAACCAAATTGTCAAGTTGGGCTTTTGATCATGGGATCATACTCAAGTTCTCATCCAACTATTATCCCCAAGGGAATGGATTAGCATAATCCACCAATAAAAATTTGCTGAGTATCATAAGAAAATTAATAGAAAAGAATCCTAGGGAATGGAACTCATTTCTAAAATATGCCTTATGGGTAGACAGAACTAGAATGAAAACTGAACTTGGAAACTCACCCTTCCAACTAGTATATGAGGTGGATCCTATCCTCCCTGTCAACTTGAAAATTCTGACCTTGCAGTTTGCCCAAGAGTACCTAGGCATAAACAATAGACAAGAAGTCAGGTTGCTTCAGCTGATGCACCTAGAAGAGAAAAGAGGTCAAGCTATTGACTAGTTTGCAAAACATCAGGCTATTGTCAAACGCTAGTTTGACAAGAGAGCCAAAGTTAAAGCCTTCAGGATATCTGATTTAGTCCTAATGTGGGATAAAGCCCATGAGAAGAAAGGTGACCATGGAAAATTTGACAGATTATGGATAGGTCCCTTTCAGATTTATGAGATACTGGGAGACAACACTTACAGGCTTAAGAACCTGACAGGTTAGGATGTCCCGTTGCCAGTCAATGGATAGTTCCTCAAACATTATTTTCAAGTCTAAAGTGACTTTATGATAGTCATGTGTATCATATTGTACATTTGTATAGTTGCTTGTACAGTTGTGTTTGTCTTGTTTTGTTTTGTTTTGGTTGAGCTTTTGTTTTGGTTAGTCAAGATGATGCACTTCATCATCACAGAGAATAACAAATTGTTAGGATTCAAGTGATGAGATCAGATTTAGACATAGGTTGTGATTCATTCTAAGAAGTATTCATGATCAGATTTGTGGTGTCTTTTCATCAGGGTGCCTCTTCTTGATCAAAGTGAATCAATCACAATGAAGCACCTAACAGCCTTGGGTTTGTTGAATATACGAGTATAGGTGTTAAGTGAAAAATCTAAAGGGACTCCCTTGCTACCAATACAATCTCCAACCTAAAGCTGCAAGTGACTATACCTTGTATAAATGAGCTGACATGATGATATCAGATACAAATTTTAAGAGAAAATCAGAAAAGGAATAAAATTAGGCCATCTAAGTAACTCTACCGGGGCTATAGATGCCTGCTGGCAGTGGGGCTCTACTTGGGGAGATTGTATAGATAACCTTGCCAGGGCTATAGACGCCTGCTAGCAGCAAGGCTCTATCCAAGTTGGCTATGAGGGATGATCTCTAACTATGTAGTTTAACACCAGTTGCTTATGTTTTCAACTTGCTTTCAAGATGAAGATAATTAATCATTTGCACACACATGATCCTTTGTTAGCATTGTTACCATGATGAATCTTTATCATTCAAAAGATTAGGATGCTTGTGCCTAGAATAAATTAGAATGATATGGATGAATATGATCACATCACTTGAATCATTGGAATTTGTTTATTTTCTTTGGTGGCAAGTTGTTGTGTTGTTACACAACACGCCCCATTTTGACTTGACAAAACAGGGACCCAATCTTTTGGTTTGTTGCATGTTGTCTGGCGGTCTGGTAAAAATAAGTCATGTAGATCATCATGCATTAGAAGGCTGGGTAAGCGATCATCATGAGGTCAATTTGTCAAAATTCATATTTTATTCCAGTGACCTCATATTTAGAAAGAGCATCAAATTCCATGCAGGTTTGTCTTTTGCATCACCTTGATATTCATCAGGATGTGAAAGTTATGAATGGTCAAAATTTGAGTCAAACCTGATATTCAAAGGGGGAGGATCATATTTCGTAACATCTGTCATATTATAGAAGGTCATCCTGATTTAATTTATCACCCGATAAAATCATGTGGTCCAAATATCTAGACATCAAATTTAGGTGATAAGTAACCTTTACCTGTCAGTAGCCTTATGCATTTCGCGGGGATCATATTTAGTAACCTAATATTTCTTAATATCCTCCTGCTGCGAAATATCCTCCTAAGCCAATATCATGATGACATCATTTAGGTTCGATAAACAAAGAAATGAACATGACGATGATGTCATCATCATCTTTACCTCCCGGGGGGATATTTCTTGAATATGATCCTGCTTGTATAGTATGACGATGACGTCATGATGCCTTGCCAATACAATGATTGAATATCTAGATGACGTCATCCTGATATTCCAAAAGAGAGACATATAAGCTTGTCCAGTCATCATCATCTTTGAAACATCACTTGATATTTCGAAACATCCTCCTGATGTACTAAACTTAACCAAAGGGTGTGTTCATCACCTGATCTTGTTACGATAGTTATTCCAATCTGAAAGAGGAGGATCACATTAAACTCGAGATGATATTTTTGAATATCATCCTAACATGCAAATATCACCCAGCTCCCATTGCTACCATTAACATTTAATGCACGAAGAGGTGGTAGGTGGTTCCCGCTGACCACGAAACCCTATGAAACACCTGGCAAGATCCTGCGTTTCCGTGCGGAAAATCAATGAATAAGGTCCAATCTGTCAGGGATTGCCCTAA
The DNA here is from genome assembly GCA_027924645.1 of Cunninghamia lanceolata. Taxonomy (NCBI): domain Eukaryota; kingdom Viridiplantae; phylum Streptophyta; class Pinopsida; order Cupressales; family Cupressaceae; genus Cunninghamia; species Cunninghamia lanceolata. The sequence goes on from BSBN01000757.1 coordinate 16,087,279, forward strand.
TTTCACCCTAATTGCATGGTTAAAAGGTGAATTCACCCTTATTTCATTTTTACCTTGCGATAAATTTGTTTTTACAGAGCACCAGTTGCCATATCTTCATACAGGTGATAGTTGTACGAATCGAGTTCACAGATAGGAGGAAGTGCTTGATCATCAGCAAAATTAAGACCATTTTCAGAAGTCCACTGGTATAAAGGGAATTTGCATATCTAGGTAAGTAAATGAAACCCATCTTGTTGTTTGTGTAATAGTCAGGTATGGGTCATTAATCTGAAGTTCTAGTTTATGCATCCACATGATTAGTTAATGCTGAATAAATGTAGTAGGCATGATGATTAGTAGATGTAATTGCTATATGCATGCATGTGAGTACCCATTTTAAGACAAGATTTTGTCAATTGCAAGCATCCATGGCTGACAAGAGGTTAGCTAAGTGCGAAGCAGAATTCAGTAGGCCCATGTTCTCATCTCAGAGGGGCATCTTGTTGAAATATGGGGCAATTATAGATACCCATTAGGGAAGCACTGATCTGGAGGCTTGGTCTGCCAAGATGAACAATGATAAGAATAGAAGTCCTATGTTGGATGCGGTGTTCATGTCTAGATTGTGGAATGCGACTGGTTTCCCATACTCCATGGAGTCCCCGGAGCTGGTCATTGAATGTGCCAGGAATTACAATCCAGAGACCAAGCAGGTCATGAAGCATGGGAGGATATATGTAGACCTATCCATCAAGGGTCTTTCCAAGACATTTGGATTTCCATTGGGTAGCAAGGTTAAAAGTGTAGACCTGAAGAAGTCTGAGCATGAGTATGAAAACAATAAGAAGTAGTCCAGGAAGAACATGTATCAATGGAGGGCTGAGAACAGCACATATCCTGCAGCCGCCAAACTTCCTATACATTTATTCAAATATGATTTTAGTGATGAATACCAGTACATGATTTCACTGTTGAGTAGAGTAATAGGCCAGCTTGATGTTGGTAGTTTTAAAGATTGGATGTATGGTATAATCGTGATGTGTATGTATTTAGATATCAAGCCATTATGGGGTCAACTAATAAGTGATGCTCTACATGAGTAGTTGATGAACCTAGGAGGTTCAAATTGTGCTTTCTATATGACATCATACATTGTATACTCCTATGCTTATAAAGGCACATTTGATGCACTGGTTATAGATAGGAAAGTCACAGGAACAATCAACACAGTACATATTTGGGATCATCATCCCCAACTACAAAGAGCCAACTACCTCCAAGATTACAAACTGGTAAATGATGCATTCTCTATGCATCTAGTTAGAACCATGGAGGAGGACAGAACGAAACAATTGAGCATGGAGGCTCAAGAGATAATTTACAGGCATGGAGCCTGGTATATACAATTTGCCACATTCTCCTACATGAGGATTGAGGGTTTTGAGGGACATCCCCTCATGTTGCCAGGGTATCCCACTGATGCAGTGATACTTATGGAGTTTATAAGGCAGAGCTCCACAATGTTGAAGACATACAAGGATGCAAAAAAGCTGCCACCAATTTTGTTTCCAGTCACCATTGGCTGGTACATGTGCCCTGATTCGGAGAGCATAAAGAAGGTGATGGACACCTTGAATAAAATGAAGTTACAGCCTTTTCCACTGACAAGACCATATGATCCTTATGATAGGATGCATAAAATAATAGGAAAGCCTATTCACCAGAAGCACCTAGAAGACTTCTGGGCTGACTGTGAGGATGAAGCAAAAGCAAGAAGAAGAAGGTATCAAAGGCTAACATTGAATCAAATCAGAACCTTTGATTGCATCCCCATTCCCCAATAATTGAAGAAGGATGATGGCAGGGTAATTGCAGATGAATATGAGTAGAAGAAAATATATAATGATACCATCTCTGCACCTAACCTCACCATACAAGAGGATATATCCTTGGACCCCTTCATTGCCAGGACCATGCAAATAACCCAAGCTTGGGTTGATGAACAGATACAGGCTTTGAAAAAGAAAGGTGTTGCCATTACGATGAAATAGAGACAAAGAACCTCCATGAGGGGTGAAATAAGACAATCCCCTACATTGTTACAAGGGGCAGGTAGTGAAGTGCATAGGGAACTCCAGTATAATGTTCCACTTCCTACCATTGTCAAGTTCAAAACTGAACTTACAGAAGAGCAAATGAAAGAAACCTCCCAGACACATGGAGAGGGTCACATCTCGCTGGATGAGACAATAAATTTGTCTGATGATGAAGTTGTGAAGGAAGTGGCTTCACAAAAGATGGAAATCCTTGCTACAGGAACTCACATGACCCCTCACAAGTCTCCACTAGTTCAAACTATACTGGAGGAGATAAAGCAAGCAGAAGTTGAAACAGAAAAGAGCCCAGAGTAGATAGCCCAAGAAATGGGGCTAGATACACTGATTGCGGAGGTAACAGATCCTGCTGTGATAGATTTAATAGAGAAATAGGATGTGAAACCTGAACATCCAGCAAGATCACCTGATAAAGGGCAACCAACAGAAGAAGTGAAGATGGCAGAACCACAAGGCCATACTTCAGAAATAAGCCAAAAGGATACATCAGTAGAACCTGTTGTAGTAGAGGTTCAAGAAAAGAAGGCTGATAAGAAAGGTGTGGTAGATCCTACCACCAAGGTTCAAGAAATAAGTAGTACCGGTGCAGAACAAATCGTGGTTACAGAACCAACATCAACACCTAAGGAGACTTCCCAAGTATCCACGGCTGAGAATGTTCCTCAACAGGAGGAGAAGTCGAAAGTGGATGAGGTGATAACAGAAAAAGATCATGATCATCATGATCAATAGATAGATACATCACAAGATCCTCCACCTCAGGAAGATGCTCCCCCAGGGAAAGAAATTTCTCAATAGGAGGATGTGCCACAAGATCAACAACAAAGTGAGCATCATGAAGAATAACTAAGGAAATCACCTTCTCCATCACATCTGCTAACAGAAACAGGAGATACAGGTGAACATCATGACGATGCGGAGAAGCATGATCAGGTACCTCTGTGGTTGGAGAAAGAGGTAAATGTGGAAGAAGAATTTGAAATTCAAGAATTTGATGTCTCCACTTTATTTTTTGAGAATATAATGAAACCTAAGAGGAAGGCCAGAATGACTTTGGCCATCAAAAGGGATCCCTCAACTGGAAGGAGGACTGCACAAATTGCAATACCTACTGTAGAGAAAGAAAAAGGTAAAATTACCTTGGATGAGTTTCAAATAAGTACAGTAGACTTAGGGTTTGCCAATGAAGACCAAGAGGGTCAAGAGGGCAAAGATATTATTGATTCTTTAATACAGAAAGTGAAAAGAGAGAAAGAGAAGAATAAGCAACACAAAGAGCACATTGCTTAGTTGCATGCCTACATAGGGAGGCTGACTAATCTTGATGATACTTCAATTGAACATGCAGTCCCATTGACTGTTATTTCACAGGAGAAAATAAATAAATTAGATATCATGAAACATGAGGCATCTGTGCTAAGAAAATGGATGTTATCCACATTGGATACTGCAGAGGAAGTAGTAAGGGCCTCTTTGAAGAGGTGGAATACTCTCAGTGACTCCAGGACCAAGGTAGACAAATTGCAAATGCAGACAGGAAAAAGGTCTTACAAATTGGAAAAGGTATTAGATATCCTGGGAGAGATAAGGAGGATAAATCCTCAGCTGCTCATCAATAAATAGGTACTAAATGACAATACTGCATTGTTGATTGATATATGGTATAAGGACATTCAATTTGAATGTGGAGTACTCAGAAGATGCAATAATAAACTGAGGGATATCAGCATGAAATTGCATGGTATGATGTCTGTTGAGGCAGAGATGTTGGAAAACACTAGAAGGAAAAGTTGAAGGGAAGATAGAGAATCAGGATGAGGAGTTCACCATCAAAGCTTTACATGGCAACTTCTAATCAATAGCTGATGATCCACTTGTTCACTTGACAGGAAAAGTCATAGATAAAATGATGAGAATCAAAGTCAAGGTAGAAAATTACAATGAGACACTGCAAAATAGGAAAGACAAGCTGGATGGCATTAGACACAAATACGAGGCACACAAGCATGCCATCATCAAAGCAAAGACTCAGGATGGCAGAGAAATAGAGAAAATTGTGCAACTATATGAACAAGTCTGGAGCAACATGTAGCCTCATATGCGAGGTCATCATCATCATGATGATTAAAGTTCAAGAAGTGATGAGCCTTATGAAGAAGCACAGGACTCTGATGAAGTAGATAATGATGCATCATAGAGTAAATATTAGCATTTGATACTTAGTGAAAATAAGTATTTCTAGATGGTTGCTAGCTGGCAACTTGTGCCATTTTGTAAGGTTGACATAGTCAAAAGAACTTTTGACCGTGGATATTCATAGACAAATCAGGATCGTTGATCTTTTTTTAACGGATTCCTCACCTTGTTCTATAAAGGGTGCAGGAATACCTCATTTTATTCATTTGAAACTTAATTGAAATTCCTCTACTGAAATATTCAGGGCTCATTTGAAAGTTTTTTGTATACATTTATATTTTTGTATACTTAGTGAATGAGAAGACTATTTTGGTTACAATTCATAGTAAATCTTGAGTAATCAGTGTGTGAATTCTGGATATATGTGGTGATTTGTTGCATCCCTTGGAGTGCATGTCTACTTACATATGTTGTTTTCATACAATTCCTTTGAAGTTAGCACCTACTATATCTAGCTATGGAATGTCCTGGTGAACATATGGTTTGGTTTTCTTCTCTTCATGACTGTATCTGACATACATGTGGTTCAATAGCTAAAGGTTCAACATTCATTTGAAGCATTTCTTTCAATTTCTTTTAATTTTAGAACATTTCACTATCATAATTGCAAATAACTGAACATATGAAACAAATAATACAAATATGTGGACATACCGTAGATAATTGAAAATATTTAGCATATTTGAAGCTGAAGCATGTATTATCGATGAATCTCATGCAAATATTTGAGCATTACCATATCATTTGATCAAACAACTATATAAAATGAACTCTCTGTGAAGAATCTTTGTAGAAATGATGTCATGATGATGAACTTGACGTAAGGCCCCAAAATGGAAATAGCAACACACATCAACCTCTGAGTAACGTCAGACGATTAAGACCTAATCACCGGAGACTTGGGATCATGAATTCTTTGAATTCATCGTATCTTTCAAGATGAATAAAGGTTAATGTGTACTTTTATTCTATGCTTGTTTGTGACTAACATCATGACCAACAGATGGTAAGGTGACAGAGTTACTACCATTGACAGAGAAGGAGAAGAAATCAAAAGGAAAAGAGGTGAAGGTAATGCAGATAGAAGGAAAACAGTTCATGAAAGAAGTAGCGGCAGAAGGTGCAGTTGCATATGCCCTAATTCCATGTCTGACAGTGAATAAAGAACAGCAGCAAGAAGTCAAGAAAGAGAAGAAGCAGAGGTTCATAGACCCAGTTGTCCAAAAGTTATTGGATAAGTATAAAGGCATCATTCTAATGGAATTCCAAGATCCCTACCACCGGTAAGAGATATCAGCCATTGCATAGATCTAATCCCAGGATCTACACTTCCAAACAAAGCAGCATATAAACTTACTCCAGAACAGAATGCAGAAGTAGCAAGACAAATTGAGGAATTGTTAGACACAGGTCTGATTGGTAAAAGTTTAAGCCCATGTGTAGTACCAGCTGTACTAGCACCAAAGAAAGAAGGCACTTGGAGGCTTTGCATAGATTCCAGGGCTATAAATAAGATTACAATCAGTTATAGGTTTCCAATACCTAGGATAGAGGATTTACTTGACTATTTGGGAGGTGCTAAATATTTTACAAAAATAGATCTGAAGAGTGGTTATCATCAAATCAGAATTAGGCCAGGAGATGAATGGAAAACATCATTCAAAACCAATGAAGGGTTGTATGAGTGGAAAGTTATGCCTTTTGGTTTGTCTAATGCACCTAGTACTTTTATGAGATTGATGAATGAGGTTTTGAGAAAATTCATGGGAAGGTTTGTCATAGTATATCTCGATGACATTCTGATTTTCAGCAACACAAAGGAAGAACATCTCAGACATATAGATTTGGTTCTCAAGAGGTTACATGAAGAGTAGCTGATGATAAATTTAGACAAGTGTTTGTTCATGCAAGAGGAGATCACATATTTGGGTTTTATCATTTCTCAAGGTAAGTTGCAAATGGATAAGGAGAAGGTAAATGCCATTTTGTCTTGGCCAACTCCAAGGACTATGAATGATGTTAGAAGTTTCCATGGGTTAACAACCTTCTACAAAAAGTTTATAAGAGGGTTTAGTCATATTTGTGCACCCATGCTTGATACCATAAAAGGAGGACAGAAGTGCAGATTTGCTTGGACTAAGGAAGCAGATGATTCTTTTGAAACATTAAAGAAGAAGGTGGCACAACAGCCAGTCCTTGCACCTCTAGATTTTAACAAAATCTTTTAGGTAGAATGTGATGCCAGTCACATGGCCATTGAAGCAGTACTCAGTCAAGAAGGAAGGCCAATTGCATTTTTCAGTGAGAAGCTAAATGATGCTAAAAAGAGGTATTCCTCATATGAATTGGAAATGTATGCTTTAGTCTAGTCACTCAAGAAATGGAGGCATTACTTGATACCAAAGGAATTCATAGTATTCACAAATAATCAGGCTTTGAGTTTCATAAACAACCAGGAAAAATTAAACCACAGACATATGAAATGGGTAGAAACTTTGCAAGCTTTTACTTTCACATTGAAGCATAAGAAAGGAGTCAAGAATAAGGTAGCAGATGCCTTGAGCAGGAAAGCTCTAACAGTCAAACAAATTTAGTTGGAAAGTGTTGGAATTGATTCATTGAAGACCATGTATGATGCTGATGAAGATTTTGGGGAGATATATCAGGTATGTACTTCTTTTGGAGATAAATATCATGCTGAGTTCTCTGAATTTCTGATCCAGGATGGATGCTATTCAAAGGTGGACAGTTGTGTATCCCAAGGTGTTCTATGAGGTTGAACATCATTAAAGAGAAACATAGTGGAGCTATGGCAGGACATTTTGGTTTGGATAAGACTCTTGATCTTGTTAGAAGACATTATTATTAGCCTAAGTTACAATCAAATGTCAAAAATTTTGTAGAGACATGTGTGATATGTCAGAAAGTAAAAGGGAGATCAACTAATGTAGGTTTATATCAGCCTCTACCCATTCCTTCCAAAAAATGGGAAAGCATAAGTATGGATTTTGTCTTGGGTTTACCAAGGACAAGGAAAGGATTTGACAGTGTTTTTGTTGTAGTGGACAAATTCAGCAAAATGGCACATTTCTTGCCATGCAAAACCACTGTTGATGATTCATATATTGCAGATTTGTTTTTCAAGGAAATTGTCAGAATGCATGGATTGCCTTTGAGCATAGTGTTAGATAGGGATGCGAAGTTTATTGGTCATTTCTGGAGAACTCTGTGGAAGAAACTTGGAACAAATTTGTGTTTCTCATCCGCATATCATCCTCAAATAGATGGACAGACTAAAGTAGTCAATCATTCCTTAGGGAATTTGCTCAGATGTTTGACAAAACATCATGGAGAAAAGTGGGATAATATCCTATCTCAGGCTAAGTTTTCCTATAATGATACTGTCAATAGGAGTACTGGGAAATCACCTTTCCAGATAGTGTATGGTATGCATCCAAGATGAATTTTAGAATTGAGAGATCTACCTACAGCAGACCCTGTTAGTGCATATGGAGAAGCTTTTACAGAGGCCATCAAAGAGGTTCATGATCAAGTAAAGACCTAGCTACAACAAACTACCTTGAAGTATAAAGCATATGCTAATCAAAAGAAGGATGTACAGTTTGGTGTTGGAGATTTGGTGTGGGTTCATTTGAAGAAGGAAAGACTTCCTAAGGGAAAATATACTAAACTCATGCAGAGGAAGATTGGACCATGTCAGATTTTGAGAAAGCATGGACAGAATGCTTATAAGATACAACTCCCTCCAGATCTTGGTTTATCACCTATATTCAATGTATGTGATTTAACTCCATACAAACATAATCCATATGAAGAATAGGAACTCCTACAGGATATAGCAGTTGATGACATTCCAAAGCATGATTCACCATAGTTGCAGAAGGTTTTGGACACAAGAATGATCAAGCAGACCCGAAACAAACAATATTTGGAATATTTAGTGGCTTGGCAGGGAAAACCTGATTCAGAAGCAATGTGGCTGACTGAAGAGCAGATCCAGAAACATGGTGCAGATCTACATACTCTCATCTCAAGTGGACTTGAGATTTCTTCTTCTAGGGAGTGTGGTGCAAGGGCACCCCTTCTAAATATAGATTAGGTCTAAATATAGTATGTTTCATGCATTATGATGTAATAAGGTCCTTGGGACCAATTTCTGATGTTTTGGGTCAATCTAGGGTTATGTGCAGTCTGTTATAGTTGTTATGCTAGCTGTCCTCCCAGCTGCTTGGAAGCTCCCAACCACTAGGAATTGTTCCTGTACTACTCATGAGGAGTAGATATATTGCCCTAGATTAGTTTTTTTGAGAGCATTGAGAGTTGATAGTTCATAGAGGTATTGTGTTTTTATAGATTTAACAAAACACTGTGATACAATGAGACTGAATGTTTGTATGTATTTTTTGATATTTGAATAAGAGAAGATCCCATTAGTGTAAACCCTCTGATTTGAAATCCATCTCTGTAATCATTTTTTCCTATTTACAGGCGAGATGGATTTACTTATCCATTCCACTAGATGATTCACAGAATCAGTGGAATGGATCTATACATTAGATTAGTTTTCCTTTTTGTTTGTTTCTATTTCTGTATTTCATGTTTTGGGATCGAAGTGTTGCATGCAGTGATCATTCCTAGCATCCTCATGTGCTAGGGTTCGAAGGATAAGTTCTGTGTTGAAAATTACTAAGGAAGCTGATCGGTCGATACCAGGGTTTTCAGTGCAAGCTTGTGAAGACTTCAGTGAGAGAATGCCTATCGGATAAGGTTCGGGAAGTCATAGCGATGTTATATGTCACCCTGATGAAGGAGTCATCAGCATGAGGATAGTGATCAGCCAAAGGAGAAACTTTCATACCGAAGGTGAAAGTCTTGGTGACAAAGATTTGATATCGACGTAGGATATCGGTGTGAACATTGATATCAGTGAAAGGGAATTATGTTCGCCTGACGGTGAAGGTCTCACCAATGAGGTATATCAGAGTGACCGCTAGTGACTGTCACCAAAGTAAGTTCATTGGCCATCGGAGTAAGGTTTGTAGTGTCTTCTGATGGGTTAAGTCCCACCGATGATAGCAAATAGTAAAGGCATCAGTGTGAGGAAGATGATTGGCAGAAGGATTCAAGTTAGGCCGATAGTGGATGTCTGGCCGACACTAGAATTAGGGTTGAGTGCTTCAGTGTGACACTCAACATCGGGGAATGGCTAAGGAGTCAAGCTGATAGCATATGTTTGGCTGATGATGAAGCTGGCACTAAGGCTTCGGCATGACAACTGACATCTACAAATGGGTGGAAAGCTAGGCCGATGGTTCATATGTTGCCGATAGGCAACCGTGGTCTAAAGAAGTCTAAGTTTCATCGGTAGGAGAGATACCATCGGGTGGAGAGGTTTAGGCTATACCGATAGGTGAAGCCTTGCCCATAGGCACAAAAATGAAACACCCATCGACGTGAGGGGAATTTCGGCATGACATTTTCCTTAGGTGCTGATAGCTATTCTCTGGCTGATAAGATCTATTGGTGTGACATGTGCCGAGTCTTGGCGATGGTATAAGGAAACATAAAGATCCACCAATTGTTTACGTTTCCAGTTGTGGCTCTGCGTCACATTTGGAGACTGATCAGACTCCACACCATATCATCTCCCACTTGGAGACTGATCATAACACCACTGAGCCTATAGCTCCCACTAGAAATAAGCACCATGGACTCTGTTGTTCTATTTTTGTTATTTTCAGTCTAGAAGACCAACTGAAGCTGAAGAGGAGCTCAGCTTCTCCCTTGTCACTACCTTTGTAAACATATCCGCTGGATTTTCATCTGTATGTATCTTTTCCAGCTGTAATTGTTCATCATCCAACACTGACCGAATAAAGTGATACCTCAACTGTATGTGTTTGGTCTTTGAATGCAAGGCATAATTCTTTGCAAGATGTATGGCACTCTAGCTGTCCATAAATAAATAACTATTAATTTGTTGTTTGTACAATTCTTTCATGAAAGATTGCATCCATATCATCTCCTCGCTTGCCTCTGTTGTAGCTACATACTCTGCCTTTGTGGTGGATAAAGCAACCACCTTTTGCAACCTAGAAATCCAACTCACTGTTGTCCCACCTACAATAAAGACATAACCTGTAGTGCTCCTCCTGGTATCAATATCCCCTACCAAATCTGAGTCTACATAACCTGCTAAATTAGTATTAGAGCCCCCAAAACATAAGTGTTTATTAGATGTACCTCTCAAATATCTAAGAATCCATTTTATAGCATTCCAATGCTCCAATCCGGGATGACTCATATACTTGCTAACGACTCCTACAACATGTGCAATATCTAGTCTCGTGCATACCATGTCATACATTAAACTTCCTACAGCTGAAGCATATGGTACCTTGGACATTTTTTCTTCCTCCTCTTATGTCTTAGGACATGTCTCCTTAGTCAATTTCAAATGACTAGGCAAAGGTGTGATGACAACTTTTGCATTCTCCATATGGAATCTCTGCAACACCTTTTCAACATAATCAGCCTGAGATAGAGTCAATTTTCTGTTCTTCCTATCTCTGCAAATTTTCATACCAAGGATTTGTTTTGCTGCTCCCAAATCCTTCATATCAAATGATTGTGCTAATTGTTGTTTTAACTCTCTTATGTGATCCATGTTAGACCCAGCTACAAGCATGCCATCAACATATAAACATAAAATAATGTAGCTATCATTAGCCAACCTTTTAAAATAAACACAATGGTCAGAATTACATCAGTTGTAGCCTTGCTCAGCCATAAAACTATCAAATTTCAAATACCATTGCCGAGGTACTTGTTTCAGGCCATATAAACTCTTCTTCAATCTGCACACCTGTTTCTCCTTACCTTTGAGCTCAAATCCTTAGGGCTATTCCATATATATCTCCTCCTCCAAATCACCATGGAGAAATGCAGTTTTCACATCTAGTTGTTCCAAATGCAAATCTTCAGTAGCCACAATACTTAAAACAGTATGATTAGAAGTCATCTTGACAACCGGAGAAAATATCTCATCAAAATCAATGCCCTTTTTCTGTGCAAATCCTTTTACAACTAACTTGGCCTTAAATCTTTTCTTACCTCCATCTTCCTCTTTCAACCTATAAACCCATTCGTTTGGTAAAGCCTTTTTACCTGCAGGTAACTTACATAATTCCCAAGTCTGATTTTTCAGCAAGGAGTCCATTTCTTCTTTCATTGCAAGCTCCCACTGAACCTTTGTATCCACTTGCATAGCTTCATCATACCCTTCTAGTTCACTAGCATCTGTTAACAAAATAGAATACAAAGAGGGAGAAAACTTTTCAGGAGGTCTACTTATCCTTGTTGACCATCTAACATTCACTGGAGTTTGTGGTATTTCTTGTTGCTGTTGTAGAGCATGAGGAACCACTGGAACATTACTATTTAGAGTATCATCCAGCACCACATAATCCTTTTCTTTCTTCTCATGCTGCTGCAATTGATCTTTGTACAACACCTTCTCATTGAATACAACATCCCTGCTTCTCACAATTTTTTAATTTTTAAAATCCCAAAGCCTATAACCAAATTCATCAATGCCATATCCAATGAAGGTACATTTTTTTGATTTTGCATCAAGCTTGGTTCTATTTTCAAAATCTACATGTGTAAATGCTTCACATCTGAAGGTTTTGAGAAAAGAATAACTCACCTTCTTGCCTGTCCATGCTTCCTCTAGAATACCATAGCCCAAAGGAACTAAAGGACCTCTATTAATTAAATATACCGCAGTGTTGACAACCTCTACCCACATGTTTAAAGGCAGCCTAGTATGCAATCTCATGGTCCTTGCATGCTCCATTATTGTCCTATTCATGCGTTCAGCCACTCCATTTTCCTGTGGAGTCCCTAGAACCGTTTTCTACCTATGAATTCCATTAAAGGAACAATAATCCTTAAATTCTTTGCTACAATACTCACCACCATTATCAGATCTAAGACATTTTAATCTTTTACCCGTCTCATTCTCAACCAATCTTCTCCATTTCTTAAATGTTTCAAATACATCAGATTTCTACCTAAGGAAATAAATCCATACCTTCCTAGTTGCATCATCTATGAATGTAACATAATACCAAGAGCCACTGAGAGAAGATACCTGAGCTGGTCCCCATACATGTATATGTACAAGCTCCAACTTTTCATCTTTCTTTTGCTTCCCATCTCTGAGAAAATGGACTCTCTTTTGTTTGCCATACACAACATTCACAGAAATCCATATTAATACATTTTAGACTTGATAAAACTTTCTTAGAATGAAGTACCTTCATACCTTTTTCACTCATATGCCCAAGTTTGTTATGCCACAGCGTTGTCTTAGAACCTACAACAACTGTTTCAGTCTCTTCCTGCGAACCTGCAACAACTGTTCCTGAACCTGTTTGTTTTTTCTCTATAATAGCTAAGGTAGAAGGAACAATATGACCTATACAAAGATATAAGGTGCCTACTTTCACACCTTTTTCTACTATTAAGGCACCTTTTGAAACTTTCCAATTTTTATCAGTAAATGTAACAATGCAACCTTCTTCAGCTAGCTTCCCTACTAAAATTAAATTCCTACTAAGCCTTGGAACATGCCTTACCTCTGTAGTAGCCAATGATTCCTATTTTGCAACTTAATCTTGATTTTTCCCTTTCCAACAATCTGACAAGGTTCGTTATCTCCCAAATAAACCAACCCAAAATCCCCTTGGACATAATCAAGAAAATAACTTCTATGGGAGATAGCATGAAATGAGGCCCCTGAATCTAAAACCCATGAATCATCAGCATTATCTAGGGAAAGAATCAAAGCATCATCTTCAGACTTATTACTTACCACATTTGCCTCCTTATTGCCTTCTTGTTTGTCTCCTTTATTCTTCCGAGACCAGCAATCTTTCTTCAGATGACCTAGTTTCCCATAGTACCAGCAATCCTTCTATCCTCTGGTTTGGGATCTCTTATCCTTTGATTTCTCATGATTTCCTATGACCTCCAAAACCTTTCCTCTCTCATTTGATCTACCCCTACTTTCTGCTTTCAAAACACTACCTGATGTGGATCCACCTGAGCTTTTCCTATGAATTTCCTCACTCAGAATAACACCAACAACATCATCAAATTTCAAGGTATTTAAACTAGAAACAGAGTTACTAACTGCCATTACCAAACTATTCTAGCTTTCAGGCAAAGAGCATAATATCAAGAGAGCTCTAACTTCTTCATCAAATTTTACATTTATAGAAGTCAATTGACTGACAATCGTATTAAATTCATTTAAATGATCTGTCATAGATCCACCTTCAACCATTTTTAGATTAAACAAATGCTTCATGAGAAATACCTTATTTCAGGCTGAGGGTTTTTCATACAATTTAGCTAAAGATTTCATCAAACCATCTATTGTCTTTGCTTCCGTTATATTGAATGCCACTGATGGTGCCAGGCACAATCGAATGGTTCCCAGTGCCTTTCTATCAAGAAGATTCCAACCCTCATTAGATATTATTGCCAGTTTCTTGGCTACTCCTTCCAATGGCATCCATAAATCCTTTTGATAGAGGTAATCCTCCATCTGTATCTTCCATAACTGATAGTTTTGCCCATTGAATTTATCGACCTTCAATTTACCCTCATCCACCATTGCTCCCACTCAACCATGAGACTTTCCTACAGACGATAATCAAACACAATCCACTCCTGATACCACTTGTTAGGGTTAGCCGGTAGAAGATATCAATTAAATGCAAATAAAGATTAAACAGAGGAATGGAAATACATAGAAATAATAACAGCAAGAGACAAGTTTTAATGTGGTTCACCCAAACTCAGGCTACATCCACCAAATAGAGAGTCTAATATTATTATCCAGTAAATCAAACTGATTACAACCAGCAATCCTGCAACTTAATACTGCTACAAATGCTACAATACAACCAATCAAAACCCTAACCCTTAGCCACTTTTATCAAGCTTTTTGTCGGTTACAAAATAGGGTTTTTCTTATGTCAGTCAATGAAAAAATAACTCTCGGTGCCTTTATAAAATAATAAAAATTGTGTGAGGTTTCAGGGGCACTGCCCCCGAGCCCCCACGAGGGCATTGCCCCTTGACTCCATCCTGTATCATGATAGGGAACGCACCAGGGGCACTACCCCTAGACCCCGCAAGGGGCACTGCCCCCAAACCCCTGCAAGGGGCGCTGCCCCTTGACCCCGTAGGAATTTGGGGGGAAACCATGCCGATAAAAGTGGGGTAAATTTAACCTCTAAGTCTGATTAGGCTCCATATAATGACACATCGTACCCTACATCTTCCAATACCACCTACCAAGCCTATCAATGGCCCTGACAACATGAACATGCAAGTCCAAGTGGCCCTTTGTATATAAACCAAGTCAACCCAAATCCACTTTTGCAACATGACCTAATAGACTTAAGTCCACGTATGCAACCTTTGACTCAAGTCTAAGTGACCTTTTGTACATAAATAATATTTCCTTAAGTCCGCCTATGCTACAAGACTTAATAGCCTTTGATGAGGGAGACACCAACCTAGAGCAAGCATCCTATGAATATCCTCCATCACTGTCTGAGCACATGCCAACACATGAGTCAACTAGTCCTCTCCCAACACCTTCATGTCAACCTTCTAATCCATCAAGCCCTCCACTAAAAGATCCCTTAGAGATGACCCTACAACAATTGGTCCACGAAAATTTGATTGAACTGCCACCGATGACATCCTTTGAAGAAATCTACTTTAAACCCCATTGGTATAAAGATGATGAATATTGTGCATACCATAGGTGTAAGGGTCATCTCATATCCACTTGTACAAAATTCAAAAGATTGATCAAGAACCTAGAAAATTGTGGTAAGATTGGGTTAGATAAAACCAATCCATCTAATCCTCTTATCCCTCCATCCAGTCCAAGTCCGAGGCCATCTAATCCCATTATCCATCTTACAAGCCCTAATCCAATTAGCCTTCTACCTAATCCCAATCATGAGCCTTCATCTCCCATCAACCCTCCATCTATAAAGGATGTGACTCAAGGACTACTAGCAAGGAATAAACAATCCCCATTTCAGGCACCCATCGATGAGCCTACCAAAGAACCTTTAAATGCCACATTCACTTCTTCAACCCTATTATGTGGTCCACAACCCCTTGAGAATATTGAAAAGCCTTCCCCCACAAGTCCACATCAAGACCTATCATACCTTCGTGTTGTTGACCAAAAGCCTATCCAAGAGTCATCCCCGTCCATTCAAGCAACCCAAGAGCTATGTCAAGAGTATAATCCAATGCATGTGGAAACACTAACTCCCTATCTAAGTCAAGATCAAATCCTTTCCCTTCATCCCATTCATAACATCTATCTTTTATATGATCAAGATGATATTTATGAAGAAGCTCTCTATGAGTACCTTGATCTTATTCATAATCCCATAAGCCTCCATGAGCAAGACATCTAAATTGCTCCTATCCATCCTCCATCTAACCCTAATGAGACAGTGTCTGCTTCTATAATGAGACATGTGCCTCCCAAGAACACATAAGCATAGAAGATCAAATTAATACCTTGGATCATAATGAGTAAAAGCAAGATCCTAATGATCCTCCATCACCTACTATCGACCATATTGTGATTCCATCATGTCCTATTAGTCTATCCACCTTTATCCATGAGTGTTCCTCCTTAGAACACCAACAACCTTTATCCAACACCTTCATGTCAACCTTCTAATCCATCAAGCCCTCCACTAAAAAATCCCTTAGAGATGACTTTACAACAATTGGTCCAAGAAAATTTGATTGAGCTGCCACTGATGACATCCTTTGAAGAAATCTACTTTAAACCCCATTGGTATAAAGATGATGAATATTGTGCATACCATAGGTGTAAGGGACATCTCATATCCACTTGTACACAATTCAAAAGATTGATCAAGAAACTAGAAAATTGTGGTAAGATTGGGTTAGATAAAACCAATCCATCTAATCCTCTTATCCCTCCATCTAGTCCAAGTCCTAGCCCATCTAATCCCATTATCTATCTTACAAGCCCTAATCCAATTAGCATTCTATCTAATCCCTATCATGAGCCTTCATCTCCCATCAACCCTCCACCTATAAAGGATGCAACTCAAGGACTACTAGCAAGGAATAAACAATCCCCATTTTAGGCACCCATCGATGAGCCTACCAAAGAACCTTTGAATGCCATGTCCACTTCTTCAACCCCATTATGTGGTCCACAACCCCTTGAGCATATTGAAAATCCTTCCCCCACAAGTCCACATCAAGACCTATCATGCCTTCGTGTTGTTGACCAAAATCCTATCCAAGAGTCATCCCCTTCCATTCAAGCAACCCAAGAGCTATGTCAAGAGTATAATCCAATGTATGTGGAAACACTAACTCCCTATCTAAGTCAAGATCAAATCCTTTCCCTTCATCCCATTCATAACATCTATCTTTTATATGATCAAGATGGTAACTATGAATAAGCTCTCTATGAGCACTTTGATCTTATTCATAATCCCATAAGCCTCCATGAGCAAGACATCTAAATTGCTCCTATCCATCCTCCGTCTAACCCTAATGAGACATCATCTACTTCTCATAATGAGACATGTGCCTCCGAAGAACACATAAGCATAGAAGATCAAATCAATACCTTGGATCATAATGAGTAAAAGCAAGATCCTAATGATCCTCCATCACCTACTATTGACCATATCGCAATTCCACCATCATGTTCTATTAGCCTATCCACCTTTATCCATGAGTGTTCCTCCTTAGAACACCAACAAACTTTATCCTCTATTTCACCTTCCCCATCCAATAATGAACTTGTCTCTAGTGTTCCACCTACACCTAGTCCCATTATCGATCGCATCCTCAAAAACATGAACTATCAAGATAAGGGTTTAGGCCCACTTGAACAAGGTATTTTGGAGCCTATCCATATCAATGTCCTTCCATGCTCATTTAGCCTTGGATACACCCCTCAAGGTCAATAATTTAATGATGTTAGTACTTCCTCCATCCTCCTAAGTCCACCACTTTCCACCATAAATCCCATCACATACCCAAAACATATGTTGCCATTCCACCTCCATCCTATTATAAATGTTAAAAGCATGTGACCATTCATCTCCCACCATCCACTTTGTCTTCGCTTCTTCCAACCCCTAACATCCCTTCATCCAATCTACCTCCACTACTTCCATCACCTTATCCACCTATCCATAAATCCTCTAAAAATCCCAATCTTGACCAACAAATGCACATATTGTCTAAACATGGAGCTTCCACCAACCCCACTTCCACTATACCCATGGGATTTCGAGGCAAACTTTTGGATGCCTACACTCATAAAGAAAAAAATCTTAAAGAGTCTCATTCCTTAGGGCACAAATGCAAAGAATCAAAGAAAAATCTATCCCCTAAGCTACATACACCCACACACTTCAAAGAAAAAATAAAAAGGTGTGGGTCCCCAAGCAACAAGCAATTACCTCAAAAGCTGCACAAAAGCCGCATATATCCAAACCCATACCTCCACAAGCAAAGTCAAAAACTAAAATGGTACGGGTCCCTAAGTAACAAGACATCAAGTCAAAGGAGGCATCCACCTCTCATGAATCACAACCATCTCCTTTCATCCATTCCATCCAAAAGTCTCAAAATCCTCCATCCTACTTGAAAAGCAAAAATCATAAAAGCACTAAGTCCATGTGGGTACTTAAAGCACTTCATCACCCATCTCCTAACCAAACATCCCCATTGCTTCCTACACCACCATCCAACCAAAAGCTTCAACATTTATCATAGTGTGTGCAACCGTTGGTCATGGGTCCATTCCATTCCACAACTTTTCCACATACCTCCATCTCCCCATCCTTCATCCACTATCCTACATATCTTCCTCATCACTTTGCTATGGTCCATGTTTTTGCATAAACCTTTTACCCATCCACATCATAATCCATGTCACAATTCACACCATAATCCACCATCCTTCCATCCATAATCCACATCATAACCCACTATTGCACCTTCCATCACCCATTATCTACCTACTCTAGCCACCTAATCCATTTCCATCTTTCATTTCATCCCCTACCAACATCTACAAGCACACTTGACATGGCCCATGTGATGACATTCATCTAGCGAGACTACCATGGAACTAGACACTAGAGTCCTCCTATCCATAATCCACCTTCTCCTATCCTATCAAAAAAGTCAAAAAAAAAAAAAGTAAAAAGTAAAAAAAAAATAATAAAAGAAAAAAATGAAAAAAAAAAGTAAAGAGAAATCCCTTTGTCCAATGGTGAAAACCTAGCAAATAGGTGCCCTAAATAAGTACCATGATGAAATCCTGGCAAACAAGCATCATGTGTAAGTTGATCTTCTATGTCACCTATACTTGGGGGAACCTTGTCTCATCCTACCTATAACTTCCCATCCTATCATATCCTACCATACCATTTCCTACCATCCTTATCCATTTATACACCTACCCTACTAAGTCTATTCACCCTTCCTCTTTTGATCTTGATAAAGATTGGGGGGAAAATGTTGAAACATGCTTACGAAAAACTCTTGATGTACGTTATCCCTTCCAATCCATCTTGTGATCCTATCATAATCCCATTGTCATCAGTGCAATCGTATCACTATCCTATTGTCATAAGCTTTGTCATGTCAAATCCTATCTAGAATGGGGCAAGTTATTCCTATGCAACATAGCCCTTGGAGATCACATCTTGTCTCTCTTATGCATACATACAACGCCACCTATCCCCTTATCCTTCCATTTATCATGAGTCATCCATCCCATCCACTATAGCCTATTCTTTTACCTACCTATCTATCATAAGCTTTTCATTCTATCACCCATCTTTCATCCATCTATTCCTCCATCATCCTTGCACCTAGATTTGGTTTCCTCCCTTGTCATTGGTATCTAGTACAAAGGCTACCAAAGTTGTAAATCCATTGATGTTTAAAACATCCTAAAACACAAAAAAAAAAAAAAAAACATAAAATGTCCTAAAGAAACCCACAAAAAATCAAAACATACCAAAAATCCAAAAAAATCATAAAACGTCTTGAGAAAATTCAAAAAAATCATAAATTGTCCTTAAAAAAATCCCTAAAAATTATAAAAAGCCTTGGAAAAAAATCCAAAAAAATCACAAAAAGTCCTGAAAAAATCCAAAAAATCATAAAAAGCCCTGAAAAAATCCAAAAAATCATAAAAAACACCTGAAAAAATCCAAAAAATTACAAAATGTCCTTAAAAAAATCCAAAAAAATTACAAAATGCCCTAAAAAAATCCCCAAAAATCATATAAAGTCCTGAAGAAATACAAAAAAAAAAATCCATCAAAACAAACCCAATCAAATCATCAAATCCAAGCCATCATACTAATCCATCAAATCAAAATCAATTCAATCAAATTCTTTCAATCAAAAAATCAATCATCAAATCAAATCAAGCCAATCTACTAATCAAATCTACAATCAAATCATTTAATCATCGAATCCAACCATCAACATACATCAAATTCAATCATCAAAATCAAACTAAATCAAGTCAATCCTATCAAACCTTTCAAATCAAAGCGAATCAATCAAGGAAAATCAAATCAATCCATCAACTTTCACCTTCACTATCATCATCAATAAAACACCAATCAAAACTACATCTCATCTCTATCGTTACATGCCTTGATCCCATGGATATAGGGTATGTAGGTAGTCTGGAGTATGAAGGAAGTGCCTAGATTCAGGCATAGGTGATATTCCTCTTTCTCCTCACATCATCTTCTTCTCATCATCTATCTTCATCAAATCATCAATTTGTCAAAACAATTCTTCCAATCAATCTTCTTCAATGACTTCTTCCCATCATCAAAGCAATAAACCCAAATGCAAATCAATCATTTATCCATACCAATCAAGTTAATCAAGCTTATCAAATTATCCAGCTACATCCATGGTCTTGATCCTAATCTTGTTGTAAACCAATCAATTAACCAAATCAATTAATCGTCATCATCCTTGTGTTGCTCTAGGGATATATCATTCCCCGCCATGACAACACTATCATCATAAATCAATCAACAACTAATCTTTAGTTTACAGCTTGACAGGGGCAATACCTTGTTTGGTTTTGTATCATTTGTGCATGCTTTCTTGTGTGTGTGTTATCATTTTTTTCTTGCATTTGCATCAGTATCTTCCTAGCTAATATTCATATATTGTATCTAGACAAT
The DNA here is from genome assembly GCA_027924645.1 of Cunninghamia lanceolata. Classification (NCBI taxonomy): domain Eukaryota; kingdom Viridiplantae; phylum Streptophyta; class Pinopsida; order Cupressales; family Cupressaceae; genus Cunninghamia; species Cunninghamia lanceolata. The sequence continues at coordinate 16,107,932 of BSBN01000757.1, forward strand.
GTTGTATTAGGCTGGGGTATGAGACACATCATCACCTTGGTCCTTATACCCTAGTGCATAATGTCTTGTGCTAAATCAAACATATGGTTACTCACTTTCATTGCATCATATCACATCTTCCTTTTCTTCTATCTATTCCCTTCTCTAATCTTTTTTGACCAATCCATTTCATTTCAAGAGCCTACCCATGTTTGTCCAACCCACCTATCCTCTCGAGGGGGCATCATCATCCTATCGTTCCATCCTCATCCTCTCTTTTTCTTCTATCCGTACCTTAGATTCTTTGAAATTATGTTACTCGACATAAATCTCATCATCTCGAACATCATCTCAAAGAGGGACAAAATGTAGACACCCAAAAATATCCACTTGCCATAACATTACATCTTGTAGCATTTTTGCCCTAAACACCCCTTCACCATCATAGCTAGCATTTCCTCTATTAAATTAAATAAATATGACATTTATTTAATTTAATCCCATCCCTTTTACTATTACTAAATAAATAAATTTTATTTATTTATCTAGTCCACTTTCCTCTTAAATAAAATAAAATAAATGTTTTATTTAATTTAATCTATCATTTAATTCTCACATACCTAATAAATTAAATAATTTATTTTTAAATTATTTAATTATGACTCACCTACTTACCATTTCTATCTCTCAACTCATCTATTTCACTTTCTAATTTCCTCACAAGTTAACTTGATTCACCTTCTAATTATCTCTCTCAAATCACTCACCCACCTTCCACTTTTCTCTCCCAAGTTGCATAGCAACTTTCAAATTCAATTATCACTTGCAAAATGGAAACTTTATACTTCCATTTTCTCATCTTTGCCTATAAATTAACCTATTTTCATGCCATTTGCATAGATGAACTCTAAAAGCATTGTCACTCTGCAGAATTTTCTTCTCAATCTCTCATCCATCAACCTCTACCTATCTTTCATCTATCTAATCCCCATATATCTTCTTCAATCCAATCGTTATAGTTGCAGAACATGAGAAATCAACAATGATAACCAAGGAATCTTACACCCAGAAATTGTTTTGATTTGCATGTCAATTATTTGCTTAGGGTTTTTCTTGAGGTTTTGGGTTTATCTGATCTCTTGTTTGATATGGCATTTTTGACCCATTACATAATTCACTCAAATCTTCATACCAGAGGCTCAAAATCAAGATTTAGCATCTTCATACATGCCTCTAAAAAACTTCCAATCCGCAAACCAAGATCTTAAGTCAGCAAGAAATGTGGAGCAATCTTTTAGATTGTTCTTTAGAATGCAACTCACTGTCTTCATTGTGATTCACTATTTACTTCCTAATTCTTCTGGAGGGGCTAATTTTCTCAATATCCTACACATATAAAGCTTCTAAATAAATAACAAAATAGGATACCGTTGACACCAATGACAACACTGATTAGGCACATACTTGCAACAATACCTCATGACAAAGCAATGGTAGATACTAAAGGGCCTCTTTACATTACAGTCAACATAAAGACCTGTGCATGGAACACTTATAGACCCTAATTTCATGACTAATGTGGTTATGGAAGATTTTGTTCTTAAACATGATTTTGCACAAGAATCTTATGAACCGTCAGATTTGAGAATTAAAACACATAATAGAGCTTTGATGAATACATTTGGGAAGATAACCTTATTGGTCTCGGTATATGATAAAGTTGTTGATCAATTATTTGATGTTATCCCCTTATCTGACCTCTTTCATGTAAAACTAGGACATCCATGTCTTAAGGCTAAGAATATTGTCCCCTCAACTGCATAAAATTCCCTTTGAATGGAGACATACATACTATCCACTGCAATTCATATCAACCTCTGGCTAAGGACAAGAACTTCACTCTTGATTACTTTTGGCCACGACCTGATACAGACCCTAAGCCATGAAGAGACCCATATTTCCTAGAATATAGACTATACAAATCAAAACAACTAGGTAAAGTGACTAGGCCTCCTTTATAACCAATAAGAGAAGAACAACATACATTTGAAGATTCCCTTAGAGCAAAAGGAAAATGACCAAATGAAACAAGAATAAAACAAGATTATTATAACTATGATGAAATAATTGGTATGATAGAAATGGATAAGGAAAAGTTTCATAACTCACCTCATCCATAGGGAGGTTTTAATAGACAACAAAACATTTCATCAAGACCAATGAAATTTAAACATGGTGCTTCCTCCTCTAATGTGCAAACTTCTATAGAAAAAACATAACACTACCTTTGAAGAGATAAATAGTAAGACAAGAAGAAATAGACAAGCAAGAGAAAGGAGGAAGAAAAGACAAGCTTTTGCCTAATGAAATGCAACTCAACAAGAAAACATTAAACCTAAGATTGAAACAAACAATGAAGAGCTTAATGAAATGAACTTAAAGACAAAGATAAGAGTTGGGTAATTGCCCCTTATGTCACACTTTCCTCTAACATTTGGGAGTGGGAAGACAACAATTTGATCATCGACAAGCTTTAGTTCAGTTGTCATGGCAAGTAAGTATTTCTAACCCTTTACCTATGTGTTGTGATTCCCCCCGTGCTATGTTATGTGTTGTTTAGGCCTCCTAGGATGACCCTTGATTCTCTTGTAAGGTCAAGGATATCAGGAGACCACCTCAGTTGTGACCCTTCTTCTATTTGTATCATCATTCTTCTATATTGCCTCTCCTTTATTTTCATTGTTGTGTGTTGTGTCCTCAGGACAAAGCATAGTGGTTGGGGACTTGGGGTACCCTCCTATGTAATTGTCCCTAAGGCACTTGTTCTCCTTTCTTGATTTATTGTTTAACTTCTTCCAATGGTTCTATCTAGTTGGCGGATGATGAAAAACAAATAATACTGATACGGACCATGTGTCCAACAAGTAAGCAAAAATGGACCTAGTCCATACATGACGATGGGGTTGATATATATTATCTGATGCTTGGCTAGTAGAATCACTCTGTGTGATATTTTGATGTTGTCTTATCACACTAATAAACCATAACAATACTACTGCTCCGTGAAATTCTTTTTATCTTGGATCTCACCTTGTTTATACTTAGTTCTTGGATCCATGTAGTATAGCCCCATGGTTATACTCAGGTTTGGAATCCATAGTATAAGCTCAGCTCTTGATATGCTTATGTTTATGCATTGCTTTTTGATCATGTGATGTGGTTGTTATCTTATGGAAATATTTCTAACCTCTTTTCTTGCAAGACATTGTGTGTTTGTGGGAACATTTGGCAATCGTAAAGTGCATGTCACCTCTGGGGGGCATGGGATTTGCAAGAGCTTGTGTTCCCTTTTGTGCTTTCTTCCTACCTTAAAATGCTTGATATCGGTAGATGATATCAACCACCTTAACATGGTGGCATATAAAGGTAAGTTGTCTGATGATTTTGGTACTAACAAAGCATATTTGTAAGATCTCTATGGAGGTAGGATGTTGTATCTCCAAGCAAGTGCAAATCATTTATTTCATATTGCAATCACTAAGCCCTCTGTGAAGGTGGGAAATCATGAATATCCTTTTATTTTCACCCCTCTATGGAGGTAGGGATGGTCTATTTATCGAAGAGATTGCACATCATGTCATTTTCTAAAATTCCTCTGAATAGGCGGGGTTGGTGTATCCTCCCTTAAGCATGTCATTGGTGATTGTTTGATGTAGGAGCATCCAGTGGTGTAAGGGCAATCTTGCATCACCCAAAAAGAAGTTAATTTAAAATCATTGTAGTTGTTTTCATTTCTTTCCATAATTAGTGTTTCTGGTTCCATAATATCTAGAATAACAATGTAGGACTTTCAGTTTTTCCAAAACTGCTAAAAATAGCGACCTGCCTATTTTGGAAAGTGTACCTGCTATTTTTAGAAAGTTTGCATTTGGGCACATAATGAAGCAAAAACTTCTAGAAAGTTACATAATAGAAATATAAGACCTTTGGTGAAGGAATCAGGCAAAGATCATTTGTGAGCTGAAAGATATTAAAGTTTTTATTTTCTGAAAAGCCCCTAAAAATTTCTGGAATGAGATATGAGGCACTAAAACTTCCCATAACATCCCAAAAAGTTGATGGAAACCCATTTACACATTTCCGGCATGATAGTTCACATCGTGAGCTTTCCGGCACTTAAAATAGTTCGTCAATCAGACACCCGGATCAAAAGTTATGCTTCCCAGAAGTTGACCTACTTTTGGAGGGAGTTGCAAATTTCAAAATTTAGCTGGAGGCCGCCAAAAAGTGCTATTTATGACTATTTTAGGAACCCTGAGTAGTAGTAGAGTTAAGGGGGCCAGTGTAGAGTCAAGAATAGGTGGGAAAATAGAAACCCTAGCTGATTTGGGGTTATAGAAGGCTGAAGATTCTAGAGTCTTGAGGTTGGGAAAGTTATAATGTGTTGCAGCCAGTAGAGGATTCATCCTCTGATTGTAATTGAGCTTCAGTGATGTAATGAGTTGTCCAGTTCAATAAAAGAAAGTTCTATTTGATGAGTTTAATAGCTGTTATTGTGTGTCTTACCCCACTTCATCAAGTGGTATCAGAGCCAGGTTCCTTAGTGTGTAGACAGATCATCGACCATGAGGCAGTTTGCACCAGGACCTAAGGTTGTGGGTTTGCTGCGGAGACCAAGATGCCTCCATGAAGAAATCGTGTTGGGAGGAATACTTTGATAGAAGAGGGTTTTGGAGCCCTACAAAGGCAAATTGATGCATTGCAAGAGGAGCTATGAAGAGGGTTTGAGCTGAGGACAAGAGAAGAAAGTGAAGATGAAGTTGAAGAAGAGCTATCTAAAGAAGAACAAGAAGTTGCTGAAGATGCTGCAGAAGTTAGGTTGTTGAGGGCCATTTCGAAGATCGGAAAAAGGCACAGGATCGAAGTTTCTACATATTCTGGAGATTTGAATCCAGAACAGCTTATTGATTGGATCAATGACATGGAGGAGTATTTTGACTATGAAGATGTGGAGGACCCAAATCAGGTTAAGTTTGCAAAAACAAAGTTGAAGGGCCACACCAATATTTGGTGGAAGGAGGTCCAATTAGAGAGGAACAGAAGAGGAAAAGGAAAGATCACTAGATGGATTGGATGGTGGAGAAACTGAAGAAGTAGTTCATTCCTGTGGACTATGAGATGGAGTTGCTGAAGAAGCTGCAAGGACTGAAGCAAGGTAACAAGTCTGTTAAGGAGTATACAGAAGAGTTTTATAAGATTACTATCAGGACAGGCCATGTAGAGCCCAACAAGGAGAAGGTAGCCTATTACATTAATGGGTTGAGGCCGAGTATTCAAGAGGAGTTGAGCCTGGTCAAAATGACCATCATAGAAGATGCGTACCAGTTTTCCCTGAAGGTGGAAGAGAAGTTGAACATAAGATTCGATAGCAAGCAAAGGGGAAGAGGTCAAGGTGGAAGGATTGGTGGAAGACTCTATGGAGGCCGTAATGAAGATCAAAAGAAAAGTGAAGAAGTAGGCACCAGTTGAAATCAAAGAGGGGATAATACCTACCACCCTCGTGACCAGAACAATGGTGAGCAAAGAGAAAGAGGAAGAGGAAGACCTGGGCAAGGACCTGGAAGAGGAGGTTTTAGAGGAACCTGTTTCCAATGTGGAGAAGAAGGGCATCGAGCATATGAGTGTCCGCAACATCAAGGAAGGACAAATAGAAGACCCGAAGGTAATGCATGAGTTGTACATGTAGATGAAGATGCAAATTCTGAGCATTCTAAAGATGCTGAAAGGGGAGAAACCCTAGTTGCCAGAAGAACCTTGCTGAATGAGGAGAAAGAACCCAATCAGAGGAAGAGTTTATTCCACACAAGGTTCAAATGTGAGGGTAAGTGTTGTGATATTATTATTGACAGTGGAAGCACTGATAATCTGGGTGTCTGATTAACGAACCATTTTAAGCACTGGAAAGCTCGTGATGTGAACTATCATGCCAGAAATTTGTAAACGGATTTCCGTCAACTTTTCGGGACATTATGGGAAGTTTTAGTGCCTCATATCTCATTCCAAAAATTTTCAGGGGCTTTTTAGAAAATAAAAACTTTAATATCTTTCAGCTCACAAATGATCTTTGCCTAATTCCTTCGCCAAAGGTCTTATATTTCCATTATGTAACTTTCTGGAAGTTTTTGCTTCATTACGTGCCCAAATGCAAACTTTCTAAAAATAGCAGGTACATTTTCCAAAATAGGCAGGTCACTATTTTTAGCAGTTTTGAAAAAACTGAAAGTCCTACATTATTATTCTAGATATTGTGGAACCAAAAACACTAATTATGGAAAGAAATGAAAACAACTACAATGATTTTAAATTAACTTCTTTTTGGGTGATGCAAGATTGCCCTTACACCACTAGATGCTCCTGCATCAGACACCCAGGGTAATTTGAAAAGTGACCCTGTCACGTCTTAGATGTTTGTGTGAGGAAAACCCAAATGGTCAACCATCTCTTCTGAAACAAGATTATTAGTGCTTCCACTGTCAATAATAATATCACAACACTTACCCTCACATTTGCACCTTGTGTAGAATAAACTCTTCCTCTGATTGGGTTCTTTCTCCTCATTCAGCAAGGTTCTTCTGACAACTAGGGTTTATCCCCTTTCAGCATCTTCAGAATGCTCAGAATGTGCATCTTCATCTACATGTGCAACACGTGCATTACCTTCAGCTCTTCTGTTTGTCCTTCCTTGATGTTGCGGACACTCATATGCTCGATGCCCTTCTTCTCCACATTGGAAATAGGTTCCTTTAAAACCTTCTCTTCTAGGTCCTTGTCCAGGTCTGCCTCTTCCTCTTCCTCTTTGATCACCATTGTTCTGGTCATGAGGGCAGTAGGTATTATCCCCTCTTTGATTTTGACTGGTGCCTGCTTCTTCACTTTTCTTTTGATCTTCATTACGGCCTCCATAGGGTCTTCCACCAGTCCTTCCACCTTGACCTCTTCCTCTTTGCTTGCTATCAAATCTTTTGTTTAGCTTCTCTTCCACCTTCAGGGAAAACTGGTATGCATCTTCTATGGTGGTCATTCTGACTAGGCTCAACTCCTCTTGAATACTTGGCCTCAACCCATTAATGTAACGAGCTACCTTCTCCTTGTTGGGCTCTGCATGGCCTGTCCTGATAGTAATTTTATAAAACTCTTATGTATACTCCTTAATAGACTTGTTACCTTGCTTCAGTCCTTGTAGCTTCTTCAGCAACTCCATCTCATAGTCCACAGGAATGAACTGCTTCTTCAGTTTCTCCATCATCTGATCCCATCTAGTGATCTTTGCTTTTCCTCTTTTGTTCCTCTCTAATTTGACCTCCTTCCACCAAATATTGGCATGGCCCTTCAACTTTGTTTTTGCAAACTTAACCTGATCTGGGTCCTCCACATCTTCATACACAAAATACTCCTCCATGTCATTGATCCAATCAATAAGCTGTTCTGGATTCAAATCTCCAAAATATGTAGAAACTTGGATCTTGGGCCTCTTTCCAATCTTCAAAATGACCCTCAACAACCTTACTTCTATAGCATCTTCGGTAGGTTCTTGTTCTTCCTCAGATAGCTCTTCTTCAACTTCATCTTCACTTTCTTCTCTTGTCCTAAACTCAAACCCTCTTCGTAGCTCCTCTTACAATGCATCAATTTGCCTTTGTAGGGCTCTAAAACCCTCTTCTATCAAAGCATTCCTCCCAACATGATTTCTTCGTGGAGGCATCTTGGTCTCCACAACAAACCCACAACCTCAGGGCCTGGTGCAAACTACCTCACGGTCAGCGATCTGTCTACACACTCAGGAACCCTCACTCTGATACCACTTGATGAAGGGGGGAAATCACAAAACACACAATAACAGATATTGAACACAAGAATAGAACTTTCTTTTATTGAATTGGGCAAATCATTACATTACAAAAGCTCAATTACCATTAGAGGATGAATCCTCTACTGGCTGCAACACATTACAGCTTTCCCAACCTCAAGACTCTAGAATCTTCAGCCTTTTGTAACCACAAATCAGCTAGGGTTTCTGTTTTCCCACCTATTCTTGACTCTACACTGGCCCCCTTAACTCTACTACTACTCAAGGTTCCTAAAATAGTCATAAATAGCACTTTTTGGTAGCCTCCAGCTAAATTTTGAAATTTGCAACTCCCTCCAAAAGTAGGTCAACTTCTGGGAAGCATAACTTTTGATCTGGGTGTCTGATTGATGAACCGTTTTAAGCGTCGGAAAGCTCGCGATGTGAACTATCATGCTGGATATTTGTAAATGGATTTCCATCAACTTTTCAAGATGTTATGGGAAGTTTTAGTGCCTCATATCTCGTTCCAGAAATTTTCATGGGCTTTTTGGAAAACAAAAACTTTAATATCTTTCAGCTCACAAATGATCTTTGCCTGATTCCTTTGCCAAAGGTCTTATATTTTTGTTATGTAACTTTCTGGAAGTTTTTGCTTCATTACGTTCCCCAATGCAAACTTTCTAAAAATAGCAGGTACACTTTCCAAAATAGGCAGGTCACTATTTTTAGTAGTTTTGGAAAAACTGAAAGTCCTACATTATTATTCTGGATATTATGGAACTAGAAACACTAATTATGGAAAGAAATGAAAACAACTACAATGATTTTGAATTAACTTCTTTTTGGGTGATGCAAGATTGCCCTTACACCACTGGATGCTCCTGCATCATTGTTGTTGTAAAACCCAATCATCAGTGTATGCCTGTAATGTGCCTAAGTGGTGGTGAACCTAGAAATAGGCTCCTTTCATTGTTTGTTTTCTATGTTTTCTCCATGTCTTCCATGTGTGTGTATGGAATGTTTGTTACCAAGCATAGTGTCAAGACCGGTGGTGATGAACTCCTCCTATGCTTTAGGATTTGTATGGCATGTTTGTTCTCAACTTTAGTTTCAAGACTAGTGGAGATGAGCTCCACCTACACTTTGAGATTTATATTACGTGTCTATTGCCCCTTATGCAGTTTGAAGACTAGTGGCAATGAGCTCCTCCTACATTTTAGGTTGTGTGTTTACTTTCCATGTACTTGCATTTGCATTCATATATATGAGAAAATGAAAAATAAATAATCATTGAATACACTACTTTCACTTTGTTTTGCGTGTCTTCAATACTGTCTTCTCCATGTCTTGCATGACTATAACTGTCTTCTCCATGTTTTGTGTATGTTATTGTCGTCAATGTGTTTGGCGTGTTTGTTGTGTTTGTTGACCGTACTTCAATGCATGTATGGGCCTTGCATTTATACATACATTAAAGTGCGGGCTAAATGTTATGTCAAAAAATGTCCCATTGGGGGCTTTTCCCTTTTAAGGTTTAGCTCTTGAGTCCTTAGAATGCATTTAGATAATATTACATGTTAATTTTGAATACCGATGAGAAAACCCCTAAGTGTTATGGCAGATAGGACCTAGGGGGTGCTATAATGCTAAGCCCTACCTAAAATTTAGGGGGACTTGAGCACTCACGCCTTAGTCCTACTTGTTAATGAGGATTGTTAGTCACACAAAAACACACAAATAAAAGTTACACAACAACCCTTATTTATCTTGAAAGATACGATGAATTCAAAGAATTCATATCCCAAGTCTCCATTGATTAGTTCATAATCTACTGACATTACTTAGTGGTTGATGTGTGTTGCTATTTTCCATTTCAACGGGCCTTACGTTGATCAGTGGATTCTATTTTCTACAACTATGCTACATAACAAGGTTACTCTACATAGTATATTTCTTTAAATAATGTGTCTAAGTTGATATTTGCATGATATTTTCAACACTACATGCATTTAGTTCAAATATGCTAACGATATTCAGTTATCTACGGGATGTCAGCATATTTCTATGTTCTACTTATTATTTATCATGATTTATAGTTGTGAAAGTGATTCACTAAAATTAAGAAAAAGAAAATAACAAAGATAGGGTTTAAAGAATGAGATTCCCAAAATTACTTGACTGAGATTACTGATCCACATACATGTTCCCATATAGCAATGAAGAAAAGAAAACTAAAATCATACTTCACGAGGACACTCCACAAATCTGCATGATCTAGTGCAAATCTTTGAAGGAAAATTTGAAAACAACATGCAATAAAATGAAAGTGCTTCTATTTGAACATAGGATTCACCATTACATATCTAGAAATCAACTTGAAGATTACGTAAAGTTTACAATCGGGATGTAATCTAAAGCTTCATCTCCATCCAGTATGCTTTAGAACAAGTACATTTACAGTGATCTGAAGAAAGAACCTTGACATTTCAATAGTTTAGTCTTCATTAGTCTCAATAATCCAATCTATATGAAATTGGTTTGGTCAGATTTTTTTATTGATTGACCTCCCTCCTTTTTTACAGAGTAATGGGGCTCAATATATATCTCTGATTATCCCCAATACAGTGCCCAAGAAACCCTAATTAATCGATGGTTTGCATCCGTAAAGTGCAGCATCAAATGGTGGAAAACAAATCCTACCAAAAACCTAACAGCATGCCCATACTAGGCATAAGGATGCCCATTGGAAACCCCAACAGCTCAAAATAACTGTTGCTCCTTTTAATAATGTTTCCCCATCTGCATTTTGTTTTGACATTGAAAGCCTTTACTCATGTTGTTGCACCCGCAATCTTCTGTGATTCGACCCACCGCCTGGTGATGTCATCGCCATTAAAGCTCCATCTTTATATCTACCTGCACGCTGCCACTACCTCGGCAACTTTGCAACCTTCAGCTACTTCGAAATAACTCCAACATCCTCCAAAAAATAGCCAAGACATAAGCATCGTCATTTAATAAACTAGTAGGAAGATAAACATTACATTAAATCAGGTTCAGAAGATGCAAGCACAAATATTGGGTTCTAAAACCACGAACAAACGCATCCAAATGCATAAACAGTGTCAAAAATGGTTGAGTCAACAATCATTGACCAAACACATGGTATCGGGCTCCAAAATAACTTCAAACTCTTACCGCTTTGCTTTCCTGCCCTTTTGCATGCCTAAATCCTTGTATATCGCAAATGTATGTCACAAATATAAAATCACAGCAAGCATACAAAGCATTTTCAAAATTTAAATTTCCATTTGTGTCTGGCCTTTTTAATATCTCGCTTTGTATCTTGGCTCAATACATACAAACACATTTGTATGTACATTCAGACTTATCACCTTTTGTAAATTGCAGTCTATTCATTTTTCAATCCCGGGACATGTATATAATGCAATGCATCTTTTGATATACATTTGGATATGATGTATTGCATATATCGAGCTTTAATTCCATTTGAAATCTGGCTTGTATGTAAAGCAATGTATGTTTTACAACATACATACAAGGTGCGGAATATACAAGAATTACTTCCTACTTAATAACCTTTTCAGTTTTGATGCTTGTATACAAAGCAATGTACATCGCAATGTATGTAATATACATACATTGCGCAAAACATACAACTTAACCATCTTTAATAACTCTTCAGGTCCATGCAATGTATAACCTTTGTATCTCACCAATATACAAGCCTGCATACATACAAGGAATTAACCTTGTTTTACAAACTTTTTGGGTCCGCAGCTTGTATATAACCTATTGTATATCCACTTTGTATATTTAGCACTTTCAAACATACAAATCAAAAATACAGTTGACAGACTCAACAGAATATTCATTTCAATTCATGACTATGTCGGGTCCAACCTGCATGTACAAATAGAACATTACCAAATGCATACAAGTATAAAAACATACAAACAACTTTGTATGTAAATCCAATATACCAAACCCCTCGCATGTGCAACATACAACGACCTAACATACAAAGACCATTGTATATGCAACCCGATGACCCATGCGACCATGTATAAAAATGACCTTGCATATACAAATGACTTTGTATATGGAAAGTGATATACAAAGGATTTTGTATACAAGCGAACTTGTATACAAAGGGCTTTGTATATGCAACCCGATATACAAAAGACATTATATATGCAACAACAAACCCTTCCCTTGTACATTTTACAAAAATACTCATAACTTGCAAAATATTTGGAATTTTAATATGGTTCAAAAAGCAACCCTAGCTCATTTTTCACAAGGAATTCACCCATATTCTGCCCTGGTACTAAAATGTATTTTTTTCCCTCTAGTTTTAACAAAGTTTACAATTTTCACCCTCTTTTCCCTTTACCACCAAGCAGAACAACACACACAAGCAAAAAGCAACAGCCACAGCAGGGGTCCTCATTTTGCTAAGGGGTAAAATGGGGTGTGTTGTGAACATCATAACAACTAGCAACCAAACAAAATAATCAAAATTTAGAACCATTAAAGAAAACTGAATGAAATAAATTCATAACTTCCAATTATCTCTTCTGCAAATCATCATTTAACTTGAGACTCAATGTATTCAATAAGGTGCATGAATTTTCCTTTCAGTTTAAGTGGGTGCACGTGATTAATAAGCCTCATCTTGAAAATATGTTGAACAAACTAGTGACTGATATTAGCCTACATAGGTGAGGACATTCCCTCATAGCCAACCGGATAGAGCCTTGCTACCAGCAGGCGTCCATAGCCCCGACAAGGTTATCGTTAAAATTCTCCTAAGTAGAGCCCCACTGCCAGCGAGTGTCTATAGCCCCGATAGAGTTACTTAGATGGCTTAATCTAGATTTTCAGTAAAATCCATTTTATTTATTTTTTTATTTTATATTTGATAGAAACTTCATAAGATATTGTAGTTGTAACTTCATGATGCAAGGAGTGGTCACTTGCTGAAATTAAGCTGAGAATTGTAATAGTAGCAAGGGTGACCTCTGATTTTTCACCTAATATCTACACTGGTAAATTCAACAAACCCAAGGATTTTAGGTGTGTCATTGTGAGAAACATTCCTTGAATACTCAACCCATTCTTATTGAATACAAAAATTTCACAAGTCAACTAACTTTCTACATTCATGAAAGTCACAACAAGTTATGCATAAATTTCAAATAATTAACCTAAATGATCTAAATTTTCTATTGTTTTTAGTGGTTGTTAGTCTACTCCTACATACTCTAAATCAAAATAAAGATCCCTGCTGAGGAAACACAACAAAGCAACCAAAGCAAATAGACTATACAAACAACTATACAAGAAATGTACACTATGATACACATGACTATCATAGCACTACTTCAGGCTTGAAAATAGTGTTTGAGAAACTATCCATTAACTAGTAATGGAACATCTTCACTGGTTAAGGTCTTAAGCCTGTAGGTGTTGTCCCCTAAAATTTTAGAAATTTGAAAGGGACCTATCCAGAGTTTATCAAATTTACTATGATTACCCTTCCTTTCATGTGCTTTATCCCACATCAGGACTAGATCTGAGATTCTAAAAGCCTTAATTCTGGCTCTTTTGCCAAACTAGTGCTTGACAACAGCTTGATGTTTAGTAAATTGGTCAATTGCTTTACTTCTTTTTTCTTCTAGGTGCATCAACTGAAGCAACCTAACTTCTTGTTTATTATCTATGCCCAGGTATTCTTGTACAAACTGTAGAGTAGGAATCTTCATGTTAACAGGGAGGATGGGATCCACCCCATATACTAAGTGGAAAGGTGAATTTCCTAATGCAACCTTATTCCTAGTTCTATCTACCCACAAGGCATATTTCATTAAAGTATTCCACTCCCTTAGGTTCTTTTATATTAACTTCTTTATGATGTTCAATAGGTTCTTGTTTGTGGATTTTGCTAGTCCATTCCCTTGGGGATAATAATTTTAGGAGAATTTTAAGATGATCCCCTGATCAAAAGCCCAACTTGATAGTTTAATTGAAGCAAAAGTAGATCCATTGTCACATACCAAAGCGTAGGGAACTCATACCTGGTCACTATATTGCTTTCCAAAAACTTGATGACATCCTTAGCATTACATGTCTTATTGCTGATAGCTTCAGTCCACCTGGTACAATAATTAGTAATAGTTAAAACATACCTATGGCCTAAAGATGATGGAGGATTGATAGGTCCTATGAAGTCCATTCCCCACTGAGCAAATGGGTGCATCTCCATCACTGGCTGCAAAGGTTGAACAGCATATATTTCTCTATTTGCAGCAACCTGACACATATGACAACATTTGATGTGTTCAATAGTATCTTTAAAAATTGTGGGTCAATAATACCCTACCCTGAGGATAGCATGAGTGGTGGCTAGGGATGATCCATGTGCAGTCCCAAATTTATCATGTAATTTTGTTAGCACCTTATCTACTTCTGACCTTTCTAGGCACCTTAGGTATATCCCCTCATAGTTTTTCTTGAAAAGGACTCCTCCTTTTATCATGTACTTATGTGATCTTATCCTCAAGGCTCTCTTTGTGAGGCCTGCAATCTCGAAGGACATCCTCTAGTGATTAGGATGTGTCTGATGTATGAGTACCATTCTCCATCCTCCTTTGCATTTACAACATACTGTTGGCTCATGATATTAGGGTCAATCTCTGATATCATCTGGCTCAATGCCTATCCCCTCACTAACTTCATGGGTGTAATGTCCATATCATACTCTTGGAGGACAGTGATCCATTTAGCCCTTTTCTCACTTGGTTCACTTTAAATTAATAACATCTTTCTTGCTGCATCAGGTACTACAGCAATCACTTTACTTCTCAGAATGTAATGCCTGAATTTCTTAACTGCTTGAACCAGACCAAGCGCCTGTCTTTCAACGTCCATGTATCTAAGCTCTACATCTCTGAAAGGGCAGCTCATGAACAGAAGTATGCTCTGAAGCAAATGAGTAAATGTAAAAGTCCCTGGTATAGTCTAGACTGATCAAAACTAGAGCATTTGATATGGCCTTTTTAATATCTTCAAACGCTACTCTAGCTTCAAGTGTCCACTCAATTTTAGCGTCCTTCTTGGGCATGTGTTCAAGGGTCTGACAATCTCTACAAAGCCAGTAATAAATTTCCTAGCAAAATTAATCTTACCAAAGTAAGATTTGAGTTCCTTTTTGCTTCCAGGAAGCTGTATCTTCATGATTGATTCCACCCTATCAGGGTCAAAGATGACTCCATTTTCTGTTATCAGGTGGCCCAATAGCTTCCCTGTGGTTACCCCAAATATGCATTTCTTAGGGTTCATGGATATCCCGTATTGCTCACATTTCTTCAACACATTTCTCAGGTCCTCTACATGGCTTCCTCTATCTTTAGAGAAGACTATTAAGTCATCCATGTATATGACTATACATTTACCAATCAAGCCTCTGAAGGCTATGTTCATTGCTCGCTGAAATGTGGCTCCCGCATTTATTAACGCAAACGGCATGCACCTGTAGGTGAAGATCCCCCACTTTGTGGTGAATGTAGTCTTCAGTCTATCAATTTTGTCCACCATTACCTGGTTGTAACCTGAGAAGCCATATAGAAATGACATCATCTTGGTGCCATTCACAATTTACAAAACTTTGTCCAAAGAGGGCAAAGGATAGTTATCCTTTTTAGAAGCTCGATTTAAGTTTATGAAGTCCACACACAATCTGATGTCACCATTCTTTTTTTCCACTGGGACCAGGTTTGCCACCATGTGGAATGTCTCACGGGAAATATGATCCTAGCATCTAGCAACCTTTTAACCTCTTCAAAAATGATGGGCTCTAGTAAAGCATTGACGGGTCTTTGTTTCTACTGAAAAGTTTTGATGTCTAACTTCAAAGGTATTGTATGAGTGATGATTGATGTGTCGTACGTTTTCAGCTCATTGTATGTCTAGGCAATGATATGAATATAGTCTTTGAGAGCTTGGGTTATTCCTTCCAACTCCTCTTCTGTATAGAATTTCCCAATCAGAATGTTTCTTTTCTCATCATCCTTTTCAATGTTGACCTGAGAGTACTGTCCTCCATCCGCTTTTGGGAGATCTTTCTATTTTAGCATATTGTCTAGATCAAATGCTCTTTCCAACTCTATCATTCCCTTAGGAATCTTGTTACTAGGCAGCTCTAGGATTTCTTCCTCTTCCTAGACATGATCTTCTATATTTATTTCATCTATGATCTGTGCTTCAAAAATATCTATGTTGGAAATAAAGTCTAATATATGCTGATCATCATCAAATACTTGAAGATTAGTTACATTGTCAGGTATAGAAGGTATTGATACGAATTCAACTGAGAATCTTTTTAGACTAGATATGGACAGTGATTCTAAAGTACTAGCAGCCTGGGCCAAAGCATCTACCCTGTGATTTTCTTTTCTAGGCACATGGGTGATGTTGAATGCATCAAAGTCTTCTATCAAGTCCCACACCCTATGTCTATAATTGGACAGCCTTTTGTAATTGCAAGAGTATATACCTCTTACTTGTCTCACAATTAATTCTGAGTCTCCATAGATATGCATAATTTTTACTTTTCTTCTTAATGCAAATAATATCCCATGAATTAGAGCTTCGTACTCCATCACATTGTTTGTACATGGGAACTGCAATTTGTATGCTACTAATTAGGATTTTTCAGATGGATCAATGAGATCTATCCCTACTCCAGCCCCTTGTTTCAACTTGGATCCATCAAATCTAAGGGTCCATGGTTTGTCTTCATCTAAAGGCTTGTCTAGGCCTTCTTTCTTCTTTTTCACCCTGGCAGCTACACCATTTGATATCCACTTTAATTTTGGTATCTCAGCCTTCTCAAACTTCACATTTTTTTGTCTTATGTGAAGCTGATATTTCTTCTTTCTTTTTATCCTCAGAAGAGAAATCTTCTGGTCTAGGCAACGTCTACCATTTCAAAATATGTAGACACAAAGAACAAGCAGTTTCTAAATGGGGTGCTTCATGTAACCGGCACCATCCTTCAATCAAAGCATCCTATGGGGATTTTTGCTATTGTGTCATCTTTTGAATCTCTTTTGATAGAAACTCCTCAAACTTGGATAGATTACTACCCCTATCTTCATCAGATAACTCATAATCTAATTCCACTAAACAATCACTCCCTGGGGTGAACTTCTTGTTTTCAGCATTACTCCTGTTGCATACCAGTATCTCTTCTGTCATCGGAATAGAACTTTCATCTTGATATGCACATTCTCCTATTCCTGTAGGAGACAAATAAAAATTAGTTTCATTATCACTATCTACAGAACTCATCGCGGATGATGATGAAGATTCCTCATTGTATGCTTGTCCTAGCTCCAACATGTCTAAACAAGCATCACAACTCCTTTCAGAATTTGTCTCATCATGCAACCTGCACCATCCATCAATCAGAATATCATGAACAGGCATTTTTAACAATTGACATCGTTGCACCTCTTTAAACAAATGCATCTCAAAAATCTTGAAATGATCTACATCTATTTCATTCTTAGGATTACAATCAGATTCTAAATTCACTTCATCATCTTGAGGGTTATCATCATGATCATGGACATCAAACATCAGGATCTCCTCTATGCTAGCAGTTTGGGGTCTGATGGAGTAAACTCTAGGTTCCACATCCACAGACATGATTTCATTGGTTTTGTTATATTTAGTGATCATGTGCTTCATGCAGGGTTCAGTATCTATCCTTGTTTGATTTGGTATCCCTCTCCAGGGCAACCACATATGACTAAAATTAGTTGACATGTATCCATTAAGGGTTTTTGACTAGTCTCTGCTGAGTAACATCCCATATGTATTAGGTATATCAACTACCTGAATATCAATATAGTACTAATTTTTGGGATCTAATGCTAATTGCATGTGAATGTGAGTTAGTTCTCCTACCACACTCACCTCTGTTTTGTCCAGTTGTGTCACTTTCTTTAATGATTTAGTAGGATGTAACCCTAAAGCATTACATATGGATAAGGGCATTACATTGGTAGATGCTCCTGAGTCTACTAAGTAGTTGTACAAATTTTTACTGAACATCCTTATGGTAAGGAGGAAAGGAGGTGACTCATCCTTATCTTTGTATAGGGTCATATGGGAAGTCTTAGCAGTTTGAACAGTAGCTGAGGCCTTATGTTTAACATTAACTTCCTTAGCAGCATGATCTTTATATCCAAACTGGCCTGAGGTATGACTATCCTCCTTTTGAGTAGGATCATCTAATGATTTCATGAAAGCATTCTTGATAGCAGGGGTTTTAAGCAGCTCTAACAATGACAGACTGATTTTAACCTTTTTCATTTCATCTGCCAGATATGTAACCAATTTATCAAATTCGGGAGGTAGATTACCAGCTTTTGGTGTTGTATTCTGTGGTGCCAAATATTAAGCATTGACCTTGGGGAATCTAGGGTTATTACTTGCCTTGGGATCAGGTGGAGTGTTGAAATTATTTGGAGGCAAGGATGTGGTCAAAGGATCAGCAGATCTGTTTGAGTTATTCCTTAAGTTGTAATTATGCCTACCCTGAGGTTGTTGTTGATAAGCATTGACTTCCTCATGCTCAATTAATGGCTCATTCTCATCCTCAAATGGAAAAACATAGTTAGACTCAAAAGCCATGGCCGATTACTCACATGTTGAGTTGTAATCCTAATGAGATGAAATTGTCTACTGATAGGGATAATGCATGAAGCTTTCTAGCACTAAAGAAGAATCATATTCATAGGGGACAATTTCATTTCACTTTGCATAAGGTGGATTTCCTGAAGTACTAGACACTTCAGCTTGGAAAATACTAGCAGCAATCCTAAATTAAGGACAGTCCAGCTCTCCATGAGCATTGGTGTTATGTATCCTACACCAGTTTGTAAGTGCTACCTCTGTAAGGTTTAATCTAGTGGTCTGTTTGGGTTCATTAGGAAGCTGATTGTCTAGGGGTGATGGCAAGGAACCATTATTTGTCCTAGTGTTCCACACTCTAGGCTGTCTAGGAGGATTATGGTTGCCATTGTTATTGTAATTACTGTTGTACCCCCTATCAGGATAATTAGGTCTGTCATTGGCATAACCTCTGTTCTGATTAGGTTGAGAATAGAAGTTTTGACTCCTTAGATGAGTGATCTCAATGGTGAGTTTTCTTAACTGTGTTGATATCTCCTTAATTTCTTCTTTCTCTTCTTGAACCTTAGCCACTACATTCTTTGTCTGGGGCTTGAAAAAGGAAGATCCATTGTTATTGTTGGATTGTTCCACAACCTGAGGTATTTGTATTTGTCCTGGATATTGTAACATCTAGCCATTGCCATTCGGTGGTGGCATGATACTGAGTGGAGGTATCTGCAAAGGGGTTGGCATCACAGCTGGAGGTATCATGGCTCCATTGGTCTGTTGGTGAACATGATATGTAGGATAACTAGGAAGTGTAGGGAAGGCAATATTTGGTGTGGGAGAAGGAGCCAATTGCTGACTAACCTTGATAGCTTCTTCAAAAGCTTCTGCCAAAGTTGGTACACTAGGATGTGCTCTCTTGATAAACATGGAAGTCAAGGGATCTAAAGCTGAGTAATAAATGCTCCTAGCAGCTTCATCTGTTACAACATAGGGAGCAACTAGCTTAGATAGCATCTTCTAGAACCTTGCATTGAAGTTGGCAATAGGTTCTCCTTCAAATCATTTGATCGTGGCAAACAAATGATAGTTCATTGAAGGATTAATAGGTATCTTGAACCTATCCCTGAAAGTATTTTCTAAGGTAGCCCATGAACCAACTGAACCCTGACCAAGACTAATATACCAGTTATAGGTCTCCTCCCCTAAGAAAAATGAAAATAACCTGTATACGACATCTTGATGCTCAATTCTAGCCCTACAACAAGCTTCCTTGAAAGTTCTAATGTGATCATCAGCATCCTGATATGGATGATACTTAGGACAAATTTTATCAGGATTTTTGGGCAAAGCATGATACACATTAAAGGTCAGAGGTGACACTGCTATAAAAAATGACATTGCAACTGGTGGAGGTTGGAGCTGAGGTATGACTGGTTGAGGTTTGACCTAAGGTGTGACAAGTGGCCCCATAGGTGTTTGTAACCTGAGAGGAGTTATAGGAGTATGTTCTGGTGAAGCTTCTAACACACTAGAGACAGGAATGTGATGAATGTCTACAATTCTAGGTCTAAATCCCCTGATAGGTAATTCTTCAAAGAGTCCACTAGATCTAGACCTAGTATTTGGCTTGGGAGCTAGGGTTTTTTAAATTTAAGGGAAATTTTGTTGGTTTACTGTAAAGATCAGTCGAAACTCCCTAGCCAAAGATTGCAATATTCATGCTTAATTTTGAAAACTTCACAAATGATTAATGTGCACAAGCAACAAAACTTTGCATATAACCTAAAATACAGAGATGCTTGAGTGTTACCTTTCTGTCTGCATCATCAAATCAAACAAAACCTACTGATTATGTAGAGGCCCTCCTTCTAGAGCCATTTTCTTTTGTTGATGATGATTGTTAGTCACACACAAACACGCAAATAAAAGCTACACAACAACCCTTATTTATCTTGAAAGATACGATGAATTCAAAGAATTCATGATCCCAAGTCTCCATTGATTAGTTCATAATCTACTGACGTTACTCAGTGGTTGATGTGTGTTGTTGTTTTCCATTTCAAGGGGCCTTACATTGATTAGTGGATTCTATTTTCTACAACTATGCTACACAGAAACGTTACTCTACATAGTATATTTCTTTAAATAATGTGTCTAAGTTGATATTTGCATGATTTCTATCATTGCGTGTAATTCTTTGCATGATATTTTCAACACTACATGCATTTAGTTCAAATATGCTAACAATATTCAGTTATCTATGGGATGTTAGCATATTTCTCTATTCTGCTTATTATTTATCATGATTTGCAGTTGTGAAAGTGATTCACTGAAATTAAGAAAAAGAAAATAACAAAGATAGGGTTTAAAGAATGAGATTCCCAAAATTACTTGACTAAGATTATTGATCCACATACATGTTCCCATACAGTAATGAAGAGAAGAAAACTAAAATCATACTTCACCAGGACACTCCACAAATCTGCATGATCCAGTACAAATCTTCGAAGGAAAAGTTGACAACAACATGCAATAAAATGAAAGTGCTTCTATTTGAACACAAGATTCACCATTACATATCTAGAAATCAACTTGAAGATTACATAAAGTTTACAATCAGGATGTAATCTGAAGCTTCATCTCCATCCAGTATGTTTTAGAACAAGTACATTTAGAGTGATATGAAGAAAGAACCTTGACATTTCAACAGTTCAGTCTTCATTAGTCTCAATAATCCGATCTATATGAAATTGGCTTGGTCAAATTTTTTTATTGATTAACCTCCCTCCTTTTTTAGAGAGTAATGGGGCTCAATATATATCTCTAATTATCCCCAATATAGTGCCCAAGAGACCCTAATTAATCAACAGTCTGTGTCCATCAAGTGTAGCATCAAATGGTGGAAAACAAATCCTGCCAAAAACCTAACAGCATGCCCATACTAGGCATAAGGATGCCCATTGGAAACCCCAATAGCTCAAAATAATTGTTGCTCCTTTTAATAATGTTTCCCCATATGCATTTTGTTTTTGCATTGAAAGCCTTTACTCCTGTTGCTGCACCCGCGATCTTCTGTGATTTGACCCACCACCTGGTGATGTCATCGCCATTAAAGCTCCGTCTTTATATCTATCTGCACGCTGCCACTACCTCGGCAACTCTATAACCTTCAGCTACTTTGAAATAACTCCAACATCCTGCAACAAATAGCCAAGACATAAGCATCGTCATTTAATAAACCAGCAGGAAGATAAACATTACATTAAATCAGGTTCAGAAGATGCAAGCACAAATATCAAGTTCTAAAACTACGAACAAACGCATCCAAACGCATAAACAATGTCAAAAATAGCTGAGTCAACCATCATTGACCAAACACATGCTATCAGGCTCCAAAATAAATTCAAATCTTACTGCTTTGCTTTCCCACCCTTTTGTATGCCTAAATCCTTGTATATTGCGAATGTATGTCACAAATATATAATCACAGCAAGCATACAAAGCATTTTCAAAATTTAAATTTCCATTTGTGTCCGGCCTTTTTAATATCTCACTTTGTATCTTGCCTCAATACATACAAACACATTTGTATGTACATTCGGACTTATCACCTTTTGTAAACCGTAGTCTATTCATTTTTTTATTCTGGGACATGTATATAATGTAATGCATCTTTTGATATACATTCAGATATGATGTATTGCATATATCAGGCTTTAATTCCATTTGAAATCTGGCTTGTATGTAAAGCAATGTATGTTTCTCAACATACATACAAGGCATGAAATATACAAGCATTACTTCCTATTTAATAACCTTTTCAGTTCCGATGCTTGTATACAAAGCAATGTACATCGCAATGTATGTAATATACATACATTGCGCAAAACATACAACTTAACCATCTTTAATAACTCTTCGGGTCTGCACAATGTATATAACCATTGTATCTCACCAATATACAAGCCCACATACATACAAGGAATTAACCCTATTTTACAAACTTTTCGGGTTCGTGGCTTGTATATAACCTGTTGTATATCCACTTTGTATATTTAGCACTTTCAAACATACAAGCCAAAAATACATTCGACGGACTCAACAGAATATTCATTTCAACTCATAATTGCGTCAAGTCCAACCTGCATGTACAAATAGAACATTACCAAATGCATACAAGTATAAAAACATACAAACAACTTTGTATGTAAACCCGATATACAAAACCCCTCGCATGTGCAACATACAATGACCTAACATACAAAGACCATTGTATATGCAACCCAATGACCCATGTGACCATGTATAAAAATGACCTTGCATATACAAACGACTTTGTATATGGAAAGCGATATACAAAGGATTTTGTATACAAGCGAACTTGTATACAAAGGGCCTTGTATATGCAACCCAATATACAAAAGACATTGTATGTGCAACAGCAAACCCTTCCCTTGTACATTTTACCAAAATACTCATAACTTGCAAAATATTTGGAATTTTAATATGGTTCAAAAAGCAACCCTAGCTCATTTTTCACAAGGAATTCACCCATATTCTACCCTAGTACTAAAATGCATTTTTTTTCCTTTAGTTTTAACAAAGTTTGTAATTTTCACCCTCTTTTCCCTTTACCACCAAATAGAACAACACACACAAGCAAAAAGCAACAGCCACAACAGGGTTCCTCATTTTGTTAAGGAGTAAAATGGGGCGTGTTGTGAACATCACAACACTACCCTATTTTGGGTCAAGCTCTAAATCTTAGTGTTAGTTATATGACCATTGTTAGGTCCTATGCTGACACCTAAAGTTTGAATTATGAAATTCTTAGTGGGAATGTGTGTTGTTGCATATATAAGCATGTTTACGCTTTCATTTGTAAACTAGAAGATGATTGTGAACTTGTGATTTCAAGATATTCATTGTTGCAGAGCAGAGCATTGTTATTGTCTTTGTGATTGTAGATTTGGCTTCATCTTCTCATGCTCATGAAGGATCTTCATCTATGTGAGAACTACACCTCTGAGGTGATATTTTTTTATGTTTGAATCATTTATCATTTTGATTTTGCCTCTATCCCGCAGGGATATGCACTCTTATCTAACAACTGTGTTTGGAAGACTTGAATGTCTCTTTGGGGCTTGACTGAGGTGAGACTCCAAACACCACACTCCTTTGTAACTGCAGGTTATAGGTATAGAGTTTCATGGAGTGGAGTTGCAGAGGAAGGTTGCAGATGACAAGGATTCAGGATTCGAAAGAAGGAAGACAAAGTTGAACATTTTAGGACATGGGCACCTAGGGCAATGTTCTCTGTAGTTTCAAACACTAGAATCCTTGTGACAGTGATAATCTACATCTGAAGAAGCCCCGATATCTTGAAAATCAACCTACCACTAGTAGAATTTGGCAAATAAATGACTACGTGACTAAAACTTTTAGTCACAATAACTAAAAATGACTAAATTCTACTAATTTTTTGCAACTCAGCTATAAATGAGTAAATAAATGACTAACTTGGTTGTCGAATAAAAAAATATTTAGTCATACAAATAAAAATGACTAAATAGTTAGTTACGCAAATAAAAGTGGGCAATTAAAAAATATATTTTGAATTGAAAAATTATTGGCAGGATGAAAATATTTCCTCCATTGTCCTTTTGTTAGTTTGAGAGCTGAGAGCCTCACAAAGGAATGTAAGCTCGAATTGATATCTTTAGTACAAAAAATCCTTCATCTTGTGATCCTAATGAAAAGTGGCTTGTTTTGATTGGAATTGCTCTAGGAGCACCTAAGGTGTGTAATATCTAAGGGGTGTGATATTATTATATTTCTTAATTGATGGGGTTTATGATTATTATTGACAATAACAAAATTCTATGGATAGAGGCCACAACTTGTCAAGGGGATCATGAAGTTGTTTTCTATAGAGTAGCAGCGAAGTCAAGCTCTAGAAGCCCATGCAGCTGCATTTGTATCATTTAAGGTAAAACTCTCTTCCACTCTTTGAGATTATTTTCTCTACCATATCAGATGCTTCTTTCTTGTTGTGCTTCCATTTTCATCTTGTCTCTAAAATCTATGGAGTGTTTCCTAATGTTGATTTTGTTTTTCTATAGGTTGCAGGCAATAAAAATCCTCCCATCCTTATGTCCTTTGCTTAAAAAACAATCACTAGAGGGAAGCTCACTTTAAAGTTACACATGATTGAGCTAGGTGCACAACCAAGTATGGTATTCTTTTGCTTCTTGATTTACAATTTGAACTAGATTAGAGATTGCAGAGTTGTTGGTTTTTCTATAAAATAAGCTCTCTTTTGATATTGCAGATGAAATATAGGAACTATAATCCTATATGCATTGCATAAACTTGCCTAGGGTTTGATCTTCTTGCACATTCACTATTTTTTCTAACTGTCCTCTTGAATAAATGAAGACCTCCTACCTAACCCACTATCCTCTCTCCTTGTGAATGATGGCTGCCTTTTGAGAAGAAGGTTGCCTCAAACTGGTGATTATTTTGCTCCCTGACTGATTGGTGATTACCACCTTTTAAACTCTTTACACCATCATTTACTATGACAATCAACCTTTGTAAATCACATACAATCCTCAATCTAATAGCTTAAAATAGCATTTACATGTCTCATTGACCTGATTCTTTATTCTAAACAAAAGGGGAACTACTGGTCTTCTTTTACCCAAATTACATTATGCTCCTTTTGACTAACCATGGCAATATTTTCTCCTTAACTTGAGATCTCACTGCGTTAAACTCAAGGTTTCATTAAAAGTTAAAACCCTAATGCTGCTCCTCAATGTTGTCTCAGGCCTACTATCCTTCAACCTTACTGTCACTACTTCATAGTCTACATGGTATTATTCATTGTCACTCATGAATCTCAAAGACCTTATTGCACTGGGGTTTAATGATCAACATTCACATATTTGCCTTCTATCAATAATCAACTCCATATGACTGTCCCTCTACTGCCTATTTGACTTGTATTTTGAGCTTGTTGCCCTCTATTGTAGTTACCATATTGAATTGTACTCCTCAACAATTTTCTCATTTATGATAGACCCTACCTCCATAATATAGTGAAAACAATGGATGACTACCATTACTCATACACTGTCACCTTTAGCAATGATATAATAATGACATGGTTATTAAGTCCAAAACATGAGCTTGTTTCTCCTGCATTTACACCCTACACAGTCACTTCTTTCCAACCATCCTATCACTATTTATATTAGTGACAGTCCTTAGACTTTTTCCTCCACTGTCAAAACTTTGATGGATGATAAAGCCACTATATATCTTTGCAAACTACATGTAATGTGATAAGAACCTTTGACTATACAATGGCAATGAATATGTTAAGGGCTTTACTATAATCTATAACACAATTTTGAATTATGGCCTAGACTTTTTACTTGTCCTCACATCATTGCTTAGCTTGAAAAGGTTGTTGATGGGCTAGCTACATGAGGTAAATATTGAAATCAGGGTGCTTGTCATTCTCTAGACATAAGGCTTGTTTATTCTCTTATAAGTTTGAATGTCAATTCCATTCTATGACTACATCTGTGTAATCATTGAAGGAATTTCTCTAATGCATAATTGCCAAGAATGTGAGTGTCTCCATGAATGTAGGTATGCTTTTGTAAACAACTAGTTATACCTTTGATCATATTTGCTAATTTGAATGTTGTGGTTGATAATGTAAAATCGTTACAAAGCCTTTTGCAAGGTATCTTTTCAAGGATTCTATTCTATAACCTAAATGTTCCATGAACTAAAATGTATAAATGTTTAGGATTGACCCATTATCTATGAGAAAACACTTTATTTAATATTTGGAAATAATAACTATTCATATTTTGCTCACCTTGATTTATAGTTTCCTAGGAAGGCTTAAAATGATTTTCTACGATCACCATCTTATATAGGTGTTATAAAGTTTTAATACAGACTTCACAAACATTCTAGGAAAACCATTGCTCCAAATTCCACACCAGACTAACCATCACAAGTAGCTTAACCAATGCTACCCATCATTTCTCGTCTTTACTGCCGTACTACACAATCTTTTGTTGACTAGCCACAGGACTGCGGTTTACTTCTAACAATACTGCACTATTGCAAGCTATGTAATCTTTACTTCGTGGGATGACGGGATACACTGCAACACTATAGGCTTGTTCACTATCCATCGCAGGGCCATGGGGTATACCACAAGCAATCTTAACAGTCCATCGTGGGACCACCATGGGGTTGTAGTATGTCTCACATTACCACAAGCTACTTTATTGACCTCTGCGGGGTGGTGGTAAATACCAAAAGCAATCTAGATTTATACCTATCAATTGCATTTGTGTGAAAGTTTCTAAAGCCTTTTCAACAAATCCATTTTGTGCATATCCCGCAACCATTGCATTCCATGAGATGACATCTCTTTGAGGCATTCTGCTAAATAGTTCAAATGCCTTGTCAATGCTTCCACATTTTGCATACATGTCTACCAGGGTAGTTGAAACTACAACATCTAACAAATTCCTCTATCCATTATTTTTTGATGGATGTCCATACCTTGTTCTAATGCTCTCATTTTGGTGCAGGTAGGAAGGATGTTGACAAAGGTTGTGGAATTTGGCTTTACACCTACCAATTGCATTTGCTTGAAAGTTTGTAAAGCCTTTCCAACAAATCCATTTTGTGAATATCCAACAATAATTGCAGTCCAAGAGATGGCATCTCTTTGAGGCATTCTGTCCAACTGTAATATCTGACAAAAATCCACATTCCATTATGCTTTGATGGATTCCCATTTCCTGTTCCAAAGCTTCCATTTTAGATCAAGCAAGGAGGATGCTGATAAAGGTTGTGTAGTTTGGATTTACACTTGCCAATTGCATATGCTTGAAAGTTTCTAGAGATTTTTCAAAAAATCTAGTTTGTGCATATCCTGCAATTATTGTAGTCCATGAGATTATTGGTTCTCAAATTTGTAGTATACAAAACCCTAAAAGGATGCCAAGCTTTATAGTTAGGTTCTGTAACTAATTTGGCCAACTGATAGAATTAATCCTAGTGGTTATGAATCTCCACACTTTGGGCTCTGCTTTGCTCAGGTGGGTATTACCTTTTACTTCACCAGTTGAATAATTAGTCTTCAAATTTGTTGGTGACTTTAGAGCAGATTAAGGGGTTTATATAATTTTGTCAATTAAATCATCCAAATTACCTTAATCCAAACTAGCATATGATTTGAATTAAGCTTTTCACATTAAAATTTACTTCTATCACTACTCCTACAAATAGAAAATTGAAAGTTGTATTTTGAAACATTTTTAGGGAAATGATTTTAGAAAAGGAATTGATCGGTGTCTGATCTTGGGCAACAGAGTCAAATTAATGAAGGATTTTTTCTTTCCTCCTAGCCAAAACTCAAATTACTTGGCATAAATTAGTTTATACCTAGCATAAACATGTAAAATTATTTTCATTTAGCTCTACTTTTATAGCCAGATTGAATTCTCCAAATTACTGAAATTTACTTAATGGAATTTAATCCCCCCTTGAGGAAACCCTATCAAATAAATCACACAAAACAACCAATGTGTTTTGAAGAACTAAGCATACCCTTGATATGTTAATTCAAATAACTAGGAAAATGCAATATGGAGACAACCAGATAAAGTATCAAAGATAAACAAGTAATTGAGAACTAGAAGTAATGGCACCAGAGAAATGCAGCTTTCTATTGATATGCTTCAAAGATCAAGACTTACAATGTCTCTTTTCAAAAATCAAAATTCCTAGAAAGTTTTCCCAAGGTCTTGGTTTCCTTCTTATATGGGTGAACGAAGCTACAAGCTTCAGACCTTTCACATTCCAAAAAATTCTTTTCAAATACCCACCCCTTGATATGACCTATTACAATATATACTTTTGTGACAAGTCTTAAAAAGACCACCAATTATATTTTGAATAGAAATTGGAAAGCATAAAAAAAGAGACAAAAAGGAGGACATCCAAGATTTGATGGTGCCTATTAATGCCAACATGATGCTCATTGCTCCCCTACCTAATCATCCTTTAGCTGCAAAATATTTTTTCTCCCATTGGAAAAAAAACATAATCACAAGGCCATTTATATTCTTGAATCTAGAGTAGGTTGGCCTGGTGATCTTTCCATCTTTTGTCCAATACAACTTTGACATCCATGATGAACTTGACATATCCAACATCTAGGGCAATCACCCTATCCAAAATAACATTGAAACTGAGAGTATTTATGTTGTCATCTTTTTTCAAGAAATCAATATCTTGAGAATCTATCTGGCTAGACTCATTCTTCCATGCATCAAAATCTTTGATCTTTTCATCTTCTGTCAAAATGGAAGGAATAAACTGGTGCTTGAAGATGGCAAAAGAATCAACCTTTGCCTGCATTTTTTGGCCTCACCATTGACATACTAGAATTCATCCAGGATCATTTTCACCATCTTCTCAGTTGGCTTGAGTGAAGCCAGAGAACCTGGGTCTCTTTGTAGAACCTTGCACAAAGTCAGCAATGTATGCTATATAGGTTACCATTTCTTGTATATTTGGTCCAAAATAGTCTGATTGGCCTTCAACTAACCAATGGCCTAAGATAAGGAGGAACATCATTCATGCACATCTTTCAACTTATCAACAACCAATTTTACTCTATATTCCAAAAAAATTTCAAATATTTCAAGATTTTTCAATCTGGATTCATTCTTTGTCTTCACATTCTGCTCTTTCAATTCTTTAATTTCCTTTTCCAACTTCAATTTTAATGCATTCAATTGCTCAATTGGCACTGTAGCATCACTAGTTTCTTGTGGCATAGGGGCTTAGAATGGAACAATATCCTAGCTCTAAGAGGAACTAGCACCCTTCATTTGTTGCTTGAGTTTGACATTTTCTAGATATAACTTGTTCACTTCATCATTCAACTTAATATGAGTTTCCTCATAATCAAGCAATCTTTGCTCCAACTTTTTTATAACAGTTTGAGTGAACATTGTAGAGTGCATGGTAAGAGGGGCTGCTTCAAGCACTGATGTATCCTAGAATGTTTTTACTATGGCTATCCCCTTCATCTCTTGGACTACATCAAGTAATCTCAGCTTGTTGGTGTTTTTCTATGTGGACCATATTGCTAGAGTTTCTATTTTTGGGTTGAACCCACAACCACTGACACCATCCTCATAATCAAATTCTAAGATCATCATGGTCATCCTGATTCCTTACTTGGTCCAATAGAAATATTTTCTTCAATTCAAGGCTAGGGGTGATCAGCATATTACTCTTCAAGACCAACTATCTAGCCTCCTCAGTGGTAACATTTATTTTGTCAATCTTCATTTCTTTGAAAGTTTGGGTCACAATTTGGTCATGTTGTGATTCCTTAGCACCCATCTTATTTATCTCAACTTTCTCCTCAAACTCCCTCATCTTTATTTTCAACCAAAAGTCTTTGAATTCTAGAGTATTTATGAAATCATCATCCTCCATGAACCTCATTGAGGCCACAAACCTTTCATCTTCTTGTAACTTAGGCTCACCTTGTCCTTGTTCCTCCATTCTTGCTTCAGGTTTTTGGTCCTCTATTTCTTCACCAACTAGTGGCTAATCTACTTCCTCTTCATCTCCCATGTGCCTTAGAATATAGGCCACCTCCATAGTATCTCCAACTCCTTCAGTCATTTCATATGGAACCAATGAAGAAACATCATCAGTCTTTTTCCTTTTGGGAGGATGTGAATCAGAAACTACAGGGTCTTGAATTGACATTGCATCAGGGGTAGGCTCTTGAATTACAACTCCTTGTGGCCTCTTCACTAGGAGCTTGGTAGCCTTTGCAGGCTCCTTTTTTAGACTTGCAATAGATTCTTTGAAAATTATCAATGACCATATCTATTCTCTTCATGGAGTCCTCATCAACAAAAAATCCTTCAAAATTAGGGTTTTTCTTTCTTCTGTCATACCCAATCCCTTTTACAATTT
Source organism: Cunninghamia lanceolata (assembly GCA_027924645.1). Lineage (NCBI taxonomy): Eukaryota > Viridiplantae > Streptophyta > Pinopsida > Cupressales > Cupressaceae > Cunninghamia > Cunninghamia lanceolata. Next base: position 16,138,524 of record BSBN01000757.1, read on the forward strand.
CCCATTTCCTCTTTCTATTATACACTTCATCAAAAGTGACACAATTTTTTATCACATCCTCATCAAAATTGATTTGATGGGATACCCCCATTCTGGTAAGAATGACTTGCCTGACAAAATTCATGTGACCCTTGGGATTACAAACTCTTTCGGTCCCTGATTTCAAACAATACTTAGCCTTCAAATAGGCTTGCAGCTCTTCCAAAGTGTCTAAACCAACTGACCAATCACCAAACATAGTAGAATTAAGAAGGAAAGTTCCCTTCTTTGCCTTTTTCATCACATCCTTCTCCATCCAAAGCATCTGCTACATGAACTCAAGGAATGCAATTTTGTCTGGCACAAACTTTGGCAACACATGGGGTGGCTAAGTACACCCATAAACTCTGATTATTGTATGGTCTGGCAAGAAAAACCAATAAGCAAAGTTATGCTTATGACCTTGTGCTAGCCTATGAGCAAGAGGCCTCAACATGTCTCTAACCTCTTTGGTCTATCTAGGAGAAGGGCAACCAAGTGAATCCATTATGATTGCAAACTCATCATGGAATACTACATAATTACAATTCTTGCAATGAATATTCCATTTGTAGCACTAGCATTGTGTGGGCAACCTCTACCTCTTCTGATGAATCATACTCAAATCCATTTTGCTAGACCATTTTCCCCTATTCTGATATAGTATCAAGTGACACAACAAAGAATAGTATTTGAAATCAAGGGGCTTCTTGTTTTCTCTGATTTGCAATAGACCATAATGCAGCTTCTTTTCAATATATGATGCAAAATCATACTCAATATTCACCTTTAGATTCTGAATCCTCATGGCCATCATCATCAAATCCACATGCATTTTGTCTTGGACATCAATACCCAACACTTGAGATAGAGAAAAGTATGTCCTCTTGAAATAAACAGCAAAATCATCAACAACAAAAGGCTCAATAGCAGTGGATGGAATTTCAATTCTTCTCTTATTAGCCCCTTTTCTCATGTACATGGACAATTCATCATTCCTGTGTTTTTTTTAGGTTATTATATTCTTGTTCACTCTTCTTCAAGTCAATCTATATGAGGGCTTGCTTACTGAGCATGAAACAATCAATAATTGCATTTATGTCCAATGCTACCAATGGTGACCCATTGGGCAATCTAACTGTCCCGATCGCTAGATGGTAGCACTGTGCCAATACTCTGATTAGTTCAACATCAACAAACATATTTGGAACTACAAGTTTGGCTAGATTTAGGGTCTAGGGGTTGGCAATAGGACCTTGACCATCTTTTTTCTCATAGAAATACCAAAAAATAGACTCCAACCAGAAACAGGAACCTTGGCATCTTGACAACCCTCTGCTATATCCTTAAATATTTTCTTATACCCGTTGTCAACCAAATTTGGAAAAATGTCTAATAGTGACTATTGAAGGGACCACTTCTTTTCTTTAAGGGCAGAGGACTTAGCTTTCGTACTTGTCCAATTTAGATTTTTTGGGTGCCATTGTGTTGATACTTTTATGAACTAGGGTTTTGACAGTTTTTTGATCTATTGAACCAATTTAAGCAAAGTGTCAATTGAATATCAACTTTTATGAAGAGGATGATGAAATTAACTTACCTGGTTGAATGAAGTTCACATAACAGACTTCAAAGCTTGAGCGCACTGTCGAGAATCACCACTGCACTTTCTTGAATGATGAAATACAAGGGAATTTTAGACTTTATTTTGCTATGAAGCTGGTCATTTCACCATTTACTCTAGTTTGTGCTAGGATTGAGCAAATCTACATATTTAAATCACTTCAAACATAGTCTGTTGATCATCATAGATTGGATAGACAAACTATTTCACTAGTTTTGTAGTCATTTCAATGATTACCACACACCCACCACCATAAATGATGGCCTAGGTGGGATGACAATGCTATTACTCCAGCATCCAATGCTCAGCACACTACTGCAAAGTCAATTTGTTTGCTCCATAGGACAGTGGGAGAACACTTGGTTGTTATCTTTTACCATTTACCATTTAGTGCCACCTCACAAACCTAGTGATGTCACTCTTACAGGGCAGTGGGGTAACCTACATCATTTTGAACTTTACCGCGTTACCGCACACTGAGGGAGTAGACATTGTAGGGTCGCGGTACTCTACACTCAAAATCATGACCTTGGTTGCTAGGGACTGTCAAGTTAGATTTTGGCATGCACATGGACCATTCCCTCCTTGCCATGAGGTGATCTACCATGTCACTCTCACTCTCATGGAAGTAGCCAGTCGAGAGGAGGTGAGACACGGCAGGGGTCTGGCTCATTGGAGAGTTGGACTTTGCAGAAAGGGGTTAGCACGTCCTAGGGCCTCTTGTTGTTGTGTGCTAATGTGTATGTTTTGTTCGATGACTATTGTTGAAGAGATAACCCTATGACTTGAAGGGTCATTCGTTACTCTTTATCTATTAGGGTTTCTACTATTCCACCTTGGTGTGGGTAAGCTATTACTTTCATTGATGGCTTCTTGTGTTTTTATTTGTTGAATGATTGCACGTTGTATTTGTAGTTGTTTGTGTTCCTCTATCAAGAGGAGGACAAATGGATCTTGTTGTGGTCATGGATGGATCTCCTCAATCTCCCTGAGGACTATCCTTACCCACTCACCTCTTATCCCTAGGCACATTCATCATCCAAGATAAAAGATAGGTGTATGTGGACTATCCTTAACTAGACTTTTAGCATTTTGACCTAGGGTTTTTGTTGACCTAGGGTTTAGTTATGTGTTTGACTTTTGTGGACCGTATCTAACCTCGTGATGATACCAAGGGTTTGTAATGTATCTATGTGACTAATGTTTTTGGTATTTTCTAGGTTTTTATGCATGCAAAGCTATATGAAATGCAAACTTGTTTTTGTGTTTTTTTTATATTTTATAAATAAACATGCTTTTTCTATTCTAATAATTTAAATATGAAATGCAAGTTGATATGATTTTTCCTAATGCAATTTTAATCTATGTTTTTGGGGTTTTTGATTGTTTTGAAGTAATCTAATCTAGAAGGGGAAATTGCTTCTATGAATAGTCTAGATCTAGGAATTTGAAAAACAATTACTCTAACATGCAAGATCTAATCTATCAAGGAAAAAGCAAAGATTCACTATTCCCAAGAGTAATTTTCAATTATATAATTACTATAAATGGAAAAAAGAATAGAGGAACCTAAAAATAGAGAAGATTTGTGTAACTCCACTACCCTCAGCGATCCTTGATGGCAACCTCGTATCCTCTTGAAGAAGCGGGAAGATCTCTTGATGACAAGACAACACAAAGAAGCAAAAGAAGCTTGCAGAAGCTTGAGAAAGCTCAATGGGAGCTTTTGATGAGCACAATGGCATTGATTAAAGAAACTTAGCGATACTTGAAGAGCTTTATGTGAAATCTTAATGAACAATAAGCAATAAAAGGCACCTTCATCTTGTGTGAGCATGAGAATGCTAATTGATGGGCAAAAACTTAGCAAGAAGTGCCTGTACAATGAATTTGCCTCCCTTTGTACTTGAGGGAGGGGGTATCTATAGGTTGGAAGAAGGGAATTGATTGAGAAGTTAACTCAATTGATTGATGAGTTAAGAAAGATTGATTAGGGAATGAACTAGATTGATTACCCAATAAACTCAGTTGATTAGGGAGTGATAAATCAATAATAGCTTATCACTGAAGAGGAATTGCAGTTGGAAGAATGCATGAGGAAGAATGGGTTGTTAATTTTAGATCAAATGGAGTTAATTATGCATGTGTGGTTGCATGAAATAGTCAACTCCATATTAGGCATCAAAAATCATGCAAACTAGAAGAAAAACGGGTGAAAATAAAGCTATTTTGAGTGAGAAACTTGAGTTTTTCTATAGCTAGAAATGCGACAAGGTCACTCCTTTTGCTAGTAGGGTCACCTAGGGGGTGACCCTAGGTTGCTCTAGGGGAGATCTTGCATAAAGAGGGTCACCCAGTGGGAGATCTGAAAAAATAGGGGTCTGAGAGGAAACGCATCATGGGAGATGGTAGAGAAGATGAAAAGGAGGTGATCTTCCTTCAAAAATAGGTCAGTCATGTCCAAGAATCCAAATCTCCACTCGCAACGCAAGATCTTGTAGGGGGAGATTTGGAAATAATAAGGGGAGATTTGGATTGGTTGAGTTAAACTAAAATCTAAAATTGGGAGATGGATCTGGGGGACCTCTAGAAGGATTCTAGGGGGTGGAGAGGATGAAAAACATAGAAGAAAGGTGAAAACACACCTACAAGACACTTACAAGGCTTAGGAACAGGGTTGAAAGCTTAGAAAACACAAATTGACAAGTGTCACAAAAGTGTCGAAAAGTGTCGACAACGAAGAGAGAGGGAAAACAACAAAGAAGAAGAAACACAAGACAAGAAAGAAGACGCATCATCAAGAGGTCTGCTTCTTAAAGGACATTATTTTCATGCTTACATGTATGTGACATGGATCAAAATCATCATAGGGTTCCTCATGGAGGCTATGCATGATTTTTGTGCTTACATATTTGCCCCCTCAGGGATGGTAGTTTACATGAAGGGTAGGTACCATTCTTGAACTAGGCCTTACCTGTTGTCAATTTTCATGCAATTGTACTTGTAATAACTAGTATTAGTCTGGCATTTAAATATATCAAAATGAATAATGAAAACTGAAATGACAAAATTACCATAGATCATTCGAGTTCAACTAGTTGTTTGCCTTTATCAGTGAGACCTATAGGAATGAATGCATACAAAATGATGCACCAAAGATGCATCAAATAAAAAACTAGTCTAAGAATGCATAAAAGAAACTAAACTAAGGGCAAACAAAGAAAGCAAATTTGTGAGATCAGAGTGAATTGGTGACAGATTCGATCGTGTGAGTAGTTGTTGAAAAGGTATTGTCAAGGAGATCGCAAAGATGGGCATGTCTTCTTCAGCCATGGAAAATTGGGTATGCAAATAATGAAAAACCCTTCTCTAAACTCTAGTTTGAATTTTGTGAAAAATCTCTTAAAATGGTCTATTTTTGGTGATTCTTCTTGTTGCATTGTCTTTATTTCATCATTTAGAGTAGGATAGGTCTTTTATTTTCTGAAATCAGCTGAGAAACAAAGATTTTAGGACACTTTTAGCTTGAGGGATCTCCATTTAGGATTGCCACTTTTCTCAGGTAGGTCACCTGGGGGGAGATCTATCTAGCAATAGGGTCACATGGTGGGAAATCTTGCAGACAATAGGGTCACCCAGGGGGCGACCTTGTTGGGTAAATTCTTCTTAAAATTTGATGCTTTCTAACATTCATTTTACTCTGATCTGACTTAATTTGACTACTGTATTCACCTATTTATTGCATTTTTTTATGGTTATACGCTCTTATTTGTGTAAGGTTTTATACAATTTTATTATTTTTTGGGATTTTTGTGAGTTTACGAGATCTAATCTAAAGTTCTTTCATGATTTCCAGGACATGCGCATCTGATGGAATGCCTGCAGAGAGCATATGTGTCTCTCAGAGATGTTTGCTTCATTGAGTGATGAGGACCATACTATTCTGAGGAGGGCTGGCTTGGCTAGAGTCTATCATGTGCTAGTTGTTCACCCTATATCATGCATATATTGCGACTGTATATAAAAAAATTGGATTTGTAAATGGAAATGATCAAACAATGAAATGCATAACCTAAACCTAAATCATTTAATACCTCAAAGATGCAAGATGAATTGTTTGATTGATTTGATATGTTGGTTGCTCACAATTCGACAACATAACATTTGCAGAGGAATGAGATGATAGATGGAAGATGATGATGATAGATGCAAAGGCTCTAAAGATATTTCAACAGCATAAGGATACTCCAACTCAATGCATCTTTTATGGCTTATGAGGGGGTTGATTTATAGGAAAGGCTTGGTTCAAATGGATGGTTCAGTTTAAAAAGCTAAATGATTGATGTGGATGGCTAGGATTGATTAGTTATTCCCACTCTTCAAGGGAGTTGTAGTCATTTGACAAGTGTAAGGAGAAGATAAGGCTCATGTGTGACCGTGTACATAAAAAAGTACTACATGTGAAATATATTAAATAAAGGATGTAGTACCACTTATCTTTTTTAAATGAAAGAGGCACACATGTTGTCTTATGATGAAAGGTGAGGACTTAATTCAAATAAAATATTTGAATTAGTTGGGATATGTGAGAAATTAATTAAATAAATAAAATTTATTTAATTAATTGGGAAGATTATTAGGATAGGACTGGGATATGAATGGGAAATTAATTAATTAAATAAAATTTATTTAATTAATTGGAAAGTGGGATTATGAATGTGAAATTAATTAAATAAATAAAATTTATTTAATTAATTGGCTAATGAATTAGTGGGATTAGGAAAAAATGATACATGATGTCTAAGATAATGTATTTGACTAGGTGTTGCAAGACATGGACAAATTTAAGTGTCTACAATGACATATTGACTTACTTGTATGTAGATAGGAACACTTTTAGGTTCCCACAGGTTTCAAGAGAGTGGACTATCACTATGTTTGACATTTATTGCATACTTGGAGTTCCTGTGAAGGGACATCCTCTAGTCCTTCCTACTAGCGAGTCCGTTGAGGAAAAGACATCTTGGGTAGAGTTCATGAGGGTCAGTCACCCCAAGGACCAAACAGGGGTCTAGCCTACTTCAGTGCCATGACTTCACATTCCTCTCCTGAGGTAGTTTTTGATTGATTTTTTTTGCATCGAGGCTATCTGGAGACAAGGTCTTGGCTTGTTTGAGATGGTTTATCAGACGAGGGCTTACTTGAGGATGTATAGGATGAGGGTCTTGATGATATAGGTGATGTAGATGATTCACCTGATGCACCCAATGTCCCTAAAGGTCAGTCCGTGGTTCTTGGACCTCCTCATTTTGATGAGGTGATGCAACAATTTGACCCTGCCTTGTAGCCTGGTGATCCACGTAATTCTACTTTTGTTTATCATTTTTCGTACTTTTGTCCTTTCTCTCTTTTCTTCCTTTTCATGAGAAACTAACATGTCTTTCTCTTTTGGTTCACTTTATAGGTAACATTGAAGAGTGGAGGGCTTTTCTTCATGAGATTAATGTTGGCTTAATTGCCCCCTTCACTAGGATGACTCAAGAGAGTGTCTTGGCTGATCTTGGTATGCCCACTATTGTCAGGTGACATACTGATATTTTTGCTGCTATTTATCATGGATGTCATGCAAGTGCATATTTAAAGGTTGAGATTCACACCCTTAAGGGTGAGAATTAGGTGCTCTAAGAGATGGCTCATCTTAGTTTTGGATGACGAGATGCTAGTATGGCAAGGCCTTCACAATCACACACTCATAGTAGGATGCCTCGCTCCCATAGGTCTCATGGAGCAATGAACAACATTCATAGGCAGAGGAATAGAAGTCTTGATGGTTTTGTTGGAGGGAACCAACCCTAATATTACTTTTTCATCTCTTCTTGAAACCATACCCCCTTGCATGGGGAGCCTCTATTTCTCTTGAGAGCATTTTGTCCTAGCTCCTTGATACTCTTGTATATGTTAACTTCGGATGTATCTATGAAAGTGTATACTTCTATGGTTTTTGTCTATCAATTTTTTACTCATCTCTTGTACATGTTTGGAAGTTTAAGAACCTTTTGATTCATGTTTTTGACCTTTCAACTCTTTTAACAATGCAAGTATGATAACAATGACATGTTTTTGTATGTTTTTTATGGTATATGTATATGATGCAGTTTACAATATGCAGATGCAAGAACACAAGAAATGCTGAAATGAAACATTTACTTCTACTGAATGTCATGAGTTATGACATTGACTCTATTTCTTTGAGACTCTTTTTTTGATTTTGGGTATGAATGCAATGTGGAACAAATAATGTAATTTCTCTTTAATACGATTTTCAATATACGGGATTACAAATTGTCCTTATAAAAGAGACCTATTCAAGGCTGCAAGATAGGATTTTATAACAGGTGGGGAGCAGGAGTAAAATGGAGTGTTTCTAAATTTAGGCTTTGCTAAAGGCTAAACACTGATCCTTATCTAGATAAGACAATCTGACAAGTTTTCAACTTAGACAAGTAACAAGTTTTAATGTTCGCCAGACTTAGATCATAGATGGAAAGCAAGATAGACCTAGGGTAAAGGATGAATGGGAAAGAACAAGGGTCCCTAGACAAAAGATGATCCTAAATACTACTAGACCCTCAGCTTTGCTCAGCTAGTGTGTTTTTTCATTGTACCTTTCCTTCTATGTTAGAATGTCACCCTTGAGGCTTCAAGCTTAGACTGATCTCCACCTAAGAGTACAGACATTCAACAATCTTCTCTCTTTTACTCTTTTTTTGTATCTCTTTTTTTTCCTTTTTTTTTCTTTTTTTGTATTTTCCTCACTTGATTTTTCTCAATTTTTTTGGATTCTAACTTTTTATGGAAATGAATTCTTTTTTGAACTTTTTGATATGCAAGCTTGATCTCTCAATTATTTCTTTTCAACACTCTTATTTTTTTATCACTCATTTTTTTATTCACTTAGATTTTATATTGCTTCCCTTAGAGTTTCTATCTCCTTGACATTTTTGGCCAAGAAAGGTAAGGGGCTGAATGCCACCTAAAGTTTTTATAATCTGGTCAAACTTCTCTTCTACTAGAGAAGAATTGGGAAGGTCTTTTTGTAAGCTTCCTTTGAACATTGTAGGTTTGAATACTGACTTTGTTTAGACCTAACATCTTGACTCATTAAGACTAGGATTAGTGTAAAGCTAAGAGTTAAGCTTTGATTAGAATCACTAGGAATGAATAAGGGGATAATGGCGATTGTGAAAATGGGGATCTCTATGTCCTAAAAGGATGACATATATCTAAGCAACATTAAACTCCTTACTCAAAAGAAAATAGCATAAGAACAATTCACTAATAGTAATGCAAGTGGAACAGAATGATGTTGAAATACAAGAAACAAATTATTTTTGACATTTTAATTTTTTGTATTTTTTTGTATTTTTATGTTTTATGATTTTTTTGGTTTTTTAGATATAGTATTTCTTGAGGTGAAAGGCATTGAATGTTTCACCAAATTCCTCTCCCTCCATTATGCACAAGAGATAGGCACTATTTCCAACATCTTCTTTGACCATATTGTAATGTCAGAAAATGTCCCCTTGGGGGCTTTTCCCTCATAAGGTTTAGCTCTCGGGTCTTTTGCATGCATTTAGGACATCTTGCTTAATAATTTGTCATCCCGATGGAATGAACCCTAGGTAACATGACAAATGGGACCTAGGAGGACCCCTTGAGCTTGACCCTACCCAAAATAGGGGGGGAGGACTTGGGTGCCTGCGTCCTAGTCTTTCCCTATTTTGGGGCAGCCCCAAATTTTGGGTGTCGGTTTATGACCGTTATTTGAGTCCTATGCCAACACGGTAAGTTTGAATTATGAAAATCTTGGTGGGAGTACTTGTAGTTGCATATAAAAGCATGTTTAGGCATTCATTCGTAAACTAGAAGATCATTGTGAACTTTAGGCATTCCCAAGGTGATTCAAGGCTTTCATTGTGTTGCAAGAGCAAATTTGTGTTGTTTATGTGTTTGTTTTTGTAGATTTGAGTATCCATTTCATCATGGAATGAAGAGCATCTTACTCCCATTATATCTTCACTACAAGGTGACATTATATTGTGTTTTTCGTCATTATTTCCTTTGGTTTTTGTCTCTACCTCACAAGGGCACACACTCTCTATTTGACAACGGTGTTCGGAGACTTAAGTGTCCTCTAGGGCTTGACTAAGGCAAGCCTCTAAACACCACAACCCCCTCCCAAAGTTTTCATGGTTGCAGGTTACAGGTGTCACATCTGGAAAAAGTAGAGTTGTAGGAAGGATCAGCAAACATCAAGGATTCAAGATCTGAAGAGAAGCAGGACACCAGAGCCTTTTTGGGACTTGGGTGCTCATTCCTATGTCCTCCACAGTTGAATTTCTAGAAACAGAAGGAGGTAAGGATCCCACAAAGAAATTGGTACCTTACACTTGGGCGCCCACTCTTGTGTCACTGACTTTTCTGCCTTGGAACCCTGAAAATAGGTGCTCTGTGATTTGATATTTTGCTTCCCTCTACAAGATCTTTTTCTGTTATTCTTTCATTTATAGTTGTATTTGCATAATTAGGGTTTTAATGGTCAATTAAGCATAAGGGAAGGAAAATTGATAATTAACACCCTAATCCAAGCTTCCCTACATCTCATAGTGACCTAGGTTATGATAATGCCTAGCCACTCGACCCTAGATCCTTGAATGTATAGGGTGAAAGGAGGATTCAAACATCTAAACAATTAAACATAAGCAAATCCCAATTTTACCCTAAACACATATAACCACCTATCCAATCAGGTTTGAATTTGTGTCCTACACCAACTCTTTTATCAATCAAGTTGTCTATCCTGAGCACTAGGTCTCCCACTTGAAAAGGTCTTGGGATGAACTTTTTGTTATATTATTTCTTTATTCTTATGAGATAAGAATCATGTCTTTGGACAACTCTTAAGTGTGTCTCATCCATCATTTCTAATTTGGCTAATCTCACAGCTCGATATTCGTCATTATCCAATAATCCTTGTAGCGACACTCGCAAACTAGGCAACTCTACTTCCAACGATAACACCACCTCTGACCCAAAAGTGAGGGTGTAAGGGGTGGTTCCAATTGGAGTCCTTACACTTGTTCTATAAGCCCATAGAGCTAGATATAATTGTAAGTGCTAGTCTCTCTTAGAGTCTTTTACGATTTTGACCAGTATTGACTCTAAGGTTTTGTTTGTGGCTTTGGCCTATCTATTTCCTTGAGGATAGTAGACTTATAGGGAGTTATGGTTGATATGGAATCTTTCACATAGCTCTCTTACTTGCAAATTTTTTAATGATGAAGCATTATCTATTACTATCACTTGGGGAATCTTGAACCAACATATAATTTGATTCACTATTAACTTGGAGATTACTATTCCTAATACCATAGTGAGAGGCATGGCCTCCACCCACTTGGTGAAATATTCTATCGTGATCATGATGAACAAATGCCCATTCATTGATGGGGAGATATCTTCCCCACCAAATCCAAGCTCCAAGTGGAAAAAGGTCAAGGAGTAACGAGTGGTTGTAAATCTCTTGTTGCCATTTGGTGGACATGAGCATAGGCTTGACATTTTAGACACCTTTTTACAAACTTAATCACATCTCCTTATAAACATGGCCAGAAGTATCCCATCCTATGTATTTTTCTTACTGTGGCATGACCACCAAACTGTGCTCCACAAATCCTGCTATGACATTCCTCTAGGATCTTATGTGCCTCTTCCTTATCGACACATCGAAGCAACATTCTGTCTAAGGCCCTTTGATAGAGCATGTTGTGTATTAGAACATATATCGTAGTGAGGACGCGTAATCATCTTTTTCCCAAAGGGGTCATGTTTTTGGGGTAAGTCTTGTTCACAAGATAGTTCACAATATCCCTATACCAATATGAAGCGGCATGCTTCTCAAGATCAATTACACAAATCTCTTCATTAGGGAAATCTTCATTTATGGGTTATTCTTGGGGAACTGGATTGTCTGCTAACCACTATGCTATCACTTGTCCTTCGACTGATTTTTGGTTGATGTAAGTTAGCTTGAACTCACTCAATAAAGTTATGAATTGGCCATCTCTTCTTGAAAGCATGGGCTAATTTAAGAAAGTCCTCAATTGCTTAGATCATATCATAACCCTAGTTTCTTGATTCAACATGTAGTATCTTAATTTCTAAGTCGTGAAGACTATGGCTAGACATTCTTTTTCAGCTTGAGTGTAGTTCTTCTCATAGTCCAACAAGGTTTGACTTATGAAATATATGGCTCTTTCTCTCCCACCTTCATCTTCTTGAGCTAGCATGCATGCTAAGGAGATATCGGTTGCTTTAAAATATAGGATGAAGGGCTTGTCATGTTTTGATGGCATTAGTGTGGATGGAGTTAGCAATAATTTCTTCACTTGTTCAAATGTGTTTTGATAGTCTATTATCCATGTTATGCCAACTTGTTTTTGCAGTAATTGATTGATTGGATGAATCTTGAAAGTCATGTCTGGTATGAAATGCCTGATTGTGCCTAATTGTCTCAAAAAAGTTCTTATTGGTGTCTCACTTGTTGGTGGCATTGTATTTAGAACTACTTTAACTTTTGCCCAATCAACATCAATTCCTCTTCACAAAATGATGAAACCCAACATGTTACCCACCATAACCCCAAAAACACATTTCTTAAGATTTAACCTTACTTTGTATTCTTGGAGCCTATTGAAGATTTTGTGATGGTCTTCCACATCTATTTACCTTTGTTCTGATTTAGGTAGAAGATCATCAATGTAAGTTTCCACTATTTTATTAATGTAATCATGGAAGATATGTGTCATTGCCCTTTGGTATGTTTCTCTTGCATTCATCAGCGTGAATGGCATGACTACATAATAGAAGGTTCCCCAAGGGGTGGTGAATGTTGTTTTGTTTTAATCGATTTCTAAAATCTTGATCTGATTATATCCTGGAAATCCATCCATGAGAGAGAGAATCTCATATCTTGTAGTTGAATCAATAATTTGGTTGATGGATGGCAAGGGGAAATCATCTTTTGGGCAATCTTGATTGATGTCTCTAAAATCATGGCATATATGAATCTTTCCATTTTTCTTTAGAATTGGGACAATGTTTGACACCCAACTTTAATAATCCACTGGTTTGATGAAACCTACATTCAACAACTTCTTTAGCTCTTATTTTACCATTTCAGCTACCTGTAGCTTTATGGGCCTCAATTTTTGCTTCATTGGTTTTACGCTTGGTTTTGCCACTAATTTGTGCACTATGATTTTTGGATCTAGTCCTAGCATGTTTGAATATGTCCAAGTGAGTACATCAATGTATTCAATGAGAAACTCTATGTATTCCTCCAGTTCTTTGTCACTTAGTTCTGCTCCTAGTTTTAACATCTTAGGCTTTTCAAGTGTTTTGATATTGATGTCAATCATATCTCCATTTAGGGATGGATGTCCTTCCTCAAAATTTTGAAGAGCAGGTGGTAAATCCAAATTCATTTCAATTTGAAGGATTTCTTTCTTGCTTCCAAAATAGTCCTCTAGGTGAGGAAGGAGCATGTATCCCTTCTTGTGGTATACTCTTGGAAGTCCATCATAGGAATGTAAATATTTGAGGATGGCTTCATCATTCTCAGCATAATCTCAAGTTAGTTTTTCTGTTTGACCTACAGTGTAGCTTAGGATGTTTGGTAATTCTTCAATTTCTAACAGTAGCTCTGTACATACTGACACAATGTATTCTAAATTTTGAAGTTGAGCATGTGGGGAAATAATGCGGCTGACATAGCCATTGAATCTACCACTTGATTCTCTTCTTTGGGTATGGCTTTTATGGAGAAGAAGTCAAAGAACTAGACCAATTTCCTTATGGCTTCTTTCTAAGGTCGTAATTGTTCTGATTTTGTTTCATAATTTTTCACAACTTGGCTGATCACTAATTTAGAATCTCCAAAGGTAGAGATCTTCTTGATCCCCATTCTCATGGCTAACATGATTCTTAGGGATAATGGTTCGTACTCAGTGATATTGTTTGTGCAAAAGAAATCAAGTTTGAAGGCAAAGGGAAGGGCTTTTCCTTCTGGGGATGCCAGGATTATTCTCATCCTTGCTCCAATTTTACAACTAGCTCCATCGAAATGTAGGGTCCATAGGTTTTGATGGGTTTGTGATTGAGATGTTTCTCCAAACTCATATGTGGACTTCCATTTTTCCTCTCTCTCTCCTCTCCTTCGATGATTTCTATTGTTTCAATCAAAATGTTCTTGATGTCCCATTCATTATTACTGGAATGGATGCTAAGTCGAATGGTACATGGGATTTGGTGGTGTGAGGATTAAAGGGGAATTCTCTAAGATCATCCATTCTCTAGTAAGATATGTTGTGAGTACATGTGTTTTCTAGGATGTCTTGAGCTTCTTCTTTTGGTTTCTCTTGTGTCTTTAACGTTCTGTCTTTTTCCTCCTATTCCTTTTTGTAAATATTGAAAGGATCAGCATCGGCTTTAACGATGCTGACTTTTCCCAAATGATGGAAGTAGATTTCATGAAACAAAGTGGAGGTGATGGCCATCATGGTGTGAATCCAAGGTCTTCTGAGGATCATATTATAATTGGTCTCTTTGTTCATAACATAGAAATATGTGGAAATAGTTTTACCCATTAGAGTAAGTGGTAGGTTGATTTTCCCAACTATTTGACTATCGTGACTGTCATATATCCTCAATGTGGTAGTTTGTTGCTTGATTCCTATTTTTCTATATCCCATTCTCCATAGGAATGACATTGGCAAAAGGTTGACTGTCAATCCTTCGTCAACCACAACTCTCTTTATAGTGACCTCTTCGACTTGAATTTGTATGTATAGAGGTGTATCTTTTTTCTTACTTCCATCACTTTGAGATAGTTTGGAAACATTAAACATGAGAGGAGGTGGTTCCTCCTGTATTGAACATCGCACTTCTAATACTTCCAAGAATGTTTTGCAATGTGAGGGAGAAGCTCTCAACAATTTTATCACTTGCGAGAAGACATTTTTGGTTTGATCTATTGTTCTTCTTCGTGGATCACAAATACTTCTTGGTTCAATTCTATGTGATTGGAGTTGTTTTTATTGTCCTTTCCTTTCTTATTTTGAGGCTCCCTCTCCTTCCTTTGAGATTGGAGGAGCTTGAGGAAGTTTTTCTATTGGTCCGGAGTAAGTTTGGAGATAGCTTTATTGTATCCATATCAACTCTTTGTTTCATGACCCTTTGTTCCATGGAACCAATAATAAGCATTGGGGTCGTATAAGGGTCAGTTTGACCCTTGATTTCATTTCTATCACCACTTGTCATTGTTGGGATTACTTTTCACAACATTAACCTCTTTTTCTGGAGGGATATTGAGTGTGGTCTTTTCAACTCCTTTGGATACTTTGAGCCTTCCATTAGTAATGTAAGTCTTCTGTCCACTATCTATGGCAGCTTGATCGATCCTCAAATCACTTTCTAATGCTTCTTCATAGGATTTGTATGGTAATTTTTGAACATCTTCCCTCATATCCTTGTTTAAGGCGTGTAAGAAAAGATCGCATAATTCATGATGGTTCATATTCAAAGCACTAGTAGAAGAATAGAGGACTTGACTCCATCTGGTCACAAAATGGGCTATGGATTCATTTGGTTCTTGCTTCATAGTGAGGAATTCCCTCATCCCTATTTTGTGATGAAGGGGGTAAATCACAAAAGACACAATAACAAATATTGAACATAGCAAATAGAGATTTATTTTATTGAACTGGGCAACTCATTACATTATAGAAGCTCCATTACAATCAGAGGATGAATCTCTACTGGCTGCAACACATTACAACTTTCCCAACGTCAAGACTCTAGAATCTTTAGCCTTCTGTAACCCCAAATCAACTAGGGTTTCTATTTTACCACCTATTCTGGACTCTACACTGGCCCCCTTAACTCTACTACCTCCCAGGGTTCCCAAAATAGTCATAAATAGCACTTTTTGGTGGCCTCTAGTTAAATTTCAAAATTTGCAACTCCCTCCAAAAGTAGGTCAACTTCTGGGAAGCATAACTTTTGATCTAGGTGTTTGATTGATGAACTGTTTTAAGCGTCGAAAAGTTCACGATGTGAACTATCACACTAAAAATTCATAAATGGATTTTTATTAAATTTTTGAGATGTTATGAGAAGTTTTAGTGCCTCATATCTCGTTCCATAAATTTTTAGGGGCTTTTCGGAAAACAAAAACTTTAATAGCTTTCAACTCACAAATGATCTTTGCCTGATTCCTTCGCCAAAGGTCTTATATTTTCATTATGTAACTTTTTGGAAGTTTTTGCTTCATTACATGCCCAAATGCAAACTTTCTAAAAATAGCAGGTACACTTTCCAAAACAGGCAGTTGCTATTTTTAGTAGTTTTGGAAAAACTGAAAGTCCTACATTATTATTCTAGATATTATGGAACCAAAAACACTAATTATGGAAAGAAATAAGAACAACTACAATGGTTTTGAATTAACTTCTTTTTGGGTGATGCAAGATTGCCCTTACACCTCTGGATGCTCCTGCATCAGACACCCAGGGTAATTTGAGAAGTGACCCTATTATGTCTCAAATGTTTGTGTGAGGAAAACCCAAACGGTCAACCTCTACCTTAGACAACCAAGAAGAATCTTCAATAGGCCTTCCTTTCCATTTCATTAGATATTCTTCGTATTGCCTGTTCCAAGTGCTCCTTCCCACACGACTATCTAAGATCTCTTCGATCTCCTCTATTGAAGTAGATGCCAAAATACTCCATTGTTCCTCTGTTGGTCCATCCTCTATTCCACCTTCATGATATTCTGATAAATTAGCAATGTTGAAAACAGGGGAAATATTGATTCCACTCGGCAACTCTACCTGATGCATTTCCTGAATCATGCTTCTTCAGGATTTTGCATGGTCTAAATTTCTTCATTTTCAACTTATTGTATGTTACAATTGGGAACCTTTCTTTTCTCAGGTGAATCATGACTTCATCTCCTACCTAGAACTCATTATATCTCCTCTTCTGATTTGCCTTAGCCTTGTACTAAATATTCATTTTATTAATGTGCTTTCTCACCTCTTCATGCAAATTCTTCAGATGTTCTGCAAAGTCTTCAGCTTCGGCACTTGTCTTCTCTCTGTTGTCCATCTTCCTTAACTCTGAAGCATTTCTTAGACTATTCCCATATATAATCTAGAATGGTGATTTACCAGTACTCCTATTGACAAAATTGTTGTAAGCAAATTATGCCTATGGTAAAATCAAATCCCATCCCTTGGGCTTATCTCCTACCAAGCATCGTAGTAGGTTACCCAAACTCCTATTCACCACTTCAGTCTGTCCATCAGTCTATGGATGGTGTGCAAAACTAAACTTCAAGTCTATCTTCAACTTCTTCCACAATGCCCTCCAGAAATAACCAACAAACTTGGTATCTCGATCTGAAACTATGCTTTTTGGTAGACCATGTAGTCTCACCACTTCCTTGAAAAATAACTCTATAATATGAACAACATCATTAGTCTTCTTACAAGGAATAAAATGTGCCATTTTTGAGAATCTGTCCACCACCACAAAAATAGAATCATGTCCTCTCTATGTCCTTGGTAAACCAAGAATAAAATCCATGCTAATATCATCCCATAGCTTCTCTGGTATAGGTAATGGTTGATACAACCTTGTATTCTGACTTGTTCCTTTTGCCATCTGACACACTCTGCACAAATTTCCTCACATCCTATTTCAATAGTGGCCAATAATAATTTTCACCGACAATGGCAATGGTCTTATCTCGACCAAAGTGTCAAGCTAATCCCCCACTATGCTTCTCCTTAATTAGGTTCTCTCTCATGGAACTCCTTGGAATGCACAATTGGCTTCCTCTAAACAACATGCCATCTTAGATTATGAAATCTAACCATTTTGTCCTGTCCAAGGTAACAAGTTCCAAACAAGCTTTCCAAGCCTCTACAAAATATGGATCTTCAGGATACAAACTTTTGAGCTCATCGAACCTAACAACCTCTATCTTCATTTCTGTCAACAAATTTTGCCTTCTACTTAAGGCATCTGCAACTCTGTTGGACTTCCCACTCCTATGCTTCAAAACAAAAGTATAACTCTGCAAAAACTCAACCCATTTTAAGTACCTTTGATTTAACTTTCCTTGACTATTAAGATATTGTAAAGCCTGATGATCAGTATATAAAACAAACTCTTTTGGCAACAAATAATGTCTCCATTTCTTCAAATCCTGAACTATTGCATAAAACTCCTGATCATAAACAAAATAGTTTTTATTGGCATCATTAAGCTTCTCACTAAAATAGGCAATGGGCTTACCTTCTTGGCTCAAAATAGCTCCTATACCACTACCACTAGCATCACAATCTACCTGAAATACCTTATTAAAATCTAGAAGTGCCAAAACACGTTGTTCTATGACTTTCTGCTTCAATGTGTCAAAGTTCTTGTCTGCTCCTTAAGTCCATCTAAACTCTTTTCTATCCCCTCTCATTGTCTCAGTTAGGGGTGTACAAATGCTATAAAAATTCTTGATAAACTTTCTGTAAAAACTTGCCAAACCATGAAAAGATTTTACCTCCGTTGCACTCCTTGGCATAGGCCATTCAATGATAGCCCTTACTTTTTCTAGGTCCATCTTAAGACCTTCCTCTGAGACAACAAATCCCAAGTATACCAACTCCTTCTTTACAAAACTACATTTCTTCAGATTAATCAGCAACTTCTCTTCCCTCAACTTCTCTAGAACTCTTCTGATTGCATCAGATGCTCATCCCAAGTCTTACTGAAAATTAAAATATCATCCAAATAAACATTAACAAAACTTCCCAAAAATTCTTTCAGTACCTCGTTCATGAGCCGCATGAATGTGCTCGGTGCATTGGTTAGCCCAAATGGCATGACTAACCACTCATACAAACCTTCCTTTGTCTTGAAGGATGTCTTCCATTCATCTCCTCCTCTGATATAGATCTGGTGATACCCACTCTTCAGGTCAATCTTTGTGAAGTACTTGGGTCCACTCAAACCATCCATGATGTCATCCATTCTTGGCAATGGAAATCTATACTTGATCATTATCTTATTGATGGCTCAAGAGTCTGTACACATCCTCCATTCTCCATCCTTCTTTGGTGCTAGTACTTTAGGTACCACACATGGACTTAGGCTCTCCCTTATCAGTCCCTTCCTCAACAACTCTTGAACTTGTTTGTTCAGCTCTTCATTCTTTGCAGGCGTCATTCTATGGGCTGCCTTGTTTGGTAAACTGGCTCTTGGTATCAAATCCATTTGATGACTTATCTTCCTTACTGGTGGTAAACCTTCTGGTACATTATCAAAGATAATGTCCTAGAACTCTTCCAACATATCTGAAACTTCTGCTGGTACATCTTCACATTTCTCTTGACTAATCTTAGGAATCAATGCAAAGTAATGATGCTCATGCTTCATACCCTCCAAAAAGTTTATACATTTACCAAGCAAATTTTGGTAGTGCTACATACCTTTTCTTCCACCTCCTTCAAGGGCTTCAACTTATGACGAAATCCATCCTTTCTTAGGGAGTATGTGTTTGCATGGCCATCATGGACAACATTCCTATCATACTGCCATGGCCTCCCCAACAGCATATGACATGCATCCATCGGTATGATATCACACAATACCTCATCATGGTAGTCACCAATCTTGAACTTCACTAAACACTGCTCATTGACCAAAGCTCTATGGTCCTTCTGCAACCATGCAATCTGATATGGATGCGGATACTTGTTGCAAGTATGATGATAACCAGTGTTGTCATTGATGTCAACATACTCATACTGCATTAATGAGAAGGATTGAATGAGCTGTGTACTGAGGATACTGAGGTTATTAGTCTCAATCAGAAACAGTGAAGAACAGTGATAAGAAGAAGGCAAAAGTCCTCAATAGGTTGAGGATAAGAGGATGCAGTTTAAAAGGTTTGTAGATATGAGTCTTGAGATGCTCTATTCAAGCTTTCAGAGGTCCACATGAATATCTAAAGAAGTTATGATCGCTCAAGTAGAACCAGTTCCGACAAGTGTTCAGTGGTGACAGAGTGTCACAGATTGGTCCGATGAGCTCCAGAATTGCATTATCTCATTCTGTGGATTGGAGAGAGTGTTTACGAAGTTTGTGTGAAGTGAAAACTAGATTTGTTCATGGTTTGGAGGTCCAGAAGCATCTTTTTCATTATGACAGTGATGGCAGACTGTGTTCTTGAAGTTTCAGATGAAGAACAGAAGAATTCCAGTAAGCTGATAAAGTGCGGATGTTCTTGACGACTCAGGAAAGGTTTTGGTGATCCTTGGATTGTGTACAATTCTTATTGGTGGTCCGCATTGAAGTTAGAGTTTGCATTTGAAGAATAACCATGGATATTGGTGTTCTTCTTGAGACTAGTTGACCGGATGTATTACACGTCTTGCAAATGATCTTGTAGGTGTTTACCGACTTAGATGATTGTTCCTAATTCGATGCCTTGTATAAATAAGGGATTGTGAATTCATTTTGAAGCATGTCTTGGTATGGATGAGTGTGGCATAGCGAAGAAGAGCGAAAGGCAGAGCAGGAGTTTTCGGGCTTAAATGGAACTGATCCAGACATGGTAAAGATGTCAATCTCTAGTTCAAGTTTGTAATACTTGTTACTTTGTAGATAGTGTGTCTCTTGTAGGCAGTGTGCCTCTTGTGAGCAGTGTGCTCAGGCAGTGAGCCCTAATTGGCATGTGTCATCTATTTTTCTTATTCTTCTAATAGAGAATAATCCTTGGGTTAATCACCCCGTGGTTTTTCCCTTGACCGAGTTTTCCACATCAAAATCTTGGTGTCTCATGTGTTGATGTGTATCTATTCTGGTGTTTATGCTTTATGCTTTCATGAGTGATTAATTGATATGCTATTAAATAACAAGAGGATTTAAGTGTTTGAATTGAAAGCAAGTTTTTGTACAACTGATTCCCCCCTCTCAGTTGTGTGCCCTAGATCTAACAATTGGTATCAGAGCTAAGTTCCTCTAAAAGGAGCTTAACCGTTTGAGGAGATCCAGGATGTCATCATACAAGAAGGACAGTCTGAAGTTTGATGGAACCAACTTTACTCTTTGAAAAGGCCACATGAAATGTCACTTGGAGTGTATGGGAAAGGCGTACTTGTCCATGGTCACAAAAGCATATACACCTCCACAGGGTGGTCCGACAACTCTAAATGAAATCACAGATGCTGAAAACAATCTGCGGACCAAAGAGGCTCTTCTAAGCACATTAACTAACTCAGAGCTTTCAAATGTTATTGACCTGCCAACTGCCTATGAGATCTAGATTAAACTGGAACTTCTGCATGAAGGAGATGAGTATGTTAAGAGTGCAAGGTTGCAGAGTCTCAAAGGAAAATTTGAAAGACTGAAAATGAGAGATGATGAAAATATTACTACCTTTATGCCAGAGTAAATGAGCTGGTGTGTGGAATCAGGAATGCTGGTGGAGTTTTGGATGAAAATGAGATTGTTGGCAAAATTCTCAGATCCCTTCCTGTTGTCTACAAAATCAAGGTGGCTGCCATTGATGAATTTAGAGCCCATACAACTGTCACAAGAGACTAATTGGCTAGCAAACTAGCTGCATTTGAAATGACTGAGTTTGGAGATGATCCCCCCAAGACTAAATCTGCATTCAAAGCCAGTGCCTCTGTGAAAGGTAAACAAAGATTTGATCCAGGAGAAAACTCTTCAAGGAAGTTGTCATGGTATGATCAAACAAGAAGAGACATGGAAGTGGAAGAAGCAGAAACAACTCAACTTGAAGCCCTCTTTGCAAAGAGACTACCAAGAGGATCTGGTAAGTATGAAGGAAAATTACCCTTTAAGTGCTTCAACTACAATAAGATTGGTCATTTTGCCTCAAGATGTCTGAAAAGATCTACAAGGTCAAATTCTAACAGACAAAGGTTCCAAAAGAATTGTTATTATGTTCATGAAGAAGATAATAATGAAGGAGTAACAGATGATGAATCAGAGATAGGAAACAAATCTGGAAATGAATGGGTGTTTATTGCCATCAAGGAAGAAGATCCAATATCCTCTGAATATGTCAATCATAAGGTTGTAGAAAGAGCTTTGGCTGCCCAAGTTGAAGAAAAGGATGATTGGGTTATTGACAGTGGATGCTCTCACCATATGACAGGTGACAAGAACAAGTTCTTAGATTTGGAAAGGTATGAAGGAGGAGTGGTAAAGTTTGGTGATAATTATGCTAGTAGAATTAGAGGAAGAGGAACTACTTCTTTTAATGGAAGAAACAAAACTGGTAATGTGCTATATGTTGAAGGCTTGAAGCACAATCTTCTCAGTGTTGGATAGTTGGTGGACAAAGGCTATGATCTCCGATTCAAGGATGGAAAATGCAAAACCCTTGAAAGATCTGAAACAGAGATTGCATCTGGTACTCAAACTAAAGGTAATATCTTCCACTTGGTTGGTTCTGATAAAAGTTGTCTATTTGTTCAAGTTGATCAGAGTTGGTTATGGCATAGAAGGATGTGTCATGTAAATTTTGATAACATCATCAAGATAAGCAATACTCAGGCTGTAAGAGATCTTTCAAAATTGGTAAAACCTACAAATAGTTTGTGCAAAGAATGTCAGTTGGGTAAACAAAGTAGAGTCTCATTCAAAAGCAAGGATCAATCCTCTACCAGATTATTGGAGTTAGTTCATACTGATCTATGTGGTCCGACAAGAATAAAGAGTATGCAAGGTGATAGATACTTTATGTTACTGATTGATGACCATTCCTGGATGATGTGGGTTACCTTTCTGAAAGAGAAATTAGAATCATTTGAGAAGTTCAAAATCTTCAAGGCTATGGTAGAGAATCAAACTGGATTAAAACTGAAATGTCTGAGGTCTGATAGAGGTGGTGAATTCACATCTGGTGAATTCATAGATTTTTGTGAGAAGCATGGTATAAAGAGACAGTTATCTACCCCTAGGACTCCACAGCAGAATGAAGTAGTTGAGAGAAAGAACTGGACCATCCAGGAAGCATCCAAGACAATGATGATGGAAGCAAATGTTCCCTAGATGTTTTGGAAAGAAGCTGTCAGCACTGCAGTCTACACTCTCAATTCAGAAGCAATACCGGGAAGACTCCTTATGAACTTTGGTTTGGCATCACTCCTACTGTGAGATATTTTAGAGTATTTGGTAGCAAGTGTTACATTAAAAGAGATGAAGATCTAGGAAAGTTTGATGCTAGAAGTGATGAAGGAATTTTCTTGGGTTACTCCACTTAAAGCAAAGCATACCGGTGTTACAATAAGAGACTGAGAAAGATAATAGAAAGTACAAATGTGAAGGTTGATGAAGGTATTGAGAAGTCCTCAAGATTTTATGAGTATGATGAAGATGATCAAAATGATGTTCTGGTTCAAGAAGCTCCATCCTCTCCTGAAAGTCAGATTCAGACTAATCCGGTAAATCAGGAAGAAGAGACAGGTCTGAATGAGCATGATCAAGAAGCAGAAGTGCAAGAAACTCCCAAAGTTCCAAGGTATGTAAGACTAAACCACTCTGAAGATCAGATCATAGGTGACAAAAGCAATGGTGTGCAAACTTGAAGGAATGTTGCTCAAAATTCAGATGAATGTTGTCTGATTTCAAAGATTGAACCTAAGACAATAAATGAAGCCTGCAATGATGAAAATTGGACCAAAGCAATGGAAGAAGAGTTAATGCAAATTGAGAAAAATCACACTTGGGATCTTGTTTCCAGACCTAGAAACAAGAATGTGATTGGAACCAAATGGGTCTTCCAGAACAAACTAAATGAAGTTGGTGAAGTAATCAGAAATAAGGCCAGATTAGTCTGCAAAGGCTACTCTCAAATAGAAGGGATTGATTTTGAGGAAACCTTTGCTCTGGTGGCAAGAATTGAAGTAGTCAAACTATTTCTTGCATTTGTTGCCTTCAAAGATTTCAAAGTGTATCAGATGGATGTCAAATCTGCTTTCCTGAATGGTGACTTAGAAGAAGAGGTGTACATTGAACAACCAGATGGATTTCAGTTATCTAAGCATGGTGATATGGTCTGCAAATTAAAGAAGGCACTATATGGTCTAAAGCAAGCTCCAAGAGCATGGTATGAAAGGCTGGACAAACATCTTTTAAAGATTGGGTTCAACAAAGGTACTGCTAATAGTAACCTATATTTCAAAATTGATCATGAAAACATCTTGATTGTTGAAGTATTTGTTGATGATATCATCTTTGGAGGAAGAGCTAGTATGTGTAAAACCTTTGCAAATCAAATGAAAAGTGAGTTTGAAATGTCAATGCTCGGTGAAATGAATTTCTTCTTAGGTCTGCAAATTACTCAGTCAAAGAAAGGAATCTTTATCTCTCAGACCAAATATATGAAAGAATTATTGAGGAAATTTGGAATGGAAGATTCAAAGCCAATGAACACTCCCATGGCAACTAGATGTAAGTTGAGCAAAGATGATGAATCTCATAAGATAGATCAAACCAAGTACAGATCAATGATTGGAGGATTATTGTATCTCACTTAGACTAGACCAGATATAATGCAGGTTGTTGGTCTTGTGGTGAGATTCCAGGTTCATCCCAGGGAATCTCACGTCATGGCAATCAAAAAAAATTTTGGGTACTTAAAAGGAACAGTTGAGTATGGTCTATGGTATCCTAGAGATCATAATTTTTCTCTTCATGCATATACAGATGCAGATTGGGCAGGAGATGTGGATGATAGGAAGAGTGCAAGTGGAGGAACATTCTTTTTGGGAAAAAGGTTGGTTTCTTGGCTAAGTAAGAAACAAGAAGCAATATCCTTGTCTACAACTGAAGCAGAATACATTGCAGTAGTAGGAAGTTGCACTCAACTTTTGTGGATGAAGCAAATGCTAAGAGATATTCAAGTAGAATATGAGGAGCCTATCACAATTTTCTGTGATAATTCAAGTACAATCAATATTTCTAAGAATCTGGTGTTGTATTCTAAAACTAAGCATATATCTATCAAGTTTCACTTTCTGAGAGAGCAAGTGAACAAGGGTGAAGTCAGATTGGAGTATGTGCCCTCCAAGGATCAGCTTGTAGATTTTTTTTGCTAAACCTCTTCCCAAGGACTCTTTTGAGTATCTCAGGGAGAAGTTAGGGGTTATTACCCCTTCAGTGATGAACTAGGATGCATTGATGTGCATCAGTCTAGTGGATATCACAGTCATATCTTGTGATCCAGATTGATGATGGGGAGCTGCTACTCAGGGGGAACAGCCGGTATGATTCTGATGTGTTAGAATTGCAAGTATGAGTCCTTTGTCATTGATGTCAAAGGGGGAGAGAAGGCATATGAAAAACAAGTGGTTGATGATCAAAGGGGGAGCAGTAAAGGAAGAGAAGACATGTGAAGGGTTGTTGCTGATAGGGGGAGCTGTGATAGAAAGGAAAAGTTCTTGTCTTGATGGTTTTTCACATCATATGTTGCCATCAATGACAAAGGGGGACATTGTTACAAGTATGAGGATAAGCAGTGTTGTCATTGATGTCAACATACTCATACTGCATTAATGAGAAGGATTGAATGAGCTGTGTGCTGAGGATACTGAGGTTATTAGTCTCAATCAGGAATAGTGAAGAACAGTGATAAGAAGAAGGCAAAAGTCCTCAATAGGTTGAGGATAAGAGGATGTGGTTTAAAGGGTTTGTAGATATGAGTCTTGAGATGCTCCAGTCAAGATTTCAAAGGTCCGCATGAATATTTGAAGAAGTTATGATCGATCAAGTAGAACCAGTTTTGGCAGGTGTTCAGTGGTGACAGAGTGTCACAGATTGGTCCAGTGACCTCCGGAATTGCATTATCTCATTCTACGGATTGGAGAGAGTGTTTACAAAGTTCATGTGAAGTGACAACTAGATTTGCTCATGGTTTGGAGGTCTGAAAGCATCTTTTTCATTATGACAGTGATCGCAGACTGTGTTCTTGAAGTTCTGGATGAAGAACAGAAGAATTCCAGTAAGCTAATAAAGTGCAGATGTTCTTGACAACTCAGGAAAGGTTTTGGTGATCCTTGGATTGTGTATAATTCTTATTGGTGGTCCGCATTGAAGTTAGAGTTTGCATTTGAAGAATAACCATAGATATTGGTGTTCTTGAGACTGGCTGACCGGATGTATTACACGTCTTGCGAATGATCTTGTAGGTGTTTTCTGACTTAGGTGATTGTTCCTAAATTGATGCTTTATATAAATAAGGGATTGTGAATTCATTTTGAAGTGTGTCTTGGTGTGGATGAGTGTGGCATAGTGAAGAAGAGCGAAAGGCAGAGCAGGAGTTTTTGGGCTTAAATGGAACTGATCCAGACATGGTAAAGATGTCAATCTCCAATTCAAGTTTGTAATACTTGTTACTTTGTAGACAGTGTGTCTCTTGTAGGCAGTGCCCCTCTTGTGAGCAGTGTGCTCAGGCAGTGAGCCCTAATTGGCATGTGCCATCTATTTTTCTTATTCTTCTAATAGAGAATAATCCTTGGGTTAATCACCTCGTGGTTTTTCCCTTGACCGGGTTTTCCACGTCAAAATCTTGGTGTCTCATGTGTTGATGTGTATCTGCTCTGGTGTTTATACTTTATGCTTTCATGAGTGATTAATTGATATGCTATTAAATAACAAGAGGATTTAAGTGTTTGATTTGAATTTTTGTACAAATGATTCACCCCCCCTCTCAGTTGTGTGCCCTAGATCTAACAATGCTTTCTTCTTGTCAACTTCAACTTGTCAACCATCTCCTCTGAAACAAGATTATTAGTGCTTCCACTGTCAATAATAATATCACAACACATACCTTCACATTTGTACCTTGTGCAGAATAAACTCTTCCTCTGATTGGGTTCTCTCTCCTCATTCAGCAGGGTTCTTCTAATAACTAGGGTTTCCCCCCTTTCAGCATCTTCAGAATGCTCAGAATGTGCATCTTCATCTACATGTGCAATGCGTGCATTACCTTTAGCTCTTCTATTTATCCTTCCTTGATGTTGCAGACACTCATATGCTCGATGCCCTTCTTCTCCACATTGAAAATAGGTTCCTCTAAAACATCCTCTTCTAGGTCCTTGCCCAGGTCTACCTCTTCCTCTTCCTCTTTAATCACCATTGTTCTGGTCATGAGGGTAGTAGGTATTATCCCCTCTTTGATTTTGACTGGTGCCTGCTTCTTCACTTTTCTTTTGATCTTCATTACGGCCTCCATAGGGTCTTCCACTAGTCCTTCCACCTTGACCTCTTCCCCTTTGCTTGCTATCAAATCTTTTGTTCAGCTTCTCTTCCACCTTCAGGGAAAACTGGTACGCATCTTCTATGATGGTCATTTTGACTAGGCTCAACTCCTCTTGAATACTTGGCCTCAACCCATTAATGTAATAGGATACCTTCTCCGTGTTGGGCTCTGCATGGCCTGTCTTGATAGTAATTTTATAAAACTCTTCTGTATACTCCTTAACAGACTTGTTACCTTGCTTCAGTCCTTGCAGCTTCTTGAGAAACTCCATCTCATAGTCCACAGGAATGAACTCCTTCTTTAGTTTCTCCACCATCCGATCCCATCTGGTTATCTTTCCTTTTCCTCTTATGTTCCTCTCTTATTGGACCTCCTTCCACCAAATATTGGCGTGGCCCTTCAACTTTGTTTTTGCAAACTTAACCCGATCTGGGTCCTCCACATCTTCATACTCAAAATACTCCTCCATGTCATTAATCCAATCAATAAGTTGTTCTACATTCAAATCTCTAGAATATGTAGAAACTTCGATCCTGGGCCTCTCTCTGATCTTTGAAATGGCCTTCAACAACCTAACTTCTGTAGGATCTCTGGCAACTTCTTGTTCTTCCTCAATTATCTCTTCTTTAGCTTCATCTTCACTTTCTTCTCTTGTCCTCAGCTCAAACACTCTTCATAGCTCCTCTTGCAATGCATTGATTTGCCTTTGTAGGGCTCTAAAACCCTCTTCTGTTAAAGCATTCCTCCCAACATGATTTCTTTGTGGAGGCATCTTGGTCTCCGCAACAAACCCACAACCTCAGGTCTTGGTGCAAATTGCCTCATGGTCGGCGATCTATCTACACACTTAGGAACCCTTGATCTGATACCACTTGATGAAGGGGGTAAATCACAAAACACACAATAATAGATATTATACATAGAAAATAGAACTTTCTTTTATTAAACTGGGCAACTCATTACATTACAAAAGCTCCATTACAATCAGAGGATGAATCTCTACTGGCTGCAACACATTACAACTTTCCCAACCTCAAGACTCTAGAATCTTCAGCCTTCTATAACTCCAAATCAGCTAGGGTTTCTATTTTCCCACCTATTCTAGACTCTACACTGGCCCCCTTAACTCCACTACCACCCAGGGTTCCCAAAATAGTCATAAATAGCACTTTTTGGCGGCCTCCAACTAAATTTCAAAATTTGCAACTCCCTCCAAAAGTAGGTCAACTTCCGGGAAGCATAACTTTTGATCTGTGTGTCTGATTGACGAACCATTTTAATTGCCAGAAAGCTCATGATGTGAGCTATCACATTGGAAATCCATAAATGGATTTCCATCAACTTTTTGAGATGTTATGAGAAGTTTTAGTGCCTCATATCTCATTCCGTAAATTTTCACGGGCTTTTCAGAAAACAAAAACTTTAATATCTTTCAATTCACAAATGATCTTTTCCTGATTCCTTCGCCAAAGGTCTTATATTTCCATTATGTAACTTTCTGGAAGTTTTTGCTTCATTATGTGCCCAAATGCAAACTTTCTTAAAATAGTAGGTACACTTTCCAAAACAGGCAGGTTGCTATTTTTAGCAGTTTTGGAAAAACTGAAAGTCCTACATTATTATTCTGGATATTATGGAACCAAAAACACTAATTATGGAATGAAATGAGAAAAACTAAAATGGTTTTGAATTAACTTCTTTTTGGGTGATGCAAGATTGCCCTTATAGCTCTGGATGCTTCTGCATCATTTTGATGAGTTTTTTCATGTTGAATGCCATGATAAACTCTCCAATTAGTTCTCTAAATTAGTGAATTGAACCTTCTAGAAAATGATAGTACCAATCCGGACCTATTCCTTTAAGAGTTTTTGGGAAGATTTTGGTGACAAGCCCATCCCAAGGGAGGAGTTCTCTTATCGTAGTGGTGTAGGCTTTAATATGTGAATTCGGATCTCCCTCTCCTTTGAATTTCAGGAGATCTGGCAACAGTCGAGGCAACTGCACATTCCTTATGTTTTGATCAAGAGGTTATTTCAAATACTCGAAGTATGTTCCGAGAAAGGCACTTTGAGATTATGGGGTTGATAGAAACAACCCTGTGGATGGGTTTTGATAACCCATTATTAGATTTGTTGAGTTGTTTTGAATAGGAGGGTTCCCATTTAGACATGTATCATTACTAGCATTTTATGAATAATAATTGAGGTAGGGGGGATTTTGAGATGCCCCCTAGTCTTGTTCATGGGATTATCACCTTCTTTTAGGAGTAGCTTGTTCTACTTCCAAGATTCTAATCCTTTGTACTAGAGTTGCGATTAAGTCCGTAGGGGTAGAAGCTCTATGTGTTTCCTCATTTCTAGGATTTTCTCTTCGAGTATTTTCATGGTGGTATGCTTCTTCTCATCCAACATTTTCTCTTTGTTCTTCTCACAAGGAAATTCTTGATGCCTCTTAAGTGTCTTTTGCTTATTGGAGATGTTTTTATAATCACTTGACTTCCTCATCAAGATGAGTATTTGATGTTCTTATGGAAGGTAGATCGAGTCAATGTATCTCTGATCTTACCCTTATGGATTTGTGTGGTGCATTTGGTATGGTTGGATTACTTTCCCAAGTAGGGTTATTGAAAGATAGAGAATGCCTGGATTCTCTTTGATCTTGTTCATAATTAGAATCTTCATAGTCATAGCAGTTGGTGATTGGTGCATCTGTATGTGGCAGCACACACCTATCAAAGGAAGGTGTTTCTGGTTGTCTTGAGGGAATATTCCCTTGGTTCAAATTGGGTTCCGTAATATTTGGGGGTACCATAGACACCACAAAATAAATCATGGAATGGATGATGGTGAAGGTAATCGAAGATGAAGCGGTGGAGAGGAATAAAGTGAAAATGTTTTTGAAGTTATGCTAAATGTTTTGAAGTATTGAAATGGGAATGCAAACTACAAAACCAAAAGATTCTATAATTCACGTCAGGTTCACCAAAATATGTACGCTAAAAATTGTGACCTCAGTTGCTTGGGGCTCTTGGGTCAGATTTCGGCATGCACATGAACCCTTCCCTCCTTGCCATGGGGTGATCCACCATGTCACTCTCACTTTCATGGAAGTAGCTAGTCGAGAGGAGGTGAGAC
Organism: Cunninghamia lanceolata; assembly: GCA_027924645.1. Lineage (NCBI taxonomy): Eukaryota > Viridiplantae > Streptophyta > Pinopsida > Cupressales > Cupressaceae > Cunninghamia > Cunninghamia lanceolata. Next base: position 16,168,717 of record BSBN01000757.1, read on the forward strand.
ATGGTGGGGGTATAGCTCATTGCAGAGCTGGAATTCGTAGAGAGGGGTTGGCATGTCCTAGGGCCTATTGTTGTTGTGTGTTAATGTCTATGTTTCATTCGATGACTATTGTTATAGAGATAACCCTAGTGTTGGGAATTAAGGTGTCTCAACCTTGCTAATTCCTTGTATTATTTTCATTGTATTTATTTATTCATTGCTTATGTTGTAAATTAAATTGTAATTTCATATTGCCATCTTGTGGGATGTGGCATGGTGATGTGTCATCCTACATGGAAGATCACAACATGTAATTTTGTCCTCACATGAAGAGATAGGTGTCCCACTTTTTGGTAGGAATATTTTGCCATGTGTCAGAATCTTGGATGTTGCGTAAGGGAATATTGACCGTAACAGTCATCACAGATTCCTATGATGAAGTTATGACATGTAAGAGTTGGAAATAGGAGATTCTATGACAAGTGAAGACATGTGTTGAAGAGCATCTTTGAAAAAGGCATCTTTAGGTGCCCCAAGGTGGACTATGACATGTAGTAAGAGAATATTCTATTTATAGCATGTGTATGATAGATTCTCTTATAGCTATAAGTTGTAACTACTATGTCAGATTCTATGACGGTTGTAAGAGTCGTAAGAGCATCTGTCATAGCCCATTTTGGAATTAGGTGACCTCTTTGGGATGGGGTGTGTGGACAAGTGTTAGAAGCATCTTACAATGTTGACCAAGTGTCCATAGGTATGGGTTTTGGGCCATGAGGCCAAGTTGGATGCCTATTCCAAGATAGAGGCAATTTTGCCTTGTATTTTCTATATAAATAGGTGCTTGGAGGAGGAGATGTATTATAGGTTTGACAGGTACTGTTATGCTACCAGTTTGTCTTCAGATATGAGTGTCGAAGACTCCTGAGAGCTTGCATTGTAAGTGTATTGTAAACCATTTTAGTTTTGATAATACATTATGCAAGTTTTGGAGTGTGGGATTTTTCACCCGATAGGGGTTTTCCCCATGTATATCTTGTGTCTCTCTTCTTCTATCTCACTTTCTTGTTTATGTGTTTGCTGCAATATCTTTGTTAGATCTATTAGTGGGATTAACATTACTATAATAGTAAGGATAAAATTGAATTTGCACTCTCCTCCCCTCATTAGATTAGTGTAGGAAGCAATTTCCACACACCTAGCTTCCTTTCAGTTGGTATCAGAGCTTGATCATCTTTGGTCCTAGTTGTTGGGTATGAGTTTTTTGAGCTAATCTTAGGTTGGGTGGGAGTGTTGTGTAGAGTATTCTATATTTTGTTGTAGCAAGGAGATGGTAATCACATCTAAAAGGTTAGAGGTTTAGAAATTCAATGGCACTAATTTTGAGTTGTGGAAACTCAAGATGGAGGACCTACTTGTTGATCGTGACCTATGGGAAATGGTATCTAGTGTGAAACCTACAACAATGTCACAAGCTAATTGGGACCTCAAAGATTAGAAGGCTAAGGGTCTCATAAGACTCTGTTTAGCTGACTCTGTCATGTTGAATGTCCATGAGGAGAAGAGCACAAAAGATCTTTGGAAGAAGTTGGGTGATGTGTATCAGGCCAAGTCCTTAGTAAACAAACTCTTCTTGAAAAATAAGTTGTTCACTCTGAATATGGAAGATGGAAGATCTATTGTGGATCACATGAATGCTTTCAACATAATCATTGCATAGTTGACATATGTGGGTGTGAAAATGGAGGAGGAGGATCACTGCATGACCCTACTTTGTTCTTTGTGAGATTCATGGGATCATCTTGTCATGGCTATCGAAAGCACCACTACCACCTTCAAGATGGAGGATGTGGTGTCCTCGTTGTTATCTGAAGAAATGCGGAGGAAGACATCTGAATCAACCAAAGAGGCTCTTATAGGTCATGGAAGATGCAAGGAGAAAGGAAAGAAGAAAGACAAGAAAGCTAAGAAGGGCAGATCCAAATCTCCTGGAAAGTCCAAGGCTCTCTGTTGGAACTATGGAAAAAATTGGGCATTTCTGAAAGGAATGCAAAGAGGAGAAGAAAAATAAGAAGAAAGATCCTGATTTAGATTTTGACAAGTCACAAGATGATGGTCATGCCTTCATCATAGCCCTGGCCATCCATGCATCTAATGATGTGTGGTTGATTGATTCTAGTGCATCATTCCACATGACCTCGCATCAAGACTAGTTCATGAAATATGAATAGTTCAATGATGGAAGAGTGTACCTGGGTGACAAATCTCATCTAAAGATTATTCATCATGGAAGAGTCTTAATCCAATTCCATGATGGATGAGTGAAGGGGATCACTGGAGGTATGCGCATTCTAGGCCTGGCACAGAACCTACTTTCTATAAGTATGATGAATGATGTAGGTGTGTAGGTTGTCTTTTCAAAGGATCAATACAAGATGACTAGAGGATCTATGGTGCTTGTGAAGGGTGCTCGAAGAGGTACTCTATTTCAGCTGGAGGCATGCACTTCATAGTGCAATAGTTCTTTTGACTAAAAGAAATGAGCTACAATCACTTCATCCCCACCATCTGAACGAGCAGTGAAGAAATCTATTGTAACTAGTTCTGATGGTAGTGCAATTGTTATGGAAGCTAAGCTTCCTACTGAAAAGACTATGTTATGGCATTTGAGATATGGCCACATTGGTGAGAAGGGTCTGTGTACCTTGAAAAATTAAAACATCATTAAGGTGTTAAATGATTGTAATCTCAAGTTTATCTTTTGTGAACATTACATTTATAGAAAGCAAAACCATGTTTAGTTTTACTCTAGTTCTCACAAGTGTTCTGGTGTATTGGATCTTATTCATTCTGATGTGTTTGGTCCTATTAATGTTCCTTCAATTTCAAAATTTGTATATTTTGTATCTTTCATAGATGATTATAGTAGAAGGACATGGGTTTATTTTATCAGAAGCAAGACTGAAGTCTTTAGTCAGTTTAAAGAGTTTAAAGCCTTTGTTGAAAATCAGACTAGTAAAAAGATTAAGTGTTTGAGAACTGACAATGGTGGTGAGTTTTGTTCGAAAGAGTTTGATAAGTTCTGCAAAGAGCAAGAGATTGAAAGGCATAAGACAACTCCATATACCCCGCAACAAAATGGAGTTGAAGAGAGGATGAATAGGAAACTGAAGGAGAAGGCTAGGAGTATGCTTAGTGGAGCAAGCCTCGAACAAAAGTTTTGGGCTAAAGTTGTTGCCACTACTTTCTATCTAGTAAATAGATCTCCTACATCAGCTCTTGTTGGTAAGACACCTATGGAGGTGTTTTTTTGTAAGAAGCCTTTAGTTAGACATCTTTGTGTTTTTGGTTATGAGGCATATGCACATGTGCCTAGGGAGAAATGGTCTAAATTAGAGAACAAGGATGTTAAATGTATTTTCGTTGGCTATGGTGTCGGTGTGAAAGGATACAAGCTTTGGGATTTGGTGGTTGAAAGGTGTTATATAGCAGAAGTGTTATCTTCAGAGAGCTAAGACCTTCTTCCATTGTTCTACAACCATAACAGATAGAAAAGAAAGAGGATATGGTTCAGTTTCCTTCTACCTCTGAGAAGAATGAACAGATAGACCCTGTGAGACCTGATGATGAGGAGAGCTCTAGCAGCTTTGAAAGCTTAGAAGAAGAAGTAGAACCTCAACCTTAGCCATTGAGGAGGTCTACATGAACAAGAAAGCAACTTGATAGGTTTGGTTATTCATTACTTGATTCTAGTTGTACTTTTTCTTTACTAACACTGATGAGCCTAGAACTGTGAAAGAGGCTATGGGCATAAAAGATGCAAGTTCCTAGGAGGCCATGGAGGATGATATGGCTTCTTTGGAAAGTAACAAAACATGGGACTTGGTGCCTTTTCTTGATGGATGGAAACCTATTGGATGCAAATGGGTGTTCAAGAAGAAATTCTATGTAGATGGCAGTGTTGAAAATTACAAGGCTAGATTGGTTGCAAAGGGGTACTCACAAGTGGAGGGAATTGATTATGGTGAAATTTTCTATCTAGTTGCAAAGATGACATCCATTAGATTTTTGTTATCTCTTGTAGCTACTTATGATTTAGAGGTAGAATAGATGGATGTAAAGACATATTTCCTTGATGGTGATTTGGAGGAAGAAATCTACATGTCATAGCAAATGCATTACATAGTGAAAGGTAAAGAAAATTTGGTTTGCAAATTGAAAAAGTCTTTGTATGGTTTGAAGCAATGTCCTAGGATGTGGTACTTGGAGTTTGAAATGAAAGATTTAGGGGCAGCCAGGCACATTCTAGGAATGGAAATCAAAAGACATAGAGCTAACATAAAACTTTGGTTAAGATAGAGTGAGTATGTGAAGACCATTTTGGATAGGTTTAGCATGGCAGATTGTAGACCATTGTGTGTTCCTATTTCATTGGGGACAAAGTTATCTATTAGTGATTGTCCAAAATCTCCTAGTGAGGTGGAGGACATGAGCATAGTACCTTATGCTAGTGTTGTTGGCAGTTTGATTTTGTTAGCATGTTTCAAATAGTATATGGTGTAACATCAACACTTGTCTATTTATAGAAATTTTAGGATGCAACATACATCCGCACATCTTTGGTCATAAATGGAAATCTTGTGAAGATTACTACAAATGAATAGAAAGATTAGATTTCATAATTCTACATAACTAGGAACATTACTTCTTGCACTAAATCATGCCAGGGTAGATGTCTTAGTTTCCTCAATTTAGCATTGTCATTATGTCAAATTTCATCACACAGTAGATGAAATATCAATCCTAGTATAAGAATGGATTTTCAAAGGTTGATCCTGCATGAGCCACATCTTTTTGTTAATAAATTCTTGTGCAGTGGTGGCGATGGAGACTTTGCATAGGCCTGAGCAGTTAATGCTTTGTAATGAAGCACTATCAGATCAACGCCAATATATCTCCCTGTCACATTTTTAAATTCTAGCCATTGATCCTGATCTTACCTGGCTTAGTTTGAATGACACTGATTTGGTCCTTTATGAGGTAAGAGAATGATGCTTGTCTTTCCCAATGATGACTTGCCACCTGGGTAGCCCTCCTAACCATGATCCCAAGAAAATATCTCCCCTGCAGTGTAGTTAAGACCATATTCTATAGTTCTACAAGTGAGGGATATGGCCAGAGATGTGGTCTCGATAGAATGATAGACAACCATTGGACCAGTTACATGCAATTCAAGATAACTCTCCAAGTGGCCACATCTATTGGGCAATAGAATGTCATATTCTTGCTTTATTTAATGCACCAATCTCAGCCTTTCAGAATGTCGTGTGTCAAAACTCTCTACCATTCCATAAATACTAGCCAGGGCTGTGAATAATGCTCAGTAGAATGGTGAAAACATTTAAAATTGTCCTTACTTCGGATAGGATCCACCACTATTCCCTTTGCAATAATTGGAAATAGTTTTTTATGGGCCAGTGCCTTATTCCATGACTCCATGATCATTTAGAAGGTCCCCTTGGTGAGGTATTGTGGAATGGAAAAAATATGAAGAAATCCTTTTTTCTTCTTGTTCTGGGCCCACCATCCTTCCATCCTCAACAATCACCAACTAGTTGTCACTCCTTCCACAATTCCGCAAGCACTAATTTTGTCAATATTTTATTGCTGGCAGAATGGCAAAAATAAAACCATATGCTGCCACTTGTCAAAAAAGAGTTAGTAAGACCAGACCTTGGCATCTCAAAAAATAAAGATTTTCAGGATGCGAGATAGAAAAGGTAATTTCTTGGCTAGGGGCCAGTTAGACAATGTTTTAAGGGGGACATTGGGAGTAACTTAAAGCATAGGTAATAGGAGACAAGCAGTCACTGAAGAAATATAACAATTTTGACCATCACATTACTCTCTAGCATGGGGGTTCAGGGTTTAGTGTTTCCTCAAGTATGCAAAGAACCCAAAGTATGGAAATCCATCAACCTAATGACATGAGCTTGAGAAAAAAATTAGAACCTGTGAAAAATTTAATATGGCTCCAACAGTGGCTCTAGTTGGGGAAGTCTGTTTAGCCTGAATAGAGTGAGATCACAAAAGCACTCTGGAGGAGTGGACAAAACACATAATCACCCCAAGCCATTATGTAGAGAAGAAGCAAAACTTGCCCCTGTCAAACATTTTGTTTTCTAGTGACTTCATCAGGTTACTTCTGAGAATTATATCGTGACTCAACCTTTTTATGTCAAACATTTGGGTAGCCCTTAGGATAGCTATTGCCTTCAAATTTTCCCCCTCTACTTTGAACCATAGATGTTTGAAATACACTGTCAAAAAGAAAGTCATTATTTGGTTCATTTATATCCAACCCCTTGAGATAACTCTTTTCCTCTAATTTTTGCCTCTTGCTTATATCTGGAAAATAAACGCAATCATAATCTATTTCATAGTTGGTGCTGAGGGAATTTTCAATCTTTATTGAGTCAATGTTGAACTCAAAATAATCATACTCCATTTCTTTCTCAAAATATGACACTTTGTCTTTACTTTCCATCTCTTGAATCAACCATTCATTCTGCTAGTGAATATGGGTTTTGGAAGCATCATTTGGATGAAGACTTGGGTCTTGATTTATTAATGAAGCCTTCATTCCCCCATATATTTTTGTGTGTTGGGTTGATATAAATTTACTAGCTTCCTTCAGATTGTCTTCAAAGAGTGGATTATCTATCCATTCACATAAATTTATATCCTTTTTACTGAGAAGTTCATAGGTTCATCATAGAGTGGGTTATCTCTTATATGCATCATGTTTGTATATTCTTCATCATCACTATCCTGATAGCCTAGATCATTGTCTGACTCAGAGCTATTACAACTTTGGTGAGAGCACTCTGCTATGTGCTCACTACTCTATGCATTATTGGTGAGGACCACTCCCCCCTGACATTTAAACTCAAGAGAAATTATTTGTCTAGGAGATGAGACCTTATCACTTGATATAAGATACACATTATCATAAATAGGGGTCATATCCTCACAACTTTCTACACATTCACAAGATAGAGGAATCTCCATAACTAATATTTCTTTATGCATCTAGGGATTACTTATCTCATGAGGTACCTCATAAGGTTCTAGGGATTTCATTTTATTTTGAAAATAAGGGGAAGGATGAGTAACAGTTTTATATAAACTTTGAAATCTTTGGTTTTGGTCACAATCCCAATCCCCTTCAATGGGTTGAGTTTCATGTATAGGGTGATCTAGCTTGGACCCACTTGAACTACCCAATCTGCCCCCTCCCTAGCAAATGGGCAGAAAATAAATTCATTTTTCCCATTTTCCACAAACTCACAACCCTCTATCTTTGTATATTTCAAATTATTTTCTATATTTGCGGCCAAAGAATATGCTTGCATCATAGTAGTAGGGTTTCTATCTCTTAGTTGATAACTATACTTTACATTAAATGCACCTAGATATATGATTAGACACATAGCTCATTATGTCTAACATTTTTAGGAATATCCCTCACTATTTTGGCAAATCTTAGATTGAAAGCTGGGATTGATCCCTTATCTTCTTTCACAATCTACATGAGTTCTTTAATCAACATACCTACATCTATTCTTTCCCCAAACTATTCCATTTAAGAAAACTTTAAATCTTTCCATGAAAGAATAAACTAATTAGGTAACCATGCAAACCAATCTCTAAATTCTCCTTTAAAAGTTTGAACAAACAATTTTATGACTACATCTTCACGATCTATTTCAAAATCTCCCATTAAGTCACAAAACTCTTGCAAATGGCTGCTAGCTGTTTTGGATCTGTCATTATTAAACTTTGTTATCTAACTCCTAACTTCATTTGGTGCATGGTTTGGAAACCCACAAATATTACTGAAATCAATGGCCTTATACCTTTCCTTGACAAATTCACTTTGATAAAAGAAGTGTGATTGCTAAGTATACATCTTTTAAATTTCTAAGGAAATTTCTCTTAAGTCTTTGTAAAATACCTAGAGAGAACCCTTGCTACTAGTGTAGATTTTGTTTTGATTTTATGAAAAGTCAGTAACACCAAACTACATTACTAGATCTCTTTCTCATAGAGCTACCACCTCTACTTATAGAGGAATAAAACTTGAAAGCATATCACTTTCCTCTGGATCCAACTTCTAAATCTTGTTTCACAGTAGAGTCATGTAGTACATTCTGAGATATGAAACTTGATGCCCTTGTTTTGTATCTATCATAACTTTAAATAAAAAGAAAATAGTAGAGTCACCATCCTTCTTTTATAAGGAACATAATAATCTGACCTCTTGACTCTTCAACATTCAGGGGAACTTATTTAGTTGAGACCTTTAAGAGAACATGATTTCACTTTCATTTTTTCAATAGAGTCATAAACCTATAAGTGGCTCAACTAGACAAAAGCCTCCTGATCCTAAGCTTTTGGTAATTGAAAGGGAATATATACTTTTTATTATAAGACAGTTTTTATTCTATCCCCAGTAGAGCCGCCAATCTATTGGTGGCTCAATTGGACAAAACCTTCTTGATCATGAGCTTCAAGAATGTTGGTAATAAATAAGGGTATATATAACTCAGGATAAGACATAGTTCTTCTTTCTTCCCCAATAGAGTCACCAATCTATTGGTTGTTTTAAATTCCCAACCCCATCTCAAGGAAAAAATACACAGATCTATAGGATAGCCATTCTCTAATAACTAACATGCCTTGAGGGATTGGCCAATGAACAAGAAATAGGGGTTCAATCCCTCTTTCCTCTGCAATTTAGGCTTTGTGAAACCAAGGAGGGTGCTCCTATTTTTTGGATATCCTTCCCTATTGGGGAAGATAGTGTTCTACTTAAATGGAAGGGGGTTTCATGAAATATTTTCTCAATAACATTGCTCCAATGATAGATATGCTCCTTTAAGACTGCTTAAAGAATCTCTAATAAAGTAAAGAGATGGGCTAATTCCTTCAGCTATTATTCTGTTTCTTTGCAGAGGAACATGTAAAATAATCATAACTTCTAACACCTATTGCTGGAAAGGAAAATGTGCTGACTTCTTTTAAAATAATGATGAGGGTGACTAAAAAGATGTAAGTTTAGCATTATATTTGATGATAGACCAGTGCCAATCTAAGGGCCATAGAGTCAAGAAACTTATAGAAACATCCAAAGAACTGTGATGTAATAAAACTTAGTTTACTGTAAAGATATAGTAATGCCTTACATTAAAATACTTTACTAGTCTTGAAGTATACCATACTTAGTTATCCCTGTAAACTCGAAATACATTCTATATCCTCTGGTAGCCAATTATTTCACTACTTGAAGGAATGCTACAAGAAAAATATACAACACAGGAAAGATTGTGGAGATGAATAAACCTGATCCTCAATCAAATATATTCATAAATGTAAAACTGTATACATGAAGTAGGAGAAAATATACTCTGAAGACTCAACAGAATTTCTAAAGTAAACCATTCAACAAATTATAACATAGTCTTTGTAGATCTATAAGGACATCTTAAAATTTAGAATAAAAATTTAGAAATGTACAACTGATTTATTACAGAAAACAAACTATTTACAATTCCTCAATCAGATTGATCCCATTTTTTAGACTAAGTCTGAAAACATGACCTCGAACCAATGTTTTTTCACAAGCCCTGAATTCCCTTTTATAGAGATAAGGGAGTAGACAAGCTTTAGGCTAAAGTTAAAAGAAGTTACAACTTTGTCAGTAACCAAAAGATGTAGTTACGAGAAGAGGCCATTGTAACCATATTGCAACTATATGTTCAGTTTCCATATTATATGTTGAGGTACCTATAAGACTGCGTGTCCTCTCAATTTAGGCAGGGAAAATAGGCCATGATGCTAATGGGGGACTATTTGATAGATGTCGTTAGAGCTCACATACCCATCATATGCTACCTATTTGTTCAATAGGATCATTCATCGCCCAGATTACCCACCTCAATTTGGAACGACTGCAAGCAACAATATTAGAAGAAAATCCCATTAACTAGAGTTCTTCACTTTATGCCCATTATCATTTGCAAGGATGTGATTCTTATTTCATGATTGAGTGGTCACCAACCAACTCAACTAGACAGAAACTAGATGAAATCACATCAAGCTAGATATGGCAATGCCATCTATCCAGCAAGGGGGGCAACAACAACAAGAAAATGGGAGCACCTTATCTTCATATGCTACATCTGGAGAAGAAACATCCCTACAACTAGAGCTGATGCTTTGTTAGGAAAAGTAGAATAGGGATGAAGGTAAAGAGAGAAATGATTTCCCTCTGCACCTGATACTAATCTACCTAATCACAGACATAGGGAATGACTCGAATTAGGAGATCAGAATCAGAAGTCTCAATCCAAATGAAACAACAGGAAGAAGAAATGTTCATAAAGATTTGTAGAATGTTGCCATTGCTCCTAGATTTTCCCTGCACCACCTATTCCAAAGGAAGAAAACTCCAAGTCTCCTAATTCTGCAAGGACAAGTTGATAGCCATGAGAACAAGGAAGAAAACCCAATAGAATAGGGGAGCAAACATAACAAACAAGAACAGGTGAAAGCCATACTGTCAGCACATTTCAAACAGTATACAGTGTAACTTTAGCACTTGTCTATTTATAGAAATTTTAGGATGCAACATACATCTGCACCTCTTTGGTCCAATTAATTCCAGTCATTTCAAGGCATTTTAGTCATAAATAGTAATCTTGTGAAGATTACCACAAATGAATAAAAAGATTAGATTTCATAATTCTGCATAATTGGTAACATCACTTCTTGCACTGAATCATGCCAGGTCAGATGTCTTGGTTTCCTTACTTTAGAATTGTCATTATGACAAATTTCATCACATAGTAGATAAAATATCAATCCTAGTATAAGCACGGATTTCCAAAGGTCGAGCCTACATCAACCACATCTTTCTATTAATAAATTCCTGTGTAGTGGTGGTGATGGAGACTCTGCACACTCCTAAGCAGTTAATTCTTTGTAGTGAAGCACTATCAAATCAGTACCAACATATCTCCCTATTACATTTTTAAATTTTGGCCATTGATCCTGATCTTAGCTGGCTCAATTTGAATGACATTGATTTGGTCCTTTATGAGGTAAGAGAACAATGCTTGTCTTTCCCAATGATGACTTGCCACCTCGGTAGCCCTCCTAACCACTATCCCGAGAAAATATCCCCCCCACAATGTAGTTAAGACCATATTCCCTAGTTCCACAGGTGAGGGATACGGCTAGAGATGTGGTCTCGGTGGAATGGCAGACAACCATTGGATCAACTGCACGTAATTTAGGATAACTCTCCAAGTGGCCACGTCCATTGGGCAATAACACGTCATATTCTTGCTTTATTTAATGCACTATTCCTAGCCTTTCAGAATGCCATGTGTCAAAACTCTCCACCATTTCCCAAATACTAGTCGGGGCTGTGAATAATGCTTGGTAGAATGGCTGAAACATTTAAAATTGTCCTTACTCCAGATAGGACCCACCACTATTCCCTTTGCAATAATTGGAAATAGTTTTTTACAAGCTGGCGCGTTATTCTGTGATCACTCAGAAGGTCTCGTTGGTGAAGTATGATGGAACAGTGGAAATATGAAGAAATCCTTTTTACTTCTTGTTCTGGGCCCACCATCCTGCCATCCTCGAGAGTCACCAACTAGTTTCACTCCCACAATTCTGCAGGTGCTGAGTTTGTCAATATTTTATTGCTAGCAGAATGGCATAAATAAAACCATACGTTGCCACTTGTCAAAAAAGAGTTAGTAGGACCAGACCTTGGCATCTAAAAAAATAAAGATTTTCAGGATGTGGGCTAGAAAAGGTAATTTCTTGGTGAGGGGTCGGTCAAACAACATTTCAAGGGGGACATCGAGAGTAACTTAAAGCATAGGTAATAGGAGACAAGTGGTCACTAAAGAAATATAACAATTTTGACCATCACATTACTCTCTGGCATGGGGGTTTAGGGTTTAGTGTTTCCTCAAGTATGTAAAGAACCCTAAGTATGGAAATCCATCAACCTAATGACATGAGCTTGAGAAAAAACATTAGAACCTGTGAAAAATTTAATATGGCTCCAACAAGTTCAAGCTCAATTCTGCAAGTTGTAGTCCATCAGACCACATTTTTTTTTTAGGCATTCTATCAAACAGTTCATGTTCCTTGTCCGTGGTACCACATTTTGCATACATGTCTACCAGGGCAGTTGCAACTACAACATTTGAAGGAATCAAGGCTTCCATATACTTCAAGGAATCAAGGAATCAAGGCTTTCATATACTTCAAAGGAAATTTTATTAAATGCATATCTTTTTTTATGATCTTGTTTATCAAGTCCAACAATTGTTAGTTTTTTATTGATAATATTCTATAGATTTTTCATTATGGTCCAACTAGGAAAACTTAAAAATAATCATTGATTGAGTACTAAAAATTGTATTTTTGCTTTGCAACCCTCTCTTTGTTGTTTGCAATAATCCTTCGTGTCATGGTTTCACCCACAAGGAAAAATTATGATAGTGTTACGACTGTAAGAGAATAAGAAGACCTTCTCAAAAGGTAGTGATAGTCATTTGAGGCTGAGAAACACTTAAAGACACATGGATGATAGGGTTACATTGAGAGCCATAAGTAGAAGACATAGGGATGTTTGAAACAATATAGTGAGAAGAGTGTGAAGACATTGGATAGTTTCAATCTAACTTGGAAATACAAAGTGCAGGTCCTGATCAAATGGCATCATGGCAATGATAGTGTTTCTAAAACAATTATGATCATGGTAGAAACACTTCTCAAACTAGAGTGAATATGTTTGCAAATGAGGATGTATGACAATGAGGATTGAAAGGATAGTTTGTGAAAAAGCTTCTAGCTATGCATGAAGAAAACCTACAAGTGATTGTCAAGGGAAAGAGATTCATGCAAAAGACAATGATCATGCAAACATTAAAAGATAATCTTAGAGTCAATGAGAAGAACTATGCAAAGGTTACAATCTTGTCAATGTCTCAAAAGGCATTTAAAGGGGTAAGGAGATAGCCTTCTAGTATGCATTTGACAGTGCCAAACATCATGATAGTCAAGAGTCTTCATGTTAGATGCATGAACACCTAGGACAATACCATAGAGTTCTATTACAAGTGAGAAGCAATAAGGTTGACTGTTATCATGAGCTATCTACCAAGACACATATATTTTACAACAACAGTATCATAATGGGATGTTGATTTCTATATTAAAGGTGATGATATGATATGATAGTTGTTCATGATAGTGATGTGATTAGTGATAGGACCAATGATTGATTGTGTGAAATTGTAATAGTCTGGTAGATGACATAGACTGCATACCTAGGTAACACTAGTAGTGATGAACTATTTTCAAGGAATTTGGAAAAGATATAGTGATGTAAAAGGTAGTCAAGGCATTCAATAGAGGGGTAGTGTTCTACATTGATGGGAGGTAGAGTACAAGTGTAAGCATGCTAGAATAATGAGCTAGGTAGTGGCAGTCATGAGGCATTGTTATTTTATAAAGGGAAAATGCATGACAATAGGTTGACAAGTGATTGGACAATGCATTTCAAGAAGCTACAAGTTTGATTAGGACAATGCATAGCCTAGTCATAAGGCAATATTGTTTAATAACAATCCATGACAATTGAGGCATTCTACCAAAGATGACAGTCATCAGAGATAAGGATAGTTTATTGCTACAAGTAACAATTCACAGTGGCAGCTTATGAACTAGAGGAAGTTGGGTACATGAGAAAGGATCTCTATAGAGATGATAGTGTGATCTTGAACTAGGATAGTGAGCTTCATGGGACTGTCATGGATTTTTTAAGAAGACATCTATGAATTTCTTTATGCATCTATGCTCAGTGATACTCAAAAAATTAGTTTCTTGCTCATTCTTTGAGCTATGTATTGTAACCATGAAGGTTTTTTTAGCAAAGAGAAAGCATTGTAACTTATTTTCAGATCTGTATGTTATTTGTAAGCATTTTTTATCAATAAAACAAGTTTTTTTTACCTTCTCAAAGTTGTTTCATTGTGCAAGCTTCAAAACGGTTGATGTGATTTTGTGGTGATGCTTTTTCCCCTTGATTAAAATGAATAATATACTACTAATTAACGTCAATTAATAATTAAATTGACTAAATATACTACCAATTGATAGAAATTAGTGGACAGTGAATAAATATGACTAAATATATGACCAGTGAAATCAGTGAATAAAAATGACTAAATATACTACCAAATTGATCAAAATGATGATTAAAATTAATGACTAAACACGCTACAAATGGACAGAAATCAATGAATAAAAATGACTAAGTAAGCGACCAGTTAACAACAATCAATGACTAAATCAAAACAACCAATAAATGACTAAAACTGGTTTAGTCATCAATTTGGTCGTGTTATAAATGATTGGCAATAAACTACTAATGATCACATGATCATGTCCAGTCATTTATATGTAGTTTTTAGTAGTTTTTTAATCATATATTATTGTTTTTGTACTAGTGTACCTTGGACACATGGACTAGTCATAGTGTCCACATATCCCATGACGAAAATAGATAGAATAGTGATCACAGTGCCGGAAGGAGTTCTTCATTCCGTGAAGAAAACAATACCTTAGACTTGGGCACCCAAGGCATTGTCCTCAAATATTCCAAATTCCAAACTTTGAAAAATGGCCAGTTATTATCTCTATCTTGTATCTCAATCTTTAAGCATTTGTCTGAATCTATAAATTTGATCATTGTTTTGTATAATCAGGGTTTCTTACATATTTGAGAATTACATTAAGGCATTAATTAGCAATTTTGAGATTCCACATTATTCCAAGTGGTAGCCCAACCTGTTAGGCGAATGTTCTCACTTAGTAGAGATTCAACTTAGTTGATATGTCCTTGAATGTTTGTTGTGAAAGGAAGATCTAAACCCATCATCACTAAAACATCAAATCAAACCCCATCCCTCTTTTCACTACAAAACAAATTCTTGAGGCTTGAAACCAACAGTGATATCCATATAGGTGTTAAATATTCTAGAAAACAAGGAATGCCTTGATTCTCCCTCATGTCTCCTTATGCTAAAGAGATCCTGAACAAAGACCGTAGGATCATCAATGCATGAAAACTATTGACGCTATACTTGGGGCTCCACATAATCAACATTATTAGACAATGTACAAGATGAGATAGTAGGTGTGTAAATGCCTTGAAATTTACTTCTAATTTCTAACTTAGATCCCTTATCTACACTAAGTGCCCTAGGGCTGCAAACACTTGTAGATAAATAACCCTTATGCATTCCATATTACCAATTATTCTCAATGTTTATGGCCATCTCATAAGCCTGATGCAAAGTCAGATGATCTTTATCTCTACACTGGTAACTCATCCTTTTGTTAAAAGCCCCCAAGTAAACAATTAAACTTGTTGCATCATTTGTTCTAATAGCCCCAGGGATGTTCCTCAATGTTTTTGTAAATCTCAAGTTAAATGTTAGAACTAGCTCATCCTCTTCTTTCTCAATGCTCATAAATTTATTGATCACCAAACTTGCATTGATTCTTTCACCAAATTGCTCCATGAAAACTACTTTGAGCTCATCCCAAGAACAAATAGAGCATGCTGGTAAATAAGAGAACCAATCTCTTGCTTCATCCTTTAAAGATTGAATAAATAGTTTCATGACAACATCTTCAAAATCTAACTCATAATCTCCCATTACATCCATAAAATCTTGTGGATGCCTACTTGCTGATCTAGACCTACCACCACTGAACTTTGGTATCTTATCTTTGATTTCATGTGGTACATGATTTTGGAAACCAAAGATATTGCTGAAGTTTATTGCTCTATATCTTTCCATGATAAAACCTTTTTGATAACCTGGGTGAGGCTGCATATTGTACCTTTTCACATTTGGATCCATACCAGGATGCATAGGTTGTGTTGGTTCTCAAATTTATAGTTGGTAAAACCCTAAAAGAATGCCAAGATTTATAATTAGGTTTTGCAACCAATTTAGCCAACTGACAAAATTAACCCCAATGGTTAAGATTCTCTACACTTTGGGCTCTAATTTGCTTAGGTGGGTGTTACCTTATATTTCACAAAATAAATAATTAATCCTCAAATTTGTTGGTGACTTCAGAGCAAATTAAGTGATTTATATAATTTTATCAATTAAATCATCCAATTCACCCAAATCCAAACTGGCATATGATTTGAATTAGGTTTTTTTTTAATTTTTTTGTTCTACTACTACTCCTACACAACAAAAAAGTAAAATTGTAACTTTGAATATGTTACAAGGAAATGATTCTGGAAAAGAATTGATTAGTGTCTTTCTCAACAATTGGGTAGTGGATTCTTTTCACAAAAATATTTGTGCTTTCTATCTAGCCACAACTTGAATTACTTGGCATGGAATTGTTTCTGCCTGACATAAACATGCAAGGTTATTTTTACCTGGCTCTACTTACAAATCCAAATTGAATCCACCAAGTTATAGTGATCTAATCAATGGAATTTAATTCCTCCTTGAGGAAACCCAATTAGACAAACCACCCAAAAACAACTAATGTGTTTTCAAGAATTAAAGCATACCCTTGATATGTTAATTCAAATAACCAGGAGAAACAAATATGGAGACAACCAGATAAAGTAAAACATGTACATTCAACAAGTAATTGAGAACTAGATATATGGCACCAGAGAAATGTAGTTTTCTTTTATTGATATATCTTTGAAGAGTGGGCCTTAGAATGTCTTTTTCCAAAATCAAATTCCCAGAGAGCTTTCCCAAGGTCTTGGTTTCCTTATAGGGGTGAAGGAAGCTGCAAGCTTCAAACCTTTCACATTCCAAAAAGTGGCTTTTCATATACCCCCTTTATAATAGAACTATTACAATATATACTTTTTGACAAGTCTTAAAAAGACCACCAAATATATTTGAATACATATTTGGAAAGCATAAAAACAAGAAAAGACAAAATAGGAGGACCTCCAAGATTTGGTGGTGCCATGTTGATGTCAACTTAAAGCTCATTGCTCCCCTGCATTCTTAGCCTACTTATTCTTCTGTTGTCAGATATTTCTACTCCCATTAGTATACAACAAAATCACTAGGCCACTTATAGTCTTAAATCTGGAGCAAATTAGCCTAGTGATCTTTCCATCTTTTGTCTAGAAATACTTTGGCATCAACAATGAATTTTGTGTATCCTACATTGAGAGCAATTACTCTGTCCAAAATGATATTAAAACTGAGAATATTGATGTTTTCATCTTTCTTCAAAAAATTAATGACCAAAGAAACAATTTGGCCATATTCACTCTTTCATGTATCAAAATCCTTGATCTTTTTATCTTCTATCAAAATGGAAGGTATAAACTGGTACTTGAAAGTGGCAAAAGAATCAATTTCTGCCTGCATTTTTTGGCTCTCACCATTTGCATATTGAAATTCCTCCAGAATCAATTTCATGATCCTTTCTATTAGCTTCAATGAAGCCAGAGCACCTGGATCTCTCTATAAAACTTTACACAAGGTGATTAATGTGTGATGAGTAGGTTGCCACTTCTTATACATTGGATCCAAAATAGAAAGATTGTCCTGCAATTGCTCAATGGCTTGAGACAAGGAAGAATAGAATTCATGCACATCTCTCAGCTTGTCAACAACCAACTTCACTCTGTATTCCAGAATCTTTTCAAACACCTCAAGGATCTTCAATTTGGCCTCATCCTTTTCCTTCTCATTCTACTTCAAGTTTTCAATCTCTTTTTCCAACTTCAATTTTAATGCATTGAATTGCTCAATTGGCATAGTATCGTCACTAGTTTGTTATGGCACAAGGGTTTGAAATGGTACAATGGTTTGGCTCTAAGATGAACTAGCACCCTTCATTTGTTGATTGAGTTTGACATTTTCCATATACAACTTGTTCACTTCATCATTCAGCTCAATCTGAGTTTTCTCATAATCAAGAAATCTTTGCTCCATTTCCATTACAATAGCTTGTGTGAACATTGCAGAATGTATGGTAAGAGTGACTACCTCAACTACTGATGTATCTTGAAATGTTTTCACCATGGCTATTCCCCTAATCTCTTGCACAACATTCAGCAATCTTGGCTTATTGGTGTTCTTTTGGGTTGCCCATATTGCTAGAATCTCTATTTTTGGGTCAAACCCAAAGCCACTGACATCATCCTCATAGTCAAATTTAGAAACCATCATGGGATCATCTTCACTTCTTACTTGGTCAAGTAAAAATATCTTCTTCAACTTAAGACCAAGGATGATCAGCATATTACTTTTTAACACCATTTGTCTAGCCTCATCAGGGCTGACATTTATTTCATCAATCTTCATTTCTTTGAAAGTATGTGCCACAATTTGGTCATGTTATGATTCATCAGCACCCATCTTATTTATTTCAAAATTTTCATCAAAATCCTTCATCTTCATTTTCAACTAAAAATCTTTGAATTCTAGAGTGTTAATGAAGTCATCATCTTCAATAAACCTCATTGAGGCCACAACTCTCTCATCTTCTTGCAATTCAGGCTCACCTTGTGCCTCTTCCTCCATTCTTACCTCTAGTTTATGTGCATATGTTTCTTCACCAACAAGAGGTTGATCAACCTCCTCCTCCCCTCCCATGTTCTTTAGAATGTTGTCTACTTCATCAGTGTCACCCATTCCTTTAGAAATTTCATATGGTAAAGTGGGGAAAGATCATTAGTCTTTTGCCTTTTTGGAGAGGGCTCATCAAGGACTATAGGGTCTTGCACTAACATTTCATCAGGAGCCGGTTCAACAATCATTATTCTAACTGGCCTTTTGATAGGAAGCTTGGTGGCCTTATGAGGCTAGCCCTTTGCCTTACCATACATCCTCTCAAAATTATCAATTGTCAAATCTATTCTCTGCAATAGGTCCTTCTCCTCCATAAAGAATCCTGAAAAATGAAGGTTTTCCTTCTTTTTTTCATCCTCAATCTTCTTCAAAATTTCCCACTTCCTTTTTCTATTATACTCTTTATCAAAGGTGACAAGATTTCTAATCACATCCTCATCAAAATTAATTTGATGGGATATCCCCATTCTAGTGAGTATGAGCTATCTTACAAAATTCATGTGACCCTCTAGATCAAAAACCCTCTTTGTTGTTGATTTCAAAGAATAGCCTACTTTCAAGTAGGCTTGCAACTCTTCCAAGGTATCAAACCCAACTAACCAATCACCAAACACAGTAGATTCAGGAAGGAATGTGCCTTTCTTTTCTTTTTTCATCACATCCTTCTCCATCCAAAGCATCTGCCACATGAACTCAAGGAATGCAATTCAATTTGGCACAAATTTAGGTAACACATGGGGTGGCTAAGTACACCCATAGACTCTAATTATTGTATGGTTAGGAAGAAAATACCAATTAGCAAAGTTATGCTTATGTCCTTGTTGTGTCCTATGAGCAAGAGGCTTCAACATTTCCTTTGTTACAAATTTGTAGGTCTAATTAAACCAATTCCACATAACCCAATAGGAGAAACAAGATGCAAAAACAACCATAATGCAAAGATCAAATGAACAAGCAACAAGGGAACACAAGATATACCCTGGGAAATCCCTTTGCAAGGAAAAACCCAGCCTCCAAAAGCATCCATGCTCACATGTATTATTCAGTAATGTGATGCAGGAGCATCCCTCATTCAAGAGCAATCTTGCATCAACCAAAAACATTTGCATTTTAGTTTGTTTGTAGTTTAGTTTGTTTCTTTTCCAGTTTAGTTCAAGCAGTTTAGTCAAAAGTAGTTTTTGATTTTGGTCTGGCATTTCACCATAGTTGCATTTCATATCTTTTGGAACTAGACTTAGCATCTACATTCATTCATCTACATCATATACAGAATTTAGAGATTGGCATGTCAATACCTGAAAGATATCGCTATCAGAAGTTGACTATTTCCTAGAGTAGAGCATCTTATTATTCACTAGAAACTAGCTAAAAGAGAAACTTGTGGAAGCATTTTCCTGATCTTTGGAGCCTAATGACACATCATTCAATGATCTTTGGTTTGTGGCTGACCTTCCCAGGAGATCTACATATCATTTCACTCATTTTCAAAAGTGTTCTATGCATTTAGGTCCGACCTATCTGTGTACACATGTTACATCTCTTCTTTGGAATTTTTTATCTTCCTTGGTTGATGTGGAGGAATCTATTGATCTGGATTTGATATATATTTATGTAATAGATTCTTAGGAAAGTAGTTGGGAACAAAAGTGATAATAGATAGCTTGGATTTTTACGTGAAGGGAGCTTCAAAGCCTTATCTTATGCATGTGTGTAATCAGGCCTATGAGCCCTAATTGTAAGCTCGCATATTGTCAACCAATCTCTATTTGTATTCTATGGTATATTGAATGACTGAATCTACATTTGTTCTATTTCTTTGAGTTGTTTCTATTGTGTTTACTCTTGCTACATGGTCTGAATAGTTCATTCTATGAACCATCCTACTGTGACTACACCAAGTGGTATCAGAGTGAAACTTTGAATCTTTTGGGAGTGAATTGAGTAAAGTTGGAGAGGAAATTCCATAAGATCTTGTTGTGGATAGATCACCGAATTGAGGAAAACTACTTGTGTTGCAACTAATCGCTAACTGTGAGATAGTTGTCACCTTGTAGCCTGATCACCAAACCTGAGGTAGTTTGCAATTGATCCTAGGAAGAATGTCGCTGAGGAGAGTTACTACTATTAGAACAATGGCTAGAAGAATGGATAAGATGATGGAGATGATGAGAATTATGTGAATTCATTTGGATTCTATTAAAGAAGATAGGTGAAGAGGGTTAACTTTGAGACCTAATGTTGAAAGTGATGAGGAAGAAGAATTTCAAGCTATTGAATAAACTGGTGAAACCCTAGAAGGTGATGAAGAAGAAGAATCAGATCAAGTAAAGATGTTGTGAGCTATTTCAAAGATTGGAAAGAGACTTAGAGTTGATGTGTTGAACTAACTGGTAATGTGAACCCTAAAGAATTGATTGACTAGATAAATGACATGGAAGAATACTTTGAATATGAGGAAATTGAAGATCTAGAGAAGGTGAAATTTGCAAAGACAAAGTTGAAAGGACATGCTGGTATATGGTGGAAAGAAGTTCAGTTGGAAAGAAATAGAAGAGGGAAAGAAAAGATTACAAAATGGGATAGGATGGTGACAAATTTGAAGAATCACTTTATACCTATTGACTATGAGTTGGAACTATTCAAAAGATTGCAAAACCTGAGACAAAAGGAGAAATCTGTGAAGAACACTAAAGAATTTCATAAGATGATCATAAAGACTAGACATAATGAAGTGAGCAAGGAAAAAGTGGCTAGATACATCAATGGACTAAGATTGAACATTCAAGAAGAACTAAGCTTGGTGAGGATGACATCTTTGGAGGAAGTAGATGAGGTAAATTTCAAAGAGGTAGAACATTTTCTAGAGCAGACAAATCATATTTGGAGAAAAACACGTTTGACAGCCTTTTGATGATGATTGTTAGTCATAACAACATGCATAAAAATTTGCACAAAAAACCTTTATTATCTTGAAAAGTATGATCAATTTAGAACAAACTGATGACTCCAAGTCTTTGTTGATCAAATCATGATCTTCTGACATTACTCAAAGGTTGATGTGACATGTTGTTTTCCATTTCAAAGGTCTCACACTATTTGTATTATGAATTGTTGCCTGTATATTTGATTATGTATCTGTTTCCTGTAAACTTACTTCACAAACAAGGTTATTTCCACTATGCTCTACAGATAATAATTATATTTGTAAGTTTGATCAATTCTTCTGAGCATCCACTGTCATGAACTTGTTTTATACTTCTGCACTGTGTATTCAATCAAATAATGTGCCTATAAGCATATATTTACATGCTTATCATTGATATTTATATGTATTTGCATGATATTTGTCATTTTTGACATGCTTCACTCAAAATATGCTCTATATATTCATTTATTTATGAGTTATAGACATATTTCATGTTTATTTTTCTTTAGATTGTATGTTATTTGCAATTGTGAAGGTGATTTGCAATGAAATTAAAAGAAAATTTAAAGAATACTTCTAAATTTGGTGAACCTTTAGCTAGTGAGTCACATACATTCTAGATACATTCATGAAGAGAAAAAATCAAACCATAATTTCACTAGGTTATTCCATAGCTAGGTATGGTAGATGCTAACTTCAAAGGAATAAGGAATGAAAACAACACATGCAGACTGACAAGCACTCCAAGGGAAATAGCTAATCAATGCATATATCTAGATTTCATCTGCTGATTACTCAAGATTTACGATAATTTGTAATCAAAATAGCTTCTCTTTCATTAAGTACTCAAAAGACATGTACATTCACAAAAGCCTTGAAATTAGTCATAATCATTTCAACAATCTAACTTCAATTAATTTTCTAATCATACAAAATGAGCCCTTTACCCACTTTTATAGAACAAGGAGAGGAGGTGGTTACAAGTGACCACCAGTCAAGATTTATCTATCTAGATCAATGATCAACATTCCTCCTTTGACTTAGTCAACATTTGCATATGGGGCACAATTGCCAGTTGGCAACTATCTAGCAAAGCTCAATCATTTGTAAGTTGATTGTGCATATAATTCTATTATCATGCATCTTTACTTATCCTTCATCTCCTTCTTCTTCACTTTCATCTTCTTCTTCATTCTCATCATCATCATCACTATCATCTTCGTGTAGATCACCTTTTATGTGTACCTTTACCATTACCCTAATGGATTCATATAGTTGCACTATTCTCTCAACTTCAGCTCCATCCTGGACCTTAGCCTTTATTACAGCATGCATGTGGGAATGAAACTTTGCTTGAAGAACATACCATTTATTCTTCCTGTTGTTCAACATTTCATTGTATGCTTCCACCTTGGCTTTCATTCTCATGGCCTTATTTATTACCTCTTCTATCAAATGGTGAAGGGGATCTTCTACTGCTCACTTAAAATTGTTATGAAAAGCCTAAACAACAAAATTAGTATCTTGATTTTCTATTTTTCCTTCTACCTTTTCCTTTAAAGTCTCCAAGGTTTCTATTTCTTTTGCCATGATATCATGTAGTTTAATACTTATGTCCCTAAGCTTGCCACTGCATCTCCTCAAGATGTCACATTCAAATCCAGTATCTTCATACCAAATGACCAACAACTATGAAGTGTTATTATCCATTATTTTCTTATCCATAAGTATCTTCATATCAATCCTTTTCATCTCTCCCAAAGCATCTAGATGCTTTTCTAGCTTGAAAGACCTCCTACCTACTTCATTCTATAATTTATCCACTTTAATCTTCAAAACACCCAGAGAATTCCAATTCACTAGGGAGGTTTTCACCACATTTTCTACCTCAAAGATAAAATATATGAACCAATTGTCCATTAATTGTTCCTTATGCTTCATAAGATCTAGTCTTGTCATCTCTTCTTGGGATATGACTGTTAATGGGGTAGTTGGACTAATCGGTGTGTGTTTAGGATCAATTAACCCTTTAATGAAAGAATGCAATTGAGCAATGTGTTCTTTATGTTTCTTGTTCTTATCCTTTTCTCTTTTCACCCTCTATGTCAGAGAATCAATAATATCTTTACCTTCATGACCTTCCTGGTCTTCATTTGTAAAACCTAAATCAATGTTTGTTATTTGAAACTCATCAAGGTCTATTTTTCCTTTCTCCTTTTCAACCGTTGGTAAAGCTATTTGGACTATCCTCCTACTTGTAGTGGGATCTCTTTTAATGGAAGATGTAGGCCTTGCCTTTCTTTTAGGTTTCAACATACTCGCAGTAAACAATGTGGAAACATCAAAATCAAGGACCTCATCTATTTGTTGTAGATTTATTTCTTGTCACAACCAATACGAAATATCACTCCTGGGCTCTTGCTGGTCACTTTGCTCATTTTGAGTATTATGAGACTCTACATTATGCCTTGCCCTTGGTGGTGAATGCTCTTTCCTTGGTTTTTCCTTAGGCATATTCTCATGAGGGGGATCTAATTGAGGTATCTCCTATTGAGGGATTTCTTCCTAAAGTGGAGGTTCTTGTGAAGCGTGTACATTCTAATCATACACCTCCTCTTTTAACCTATCTTTAAGTGGCTCTTGAATATTCTGACTTTGTTCATCGTGGGGCACTTGATCCTATTGATAAGATTGTGTATTCTAACCTTGGGGATCAACTTGATCACCCTCGGTCACATTTTATGTTTCCTTCTCCTAACCTTTATCTTGTGCCAGACTCTGTTCTTCATCCTTAGATGTGCTTATTTCTCCAAGGCTCAATCCTTTCTCATCTGATTCCTCTTTTGATACTGGGTTATTATCTTGATTACTTCTTTTTGTGTGCATTGATGAAACATTTTCATCCTCCACCCTATCTAGGATTTAGTTATCAATTTCCTCATGTGCAGGATCACTATCCTGATTATCCTTATTATCATGCATACCTTCATCTTGATTAATGTTCTTGTTAGGTATTTCTTGATCACCCTTCCTTTGAAGCTAAGCTTCTACCTATTCTTGCTCTAGAGGTGCATTTCCTTGATCTCTACCTTGATTAGGTATCCTCTCATCAGCCTCCTTATGCACTCTAGTTTTTGCCTTTTAAGACTCTAAGGGTGGATCATTATCTCTGTTTTGGTTCATACCTCCCTAGTAGGCCAAGTCTATTACTGCAGAACTAGTGAACTGCTCTACCAGATTAGTCAACCCTAACTGTTGGGCTACGTCTTTAGGATTATCCTATTCCATTTCATCTATTTCAACCTCCTCTTGACTATTCAACTTCTAGGCCATAGGGGTCCCATGAGGAGTCATCTTAGTATTGGCTACTAAAGCCTCCATCTTTTGTACAACAACATCAGTAACTACCTCATCATCTAATAAGTACACTGTGTCATCCAACGGAAGGGATGGCTCTTTTCTAGCCTTATGTCTCTCTTCTCTTTGCTCTTCCACCTTGAATAATATTTGGAATTGGGACCTCATGTTGTAGTTCCTTCATTAAAGTCAGACCACCCACACCTCTTAATATGATAGGGTCAATGTTAACATTTCCCCTCATTGTTGTTTTTTGCTTCTTTAGAGGTGGTGTTTGTTGCACTTTCTTTCTTTTCTTCTTTTTTATCAATAAGTCATCATCTCTAGGTTCTTCACCCAAATGTTCTTCATCCATTGGACCTTCTTCCAATGGCTCTTCTACAATCATAGGAATAGGATTTATGACCTTCTTGCCCTTTTATTTGGCAAGAGTTTGTTGTGCTGTGGTTGTAGATGTAGATGTTGATGCCACATCACCTTTTGGTTGAAGCCTTTTAACAATTATCCCGTACTATGCAAGAACTGCCTGCTTATTTTTGCCTGGCTACTTTTGTTCTTTAGCAAGTAACCTTTCTCCATTAGATTTTCTCTTTTCAATGAGGAAGTCATCATATTCCTCTTCGTATAACTCTTGTCTTTTCTTCTTATTATCTATAGTAAGGGCTACACCCTTCTTTTTCAACTTAGTTACTTCAGCATTTACCCAGTTCTGGGTCAGTTGGATAACCTTTTGCATTATTTGATCAAATGAAGTCTCCTCAGGCTGAGTCAAATTAGGAGCTAAGATGGTGTCATTATACACCTTATTATCCTCATATTCACTAGACATAATCTTTCCATCATCCTTATGCAACTGTGCAGGCACTAAAATACAGTCAAAGGTCTAGATCTGATTGAGTGTGAGCCTTTGATAAGTCCTCCTAACCTCTGCTTCATCATCACAATTAGTCCAATAATCTTCAAGGTGCTTTTCATGTATTTTTTTCCCAATAATTTCTGCATACTGCCATATGGGTCATAAGACCTAGCTATAGAAAATTGCTACAGATGCATTATCTTTAATCCTCCAATAGCATCTGTAATACTTTGTCTGTCAGGACATAAATACCAGCTATGAATACTAGAAACAACACAGGCGGGATCTTCCCTTTCTCCAAATGGGCCTCAATTGAGGTTGATACCTGTCTAACAAACTCCATTAGAATGACCTTACTAGTGGGGTATTTGGGTAACATGAGGGAATGCCCCTCAAATCCTTCTATTGTCATGTATGAAAAGGTAGGGAACTGGATAAACCAAGCCCCATATTTGTAGATAACAGCTTGAGCTTCCATACTTAACCTTTTTGTTCTATCTTGTTCCATGGTCTTGACCAGATGCATAGAAAAGGAGTCATTCACTAACTTGTAATTTTGGAGGTATTCCCTCTTTTTCACTTGTGGGTAATGTTCCCATATGTTTACATCACCAGGATTGTTTCCAACCTTGCCCACCATTTGTAAAGCATTAAATGTGCCTCTAAAAGAATAGGCATATACGACATAAGAAGTCATATGGAACATACACATTTTACCACCCAGCCTTCTCATTCCTTCATCTAAACTGTCACTGGTGATCTTGGCCTAGAGAGGCTTGTTATCTAAATACTATACCTTTTAGATAATCCCATACATCTAATTCTCAAAGTTCCTGGCATGTTGCCTCCCGGTCATCCTACTTAACATGGCCATCATATACTGATATTCTTCAGCAAAATCAAATTTAAACAAGTATTTGGACAACTTAGCAAAAGCCTTGTAAGTGCTACTCTTATTCGTCGACTGATACATGATTCTCCTATGTTCTTTTTCATTACCACGATATTCTTTCTCCAGTCTACATAGGCTCAATCTGACCACATTATTCCCTACAGTTAAATTGAATGTAGAGGTAATGCCCTTGATTGAGAAATTAGCATACACTCTGTCATGCTTCTCTACTCTTCTAGTCTCAGGGTTATAATTCCATGCACATTCAACCACTAATTCAGTAGCCTCCATATCATAGGGAAATCCCCTGGTGTGCCACATCCCTATGGAATATATTATTTGCAGTATAGGGTTTCTACTTCCATTGTCTAACCTTCTCATATAGGCATTCAAATTTGTCTTCCCTTAATGCGTGTCATCTATCATCCCATATCTGAATCCTACCCCCTCGGGTTGTAAGAACAAGGGTTTCAAGATTTCTGAGTTAGATCTATTCCTTCTGATATCCATTAAATCCTACGATAAAGACATGTAGGAATACACACAACACTGAGAAGGGGGGTGAATCAGTGTTGTTAACAATTTTAACACTTTTTACTCCTTTTGATTAATTTAATTTCACAATTATAGAATTCTTCAGATAGAACAAAGAAAATATGCAGAGTATCAACACAAGACTTGACACAAGAAATTTCTGGAGTGGAAAACCCTCCTGGGGTATAAAAACCACTCAACTGCCTCACTGGCTTAACACAAATTTCAGACTACAACTGCCTCACTAACATTACAATTCTACCTCACTGGCATATTGTACTTCTCTGCATGTCTCACTGACATTACAACATCAGAAATTTATTGAAAAGAACAAATCAAGGGATTTCTCTATTTCAATAATCACAATACCTTATTTCTCCCTTTTAAAAAGAATCAAATAAATGTATTTTTCCTCTGCAACACACTTCAAAAACAATTTACAATAATATAAACTCTCTGACTGCAAAATTGAAAAATTAACCTTCTCTGAAAATGATTATCTTTCAAATCTTCAATCTGCTCTGTGACACTTCAACCTTGATTGCATCATCCCATCAACAAGAAATAATACTCTGCTCTTCATTCATAAAAACCTTTCAATCTGGATTGCACCATCATACCTGCAAAAATTCATCTCATAACAAAATCTCTCATCTTCTCAAAATCTCTCTCATCCTCAAAAATCCTCCTCAAAACTCTACAACTCAAAATCAACTTTTTTTCTCATGCTCTGAAAAACCTTTTTACACTCTTCAAGATCATCCCCTTATCTGCAATAATTATTCACCTCCCATACAAAATCTCTCTATATACAAAATAAACTTCCATCAAACAAAATCTTCAAAATCGGTTCATCTTCCAACACCATGTTTTTTATTCATATCACATTCTCTGAAAGAAAATAAAACTAAAAAAAATATCATGAAGATCAACTTCTTTTCATATTCTTTGTTGTAGAAAACTTTCCAAATTCCACTCTTACTCTTACCAAAAATTCCAATTTGAAAGTCTCTTCATACTTGGTGAAAAAACCATGAAAATAGCAAGCTTTATTGCCTTCTTAGAACACAGTAGTTGTCAAATTTAATAAGGGAAACTAACCATTTGAGGCAACTCCAAGTTCAAACCTTATCCCTCTGATTCGCGCGGCCTACCACATGAAGATTCAATGATGATCGTTGATTAACCTTTTCCCGCGGAGCACACAAAACAGTAACCGGTGACTGGGCACCCTAGGCAACGGGGCCGGTAGAAATCACGACCATGTAACCCTTAAGATGTCACTTAAGTGACATGAACCTGCCAAGCCGGTCAACTGCCGATTATAACAAAAAAGTGCAATATTGATGACAGGCAGTATGGTTAGGAAATATAAGTGTTGAGGACAATTTTTAAGACTAGTTAAGTGTTAAGCAAACACAATTATCACTTAAATACTCAAACCTCAACATATCTTTAGCATTGAATTGTAAACTATACATCATCAGATCTGCCACTGTCATGAAGCCAATTTAGATGAAATTAATATAATGCATATTAACTTTTGTCAAATGATACAAGCCCTTGCCCTGATTCAATATTGATAATATGCAATGAATTCCACTAATCAATATGACAGACCAACATAAGAGATGCCAATGATTAAGCAATTGTAATCCTCTGAAATGACTAAGTCAGAACATCTTCACACAAGATCAAAACTGATGTCATTACCATGAAGACCATGTCACTGATGAAAACCATGTCACTGATGAAGACCATATCATTGATGTCATTACCAAGAAGACCATGTCACTGATGACACTGATTTCATTACCATTTTGGCATCAAAGAAAACCACCATCATTTTGACATCAATGAAAAGGCAATATGCTCAACTGTGAAATGTGCTACAAAACTCCCCCTTTGTCTTTGACATTGATGGCAAAACCATAACTCTTTTCTCCCCCTTGACATAAAATTGTCAAAGGCAAAAAAAATACCACAACCAATAGAAGTCTTGTTCTTATAAATGCAATCCTCCAAAAAAAATACTGTCAAAAACCAACACTCTACATCACACTGATCAAATGCACAATACTGTAATGCTACCAATCACAAAAAATATGTACAAAAAACTATATACATACTGTGTACAAATGAGATTCAGGACATCAAAAATGATCTAGAAGACAACTCCCCCTGAATCTCATATCTCTGTAACTTACTGAAGAGAGACAAGAGACAGAACTCCTAATCTCTATCTCAGAGTTTCAAATGTCTCCTTTGGCAAAGGCTTTGTGAAGATATCAGCTAATTGATCACTAGTATGCACATATTCCAAAGCAACTTCATTTTCAATCACCTTTTCCCTTAGAAAATGATATCTGATAGCAATGTGCTTAGTTCTTGAGTGCATTATAGGATTCTTTGACATATTGATAGAACTTGTGTTATCACAAAGAATAGACACAGGCTTTTTAACCTCAACCTTAATATCAAGAAGTGATTGTACCATCCAAAATACCTGTGTACAACATGATGAAGCAGCAATGTACTCAGCTTCAGTTGTAGATAGAGAAACACAATCTTGTTTCTTACTATGCCATGCAACCAATCTGCCACCCAGAAAGAAAGCTGCCCCACTTGTGCTTTTTCTGTCATCAGGACACCCTACCCAATCTGCATCTGTATAGGCAAGAAGTGTAAAATCATTGTGTCTAGGATACCATAAACCAAAATCAAGTGTACCCTTAATATATCTAAAGATTCTCTTAACAGCATTCAAATGTGATTGTTTAGGACAAGCTTGAAATCTAGCAACCAAACAAACAGCCTGCATAATATCAGGCCTAGAAGCAGTGAGATATAAAAGACTCCCAATCATAGATCTATATAGAGACCGTTCTACTTCAGGTGATTCATCATTTTTACTTAGCTTATGCCCTGTCTCCATAGGAGTACCCAAAGGTTTGCAATCATCCATTTGAAATCTCTTTAACATCTCTTTGGCATATTTATTTTGTGAGATAAATATTCCCTTTTCAAGCTGAGATACCTGAAGACCAAGAAAGAAAGACAATTCTCCCAACATAGACATTTCAAATTTTGATTTCATGATGTTAGGAAATGAATGACTCATATCATCATTGTTACTACCAAAAATGATATCATCTACATAAATTTCAACAACCAAAATATCTTCACCTTTGATTAGATAGTATAGATTACTGTCCACACCTCCTTTTGTAAACCCCTGTTCTTGCAGAAACTTATCCAGTCTATAATACCAAGCCCTTGGAGCTTGCTTTAAACCATATAAAGCCTTTTTCAACCTATAAACATGATTTGAATTATCTTTATTCACAAAACCTTCTGGTTGTTCCATGTAGACTTCTTCTTCAAGATCTCCATTTAGAAATGCTGATTTTACATCCATTTGGTAAACTTTGAAATTTTTATAAACTAAAAAAGCTAAAAACATTCTTATAGCTTCTAATCTAGCAACAGGAGTAAATGTTTCTTCAAAGTCAATACCTTCAATTTGTGAATACCCTTTGCAAACTAATCTGGCTTTGTTTCTAACAACTTTACATTTATCATCAAGCTTATTCCTAAACACCCATTTTGATCCAATAACATTCTTACCTTCTGGTCTTGGAACAAGTTCCCATGTTTTGTTCTTTTCTATTTGACTTAACTCCTCTTCCATGGCTTTAATCCAGGCTTCATCTTTGCTGGCCTCAACATAACTTTTAGGTTCCATTTCAGATATCAAGCATACATGTGCTTGATTATGTGTAGCTGCAAGCTTTCTTCTCGTTACCACACCACTGTCCTTGTCCCCAATGATCAACTCATTAGGATGATCTCTTTGATATGCCTTTGAAGGAGTCTTTGTCTTAACATCAACAGATTTTTCAGGATCTTCTTCCTCTACCTGAATTTCTTCTTCCTTTTGTGAATGATGATCAACTTCATTGTCATGAATCAACTGCATACAGGGCTGCAAAACCTCATCCACCTTAACATTAATACTTTCAATTATTCTTTTGAGCCTATTGTTAAAACACTTATATGCCTTTCTATGTGTAGAATAACCAAGAAATATGCCTTCATCACATCTAGACTCAAAACCACATAAGCTATCATTATCTTTCTTGATGTAACACTTACTTCCAAAAATTTTAAAATACCCAACATTAGCTGACTTACCATACCAAAGTTCATAAGGAGTATAATTTGACTTTACCCTTAATTGAACTCTGTTCAAAGTATATACAACTGTATGAACAACTTCTCTCCAATAGACATTAGGCAGATTTGCATCATGTAGTAAGGTTCTTGCCATTTCTTTTATAGTCCTGTTTTTTCTTTCAGCTACCCCATTTTGCTATGGAGTTCTAGGAGTGGAGAATTGCCTTCTTATCCCATGTTTTTCACAATACTCCTCAAATTCCTTTGAAGTGTACTCTCCTCCATTGTCTGACCTTAAACATTTTAGCTTGAAATCAGATTCCTTTTCAACCATCTTCTTGAAGATTTTGAATCTATCAAATGCCTCTGATTTATGCCTTAAGAATGTTACCCATGTCATTCTTGAAAAGTCATCAATGAAAAGCATAAAATATTTTTCTCCTCCCAGAGCTTTAGTCCTTGTAGGACAACACAAATCTGAATGTACCAGCTACAGAGGTTTTGAAGTAAAATACTCCTTAGGCTTGAAACTAACTTTGGTTTGCTTACCCAACTGACACTCTTTGCATATAGTATTACTTGGTTTTGAAATATGAGGCATATTTCTAACATTGTGATTCCTGCTGATTCTCACAAGATTGTTAAAATTAACATGACCAAGTCTTTTATGCCACAACCAGCTTTCCTCAATTTGACCCATGAAACAGATATGGCTATCAACACTTTTAGTTTCTGAGTTATGAAGATTGTAGATGTTACCACTAGTTCTTAGACCTGCTGCAATAATTTTACCTGATTTCTTTTTGATCTCACATCCATGTGCATCAAAAACCACATTAAAACCATTGTCACATATTTGACTGACACTTAACAGGTTGTGCTTCAGTCCTTCTACAAAATACGCATCATGTAGTGGTGTTTCATCATCAAGAAGAATTGTACCTTTGCCTCTGATCATAATGCAATCATTATTTCCAGACATAACAGAACCTTCATTAATGTCTTCAAATTTAACAAACTTATCTTTGTCCCTTGTCATGTGGTTGGAGCAACCACTGTCAATCACCCACTGTTTCTTCTTTTTGGCATGAAAAGCAGCTTGTGCAATCATAACATCAAAGCTCTTATTGATTACCTTAGGTTTCCAAACAAGCAACTTCTTTTCAGAACTCAAAGAAGACAAACCTGAACCAGTATTCCTTGTTGTTTGCTGCATTTGCAAAGAAGGTCTACAAAATTTTGCAATATGCCCAAAAATTTTACAATTGTGACACTTCAAACTTCTTAAAACATGAATGGGTTCCTTGGAAATAAATGCATTTCTCTTCTGACACCAAATCTGCATTCACTGGCTTTATGTCCAAACCTGTTGCAACAAAAACAATATCCAGTAAAGTGAGCATTATACCTGAAAGTATCACTCCTGTTGTAGTTTGTTGTCCTTATGATTGATTTGCCTTTTGTACTAGCCTTTTGAGAACATTGTCCCTCTTCAAATCCAAGACCTGATTTATCTTTGAATCCTTTTTGTCTATCAAGAAGATCATCAAGTTTATCACTACTTCTGCACATATCAAGTCTTCTTCTCAGATCAACAATTTCAGCTTCAAGTGTATGACATTCCTTGTCCTTGTTATTCAACTCTTTGTCTTTATCATCAATAATTTTCTTGCTTTCTTCAAGAGAAAGAATTAGACCAGTAATCTGTTTCTCATAACAAGTTAACTTATTATTCATGATATCATTTTCCTTTTGAAACTAACTTCTTTGTGCAATGATTTCCTTTTTAAGTTTCTTGACTTGACTTAATGCACACATCAATTCTCCTTCAAAGTCAATAACAGCTTCACAACTATTTGATTGTTCCTCACATTTTTCATTTTGAACTTCATTTAGAATAGTCATAAATAAAGTCTGTGCATTTTCATCAAGAAAATCATCTGAATCACTTTCAGTCATATCAACATTTTTGATAAACAAACTTCTTTTCTTTCTGAAATTATTTTTCCTTCTAGAAACAAACTGTTTCTTTTTAAACTGTTTCTTGTTTTCATCTTCATCACTGTCTAGGTCTTTGTAAGGACACTGAGCTGCATAGTGTCCAATCTTTCCACACTCAAAACATTTGAATGGAAGCTTACCTTTGTACTTACCAACAGATCCCTTCTTCAACTTGCTTACAAGAGATATTTCTTGATCATCATCCAATTCTTCTAAATCAGAAATCTCCTTTTCTTTTCTGACTGATTTGAAAGCAGCTTCTTTACTTGAAGGTATGTCATTACTAATTCTCATCTCATAAGCAATGAAAGTGCCATGAAGTTCATCAAAGGTAACTTTGCTTAAGTCTCTTTCTTCAACTGCAGACACTTTGGATTCATATTTTGGATTTAAAGTCCTTAAGACTTTTGTAACAACTGTCTTCTCTTCCAGTGTATCACCAAGTCCTCTGATAGCATTTACAATTTCTTGGACCCTTAGAAGATATTCTGCCACTTTCTCATCATCACTCATTCTGAGACTTTCAAATTTAGCTCTGTAGGATTGTAGTTTTGCTTCTTTGATTTTATCATCTCCTTGATAAATATTAGATAGTTTGTCCCATATTTCCTTGGCTGTTTTACACTCCATGATTTTGACAAGTATGTCATTGGTAAGAACACAACATAATGCATTTTTAGCCTTAGCATTATTTTCATATGCCCTTTTCTCATCAGCTATGCTAGGAGGATTTGTAGCAGTATATGCAGTAACAATGGTAGCATACACATCATACCCCAGAGATGACAAATATGACTCCATCCTGAATTTCCAAAAAGCATAGTTAGAACCATCAAACACAGGTGCTTTATAATTTGAGTAACCTTCTTGACTTGCCATGATAAGTATTCCAAAAATATGATCTACCCAAGCTGATTAAGCTTTGACAGGGTACCAGGCTCTGATACCAATTGTAGGAATACACACAACACTGAGAGGGGGGGTAAATCAGTGTTGTTAACAATTTTAACACTTTTTACTCCTTTTGATTAATTTAATTTCACAATTATAGAATTCTTCAGATAGAACAAAGAAAATATGCAGAGTATCAACACAAGACTTGACACAAGAAATTTCTGGAGTGGAAAACCCTCCTAGGGTATAAAAACCACTCAACTGCCTCACTGGCTTAACACAAATTTCAGATTACAACTGTCTCACTGACATTACAATTCTGCCTCACTGGCATATTGTACTTCTCTGCATGTCTCACTGACATTACAACATCAGAAATTTATTGAAAAGAACAAATCAGGGGATTTCCCTGTTTCAATAATCACAATACCTTATTTCTCCCTTTTAAAAAGAAACAAATAAATGTATTTTTCCTCTGCAACACACTTCAAAAACAATTTACAATAATATAAACTCTCTGACTACAAAATTGAAAAATTAACCTTCTCTGAAAATGATTATCTTTCAAATCTTCAATCTGCTCTGTGACACTTCAACCTTGATTGCATCATCCCATCAACAAGAAATAATACTCTGCTCTTCATTCATAAAAACCTTTCAATCTGGATTGCACCATCATACTTGCAAAAATTCATCTCATAACAAAATCTCTCATCTTCTCAAAATCTCTCTCATCCTCAAAAATCCTCCTCAAAACTCTACAACTTAAAATCAACTTTTTTTCTCATGCTCTGAAAAACCTTTTTACACTCTTCAAGATCATCCCCTTATCTGCAATAATTATTCACCTCCCATACAAAATCTCTCTATATACAAAATAAACTTCCATCAAACAAAATCTTCAAAATCGGTTCATCTTCCAACACCATGTTTTTTATTCATATCACATTCTTTGAAAGAAAATAAAACTAAAAAAAATATCATGAAGATCAACTTCTTTTCATATTCTTTGTCGTAGAAAACTTTCCAAATTCCACTCTTACTCTTACCAAAAATTCCAATTTGAAAGTCTCTTCATCCTCGGTGAAAAAACCATGAAAATAGCAAGCTTTACTGCCTTCTTAGAACACAGTATTTGTCAAATTTAATAACGGAAACTAACCGTTTGAGGCAACTCCAAGTTCAAACCTTATCCCTCCGATTCGCGTGGCCCGCCACATGAAGATTCAACGATGATCGTTGATTAACCTTTTCCCGCGGAGCACACAAAATAGTAACCGGTGACCGGGCACCCTAGGCAATGGGGCCGGTAGAAATCACAACCATGTAACCCTTAAGATGTCACTTAAGTGACATGAAACTGCCAAGCCGGTCAACTGCCGATTATAACAAAAAAGTGCAATATTGATGACAGGCAGTATGGTTAGGAAATATAAGTGTTGAGGACAATTTTTAAGACTAGTTAAGTGTTAAGCAAACACAATTATCACTTAAATACTCAAACCTCAACATATCTTTAGCACTGAATTGTAAACTATACATCATCAGATCTGCCACTGTCATGAAGCCAATTTAGATGAAATTAATATAATGCATATTAACTTTTGTCAAATGATACAAGCCCTTGCCCTGATTCAATATTGATAATATGCAATGAATGCCTCTGATCAATATGACATACCAACATAAGAGATGCCAATGATTAAGCAATTGTAATCCTCTGAAATGACTAAGTCAGAACATCTTCACACAAGATCAAAACTGATGTCATTACCATGAAGACCATGTCATTGATGAAAACCATGTCACTGATGAAGACCATATCACTGATGTCATTACCAAGAAGACCATGTCACTGATGACACTGATTTCATTACCATTTTGGCATCAAAGAAAACCACCATCATTTTGACATCAATGAAAAGACAATATGCTCAACTATGAAATGTGCTAAAAGACATGCATTTCTTACCCTAACATGTTCGTATGGAGGAGGATTTGAGGATATCATGCATTTCATAGCAGCTCAATTCAACATTTTTAATTCATTTCATGCATCACTATACTGACTAACTTAATAAAACCATTTTACCTTGTGATTTGTAGTAAATGATAAAAGAGAGGGTTTTAACTTAACTTACCTAATAATCACCCTCTTCTTTCACTATATGACTGATAATGGGACAAATGTGAATACACTGTATCATCCATTATGTTTCGTCGAGTTGAGGGTCCTGTTCCATTTGCATATGACAGTGATGCACTAACTTTCAGGGCTCTATAAATTTCAATTATCATAGGGTAAATGTAAATAACTCCTAAAATTTAGTTTTAAACCAATCAATACAACAAATTAGGGCACGTGCATCACTTTGTTTAAATCCATTGATCATTCGCAAGATGTTCGTGGATGATGCCAAGTGTCAAGCCTTCATTTGAAATCGAGAGGGCGCAGCCTACTGCTGGGCTCACATTTAATGCTAGAGGATGATCTCTTAGAAGATCAAGGATATTTAAAAATATGACCCTCCAAGACAATCATTTACTAATGATCAGGGTGATTTGGCCAACCTTCGACTAATAAGCAAGATCAGGTCACATTACTTTTGGCAATAAATCATGATAATACTATGTTCATATGACCCAAAGAGTTTTGCCACTTGGCATCATTGGATTGGTTGTTGCGAAGCCAGACATATCAGGTCATAAAGTTCAAAATGAGGGATATTGGTAATATCTGGGTCTTTGACACTCAGGAATATCCTCCTCATTTGAAAATGTAGGGGTGACATCATCAACTTATGGACTTCAATAGTTATTTGTGAAAGATGATGTCATAGTCATATTTTCTAAGGTCAGGGATATTTTGAAATGTGACCTCTTTAGGTTAGATCATGATGACATCATCATGCTATCATGTTCTCTTTCTTATCAGGTTATGGTGACGTCATCATCATTTTAAGAAATATGATAGATGTTTTGAAATGTGACCTTACGCGGATCAGGTGTACTGATTGCATCATCATCATGATAATCTCTTCTATTCATTGGAACTAAATGACATCATGGTCATATTTGCGAAGGGTGATATTTGCAAAGGGTGATATTTTGTAAGATGACAGATATTCAGAAATATGACCCTCTGGGTGTGCAAGTCCTTGACGGGTAGATATTCGTCTTCATTTAAGTTTGACATTCACATATTGAGGAACAAATGACAATCAGGTGATTTTTCTAGGTTAGGGTCATGTTAATGAATATGACTGATATTTAGAAATCTGACCCAATGGGAAATATCTGGGTTGACCAATCTTTGACTTAGCATAACTTTCTATCCTTAAACAACATCAGGGTGATCCAAAAGTCAAACTTGCTTAGAATTTTGTGCTCTTTCTAATTATAAGGTTTGTACTAGCAAATTCCAACCTTAGCAACTAATCCCTCTTTGTGATGCACATGCATAAGCCAGGGTGACATAGACGACTGAATTTTACCAAACCGCCCAAAGCAAGAAAGCAAAAACAAGTACAAGCAAAAATGTTGGGTCCCTATTTTGCTAAGACAAAATGGGGCATGTTGTGTAACCACACAACACAACCTAGGTAGGAAGGATGGTAGAGATAATAATGCTTACCAGAGAGATGCCAAATTTTTACTGAAGAGGAAACCCTAGTGCATACCTGAATGAAGGATATAGAAGAGAAGGAAGAGGATTTGATAAGAGAACATTTAGAGGTACTTATGTCAAGTGTGGGGGTGAAGGACATAGAGCATTTGAATGTAATTAGGGAAGTACAAGTAAGAGGACAAAAAATACTAGAAGAGTAGCCTATGTGGAAGAAGAACATGTTAAACCACTGAGTTTTGTTGGCAAACTGGAGAAAGGAGAATCACTTGTGATGAGGAGAGCACTATTTCAAGCAGAGATAAATGAGGAACCACTGCAAAGGAAGAGCTTGTTCAGAACTAGATGCAAATCAGGAGGTAAGTGTTATAAAGTTGTAATTGATAGTGGTAGTTCAGATAACCTAGTCTTAGAGGAGATGGTGACTAAGATGAAGTTGGAAAGATTGAAACATCCTAAGCCATATTAGATAGCATGGATTCAGGATGATCATAAGGTACTGGTGAGTGAACAATGTTTGGTGACATTTCATATTGGATCTTATCATGATGAAGTCTTGTGTGATATTATGCCTATGGATGTTTGTCATATCTTGTTGGGTAGACCTTGGCAGTATGATAGAAAAGATATACATGATGGGAGGAATAATACATATACTATAACATCAAATGGAAAGAGAATTAATTTGATTCCTTTAGAGGATGATCCTAAAGACGTGGTATGTGGGAATGCTAGAATTTGTTTGGTAGATGGAAGAAAATTTTTGGATGGCTTGAAACATGAGAATATGTGTTACGCCTTGATTCCTAAGAAACTTGAAACATTGAAGAAAGATACTGAACTGGAAGAGATAAGAGAGTTGCTAACAAAGTATGGAGACATCATATCAGATAATGTACCTGAAGGATTACCACCTATAAGGAGTAATAGTCATCACATGGATCTTATACCAGGAGCAAGTTTACCTAACAAAGCAGCACATAGAATGACACTGGTAGAGAATGAGGAATTGAATAGGCAAATACAAGAGTTGTTGAGGAAAGGTTTGATTAGAGAAAGTTTGAGTCCTTGTGTAGTACCTATAGTGTTAGCACCTACTAAGGATGGAGAATGGAGAATGTGTACTGATTCTAGAGCAATAAACAAGATCATAGTTAAGTATAGATTTCCTTTACCTAGGATGAATGATATCATGGATTGTTTGAGTGGAGAAAAATATTTCACAAAGATAGACTTGAAGAGTGGATACCATCAGATTAGAATCAGAGAAGGAGATGAATGGAAGACTGCTTTTAAGATAAATGAAGGATTGCATGAGTGGTTAGTGTGCCCTTTGGATTGACAAATGCACTGAGTACTTTCATGAGATTGATGAATGAAGTTATGAAGAAATTCTTGGGTAAGTTTGTTATTGTATATTTGGATGACATTCTGACTTTTAGTAAGACAAAAGAGGAACATTTGTGGCATATTAGACAAGTTTTGCAGAGGTTGAGAGAAGAGAAATTATTGATTAACATCACGAAGTGTAGTTTCATGAAGGAAAAATTAGTATATTTGGGATTTGTGATTTCTATGGAAGGATTGAAGATGGACCCTGAGAAAGTGAGAGCAATTGTTGAATGGCCTACACTAGATAGCATTGGAGAAGTGAGATCATTTCATGGATTGGCTAGTTTCTACTGAAAGTTCATCATAAATTTTAGTTTAGTTTGCAACCCTGTGACAGAGACAATGAGAGGTGACAGAAAGGATTTCAAGTGGACATCCAGAGTAGATAAAAGATTTGAACTATTAAAGTAGAAGGTGATAGAGCAACCTATTTTGGCATTACCAGATTTCAACAAGGTATTTCAAGTTGATTGTGATGTAAGTGGAAGTACAATTGGAATAGTGTTAAGTCAAGAAGGTAGACCAGTAGCATATTTTAGTGAGAAGCTGAATGATGCAAGAAGAAGATATTCAGTTTATGATCAAGAGTTCTATGCCATAATTCAAGCCTTGAAGAAGTGGAGACAATACTTGTTGCCTAAGGAGTTTGTGTTGTATATAGATCATCAAGCTTTGCAATATTTGAATAGTCCAGGTAAGTTGAATCAGAGACATATGAGATGTGTAGAGTTCACGAAGATTTATACTTTTGTGTCGAAGCATAGGAGTGGTAAATCAAACAAAGTTGTTGATGCCTTGAGTAGAAGAAGAAACTTGTTGACATAAATGAGAGTTGAAGTGTTTGGTTTTGATGAATTGAAGAACATGCATGAGGGGGACACTGATTTTGCAAAACCTTGGAAACCATGTAAGGAACCTGTTGTGACAGATAGAAGTAAGTGGCTGGACTATTTCATTCAAGAAGATATGTTGTTTAAAGAAAGTCAGTTGTGCATACCTAGAAGTTCAATGATAGATAATTTGATCAAGGAGAAACATAGTGGTGGATTGGAAAGACATTTTGGAATTGATAAGATAGTGGCTTTGGTGAGTGAAAATTACTTTTGGCCTCAAATACATAAGGATGCTAGGAGATTTGTGCAGAGTTTTAGAGTTTGTCAAGTTGCAAAAGGGAATAGTTAGAACACTAGATTGTATAAACCTTTGATAGTACCAGAGAGACCTTGCAATGACATAAGCATGGACTACCTAAGACACAGAGAGGACATGATTCAATATTTGTAGTGGTTGATAGATTTTCAAAAATGGCTCATTTCATACCTTGTAAGAAGACAACTGATGCAGTGCATGTAGCTAACCTATTTTTCAAGGAGATTGTGAGATTGCATCGATTACCTAAGAGTATAGTTTCAAATAGAGACACAAATTTTGTTGGATACTTTTGGAGGACACTTTAGAAGAGGATGAAGATAGATTTGAAGTTTAGTTCATCTTTTCATCCATAGACAAAAGGACAAACAGAGGTAGTGAATAGGAGTTTGGGAAACTTGTTGAGATGTTTGGTTGGAGAGAAAACTAGAAGTTGGGATTTGATTCTTTCACAAGCAGAGTTTGCATATAATAATTTAGTGAATAGGAGTACCAGAAGAACACCTTTTAAGATTGTAACTGGAGTGAATCCTAGAGGAGTGGCAAAATTGAGAGACATCAATAGAGAGGAAAAGAGAAGTGCATAAGCAGAAGAATTTGTAGATCATATGAAGACAGTACATAATCAGGTTAAGAAGCATTTGGAGAATATGAACAATAAGTATAAAGAGAAGGCTGATGAGAAGAAAAGACAAGGAATTTGAAGCAGGAGATGAAGTGATGGTATACTTGAGAAAAGAAAGATTTCCAATTGGGACATAACAAATTGAAGATGAAGAAGTTTGGACATTGTAGGATACTTAGGAAATTTGATTCAGGAAATGCATATGAAGTGCAGTTACTGGAGACCTTAGGTATATCACCTATTTTCAACATTGCAGACCTATATTAGTATCATGAAGTAGAGTTCAGTGACAACATGGAAGAAGACTTGAAGAATTGGTTACCACAACAAGTACTGGAGTAGATTGAAGACATTTTGGACAACAAAGTTGGATGCAGTACTAGAGGAAGACAATACAAAGTATATCTTGTGAAGTGGAAACGCAGACTAGAAGAAGATTCATCATGGATTTCTCAAGCTGAGGTGGACCATCTTGGTTCTCCCCTAGCCCCAGCAAAGTGAGGGACTCACTTTTTCAATAACCCCAGATGTCTAATGCAGGAGCATCCCTAGTTCAAGAGCAATCTTGCATCAACCAAAAACATTTACATTTCAATTTGTTTGTAGTTTAGTTTGTTTCTTTTCTAGTTCAGTTCAGGTAGTTTAGTCAGAAGTAGTTTCTTCTTTTGGTCTAGCTTTTCA
Organism: Cunninghamia lanceolata; assembly: GCA_027924645.1. Lineage (NCBI taxonomy): Eukaryota > Viridiplantae > Streptophyta > Pinopsida > Cupressales > Cupressaceae > Cunninghamia > Cunninghamia lanceolata. The sequence goes on from BSBN01000757.1 coordinate 16,210,544, forward strand.
CCATAGTTGCATTTCAGATCTTGTGGAGCTAGACTTAGCATCTTCATTCATTCATCTACATCATATATAGAATTTAGAGATCTGCATGTCAATACTAGAAAGATATCACTATCAAAAGTTGACTGATTCTCAGAGTAGAGTATCCTGTTATTCACTGCAAACCAGCTGATGGAGAAACGTGTGGAAGCATTTCCCAATCTTTGGAGCCTAATGACACATCATTCAATGATCTTTGGTTCATGGACAACCTTTATAGGAGATCTACATATCATTCCACTCATTTTTTGGAAGTGTTCTATGCATTTAGGTCCAACCTATCTATGTACACACGTTACATTTCTTCTTTGGAATTTGTGATCTTCCTTGGCCGATGTAGTTAAAAGACCTATGTGATGAGTATATCCTACATTATGGGAGGTTTGTTTACTTTCCTGTACTTGCATCTGCATTTCATATATATGAGAAAAAGAAAAGAAAAGAAATCATTTCTATCTTCTATGTATTAATGTGTCTTCTATGCATTTACTGTATTCTCCATGTTTTGTGTGACTATAACTATCTTCTCCATATTTTACTTGTTTGTCAATATCTTCAATGTGTCTGGCATGTCTTCTCTGTACTTGGCATGTTTACTATATTTGTTGATCATCCTTTAATGCATGTATTGGCCTTGCGTTTATACATACATTAAAGTGGGGGCAAAATGTAATGTCAAAAAATGTCCCCTAGCTTTTCCCTCATAAGGTTTAGCTCCTGGGTCTCTTAACTACATTTAGGACATATTACATCATATTTCAACATCTTGATGATAAAACCCTTAAGTGTCTTAGCAAATAGGACCTAGGGGGACCACTTGAGATAACCCCAACCCAAAATGGGGGGGACTTGGGCACCTATGCCCTAGTCTTGCCTTAATTTGGGGCAGTCCCTATTTTTGGGTGTTGACTTGTGACCATTATTTGGGTCCTATGCTGACATGGTAAGTTTGAATTACAAAATTCTTGGTGGGAGTGTTTGTAGTTGCATATAAAAGCATGTTTAGGCATTCATTTATAAACTAGATTTCAACTAGATTGTTATTATGAACTTTATGCATTCTAAAGGTGATTCTAGGCTTTCATTGTGTTGCAAGAGCAGATTTGTGTTGTTTTATGTGTTTGTATTTACAGATTTGAGCAATCATCTCCTCATGGCATGAAGAACTTCTTCCTCCCATGAAATCTTCACTACAAGGTGATATCATTTGTGTTATTGAGAATTTATTGTTTGGTTTTTGCCTCTACCTCCCGAGGGCACATACTTTATCTAACAATGGTGTTTGGAAGACTTGAATCTCTCTCCAAGGCTTGGCTGAGGCAAGCCTCTAAACATCACAACCCCCTCCCAAAGTTTTCATGATTACAGGTTACAAGATGGAGTTGTAGACAAAGTGAAGTTGCAGAGGGTACAACAGAGTATCAGAAATGCAAAATAGAGAAGAAAATAGCTCCCTGGACTAGGGCGCCCACTCTTTAGTCCTCAATGTTACACAATGAAAAAATCTCTAGTACAACAGATACAGGTTGTAGAATGAGCTTCCAGATCTTGACAAAAACCTAGGCCTTGGACTTAGGTGTGTGCTCCTTAGTCCCTGACTTTACTGTCTTCAAACCCTAAAAATAGGTGCATAGTTATTTGTCATTTTACATCTTTCTGTAGTAGGATTTTCTGATATTCATCTATTTGTTGTCATATTTGCATAATTAGGTTTTAAGGTATAATTGAGCATAAGAGATGATAATTATCAATCAAATCATGAAAATCTAAGTTTCCCTACATCTCATAGTGACCTAGGGTAGGATAGTACATTGTTCCTCAACCCTAGGTCCTTGAATGAAAGGGTGAAAGGAGGATACAAACACAAAACTATCAAAAACCAAACATCCAAATTCCACTCTTTACAAGTTTTTCAAAGTAGATATTAATTGTCAAATGTCCAAAATAACAAGATATTTGCACGGTATTTGTAAAAGTTACAAATACTGATCTAGATTTGTAAATTCTAGACAATTGACTATAAATATTGGAGTAATTGACTACCAGACCAGGATACTTGTGATCAAATTCTTTAAATTATGAAAGAAAAGTAGAATCTTTACACGAATACTCAATATTTGAAGTAGTCTTACAAAATTTGAAAATATCACCTTGTTTGAGTATGAAATTATGTCACATTTCAATTGCAAAGTCTGAAGGTAGATTATCACACAGAAGTAGATGATATCATTCCAATAGGAAACAATCTCTTTACTGAGCAATAGCTTGCACTCCTTCTAGCACCAATTTATGTTTATCATGATGTTAGTCATAAACAAACATAGATAAATAGATGCAAATCAAACTTTTATCATCTTGAAAGATACGATGAATTCAAAGAATTCATGATCCCACGTCTCTATGGATTAGTTCATAATCATCTAACATTACTCAGTGGTTTTATGTGCATTGTTGTTTTCCATTTAGGAGCCTTACGTTTCTAACTTAGAGGAAATTGTTGATAACTGAGAGGGGGGGTGAATCAGTTATCCTAATTATTTCCCTTTTGAACTTTCTTATTAATTAATGCAGCATTGAATCAAACACAAAAACATTACCATGAAATAAGAAACACATGACACAGTATTTTTGACGTGGAAACCTTGTTAAGGGAGAAAACCACGGGGTGATTAACCCAAAAATTATTCTCTGTTAGAAGAATAGGAAATTACAAAATGGCACTTGCCAATTAGGGCTCACTGCCCGAGCACACTGCTCACAAGAGGTCCACTGCCTACAAGAAGACACACTATCTACAAAGTGATAAGAATCACAGTCTTGAACTGATTGGAAGCATCTGCATATGCTGGAGTTTAGTTCCGGTTAGGCTCAGTACACTGATCTGCTGCAGTTCATCTTTCCTCTGTTCTTTATTCTGCTATCCTTTCACATACTAGATCTTTCTTGCTACTTCTGCTCTGTTCTACACTTATTTGCATATATCTTAATACATTCACACACTTCACAACTAAATCCATCCCCTATATATATCCGCACAAGTAATTTCATCACCTTTCTAGTCGGCATCCGGAACAGTCTAGTTTCTTACAAACTCTGTTCTGTCAGCTGAATCCTTGCTCACCAAGCAATGCGGATCAAGCATATACTTGTAGATATCATTAATCATGTCGGCCAAACATGATTCATGCCTTCACAACCTTTATCATCAACAGTAACACATCCGGAAAGTAGTCTGATACTATGTCAGTCAGTTCTTCCTCTGTTTTCACTGTCTCTCAGGAATCCGGTACTCAACTATTCATATCTTTTTCCTTGTCCATCACCGGAGGCTAAATCCTTGGAATATACCACTCAAGGTAGTCCTCTTGACTTCCCCAAATCCGCACTACACCAAGATACTTCCTCTGAGAGATCCGGACCAATCTGTCGGACCTTGCCACATGCTCTGTTCTTGTTCACCGGACCACAACAATCTTTATTCTGACTTCCGGTAGGGACACACCATGACTTGCGGATATGTGGGATGACCTTTGTTGCCATCAATGACAACAACCATGAATCCATATAGTGTCTCTTGCCAACAATCTCCCCCTTTGGCATTGATGGCAACACTTAGTGAAAAATGACTAAGTGTTTACACTATGCTCCCCCTTGGCTGATGCTCTATCTTTATATACAATTTCCGGAACTCCCCCTTAGTTGGATTCCTCATTTTTCACTGCTCCTCACTCCCCCTTTGACATCAATGGCAAAGGGTAGGGTCCGCACACCAAAATTTTCAAAAATTTTCTATACATAGCCGCATATTTACATACTCACATATACTGAAGAATGTCTGCAAAGGATGTCTGCAATTGGATCATTTCTGTAGCCCAACTTTGCTTCATTCTATCCAAAATTGAAATGTGACCACTCAACAAAAATGCAAAAGCTTCTGCCCACTTGAGATCTGTCAGATCATTTGTTTGGGCGGTGGTCTGAGCATCACTGATGGCCTCATGCATAGTTTCCAACTTAGGGATTATAATCCTTCTAAGTTCTCCCATCCGGTTAGTGATATTCTTCCTTTCCTTCTCAAGATTCTTTATTTGATTCAAGACTGCAATAGTTTGACATTCTTGATTTATTATGGAGGAAGAGAGAGGATCAAAACTTTGAGATAAACTTTGTAGCTTGTCTTGTTCCTCTTTTATTTTCTTATCAATTGCTGCTGTTGCCTTTGACCAGGATATACAAAATTTGTAAATGTCACCGCCATCCTTAAGAGCATTTTCTAAGCTCTTTATTCCAATACTCACAATTCTCCTATCTTTAGAGATTAATTCTAATACTTCTGAAAGTCTTTTATCCAAAAATTCCTTCCGGACCTTTTCTTCAGCAGATTTTTCTAGAGATTCAAAATGTGTACTAACACTGCTGACTAAGGTTTTGAGATTACCGAAAGAGGAGGCTGTGGGATCCTTTTGAAAGGATGGCATGATCTTTTCTAGCACTCCAGATGCTACCTCCATAAGCTCACAGTCTTCCATGTGAGATTTCAGTAGCTTCTCTTTGACTTTCTCATTTGCAAATGAGGCTATTTTCATTGTTTGCACCGGTGACAAAGAGTCAAAATCTAATGGTCCTTTTAGCAGGTCCGGTTCATCAATTTCTATAGTGGCTTTTGTCAGGAATTCTTGAACAGTTTGTGCAGTGTCTCTTGCCGGAGACAGATGTTTCTTCTCTTCTGCAGTTTTGTCCTTTTGAATCTTTTCTCCTTCCTTACTCTTACCACTTTCAGTCGTGGTTTTCTCTGTTGGGGTGCTGTCAACCTCTTTTTCTTTAGCTGCTGCTTCTTTCTCCTGTAGTTTCTCTTCTTCTTGGGATCCAGAGACTGTAGGGGAAACCGGAGGAGAGATGTTTGTCTGTTCAGGGGCCACTTCTTCCGGAACAGATGATTCCAAATCCGCAGCTATTTTTGCACCTAAGTCCTCTACAACAGGAAGATTGAACCTTTTGAAGGCCTTCCGGAGGATCTCTTCTGTCTCTTGGGCCACTTTGTCAGTCTCACCAAGCATGAGTTGATTCATCCTGGCTTTACTTCTGAACTCATCTTTGTAGTCTTTGAAGATTATGTTCATTGTCTTGGGATCAATTTGAGGATATAGCTGAATAGCTATCTGCTCCCGGATCTCAAGATCTTTTGCATGAGCATTATTCTTTCTTATTTCTAATTCCTTTTCTAGGCTTTTAGGAATAAGAGATATGATCTCAATGAAAGCCTTATTGTATATGTTCAGATATTTGACTGTGGCTTCCTGCAGAATCTTTTGGTCAGCCTCATTGTAGTCATCATAAAATTCAGTCATTGGTTAAAGGTTTCCATCCACCGTGACCGACTTGATTACACTCTCTAGAGACAGAGTGGGCTTTTCAACAGATACCTCTGCCATTTCATCCTTGTCTTGGCCTATGGAGGGTTTATCGGATCCTTTCTTCTTCTGCTTCTTTATTTCTTTTACTCCCTCATCTGACTCTGTTTCCTCTTCATCCTTTTGGCTTTCATAAGCCTTTGTGGCTTTTGTCTTGGATCTTTTACTGGATGCCTAGACTTCCGGTTTTGAACTTTTGGTTGTGGGAGGTGCAGATCTTTTTGATGATCTAGTCCGGGTGGGAGTTTCAACCGGAACACTTTCTTTACTTTTCTCTTCTTCCTTAGTCTTCCTCCTCTTTTCCCGGCTGGCATCAAGTGCCTCTTTTGAGATGCCTAGGCCTTGAGCAATATGCTCAACTTCTTTTCTTACCTTCCTCTTTATCTCCGGTTCCCTGAGTTCTACATGTATCTTTACACTCAGTTCCTCAAAGGTTCCAAACCTTTCTGCCTTTGGATCTTTGGGCTGACTTAGCATGTGTTGAACATGCAGCTCCACTATTTGTTCATCCACTTCATACCCCATGGGCATGATCCATACAATTCTTGGTTCTACTGCCTCCATTAGACACTGATCTATTTCTACCATGAAGCATACTGTGTCTTTGTACTTTTCAACAAGGGATTGGGGTATTCTTTCTCTTGCATGCATCATGTGGTACAGAGGCACCTACCTAACAGCTGGCCTCCTTGAGGCAGTTAGTTTGTTATAGGTCCGCATGATGACATACATGATCAGGATATAGGATAATTATCAGCATGATGACAGGATAGCCTATTTTTAGTATGTTTGACTTTATCATGTAATAAGGTCCATTGGACCTGTTGGCGTTTCTTCTGAATCAGCATTAGGGTTTGCCACTTCTAATGCACAGGCAGATTCAGGCCAACTGAATACAGGAGGTTACGTGAGCTCCTCCCCTTCACTTCTGGTTCTGCCGCACCAAGGGGGGTATCCCTATAACTCAAGATGTAACCTTGACTAGCTCAAAGATAGAAGGATCTAACTTGACAACAACAGGCAGAATACTCTCATGTATGGACCAAGATCTGTATGATAGATCACAAGGCTGGCAACATTCTTGGACATAATGTCTGGTTGGGTATGAGAGCATGCAGGGGGTTCCTAATCCTACTCCTACAACTAACAGGTGGAAGTATGAAATGGTTTGATATGAATTTGGATGCAAAGCTGGACATGGTGTATAACACAAAAACACAGCATGATTGGTGCCTATCCAGGGCTTGGAGTCGGTAGACATACACCTGTGAATGATCAGCATGAATAGCTAAAACTGGATTTCAGGGGGATACACATGATATCTGCCCTACAGATATCTCCCAATATAGAGTGTTGAGCTATCTCTACTTATGGCATCCCTACTGCAGTATACCCTTCCCAATGTTCAACCTGAAAACAGTTTAATCTGCCCCTTGAGCAGAAGTTAAAAGATCAGACATTCAACATAGGAATTCTATGCTCTAGAATCTAAACATTACCCAAATATCCAGATTCAGAAGAAGGATACATGCAATACTGGAGACAGAATTAACACAACACATGCTAAGGTAGCATTACTCATATAAGATCAACCATGAAATCAGTGGATTCATGCCAAGTCCTACAACAGGAGATACATAAACTCACAAGAAAAAACTGTACAGAGCAACCAGATCAGCTGGTTTTGGATTACAGAGCCAAAAATCTACAACTTTCAACAACCCTGAATGAATAACATCGTCTGCATTATATAGCAGGAGGATGTATTCAGCATTAACTACCAGGTTGACCAAAACTCCCGCCAGATACACAGTATCATGAAAATGGCGCTCAAACACAACCAGATTGGCGCCCAAACTTGAATGCAGCAGGTAGGGGAGGAGACAGGAAGATTTCTCGAGCCCCGCGCTCCTGCCAGCTGATTGACACCTCCAGTCGGGTACAAGATCGACCCACGCCATCGCCCATACCTCTGCAACAATCGCCATTGATGGCGCACCAACCCGCGGCCTCGGGAAGAACATCAAACAGACAGTCGCAACCGCTTCCCGCCGAGATTCATCATCATGATGTTTCGAATATGCAGGATAACATTATCCCACATGCACCCCGCAGCAACCTCCTTAACACCTTATATACTAGGTCATGAGCATATATCATGTCGGTGCTTTTGCTCCCGACGACACTAGTATAGACTTCATCATCATCATCTTCCAGTAGCATGATATCCTGTTGTTCGAAATATCACCCTGACGTCATCATGATATTTGAAATATAACCTTCATGATAATCGGCACAACCTGATCCTTCAGAGGAACATCCTCCTGCTGAGCTTATAACAAAAGTCTGGCCGATGGACATCCTGATGATGTCATCATCATATCCTGCTGACGTCATCATCATATCCGCCTACTGCGCACCTCCTCATATCCGGATGACGTCATCATCATGTTTGTAAATATCAGGAGGTCTCTTCAAGATGATCAGTGTTAGAAATATGACCCCCGCGGGACCTTGATGACATCATCATCATATTCACATCATCATGATATTCGGAAGACAACCGGATATTTGGAAATATCCTCCTGATGTTCAAATATCAGGTTGCACTGTAGCTCTTCTATGAGATCGGGGCGATAACTGAATATGATGATGCTGCTTGAAAAGATCACCCCCCGGAGATAATGCGCGAAGCCAGCAGGCGGATATCTCCTCGATATCAGCATCATCATGATGCTCGAGCAAACATATATCCGGGTGATATGAAAATATCACCCCTTCCTTCGGAATATCATGATGCAGATAGGCAGAAAGAAAAATATCACCCTGTTATACGGATGACGTCAGCGTCATCAGGATGAGAAACAAAGAACAAGAAGTGATACAACATCATCAGGATGATATTGACTAAGATCATCCTGACGTTCCAAAATATGATGACCCTAGTGAATATCGGGTCGCAATTACAACTCTTCAACAACATCATCAGGATGATGTTAACCAAGATCACCCGATGATAAAAATATCACCCCGGCGAAATATCATGAAGGCAGAAAATATGATGACCTCCACAAGCAGCAGGATGACAACTAAAAAAATGATGATGATGACGACCCTTAGGATAAAACAAGTTAGGTCGAGCAACTCAAAGAATAAGCAACATCATCATCATGTTTGCGCAAGGTGATAAATGGAAGATCACCGGAGACTTTGAAAAAATCACCCCCGCAAGCAGATCAGGGCGCACTGTAGCTCATCAGCATCATCAGGATAAAACCCGAACATCACCCGACAGCGAAATATGATGATGACGATGAGAAACCGGTCGAAGGAGAACATGATGATGCTGACCTTCATGGAAACAAACATGATGATGATGACCTCCTCCTCAAGAAAATATGATGATGCAGTTGAAAAATGCTGAGGAGGTCCAACACTTAGAGCATTTTTTGGATACTTAGGGAGAGTGCCTGAATGAAAATTTTTCAAAAAACTACCAGTCAATTCAGGCGTCAACAGGACCGATGCTATGTATTAGATCAGCATAGGAGTATGTGTAGGCAGTTAGAGATCGGGATAAGGTTATCTGAGCTGTCCTCTCTCCCAGCCGCTTGGAAGCTCCCAGCCGCTGGGAAGCGAGTTGGTAGTACTCGAAGGATTTGTTATATATACCTTCGATCTGTTAGGGTTTAGACATATTGATAGTTCATATTGAGTTTGATAGATGTTATGTTCAGGAGAGTAGTACTGGTGATATGCTGTACTGGTGATCAGTCCAGATATTGTGAAGCAGAATTGTAAAAGCAGGACATTTGAATCTCAATTGAATAAGATCTCATCTTTTGCAGTATTTGAGTTGATCAGTTGTATCTGTGTTGATTTCCTTTCTGTTTGCAAGTTAATGGGTACTTTCAACCCTTCCACCGGTTGATCCTGCAAATCGGTGGAATGGTCCTGTATCATAGCTTAGGTTGCATTTGTGTTTTCTGTTTATGCATTGCATTGTTCAAGAGATCTGTTAGGAGCATGCTGTGAATCAGCCTAGCATCCTCATGTGCTAGGTATAGAAAGATAAGCTGTTAGATTTTGGTTTGAAGGTGATCTGGCCCGGTCGTCATATTGTCTTTATGTAATTGTGCGGTTCTGAGTGTTTACATGCAGTGGACGGATACACAGGAGTCTGCATGTGCGTTTCCAGCCGGAGCAAGCCGCATCGTCATCTGCGAATGCATCGCCATCAGGATCGGGTCGTGAAATTGTTGAAGTTTGCAAGTTGCAAGTGCATCAGGATGTTTTGAGTTGGATATATACTCAGTGTATATATCGCAGTCAGGATCATCTCTCGGAGAAGCTCATCATCCGCATATCGCTAACAGATGCGGGAGTGAAAGTTTGGTTTTTGGCTAAGTGTTGAAGAGGTCATCAGGATATCGTGTGACGTCATCGTCATCCGCATATGACGTCATCGTCATCAGGATATTGAGATATCCCCCTATGTATGTTGATCCTGTCGTCGCTAAGGGTTTAGGTATCGGCGTAGGTCTGCGGCAGAAAGTTGGGTTAACATCATCAGGATGTTCCGAGACAACCGGATAAATTAGATCATGATGCTGTTGCTTGTATCGTCGGGTAGCGGGGCACCGAAGGGAAGGTGTTAAGTGTCGTCATCAGGATATTGGGAGCAACCGGATATTTGGATATCCTGCTGACGAAGGTGATATTGGATATCATGATGATGCCGCTTGTGTTTGGCACTCGATGAACAGTGCAACCGGAGGATGTTTGCGCCCGTTGATTATCATGATGATGATGATAGGTGACAGGCGGAGAAGGTGAACAGTAGTCGGCAGGAGGATAATAGTGATCATCCGAAATATGATGATGCTGTTGTTGTTTTTAGGAAACATGATGATGATGCTGAGCCGATAAGGATTTTTATCATGCTGTTTGTATTGTTGGCAGCTCCTTCCTGTTAGTTAGCTTCCGTTGCGTTTTGCTCTGCATCATAGTGGTATCAGAGCAAAGGTTAGGATCTTCTGGAAAAGATAAGCAGGATGTCAGACGAAGAAGGAACATCTGAGGTTCCAGCAAGGATGACCAACGCTAAGTTGGCAGTTTTGGTGAAGAAACAGATTGCAGAAAGCAAGGCCGTGAAGGCTCAGAATCAGGAGTTGAAAGATGAGTTAGCAAAGTTGAGGAGCAGAGTAGGTTCTGGTAGAGAAGATGATAGGGAAGAAGAAGAGATCCCTAATTGGAGCGAGGAGGTCATTCCTGCAGACCAGAGGCCACTGTTGAACGCCCTCAAGGCCATGGAGAGGAGAACCATGGATGTGAAGCTGGATTTGCCAGTGTTTACAGGTAAGATGGACCCTGATTCAGTAATGGAGTGGATAGACTGTTTGAACAATTTCTTTGTAACAGAGGAGATACCAGAACAGCAGAGAGTGAAGATAGCACAGTCAAAGATGAAAGAAGCTGCCTTGACATGGTGGAACTTTGTTCAAGATGATAGAGTGCAGGAAGGAAAACGTAGAGTTGCCACATGGAAGAAGATGATGGAATTGGTAAAGGAAGCTTATATTCCATTGGATTACAGTATCCAATTACACAAGAGGAAGCAAAACCTGAAGCAGAAGGAGCTAGATGTCAGCTCATATACAGAAGAGTTCATGAAACTCTGTATGAAGACAAAGGTGAAAGAAAGTGAAGAAGAGAAGGTAGCCAGATACCTTAATGGATTGAGGTTTAATATTCAGGATGATTTAAGTCTGCACAATCCAGATACAGTGCAGAAATGTTTCCAGTTGGCATTAAAAGTGGAAGAAAAGCTGAAGAGAAAACAAGAAAACAATAGAGGAAGAGGATCAGCCCATAGAACAAGGCAAACTAATGAGAGTCAAGAAGACCTAGGTAAAGGACAGGGACAGTCTGATTTCAGAGGTGGATGGAAAGGTAATAAAGGAAGATTTGGAGGTGGTAGAGGTTCTACTACATTTTTCAGGGAAATGTTACACCTGTGGTGAGTTTGGTCATCCATCCTTCAAATGTCCAGAAAACAAAGGTTCATCATCCAGAAATGATAGAACTGATGACAAGAGAGTACAACTTGTGCAAGAAGAGAAAGAAGAGAAAAGTGTGCAGAGTCCAAACATTTATCAAAAGGATCAGGAGGCTGATAATGTTGGATATCCAGAGAGTGGAGAATCATTGATGCTAAGGAGAATTAGTTTGCAGGCATCAAAGGATATGATGCAAAGAAGAGCTCTTTTCAAGACCACATGCAAGAGTAAAGGTAAAGTATGTAAGGTTGTCATTGATACTGGTTCAACAGACAACATGGTATCTCAGGAGATGGTGGATAAACTGCATTTGGAAAGGATTCCACATCCACACCCTTACAAGGCATCTTGGGTGAGTGATAGTCATTCACTTTTTGTCTCTGAACAGGCATATGTAGATTTCCAGATTGGAGCATATCAGGATAGAATTTTGTGTGATATTTTGCCCATGGAATGTTGTCACCTACTGTTGGGTAGACCATGGCAATTTGACAGAAGGGTACTGTATGATGGGTATGCTAATACCTACACCATCCAGAAAGATGGAAAGACTATTAAGTTGATGCCATTACAGGAAGCAACTGCAGCACAGAAGGCAGCCAAAGTCATTTTAATGGGAAAGAAGGAATTTGTGCAGATGCCTAGAGGAGCAGGCATAAAGGCAGTTCAGGACACTGTAGGGAAAGGAGTTGTTAAAGACAACAAGCTGAAGAAAGTTTCAGTTGTGACTGACAGAGGTCAGCAGCAGGTTAAGACACAGGATTGTAAACAGCAACCAGTTGAAAGGAATGACAAGGATGTTGTCATAGTTGGGACTATTGCTTGTCCTATAAAGATTAACAGGAAGACAGAGTTGAACATTTCAGAAGTTCAAGAGGCAGTTCAAAAAGAGGTTCTGGTCAGGCAACCTGACAAACACAAGGTATGTGAGAGAAAAGCCTACATTGACAGGCATGAGGGTTTACTTGCCAGAAAGCAAGTTACAGTTCAGAAGTCTTGGAGCAGCCAAGAGACAGCAGCAGACAAAGCTGGAACAGGGCAGAACATTGCACAGGCAAAGTGTAAAGGTGGAGGACTTACATATCCTAACTCATGGGACATGAGTTATTTTCTTTTGGGGAGTATGGTGCAGAGGCACCTACCTAACAGCTGGCCTCCTTGAGGCAGTTAGTTTGTTATAGGTCCGCATGATGACATACATGATCAGGATATAGGATAATTATCAGCATGATGACAGGATAGCCTATTTTTAGTATGTTTGACTTTATCATGTAATAAGGTCCATTGGACCGATGCTATGTATTAGATCAGCATAGGAGTATGTGTAGGCAGTTAGAGATCGGGATAAGGTTATCTGAGCTGTCCTCTCTCCCAGCCGCTTGGAAGCTCCCAGCCGCTGGGAAGCAAGTTGGTAGTACTCGAAGGATTTGTTATATATACCTTCGATCTGTTAGGGTTTAGACATATTGATAGTTCATATTGAGTTTGATAGATGTTATGTTCAGGAGAGTAGTACTGGTGATATGCTGTACTGGTGATCAGTCCAGATATTGTGAAGCAGAATTGTAAAAGCAGGACATTTGAATCTCAATTGAATAAGATCTCATCTTTTGCAGTATTTGAGTTGATCAGTTGTATCTGTGTTGATTTCCTTTCTATTTGCAAGTTAATGGGTACTTTCAACCCTTCCACCGGTTGATCCTGCAAATCGGTGGAATGGTCCTGTATCATAGATTAGGTTGCATTTGTGTTTTCTATTTATGCATTGCATTGTTCAAGAGATCTGTTAGGAGCATGCTGTGAATCAGCCTAGCATCCTCATGTGCTAGGTATAGAAAGATAAGCTGTTAGATTTTGGTTTGAAGGTGATCCAGCCCGGTCGTCATATTGTCTTTATGTAATTGTGCGGTTCTGAGTGTTTACATGCAGTGGACGGATACACAGGAGTCTGCATGTGTGTTTCCAGCCGGAGCAAGCCGCATCGTCATCTGCGAATGCATCGCCATCAGGATCGGGTCGTGAAATTGTTGAAGTTTGCAAGTTGCAAGTGCATCAGGATGTTTTGAGTTGGATATATACTCAGTGTATATATCACAGTCAGGATCATCTCTCGGAGAAGCTCATCATCCGCATATCGCTAACAGATGCGGGAGTGAAAGTTTGGTTTTTGGCTAAGTGTTGAAGAGGTCATCAGGATATCGTGTGACGTCATCGTCATCCGCATATGACGTCATCGTCATCAGGATATTGAGATATCCCCCTATGTATGTTGATCCTATCGTCGCTAAGGGTTTAGGTATCGGCGTAGGTCTGCGGCAGAAAGTTGGGTTAACATCATCAGGATGTTCCAAGACAACCGGATAAATTAGATCATGATGCTGTTGCTTGTATCGTCGGGTAGTGGGGCACCGAAGGGAAGGTGTTAAGTGTCGTCATCAGGATATTGGGAGCAACCGGATATTTGGATATCCTGCTGACAAAGGTGATATTGGATATCATGATGATGCCGCTTGTGTTTGGCACTCGACGAACAGTGCAACCGGAGGATGTTTGCACCCGTTGATTATCATGATGATGATGATAGGCGACAGGCGGAGGAGGTGAACAGTAGTCGGCAGGAGGATAATAGTGATCATCCGAAATATGATGATGCTGTTGAAATATGATGATGCTGTTGTTGTTTTTAGGAAACATGATGATGATGCTGAGCCGATAAGGATTTTTATCATGCTGTTTGTATTGTTGGCAGCTCCTTCCTGTTAGTTAGCTTCCGTTGCGTTTCGCTCTGCATCATCATGCTTTGGAAGTTCTTGAAGTATCCCCATAGAGCTGTATTTCTTGCTTTAGCATCCCCAAGTCCATGCAAATAGTCTCTGATTTGGATGGCAACCGGTCTGTCATTCTGCCATATCCATCCACTGGATCCGGGAAGCTCATTCATGTAGTAAAAGAAGAGACAAAGGATCAGATTGCCATACTTGAAGGAGTTTTTCTTGTCCTTCTTGATCTTCTGCAGATTTTCAAAGAGTTGGTTCACCAGAAGCTCACACAAGTCATAGTCTGCATTCTCCTTTAACATTTGATAAGCTGTGTAGATTGCAGTTCCCGGTACTGAATTTTCCCTACTGGAGTGATAGATTTTGTAACCAATTATCATAGCTGCAAATTTGACATCCGGTTCAGTGATGTCATCAACTGTCATAGCTCTCTTGTCAAACTTGGATCCGGTTGCATCACTAACTGTCTGATTTTTGACAGACTTGAGAACAGGTAATCCACCGGATGAGTGCAGACTGGTTACAGCCCTAATTGCATCCTTGGTGATCTTGAAGGGCTTGTTCAACCATAGGAAGTTGTCATGTACTCTGCTTAGTACATACCGGACCCATTCATCTTCTTCAAAACAGGGGAAATGAATGCACTGTGCAAAGTGTTTGTCCCGGATGGCTTTGTACTGAGGTTTGATCTCAAAGGAGTCATCTATCAATTGTTTGTGATAGATATCCATCAGTTTTGATTCTCCAAAGTCTTCAAGATTCACATGGATGTAAACCCTAATATCTTCCGTATGCAATACACCATGAGGAACACTAGAGAAGGCTCCTAGTGGATCTACCTCCAATGATTTGTAAGGATGTTTCTTGAATGTGGGGCGAGGTCTATCAGAGATCTTAACTATATTTGGAGTAGCCATTCTTCAAAGATTTGCAGTGAGATAATGAAAACAGAGAATACCTTATGCGCCTTCGGTTAGCATGGAGTGGTTGGATTGATTTCTTTATGCAATGACTTCGGCAGGAGATCTTTGGTGTGCTTGAAGAATCTTGTTGCAGAGCTCCACTTTTCGCTTCTTCTTGAGTGCAGAATGAGCAAATGATTTTTGAGAAATCCCTTATATTGCTCTGCAAACCATAATATCTATTTGCAATAAATGCTTCACCTATATTATTTCGGTTTGTCTTGTCCGGATAGCTTGGAGTATCTCAGATCAGTCCTGATCTATGAACATCATGTGGATCTTTCAATCATGAATAAATCGAGATGACACATTACAAGAACATCCCAAACACTCTGTCCAATCCGCAGAATAAGATAGTGCACTTCCGGATCTCTCCGGACCTTTTTGTAATCCTCTGTCATACTGGAGCATCTCCCGGAACAGGTCTTACTTGATCGATCACAGCTTCTTCATAACTCCATGCGGACCTCTGAAATCTTATCTGGATCATCTCAAGACTTATATCTTTAAACCCTTTACTCCGCATCTTGTGCCACATCCGGCACCACTTGATTGGCTGGGGGAACAGGATTTTCTTTGAGTCTCCCCCTGAGCCAGAGCTCACTTTTTAATTTCTGGAAGAAATATCAGCACCAGAGTCTGGTGCGGATCCAACCTCTACATTCTCTGAACTTTTCTTCACCCAAATCTTGCTCATCTGATTCCTAACTTCATCCGCATTCATCTTTTGTTTACCCTTGTCTTGATTCTGATTATACACCGGACCTCTTTTGTCCTGATTCTTGCTTCTGCAGACTTTAGCATTATGACCGGACCTATTACAGATTTGGCAAATAATATTTCTTTGCATATTTGACTGATATCCTCTTGATCTGCATTGATTAGCCATATGACCTACTCTATTGCATGTAAAGCATCTACCTTTGAATGATTTGTTTACTTGCATATTTCTGCATTCATGGGATTTGTGTCCATACCTTTTGCAGTTGAAGCACTGTCTGGAGAAGGATGAATTAATCTGATTCATTCTCTTTCTGCACTGATTAGCTTTGTGACCAAAGTGGTTACAGCTGTGGCAGTATCCATTAAAAGATGGATATCTTTGAGCATTGGGCTATCTTACCGGAGGTCTTCTAGGCCTGCTCCTTGGATTTTCTGATCCAAAATTCTTTTGACCAGATCCGGAGCTTTCTCCTTTCTCATATCCCAAACCATACTTGTCATCTGTCCTCTTTTGACTTCCAAGAAGAACTTCAAGTTGAGCAGAACTTATCTTGAATTTCTCTTTATATTCATTTACTGTTTGAAGGTCTCTTTTGAGAGAGGCAATTTGATCCTCAAGTTTTTCTTCATTATCTTTGGCATCTTCAAGATCAGATTCAAGATGTCTGATAATCCTGTCCATCTGGTGGCATTCTTCTGATTTTTCTTTAAGAGATTGTCTTAGATTGTCTTCAGCCTTTCTTTTTTCTTCAATCTCTTGAGTAAACTTTATAGTTCCTGATTCCATTTCATGTCTTAACATAATGACTTCTTTTGATAACTTTTCACATAACTTGGTTTGCTTAGTCAATTCTTCATTTGTATTGCTTTCATCACTTTGTCTTGCCAATTGTTGGAGCAGCTCCTTTCTCTTTTTCATAGAGAGACTTAATTTGTCTTTTAATTCTCTCATGAATTCATCAGCCTGTTTGAGTCTTTCCTTTAATTCATTGACTTCAGAATTTGACTGTTCAAGATCCTCAAGGGCAGTCTTGAGTTGCTCCCTTAAACCATATGCATCCATTTGAACTCCCAGATCTTCCTCAAGCTGTTAGGCTCTATTAGGAGGAACTTGGCTCTGATACCAATTGTTGATAACTGAGAGGGGGGGTGAATCAGTTATCCTAATTATTTCCCTTTTGAACTTTCTTATTAATTAATGCAACATTGAATCAAACACAAAAACATTACCATGAAATAAGAAACACATGACACAGTATTTTTGACGTGGAAACCCTGTTAAGGGAGAAAACCACGAGGTGATTAACCCAAAAATTATTCTCTGTTAGAAGAATAGGAAATTACAAAATGGCACTTGCCAATTAGGGCTCACTGCCCGAGCACACTGCTCACAAGAGGTCCACTGCCTACAAGAAGACACACTGTCTACAAAGTGATAAGAATCACAGTCTTGAACTGATTGGAAGCATCTGCATATGCTGGAGTTCAGTTCTGGTTAGGCTCAGTACACTGATCTGCTGCACTTCATCTTTCCTCTGTTCTTTATTCTGCTATCCTTTCACATACCGGATCTTTCTTGCTACTTCTGCTCTGTTCTACACTTATTCGCATATATCTTAATACATTCACACACTTCACAACTAAATCCATCCCCTATATATATCCGCACAAGTAATTTCATCACCTTTCTAGTCGGCATCCGGAACAGTCTAGTTTCTTACAAACTCTGTTCTGTCGGCTGAATCCTTGCTCACCAAGCAATGCGGATCAAGCATATACTTGTAGATATCATTAATCATGTCAGCCAAACATGATTCATGCCTTCACAACCTTTATCATCAACAGTAACACATCCGGAAAGTAGTCTGATACTATGTCAGTCAGTTCTTCCTCTGTTTTCACTGTCTCTCAGGAATCTGGTACTCAACTATTCATATCTTTTTCCTTGTCCATCACCGGAGGATAAATCCTTGGAATATACCACTCAAGGTAGTCCTCTTGACTTCCCCAAATCCGCACTACACCAAGATACTTCCTCTGAGAGATCCGGACCAATCTGTCGGACCTTGCCACATGCTCTGTTCTTGTTCACCGGACCACAACAATCTTTATTCTGACTTCCGATAGGGACACACCATGACTTGCGGATATGTGGGATGACCTTTGTTGCCATCAATGACAACAACCATGAATCCATATAGTGTCTCTTGCCAACAGAAATTGTATCCAAATAAACTTTATTTCACCTACTTTTGTGAATTTCTTAACAAACAAGGTTAAATCCTACTATATTTAACTAGATGATGTAGATATTTATGTAAGTTTGATCAATTCTTCTGTATATCACTCATATTAACTGGGTTTCACTTATGCACTGTAAATTTGTTCAAATGATGTGCCTATAAGCATGTATTTTCATGATTTCTACCATTATTTATGTTTATTTACATGATATTTGTCATTTTGACATGCTATTTGCTCAAATATGCTAAAGATGTTTAGTTACTTACAGAATGTTAGCATATTTTATTGTATTTGCTTAATATTTTCTATGTATTTGCAATTATGATGGTGATTTGAATGAAATTAAAGAGATTTGATTGAATGCTTTCTAATTTTACTAAAATGAATTGAATCTTCAGTCATTGATCCACATATACTCTTGATATTGTCATGAGGAGAAGGAAATCAAACCATATTTTCACCAAGTCATTCCACGGATAAATATGATCGATGCAAACTTCAATGGAAAAGGAATGAAGGCAAATGTATAGACTGAAATGCACTCCAAGGGACGTAGAAAATCATAGTAACATGTCCAGAATTCATTCATAGATTACTCAAAATTTATGATTAGTTGTAATTGGAGGTCTTCATCTTTATTAAGTATGCAAAAGAGTATATATTTACAAATAAACTTTGAGGATTGG
This sequence comes from Cunninghamia lanceolata, assembly GCA_027924645.1. Classification (NCBI taxonomy): domain Eukaryota; kingdom Viridiplantae; phylum Streptophyta; class Pinopsida; order Cupressales; family Cupressaceae; genus Cunninghamia; species Cunninghamia lanceolata. The sequence continues at coordinate 16,229,442 of BSBN01000757.1, forward strand.
TTCTAACATTTTAGCAATCCAATCTTAATTAAGCTTCTAAATGTTTTACAAAGTGCACTCCATCTCCTTTTATAAACAAGAAGTGGAGGTGGTTACAAAAGATCCTATGATTAGGATTTGTCCATTAAGATCAATGGTTCATCATGTCCTTGACTAAGTCAACTCAAAAGACATGTGGCATGGGTTGCTAGTTGGCAACCTTCTAGTGGAGCATAGCTAGAATTTGTGAATATTTTATGTTCTTCCATTGATCAATGAGCCCTTGAGCAACAAAATGACAAAAGAAATCCCTCCTTGGACAACACTTGATGCCATACCTTATTCATGCTGATATATTTTCTTCATGCATCGGCATTCTTGTTTCTACCTTCCTATAAGCATCATATGCTTGTATAAAAGTATCAACTTGGAACTGGTTGAGGGTGGTGGCTCGCAACTTAGCATATTTCAAGGGTTTTATTTTCTCTTCTAAGGTATCCAACATGGATGTCCTATTATTTGCTTCTTTGTTGTATGTTTTTAATTTCACTCGTAGGTCAGCCATTTCATCCATTACATCTTCTATAAAGAGCTCCCTTGGATGCTCAGATACTTCCTTAAATCAATCCTTGAAGAGTTGAATGGCCTCATCTATTTCTAGTACTGCCTCTTCGATGATGGCATCTTTTGACAATTATTCTATTATCCTCAATTCATCAGCTAATAGATCATGGAGCTTAGTTTGAATATCCATGTTTAAGGGAAAATTGGATTTGTTAATGTTTTAGTGTTTTGATGTTTAAATCCTCCTCTCCACTATACATTCAAGGATCTAGGGTTGAGTGGTGAGCACTATCATACCCTAGATCACTTGTGAGATGTAGGGAAACTTGGATTAGGGAATTTAATTATCAATTTTCCTTCTCCTATGCTCGATTGACCATTAAAACCCTAATTATGCAAATACAACAGCAAATTGATGAATTACAGAAAAAGATCTTGCAGACAGGAGTAAAATACCAAATCATAGAGTACCTATTTTTGGGGCTCCGAAGCAAAATAGTCAGGGACACTGGAGCAGGTGCCCTAGTCCAAGGTACTAGTTTCTTCGTGGGATCTGGACCTCCTTCAGACACTAATCAACCCTATAACTTTTCTTTCCAAAACTTTGTCTGCGGAGGATACTAGAGTGAGTACCCAAGTCCTAGAAATGCTCTAGTGTCCTGCTTCTCTTCAGATCCTGAATCCTTGATGTCTGTTGATCCTTCCTGCAACTTCACTTTTCCCAAATGTGACACCTATAACATGCAATCAAAAGACTTTGGGAGGGGGTTGTGGTTTTTAGAGGCTTTCCTGAGTCAAGCCTCGGAGGACACTTAAGTATCTGAACATCGTTGTCAGACGGAGAGTGTGTGCCCTTGTGAGGCGGAGGCAAAAACTAAAGGAATCAATGATGAAAACACAATATAATGTCACCTTGTAGTGAAGATATCATGGGAGGAAGATGCTCTTCATTCCATGATGAAATGGATGCTCAAATTTGCAAACAAACACATAAACCACACAAGTCTACTCTTGCAACACAATGAAAGCCTTGAATCACCTTGAGAACACAATAGCTTGCTAGTAATCCTCTAGTTTACAAATGAATGCCTAAACATGCTTTTATATGCAACTACAAACACTCCCACCAAGATTTGTGTAATTCAAACTTACTGTGTTGCAAAGGGACCAAATAATGGTCACAAACTGACACCTAAAAATTAAGGCTGCCCTAAAATAGGGTAGGACTAGGGTGCAGGTGCCCAAGTCCTCCCCCCTATTTTAGGTAGGGTACAACTCAAGGGGTCCTCCTAGGTCCACTATGCCATGAAACCTAGGTCTCATTTTGTTGGGATGCTAAATTATGAAGTAAGATGTCCTAAATGCATGCAAAAGACCCTAGAGCTAAACCTTATGAGGGAAAAGCCCCCAAGGGGACATTTTCTACATTACATTTAGCCACACTTTAATGTATGTATAAACAAAAGGCCAATACATGCATTAATGTAAGGTCACAAACACAGGAAACATGCCAAGCACAGATAAGACATGCCAATCACATAGAAAATAGTAACAGGAATGCAATACACAGAGAAGATAGTTACAGTTATGTAGAACACAGAGAAGACAATAAATGCATAGAAGACACATTAATACATGGAAGACAGAAATCATATCTTTTCTTTTCTTTTTCTCATATATATGAAATGAAGATACTAGAAAGTAAACAAACCTCCCATAATACATGATGCACTCATTGCGCAGGCCTTTGTATATATGGGGCAACACACACACAAGACATGCAAAACCTCCCAAAATGTAGACTGCATATGGGGCAATAGACACGCTAAACAAAGCAAGCATGCCAAACACGCACACTTTGAAGACACAAATAAAACATGGCAGACAAGCGATGGAGTGTTCCTATTTCTAGGCTCAACACCATCTCAGGCACATTACAGGCACACACTAACGATTGGGCTTCACCACAACAATCATCGAAGACACATTTAATGTTTAAGTTAGTCATAGAACCACTCCTCGCCTCTATAGAGGACTTTTGAAAATGCAACCCCACCCACGTCATGGAGATTCCTTACAATGAAAAGGAAGCATGGCATACAACCCCACCCACATCATGGAGATGCCTTACGATGAAAATGATGTATGAGCTCAAAAGTATACAACCCCACCAGCATCACAAAGACACCTTATGGTGAAAAGGAGGTATATGCAATAGATTTCAAGATAGATTGGTTGCTTGCAAACAAACTCAGGATGCAGGAAGTACTCGTCGCACTAGTCTGTACCTGAGGACAAGCACATTGCTAACATCTATAATAGACAACTTACCTTAAATATGCCCCCACCTTAAGGTGGTCAATATCATGCAATGATATCAAGCATGTTAAGGTAGGAAGAAAACACACAAGGGAATATAGACATTCACAAATCCCATGCCCCCTGGAGGTGACATGTACTTTACGATCGCCAAATGTTCCCACAAACACATCCCTATAAGAAACATGTTAGTGTCTACAAAATCATGATAAACAACAACATCAATGTATATGATTAACCATGCAAAGAGCCAAGGTTATACTATGAATTTGGAGTTCAAGGATAACCATGGGGCTATATCACAAAGCTCTCTGAATCGAGCACCACCGAGGCTAGATTCAAAGACAAACAAAGGTGCATAGAGCAACAGTATTGTTAAGGTTTGTAAATGTGATAAAAACATCATCAAATTTACTACGCAGAAAACATGAGTGCTTCCACAAGCCAAATGTCAGATAAAATATACAACCCCATCATCATATTAGGAACTAAGTCCATTTTTTGATTGCTCTCAAAAGGGACACTAGGTTTGCATCAGTATAAATGTTTGTCATCATCAGCCCGCTATGTGGAAACACTAGAGGAAGGGAAACAATAAATAAGAGAAGAGAAACAAGTGTCTTAGGGACAGTCACATAGGAGGGTACCCTCAGGTCACCAACCACGAAACTATGTCTGTAAGACACAACACACAACAATGAAATCAGAGAGGCAATATAGAAGAAGGTCACAATAGAGATGGTCTCCTGGTATCTCGAACCATACTACAGAATTCAAGGTCATCCAAGGAGGCCTAAACAACATATAACACATCACGGGGGAAGCACATCATGAGAGAAATAAAGGGTTAGAGATACTTACCTATAGGGTCTTCGTGCTAGAAGTCGTCAAAAATCATTCTCTTTCCAATTGCAAACATAAGGTACCATTACCAAGTTTTTGTAATTATTCTTTTGTTCATTCTTAAATGCTTCTTGGTTTGACTCAATGTTAGGTGGAAAGTTTTCTTGTTGAAGTTCATTATTACACATACTCACTATCCTCTTAGGTGGTAGGAGAAGAAAATTATTTTGAGTGATCTCAACATCCATCCTTGAAGGAGTTAATGTGAGCGACTTTTCCTCATCCACTAGTGCTACATCCTTAGTGATGTCCAAATGAATTGAATAATCAAACATTAAAGGTCTTCTCTTCCTTAGTGAAATCCAAGGTATGTGGGCAATCAACTAAAGGAAGAAGGTTGGTGGGATGATCCATAGAGGTAGGAATTTGATTATAGTTGAATGAATGCTCATATTCTACCCATGGAATGCTCTTTGTTAGAGGGATCTCTTCATTCACTAATGCTTCATCTTGACCAGGGAGAGCAGTGGAATTACTAAAGCTATCTCTAGTCTTCTCATCTAAGGTTCTTGAATGCTCTATGGAATCATTATCAACGTTTTCATGAGTATTCCTAGAGATGAATTTAGTTCAATCTTCTAAAGGATATGCTCCTATGAATAGTGTGAAGCTATTAAAATCATGTGTATAACAAAGTAATTACAGCTCATATGTAGAAGATATAGAAGCATCAATACCACTTGCAGAAGCTATGTGCTCTAGAACATGAGGATTCTCATTAGTGAAATTAGAGAAATTTTTAAAATCTAGGATATACTCATGCAAAGATTTTAGAAATGAATAACATGAAGATGCCATAATGAGATGCCCAATCATATTTTAAAAGTTTTCCAAATTAAGTGCAAAACTATATGCAAAAATGACCTAAAATGCTTGATTTTTTTTTTGGTACTTTTTCAATGCAAATGAATGAAACAAAGGGTGTTATAAGGATTTTGATCAGGGGTAGCAAGTTATATGTCTGATATCAGTCCACAACAGCAATATGATCCTTCTCAACACAATCTTGATGCAAAACCAAGATAATGCCAAGTCAAACTATAGTGAAAATATGTCAAATTTGGCATTTTTTCACCAAAACTCAATGCAAGAGAGCATAACAAAGGGTGTTGTGGGGAAAATGATGATGGAAATAAAATATTATCAATAATATAAGCCACTTGGTACCAAAATACCCAACACAACACGCTTTTAGTGCCACTTAAGGTAAAACCCTAGTGAAGATATAGCAAAATATGTAATTTTTCATGGTTTTTCAATTCCAAGACCTAGAAAAGGAGCTGTTGTAATCAATATCAGGAGGTACAGTAAATAATATCAATAATATCAATCACCTCAATCCATAAAATTGATCACAATACGCTTGGAGTGCAAACTAGGTCAAATCTTAGGGCAAAAGTAGCCAAAATGTGTAGTTTTTCACCAAATATTCACTACAAGAGCCCGATAAAAGGATGTTGTGAAGCTTTTTATGAAGGGAAGAAAATTATTACCCTGATAAAAACAAATTAATGCCAAGATACCTTTCACAACACACCTATGGTTGAAGTTTATAGAGTCAATAAGGCCAAATTTAGTGAAAATCATTGTTTTTGAAACCCTAGGTTTGAGATCTTGGGAAAAAATGCTATGCGAATGTTTTGAAGTCTAATTTATGATGGAAATTAAATACTCTCAGATATGAAAATGATTTTCAAGCCTTTTTATGCAAAATTTCAATGCAAATCTAATGAAAATGCATGAAAATTGCTAGTTTTTGTTAAAATTTTCTGTGCAAAAATACAAATATTTTGAATCTAAATGCAAATTTACACTAAAATGAAAGACTATAGATAAATTTTAATTTGAATGAGCCTCTAAATTTAGTATAAAAATCTAAAAAAAATATTTTACCTACTAACCCTAGATTTTGGAATTACTAGGTTATATGAAAATTGTCAAAATTTCTACAAAAACCTAGCAAATTAATAATGAAAATGCAATGCAAATTTTTGAATTTTTGGATTTTTCTATATTTTATATCAGATATGATGCAAAAACCATGAATTAGGAAAATTTAGAAATAATTGATGCAATTTAGTAAGCCAAACAATGCAATTTTTTTGTATTTTCCAAATTTTTAAATTTTTTTGAATTTTTCTCAATGCAATAAAATGAAAGACTATATGAATGAATGAAATCAATCCAAATCTAAAGACACACACTCAAAAAGTTGAAATTTAAGTCCAAAAACATGGGTTCACCAAAATGTTTAGGGAAAAATTAGATTTGTTAATGTTTTAGTGTTTTGATGTTTAAATCCTCCTCTCCACTATACATTCAAGGATCTAGGGTCAAGTGGCAAGCACTATCATACCCTAGATCACTTGTGAGATGCAAGGAAACTTGGATTAGGGAATTTAATTATCAATTTTCCTTCTCCTATGCTCAATTGACCATTAAAACCCTAATTATGCAAATACGACAGCAAATTGATGAATAACAGAAAAAGCTCTTGCAAACAGTAGTAAAATACCAAATCATAGAGTACCTATTTTTGGGCTCCGAAGTGGAATAGTCAGGGACACTAGGACGGACACCCTAGTCCAAGGTACCAATTTCTTCATGGGATCTGGACCTCCTTCTGACATTGATTAGCCCTATAACTTCTATTTCAAGAAATTTGTCTGCAGAGGACACTAGAGCGAGTACCCAAGTCCTGGAAATGCTTTGGTGTCCTACTTCTCTTCAAATCTTGAATCCTTGATGTCTGTTGATCCTTCCTACAACTTCACTTTTCCAAATGCAACACTTGTAACCTGCAATCACAAGACTTTGCAAGGGGATTGTGGTGTTTAGGGGCTTGCCTCAGTCAAGCCCTAGAGGACACTTAAGTCTCTGAACACCATTGTCAGATGGAGAGTGTGTGCCCTTGTGAGGCAGAGGTAAAAACTAAAGAAATCAATGATGAAAACACAATATAATGTAACCTTTTAGTGAAGATATCATGGGAGGAAGATGCTCTTCATTCCATGATGAAATGGATGCTCAAATATGCAAAAAAACACATAAACCACACAAGTCTGCTCTTGCAACACAATGAAAGCCTTGAATCACCTTGAGAACACAATAGATTGCTAGTAATCCTCTAGTTTACAAATTAATGCCTAAAAATACTTTTATATGCAACTACAAACACTCCCACCAAGATTTTTGTAATTCAAACTTATCATGTTGGCAAAGGGACCAAATAATGGTCACAAACTGACACCCAAAAAATTAGGGCTGCCCCAAAATAGGGTAGGACTAGGGGCGGGCACCCAAGTCCTCCCCCCTATTTTAGGTAGGCTACAACTCAAGGTATCCTCCTAGGTCCACTTTGCCATGAAACCTAGGTCTCATTCCATTAGGATGCCAAATTATGAAGTAAGATGTCCTAAATGCATGCAAAAGACCTAGGAGCTAAACCTTATGAGGGAGAATCCCCCAAAGGGAAATTTTTTGATGTTACAATCCCTTACCTCAATTGTATAAGCCTTTAGCACATTCAATTTGTATCTTACCTTTGCCATCCATGTATCTATCAGTAGCAAAGTTACATTGGTGACAACTTTATTTTTTAATAACTCATCATCTACCATGGCTTTGGCTCCTTTGAGTCTGGCCATTGCATAATTACACCTTTATATCTTTTGAGTGAATTCACTCCTTAAAGAATAAATATCATCCTTTAATTTGGACAATGTGTCCTAGTTGAACATGGAAGTCCTTATTAGCTCTTCTCTAGAAGTCATGAACTTAGAGAACCATTTGTCCATGATGTAGGATTGATGCTTCTAGATTTCAAGACTAGCTATCTCCTCTTAACTTATTACGGTCAACAAAGCAGGATTCTTAGTAGTCTGTAAGGTGGATGTCACACTATCCGGTTTCACTAATTGTTGTAACTACATATTCTACTCTTTCGATTCTTTATTTTTAGCTTTAAACTTCCTCATTTTAGCCACCACTGCTTCAGCACTCTGAAGATTTTCTTGAGCTTCTTGCTCAGTGGTCATATGGCCTAAATCAAACTGGGTTATTTGATATTCTTCTAGCCTAATTTCACCTTTAGCCTTATCCACTATGGGTTCAACAACTTGGGCTCTCCTTTTCCAAATTTTTGGTTCTTTCTTGATGCTGGAGACTGTCCTAGCTCTCTATTTTACCTTACCAGAATCAATTGTAAACAAATATTTGAAATCAAATGGTACCTATTGTACCTTCTCTTGACTTACCTCTGAAGTGATTAAAGCCAAAACATCAGACTTTGATCCTTTATCTTGATCTAGTTGCTCTATTTGAGCATCTTGAATTCCTTTATCTTGTTCCTTTTCTTGATCCTCTGGATCTTGTACATTTTCTTGATGTCCACCTCTGGCATCCAGATCTTCCTCCTCATGTAATTGTTCCTTGTGTCATTATTCAGGAGGAGGTTGATTACCTGATGCCAGATCTTCATGTTCCTTTGAAATCTCATAAGTTTTGGCCTCTTGGTCTTTCTCTTCTAGATTATCCTGATGAATACCTTCTTTTGGTTGATCCTCTTTCCTTCCTATAGCAGTAGGTGATTCCACTACTTCCTTTTGTTCAGGCTTATCTATCAAGATAACCTATTGTTCCACCTATTCTGGTACTTTCTCATCTTTATCACCTACCTCTACAAGGACTTCTTCTTGAGACTCATCATTTCTGATAACCTCCTCTTCAGTATTTTTTGTTCAAGCACATAAGTCAAGTCCACCATAGCTGGACTAGTTACATTTTCAATTAATGTGTCAAGGGACCCCATATGCACTTCTACCTCAGGAGTTTCTTCCCCTCTTCTTTCATCATGTGATTCCCCTAATATATCAGTCTTATCTATTACTTATGTTTGTTGTAACATAGGTCGACTAGGGTGATTTGTGATATCCTGTACCACATCATCTTTAGTTAAGTTAATCGTCTAGCTTAGCGGAAGGACTTTTGCAGCTTCATCTTCTTCAGCTTGGCTCCTAGCCATTTGTGCCATCTCGGTCTTTACTTTCACTATGGTTTCTATAGGCACATCATGCTGTTGTTCCTTAATTACACTCACCTATGGATCAACCAATGTTCCTGGTGGTGGTGGTGAAATAACACCTCTCATGTGAGGGCTTTGATATCTACTTTGCCTGGGTACTTGTTGATCATGATGTTAGTCATAAACAAACATAGAATAAAAGTTACACAACAACCTTTACTCATCTTGAAAGATATGATGAATTCAAAGAATTCATGATCCCAAGTCTCCGTTGATTAGTTCTTAATCTACTAACGTTACTCAGTGGTTGATGTGTGTTGTTGTTTCCATTCGGGGGCCTTACATTTACTTATTAGTAAGATTCAATTCCTATAAAGATGCTACACAGAAAGGTTATTTTACACAGTATATTCCTACAAATATTATGTCTATACTTAGATCTTTGCATGATATTTGTCAATTGCACATGCTTTAACTTCAAATATGCTATGAATTCTCAATTATCTATGGGATGTCTACATATTTCATGTAATTTGCTTATGATTGTCAATTATTTGCAATTGTGATGGTGAATTGTTATGAAATTAAAAGAAATGTAAAAGAATACTTCAAATTAGGATGAATCTTCAGCTATTGAGCCACATACACACTTGATACTGTCATTAGGAGAAGAAATCAAACCATATGTTCACCAGGATGTTCCACAGCTAGATACAGATGATGCTAACTTCAGAGGATAGTGAATGAAAACAATACAAGCAGACGGATGAGCACTCCAAGGGATACAGCTAATCAAAGCAAGTATCAAGAATCTAGACATAGATTAGTCAGGATTTACTATGATTTGTAATCAAAATAGTCTTCTCTTTCATTAAGTATGCAAAAATATGTACATTTACAATAACTTTGAAATAGGCCCTGATATTTCAACAAACAAATTTCAATTAAGCTTCTGAATGTTCGTAACAAGGCATCCCTGCACCTTTTATAGAATAAGGTGAGGGAGTGATTACAAATGATCTACAATCAAGATTTATCAATTAGAATCAATAATGCATATTCCTTTTGACTTGGTCAACTATTTCACGTGGCACAGGTTGCCAACTGGCAACCATCTGGGTAACTTATTTTCTTCTAAGTACCTGATTCAGATGTTTCCCTATAGCAGATCTTCATCTACTCTTCTGGTTCTTCTTCTTCATCATCATGATCATCACTTTCTGTGTCTTCATCATCCTGATGGATGTCACCTTGTATATGGACCTGCATTATCATCTTGATATTTTCATATGCTTCTACTACTCTTTCAACTTCCCCGCCATCTTGAGTTTTGGCTTTGCTGATGGCATGCTTGTGTGCTTGAAATTTATCTCTGAGGGTTTCTAGTTTATTCTTTCTGCTGCTCAAGGTTTCATTGTAGTTCTCCACCCTGACCTTGATCCTCATGATCTTATTCATTACTTCTTCTGTCAGGTGATTAAGAGGATCATCAGCCATCAGCCGGAAGTTATTATGCAGAGCTTTTATGGCAAAGTCTGTGTCTTGATTTTCATTTTTTCCTTCTACTTTCCCCTCTAAGGCCTCCAGGACTTCTTCTTCATAAGACATCATGTTGTACAGTTTCATGCTGATATCTCTTAGTTTACTGCTACACTTCTTTAGTACATCACATTCAAACCTGATGTCTTTATACCGAATATCTACTAGCATGGTAGTGTTATTATCCAGCACCTGATTGTTTATTAGGACTTGAGGATTAATCCTCTTTATTTCACTCAAAGTACCCAAGGCTTTCTCTAACTGAAATGACCTTCTTTCAATCTCAATCTGTAATTTATCTACTTTTCTCCTTGAGATGCTCAAAGAATTCCACCTCTGTAAAGAGGCTTTCACTACTTCCTCAGCCCTTGTGAGTGCGGATGACATCCACTTCCTCATGATAACTGACTCATGCTTCATAAGGTCTAATTTATTTACCTCTTCTTGAGAAATTGCAGTCAATGGGACTGCCTGATTTGATACTATATTGCTAGGGTTAATCAACCCTTTTATGTATGAGTGCAACTGAACAATGTGCTCTTTATGCTACTTATTCTTCTCCTTTTCTTTCTTCACCCTTTGGGTTAAAGAATCTATTATATCCTTCCCTTCTTGACCTTCTTGGTCTTCATTGGAAAACCCCAAATCAACTGTGCTAATCTAGAATTCTTCCAAGGTGATCTTGCCTTTTTCTTTTTCAACAATGGGAAGTGCTACCTGGGCAGTCCTTCTACCTGTAGCAGGATCTCTTTTAATGGTAGATGTTAATCTGGCCTTCCTCTTAGGCTTCATGATGGTTTCTGAGAATAATGTTGAAATATCAAATTCCTGAATCTCAAAACCTGATTCCGTACCTATTTCTTTCTCTAGCCATTGAGGTATTTAGTCTCTAGATCCTTGATGTCTGTCATCATCATGTTTGTCATGATCATGTCCACCCTGATCTCCAGCATTTATCTCTGTTCTCGATGGAGAGGGTGATTTACTCACTTCTTCCTCATGATACTCTTCATGAGGGGGATATTGTGGTACTTCCTCCTGTTGAGGAGCTTCTTCTTGTGGAGGGTGATCATGTTGTGTATCTGCATGCTAGTCCTGGACCTAATCTTTCACTTCCTCCTTTTGTGTCTCATCCACTTTAGGAATTTCCTTATCCTGAGGTATACTAGTATCTGTGGATATCATTGTATTTGAACTAGGTGCATCTATCTGATCTTGGACCATGTTCTGCTCCACACCTGATGTATCTACCTCCTAGATCTTTAGGTCATCATGACCTGATATATCCTTATTACCTGAGGTTTCTTGAGTCTAGAGGGTATCATCAGTTGATGTATCTTTATCCTCCCTGCCCTTTTGCTGGACTTCTACTATCTTGGGCTCAACAGGTATTTCCTATTGTTGCTGGCCCATATCTGGAGTGTTACTCTCCACTTCTACCTGCTTGGCTACTTCGACATTTCCTATTTTATCAGATGCACCAGCTTTATCTTCAGGATTTGGTTCATCCTCCCTATACGTTAGGTCTATCACTGAAGGGCTAGTCACCTAATCAACTAACTTATCAAGCCCTATTTGTTGGGCTGCTTTCTCTGGGTTGTTCTCTTTCTCTTGCTTCACTTGCTTCAACTCTTCTAATACTGCCATCTGTGCTAATGGGGTTCCCTATGGAGTTATGTGAGTGTTAGAAGCAAGGGTCTCCATCTGCTGAGAGGCAACATTTTCTACCACCTCATCATCTGATAAGTCCATAGTCTCCTCTAGTGAGAAAGGACCGCCTTGACCTACTCCAGTGGCTTCTTTTGCTTGTTCTTCAGCCTTCTCAGTCTTAAACTAATTGATGGTAGGAAGTAGCACATCATGTTGCAATTCTTTTCTAAACACTTCACTACCTACTCCCCTTAATAATATACGGTCATGTCTTATTTCACCCCTCATAGATGTTCTCTGTCTTTTAGGTGGTGATGCCACCAGGGGTGCTTTCCTCTTTCTTGTGACCCTCATGGTGTCATCCTCTACAGGCTCTTTATTTATTGGCTCCTCCTCAATAAAGATATCCTCTTCCACATTCTGCTGTGAGTTTTGGCCCTTATCTGGCACTCCTGCAGTTCCTACAGCTAGCCTTTGGATTCTTTTAGTGCTTGGTTCATCCACCAAAGGCTGTGCAGATGAGGCTGATGCCTATCCTAATGTAGATGCACCTTCATCTGGTATATCAACTCTTTCAATTATAACCCCTTTAGGTTCATTATGATTCTTCTTCTTTCTAGGGGATCCTTTGCTTTGTTTCTGAGGTGGCAGCCTTTCTCCATTGGATTTTCTCTTCTCCACGAGAAAGTCATCATATTCCTCATCAGGAATCTCTTGCCTTTTCCTCTTATTGTATACTGTGAGGGCTACACCCTTCTTCTTCATTACATTGGTTTGTTCATTTACCCATGCTTGGGTCAACTGCAACACCCCTCCTGTAAACTGATCCAATGAAATGTCTTCAAGTTGCGTCAGGTCAGGGGCTGAAATGGTGTCATTATACACCTTTTTATCTTCATATTCATTGGATATGGTCTTGCCATTGTCTTTCTTTAATTGTGCAGGCATTGGAATATAATCAAATGTCCTAATCTGATTGAGCGTGATTCTTTGGTATTTTCTTCTTCTGACTTCAACCTCATCCTCACAGTCTGTCTAGAAATCCTCTAAGTGTTTATGATGAATGGGCTGCCCCATGATTTTTTGCATTCTCCCATAGGGGTCATATGATCTGGCCAATGGAAATGGCTATAAATTCATCATGTTTAGACCGGCTATGGCCTTCTTTATATTTTCTAAATCAGGGCATATGTACCACCCTATAGTTACTGGAAACAAAACTGGAGGAATCTTATTGTTTTCTTTATATGTATTCAGTATTGTTGATACCTGTCTCAAGAATTCCATCAGGACTACCCCATCAATAGGGTACCTGGGTAGCATTAATGGCTGTCCATCAAAACCTTCTATTCCGATGTAAGAAAATGTGGCAAACTGGATAAACCAGTCACCATGCCTATATATAACTTCTTGAGCTTACATGCTCAGTCTTTTGGTTCTATCTTCCTCCATTGTTCTGACCAGATGCATAGAAAATGCATCATTCACTAATTTGTAATCAGGAAGATAATTTGTTCTCTACAATTGAGGGTAATGGTCCCATATGTGGGCATCATTTAAATTGCCACCAATCTTTCCAACTATGGTAAGTGCATCAAATGTACCCTTGTAATAACATTAATACACAACATATGAAGTCATATAAAATGAACACTCCAGGCCTCCTAGGTTCATCATCTGCATGTCTAGGGCATCACTGATGATTTTAGCCCATAATAGCTTGTTATCTATATAAATGCACATCATGCTGATCCCATACATCCAGTCCTTGAAGCTTCCAGCAGTAGGTTGGCTTGTCACTCTATTGATTAGGGCAATCATATACTAATATTCATCATCAAAGTCAAATTTGTACAGGTGCACTGGTAATTTGGTAGAGGCAGTATAAGGATTGTTCTTAGATCTACATTGATATATCCTCTTTCTTGTAGTCTTTTTGTTATTCTCATATTCAATTTCCAATTTCTTCAGATCTATACTGACTACCTTCTTTCCAAGTGGGAGATTGAAAGTAGTTATAATTCTTTTGATGGACAAATCTACATAAACCCTGCCATGTTTTTCTACTATCCTCATCTGTGGGTTATAATTCCTGGCGCATTCTATTACCAACTCTGGAGCTTCCATGGAATATGGAAATCTAGCCGCATACCACATTCCTGATACAAAAATGACATCCAGGAGGGTACTTTCTTTATCATTATGCATCTTGGATGACCATGCCACCAAATCTGTACTTCCCTGTTGTGTATCTCTAATGACACCATATTTGAACTATACTCCCTTAGGCTGAGCAAACATTGGCTTAAGGAATTTGGACTCAGACTTACTCCTCCTGATGTCTGCCATGGATTCCTGCAATGAACATGACTTTTCTTACCATTTGATATTCACATGCATGCATACAATCATTACTTTTACGGCATCATGCATATTATACTTGTTAATCTCTATTTCATCATGATATACATAATTACAGCTTCAAACCTCATAAAAAATATACTACCTGGACATGCAGAAAATGACAACAGGAGGGTTTTTAATTACTTACCTGATAACGCTTATCTCCTGGGTTATGCTGATGATTATAGGAAAGGGGTTCAGATACCAGTGATAATCACGTGTTCTATTCTGCTACAAGTTGTATGTGTCCAGAGGTAGTTCGTATGAGGGTTTGAGTGTCTGCTCTGTAAAATCTCATTTCTTCACAAGGTAAATGCATAATGACCTTGGAAATTCACTTTTAAACTCATTTATTAGGTCAATTAGGGCAAAACCAGATTAATTTGATCATAACCATTGATCTTCTGGCTGGAACCCATGGATGTTGCTAGGTGTGTGCATCGCATTCGCAATCAGCGGGACTCACCTACTGCATTTATGTTCATTAAATGGTACGCGGAAAGAGGAGGGGGTGATCTTCAGAAGATCGGATGATATTTAGAAGATCAGGTGATATTCAAAATATCAGGTGATATTCAAAATATAACCCCCTCTACGTAATATGACCCTCCACCTTAGAGCGGGAAAATTGATGTTGAAGAAATCAGGTGATATTCAGAATATGACCCCTTAAAACTAAAGTGACCCCCCTTTCAAAAGATTAGGATGACGTCACCATCATATTATGGAAAAGGGTGATCATTCGAAATATACCTCTGCAAGGTAAAAAGGATGATGACATCATCGTCAGGGTGATTTTCTTGTTTATCGAGATTAGATGACATCATCAGCATAGTGGCTCTGAGGTGATATTTTGCGCCAAGGTGATATTTGAAATATCAGGTGATATTTGGAATATCATGTGATATTCAGAATATGACCCCCACAAAATATATGAAGCTGTTTGACAGGTAAATGTCACTACCACATAAAATTGACATCTGGAGTTTTGGACCAATTGATTATCGGGTGGTAAAATTGGATTGGGGTGATCTTGCATAAGATGAGTGATATTAAGAAATATGACCCCCCTCGGAATATCAGGTTTGACCAAGACTTTGACTCACCATAATGCTCATTCTCTAAGGAATATCAGGGTGATCCAAAAGGGAAACTTGCATGAAATTTTGTACTCTTTCCAACCATGAGGTTATTGATATGAAATATTAACTTTGACGAATTGACCTCATCATGATGACTTACCCAGTTCCCTTATGTAGGATCACTTGCATGACTTACTTTTACCAGACCGCCGAAAAACAGAAAAACACAAGCCAAGCCAAGCAAAAAGTTGGGTCCCTATTTTGTCAAGTCAAAATGGGGCGTGTTGTGTAACCACACAATAGTACTTTAACACCCTATAGCACATAATCCCTCCTCTTCCTTTTGAGTGTTGTAATAAGCACTTCATCTTCTTCTTCATCATCATCTCCCCCCTCTATAGTAGTCCCAACTAAACTCTGTCCCTGTTCTCCTATAGTTTCTTGTTGGGTTATGGGTATTTGGGATGCAAATATAGACATAGGAATTGCCTTAAGCACTAGTTTGGTAGGAGGTGACAATGGCTGATATACCAAGGATACTCCCTTAGAAGTGATCTCCTCTATTGTTCTAGATGAACTAGTTTTAAGTATCTTTGTCTCTAGGATCTACCTTTTATGTACAAGGAAATCATCATATCCTTGTTCTTCTCTCTCTTTTCTTTTCCCTTTCTTGTCACTGGTGATTTCCACCCCTTTTCTTTTAAGCTCCTCTACTTTTTAAGCAACCTAGTTCTTAGTTCTGGCCATAACCTTGGCAATGAGGGAATCAATAGAATTCTCCTCTTTTTGTGTTAAATTTGGAGAGGAAATAGTGTCATTGTATATCTTTTTCTCCTCATATTCTGGATCTATGAGATTATCATCATCTTTTCTAATTTGAGGGAGCACTTTATGCTGCCCTATGGTCCTCATCTAGTCCAATGATAACCTCTAATATTCTCTTTTTCTAACTTCATGTTTATCATCACAATCTACCCAATAATCCTCAAGATGGACAGTGTACTTGTACTTCTTGTTGAATCATTACTTGATCCGGTGATAAGGATCATAGCCTCTGGCTAGAGGAAATGATTTCAAATTTAAAGCTTTCAGCTCTGCCTCTGCCTTTCTTGCATTTTCTATGTCTCCTACCATGAACCAGTTTATATATCAATAGGAAACTTCCTATATAGTTTTCCTTCTTTTATCTTTGACATTTGAAATATAGGTAAATGTTGCCTCATCATTTCCATCAGTACCACTTTATCTGTAGGGTACCTTGGTAACATATATGGTTTCCCATTGAAACCCTCCATCCAGATATATGAATAAGATTTATCCTGAATGAACCAAGACCCATATCCACTAATGGCCTTTGTAGCACCAACTGAGAATCTTTTTGTCCAATCCCCTTCCATGAGCCAGACTAGGTGCATCAAAAAGGCATCATTAACCATCTTATAATTGTGTATTGAGAGTCTCCACTCCAACTGGGGAAAATGCTCCCAAGGTGTTTTCTCAATGGGCAACTTCCCAATCCTTCTTACAGTCTGTAGGCCATTGAATGTACCCTTCACTGCACAGGCATACACCAAGTAGGATGTCATTCTGGAAACCATCCCCTTGCCTTCTGTCCATTTGACCAGCTGGTCATGAATGGTGTCACTAATTATCTTGGCTTACTAGACCTTTGCATTCTTTGGTATATATTCTACTACCATTCATATCAACCCAAACATCCATGGCTGAAAGACCCCACAATCCACTAATTCATTCATCCTACTCAACATGAACATTATATATTGCACTTCCTCATTAAAGTCAAATTTGTATAAGTGCACCGCCATTTTGGCAGCTACTCTAGCTATGTTACTTGGGTGTCTCCATCCCTGGTATGACTTTTGTACAGTTATTATCATTGGCCTCAAATTCTTTATCTAATGCATCCAAATTAGGTACATACATGTTTCGAGAGGTGGGCAAATGGAAATCCTCGGTAATACCATCTATAGATAAGTCTGCATATAATCTCTCTTGTTTTTCTATTATCCTCGTGTTAACATGATAATGTAATGTAGCTTTGGCCAATAGGTCAAAGGCCTCTGTAGAGTATAGAAATCTAGCAGCATGAAACAAATCGGATGCCACTATGTTCTGTAGAACAAGATCATCTTCTTGTGCATCAATTCGTGCTCTAAATGCTTCAATGTCCGTATTCCCACAATGTCTATCCTCTGTCAATACCAACTTTCTATATACATTGTGTGATCTAGGGAACATGGCCAATTTAAACTCTACATCCTATTTATCTATGCATGGATGCAGCATTTTGCCTTGCAATTTGAATATACAATTTCAAATAACAACTTATACATTTATCTAGGGTTAGCACACTAATGATTTTATGTTCCAAGCTAGCAATATGTTTAAACTTCATGAATTGGGTGAATGTTATGTATAGTGTATAAACATTATGACTATGCTCTGGCTTCCATTTCTTTAATTAGTTATGATATGATTTTATAAACATAACCAGAATAATAGGGCCTTATTCATACCTCTATATGCTTTGTTCACCTATTATAAATGTACACATATTAGGATAAAAGCTCCGGATGAAAGATTCTTCTATAACTTTGTCTTCCTAGCTTAGCTCTAATTTGCAGCAAGCTCTTAATAAAAAAAATTGGGGCTCTTAGAATGTAATTATTTTGATTAGGCTGAGAGAAATCCTTTTACCTTGAACATTTAGGGTTCATTAATGGTCTCCATGCGATTTGATAGTTTCAATTAGCAAATTCCATAAGATAACCCCAAGTGTCTGTTGGCATGTATTTAAATTTAAAATTTCAACAACCTTTTTGTAGCATTTAATGCAAAAAGGTGTGGGTATGAGGAAGATCCAGTTAAAGAATATTATGGGGAATATATTGAGGTGGATATTCAGATGACACTATATGAGTAGGGATGTGAATGTGGACACGACATTACGCCATTGGCTACATGGGCTATGAGCATTCGAGGGATCGAGATGTTATTTTAGATCTGGATACTACATTAAGATCTAGATACTATGTTGTGTGAAGTATCCCTTTGGTTTAATATCTAGACGAGGTTAACTCATGGTGTTGTTTACATTAGGTCAGAATAACATGACATCATCGGGGTCAGGATGTTTCAAAAGATCTAGACACTAAGTTAAGGTTTGGATATTAA
Source organism: Cunninghamia lanceolata (assembly GCA_027924645.1). NCBI lineage: Eukaryota > Viridiplantae > Streptophyta > Pinopsida > Cupressales > Cupressaceae > Cunninghamia > Cunninghamia lanceolata. Next base: position 16,248,099 of record BSBN01000757.1, read on the forward strand.
AGAAGATCAGGATGAAGGCACAGACTAACATTAAGCATATGACGAGCAATTGGGTAGGTCTCTCAAACTTGATGTCCAGATATGATATTCGTAGGTCTAGATATTATATATAATTAGGATATTAAATAAGATCAAGGCATTTTGACATTCAAACTCTTTTAAGTTTAACATTTGGACACTATCAGAGATCGAGAAACTTTATTATGATCCAGATAGTAAGTTAAGATCAGGATACATTTCAATATCCTGATGACATAGGCAAATTCATCGTTCTTCTTCAAGTCAAGTGGACGTGACATCATCAAGATCAAGATTTTTACCATGATCAGGATATTAAGTAATATTTATCTACCTTGATGTTTAAATGATTGGTGATTCAAATTTGACATCCAGACATTAGTCAGTGTTAGGATACTAAGTTAAGATCTCGATGATATGTAGATATGAACATCCTAACAATCTATTGACTAGACTTTGACCAGACATAACTTCTTTGTTTCAACAAATTTTGAAATACTTCAAAAAGTGAACCTCCTTGAAATTTTATGCTATTTCACATGACAAGGTTCTCGACGACAAATTTTAATTTTGGATTTTGACTAGGATCATACAGTCCTAATATGTAGAGGATAACTTTCTAACATGCATCTGGGACTAATTTTACCATACCACCCAGAAGTTGGGTCCTTGTTTTGCTGGGACAAAATGGAGCATGTTGTGTAACCACACAACATAACTTAAGAATAACCTAAGACTAAAATTAGCCCTAAGTCAACTTAATAAAGTGTAATTAAATATTTAATTACACTAACACCCCCCATAAGTGCAACTTAGAGAGAAATGAAAAACATGCAACTAATGTAAGAATGATGGGTCCCAGCTACAAGGCCATGTTAGGTACCCATGAACAACAAGAATCTCTCACAAAGTAGAGAAACGGAGAAAAACTTGGGGCTCTGATACCATGTTGAATTTTATGATAAACTTGAAACACCAAGATCACCTGCAAAACCTAAGATTTACCTTCCATAAGAGAAATAATTTGCACAATATTGGATGAATTAATGAAATGGATTCATGAATTACATGTGATAACTTTCTTTTATATATACAAGTTAGAGAAATGAAAAACATGCAATTAATGCAAGAATGGATCTCGACTACAAGGCCATGTTAGGTACCCATGAACAACAAGAATCTCTCATAAAGTATCGAAAAGGATAAAAATCTAATGGGAGAAAACTCATCTCCAAAAGAGAGAATATACAACATGTACATGAACATGTGATGGAAGAAGGACTAACACTAAGACCCCCAAGAACTGAATCCATCATAAAAGTACAATCATGAATGCCCCCCCATAAGAGAGGAAGAAGAGAGAAGGTCTGATGACCCCCCCAGGAGTGAGAAGGATGGAACCCCATGCAAGGAAATGCTCCCTCCCAGAATAGAGATGAGAAGAGAGACCATGTAGCCACTCCTCAAGATGACTCCTACGGTGCTGGAAGATGCTCGACATAGAATAAAGATGAAGACCCATGAACATTGAACAACATTCCTCCCCTTGGGAAGAAATATAACTACAGATGTGTGCATAATGTCTTCCCATTCCAGATAGGAATATATAGGAAGAAGAATAAATGTCTTTGAACTCTGCACATGATCCAAAGACAACAATGATACTCCTAAAAACTGCTCAAATGTCTCCAATCCACTGAAAAACTATGACTAAATATGAGGATGGAGAACAATATCTAAAGAATATGATTGTGATGCAACTCCATCAAAGCTAACATCAAATAGAAGACACATGTCCTCAATGTGGTCCTCCAAATCAGCAAGATGGGACTCTACAAACAACAATGACATATTTGGTAGAAATGCATCCCAACAAGCTATCTCTGGAAGACTGATAATGTTCTGCTGCAAACAATCTGATGTAGCAATAGGTAATAAAGATGTTATCTCAATAGGAGGAGAAGGAGATGTTGCAAGTATGTTCCTAATCATTGCTTTCATTGATGTCAACATATCAGTGTGGTCATTAGTGTCAACTATGCTCATGTTTTGATGCTTGCTTGTAATGAGTTAAGTATTGAAGGTAATAAGTATTCCTGATACAGCATATCAGTCCAGTAGATTGCTCCACATTTCTTGCAGAGTCAATATCATTATCTATGGATTAGAATTTATTTAGATACATGTTTGAAGATTCTACATTCCAAGTTTGAGCCTCTAGTATGAAGATTTGAGTGAGTTATGTTCACCAGAGTGAAAACTACTTTTTCTGTATATTTGGTGGTGACAAGGAGAATGTATTATGCTACGCATTCCTCCACAGTTAACTATTTTAGTTTAAGGTTCTAGAAGCAAGTTTGTAATGATGATACGTGCCTTCAACTCTAATGGTTCACGATTTGGTGGTCTACAAACTATCTTTTCTCCATGACAGTAGCTGATAGTGTTGTTTATGTGCTCCAGTTTGAAGAATCTTCTTGACAAAGTGGTTAGAAATTGTGTGGTTGTTCCTAGTGGTTACAATGTGCTTGTGGATGTCTCCTTATCATGTTTTGATGAGGATCCAAAATTACTCTAACATGCATTACCCTCTTTGTATGTCCCACTTTACTGAACATACATTCTCTAATGTATATACATGTACCTCTCACCTATCAGAAAAACATTCTTATCGACCACCTTACAAATGATCACCTCGATGTATGTTTTCAACGCTTGTATCTGCCATAAGATACATTACCCAATGTACATCCAGAATATACATTTGTGATATACAATTGCAATATACTTCAGTTGACTTGTGACCGCCGGTTTCCTTCACCGTTATTGCCGGTCACGCTTTGCACCCGACTCAATGTATCTATGCAATGCATATGTGCAACATACATTCGAAACATGCAACCCAAATATGCATTCGAAAGATACAATCAAAACATGCATTCAGAATATGCTTTGCAAAATATGCCTTCGATGGGGTTGACCGTTGACCTTCTTTGCATATAAACTCAATGTACATTTGTGATGTACATTCACAACATGCATTTCAAATATGCATTTGATGGGTTTGACCAAACCGTTGACTTCCTTGTATGCCGATCGGAAGCTTCAACTTTATCTCTCCTTTGTATGCCAATACACTTGTACATTCACAATGTATGTTTACTGCATAAATCTTGATAAGCATTCATGAGATACTCATGACTTACAACTGCGGGATACACAGGAAATGAACCTGACATACATTATCAATATACGCACAGGATGTATATTCGCAATGTATGTTCACTACATACAATTCTTAACATACAATGATTCCTGATATGCTTTGTGACATACACACTCAACAGACCCATAGTGATATACATAGAGAATGTATATCCAACATGCAAATGCGATATACACACAAATTGTATATCTAATGAAACAAAGCAAAATTTTGCCGATTTGATCTACTGAAAAGCTTGCGATTACACAGATCTATTTCTTCAACAATCTAACATAGATTTTAGACTTTCCCAACCTAGTACATGAGGATGCTAGGATCTTTCAATGCATCTCGTACTTGATCTTGCAAGCATGAAATTGAACAAACAGAAAAACAAAACGAAAACACTATACAACCATTCCACCAATTTCAAACAAAATCTAACCAGTGGAATGGATTAACGATCCATCTCAATCCCAAAACAAAAAATCAATTATTATAGAGGAAAACCTAATGAGATTGAATAACAGAAAGTTGCATGACACAAAACAGGCCCTTGTTATTTATGCTTTCAAAAGTGTATACAGATGCTCTGTTCTCACAAATTGCACAACTCAACTTCACACTACTACTATCATGATCACAATCAATCTGATCCTGGGGTATTTATTCACTTACCCTCAGTAGTACTGAATTGGCTCCAAGCAGCTGGGAGATTAATCCAAGTGGCTGGGAGATTAATCCAAGCGGCTGGGTGATCACAACCGACTAACAACCTCTAACTGTCTAACAACCTTCGAGATTACAGCTTGACAAAAGTCCTTGGGACTTACAACATAAACCTAAATACAAACTAAATTAACATGCATTGGTCAAACAGACCTTATTACATTGAATGGTCTTTTAAGACCTTATTGGAAACAACAAACATGAACATAAAACAGTTAAATGCCTCATGGAGGCTGACGTGGATTGGGTGCCCCTGCACCATACACCCCACCACAAAAAGAACTCATGCCCCATGAGTTAATACTTGGGTTTATTCCACCTTTACTCTTTGCTGTCTCATGTCCTCCCCATGATCTCTGAACTGCAACCTGCTTCCATGGAATCAAAGACTCCAGACCTATTCATTGCTTGCCATTCTTTCTTACTATCATCTTTGTCTAAACACCTGCATTATAAACTTTGGGTAATGCTTCTTGTACTACTGCTATGATAGAATCTGTTTGTCTTTCAACTCTTGTTGGTTCTAGAGGAAAAATAATTGTCCCTACTATGATAACATCCTTGTCTTTCCAATCAACTTGTGGCTGCTTGTAAACCTGCTTTTTGACCTTCTGCTGATCCATCTAATCTCCATCAATCAGAACTGAAATCATCTTCAAATTGTGATCTCCAGCAATCCCATTCCTTGAGATATCATCAACTTTCATTGTCTCTGCTTCATGCATCTTCACAAACTCTTTCTTTCCTACCAAAATGATTTTGGTTGCCTTCTTTGCTTCAGCATCCTCCTACAATGGTGTCATCACAAAAGTTCTCCCTTCCTTCTTGAAGGTGTAGGTGTTAGCATATCCATCATACAGTGTTCTCCTATCAAATTCCCATGGCCTACCTAAAAGTAGGTGACAACATTCCATGGGCAAAATATCACACAAAACCCTATCCTGATATTCTCCAATCTAAAAATCAACATATGCTTTTTCATATACCAAAAGTGATTGACTATCACTTAGCCAAGATGCTTTGTAAGGATTTTGATGAGGAATCCTTTCCAGTTTCAATTTATCCACCATTTCTTGAGATACCATGTTGTCTGTTGAACCAGAATCTATTACTATTTTGCATACCTTACCTCTACATTTGCATGTAGTCTTGAACAAGTTCCTCCTTTGGCTCAAATCTATCTACTTAGATGTTTGTAACACTATCCTTCTGATCATCAAAATTTCTCCTATTTCTGATTCCAAATTTACTTTAGGAGTTGTCATACTCCCCACATTCTCTTGCACAATTTGAACTCTCTTTTCACTTGTTTCATTACCACTTAAAGTAGCACCAGACTTTTTAGGACACTTGAAGGATGGATGACCAAACTCACCACAGGTATAGCACTTTCCCAAAAATGTATTAGAACCTCTTCCACCTCCAAATCTGCCTCTTGTACCGTTCCATCCACCTCTGAAATTAGATTGCTCCTGTCCTTTACCAGTCTCTTCTTGATCCTCATTGACTTGTCTTGTTGCAGGGGCTGATCCTCTCCCCCTTATATTGCTTCCTCTTCCTCTCATGGACTTGTCCTATCTTCTTTTCATCTTCTCCTCAATCTTGATTGCCATTTGATAACAGTCTTCTACACTCCTAGGGTTAGCCAAAACTAATTCATCCTATATGTTCAATCTCAAACTAGCCAAATATCTAGCAACCTTTTCAACCTCATTCTCATGATGACCAAAACTCATACTCAATTTATAAAATTCCTCAGTATACACTTTCACATCCATTTCTATTTGCCTTAAAAATTGAAGCTTCTTAAACATTTGAACTTCATAATCCTTGGGTAAAAATTTACCTTTGATCCTTGCTACCATCTTGTCCCATGAAGAAATCTTTGACTTACCTTGCTTTCTCCTCTTTGATTGTACATAATCCCACCATACCAAAGCATGACCTCCCAATTTGGTCTTTGCAATCTTTACCTACTGCTCCTCAGGAACTTCCTCACATTCAAAATTATTATCTAATGTAGCAATCTAATCAAGTAACTCTTCCTCATTCAAACTTCTAGTGTACCTTGGAACATCAATCTTTACCTTAGGTTTTTCATTCTAAACTGCCCTTAACAGTTTTGCAAATCTCTGATCTTCAGGATTCAAATCTTCATCTACCTCTTCGAATTCTTCACCATCATCTTCTTTTTCTGATTCACTATCTTCCACTTCCCTCTTTTTGTTCATCTCCAAGGCTGCAAGCCTAGCTTGAAGAGCTTCTGCAAGCTCTTTCATCTTCCTCGTCTCTTTAGCATGTTTTTCCTTCATCTCCTACAACTCTTTGGTAGTGCCATTACCTTTCAGAGGCATCTTGTCAACCTCTAAATCCTTCTACTTCTGCCTTCTCAATGACAGAATCAACACACAACAACCCAGACCTTTTGTTGAGCTCTGATACCAATATGATGAGGAGCCAAAATTACTCTAACATGCATTACCCTCTTTGTATATCCCACTTTACTTAACATACATTCTCTAATGTATATACATGCACCTCTTGCCTATCGGCAAAACATTCTTATCGACCACCTTACAAACGATCACCCTGATGTATGTCTTCAATGCTTGTATCTACTATAAGATACATTACCCAATGTACATTCAGAATATACATTTGCAATATACAATTGCAATATACTTCAGTTGACCTATGACCACTGGTTTCCTTCACCACTGCTACCGGTCATGCTTTGCACCCAACTTAATGTATCTACGCAATGCATATGTGCAATATACATTTGAAACATGCAACCCGAATATGCATTCGAAAGATACAATCAAAACATGCATTCAGAATATGCTTTGCAGAATATGCCTTCGATGGGGTTGACCATTGACCTTCTTTGCATATAAACCCGATGTACATTTGGGATGTACATTCACAACAAGCATTTCAAATATGCATTTGATGGGTTTGACCAAACCATTGACTTCCTTGTATGCCGATCAAAAGCTTCAACTTTCTCTCTCCTTTGTATATCGATACACTTGTACATTCACAATGTATGTTTACTGCATACAATCTCGATAACCATTCGCGAGATACTCACGACTTACAACTGCGGGATACATAGGAAATGAACCTGACATACATTAGCGATATACACACAGGATGTATATTCGCAATGTATGTTCACTACATACAATTCTTGACATACAATGATTCCTAATATACTTTGCGACATACACACTCAACAAACCCTTAGCAATATACACACAGAATGTATATCTGACATGCAAATGCGATATACACATAGATTGTATATCTGATGAAACAAAGCATAATTTCACAATTTGATCTGCTGAAAAGCTTGTGATTACATAGATCTATTTCTTCAACAATCTAACATAGATTTTAGACTTTCCCAACCTAGCACATGAGGATGCTAGGATCTTTCAATGCATCCTATACCCGATCCTACAAGCATGAAATTGAACAAATAGAAAAATAAAACAAAAACACTATACAGCCATTCCATCGATTTCGAAGAAATCTAACCGGTGGAATGGATTAATGATCCATCTCAATCCCAAAACAACAAATCAATTATTACAGGGGAAAACCTAATGAGATCGATTAACAGAAAGTTGCACGACATAGAATAGGACCTTGTTATTTATGCTTTCAGAAGTGTATACAGATGCTCTGTTCTCACAAATTGCACAACTCAACTTCACACTACTACTATCATGATCACAATCGATCTAATCCTAGGGTATTTATTCACTTACCCTCGGTAGTACTGAATTGGCTCCAAGCGGCTGGGAGATTAATCCAAGCAGCTAGGAGATTAATCCAAGCGGCTAGGAGATCACAACCGACTAACAACCTCTAACTATCTAACAACCTTTGAGATTACAGCTCAACAAATGTCCTTAGGACTTACAACATAAACCTAAATACAAACTAAATTACCATGCATTGGTCAAACAAACCTTATTACATTGAATGGTCTTTTAGGACCTTATTGGAAACAACAAACATGAACATAAAACAGTTAAATGCCTCATGGAGGCTGATGTGGATTGGGTGCCCCTGCACCATGTTCCTACCTTTGGACTAGTTTGCAAAGATAAATTAGGATTGTGTATGAAGAATGTTCCTAGAAGACTTAGTGTTAACAATAGTCTTGGTCGACTTGGTTGTTTTCACTACTTACGGAGATGCATCCAATATTGTGAAAGTGTGTCGTGGTGTGGAAGATTACATTTGAGTCACAGCTAGGACATAACATGATCCGCATACATCTTTTCCTTAGCTATTTTTGTTTAGGTCAAAACCTATTTCTATGTATGTATGTAATGTCAACCTTGATGTACATTCCAAGGTTGATGAATTGTATAAAAGCATGTAATGTAGTTGTGAAAAAGATGTTCTAGTGTGAAAATGAAGATATAGTGCAAAGGTGTAAGAAGAGCAGAGAAGAGGTGTTATATTGTGCTTCAATGGAACTAAACTCATGCATGAAGTAGATGCTATCAAATGAGTTCACCAATCCTTGGCAGTGAGCCACCCCTTGGCAATGAGCTGATCTTGGTAGTGAGCCCTAACATTTGTAGTGAGCATTTTGAGCAGTAAGCCCTAAGGCAGTGAGCCTCTGATTTTTGGTATTCCAATAACTTATTTATTTTTGTGGGCTAACACCCACCATGGTTTTTCCCTTATAGGGTTTTCTAAATAAAAATTGTGGTGTCTCATGTGTTATTGTGTTGAGCTTCTTATTTCATACTTTCATGGTTAATCCTAATAAAAGTGATTAAGAATTTGATGTGTTGATATTCATAAGTCGTTAAAGTTTTGTGACAACTGATTCACCCCCCTCTCAGTTGTCTTGTGCATTTCAACAATTGGTATCAGAGTGAGGTTCCTTGAAGGTAAGCTTAACAGCTTGAGGTAGATCCAAAATGTCTTACAAGAAGGAGGCTCTGTAGTTTGATGGAATGAAATATGCGACTTGGAAGATTCGTATGAAAAGTCATCTGCATTGTACTATTTATAGAGTATGGAAAGTGACAGAGAGTAAATATACCATGCTTTAGAATGGTTTGAGAACTGAAGATGAAATCAAAGAATATGAGTTAAATATAAAATCTAGAGATGCTCTGTTAAATGCATTGACTGACATTGACTTGATAAAGGTCATGGATTATGAAATTGCTCATGAAGTCTAGAAAAAGCTAGAAAATCTTAATGAAGGAGATGCATCTGTAAAGAGTGCCAAATTGTAAGGACTGAAAGCTAAATCTGAAGGTTTAAATATGGGTGAAGATGAAAACATAACATCCTACATGCAAAAGGTTGATGAACTTGTCGTTGGAATAAAATATATGGGATGTGTTATTAGAAATTGTTCTTAATAGCATAAAACCATTAATAAACCAATGAACATCAATAGAAATTGCAAATAACAAGATGGAAAATAAAAGGACAAACCTCACACAAACCTTGTTCTCTCGTTGCTTCCATTGTTCACCTAGTCATGATCGATCTTTTTGTGATGAAAGTTGCCCTCAGAAAGTGCACTTCCTTGCTCAGTTCTTCAAGATAGCGATGGAGAAATGGCCGTGATACTTTATTGCAATGAAGATGAGCTTCAAATGCAATGAGTATGATCTCAAGCAAAATGGATATGGGGGTGCCAAAGGCACACAGGTAATTTGACAGAGTAATATTACTTAAAGCTTGGATGATAGAAATGGAAGAATAGGGTTGTATTTATAGAGTTGTGAGAGAGAAGATCAATGGTGTGGAAGAAATAAGAAGATCAATGGTGGAGAAGATTCGAGCGAATGTACGTAAATAGAAAGAAGACAAGTATCAAAGAAAAGCTATTTTGTTTTGAGTTAACTGCTTTCATGACAAAGATAAGATTTTCTTTCACAAATTAGAATGATTTATTCTAATTTAAGATTTGTTTGATAAAAACAAGATTGTTTTAAATCAATTAACTCAACTTTTTTCTTTTGCATGACAAGGAAGATTTATTTTTAGAAGATTTGGAAGATAAGAAAGCAAATTAAATAAATAAATTTATTTAATTGTTTGTGCAAGATAGAAGAGGAAATAAAATATTTGATTATATTTTATTTTTAAAGATTGAGAGGCTTTAAATAAATTTGATTGATTTATTTAAATTTGGTGGAATACATGACTTAATTAAATAATTTAGGATTATTTAATTATTTGAAAGAATTAAATTAAATAAAGAATTTTATTTAATTTTGACTTTAGAAGAGGTAATTAAATATTTTGATATTTAATTAACTTAGAGGAATATGAATAGAATAAATAAATTTATTTATTTATTTATTGATAGAGAAATGTAGACTTAAACAAATATTAAGAATATTTATTTAGGCAGAGTCATGTTATTTTTAGATGTATACATTTTGGCCCTCTTTGATGCAATGTGTTTTATCATGTTGTTTCAAAGAATAAGAATTTTTTTGACAATGATACGTGCCCTAGTTTGCCCCTGGTACAGGTTTAACGACAGGATGCCCCCTTGGGAGATTGGACAGGAAGAAGTTAGAAGGCATGAGATGGACAATCTCACAATGAAGAAGGTGAAAAACAAGATGGGTTGAAGAAGACAGGTTTTGGTTCAGGGAAATGGGAAGAAACAAGCTTGGGAAGTAGTCACAATTGCCACATAGGTAGTTATGGTTCACTTGCTATATATAGGAGCTGGGTCCACAAGTCCTATTTAATTGCACACTTCTCCTTAGGTGATTTGTCTTTGAGAACTTAGGATAGCAAAGGAGCTAGCGCAACTGATAGAGATATGGATATTCCACATGAGGAGCACTGCTTTGAGCAAGTTCGATGGTTCAGGCGGCCACCGGAGGCAGGACCACTGGTATGTAGTTTGACGAAACTTGCCTAGGGTCATTTATTAGGGTAATAAATGCTAGGGAAAAATAGTTAGGATAGATGCACCAATTTACAATTCGGTGCATATGCGCTCTGAAACCACGCATATGTCAAGAAGTCACGCATATGATAAAGCTATGCATACATGATAGGAAGTGGCGCATATACTACGAATCTACACATGTGACATGGGAAGTGGCGCATATGCCATAATTGCACATAAGCTATAAGTACCAGCGCATTCATGGTGAATCGGTGCATTTGCTATGATTTGGCACATTTGCAACCTATTTCGGTGCATTTGCACTAGGATAGTTAGCTGACTTAATGAAATTGACCCAATTGGCATCTTGATCGTTGCACCAATTGATAAGCGATCTCTAAGATTTTAGGAATCTAGTCAAGAGATGATATGTTGTTTTGATCAATTTGATATGTTAAGTCAGTGATAGGATAGTTTGATTGCTTTGAGTAGGTTTTCTTAGATATGGATTTTTCTTGATGCTATGCTTTGCTTGGTTGTAGAAGGATATTCGCAATATACTCATGTCACGGGAGTGGTTCCCTTTGCCGTTGTTGCAGCGGTACATGCTTACTAAGATGGATCGAGAGGCTCTTGGTGCTATGGGTCTAGACTACGTATGTTTCATGCCCAAGGTTTGTGTGAACCTTGGTTTGTTGACTGCAGCAGTGGAGCGATTCCACAACAAGGACATGACCTTCCATCTGCTAACTGGGGAGATGGCTATTACCTTGGAGAACGTATATAGGATTCTGCATCTTCCTATTTAGGGTGAGCTTGTAGAGTATGATCCATAGTGAGATGCAAGATTAGTAGAGTGTAGGCAAGTGTTCAATGATCCAGAGCTCAAGGCTTAGGTGATTTTGTGGTAGGACATACATGACTATTATGACTACTTCTTGGGTATAGTGGCAGGGCTGATCAAGGGTGTTGTATGCCCCAATAGAAGGTCGCATGGGTTCCTAATTGGTTGGGGGAGGACCATAAAGAGGATGATTATGGACGACACTCAATTTGCATGGGGTGTGTGCATGCTTACGCATTTGTATCAGGATATGCATCAGGTGGTGTACCATAGGGCTTCGAGCTTGTCTATTGGAGTTTCTTTACTATAGTTTTTGTTGTGGGAGCACATAGCTAGCACGCGACTGATCTATGTGTTTGCCAGGTAGCGGGGAGGGCCATACAGTTATGGCTATGCAAGAGTTATTCCCTAGCATAAGCTAGGAAATCTCAAGTACTAGAGACACGCGCTAGATAATGTAGATGTAGTTATCTGGCACCCCTAAATAGATTGTTAGTGGTGGGATGATAAGGATGATGAGCTTCCTTACTGTTTCCAGACATGGTGGCTCATTGGGAGGATGTGATTTATTTTAGAGAGGTAGATTGTGAGTAGGGTACAGAGATAGTTCGAGAGGGTGTAGGGTATGCTATAGGGGCAGGCCTGATTCACGAGGACACATGTAGAGAGGTTGAGGTGGGGCCCAGTAGCATCATATGAGGAGGCCTTAGTAGATTTTTAGCAAATTCCCTATGTGGCTTGGCCTATACAGAGAGAGATAGTGGACGCAAGGATGACTCCTGACTATGAGGAGTGGTTTGTTGCTCATCCATTTCCTAGATATTCAGGACTTTGAGAGTTGGTTCCTTGCATAGACAAGGAGGATGGGGCTGGCAGGAGGAGGAGGAGACGGAGGAGGGGTAGAGGATGGTGAGAGGGAGATGATGGAGGTGACGGAGGTGGTGGACGTAGAGGAGTGGGTAGAGATGGAGGTGGTGGAGACAGAGGCCAATAGAGGTAGAGGAGGAGAGCTAGGGAGGGACCCTCCCAGCAGCAGTAGGTAGTGCAGCCATAGGTTGTACAGTAGGTTTAGATGCCACAACCGTAGCAGGTGGGTCAGCAGCAAGTGCCCCAGCAGTAGGTGGAGGGATAGGCATAGGTTCCTTAGGCTCTTTAGCCTAACTTATAGCAGCAAGCCATTACGACATTGTAGGGTTAGATTAGGTAGCTCCGGGCATAGCTCAGGATGGCTAAGTCACAAAGAGAGGCAGACGCACATGTGATATCAGGGCTCACTACTAACTGGGATACAACCCTGGTGAGAGTGTGGGCTATTAGATTAGAGAGAGACTTGACTGTGGTAGCCTTGGGCACAGATGGGGCTACAACATTTTTGGTTACACATGTGCAGCAAGCACAGGCATAGCTTGCATAGGTTCAAGAAGAGCTATCTAGGGCATAGGCCCAGACTTAGTATTATAGGGGTTTTTACCATGGGGTTGTACCAGCAGATTAGAGGACACCAAGCTTTAGGAGCCAATCCATGGCCTCCCACAAAGCAAGGAGTTCACGATTAGGAGGGTCAGTGATGGGGCCACAGCAGTTTGGGGCTGACAGAGGAGAGGATAGTGTAGGAAGTAGTGCTCCACGATAGCAGGGTTAGCTATTATACTTGTACCACATTTGGCTCATGTACATATTTTTTATGGCTCAGATAGCCTAATATGTATATATTTTGTATTATTTTGTACCAAGACATGTATCATTATTTTTGTGATGTATACACTTTATATGACTTGACTCAAAGATGGTCATGGTGGACTTTGATATATTGTACATTTGGACTTGTTTATTTTATAGTTTATATGATGATGATGTAGCTTATGTTTTCTATATGCAGTTGTTTATGCTATATGTTATGGATGCATTCTATCTTATGATGTTTCACATGTGATGCATACTTTTATGTCTTATATGATGCTATGTGATGTTTGAACTAATGCAAACTTAGATTTTTACTTTGATGTTCTAATATGCAAAATGTGATATGCTTAGCTATATGATGATGTAGTTCATGAGATGTTCTACATGTACTTGTCTTTGTTTTGGATTTTTCTGTTGAATGATATGTTGATGCAAATGTACATGGTGAACCTGATGTATCTATTATGTATGCAAATGATTTAATCATGTTAATGACTATCTCATTTGATATGATATGTAATTTATGCTATGTTTTTGTTATGTCCAAATGTACTCAGTCGACATAGAAATGACACAGTGATAGATAGAAGAAAGTGAATGAAAGGGTCATAGGCTTTTATTTGTAAACATTGATTCTCTGCAGGAATTTCTTGTTGCATGGGATATGGATGCTTTGTGAATGCTTTTGGATGCAAATGGTTTTGTCATCTTGATATTTGTAAGTATTTTGAAGTGCTTTATTTCATCATCAGGCGTTTATTATGTTGTAAGAAAATACAAGCATCTAGGTATAATTAAACCGAGATGACCTGAGTATCATTTACATGGATTTTGATATAGCAAGTTAATACAAGCATCTAGTCAGAATTGAATCTAGATGACCTGAGTATCATTTGCATTTCAACAGATAAGGATTACCCCTTTTCATGTTTAGACCTTGGAAGTCCTCGATGATCTTTTGTTGATCATGTCATTAGAAAAAAGTCATCACACTACTAAAGATTAATCCATAAGCAGCAGATAAAGAAAAATGATTATGCCCCCATCATAACATCTCTAGCTTTTGGTATCATTGAGTAGCATAGAAAGACATAATAACAAAAATTAAGACTCTGTAATTTAACCTTTTCACAAAACATTCTTGCATTAGATGTGCTTTCTTGCCATAGTATTGATAAAATCCTTTTGATGTGTTTTGGTCCTTGTTTATTTTTCTTTAGAGAGGTTGATGTTTTTGTGTCAAGATTTTTGTTTTGGAAGTGTGTTTCGCTGCGCGTACACATCTAGTGAAAGGTATCACAATCCTTATTTACGTCCTCTTAGAACATGTGGCATTCATGAATCCAATTTCGTAACCAAGTCAAGGACTTGCCCCCAGTTAGATAAAGGATCAAATTATTATGGATGAGTCGACAAATAGAGACAAAGAATGGGCCCTAAGGGACTGATCTAGTGCCTCAAGGGTGCATTACTAAATGGCCTTGCCTACATGATGATGCAGAGGCAACGTAGTTCAGGGTGAACTTGGTGGACCTAAGACCTAGGCGACGGGCAAAGGTGTGGATTTAGATAGATAGAAGGATAGATGACACACAATGGAATGGATGAGAAGTGGAGCCTCAGGGGCGCATCGATACAAGATGGTCTTTCCTATGTGATACTTGAGTTGACGTAGTTCGACAATGGTTCAAAGGATTGACTCAAGATAGATGACCTCAACAAATGCAAGTCTAGATTGGCAGTCTGACAATAGAAAGTGATAAGGACGAGTGAATGAGCCATGGGAGTTACACCGATGTGATTGGGTGGATGCTTGGTTAGGAGGTACAAAGGAGGAACAAAGTTGAAAAAGATGGAGAAGGTGGTTCATCACAAGGAGCACCTGTTTACCAGGTTTTCACCACTTGCTTTTATTTACACAATAGCCAAAAGTACACATGACACCTGTTTGCCAAGTTTTCACCATGGTACCTATCCAAAGGTGCTTGTTTGCCAGGTTCTCACTAGAGGATGATTTTTTTGTTATTTTTCCAATTTTATTTTTTTTGCTATTTTTCCATTTTGATTTTTTTTTAATTTTTGACTCCCTTGCATTGGGGTTTAAGTGTAGAACTTGTGAAGATGCATGTTGTTGATGGGATCAGCAAATAGTTCACCTTCTGATGTGGCCAATTAATAAGCACCTGACCCACAGGTAGAAACGATGACATAAGGACCTAACCAGTTGGGTTCAAACTTGCCTTTCTTCTCTCTATCTTACTGATTTCTGGGATTTTCCCTAAGTATCAGATCACCAATTTGAAATACTTGATATTTTACTAGGTGGTTGTAACTTCTGGACATCCTTTGTTGATAAGCCTTGAGATGGTTAAAGGCCTATTGTCTTCTCTCTTCTAGCAGCTCTAACTCTTGAAGTCTGGACACTCTATATTTTTCATTAGATATGAGGCCTTTTAATGAAACTTGCAAGGATGGGATCTCGACTTCAATGGGCAAGATGGCTTCAGATCCGTAGACTAGGGAGTATGGTGTTGCACCTGTGGGTGTGTGGATACTTGTGCAGTATGCCCACAACGCAGGATTCAATTGGACATGCCAATCACGACTGGCATCATTGACAGTCTTTTTCAAGATTTTTAAGATGGTTTTATTTGATGCCTCTGGTCATTTCATTGGGGGTAGTACGGGGTGGAAAAGTAGTGTTGGATATGGAATTTGTCACACAATTCTTTGACATCTTGGTTTTTGAATGGTAATCCATTATCAGTGATAATGGATAAGGGGATACCATAGTGGCAAATGATATAGTTCAAGATAAAGGAGGCAATCTATTTACCCATGATATTGGTGAGGGGTATGGCTTTAATCCACTTCATAAAGTACTCAGTGGTGGTGATTATGAATTTATGGCCACTAGAGGACGGAGGGTGTATCTTTCCCACTAAGTTGAGTCCCCATTGACAGAAAGGCCAAGGAGTCGATAAAGGTTGCAACTCCTGTGTTGGTGCATGTATCAGGTTCCCATGGACTTGGCACTTCTTGCACTTCTTTACAAATTGATAGGAATCTTTTTCCATTGTTGGCCAGTAGTATCCCATGCATATGAGTTTCTTGGCTAGGGTAGGACCACTAGAGTGGGTCCCGCATATACCATCGTGCACTTCACTCAGGGAAGTTTGATATTCCTCACTATTGAGACACCTAAGGAGAGTACCATTGAGACTGCATTGATATAAGGTATTGGCAATAATAGCATAATGGGATGCTTGATGAATGAAGGTTCATTTTTGGTTACTAGAGAGATCTGGGGGTAAAGTATTATCTTTGAGATAGGCAAATACTTTTCCGTATAGGGGAGAATCAGATCCTACATTGTGGCAAATGATATGGGATTCGAAAGAGTCATATGTAGGATGGGAAACTAGCTCTACCAAGAACTCATAGCATAATTGGTTTTTCAGGGATGTCAAGGAGAGAGGCGATCATTACCATGGCATCTGCTGCTTTGTTTTCTATCCTTGGTATTTTCTCAAAAGTGATCTCAACAAAGTATTCTTTGAAGTCATCTACCATTTGCTTGTATGGTATTAACTTCTCATCCTTTGTTTGGTAGTCATCGTTCACTTGGTTGATGACTAATTGTGAGTCACCATATACTTGAAGTTATTTGATATTCCATTTAACTGCCAGCTTGATGCCAATGACTAGGGCTTCATACTCTGCCACATTGTTAGTACAAGGGAAGAGTAGCCTGTATGATTTTGGAATGGTGTTTCCATGAGGTGTGATCAACAAGATGCCTTCCCCCGATCCATGCTAAGTATAGGAGCCATCAAAATATAGTTTCTAGGTTGTTGTTGTTATGTGAAAGATGGAGTCATCTGGAAATTCAAAGTTCAAAGGATTATCTTCTATTAAAGGTGCCTCTGCTAGCTGATCTACAAGTACTTGACCCTTTGTTGCATGTCTGTCTACATATTCTATGTCAAACTCACTGAGAAGAATAACCCATTTGGAGAATCTACCTGTAAGAGTAGCTTTGTTGAGCAAATACTTTAGTGGATTGATTTTTGCTACTAGATTGATAGAATGCGATAGCATGTAATGTCTCCATTTTTGTGAAGTGAAGACTACTATGAGGCATGCTCTTTTGATTAGTGTGTATTGCAGCTCATAACCAACCAGTGTTCTGTTGATGTAATAAATTGCTTGTTCTTTCCCTTCATGATTTTACTATGCAAGGAGAGCTCCCAGAGCTGTTGGTGTGGCAGAGATATAAAGTAACAGAGGTTTTCCCTGGATGGGTGGCATCAATACCAGTGGTTTCATGAGATACTCTTTCAACTGTTGAAATGCCTATTCACACAAAGCATTCCATTTAAAGGGAATGTTCTTATGTAGGAGATGCGTGAATGGATGGCACTTGTCTGCCAATTGAGAAATGAACCTTCTGATAGATTGCAGCTTACCCTATAAAGACTTGAGTTGACTCAATATTTTTGGGTGGTGGCATTTCCATGATATCCTTCACCTTAGATGGGTCTACTTCGATTCCATTTATAGATATGATGTATCCTAGAAGCTTTCCAGATGTGACTCTGAATACACATTTCTTTGGGTTGAGGTGCACATTGAATTGCTCCAATCTTGTGAAGATTTTGTCTAGTACTACTAGGTGTCCTTCTCTTGTGAGTGATTTGGACAATATGTCATCCACATAATCTTCCATTATGGTGTGCATCATGTTGTGAAAGATTGTGGTCATAGCTCTCTGATATGTTGCCCCTACATTTTTCAATCCAAATGGCATGACACACCACTAATAGGTGCCCCATGGATATATGAATGTGGTCTTGTGTTGGTCCTTGGGTGCA
This sequence comes from Cunninghamia lanceolata, assembly GCA_027924645.1. NCBI lineage: Eukaryota > Viridiplantae > Streptophyta > Pinopsida > Cupressales > Cupressaceae > Cunninghamia > Cunninghamia lanceolata. The sequence continues at coordinate 16,266,353 of BSBN01000757.1, forward strand.
ATTTTGATCTGGTTGTATTCTGAGAAACTTTCCATTAGTGACAACATAGAGTGTTCTACCATGAGATCTACAATGATGTCTATGTTTGGCAGAGGGAAGCCATCTTTTGGACAAGCTTTATTTAGGTCTCTAAAGTTGTTACATAGTCAAACTCTCCCATCTAGTTTGGCAACAAGTAGGATATTGGAAATCCACTCAGGATAGTCTATTGGTCGAATGAACCTGACATCTAGCAATTTCTTCAATTCTTCTTTTACCATGAGGGCAACCTGCGGGTATATCTTTCTGTGTTTTTACTTAACGGGTTTAGCTCCTAGAGCTAAGGACAAGTGATGCATTATGAGATTCGAATCTAGCCTTGGCATGTCTGCATATGACCAAGCAAAGTGTATTTGTATCCTTTTGAAGAATTTAATGAACTCCAGTTTTCCCCGTGTAGTTAAAGATTGTACCATATGGATCATCCTTGGATTATCACCCGTGCTGACATTGATTTGCTCTGTTGGTTCCATCAAGATCGATGATCTCTCCTAATGTGTTAGATTGGGGAGAGGGTCAAGCCTTTCATCCTTCAGTGCCTCAGAGAGGATTTCACCGTTGGATATGTCTTTCATATTTTTACTATTTTCATGATCTAACACTGCCGTAGAGCAGTTTTCACCATTAGATCTGTTGGCAAGATACACTATATGGATTCATGATTGTTGTCATTGATGGAAACAAAGTTCATCCCACACATCTGCAAGACATGGTGTGTCTCTACCGGAAGTCATAATGAAGATTGTTGAGGTCCGGTAAACAAGAACAAAGCTTGTGGCAAGGTCTGACAGACAGGTCCGGATCTCTCAGAGGAAGTATCTTGGTGAAGTGTGGATTTGGGAGAGTCAAGAGGACTACCTTGAGTAATAGATTCCAAGGATTTAGCCTCCGGTGATGGACAAGGAAAAAGATATGAATAGTTGAGTACCAAATTCCTAAGTGACAGTGTGAATAGAGGAAGAACTGACTGACAGAACATCAGACTACTTTCCGGATGTGTTACTAATGGTGTTAAAGGTTATGAAGGCATGAATCATGTTTGGCCGACATGATTAATGATTTCTATAAGTATATGTTTGATCCGCATTACTTGATGTGTAAGGATTCAGCTGATAGAACAGAGTTTGTGAGAAGATTGACTGTTCCAGGTGCCGACTAGAAAGATAATGAAATCACTTGTGCGGATATATATATAGGATGGATTTAGTTGTGAGAAGTGTCGTGGTGATATGTGATATGTGAATAAAAGAAGAGTAGAGCAGAAGTAGTAAGGAAGGTCTGGTATGTGAAAGGAAAGTAGCATAAGAGAAGAGGAAAGATGAAGTGCAGTAGATCAGTGTACTGAGCCTAACCGGAACTGAACTCTAGCATATGTGGATGCTTCCAATCAGTTCAAGTATTGTATAACATTATTTTGTAGATAGTGTGTCTCCTTGTAGGCAGTGTGCCTCCTTTGTGAGCAGTGTGCTTGGGCAATGAGCCCTAATTGGCAAGTGCCATTTTGTAATTCCTTATTCTTCTAACAGAGAATAATCTTTGGGTTAATCACCCCGTGGTTTTCTCCCTTAACAGGGTTTCCATGTCAAAAATACTGTGTCATGTGTTTCTCCATTTCATGGTAATGTTTGCTTGGTTGAATTAATGTTGCATTGATTAATAAGAAAGTTTAGAAAGAAGAAATAATTAGGATAACTAATTCACCCTGCCCCCTCTCAGTTATCGACAATCAGTATCAGAACTAAGTTCCTCCTAACAGAGCCTAACAGCTTGAGGAAGATCTGGGAGTTCAAATGGATGCATATGGTTTAAGAGAGCAACTCAAGACTGCCCTTGATGATCTTGAATAGTCAAACTCTGAAGTCAATGAATTAAAGGAAAGACTCAAACAGGCTGATGATTTCATGAGAGAACTAAAACATAAATTAAGTCTCTCTATGAAAAAGAGAAAGGAGCTACTTCAGCAATTAGCAAGACAAGGTGAAGAAAATAATGAAAATGAAGAGCTGACTGAGAAAACCAAGTTAAGTGAAAAGTTATCAAAAGAAATCATTATGGTAAGACATGAAATGGAATTAGGAGTTAAAAAGTTTACCCAAGAAATTGAAGAAAAAAGAAAAATTGAAGATAATCTAAGACAATCTCTCAAGGAGAAATCAGAAGGTTGCCACCAGATGGATAGAATTATCAGACATCTTGAATCTGATCTTGAAGATGCTAAAGATAATGAAGAAAAACTTGAGGATCAAATTGTCTCTCTAAAAAGGGATCTTTAAATAGCAAATGAGTATAAAGAGAAATTCAAGATAAGTTCTGCTCAACTTGAAGTTCTTCTTGGAAGTCAAAAGAAGGTAGATGACAAATGTGGTTTGGGATATGAGAAAGGAGAAAGCTTCGGATCCAGTCAGAAGAATTTTGGATCAGAAAATCCAAGGAACAGGCCTAGAAGACCTTCGGTAAGACAGCCCAATGCTCAAAGATATCCATCCTTCAATGGATACTGCCACAGCTACAATCACTTTGGTCACAAAGCTAATCAGTGCAGAAAGAGAATGAATCAAACTAATTCATCCTTCTCTGGATAATGTTTTAACTGCAAAAGGTATGGACACAAGTCTCATGAATGCAAAAATATGCAAATGAACAAATCATTCAATGGTAGATGCTTTGCATGCAATAGAGTAGGTCATATGGCTAATCAATGCAAATCAAGAGGATATCAGTCAAATATGCAAAGAAATGTTGTTTGCCAAATCTGTAATAGGTCCGGTCATAATGCAAAATTCTGTAGAAGCAAGAATCAGGAGAAAAGAGGTCTGGTATATCATAATTAGAATCAAGATAAGGGTAAACAAAAGGTGAATGCGGATGAAGTTAGGAATGAGATGAACAAGATCTGGGTGAAGAAAAGTTTAGAGAATGTAGAGGTTAGATCCGCACCAGACTCTGGTGCTGATATTCTTCCGGAAACTAAAAGGTGAGCTTTGGCTTAGGGGGAGACACAAAGAAAACCTTGTTCCCCCAGCCAGTTAAGTGGTGCCTGAAATTGGCACATGAGAAGCTGCGGATCAAAGGGTTTCTAGAGAAACATGTAAAGAAGGTCAGGTAAAGATCTGAGAGATCTGCAAGAAAATTTAAAAAGTTCAATTCCTTCAGAATTGGTCTGGTTAAGTAAGTCTTCCGGTAAAATAGGTTTCTCACAAGATTGGCCCGGTATGAATCCAAATTATACAGCTTGATCTGCGGATACATAAGATGATCAGAAGGACAAGTGGATATGATGATTCATCACTAACATCGATCACGAGGGAATCATAATGATCTAGATGAGTTTCTTCCTCCTTGAACAAGGAAAACTAGGCAAAACGAAATGAATTAGGTTGCGCATTTATTGCAGGGTGAAAATTAGGGCTTCTTGGAATAAAAGAGTTCATTTGTCTATCATTTACACACTTGTACACTCACATGCAAAGAAGAAAGAAAAGGAGCTCTGCAAACAACTTCTCCCAAAAGATCAAGACAACTCTTCATACAGCTCAATCCAGATTTCATCGTGTGCCCTAAACTGCGTAAAAGGTATTTATCTTCAAGCAGCTCTAATTCTTGGAGTCTGGTTACTCTGTACTCTTCATCTGATATGAGGCCTTTTAATGAGACTCACAATGATGGGATCTCGACTTCAATGGGCAAGATAGCTTTAGATCCATAAACTAGGGAGTATGGTGTTGCACCTGTGGGTGTGCGGATGCTTGTGCAGTAGGCCCACAGCGCGGGATTTAGTTGGACATGCTAGTCACGGCCAGCATCATTGACAGTTTTCTTCAAGATTTTTAGAATGGTTTTATTTGATGCCTCAGCTTGGCCATTACCTTGTGGGTAGTAAGGAGTGGAGAAGTGGTGCTGAATGTGGAATTTATTGCATAGTTCCTTGACATCGTGATTTTGGAAGGGTCGTCCATTATCCGTGATAATGGATGAAGGGACACCATAACGACAAATGATATACTTCAGGATAAATGATGCAATCTGTTTGCCTGTGATGTTGGCTAGAGGCACGGCTTCAATCCACTTTGTGAAGTACTCTGTGGCAGTGATAATGAATTTATTCTTCTCCTCATGAGATTGTTCGTCTCATGCCTTTTGCTGTCTCCTCGTCCAATCTCCCAAGGGGGCATCCTGTCGTTCAAATTGTACCAGGGGCAAAAACTGGGGCATGTATCATTGTCAAAAATCTTATTCTTTGAAACAACGTGATAAAACACATTGCATCAAAGAGGGGCAAAATGTATACACCTAAAAATGACATGACTCTACTTAAATAAATATTTTAAATATTTATTTCATCTTCATAGTCCTCTATCAATAAATAAATAAATTTATTTATTTATTTGATTCACTTCCTCCCATTTAATTAAATAAATTTCGTTTATTTAATTAATTTCATCTACATTAACTTTATTCTTCTAAATAATTAAATAATTTCAATTATTTAATTAAAACATCCATTCTTCTAAGTAATTAAATAATTTTAATTATTTAATTAAATCTTTCATTCTTCCTAATTTAAATAAAATGCAAATTTATTTAAATTAAAATCCCCAAAAATAAAATATAATTAAATATTTTATTTATTCTTCCAAATCTTCTAAAAATAAATTAAATAAATTTATTTATTTAATTTGCTTTCTTATCTTCCAAATCTTCTAAAAATAAATTAAATAAATTTATTTATTTAATTTGCTTTCTTATCTTCCAAATCTTCTAAAAATGAATTAAATAAATTTATTTATTTAATTTGTTTTCTTATCTTCTAAATTAAATAAATTTATTTATTTAATTCTTTTTCTTATCTTCAATATCTTCTAAAAATAAATTCCTCTTGTCATACAAAAGTAAAAGCTGAGTTAAAGCAACTTTAAAGCAACTTTGCTCTTAAATTAGAAAAATAAATTCTAATTTAAAGAAAATGAAAACTCATCAAGAAAGCTTTTAACTCAACAAAGCTTCTTTTTGAATGACACATGTCTTTCTTCCATTTGTTGCACGTTCCTCAACAATCCTCCTCCGTTGATTCATTCATTTCTTCTCAACCATTGATCTTCCCTCACTCTCTTCTATAAATATAACCTTCTTCTCTTCATTTCAATATCTGGAGTTTGTGTAAACTTATGCTGCAGGAATCTAAGTGTGCCTTTAGCACCCCCATTATATTTGAGCACTTCATAGCATCCTCCATTTCTGTATTTAAAGCTCATCTTCAAATACCAAAGTATCCTAGCCATTCTTCATTTGTCATCTTCAAACAAGCAAGCAAGCAACAGCTTCTGAGGGCTTCACAATCAAGATCAAACGAAGATAGGTGAACTACAGAAGGCAAAAAGGTAAAAGGTGAAGGTATTGTCTATTCTTTATTTTAAATCTCTTTTATCTTTATTATTCTGTAGATGTTTGGGATTATTTTTCATTGATTTGAATAACCAAATTTCCCCCTCACAATGGCCACTCCAAATATAGTAAAGATATCTGATAGACCTCGTCCCACTTTTAAGAAACATCCATACAAATCCTTGGAGGTAGATCCCCTAGGAGCATTTTCTAGTGTTCCGCATGGCGTCTTGCACACCGAAGATATTAGGGTTTATATACATGCAAACATTGAAGAGTTTGGGGAATTCAAACTAAGAGACATATACCACAAGCAATTAATAGATGATTCCTTTGAGATCAAACCTCAGTATAAGGGCATCTGGGAAAAGCATTTTGATCAGTTCATTCATTTCCCCTATTTTGAAGAAGATGAATGGGTCCGGTATGTTTTAAGTAGGGTGCATGATAACTTCCTATGGCTGAATAGACCTTGCAAGATCACCAAGGAAGCAATTAGGGCAGTAACTGGTTTACATTCCTCTAGAGGAATTCCTGTCCTCAAATCTATCAAAAACAGCATTGTCATAGAGGCCATCGGATCAAAATTTGATAAGAGGGCAATGACCATTGAAGATATTACTGACCCAGATATCAAGTATGTATCTATGATAATAGGATACAAGATATATCATTCTAGTAGGGAGAATTCAATATCTAGAACTATAGTATACACGGCCTATGAGATGCTGAGAAAGAATGCAGATTATGATCTCTGTAAACTCCTCTTGAGCCAATTATTGGAAAACATACAGAAGATCAAGGACAAAAAGAACTCCTTTAAATATGGAGGACTAATACTATGTTTGTTCTTCTACTTCATGAATGAGCTTCTCGGATTGAATGGATGGGTATGGGAAAATGATAAACCGATAACTATCCAGATCAGAGATTACTTGCATGAACTTGGAGATGCAAAGGCAAGGAATACAGCTCTGTGGGGGTATTTCAAGAACTTTCAGAACATGACGCAAGCAAGAGAAAGGATTCCCCAGTCTCTTGTTGAGAAATACAAAGACATGATCTGCTTTATAGTAGAGACTGATCAGTGCCTAATGGAGGCAGTAGAACCAAGGACAGTCTGGATCATGCCCATGGGGTATGAAGTTGATGAACAGATTGTGGAGCTGCATGTTCAACACATGCTAAGCCAGCCTAAAGATCCAAAAGCAGAAAGGTTTGGAACCTTTGAGGAGCTGAGTATAAAAATCCATGTTGAACTCAGAGAACCAGAGATCAAGAGGAAGGTGAGAAAAGAAGTAGAAAATATTGCCCAAGGCCTTGGCATCTCAAAGGAGGAACTTGATGCCCATAAGAAAAGGATGGAAAGGGCTGAGGAAGAGAAGAAAGAGGTAGAAAAGAAAAGCAAGGAAAGTGCTCTGGTAGAAACCTCAACCCGGACCAGATCATCAAAAAGATCTGCACCTGTCACAGCCAAAAGCTCAAAACTAGAAGTCCAGGCATCCGGTAAAAGAGAGAAAAGATCAAAGACAAAAGCCACAAGGGCTTATGCAAGTCAAAAGGATGAAGAGGAAACCGAATTAGATGAGGAGATTAGGAAACTAAAGAAGAAGAAGAAATCATCCGGTCAAGGAGAAGAAGAGAAGGAAGAGGAATTTGTTGAAAAACCTACTCTCTCCTTAGATGATGTGGTAAAAGCAGTCACTGTGGATGGCAACCTACAACCCTTAACAGAATTCTATGATTATTATAATGAAGCAGATAAAAAGATTCTGGAGGAAGCCACAGTTAAGTTTTTGAACATTACAATAAAGCTTTTATTGAAATTATCTCTCTAATTCCTAAGAGTCTAGAGGAGTTGGAAATGAGAAAGACCAATGCCATGGTAAAAGACCTTGAGATCTGGGAATAGATAGCTATTCAGCTATATCCTTCAATTGATCCCAAGACAATGAACATGGTATTCAAAGACTGCAAGGATGATTTCAGGAGCAAAGCAAGGATGAATCAGCTTATGCTTGGTGAGACCGACAAGGTAGCAAAGGACACTGAAGAGATTCTCTGGAAAACCTTCAAAAGATTTAATCTTCCTATCATAGAGGACTTGGGTACTGATCCCTCCACTACAAATGTTGCAGAAGAAACTCCTGAGAAAATGTCAGAAGAGGTGGGCCCTGAGCAGACTAACATTTCCCCTCCGGTTTCCCCTATAGTCTCTGGATCTAAAGGAGAAGAAAAATCACAGGAGAAAGAAGCAGAGGTGAAGGAAAAAAAGATGATAGTGCTAAGGTTGTAGAAGGAGAGAAGACTTCAGCAGAGAAAACTCCTAAGGATAGCTCCAAGACTGCAGAAGAAAAGAAACATCTATCTCTGGCAAGAGACACTGCACAAACTGTTCAAGAATTCCTAAACAAAGAAACAATGGAGATTGATGAACCGGAGTTTCTACAAGGTCCATTCAATTTTGATTCTCTTTCTCTGGTACAGACAATGAAGATATCTTCATTTGCAAATGCTAAGGCTAATGAAAAACTCCTAAAGTCTCATATGGAAGACTGTGAGTTGATAGAAGCTGCTTCCGGAGTGCTTGAAAAGATTATGCCATCGGTTCAGAAAGATCCCATAGCCTCCTCTTCTGGTAATCTCAAAACTTTAGTCAGCAGTGTTAGTACACATTTTGATTCTCTAGAAAAATCAGCTGAAGAAAAGGTTCGGAAGGAGTTTTTGGATAAAAGATTCTCTGAGGTACAGGGTTTGATTATTAATGATAGAAGAAACATGAATATTGGAATAAAGAGCCTAGAAAATGCTCTTAAAGATGGAGGAGAAATGTATAAATTTTGTTTATCATGGTCCAAAGTAACACTGGACATTGAGAAGAAAATAAAAGCACAGGAGGATAAACTATCAAACCTATCAAAGAATTTTGATCCTCTTTCTTCCTCTATAACAAATCAAGAATGTCAGACTATTGCAGTCTTGAGTGAAATCAAGAAATTGGAGAAGGAAAGGAAAAATAGAATAAGCAGGTTGAGTGAGCTCAGGGGGTTAATTGTACCTAAGCTAGAGGCCATGCATGAGGCTATAATAGAAGCCCAAATTACAGCCTAGACCAATGATCTGACAGATCTGAAAAGAGCAGATGCGTTTGCATTCCTGTTGAGTGGGCATATCTCAATTTTGGACAGGATGAAGCAGAGTTGGGCGACAGAAGTTATACAGTTGAAGAACACTTTTGTAGACATACTTAAGTATATGTAAGTACAACTTGTATATATATACTTATGTGGCTAAGTATAGTAAATTTTTTGAAAATTTTGGTGTGCAGACCCTACCCTTTGCCATTGATGTCAAAGGGGGAGTGAGGAGCAGTGAAAAATGAGGAATCCAACTAAGGGGGAGCTTCAAAAAATGTATATAAAAACAGAGCATCAGCCAAGGGGGAGCATAGTGTAAACACTTAGTCATTTTTCACTAAGTGTTACCATCAATGCCAAAGGGGGAGATTGTTGGCAAGAGACACTATATGGATTCATGATTGTTTTCATTGATTGCAACAAAGTTCATCCCACACATATGCAAGACATGGTGTGTCTCTACTGGAAGTCAGAATGAAGATTGTTGAGGTCCAGTAAACAAGAACAGAGCTTGTGGCAAGGTCCGACAGATAGGTCCGGATCTCTCTGAGGAAATATCTTGGTGAAGTACAGATTTGCGAAAGTTAAGAGGACTACCTTGAGTAATAGATTACAAGGATTTAGCCTTCGGTGATGGACAAGGAAAAAGATATGAATAGTTGAGTACTGGATTCCTGAGTGACAGTGTGAACAGAGGAAGAACTGACTGACAGAACATCAGACTACTTTCCGGGTGTGTTGCTAATGGTGTTAAAGGTTATGAAGGCATGAATCATGTTTGGCCAACATGATTAATGATTTCTACAAGTATATACTTGATCCGCATTACTTGATGTGTAAGGATTCAGTTGACAGAACAGAGTTTGTGAGAAGATTGACTATTCCGGGTGCCGACTAGAAAGATAATGAAATCACTTGTGCAGATATATATATAGGATGGATTTAGTTGTGAGAAGTGTCATGGTGATATGTGATATGCAAATAAAAGCAGAGTAGAGCAGAAGTAGTAAGGAAGGTCCGGTATGTGAAAGGAAAGTAGCATAAGAGAAGAGGAAAGATGAAGTGCAGCAGATCAGTGTACTGAGCCTAACCGGAACTAAACTCCAGCATATGTGGATGCTTCCAATCAGTTCAAGTATTGTATAACATTCTTTTGTACATAGTGTGTCTCCTTGTAGGCAGTGTGCCTCCTTTGTGAGCAGTGTGCTTGGGCAGTGAGCCCTAATTGGCAAGTGCCATTTTGTAATTCCTTATTCTTCTAACAGAGAATAATCTTTGGGTTAATCACCCCGTGGTTTTCTCCCTTAACAGGGTTTCCACGTCAAAAATACTGTGTCATGTGTTTTTCCATTTCATGGTAATGTTTGCTTGGTTGAATTAATGTTGCATTGATTAATAAGAAAGTTCAGAAAGAAGAAATAACTAGGATAACTGATTCACCCCCCCTCTCAGTTATCAACAAGATCTTTCTTTCATTTTTACATTTTTGAGACTGAAAGGCTTGGCACTCTCTCCAAAATAGGCCTTGTCATTGATTTCTATGGCATAGCTAACTTTGTGATCCCCTGTGGGTATATGTTCCCTAAGCTCTAGAAAGTCTATGATGGTTTCATCATTTTGAAAGGTATCGAACTCAGGGGTAGTATCTTATAAGTTCCAATCTATGAGTTCTGGATATACCAGTGGTAGAGGATCATTGGGTTGGTCTAGTTTGAGGACATTGATGGTCAAGATGGAGGAGTTAAGGTGGTCATTATAAGTATTGACAATGCATGTGATGGTACTCTCCATTAGTTGATCTATCAAGTTTGGTATCATTCTTTCCTTAGGAATTTCACTATCGTTATTATGCAGGTCAAACTCTAAAGGTCTAGCCCTTGGGCTTTGTCCCTCGTTAGTTGCATGGGTAGGGACATAGTTGTGGACCACATCAATATCTTTTCCATCACAAGATAGTTCAAAAATACTATCCCATTCATACTCATTGGAGTCCGTCTCACTCGATCCTTGTAGTCGATGAATTTGATCCACTAAATTAGTAGCAGATGTTCCTGGTTTCTTGCCTTTATGCTTATCTATTATGTTGGTTTTTGCTTTCCTAGTGTAACCTAGCCCTCTAGTGTCTCGGACTATTAAGGTATGAGGTTGGATAGGTTTAGTGATACCTTCCTTTCTTAATCTGATGGGACCATGACCTTCATACCCCATTCTTTGCAGCATTGAGAATCCTTGGCCATACTGTTTAGTTTGTATCATGGAGTGATGGTCTTGTTGCATGGATAACTTGTCTTCATCTTTATATAACTATTGTAGAATGTCATTTTCATCACTCTCATCTTCAAGGCTTCCCCATTTGACAAATGGATCTTTAGTAGTTTCTCTTTCTTTAGGTTTTCTCATGGAAGGCTTTCCATAGGATCTAGTGGAGATAGGGAGCTATGATAAACAGAAGGATTGTGCAATTGTGTACTCCCCTAGGCCCTTGTCTTTGAATTTGAAGTTAGCTTGGGGCGCCTTCAATGCTGAAGGGAGGGAAGTTGGGTCAACATGGGATGAAGATGAAATAGAGGCACGATTATGGGGAATCACAACTTCAGGTTTAGATTGCACAGTATTACAATACTGAAATGGATTAGAATCACCTTGGATGGTGATTTCTTGACCTTCAAAGGGGAATTTGATACACTGGTGATAGGTTGAAGGTATTGCCTTCATAGCATGTATCTAAGGTCTCCCAAGGAGAATGTTATACGCAAGTTCCATATCAAGGACTTGACACATGACATCGTTTACTATAGGTCCCACTCTGATAGGTAAAACAACCACTCCTTTTGAAGTTCTTTCATCATCATCATAAGCTTTGATGGTGATTCTCCTTTTTGGATCGATAGCATTCTCTAAAAACCCCAATGCAAGGATTAGATTTAAAGTGCAAATATTTAAACTAGCCCCTCCATCGATTAGAACCCTTTCAATTTTGTGTTTGTGTATGAAGGCTTCAATGTGGAGAGAGGTATTATGAGGTTGAGTGTGGGACATATCATCCTTTTTAGTGAATGATAGGGAGTGAGGTGTGGTAATGTGACCTACCATGGTCTGGAACTTCTCTTCAGCAAGGTTTGTTGGAACAGTGGTTTCAAAAAGAGCTTGGTCCAGTATGGCTCTGTGAGATGGGGACAAGCGTAAGAGTTCCAAGATGGAGATATGCGCAGGTGTTTTATGAAGTTGATCCAGGACACTATACTGATTGGACGAAGAGGATTGCTTGGACAAGACCCCCTTAAGAGTAACCTTTGTACTACAAGTGGTCACGTTACAATCAGGAGTGTTACTTAGGGTATTGACATGTGAATCACTTTCTAAAATGTGGTTAACCACATAGTCAAATGCCACGTTTGTATAATTGGTGTTATTAGTGCCACTGTTGTTTTGTCTTGGAGCTCCTCCCTGCTCATGATTAGGAAGTGGATCCTTGAATGCCAAATTAGCATCAATAGAGTCATGTCCATTAAGTGACACCTTTTTTTAGTCCAACAAGTCTTGAATGGTATGCTTGAGTGCTATACAATCATTGGTCTTGTGTCCCTTGTTTCAGTGAAATTCGCAGAAGTCGTTATCATTCCACCAAGGAGGTTTGACCTTTGGTTCATAATTTTGTGCTGCTGGAAGCATTATGAGTTGATTTTCTAGAAGCTTCTGTAGGTTGGTTTCCAATGATCCTCCTAAAGGTGTAAATTTTCTCCTTGGTTGATAGTTTGTGAACCATGATTCAGTGCTTCGTGGTTTGTTTTATTGAGGGTTGTTTTGTGGGCTTGTTAAAGTAAAAATTGACTATTTTGGTGCCACATTTTGGATATCCACCACCTCATCATTTACAACATTTTTGTTCTTGGTCCAGAAGCGTGGCTTCTCTGTGTTGGTATTTGTACTTGGAGTGTCCTTGTATAGTTTGATTTGTCCTTTCACTACCAACACCTTTTCAATGATCAAGCCCATCTCAATGACTTTGCTAAAGGAAGAAGGGCATTGTATCTAGCTTTGGTAGCTGAGGTCAGCATGGAGGTTATGAATGAACATTTCTAGCATTTATTTTTTAGGTATTTGGTGTGGAGATTTGCTTGCCAATTGTCTCCATCTTTGTAAGAATGCGGCGATTGATTCTCCACCTTTTCACTTGGTGTTACAAAGATCTAAAATTGAGATGTCATGTTCAATATTGTAGAAGCGTAGGGGGTATTCTAGAGAACTAGTTCATTCAATGTTTGGATGCTAGGGGGTATTCTAGAGAACCACTCCAATGCTTGCCCTCCCAAGCTCCTTGGAAAAAGTCGCATGAGGTATGTGTCATTGTGGGTGACTTCTATGCATGTTGCACTAAACTCTCTAATGTGGTCTCTTGGATTACCTTTTCCTTGATATTTGTCAAATTTAGGTACCTCAAATTTAGAGGGGAAAGGTATCATGACCAAAGTTATATCAAAAGGATATGGTGAAATATCCTCTAGAGAATAGTGTTTTGTTGATGTACCAGTTTGCATGCCTGTGAACCGTTGCTATAAGTCTTGGATTTGTTGCGTTAATAAGCCTATAGAGTCATCAGAGTCAATGGTTACCTTTCCTTTGTCTACAGTTCTCTCTTCTCATGCACTATCCTCAGGGATTCTTTCATCTTCAGTTTCCTTTAATGCATTGACATCAAAGTCCTTGGGGAGTTTTGCTCCTTGGCTTGCTAGGTATAGAAAGAATCTAGTAGGGTCTTGGGTGAGCACCTTATCCATCAGTCGTTGGAACTTTCAGTCTTGTTGACTTTATAGCATCTCTTCCTAAGTAATCTCCTCATCACTATCGTGAGGGGATGAGACAAATTTTTCAGAGGTGCCTACCGTTTCTAATTATTTTTGGTATTGGGATCTTTTTAAGACCATGCAATGTGAATTTTGGATGGGGGTGGTGTTGAAGGGAAAAATTGTAGTGGTGAGGTTTGAATGAGGGTTTCCTTAGACCAATGATATCAAACAAGGTGGTAGATGCAAAAATGGTAGCCGAAGTAAGGATGTTTGGAATATGATTACTTGATGTTGACTAGTTTTTGCACCAACCCCTAGTGAAGTTTCGAAGGATGATAGATCCTCGATCGTGGAGACTTACTAGGTTTGTTTGAGGTTGAATTGATCTAGAATTTCTTTGTCCTAACCTATTCTTGGTACTTGGCTTGATTTTGGTAATTTCTGTGAATTGCTATGGAAGTGGAAGAGGTGTTTGCGTGGTAAAAACTGATCTCAAAAATTGGAATACAGTTGAAATGGGTACTTAGAAGTGTTGAAAGGTTTCTCTTAAAAGACCAGGAAAGACTCACTATCATAGATGCGCAACTATATATGCATTGAAATAGAATATGTATGAGCTGTAGGTTGAGGTAAATGAGTAGGTCTGGTTAAATTCAAAAGCACAATAACATATAGTAAATGTGCAGTAACATATAGTAAATGTGCAATAGGTAACACTATAAGCGCAGAAAGTCTAAACAAATGCACAATTTTGTAGGGTATATGTGCAAATCTAGTTTTTTGAATATTTTTGTAAAGTTTTTCAACACGTTTTACCATTTTTTTTGGTTTGCAGGTTGGTCTTTTGATCTGATTTTATCAATTATTAGCAAGAAGACACAACAAACACATAAAATGATTTCATGGTTTTTAATCTTTTTTGAAAATTTTGGACTCTTTTTGACATAAAAACAAGTACAATCCTAGGCTGGTAAAGACAATATTTGTTGGCTCCCTTAGCTATGCATATTCAAAGCGGCTAGCTTCAAGATCTTGGTAGCACCAGCTCCTCTCCATAGCACACACTTCTCACACATACCAAGATCCAGGTTTCCTAAGGCTTGTACCCCCACCAAACCTTAAGATTGTCCCTGCTATCTCTACTAAGAACCACATGAATTAGGGTAGCTTCAAAGGTACCACCTTTTGCACCAACAAATAGAAGGATTTTGGGCCACTAAAACAATGGATATGTAATGAAGGCAGCCATTTCAGTGGTTATATATGCAGCAGCACTACTCTCCATTGTGGAGTCTCCCAGCCTGTAAGGGTTACACCTTGGAGGGTTTTGGGGGATGTTGGTTGTTGGTATAACACAACTTCACTCATTGTTTGAAGCTTTCTCTCCAAACATAATTTATTTATAGTGGCTTGGCAGGGCTTGGCTTTATCCTATTACCACTTAGGGTCATTCCTACTTGGATGAACGGGTATCCAAGAGCAGGCCCTCTAAAGGTTCAACACATGCGAAATGATATGTCTGGCATTCTGATCACCCAAGATAGGGGAGAGCATATGCCTAATGTCATTCCAAAAACACAAAATATAGTAATCCTTTCCACCTATTTAAAATGAAAAAACTAGATGTGTTACACTACTCGGGCTTACACACGACTGTTAACTTTGAAGTTATTAACAAGATAGCAATGGTTTAATTTTAGCAAGATAACAATGTGTTTAACCTTGAAAGATAGAAATGTAGCAATAATTCAGTTACAACCCTCCTAATGAGAACTACATGAGATTTGTATGAACATCATTTTACTTTCTCCTCTAATTAAATCTATGATGAGCTAATAGGTGCATCTATATGACTAAACTAGCTCCCATCTTTGCAAGTAGATGAGAAAAACAATCCTACAAAACAAGTGTTAGTGTTAGCAGAAACCACAAGCAATACTCTAAAATCCCTGTTTCGGACAAATGCGTAGCTTTAGAGTCTGAATGCAAAGAAATAGTACTCAGAAGTGCAGAAATTATGGAAGCATAGAAACATAAGTTATAAGTGTAGAATAGAAGAGTAAATATGTAGGAATATCATATGCACTAGAAGAAATGACAGTTGTACAACTTCTGTAGTCAGATGCACCGAAACAGAGGTCATATACACAGCTTCTAATGACAGATGTGTCGAATAATTGTATGCATCAAAACAAAGGTCATATGCATGCCAGGACTGTTCAAATGTGCATAATGAACCTATACAAAACCTGTATGGAACCTTTCACTCAAAAACTCAATTTTGGATTAGATTTGGGACAAGAACCCCATGGTGGGCACCATAAATGTTATCATAAATTATTGTTAATAGCTGGGTGCCAGAAATTTTATCAGAAATTGATGTTAACAGCATAAAATCATTAATAAACCAATGAACATCAATAGAAATTGCAAATAACAAGATGGAAAATAAAAGGACAAACCTTGTTATCTCGCTGCTTCCATTGTTCACCTAGTCTTGATCAATCTTTTTGTGATGAAAGTTGCCCTTAGGAAGCACACTTCCTTGCTCCGTTCTTCAAGATGGCAATGGAGAAATGGCTGCGATAGTTTATTGCAATGAAGATGAGCTTCAAATGCAATGAGGATGATCTCAAGCAAAATGGATATGGGGGTGCCAAAGGCACGTAGGTAATTTGACAAAGTAATATTACTTAAAGCTTAGATGATAGAAATGGAAGAATAGGGCTGTATTTATAGAGTTGTGTGAGAGAAGATCAATGGTGGAGAAGATTTGAGCGAATGTGCGTGAATAGAAAGAAGACAAGTGTCAAAGAAAAGCTATTTTGTTTTGAGTTAACTACTTTCATGACAAGGATAAGATTTACTTTCACAAATTAGAATGATTTATTCTAATTTAAGATTTGTTTGATAAAAACAAGATTGTTTTAAATCAATTAACTCAACTTTTTGCTTTTGCATGACAAGGAAGATTTATTTTTAGAAGATTTGGAAGATAAGAAAGTAAATTAAATAAATAAATTTATTTAATTGTTTGTGCAAGATAGAAGAATAAATAAAATATTTGATTATATTTTATTTTAAAGATTGAGAGGATTTAAATAAAAATGGTTGATTTATTTAAATCTAGAGGAATACATGACTTAATTAAATAATTTAGGATTATTTAATTATTTGGAAGAATTAAATTAAATAAAAGGATTTTATTTAATTTTGACTTTAGAAGAGGTAATTAAATATTTTGATATTTAATTAACTTAGAGGAATATGAATCGAATAAATAAATTTGTTTATTTATTTATTGATAGAGGAATGTAGACTTAAATAAATATTAAGAATATTTATTTAGGTAGAGTTGTGTCATTTTTAGGTGTTTACAGGAGGAACTATTGATGAAACTGAAGTTGTGATGCAAATTCTTAGATCATTGCCTAAATCCTATGATCACAAGGTAGATGTAACTGAAGAAATAATGACTGTGAAAAAGATTACTAAGGATCAATTACATGGAAAGCTTACTACTTTTTAAATGAGAGAGTTTGGTGATGCCTTGCCAAAAGTAGAGACTACATTCAAATCTAGTACTTCAGAGAAGATCTCCAAAATAGAGAAGTACAAGTTGGAACCTGGTGATGAGATTGTTGAAATTGAAGCCAACTTTATTGATAGACTACAAAGAGGTTCTGGTAAGTTCAAAGACAAATTACCTTTCAAATGTTTTACATGTAGTAAGGTTGGTTATTATACTTCTAGGTGTCTAAAGAGAATTGAAAGGAATAGAAAAAGATTTGAAAATAGACCTAGGATCCCAAAGAAATGCTATTATGTTAGAGATCTTGATGATGACGGTGTGAAAGATGATGAATTTGATGATGCTAGTACTAGTTCAAATGAATGCTTGTTTATTGCTATTAAAGAAGAACATGTGTCTACTAATCCTTCTAGATGCGTGAAGGAAGAAAAACTAGTGGAAGAAAGTGCTTTGGTTATTCAGGTTGAGAAAGATAATGATGAATGGGTTACTGACAGTAGATGCTCACATCACATGACTGGTGACAAAAGAAAGTTTATAAGTTTGGAAAAGTATGATGGTGGACTAGTTATGTTCTGCAATGATACAACTGGGAAGATTTATGGAAGAAGATCTATTTCTTTTGATGGAAAGCACAATACTGATGACGTTCCGTATGTGAAGGGTTTAAAGAACAATATTTTGAGTGTTGGTTAGATGTGTCACAAACTTTATGAACTAAGATTCAAGGACAATGGATGCAAGATCATGGAAAGCTCTAGAACTATGATTGCTACTGGTAAAAAGAATAGAGGTAATGTTTATCATTTGAAAGGAACAAATAATTATTATTTATTGGCTTAGACTAATGAGAGTTGGTTGTGGCATAGAATGATGTGTCATATCAATTTTGAGTTGGTAAAGATAATTTATGTTCAGGCTATAAGAGATATGCCTAAGCTTGCGAAGCTTACTAACACCATTTG
This sequence comes from Cunninghamia lanceolata, assembly GCA_027924645.1. Lineage (NCBI taxonomy): Eukaryota > Viridiplantae > Streptophyta > Pinopsida > Cupressales > Cupressaceae > Cunninghamia > Cunninghamia lanceolata. Next base: position 16,284,195 of record BSBN01000757.1, read on the forward strand.
CAAAGAATGTCAATTTGGGGAACAAACAAGAATAAGTTTCAAAAGTAAAGAACAATTCTCTGTTGGATTGCTGGAGCTGGTTCATACATATCTGTGTGGTCTCACAAGAACAAGAAGTCTGCAAGGAGATAGGTATTTCATGTTGCTTATTATCTGATTACTCCAGGATGATTTGGGTCACTTTTCTAAAAGATAAATTAGAAGCCCTAGACAAGTTCAAAGCCTTCAAGGCAATGGTTGAGATTGAATTAGAGTCAAGGATCAAATGCTTGAGGTCTGATAGAGGAGGTGAGCTCTAATCAAATGAATTCAATATTTTCTGTGAAGAACAAGGGATAAAGACACAATTGTTTGTACCTCAAACTCCTCAGCAGAATGGAGTTGTTGAAAGGAAAAATAAGATAGTTCAAGAGGCTGCTAGGACTATGTTGAAGGAAGATGACCTACCGGAAGTATACTAGAGAGAGCCATACATACTGTCATGTACATCCTAAATAGAGTTCAAGTTAAAGGTAACAATACTAAAACTCCTTATGAATTGAGGTATGGAAGAGCTCCTACAGTGACATATTTCAAAGTTTTTGGTAGAAAATAGTATATCAAAAGAGAAGAAGATCTAGGCAAGTTTGATGTTACCTGTGATGAAGGAATCTTCCTTGGATACTCTACCAACAGTAAGGCCTACCGATGCTACAAAAAGAGATTGAAGAAGATCATTAAGAGTGCCAATGTGAAGGTTGATGAAGACAAGGAAAGAATATCATATCTGAGTGGCTATGAATCAAATGAGGAAAAAGTTGAACAAGAAGACAGTCAAGATGAAGAAGAAAAGGCTCTAGAAAGTGTTGCTAAGACTCCCAGGTATGTAAGAATTAAGAATTCTGAAGATTAGATTACAGGGGACAAAAGAAAAGGGGTATTGACAAGGAAAAGAGCTACAAAAGAATAGGTGAATTATTGTTTCCTTTCAAAAGTTGAACCTAAAACTGTGAATGAATCTTACAATGATGAAAATTGGGTAAAAGCTATGAAAGAGGAGCTGATGCAAATAGAAAAGAATCAAACTTGGGAAATGGTTCCTAGACCTACTGATAAGAATGTGATTGGCACCAAATGGGTTTTTAGAAACAAGATGAATGAGAATGGAGTAGTAAGGAACAAAGCAAGATTGGTATGCAAAGGATACTCTCATATTGAAGGAATAGATTTTGTGGAGACCTATTCTCTTGTGGCAAGAATTGAAGCAATTAGAATGTTTTTGGCATTTACAACATTCAAAGACTTCAAAGTGTAGCAGATGGATGTTAACTCTGCATTCTTGAATGGTGAGTTGGAAGAAGAGGTCTACATTGAGCAACTAGAAGGATTTTAATTATCAAAACAAGGTGATATGGTGTGCAGATTAAAGAAAGCCTTATATGGACTGAAGCAAGCCCCCAGAGCCTGGTATGCAAGGCTAGACAAGTATTTGTTACAAATAGGGTTCAATAAAGGCACTGCAGATAACAATCTATATTTCAAAATCAATGATAATCAGATCCTGATTGTTGTAGTCTTTGTTGATGACATTATCTTTGGAGGAAATGAAGGTATGTGCATGAAGTTTGTTGGTGAAAAGAAAAATGAGTTTGAGATGTCTATGTTTGGTGAAATGAATTCCTTTTTAGGTCTGCAAATTAATCAATTAGATAAAAGAATCTTCATATCTCAGTCTAAGTATGTGAAAGAGATGTTGAAGAAGTTTAGGATGGAAGACTCTAAACCGGTATGTACTCCCATGGTGACTAGTTACAAGTTGAGCAAAACTGATGAAACACCCAAGACTGATCAGAAAAGGTATAGATCCATGATTGGAGGATTGCTTTATCTAACTCAAACCAGACCTAATATAATGCATGTAGTTTGTCTTGTTTCAAGATTTCAGGCACATCCAAGAGAGTCACATGTGATGGAAGTTAAGAGAATCTTGAGGTATTTAAAAGGCACACCAGATCATGGCTTATGATATCCAAAGGATAATGATTTCACTATCAGTGCTTATACTAATGTAGATTGGGACTGAGATGTTGAAGACAGAAAAAGTACAAGTGGAGGTGCTTTCTTCTTGGGTAATAGATTGGTTTCATGGATGATCAAGAAGTGAGATTCAATCTCTTTTTCAACTATAGAAGCAAATTATATTGCACATCAGCATGTCGTTGTACTCAAGTGTTATGGATGATGCAAACTTTGAAGGACATAAGAGTTGTGTATGAAGATCCATTTTCTATGACAATACAACTACTATAAACATTTCAAAGAATCTAGTGATGCACTCAAGAACAAAGCATATATCTATAAGGTATCACTTTCTAAGAGAAAAGGTGACAGAAAATGAAGTAAAGATGGAATATGTGTCCACAAAGGATCAGATTGCAAATATTTTCACTAAGACTCTACCTAAGGATACTTTTGAGTATCTCAGAGAAAAGTTAGGGGTCATTACCCCTCCTACTCTAAAAAAGATACATAGGAATGCATCAGTCTAGTGGTGCTCAAAGTCTCATTCTTTGATCTAGATTGATGTTTTGAGGGCTACCTCTTAGGGGGAGTAGCTAGATGTTCCTAATAAAGAAAGTGTTGATAAAAGATAAAGTTTAGTTGGATCAGAATACTAGTGTGCAAGTATGTACCCTTTGCCATTGATGTCAAAAGGGGAGAGAAATCATGTGAAAAACTTAGAGAAGAAAGAGTGCAAATGTGTAAAGAGAAAGGGGGGAAATTTGTCTTGATGGTCTTTACAGTTTTTCACATCATATGTTGCCATCAATGACAAAGGGGGAGATTGTTGCAAGTATGTGCCTAACCGGTGTTGTCATTGATGTCAACATATCAGTGTTGTCATTGGTGTCAATTGTGATCTTGTTTTGATGCTTGCTTGAAATGAGTTAAGTATTGAAGGTAATAAGTATTCTTGATACAGTAGATCAATCCAGTAGATTGCTCCACATTTCTTGTAGAATGAATATCTTTATTTGTGGATTGGAAGTTCTTTAGACACATGTTTAAAGATGCTACATTCCATGTTTGAACCTCTGATATGAATATTTGAGTGAGTTATGTTCACAAGAGTGAAAATTTCTTTTTCTGTATATTTGGTGGTGATAAGGAGATTATATTATGCTCTACATTCCTCTGCAGTGAAGTATTTCAATCTGAGGTTCTGGAAGCAAGTTTGTAATGATGATAAGTTCCTTCAATTCCAATGGTTCATGATTTGGTGGTCCACAAACTATCTTTTCTCTATGACAGTAGCTAACAGTGTTGTTTATGTGCTTCAGTTTGAAGAATCTTCTTGACAGAGTGGTTAGAAATTATGCGGTTGTTCTTGGTGATTACAATGTGCTTGTGGATATCTCTTGATCATGTTCCTACCTTTGGATGGGTCTATAAAGAGAAATTGGGATCGTGGATGAAGATTGTTCCTAGAAGACTTAGTGTTAACACCAGTCTTGGCCAACTTGGTTGTTTTCACTACTTGTGGAGATGCATAGAAGATTGTGAAAGTGTGTCGTGGCGTGGAAGATTGCATTTAAGTCCTAGCTAGAACATAACATGATCCACATACATCTTTTCCTTAGCTAGTTTTGTTTAGGTCCAGACCTATTTCTATGTATGTAATGCCAACCTTGATGTACATTCCAAGGTTAATGAATTGTATAAAAGCATGTAATGTAGTTGCGAAAAAGATGTTCTAGTGTGAAAATGAAGAGATAGTGCAAAGGTGTAAGAAGAGAAAAGTAGAGGTGTTATAGTGTTCTTCAATGGAACTAAACTCTAGTATGAAGTAGATGCTATCAAATCAGTTCACCAATCCTTGGTAGTGAGCCACCCCTTAGCAGTGAGTCAATCTTGGCAGTGAACCCTAACATTTGTAGTGAGAATTTTGGGTAGTGAGTCCTAAGGCAATGAACCTCTAATTTTTGGAATTACTATAACTTATTTATTTGTGTAGGCTCACACCCACTCTAGTTTTTCCCTTATAGGGTTTTCCACATAAAAATTGTGGTGTCTCATGTGTTATTGTGTTGAGCTTCTTGTTTCATGCTTTCATGGTTAATCCTAATAAAATTGATTAAGAATTTGATGTGTTGATATTCATAAGTGGTTAAAGTTTTGTGACAACTGATTCACCCCCCTCTTAGTTGTCTTGTGCATTTCAATAGGAGAACCAAGTGAAGTCTCTATGTCATCTGAACTAGCAAGACCTATCAAATATGCAAGCTCCTCAACTATAGCATCATCAAAAGGTATGCAATCTACATCATCAAGGGGTATGTGGCAATCCATAGAAAGATCATCAAGGAATGGAGAGATATGAGGGTCGCCATAGATCTCCCAAATGCTAGTCCAAAGAGCACATGTGCACTCAATATATGAGATAGAACACATAGTGTCATAATCAACACTAGAACTAATCAATCCTACAATATGATCAATATAATTTCCCCATGTAGATTTCCTCCCATGTGTATCTAGTTCAGGTATGAGTCCATAAAGATAATGCAAAAGATTAAGCCACCTGAGATGTGTCAAGATGCCCTTTCACCAAGACTCATAATTATCCTTACCTAATGTTACCACAGAAGGGTGAATAGAAAAACCCATGATATCTCCTCAAATAAATCAAATAAAGAGATTAACAATCTGAATATGTATTAATGTTGATAAATGAATCCCAACAAAATAAATAGAACTTCGTCAAGTACCAAAATGTCTAGAATATCAAACAAAAGCCATCAAATTGACAAATTGAATAAATAATACCTGGGGTTGAATCTGGAAAAAGTGCATGTGTGGTTGTGTAGAGCTCCTCAATACCTTTCTAATGCAACAAGAATCATAAAAATTAGAGATCATGGTAAAAAGATACGAGATCAGAAGCCAAAAATGGTATCTAGACTTCAAATAGCAATAAATGTCACTAGCAGCAAAATTTGGAAAAATTACCTGCACCACTGGATTGTGCTCAAAACTAGCTTTTTGACATCTATTTGTGATTTATTCATATCGGTTCATATCTTAGATTGAGAGCCTATGGTTAATGATCCTAAATCTCGCATCAGATTCTCATTAGGTCACATCTCAGTTTGATGGCCATACATTATGGTCAATGTTCCTGAATCTTCATGGTACTTGTTCCTATGGATCAATTTTAGTCACAATTCAGCATCGACAGTTGTAGTTTCTTCATCTACTTTCTAGAGTTTATTCACACTTCTAGGGGGGTCTTCAAACCTTCTCTCTTCTTCCTCTCTTATGGGTGGCATTCATGTTTATACTTCTGTGATGGATTCAGTTCTTGAGGGGTCTTAGTGTTAGTCCTTCTTCCATCACATGTTCATGTACTTGTTGTATATTCTCTCTTTTGGAGAGGAGTTTTCTCCCGTTGGGTTTTTCTCCTTTCTCTCCACTTTATGAGAGATTCTTGTTGTTCATGGGTACCTAACATGGCCTTGTAGTTGGGACCCATTCTTGCATTAGTTGCATGTTTTTCAGTTCTCCCTAAGTTGCACTTAAGGGGTGATGGTGACTGATTGTCATTGATGTCAAAAAGATGTTGTGATTATGATGCAAGGTGATGTCATTAGGTACTATGTGCTCAGATATAAGTTATGTTGGTTGATGTGAAAATGTCAAAGGTTGGACAAGAGGATCTCAGTTGGATCTCAGTTGAACAATATTTGATGCTCTATGTCATGATTGTCATGGGTTGTGTCTTCATCAGGTTGTGGCTCCAAAAGATGGTTATGATGGATAGGTATTATCTTGGTATTGGTTCTCATCATGTTAATAAGAAGTTTTGATGCTCATATTTCATGTCAGGGGATTATGTTACAGTTCATCTTGTTGAGGTTTCATTCTAGTTGTCATGTTGATGTTGGATTGATGTCAGAGTTTGTGATTGAGTTGCTTTAAAAAGTACATGATCAGCAGTTAAGAATGTTGCATGCATCATGATAAGATTGTCAAATGATGTGTGTACCTCATGATGTCCTTCATGGCAACTTGTTGTTGGCACTGATTTTATGTTCTCAAGTTGAAGAAGTTGAAAGCTCTAATTTTACTTAAGGAGCTCACAATGGTAGTATTGGATAATGAGTCTACTTTCTTATAGTGCAATGCAATGCATGAGTTTCAAGTCTTGATGAAAAGCCTCCTTCTCATTGATATTATTTTTTTTAAGTGTATCTTTGTAATGAAGAAAAATTCAATAAGAACCAGTTGTTTCTAATTTCCTAAAGTCCTAAGAATAATCTTCATTTCGAGCCTTTAAGAGTTCTTAAAATAGATTTAAATTCTAAGTGAAAGCAATCTATGCATATCATTCTATACTTCAAGCTACCCATCATCATTGGAATACACTTTTCTTCTATTTAGAAGGTGACCTATTGTATCAAGTTAGACATAGCTTAAGTTATGTCTTGAAGGGTCTAGGCAACATGGGCAACCAACCCCTTTACCTCTCTAGGTGGTCACCACATATGTGCGTGGGGCACCAAAACTGAATCAATGACTTGTGTTTAAACTTTGATGGGTGCGAAGCATAGAATCAATGGATATCATTTAAAATGTGACCCTCTTTCACGTGAATACACTTTGAAGTGTATTCAGTCGTCATATGTTTACAAACTGTAGTAAAAGATACTTTTTAGTATTTTTGAAAAGGCAAGTTTTTATGGAAAGATTTTATTCCTTTTAATCTCTTCCTTGTGGCAAAAGGAAGAAGTTATAGCTGAGTGTTTGTGCCTTTTTTAAAAGGCTATTATTAGAATTTTTTATGGCCAGATGTAGAAGGTTTTAAAAGCATTTTTTTAAGTTCTAATTTTTGAAGAAGTTCTTTGTGTGTAGAGAGGATAGGATATAGGAATTTGAATTTATTGAAGATGTTTTTGCAAAAGGAGATTTTAATGGGGAATATGAATGGATTTAGAGAATAAAAATATGGAAGATAATTCTATAGGGGCAACATGATTTAAGGACATCATTCATTTTTTTTATGTAAAGATTGCAGAGAGGAAAATGAAAGTTCTTGAGATTTTATTCCTTTTAAAAGGGACAGAATGAATTGAAAATTTTATTTAAAATCATTTTGGAGAAGATGAATAGGTTTGAAAATTTATATTCTGAGTAGTATACATCAAGGGTTATTTTTATTTTTCAAATAGAAGAAGATAAGCAGATTGAAGATATTTGCATAGTGAAAAAGAAGAATTTGAAGGGGTTATTGAAGTATTGAATATGCACAGAGAAATATGAAAAGATTTTATTGCAGGAGATAATTTTCATGAAGAAGAATATGAAAGAATTTTTGCAGATGAACAGAGACATTATTTGTGCAAAAAAAAATATCATTTTATGATTTCTAACTCTTATTTTTGTAGATTAAGGAAGATGAAATGATGTGATTTTTATTTCAGATGCAAGGACAAATTATCTTTCTTCAAGTGAGTGAAAATTTGATGATGATGAAAAGGAAAACAAGTCGGAAGATCAAAGCTCTTTTGAAATCTTATATATATGTAGGTGGATTGATGGAGTATAAGAGTATGAGATCAATTTATAGTATTGAAGAAAATTTTATGAAGATTCAATTGAAAAGAAAATACAGATAAATAAATGCGAAAATCAATTTGCAGTGAAAAAGACATTTTCTTGATTAGGTGAATCAGATGATTTCAAGGATGAAGTGTCAGAGGAGTGGAATGATGGAATATATGTTGCAGATGATTTGATTTGAATGGTGCAAATCAGATTGAGTGGCAATCAAGTCTTGCACATTATGTTTTATATGTTGATCATGGTGATTGTGTTTTCCAGTGAGCCACAGTATGCCAGCGAGGCTTGTAGGTCAGTGAGACCATTTGTCAGTGAGACATGTTATGCGAGTGAGGCATTGATGTAAGTCATTGAGACTTTTATATATGCCAGTGAGGTAATCACAAGTCAGTGAGAATTTGTAAAGTTGAAGATTTCATACTTAAGCCAGTGAGGCATTTTGAGTGGTTTTTCTACCCCAAGAGGGTTTTCCACTCTATAATTTTCTTGTGTCATAATCTCATGTCTTAATGTCTTCCATAGATTCATTTACCATATGTGATTTATGTGATTGATCATTTGTTGATTAACTGTTCAAGTAATTAGTTCAAATTGATAAACATCATTGTCAATTTTGAAAAGTTGTAAAAACTATGTTTTTACACAACACTGATTCACCCCCTCCTCTCAGTGTTGTCCTGGACTCCAATAGGGGGGGTGTTGGTGTAATTAAATATTTAATTACACTTTATAAATTTTACTTAGGGCTAATTTTAGTCTTAGGTTATTCTTAAGTCATATTAGGGTTTTTCTCTAACTTACAAATATAAAAGCAAGTTCTCACATGTAATTCATTAATCCATTTCATTAATTCATCTAATATTGTGCAAATTATTCCTCTTTGCTTTTTTCTCTTATGGAAGGTAAATCTTAGGTTTTGCAAGTGATCCTGGTGTTTTGAGTTTATCATAAACTTCAACAGTTCTTACCTTTTGATTGGTCTACAAAGAGTAATTCAGATCATAGTTGAAGCGTGCTCCTAAAGGTCTTAGGTTAACACTGGTTTTGGCCGACCCGATTGTTTTCAATACTTGTAGTTATGCTCCAAAGTTTATGTCGCATGTTGTTTAAGCCCTGACTAAAATGTGGTGTGGTCTGCATTCATTTCTTTTCTCCCCAAATCTATTTATGTCTAGACCTAATTTGAATATTGGCTAAGTATGTATGTATGCTGACCTTGGTGATTGTTCCAATGGTTGATGATTGTAATGCTGACCTTGATGTACATTCCAAGTTTGATGAATTGTGTAAATACATGTAATGAAGTCGTGAGTAATGTATGTATGTGCAAAAATGTGAATATAACTATGTTTGTGTGAAGAAGGCAGAAAAGAGGAAGAATCAGTACACTCCAATGGAACTGAACCTTGGCATGATGTAGATGCTACTATCTCATTTCACCAACTTTGGCAGTGAGCCTCTTCTTTTGGTAGTGAGCCCTATATTTTGCAGTGAGCATTCTGGGCAATGAGCCTTGTTGTAAATTTTGATATATCATTTATATTGTGAGCTAACACTCAACGCGATTTTTTCCTTATTGGGTTTTCCACTTAAAAATATGGTGTCTTATGTGTTGAATGTGTGAATGTGTTTAATTTTCTAATTTTATGTTTTCATGGTTAAATTATAATAACAATGATTAAGTGGTTGATGTTTTGAAGGCTACCTCTCAGGGGGAGTAGGTATATGTTACTGATATGAGTTCCTGATAAAGAGCAAGAAGTGTTGCAGTGTTACTAATAGGGGGAGTAATGTAGAGGCAGTAAGAGTTGACTTGAGATTTGATAACTAAAAGGAGAGAATGTTTGGCACCCTTTGCCATTGATGTCAAAGTGGGAGAGAAGTTCATGTGAAAAACTTAAGAAGAGAGTTTCTAAAAGTTGTAGCTAGAGAAAGCATAAAGTAAGGGGGGGCATAGAAGCAAAACAAGTTTGCCTGTCTTGATAGTTTTTCACATCATGTATTGCCATTAGTGACAAAGGGGGAGATTGCTATAAGTATGAGCAGTAAGTGTTGTAAGTGTTGTCATTGATGTCAACACCTAAGGTCAGCATCTAAGCAAGTTATTTGGATAAGTTTGAGCAAGTGTCTAAGAAGAACAGTGCAATGTTTTGCTTCACATATTTTGTAGATTAAATATCTTTGTCTATAGTTTGGAAGTTATGTTAAGGGATGTCTATAGTTTCTATGTTTCAATTTTGAGCCTCTGGTGTAAAGATTTGAGTGAGTTCTATTCACCAGAGTAAAAAACTATTTTCCTGAGTATTCAATGGTGACAGGTAGAATGTATTCTACCCTGCATCTCTCCGCATTTAAGTTTTATACTTTGTAATTCTGGAATTAAGTTTGGGATGATGTTATGTGCCTTCAGTTGAAATGGTTTGTGATTTAGTGCCTTGCAAGTGATCTTTTCTTTGTGACAGTGGTTAATAGTTATGTTTAAGTGGTCTGATTTGAAGAATCTTATGAATAAAGTGTGTGGAGGTTGTACGGATGTTCTTGGTGATTATAACATGCTTGTGGATGTCTCTAGATCATGTTCCTACCTTTTGATTGGTCTATAAAGAGTAATTTGGATCGTAGTTGAAGCATGCTCCTAAAGGTCTTAGTTTTAACACTGGTTTTGGCTGACTTGATTATTTTCACTACTTGCAATTATGCTTCAAAGTTTGTATAGCATGTTGTTTGAGCCCTAACTAAGATGTGGTGTGGTCTACATTTATTTCTCTTCTCCCCAAATCCATTTAGGTCCAGACCTAATTTGAATATTGGCTAAGTATGTATGTATGCCAACCTTGGAGATTATTCCAATGGTTGATGATTGTAATGCCGATCTTGATGTACATTACAAGGTTGATGAATTGTATAAATACATGTAATAAAGTCGTGAGTAATGTATGTATGTGCAAAAAAGTGAATATAACTATTTTTGTGCAAAGAAGGCAAAAAAGAGGAAGAATCAGTGCGCTTCAATGGAACTGAACCTTGGCATGATGTAGATGCTACTATCTCAGTTCACCAACTTTGGTAGTGAGAGTCTCTTCTTTTGGCAGTGAGCATTCTAGGTAGTGAGCCTTGTTGTAAATGTTTATATATCATTTATATTGTGAGATAACACTCACTGTGGTTTTTTCCTTATTGGGTTTTCCACATAAAAAATTGGTATCCTATGTGTTGAATGTGTGAATGTGTTTAAGTTTATGATTTCATGCTTTCATGGTTAAATTACAATAACAGTGATTAAGTGGTTGATGTGTTAATGGTTTTGAAGTTTTGGTTACAACTGATTCATCCCCCCTCTCAGTTGTCTTGTGCATTTCAACACCACTACAAACTTAATTGAATCTATCGCAACCTCTCTATATCAAAAGTATACTCTTTACTGCTCACTATTTGTAAGGGTAAAATTTGGATAGTTAGTTTTTGTTAGTTTTGGTGTATATCCTCTTTTCATCCTTACATTCAAGGACCTAGGGTTGAGTTGCAGTGTACTATCATACCCTAGGTCACTATTGAGATGTAGAGAAACTTGGATTTTTATGATTAGATTGATAATTTTTTTTTCTTATGCTCACTTGTACCTTAAAACCCTAATTATGCAAATACAACAATAAACAGATGAATTACAAAAAATGTTTTTGCAGAAAGATGTAAAATAACATATAACAATGTACCTATTTTAGGGGTTCCAAGGTGGAAAATTTAGGGACTAAAGAGTAGGTACCCAAGTCCAAGGCCCTACTTTTTGTCGAGATCTGGAAACAAGGTCTACAACCTGTATCAGTTGTACCAGATATTTTCCCATTATGGAACTTCAAGGACTAATGAGCTAGTGCCCAAGTCTAGGGTGTCCTTTTCTTTACTGATCTACAATCTTAACACTCTGTTATACCCTCATGCAACTTCACTTTGTATGCAACTCCAACCTGTAACCTGCAATCATGAAAACTTTGGGAGGGGGTTGTGGTGTTTAGAGGCTTTCCTTAGTCGAGCCTCAAAGAGACATTCAAGTATTCCAAACACCATTGTTAGATAGAGACTATGTGCCTTTTGGAGGTAGAGGCAAAAACCAAATGATAAATGCTCAATAATCACAATAGATGTCACCTTGTAGTGAAGATCTCATGGGAGGAAGAAGCTCTTCATTCCATGAGGAGATGGATGCTCAAATTTGCAAACACAAACACATAGACAACACAAATCTACTCTTGCAACACAATGAAAGCCTTGAATCACCTTTAGGACGCATAAAGTTCACAATCACCATCTAGTTTACAAATGAATGCCTAAACATGCTTTTATTTGCAACCACAAACACTCCCGCCATGAATTTCATAATTTAAACTTATCGTGTCAGCATAGGACCCAAATAACGGTCACAAGCCGACACCCAAAAATTGGGACTACCCCAAAATAGGGTAGGACTAGGGCGCGGGTGCCCAAGTCCTCGCCCCCTATTTTGGGTAGGGGTTATCTCAAGTGGTCCCCCTAGGTCCTATTTGCTAAGACACTTAGGGTTTTCTCATCAGGATGTTGAAATATGATGTAATATATCCTAAATGCACACTAAAGACCTGAAAGCTAAACCTTATGAGGGAAAAGCCCCCAAGGGGATATTTTTTGACGTTACATTTAGCCCCCACTTTAATGTATGTATAAATGCAAGGCTGATACATGCATTAAAGTATGGTCAATAAATAGAGCAAAAACACCAAGCATATAGAAGACACACCAAACACATTAAAGACAATGACATGCATGCAAAACATGGAGAAGACAGTTACAATCATGTAAAACATGGAGAATACATTGAATTCATAGAAGACACATTAATGCATAGAAGACAAGAATGATCTCTTTTCTTTTCATTTTCTCATATATATGAAATACAGATGCAAGTATAGGAAAGTAAATAAACCTCCCATAATGCAGGATGTACTCATCACACAAGTCTTTAAACTGCATATGGGGCAACACACACGCAAAACATGCCAAATCTCCCAAAATGCAAGATGTACTCATCGCACAAGTCTATAAACTGCATATGGGGCAATAGACACGCCAAACAAAGCAAACACGCTAAAACACACACTTTGAAGACACAGAGAAAACATGACAGAAAAGTGATGGAGTGTTCCTATTTCTAGGTCCAACACCATCTCAGGCACATTATAGGCACACACTAATGATTGTGCTTTGCCACAACAATCACCAAAGACATGCTTAAAGTTTAAGTTAGTCACAGAACTGCTCCCCGCCTCTACAGAGGACTTTTTGAAAATGATAGGATGGTGCAATCTACTCTAAGAAATACACCACCCCCACCTCCATAGAGGGCTTAAAATAAAAAGGATATATGTGATATCCTGCCTCCGTAGAGGGCTTAAATGAATGATTGATTGATTGCAAACAAACTTAGAGTGCAGGATGTACTCATCGCATAAGTATTTAAACTACACTTGAGGACAAACAAATTTCTAACATCTACAACAGATAGCTTACCTTATATATGCCCCCACCATAAGGTGGTTGATATCATGCATCGATATCAAGCATGTTAAGGTAGGAAGAAAACACACAATGGAACATGAACTTTCACAAAGCCCATGCCCCCTTAGAGGTGAATGTATGTACTTTATGATCGTCAAATGTTCCCACAAACAAATCCCTACAAGAAACATGTTAGTCTCCATAATCATGATAAACAACAACATCAATGCATATGATTAACCACACAAAGATCCAAGGTTATACTACGAATTTGGAGTTCAAGGATAACCATGGGGCTATATCATGAAGATCTCCAAATTGAGTACCACCAAGGCTAGATTCAAAGACAAACAAAGTGCACAGAGCATCAGTATTGTTATGATTTGTAAATTAGATAAAAACATCATCAAAATCACTATGCAAAAAGCATGGGTTCTTCCACTAGCCAAGCGCCAAATAAGATATACAACCCCATCATCATATTAGGAACCAAGTCCAATTTTTAGTTTCTTGCTAAAGGGATGCTAGGTCTACATCAGTGTAAATGTTTTTCGTCATCCGCTTGCTAGATAGAAACACTAGAGGAAGGGAAACAATAAATAAGAGAGGAGAAACAAGTGTCTTAGGGATAGTCATGTAGGAGGGTGCCCCCAGGTTACGGACCACAACGCTATGTCTGTAAGACACAACACTCAATAATGAAATCTAAGAGAGAGGCAATATAGAAGAATGATGATACAAATAGAAGAAGGTCACAATAGAGGCAATCTTCTGGTATCTCAGACCTTACAAAAGAATCAAGGGTCATCCTAGGAGGCCTAAACAACACATAACACATCACAAGGGAAGCACATCATGAGAGGGATAAAGGGTTAGAGATACTTACCTGGTGGCGTCTCTCAGGCTAGTGGTCATCAAGTAAATCATCAAGGAGGTCATCATATTCCCAAATTTGAATGCTATAAAGAGGTATAGCTTGTTCCATTTGTCTATCTAATGTATTTTGATCACCTCCCGATCCCTGAAGGGATAACGAAGGATGGACCTCAACATGAATATCATCTCTTAGTGGACTAGGTGGGTTATGAAATTGTTCCTTATCCACATCAATCATTCCGAATAGGTCAGGATAATCAAAATAGTTTTGTGTTGCCATGATGTCATCCATTAATGCTTCATTTTGGTTAGGAGGATTATTCAAATTACTAGAGTTGTCCCTAGCTTTCTCATGTGAGTTATCTGAATGCTCAGATGTAGGAGAAGTAGGGTGGCTTGTGAATTCATCATCGCTCTCATAGTCATTGTCAATATCATCTCCATATGTTTCAGCTATCAATTCCAAACTATTAAGAGAAGTGTCATACTCTTCCTTCAAAGTGTGTTTTATCAATTCTTCTACTACCCAAGGGTATGTATTGATGAGAGATATGAAGTTGTTAAGATCAGATACATAGTCAAGGATTTCGAAGGAAGATGACACAAATATATCCTTATTGTACATAGCTTATATATAGGTAATTACATGAGGATGCATGCTAATAAATTTGTAGATAATTTCAAATTTTTGTGACATATGCATGTAAAGATTCTAAAGAGCATTGAGAGGACGAAGCCATGAATGCTTTTTTTTTTTTGTAGTTTTTCAATGCCAATAAGTGAAAGAAAAGGTGTTGTAAGGATTTTGATCAAGGGAAGAAAATGATATGTATAATATCAGTCCAATACAGCAATAATATCCTTCACAACACACTCTTGATGCAAATCTAAGATGATGCCAAGTCAAAATATAGTGAAAATACACTAAAACATGTGATTTTTCACCAAATCTCAATGTAAAAGAGCATGATAAAGGGTGTTGTGAGGAAAATGATGATTATTAGAAAATCATATCAGTAATAACAGCCTCCTAATGAAAAAATATTCATCACAACATGCTTTTAGTGCCACTCAAGGTCAAACCCTAGTGAAAATATAGCAAAAATATGCAATTTTTTACGGTGTTTCAATTCCAAGACCTAGCCAAAGGGGTGTTGTAAATAATTTAAGGATGTGAAAAAAATAATATCAATGATATCATTCACCTACAATTATAAAATCTATTACAACATGCTTACAGTGCAAACTAGGCCAAACCTTAGGGCAAAAATAGCAAAAAATAGCTAATTTTTCACCAAATTTTCAATACAAGAGGCCAATAACAAGGTGTTGTACATAATTTTAGGAGGGGAAGCAGATAGTACCCATAATATAATCCAATTAGTGGAAAAATATTCTTTACAACATGCCTATACTGCAAATTTAGAGAGTCGATAAGGCCAAATTTAGTAAAAATCAAGGTTTTTGAAGCCCTAGGTTTAAGATCTTGACACAAAATGCTATACGAATGTCTTAAAAGCTAATATATGATTAAAATTACATGCTCTCATATCTTAAATTACTTTCAAGCTCTA
Organism: Cunninghamia lanceolata; assembly: GCA_027924645.1. Lineage (NCBI taxonomy): Eukaryota > Viridiplantae > Streptophyta > Pinopsida > Cupressales > Cupressaceae > Cunninghamia > Cunninghamia lanceolata. The sequence continues at coordinate 16,299,773 of BSBN01000757.1, forward strand.
ATCATGCAAAATGCAAGTGCAAATTTAATGAAAAATCAATGAAAATGCTAGTTTTTTGTTGACTTTTTCTATGCAAAAGTGTAAATTTTTAAAATATAAATGCAAATTTGTTCTAAAATACAACACTAAAACCAAATAAAAATTTTAATGAGCCTCTAAAATAAGTAGAAAAATCTGAAACAAGATTTTACCTACAAACCCTAGATTTTGGAATTACTAGGTTATATGCAAAATTCACAATTTTCAACAAAAACCCTAGCAATTTTATGATGAAAATGCAATGCAAATTAATGATTTTTTTTAATTTTCTATAATTTAAATCAGATCAAATGGAAAAATAAAAAATTTGATGAAATTCAAATTAATTGATGCAACATGCAAATCCTAAAATGCCATTTTTTTCCAATTTTTCAATTTTTTTGTAAGTTTTCCAATGCAATAAGATGAATGACTATATGAATGAATGAAATCACTAAAAATATGAAGCACAACACTTATCAAGGTGCAAACAAGTCCAATAACATGGGTTCACCAAAAATTTACAAGGTAAACTTTGGATAGTTGGTTTTTGGTAGTTTTGGTGTATATCCTCCTTTCACCCTTACATTCAAGGACCTAGGGTCAAGTTGCAATGTACTATCATACCCTAGGTCACTATTGAGATGTAGGAAAACTTGGATTTTTGTGATTAGATTGATAATTTTCTTCTCTTATGCTCAATTATACCTTAAAACCCTAATTATGAAAATATGACAGTACTAGGATTAATTACGGAAAATGCTTCTGTAGAAAGATGTAAAATAACAAATAACTTTGCACCTATTTTTGGGGTTTTAATGTAGAAAAGTTGGGGACTAAAGAGCGGGCACCCAAGTCCAAGGCCTTGCCTTTTGTTTAGATCTAGAAACAAGGTCTGCAACTTGTATCTATTGTACCAAAGATTTTCCCGTTGCTGAACTTCAAGGACTAATGAGCGGGCACCCAAGTCCAGGGTGTCCTTTTCTTCACTGATATGCAATCCTGACAGTCTATTGTACCCTCCTACAACTTCACTTTGTCTACAACTCCAACCTATAACCTACAATCATGAAAACTTTGGGAGGGGGTTGTGGTGTTTAGAGGCTTGCCTCAGTCAAGCCCCAGAGAGACATTCAAGCCTTCTGAACACTGTTGTCAAATAGAGAGTGCATGCCTTTTGGAGGCAGAGGCAAAAACCAAATGATAAATGATCAATAATCATAATAGATGTCACCTTGTAGTGAAGATCTCATGGGAGGAAGAAGCTCTTCATTCCATGAGGAGATGGATGCTCAAATCTACAAACATAAACACATAGACAACACAAATTTGCTCTTGCAACACAATGAAAGCCTTGAATCACCTTTAAGATGCATAAAGTTCACAATCACCATCTAGTTTACAAATGAATGTCTAAACATGCTTTTATATGCAACTACAAACACTCCCACCAAGAATTTCATAATTCAAACTTACCGTGTTGGCATAGGACCAAAATAACGGTCACAAGCAAACACCCAAAAATTGGGACTGCCCCAAAATAAGGTAGGACTAGGGCATGAGTGCCCAAGTTCTCCCCCTATTTTGGGTAGGGGTTATCTAATTGGTCCCCATAGGTCCTATTTTCTAAGACACTTAGGGGTTTTCTCATCGAGATGTTGAAATATGATGTAATATGTCCTAAATGCACACTAAAGACCTGGGAGCTAAACCTTATGAGGGAAAATCCCCCAAGGGGACATTTTTTGACATTACACTATCACACTCACAAACCCATATAGATCACACCTACAACAAATGATGCTTCTCATGCAGCCATTTCATCTATTGCAACAACTTTGCTAAATTTCCCAATCGTCTAACTCATATTTATACATCCACAATCTTGGAAACAATCTTCAAGGTTGACACAAACAACAAACTTAACTAATATTCAAATTAAGTCTAGACCTAAACACTGTTGCAATGGAAAGGAATGAATATGGACCACACCACACCTTAGCAGGGACTCAAATGCAATCTTCCATGCAACAACATGCTTCCACAAACTCTGAAGTATAATCGCAAGTAATGAAAACAACTAGGTCAGCCAAAACTAGTGTTAACATTAAGACCTTTAGAAACACGCTTCAACCATGATCCAAATTATACTTTGTGGACCAATCAAAAAGAAGGAACATGATCTAGAAGCATCCACAAGCACATTACAATCACCAAGTACTTCCATACAACCTCCAAACACTCCATCCATAAGATTCTTCAAACCGAACCACTTAAGCATTATTGTCAACCATTGTTACAAAGAAAAGATCACTTGTGGAGCACAAAATCATGAACCATTTCAACTGAAGACACATAACATCATACCAAACTTAATTCTAGAACTACAAACTATAAAAATTAAATGCGGAGAGATGCAAAGCAGAATACATTCTCCTTGTCACCATTGAATACTTAAAAAATATTTTTTACTCTGGTGAATAGAACTCACTCAAATCTTCACACCGGAGGCTCAAAATTGAGACATAGCAACTATAGATATCCCTTAACATAACTTTCAAACCATAGACAAATATATTCAATCTACAGGATATGCAGAGCAAAACACTACACTATTCTTCTCAGACACTTGCTCAAACTTATCCAAATAACTTCCTTAGATGTTGACCTTAAGTGTTGACATCAATGACAACACTTACTACTCATAGTTGTAACACTTCTGTAGCTTCTTGTTCTTCCTCAAATATCTTTTCTTCAGCTCATCCTCGCTTTCTTCTCTTGTTCTCGGCTCAAACCCTCTTTGTAGCTCATCTTGCAATGCATTGATTTTCCTTTGTAGGGCTCTAAAACCATCTTCTGTCAAAGCATTCCTTCCATCATAGTTTCTTCATGGAGGCATTTTGATCTCTACAGCAAACCCACAACCTCAAGTCCTGGTGCAAACTACCTCACGATCAGTGATCGGTATACACACTCAGGAACCCTTGCTCTGATACCACTTGATGAAGGGGGTAAATCATAAAACACACAACAACAAAAAATGCACATAGAAAATAGGAATGATCTTTTATTGATTTGGACAACACATTACATTATAGAAGCTCAAATACAATTAGAGGATGAATCCTCCACATGTTGCAACACATTATAGCTTCCTATCTCCAAACTCTAGAACCTTTTGCCTTCTATAGCCCCAAATCTGCGAGGGTTTCTATTTTCCTACCTTTTCTTGACTCTACACTTTCCCCCTTATCTCTACTACTTCCAAGGGTTCCCAAAAGTGGTTATAAATAGCCCTTTTTGGTGGTCTCCAGCTAAATTTCAAAATTTGCAACTCCCTCCAAAAATAGATCAACTTCTGGGAAGGATAACTTTTGATTTGGGTGTCTAATTGACAAACCATTTGAAGAGCCAAAATGCTCACAAAGTGAACTACGATGCCAAAAATCTATAAATAGATTTTTGTAAACTTTATGGGGCATTATGGGATGTTTAAGTACCTCATATCTAATTTTGGAACTTTTCAAGGGACCTCACAAAATTAAAACTTTATTATCTTGAAATTCAGACATGATCTTGAGCTAAAAATTTACCAAGAATGCTTATTTGACCATTCCAAAGCTTTGGGAAAATTTTTGGGCTCAACCACTTCTTTGATATAGACTTACTAAAAATAGTAAATTATTGTATTCTTAGCCTTGTTGGAAGCTTTGAAGGTTCTGAATCATTATTCAAGCAAATAGGTACCTAAAAACACAAATTTTGAAAAGAAATGAAAAAGAAGTCATCAATTTTGAATCAGCATTGTTTTTGGGTGATGCAAGATTGCCCTTACACCTCTAGATTCTCCTGCATCATCAAAAGTTATTAAAAAAATAGTAATGTATGCTATTTAAAGTTTATGAGTCTCTTTGTTTAAAAAATAATTAATAAAAAGAAAATTATGTCTAATAGTATAAAAAAAAATACATATTTGAAAACTAGACTTTTAGATCTACAATGGGTTTTAATCTCATTAAAAGATTGTGAAAAGAAAGTTGTCAGCCATAGTGGTGAAACTAGTTTTTTCTCTTGTTGTTTTCATGTTCTCCTAGTTGCAAGTCCAAAGCTAAGGCTTGGGTTTCCAAGCCTAAAACCAATGCAAATCCATGGGTTTGCAATTTCAAACATTTTAGAAATGGGTAACCGTTTCTAAAGTATAAAAAATAGCCATATGCATGTTTCAAAAAAAATAAATACTTTTTGAAAATAAGTACCCATTTTAAACAAGTACCTATTTCATAATGAGTACCCATTTTGCTTTGGGTGCCCAATCTTAAATGGGTACTCGTTCATAATGGGCACCCATTGCGACTTGGGCTCCCATTCCTAAATGGGTACCTATTATTTTCAAAACGGGTACTCATTCCAAGTGACATTTTCCATCCGCAGAAGACTTTTGTAAAATTTGTACTCATCCTCTTGCACCTACCCATTATATTGTTCATTTTTTTTTCTCACATAAACTTGTTTCTCTAGAAGGAATTATATCATCAATGAACTATTGATGGGAAACAACATTTAATAATGATTGGTATAGCTTTAATTTCTATCCAACACCCATTATTATTTTCCACTTGAATAGAGTGGCCAAGGCCCTGAACCATTACTATGAAGAGGAATAGACAGATAGCATCACCCTAATAGAGGCCCCTAGAGGGTATGAAAACAAATATGGCATCAAATGAAAAATACTAAGAATCTAGAGCCTCCTATACAATGATAGACCCAATCAATCCAACTCTTGCAAAAGATAAATTTCCCATGAATAACAACTAACCCTACCATGAGCCTTATTGACATCAAATTTCACCACCAGTCATTTCTCTTTCCTCATCTAAATTGAATGTAGAATCTCTGTGAGTAATGATAATACCATTTATGATGGATCTTTTTGGCACAAACCCACATTGTTCCTCAGATATGATATATAGAAGCAAATTTAGTTTATTTGCCAAAATTTTGATATTATTTTGTAGATTATATTGCATAATGAAACTGGTCTATAATTTAGAAATGTTGATATGTTTTCTTTTTCAAATTAGTGTGATGATTGTGTTGTTCAAATAATTTAGCATAATTTTACACTTCCTTGATTCTTCCGCTACTTCCCATACATCTTTGCCCAAAATTCCTCCAGCATTTTGGTAAAAAATTGTTGAGAATGCATCCAAACTAGGTGCTCTATTTAGTGGAGTTGAGATAAGGTATATTTGATTTCATCCTTGATAAATGGCACAAATATAAATATTTATGTTCATCTCTCATCAAATTTGTGATGTAGTCAAATAAATCCCTTTGATTTAATATATTTGTGCCCTTAGAATTGCTTAGTAATTCTTCAAAAAATGTTATAGCCTCCACATGGATTTTCAGCAAATCATCTATCAAACACCCCTCCAAAGATTTTGATAGATGGAATTTAGATTATGCTTCACCTTGATTTGACATAATTTTAAAAAAAATTGGTATTTTTGTCACCATATTTTAGCCATCTTTCCCTAGGTTTTTGTTTCTGAAAGATCTCTTCACAACAAAGAATCTCATAATGTAAAGCCATTATTTATTTCTCCCTCTGGTATGTAGCTTGGTCCATGCTATTGGATAAAATATTTTTATTGAGATCTACTATTTGTATTTCCAACCTTTCTTTTTTGTCAAAAATATTTATTAAATGTAGTCTATTCCAATCTTTAAACATGCTTTTATGTAAGTGAGATTTTTGAATATTTTTTACATTTTTGTTCCTTTTGATTTGGGGCATTTGTCAACAACTCATAAATTGAATCTAAAAGAATGGGATCTCTTAGCCACATGTTTTCAAATTCAAAAAGGAATTTGGTTAGTTGTTAATCATCCTTAATGTTCAATTAGAAGAAATAATGATTTGAGTTAGATAGTGAGAGAATCATACATAAAATTAAAAACTAGACATCTACCACATATCATTACACATGAATCTATTCAACTTTACATGATGTAGTTGAAACCTACTTTATCAATTTCTTTATTTTACTATTTTATAAATTTTATAAATTTTTTATTTTATTAACTTATTAATGTTATTATTTTATAATTATATATGTTATTAATTTATCAATTTATCAATTTTATTTTTTTGGAGTAACTCAAGTTTTTAGCCTAGTCCAGCCCAAAGAGACCCTTACGAGGGATATCTTCCCAAGGCTTTATTTTTGAGACCACTACTGGGGGGTCTCAGTCCCCAAGGCATTATCATCAAGTTCAAACTTGTGAGCTCAATGGCCCAACGAAGTCCCATAGCCTGCGAGAATGATAGCCCAGCGAAGGCACATATCCTATGAGCATGTCAACCCATTAAATGTACAAGGCCTACGAGCTCTTCGGCCCAATGGGGGTTTGAACCTTGGTAGCCACCACAACAACCATGTGACTTGACCACCGATAATTTTATAATTTTATTTATATATATATATTAATTTTATTATTTTCTTATTTTTAAAATTTATGAGTATTTAAATTTTATAAATTTAATTAAAAAAATTAAATTTATATATAAATATAAAGATATATTAATAATAGTTTTTTAAAAAATATGGAAAAAAATTATATTAAATTTTTTAATTAAATTATAAAATATTTTTAGAAAACACAAAAGAAACAAGAAAAGAAAAAATATACAACAAAACAAGAAAATAAAAGAGGAAACTTGGAAAGATTACTAAAAGAGAAGCAAATGACCCAATGTGCAAGAAGGAACTTCTCATTGGGTTCACAAGCAAAAGTGCCAAAATAATTGGTTAGTCCCAATTTTTATACTAAAACTCTGATGGGGGTTCAATTGAATCCCCTTTGATGAAACCTAGTCCCACCATGGGGCACCATGTGTGTCCTGACTAGGTTCAATTGATGGTAGTTTAATTGAATCCCTAGTTCGATCAAACCTTGATAATTTATGGTGTGAATGTTGGCCATGTTTTTTCATTTTAGCCCATAAATGAAACTCACTATTATGTTGTTACCCCATCAAGGTTAAGTTCATAATTATAGAACATGTTCATAGTCACGATTTAGATCCAAATCCATGAATTTTATTTGACACAATGTGAAGGGAAACATTTTGATTTTAATCTACATACATGTTTGTCTAGAACATCTATAAATTTCAAGGGAGATCAATTTCATGGTCTACATCAATTGATAAGGCTATCTACATTAATTGACACTCATCTTTAGTCATAAATCTAACCAATATCATCCCTTATTAATTATCATTTCTAGTATGATTACATTTGTAGTCTAATATTAATTTAATCTATACTAATTCACTCCATCTAACAATAAACATGTCCCTTCTTTAAGTAACTTTGTACTTAAATATACTTACCTAAATAACATAAGGATCACCACTTTTATTATTTTCAAATACATATCTATTATTTTTATTTTCTTCTAAACTTGTTCAAAATGTACTAAACTCCATAATCCTCTTTTTTTATTATAACTTAAAAACCCCATTAGCTAATTTTAACCTTAAGTGTCATTATCTTAACAAATAGCAATATTTTAAGTTGAAACACGTCTCCAACATTTTCTCTCCAAAGGCCCACATAAATATCAATTGTGGGTAAGTTAAGACTAAAAGTTGGGTTAAAGTCCACTAAACCCACTAAACCTCAACCTTACCCTGAATAATGAAACTAAACCAATTCTTGTTTTTGAAGTCATGACGCTCCCAAATGTCAATCCCATCACTAAATGGGCCCACCTAAAATGACATTTTTCATCCTACCACCAAAATATTTGGATGTAGAGTAAATAATTATTAGGGATTCCCACCTATCATGTTCCCTTCCACAAAATTCCCAAGCAAATCTATAAAGAGTAGCCACCTTTGCCTCATTTTAACATAAGAAAAGTTAATTTAGAAGCATTTGGTCATCATGGTTTTTCTATGGTTGCTCATGCATGACAACATCCTAGCTCATTAGTGGTTTTTAATTAAGTTTTAGTTGGTTGGAGATGACCTTGGGTACTTTATTTTGCATCTAGTTTACCTAGAAATAGCATTAATTTGCATCTTATACCCATTATTGCACACACAACCACACTTAAAAAAGAACATTATAAAAATGTTCTTTTTGTTCTTTTAGGAAGTAAACCATCTCCCAAAGAACCAAGGGGTTTTTCTTGGCATTTATATTCCCTTGCCATAAAAAAAAATTCATTAGTTGTTCCAATGCCCTACATGTCTTATTTGACATCCTAAGACATAACATTAGCTAAATTGGTATAGCAGAGATTACTGATTTAAAGATCTAATAAATAAAGGGACACCCAAAAACTTACTTGAATGAACCAATTTTGTATCCCAAACATCTCATGATTTGCCTTTACTCAACTTCTTTCACTTTAGAAAAGAATATCTCTAATTTTCCTATGTTAATGATCTATTTGGAAGCCCTTGTCTATTTCCTCATATTTTTATTTGGTTTATCTCACATAAACTTGTTTTTCTAAAAGGAATTGTACCATAAATGAACTATTCATGGGAAACAACATTCAATAATGCTAGGGGTAGCTTTAATTCCTATCCAAAATCTATTATTATTTACCACTTAAATAGATTGGGTAAGGCCCACAACCATTATTATTAAGAGGAATGGGGAGATGGGATCACTCTAATAGAGGCTCCTAGATGGTATGAAAAGAAATAGGTAATCCAATGACAAACACTAAGAACCTAGGGCTTCCTATACAATGATAGATCTAGTCAATCCAACCCTTGCAAAAGCTAATTTTACCCATGACTCACAATTAACCATGTTGTAAGCCTTACTAACATCCAAATTGACCACCATTCCTTTCTCTTCCCTTATTTGGATTGAATGTAGAATCTCATAAATAATTATAATACCATTTGTGATGGATCTTTCTAGCACAAACCCACATTGTTCCTTAGATATGATGTGTTGCAACTATGTGCCTAACCAGTTTTATCATTGATGTCAACATATCAGTGTTGTCATTGGTGTCAATTGTGTTCGTATTTTTATGCTTACTTGTAATGAGTTAGATGCTTTGTATTTGCCTATGTAAGTATTGGAAGATCATGATATTGAGGATATTGAGAAAATTTACTTCTCTGGTGGAAACAATGTGTTGCAAAATTGCTTTGTCTATAGAAGAACAGTACAATAGATTGCTCCACATTTCCTATAGAATGAATATCTTTGTTTGTGGATTGGAAGTTATTTAGATACATGTCTAAAGATGCTATGTTTCAAGTTTGAACCTCTAATATGAAGATTTGTGTGAGGTATGTTCACCAGAGTGAAAACTACTTTTTCTGAGTACTCACTGGTGATAAGGAGAATGTATTTTGTTCCGCATTCCTTTGCATTGAAGTATTATGATCTACAGTTCATGAGTTAAGTTTGAAATGATGTTAAGTGTCTTCAACTCCAATGGCTCATGATTTGGTGGTTTGCAAGCTATTCTTTCTTTATGACAGTAGCTGAGTGTTGTTCTTGTGCTCTAGTGTGAAGAATCTTCTTGACAAAGTGGTTAGAGATCATGCGGTTGTTCCTGGTGATTACAATGAGCTTGTGGATGTCTCCTTATCATGTTCCTACCTTTGGATTGGTCCGTAAAGAGAAATTGGATCATGGAAGAAGTCTATTCTTAGAAGACTTAGTGTTGACATGAGTCTTAGCTGACTTTGTTTATTTCACCACTTGCGGAGATGCATCAAAGATTGTAGAAGTGTGTAGTGGTGTGGAAGATTATGTTTGAGTCCCAACTAAGACATGGTGTGATCAACATACATCTTTACATTTTTTCCTTAGCTAATCTTGTTTAGGTCTAGACATATTTCTAAGTATGTTTGTAATGTCGACCTTGGAGATTGTTCTAATGGTTGATAAATGTAATGCCGAACTTGATGTACATTCCAAGCTTGATGAATTGTATAAAAGCATGTAATGTGGTTGCGAAAAAGGCATCCAGGTGTGAAAATGAAAAGATAAGTGCGAAGGTGTAAAAGAATAGAGAAAAGGAGATATATTGTGCTTAAATGGAACTGAACCCATGCATAGAGTAGATGCTATCAAATCAGTTCACCAATCTTGGCAATGATCTATTCTTGGCAGTGAGCCTAAACATTTGTAGTGAGCATATTGGGTAGTGAGCCTCTATTTTTTGGTATTGTTATAACTTATATATTTTTGTAGGCTAACATCGACTGTGGTTTTTCACTATTAGGGTTTTCCATGTAAAAATCTTGGTGTCTCATGTGTTGATGATGTTGTTATGTTGATTTTCTTATTTCGTGCTTTCATGATCAAATCTAAATAATAGTGAACAAGTGTTTCATGTGTTAATGTCCTTAAGTTGTCAAAGTTTTGAAGACAACTGATTCACCCCCCCTCTTAGTTGTCTGGTGCATTTCAATAATTGGTATCAAAGCAAGGTTCCTCATATGTAAGATTATCATCTTGAGGTAGATTCAGAATGTCTTACAAAAAGGAGGCTCCACAATTTGATGGAATGAACTATGCAACCTGGAAGATACGCATGAAAAGCCCTATGCTTTGTATTGGTTATAGACTATGGAAAGCAACAAAGACCAAATATACCATGCCTCCAAATGGTCTAACAACTGAAGATGAAATCAAAGAATATGAGTTTAATATAAAAGCTAGAGATACTCTATTAAGTGCATTGACTAACTTTGACTTGATAAAAGTCATGGATTATGAAACTTCTCAAGAAGTATGGAAAAAGTTAGAAAATCTGTATGAAGGGGATGTATCAGTAAAAAGTGCCAAATTGTAGGGACTGAAAGCTAAATATGAAGGTTTAAAGATGGGCAAAGATAAAAACATAACATCCTACATGAAAAAGATTGATGAACTTGTCACTAGAATCAAAGCTATGGGAGGAACGATTAAAGAGAAGGAAGTTGTGATGAAAATTCTGTTGATAACTAAGAGGGAGGGTGAATCAGTTATCTTAATTACTTCTACTTCTGATCTTCCTTAACAATTAATGCAGCATTTAGATCATATAAGTAAACATAACCATGAAATGGAAATAACATCAATACACATGACACAATGATTTTGACGTGGAAAACCCTGTTAAGGGAAAAAACCACAGGGTGATTAAACCAAGATTGTATTCTCTATTAAAAGAATAAGATAGTACAAAATGGCACTTGCCAATTAGGGCTCACTGCCTGAGCACACTACTCACAAGAGGCTCACTACCTACAATAGTTTGTACAAGGAAACTAGATACTTGAACTAATGAGAAGCATCCACACATGCTGAGGTTCAGTTCCAGTTAGGGTCAATACACTGATCTACTGCACTTCATTCTTCCTCTTCTTTGGAGTTGCTATCCTGTCACATACCAGACCTGTATTACTATTGTTACTCTACTCTTCTTTTCTTCACACACCACAACTTACAACACACACCTTCACATCTAAATCCATCTAGTATATATATCCATACAAATGATTTCAACACCTTTCTAGTCGGCATCTAGAATAGTCAATATTATCCCAAACTTTGATTTGTCAGCTGAATCCTTGCTTGCCAAGTGATGTGTATCAAGGAGATGCTTATAGAAGTCATCAATTATGTTGACCAATCATGAATGATACCTCAGGAAGCTTGAACACCATCAATATCTCATCCAGATCTAGGTCTAATGCTCTACCGGTTAGTTCTTCCTCTGTCTACTCTGCCAAACAGGAACCCAACACTCAAGTGCTCATGTCTCTTCATTCTTCCATCACCGGAGGCTCAATCCCTAGAATCTATCAGTCAAGGTACTCCTCTTGACTTCCCCAAATCTGCACTTTACTAAGATACTTCCTCTAAGAGATCTGGACCTGACTGTCAGACCTTGTCACATGCTATGTTCTTGTTTAACGGACCACAACATTCTTCAACCTGACTTCCGGTATATACATATCATGCCCTGCGGATGGGTGGGATGAGCTTTGTTGCCATCAATGACAACATTCATGAAGCCATATAGTGTCTCTTGCCAATAATCTCCCCCTTTGGCATTGATGGCAACACTTAGTGAAAAATGACTAAGTGTCACACTATACTCCCCCTTGGCTAATGCTCTATTCTTATGTACATTTTCTAGAGCTCCCCCTTAGCTGGATTCCTCATTTTTTATTGCTCCTCACTCCCCCTTTGACATCAATGGCAAAGGGTGGGGTCTGTACACCAAAATTTGCAAAACTCAATCTATTCTTAATCACATAAGTATATTATCCGATTATACTTTACATATACTTTAGTATATCTGCAAAAGTATTCTTCAATTGTACAACTTCTGTCATCCAACTCAGCGTCATCCTATCCAAAATTGAGATGTGACTACTCAACAAGAATGCAAAAGCTTCTGCCCTCTTTAGATCTGTTGGATCACTGGTCCGGGCTGTGGTTTGAGCATCATTTAGGGCTTCATGCATGGCCTCTAACTTAGGGATAATTATCCTTCTAAGTTCACTCAACCTACTTATTCTATTTTTCTTCTCCTTCTCAAGCTTCTTAATTTCATTCAAGACTGCAATAGTCTGACATTCTTGATTTATTATGGAAGTGATAAGAGGATCAAAGTTCTGAGATAGTCTTGTTAGTTTATCCTCTTGTTCTTTCACTTTCTTCTCAATCTCCACTGTTACTTTGGACCATGATAGAAAAAATTTATACATTTCCCCGCCATCTTTAAGAGCATTTTCTAAGCTCTTTATCCCTATATCCATATTTCTCCTATCATTGGTTATTAGTCCTTGTACTTCAGAGAATCTCTTTTCCAGAAACTCCTTCCAGACTTTATCTTCTGCTGACTTCTCTAAGGAATCAAAATGTGTGCTAACACTATTAACTAGAGATTTGAGATTATCGGATGAAGAGGCTGAGGGATCCTTCTAAAAAGATGGCATGATCTTCTCCAATACACCAGATGCAGTTTCTATGAGCTTGCAGTCTTCCATGTGAGACTTCAGAAGTTTTTCTTTTGCCTTTGCTGAAGTAAAGGATGCTAGCTTCATGGTTTGAATTGGGGAGAGGGAGTCAAAATTGAACAGTCCTTGAAGAAGTTCTGGTTCATCAAATTCTATCATCTCCTTGGTTAAGAATTCTTCGACTGCTTCTGCTGTGTCTCTTTCTGGTAACAGGGTTTTGTCCCCTTTTGCAACCTTACCACTATCATCTGTGGTCTTTTCTGTTGGAGTTTTCTCTCCTTCTGCATCCTTACTACTGTCATCTTCTTTTTCCTTCTCTACTTCTTGACTGATCTTCTCTTCTACTCTTTCTTCTTCTTTAGATCTAGAGTCTGCAGGGGAAACCAAAGGAGAGATGTTTTCTTGTTCATGGATCTCCTCTTCTGGAGTAGAGGATTCTAAGTCCTTATCTTTTTCTTCACCTGTCTCCTTTACCTCTTCTACTATAGTCTCATTAGATTCTTCTTTGTTATCCATTCCTGAGGGATCATCACCTAAATCCTCTATAACAGGAATATTGAATCTTTTATAGGCATTCTGGAGGATTTCTTCTATTTCTTTTGCCACTTTATCAGTTTCTCCAAGCATGAGCTAATTCATTCTAGCCTTACTTCAGAACTCATCCTTGCAATCTTTGAAGATCATATCCATTTGTTTCGAAGTAATTGAAGGATAGAGCTGAATAGCTATCTGTTCTCTAATCTCTAAGTCCTTAGCCTTGGCATTTTCTTTTCTCATTTCAAGTTCCTTCTCTAAACTTTTAGGAATTAGAGAAATTATTTCAATAAATGCTTTATTGTATATGTTTAAGTACTTAACTGTGGCTTCCTCCAAGATCTTTCTATCTGCATCTTTATATGCATCATAGAATTCTATTATTGGTTGCAGGTTCCCATCCACAGTAACTGCTTTAACTACATCATCTAAGGATAGAGTGGACCTTTCAACAAACTCTTCTACTTCTGCCTCCATGTCTTCACCAGATACTTTCTTCTTCTTCATCATCTTCTTGATCTCTTCACCAGATTCTGTCTCTTCTTCATCCTTCTGACTAATATAACACCTTGTTGCCTTTGTCTTTGTTCTCTTTTCTCCTTTACTAGATGATTTTGCTTCTAGTTTTGATGCCTTTGAGCTCTTAGCAGTGGTAGATGTAGAGCTCTTAGAGGATCTAATCTGGGAGAGGGCTTCTACCAAAGCACTTTCTTTTTCTGCCCTTTCCATCTTTTCTCTGTTTGCATCAAGTGCCTCTTTTGAGATGCCATACCTTTTGGCAACATTCTCTACTTCTTTTCTCACTTTTCTCTTCATCTCCAGTTGCCTTAGCTCCACATGAATCTTCACACTCAGCTCTTCAAAGGTTCCAAACCTTTCTACCTTAGGATCCTTGGATTGACTGAGCATGTGTTGAACATGTAGCCATGTGTTGAACATGTAGCTTTACTATTTTCTCATCTACTTCATACCCCATTGGCATGATCCAGACTACCCTTGGCTCCACTGCCTCCATTAGGCACTGATCAGTTTCTACCATAAAGCAAATTGTTGTTGATAACTGAGAGGGGGGGGGTGAATCAGTTATCCTAATTATTTCCCTTATTAAACTTTCCTTTTAATTGAAGCAGCATAAAATCAAACACAAAACATAAACCATGAAATAAGAAACACATGACACAGTATTTTTGACGTGGAAACCCTGTTAAGGGAGAAAACCACGGGGTGATTAACCCAAGAATTATTCTCTGTTAGAAGAATAGGAAATTACAAAAATGGCACTTGCCAATTAGGGCTCACTGCCCGAGCACACTGCTCACAAGAGGCTCACTGCCTACAAGAAGACACACTGTCTTACAAAGTGATTAGAATCACAGTCTTGAACTGATTGGAAGCATCTGCATATGCTGGAGTTCAGTTCCGGTTAGGTTCAGTATACTGATCTGCTGCACTTCATCTTTCCTCTGTTCTTTAGTCTGCTGTCCTTTCACATACCGGATCTTTCTTGTTACTTCTGCTCTACTCTGGACTTGTTCGCATATCCTTACATACATTCACACCTTTTACCACTAAATCCATCCTCTATATATATCCGCACAAGTACTTTCATCATCTTTCTAGTCGGCATCCGGAACAGTCTAGTTTCTTACAAACTTAGTTCTGTCGGCTGAATCCTTGCTCACCAAGCAATGCGGATCAAGCATATACTTGTAGATATCATCAATTATGTCGGCCAAACATGATTCATGCCTCCGCAACCTTTATCATCATCTGTAACACATCCGGAAAGTAGTTTGATACTCAGTCAGTCAGTTCTTCCTCTGTTTTCACTGTCTCTCAGGAATCCGGTACTCAACTATTCATATCTTTTTCCTTGTCCATCTCCGGAGGCTAAATCCTTGGAATATACTACTCAAGATAGTCCTCTTGACTTCCCCAGATCCGCACTGCACCAAGACACTTCCTCTGAGAGATCCGGACCAATCTGTCGGACCTTGCCACATGCTCTGTTCTTGTTCACCGGACCACCACAATCTTCAATCTGACTTCCGGTAGAGACATATCATGACTTGCGGATATGTGGGATGACCTTTGTTGCCATCAATGACAACAACCATGAATCCATATAGTGTCTCTTGCCAACAATCTCCCCCTTTGGCATTGATGGCAACACTTAGTGAAAAATGACTAAGTGTTTACACTATGCTCCCCCTTTGCTGATGCTCTGTCTTTATATACAATTTCCGGAACTCCCCCTGAGTTGGATTCCTCATTTTTCACTGCTCCTCACTCCCCCTTTGACATCAATGGCAAAGGGTAGGGTCCGCACACCAAAATTTTCAAAAATTTTCAATATATAGCCGCATATTTACATACTCACATATACTGCAGAATGTCTGCAAAGGATGTCTGCAGTTGAACCATTTCAGTAGCCCAACTAAGCTTCATTCTGTCCAGGATTGAAATGTGACCACTCAGCAAAAATGCAAAAGCTTCTGCCCGCCTGAGATCTGTCGGATCTTTTGTATGGGCGGTGGTCTGGGCATCACTGATGGCCTCATGCATCGTTTCCAACTTAGGGACTATAATCCTTCTAAGTTCTCCCATCCGGTTGGTAATGTTCTTCCTCTCCTTCTCAAGATTCTTTATTTCATTCAAGACTGCAATAGTCTGACATTCTTGATTTATTATAGAGGAAGAGAGAGGATCAAAACTTTGAGATAAGCTTTGAAGCTTGTCCTGTTCTTCTTTTATTTTCTTGTCAATTGCTGTTGTTGCCTTTGACCAAGATATACAAAATTTGTAGATGTCACCGCCATCCTTAAGAGCATTTTCTAAGCTCTTTATTCCAATGCTTACAATCTTCCTATCCTTAGAGATTAATTCTAATATTTCAGAAAATCTCTTATCCAAAAATTCCTTCCGGACCTTGTCTTCAGCTGATTTTTCTAGAGAATTAAAATGTGTATCAATACTGCTGACTAAGGTTTTTAGATTACCGAAAGTGGAGGCAGTCGGATCTATTTGGATTGATGGCATGATCTTTACAAGTACTCCGGAAGCAGCCTCTATCAACTCACAGTCCTCCATATGAGACTTTAGGAGCTTTTCATTTGCCTTGGCATTTGCAAATGAAGCTATCTTCATTGTTTGTACCGGAGAGAGAGAGTCAAAATCAAATGGACCTTTTAGAAGCTCCGGTTCATCAATCTCTAGAGTTTCTTTGCTCAAAAATTGTTGAACAGTTTGTGCAGTGTCTCTTGCCGGAGACAGATGTTTCTTTTCTTCTGCAGTCTTAGAACTGTCAACCTCTTTGTCTGTCACCACTGCTTCCTTCTCCTGCAATTGCTCTTCTTCTTTGGATCCGGAGACTGTAGGGGAAACCGGAGGAGAGATGCTTGCTTGTTCATGGGTCACTTCTTCTGGAGCAGAGGGTCCCAAGTCCTCACTTGTCTGTTCAGGGCTCACTTCTTCCGGAACAGAAGATTCCAAGTCAGCAGCTGTTTCTGCACCTAAGTCCTCTACAACAGGAAGATTGAACCTTTTGAAGGCCTTCCGGAGGATCTCTTCTGTCTCTTGTGCCACTTTGTCAGTCTCACCAAGCATGAGCTGATTCATCCTGGCTTTACTTCTGAACTCATCTCTGCAGTCCTTGAAGATCATGTTCATTGTCTTGGGATCAATTTGAGGATATAGCTGAATAGCTATCTGCTCCCGGATCTCAAGATCTTTGGCATGCGCATTATTCTTTCTTACTTCCATTTCCTTCTCTAGGCTTTTAGGAATGAGAGATATGATCTCAATGAAAGCCTTATTGTATGTGTTCAGATATTTAACTGTGGCTTCCTGCAGAGTCTTTTGGTCTGCCTCACTGAAGTCATCATAGGATTCAGTCATTGGTTGAAGGTTTCCATCCACCGTGACCGACTTGATTATGCTCTCTAGTGACAGAGTGGGCTTTTCAACAGTTACCTCTGCCATTTCCTCCTTGTCTTGGCCTGTGGAGGGCTTACCGGATCCTTTCTTTTTCTGTTTCTTTACTTCTCTTACTCCTTCATCTGATTCTGTCTCCTCTTCATCCTTTTGGCTTTCATAAGCCCTTGATGCTTTTGTCTTGGATCTTTTACCGGATGCCTGGACTTCCGGTTTTGAGCTTTTGGTTGTGGAAGGTGCAGATCTCTTTGATGATCTGGTCCGGGTGGGGGTTTCAACCGGAGCACTTTCTTTGCTTTTCTCTTCTTCCTCAGCCTTTCTCCTCTTTTCCCGGCTGGCATCAAGTGCCTCTTTTGAGATGCCTAGGCCTTGAGCAATGTGCTCTACTTCTTTTCTCACTTTTCTTTTAATCTCAGGTTCCCTGAGTTCTACATGTAATTTCACGCTCAGCTCCTCAAAGGTTCCAAACCTTTCTGCCTTAGGATCTTTGGGCTGACTTAGCATGTGTTGAACATGCAGCTCTACTATCTGTTCATCAACTTCATACCCCATGGGCATGATCCAGACAGTCCTTGGCTCCACTGCCTCCATTAGGCACTGATCAGTGTCAACCATAAAACATACTGAGTCCTTGTATTTCTCAATGAGTGACTGGGGAATTCTCTCTCTTGCTTGCATCATGCTCTGAA
The DNA here is from genome assembly GCA_027924645.1 of Cunninghamia lanceolata. Taxonomy (NCBI): domain Eukaryota; kingdom Viridiplantae; phylum Streptophyta; class Pinopsida; order Cupressales; family Cupressaceae; genus Cunninghamia; species Cunninghamia lanceolata. Next base: position 16,317,959 of record BSBN01000757.1, read on the forward strand.
AGTTTTTGAAGTATCCCCATAGAGCTGTATTTCTCGCTTTTGCATCCCCAAGTCCATGCAAATAGTCTCTTATCTGGACTGCAACAGGTTTGTCATTCTGCCATACCCATCCACTTGTTCCGGGTAGCTCATTCATGAAGTAAAAGAAGAGACATACAATGAGAGTACCATACTTAAAGGAGTTCTTCTTGTCTTTCTTGATTTTCTGTACATTTTCCATCAATTGGCTTAGTAGTAGTTCACAAAGATCATAATCTGCATTCTTTCTTAGCATTTCATATGCTGTGTATATTGCAGTTCCGGATACAGAATTCTCCCTGCTGGAGTGATAGATCTTGTATCCTATTATCATTGATGCATATTTGATATCCGGATCCGAAATATCTTCAATGGTCATTGCTCTCTTATCATATTTTGATCCGGTGGCCTCAGTTACAACGTTGTTCTTGACAGATTTGAGGATAGGTACCCCCCCGGAAGAGTATAGACCAGTTACTGCTCTAATTGCTTCTTTTGTGATCTTGCAGGGTCTATCTAGCCAAAGGAAGTTGTCATGCATCCTGCTCAGTACATACCGGACCCATTCATCTTCTTCAAAGCTAGGGAAATGAATGAATTGCTCAAATTGTTTCTTCTGGATACCCTTATACTCTGGTTTGAGCTCAAAAGCATTGTCTATCAGTTGCTTGTGATAGAGGTCTCTTAATTTGAATTCCCCAAATTCCTCAATGTTTGCGTGTATGTAAACCCTAATATCTTCAGTATGTAAGACTCCGTGGGGAACACTAGAGAAGGCTCCTAGTGGATCTACCTCCAACGATTTGTAGGGATGTTTCTTGAATGAGGGGCGAGGTCTATCAGAGATCTTAACTATGTTTGGAGTAGCCATTCTTCAAAGATTTGCAGTGAGGCAATGAAAAACGAAGAATACCTTATGCGCCTTCGGTTTGCACGGAGTGGTTGGATTGATTTCTTTATGCAATAGCTTCGGCAGGAGATCCTTGGTGTGCTTGATGAACCTTGTTGCAGAGCTCCACTATTCGCTTCTTCTCAAGTGTAGAATGAGCAGATAACTTTTGAGAAATCCCTTATATTGCTCCGCAAACCCTAATATCTGTCTGCAATAAATGCTTCACCTGCATTATTCTGGTTTACCATGTCTGGACAGCTTGGAGTATCCCGGATTAGTCCTGATCACTGAATATCATCCGGATCTTTAAATCATGAATAAATCTAGGTAACATATTACAAGAACATCCCAAACACTCTGTCCAATCCGCAAGACAAGATCGTGCACTTCCGGATCTCTCCGGACCTTTTTGTAATCCTTTATCATACCGGAGCACCTCCCTGAACAGGTCTAACTTAATCGAACACAGCTTCTTCATAACTCCATGCGGACCTCTGAAAACTTGACTGAAGCATCTCAGGACTTATATCTACAAACCCTTTAATCCGCATCTTGTGCCACATCCGGCACAACTTGTTTGGCTGGGGGAACAGAATCTTCTTTGAGTCTCCCCCTGAGCCTGAGCTCACTTTTTAATTTCCGGAAGAAATATCAGCACCAGAATCTGGTGCGGATCCAACCTCTACATTCTCTGAGCTTTTCTTCACCCAAATCTTGCTCATCTGATTCCTAACTTCATCCGCATTCATCTTTTGTTTACCCTTGTCTTGATTCTGATTATACACCGGACCTCTTTTGTCCTGATTCTTGTTTCTGCAGACTTTAGCATTATGACCGGACCTATTGCAGATTTGACAAATAACATTTCTTTGCATATTTAACTGATATCCCCTTGATCTGCATTGATTAGCCATATGACCTACTCTATTGCATGTAAAGCATCTACCTTTGAATGATTTGTTTACTTGCATAATTCTGCATTCATGGGATTTGTGTCCATACCTTTTGCAGTTGAAGCACTGTCCGGAGAAGGATGAATTAATCTGATTCATTCTCATTCTGCACTGATTAGCTTTGTGACCAAAATGGTTGCAGCTGTGGCAGTATCCATTGAAGGATGGATATTTTTGAGCATTTGGCTGTCTTACCGGAGGTCTTCTAGGCCTGCTCCTTGGATTTTCTGATCCAAGATTCTTCTGACCGGATCCGGAGCTTTCTCCTTTCTCATATCCCAAGCCATACTTGTCATCTGTCCTCTTTTGACTTCCAAGAAGAACTTCAAGTTGAGCAGAACTTATCTTGAATTTCTCTTTATATTCATTTGCTGTTTGAAGGTCTCTTTTGAGAGAGGCAATTTGATCCTCAAGTTTTCCTTCATTATCTTTGGAATCTTCAAGATCAGATTCAAGGTGTCTGATAATCCTGTCCATCTGGTGGCATTCTTTTGATTTTTCTTTAAGAGATTGTCTTAGATTGTCTTCAGCCTTTCTTTTTTCTTCAATCTCTTGAGTAAACTTTATAGTTCCTGATTCCATTTCATGTCTTAACATAATGACTTCTTTTGATAACTTTTCACATAACTTGGTTTGCTCAGTCAATTCCTCACTTGTATTGCTTTCTTCACTTTGTCTTGCCAACTGTTGAAGCAGCTCCTTTCTCTTTTTCATAGAGAGACTTAATTTGTCTTTTAATTCTCTCATGAATTCATCAGCCTGTTTGAGTCTTTCCTTTAATTCACTGACTTCAGAATTTGACTGTTCAAGATCCTCAAGGGCAGTCTTGAGTTGCTCCCTTAAACCATATGCATCCATTTGAAATCCCAGATCTTCCTCAAGCTGTTAGGCTCTATTAGGAGGAACTTGGCTCTGATACCAATTGTTGATAACTGAGAGGGGGGGGGTGAATCAGTTATCCTAATTATTTCCCTTATTAAACTTTCCTTTTAATTGAAGCAGCATAAAATCAAACACAAAACATAAACCATGAAATAAGAAACACATGACACAGTATTTTTGACGTGGAAACCCTGTTAAGGGAGAAAACCACGGGGTGATTAACCCAAGAATTATTCTCTGTTAGAAGAATAGGAAATTACAAAAATGGCACTTGCCAATTAGGGCTCACTGCCCGAGCACACTGCTCACAAGAGGCTCACTGCCTACAAGAAGACACACTGTCTTACAAAGTGATTAGAATCACAGTCTTGAACTGATTGGAAGCATCTGCATATGCTGGAGTTCAGTTCCGGTTAGGTTCAGTATACTGATCTGCTGCACTTCATCTTTCCTCTGTTCTTTAGTCTGCTGTCCTTTCACATACCGGATCTTTCTTGTTACTTCTGCTCTACTCTGGACTTGTTCGCATATCCTTACATACATTCACACCTTTTACCACTAAATCCATCCTCTATATATATCCGCACAAGTACTTTCATCATCTTTCTAGTCGGCATCCGGAACAGTCTAGTTTCTTACAAACTTAGTTCTGTCGGCTGAATCCTTGCTCACCAAGCAATGCGGATCAAGCATATACTTGTAGATATCATCAATTATGTCGGCCAAACATGATTCATGCCTCCGCAACCTTTATCATCATCTGTAACACATCCGGAAAGTAGTTTGATACTCAGTCAGTCAGTTCTTCCTCTGTTTTCACTGTCTCTCAGGAATCCGGTACTCAACTATTCATATCTTTTTCCTTGTCCATCTCCGGAGGCTAAATCCTTGGAATATACTACTCAAGATAGTCCTCTTGACTTCCCCAGATCCGCACTGCACCAAGACACTTCCTCTGAGAGATCCGGACCAATCTGTCGGACCTTGCCACATGCTCTGTTCTTGTTCACCGGACCACCACAATCTTCAATCTGACTTCCGGTAGAGACATATCATGACTTGCGGATATGTGGGATGACCTTTGTTGCCATCAATGACAACAACCATGAATCCATATAGTGTCTCTTGCCAACAATTGTATCCTTATACTTTTCAACTAGAGATTGGGGGATTCTCTCTCTGGCTTGCATCATATTCTGAAAGTTCTTGAAGTAGCCCCAGAGTCCTGTGTTTTGTGCCTTGGCATCACCAAGTCCATGCAAGTAATCTCTAATTTGAATTGCAACAGGTCTGTCATTTTGCCATACTCAACCACTAGATCTGGGTAGCTCATTCATAAAGTAGAAGAACAAACACAGTATCATCCCACCATACTTGAAAGAGTTCTTCTTGTCCTTCTTGATCTTTTGTAGGGTTTCCATCAGTTGGTTCAGAAGGAGTTCACAAAGATCATAATTTGCATTCTTTCTCAACATTTCATAACTAGTGTAGATTGCTGTTTCGGATATAGAATTTTCTCTACTGGAGTGATATATCTTGTAGCCAATAATCATGGAGGAAAACTTGATGTCTAGATCTATGATATCCTCAACTGTCATTGCTCTTTTATCAAATTTAGATCTAGTAGCATCACTCATAATTTGATTTTTGACTAATTTTAGAGTAGGTAACCCACCGGTTGAGTGTAATCCAGTTACTGCCCTAATGGCATCCTTAGTGATCTTAAATGGCCTGTTCAACCACATGAAGTTGTCATGCATTCTGCTTAAAACATACCGAACCCATTCATCTTTAACAAAATAGGGGAAATGAATGCACTGAATGAAATGTTTATCCCTGATGACCTTTTATTGGGGTTTGAGATCAAATGATTCATCTATCAATTCCTTGTGGTAAATATCCATTAGTTTGGAGTCTACGAATTCCTCAATGTTTGCATGAATATATGCCCTAATGTCTTCAACATGTAAAACCCCATGTGGAATGCTATAAAAAGTGCCTAAGGGATCCACTTCTAAAGATTTGTAGGGATGTTTCTTAAATTTAGGGCGAGGCCTATCAGAAATCTTTACAACATTTGGAGTAGTCATCTTCAAAAATTTACAGAGAGATATTCAACAACGGAGAATACCTTTTATGCTTCTAGGGTTTGTTGAATGCGCTGTATTAATTTGCTGGATGAATCAACTTCAACGGTTGATCTTTGAGAAATTTGAAACAATTTCTTGCAGAGCTCCTTTTCTTTTCTTCTTGAATGCAAATGTGCAAATGATGAACAAATGAACCCTTTTATTTCTGGGAAAACCCTAATTCCACACTGCAATAAATGCAGAACTTAAGCCATTTCGATTTCCTTATTCTTCTTATTCTAAGACAGATATTTTTTGGATCACTGAGATACACTTAGAGTTATTCTTGGTGAATAGTGACAATCTATCTTCCTTTCCCTAATCATTTGATCTATCCGCAGATCAAGATTCCACAATTTTTTAATCAAGTCAAATCTAACTATGAGAATCCTATTTTTACCGGATGACTGTTAAACTGGATCAATCTTGGTAGATAAGACTCTTCAAATCTTCTTGTGGATCTTTCATATCTTTACCAAACCTACTGTAGATGTTTCTCTAAGAACCCTTTTATCCGCAACTTCCCATGTGCCAATTTCAGGCACCAATTGACTAGCTGGGGGAATTGGTTTTTCTTAGTGACTCCCCCTGAGCTAGAGCTCATCTATTCAATCTTTGGAAGGATTATTAGTACCAGATTCTGGTGTGGATCCATCCCTAACATTCTCTATGCTTCTCTTCACCCAAATCTTATTCATCTCCCTTTGAATTTCATCCACGTTCACTTTTTCTTTTCCTTTATCTTGGTTATGATTATGCTGTTTTAGACCCCTTTTGTCTTGATTCTTACTTCTATAGAATTTGGCAATATGACCAAATCTATTGCAATTGAAGCAAACAACATTTCTTTGCATATTTGACTGATATCCTCTTGATCTACACTGATTAGCCGTATGTCCCATTCTATTGCATGCAAAGCATCTACCATTGAATGAATTGTTCATTTGCATGTTTCTACACTCATGGGATTTATGACCATACCTTTTGCAATTGAAGCACTGTCTGGGGAAGGCTGTATTAGTCTGATTCATTCTTCTTCTGCACTGATTTGCTTTATGACCAAAGTTATTGCAGTTGTGGCAGTATCCATTGAAAGATGGATATCTTTGAGCATTTGGTTGCCTTACCGGAGGTCTTCTAGGCCTGTTTCTTAGATTTTCTGATCTGGAGTTCTTCTGACCGGATCCAGAGCTTTCACCTTTCTCATACCCCAAGCCTTGCTTGTCATCTACCCTCTTTTGGCTTTGAAGAAGAACTTCAAGTTGGACAGAGCTTATCTTGAATTTCTCTTTGTATTCATTTGTTGTTTGAAGATCCTTTTTAAGATTGTCAATTTGATTCTCAAGTGGTTCTTCATTATCCCTAGCTTCTTCAAGATCAGATTCAAGATGCCTAATTATTCTATCCATTTTGTGGTAGTCTTCTGATTTCTCTTTGAGAGAATGTCTTAGATCATCTTCAGTTTTCCTTTTTTCGTCAATTTCTTGGGTAAATTTCATAACTCCTAATTCCATTTCATGTCTTACCATAATGACCTCTTTTGATAACTTTTCACATAACTTGGTTTTCTCCTTTAGATCTTCATTTATATCATTGTCTTCACCTTGACTTGCCAATTGCTGAAGTAGATCCTTTCTCTTTTTCATAAAGATACTCAGTTTCCCTTTTAGTTCATTTATGAAATCATTAGCCTGTTTGAGTCTTTCCTTCAATTCATTGACTTCAGAATTAGATTGTTCAAGATCATCTAGGGAAAACTAAAGTTGTTCCCTCATACCATACACATCCATTTGAATTCTTAGATCTTCCTCAAGCTGTTAGGCTCTGTTTGCAGGAACTTGGCTCTGATACCAATTGTTGATAACTGAGAGGTGGGGGGTGAATTAGTTATCTTAATTACTTCTACTTCTGATCTTCCTTAACAATTAATGCAGCATTTAGATCATATAAGCAAACATAACCATGAAATGGAAATAACATCAATACACATGACACAATGATTTTGACGTGGAAAACCCTGTTAAGGGAAAAAACCATGGGGTGATTAATCCAAGATTGTATTCTCTGTTAAAAGAATAAGATAGTACAAAATGGCACTTGCCAATTAGGGCTCACTGCTCGAGCACACTGCTCACAAGAGGCTCACTACCTACAATAGTTTATACAAGGAAACTAGATACGTGAACTGATGAGAAGCATCCACACATGCTGAGGTTCAATTCTGGTTAGGCTCAATACACTGATCTACTGCACTTCATTCTTCCTTTTCTTTGGAGTTGTTGTCCTGTCACATACTGGACCTGTATTACTGTTGTTACTCTACTCCTCTACTTTTCTTCACACACCACAACTTACAACACACACCTTCACATCTAAATCCATCTGGGATATATATATCCATACAAATGATTACAACCTTTCTAGTTGACATCTAAAATAGTCAATATTATCCCAAACTTTGATCTGTCAGTTGAATCCTTGCTTGCCAAGTGATGCGTATCAAGGAGATGCTTATAGAAGTCATCAAATATGCTGGCCAATCATGAATGATACCTCATGAAGCTTGAACACCATCAATATCTCATCTAGATCTAGGTCTGATGCTCTACTGGCCAGTTCTTCCTCTATCTACTCTACCAAACAGGAACCCAACACTCAAGTGCTCATGTCTCTTCATTCTTCCATCACCGGAGGCTTAATCCCTAGAATCTATTAGTCAAGATACTCCTCTTGACTTCCGCAAACCTGCACTTTACTAAGATACTTCCTCTAAGAGATCTGGACCTGACTGTTAGACCTTGCCACATGCTCTGTTCTTGTTTTTAGGACCACAACATTCTTCAACCTGACTTCCGGTATAGACATATCATGCCCTACGGATGGGTGGGATGAGCTTTGTTGCCATCAATGACAACATTATTGAAGCCATATAGTGTCTTTTGCCAACAAATTCTTAGGTCATTACGTAAATCCTACAGTCACAAGGTAGTTGCAATTGAAGAAGTAATGACTGTGAAAGAGGTCAACAAGGATCAGTTGCTAGGAAAGCTTATAGCCTTTGAGATGAGAGAACTTGGTGATGCCCTGCCAAAGATTGAGACTATTTCAAAGCTAGTACTTCAGAGAAGATCTCCAGAGTTGAAAAGTACAAGGTCGAACTTGATGTTGATTTCGACGAAATTGAAGCAAACTTTGTTGACAGACTACAAAGTGGTTTTGGTAAGTTCAAAGGCAAATTACCTTTCAAATGCTTTAAATGTTGTAAGGTTGGTCACTATGCCTCCAGATGTCTTGAAAGAATTGAAAGAAATAGAAAAAGATTTGAGAATAGACCTAAGGTTCTAAAGAAATGCTATCATGTTAGAGATCTTGATGATGAAGGTGTAACAAATGATGAATCTGATGATGCTAGTACTAGTGCAAATGAATGAATGTTTATTGCTATTAAAGAACATGTATCTACTAATCTTACTAGCTATGTAAAGGAGGAAAAGCTAGTAGAGGAAAGTGATTTGGCTATTCAGGTGGAGAAAGATAAGGATGAATGGATTATTGATAGTGGATGTTCACATCACATGACCAGTGACAAAAGTAAGTTTGTGAGTTTGGAAAGATATGATGGAGGACTGGTTAGGTTTGGAGATAATGCAGCTAGTAAAATTTGTGGGAAAGGATCTATTTCTTTTGATGGAAAGCACAACACTAATAATGTCTTATATGTGAAGGGTCTAAAGAATAATCTTTTGAGTGTTGGTTAGATGTGTGACAAAGGATATGATCTGAGATTCAAAGATAATGGGTGTAAAACCATGGAAAGCTCTAGAACAATGATTGCTACTAGTAAGAAGACTAGAGGTAACATCTACCAGTTAAGAGGAACTAATGATTACTATTTATTGGCCCAAGAAAATGAGAGTTGGCTGTGGCATAGAAGGATGTGTCATATAAACTTTGATAATTTGGTGAAGATAAGTTTAGGTTAGGTTGTGAGAGATTTACCAAATCTTGTGAAACCCACAAATACCATTTATAAGGAATGTCAGTTGGGGAAGTAGACAAGAACAAGTTTCAAGAGCAAAGAGCAATTTTCTACCGGTTTATTGGATCTAGTTCATACAGATCTTTGTGGTCCTACAAGGGTGAGAAGTCTACAAGGCGATAGGTATGTCATGCTTCTTATTGATGATTATTCTAGAATGACTTGGGTTACCTTTCTAAGAGATAAATCAAAAGCCCTAGACAAGTTCAAATCTTTCAAGATAATGGCGGAGAATGAAATAGAACTGAAAATCAAGTGCTTAAGGTCTAATAGAGAAGGTGAATTCACATTTATTGAATTCAACATCTTTTGTGAAGAGCAAGGGATAAAGAGACAATTGTTTAAACCTAGGACTCCTCAACAGAATAGAGTTGTGGAAAGATAAAATAGGATAGTTCAAGAGGATGCTAGGATAATGATGAAGGAAGGAGATCTGCCAGAAGTTTTTTGGAAGGAAGCTATACATACTACTATCTACATTAAAACAGGGTTGAAGTGAAAGGTAATGGTACTAAAACTCCTTATGAATTGTGGTACGGAAGAATTCCTACAATAAAATACATCAAAATTTTTTGAAGTAAATGCTATATCAGAAGAGATGAAGACCTAGGGAAATTTGATGCAAGGTGTGATGAAGGAATCTTCCTTGGATATTCTACCAAGAGTAAGGCCTACTAGTGCTACAACAAAAGGCTGAAAAAGATTGTTGAAAGTGCAAATGTGAAGGTCGATGAAGACAAAGGTAGAATCTCATATTTGAGTGGCTATGAATCAGATGAGCTTGCTGCTATAACAAATGAAGAAAAAGTTAATTAGGAAGACAATCGAGATGAAGAAGAAAAGGTTTTGGAAAGCACTGCCAAGACTCCTAGGTATGTAAGAATTAATCATTCTGAAGATTAGATTATAGGAGACAAAAGCAAAGGGGTATTAACAAGGAAAAGAGTTGCAGAAGAATAGGTGAATTATTGTTTTCTTTCAAAAATTGAACCTAAAACTGTGAATGAAGCCTACAATGATGAAAATTAGGTAAAATCTATGGAAGTGGAGTTGATACAGATAGAAAAGAATCAAACTTGGGAACTAGTTCCTGGACCTGCTCACAAAAATGTGATTGGCACCAAATGGGTTTTTCAGAAACAAGATGAATGAGAACAGTGAAGTAGTAAGGAACAAAGTAAGATTGGTATGCAAAGGATACTCTCAGGTTGAAGGAATAGATTTTGAAGAGACCTATACTCTTGTGGCAAGAATTGAAGCAATTAGAATGTTTTTGGCACTTACAGCATTCAAAGACTTCAAAGTGTATCGGATGGATGTTAAGTCTGCATTATTGAATGGTGAGTTGGAAGAAGAGGTCTACATTGAACAATCAGAAGGATGTCAATTATCAAAACAAGGTGATATGGTGTACAAATTAAAGAAAGCCTTGTATGGACTAAAGTAATCCCCCAGAGCTTGGTATGCAAGGCTAGACAAGTATTTGTTGCAATTAGGATTTAGTAAAGGTACTGTTAACAACAACTTGTATTTCAAAATCAATGATAACCAGATCTTGTTTGTTGTGGTCTTTGTTGATGGCATTATCTATGGAGGAAATGAAGGCATGTGCATGAAGTTTGCCGGTGAAATGCAAAATGAGTTTGAAATGTCTATGTTTGGGAAAATAAATTTCTTTTTAGGTCTACAAATTAATCAATCAGATAAAGGAATCTTCATATCTCAGTCCAAGCATGTGAAAGAGTTGTTGAAGAAGTTTGGGATGGAAGACTCTAAAGTAGTTGTACTCCCATGGCAACTGGCTGCAAGTTAAACAAAACTAATGAATCTCGTAAGACTAATCAACAAAGGTACAAATCCATTATTGGAGGATTGCTTTATCTAACTCAAACCAGACCAGATATAATGCATGTAGTTTGTCTTGTTGCAAGATTTCAAGCTAATCCAAGAGAGTCACATGTGATGGCAGTTAAGAGAATCTTGAGGTATTTAAAAGGCACACTAGATCATGGCTTATGGTATCCAAAGGATAATGATTTCACTCTCAGTGTTTATACAGATGCAAATTGGGCCGAAGATGATGACAGTAAAAGTACAAGTAGAGGCACTTGCTTCTTGGGTAATAGATTGGTTTCATGGCTAAGCAAGAAGCAAGATATGTTGCCATCAATGACAAAGGGGGTGATTGTTGCAAGTATGTGCCTAACTGGTGTTGTCATTGATATCAACATATTAGTGTTGTCATTGGTGTCAACAATGTTCTTATTTTGATGCTTTCTTGTAATGAGTTAGATGCTTTGTATTTTCTTGTGTAAGTATTGGAAGATCTTGATATTGAGGATATTGAGAAAATTTGCTTCTCTGGTGGAAACAATGTGTTACAGAATTGCTTTGTCTACAGAAGAATAGTCCAATAGATTGCTCTGCATTTCTTGTACAATGAATATCTTTGTCTGTGGATTGGAAGTTATTTAGATGCATGTATGAAGATGCTATGTTTCAAGTTTGAGCCTCCAGTATGAAGATTTGAGTGAGTTATGTTCACCAGAGTGAAAACTACTTTTTCTGAGTACTCACTAGTGTCAGGGAGAATGTATTTTGTTTCGCATTCCTCCGCATTGAAGTATTATGATCTATGGTTCATGAGTTAAATCTAAAATGATGTTAATTGTCTTCAAATCCAATGGCTCATGATTTGGTGGTCCGCAAGCTATTCTTTCTTTATGATAGTAGCTGATAGTGTTGTTCTTGTGCTCTAGTGTGAAGAATCTTCTTGATAGAGTGGTTAGAGATCATGTAGTTATTCCTGGTGATTACAATGAACTTGTGGATGTCTCCTTATCATGTTCCTACATTTGGATTGGTCTACAAAGTGAAATTGGATCATGGAAGAAGTCTATTTTTAGAAGATTTAGTGTTGACACCAGTCTTGGCCAACTTGGTTGATTTCACCACTTGCGGAGATGCATCAAATATTGTAGAAGTGTGTAGTGGTGTGGAAGATTGTGTTTGAGTCCCAGCTAAGGCATGGCATGATCAACATACATCTTTACATCTTTTCCTTAGCTAATCTTGTTTAGGTCCAGACCTATTTCTAAGTATGTTTGTAATGTCGACCTTGGAGATTGTTCCAATGGTTAGTAAATGTAATGTCGACCTTGATGTACATTCCAAGGTTGATGAATTGTATAAAAGCATGTAATGTGGTTACGAAAAAGGCATCCAGGTGTGAAAATGAAAAGATAAGTGTGAAGGTGTAAAAGAGCAGAGCAAAGGAGATATATTATGCTTCAATGGGACTGAACCCATGCATAGAGTAGATGCTATCAAATCAGTTCACCAATCTTGGTAGTGGGCCAACCCTTGGTAGTGAGCCTAAACATTTGCAATGAGCATATTGGACAGTGAGCCCTAAGGCAGTGAGCTTCTATTTTTCAGTATTGTTATAACTTATATATTTTTGTGGGCTAACACCAACTGTGGTTTTTGCTTGTTAGGGTTTTCCACATAAAAATCTTGGTGTCTCATGTGTTGATGATGTTGTTATGTTGAGTTTCTTATTTCATGCTTTCATGATAAAATCTAAATAACAGTGAACAAGTGTTTAATGTGTTAATGTTCTTAAGTGGTCAAAGTTTTGAAGACAACCAATTCATCCTCCCCCCTCTCAGTTGTCTGGTGCATTTCAACAATGTTGGGCAGAAGTAATTTTAGTCTATTGCCAAAATTTTGATATTATTTTGTAGACTATATTGCATAGTGAATTTGGTCTATAATTTGCACAGGTTGATACATTGTTTCCTTTTCAAATTAGTGTGATGATTGTGTTGTTCAAATCTTTTAGCATAATTTTATTATTCTTTGATTCTTTTGTTTTGTCCTATACATCTTTACCCAAAATCCTCTAGAATTTTGGAAAAAAGTTGTCGAGAATCCATCCAAGCTAGGTGCTCTATTCAAGTGGAGTTGAGATAAGGTATATTTGATTTCATCCTTGGTAAATTGTGCAAGTAGCAATATTTATGTTCATCTCTCATCAAATTTAGAATGTAGTCAAATAAATTGCTTTGGTTGAATAGATTTGTGCCCTCAAGATTGCTTAGAAATCTTCAAAACCTTATATCCTCCCCATGCATTATCATCAAATCATCTATCAAATACCCCTCCAAAATATTTGATGAGTGGAATTTAGTATATGTTTCACCTTTCTTTGACATACTTATGAAAAAATAGGTATTTTTGTCAACCTATTTTAGCCATCTTTCCCTAGATTTTTGTTTCCAAAACATCTCTTCATAAGCAAGAATCTTAGAATGCAAAGCCATTAATTATTTCTCTTTCTAGTATGTAGCTTGGTCAATGACATTGGATAGATTATTTTTATTGAGTTCTACTATTTGTACTTCCAACCTCTCTCTTTTATCAAAATTAATTTTGAAATGTAGTCTATTCCATTTATTTAAGCATGCCTTTATGTAAGTGAGCTTTTGAGCAATTTGTACATTTTTGTTCCTTTCGATTTGGGGCATTGCTCAACTACTCTAAAATTGATTCTAAAAAAATGGGATCTCTTAACCACATATTTTCAAATTTGAAAGGGCATTTGGTTAGTTGTCAATTGTCCTTAATGTTCAATTGGACTAGATAATGATTTGAGTTGGATAGTTAGAGAATCATACATTTATTAAAAAACATACATTTGCCACATCTCGTTATGCATGAATCTATCCAGACTTTCCACTATGTAATTGAAACCTACTTTATGAATTTCCTTATTTTATTATTTTATTAATTTATCATTTTTATTATGTTTTTGATTGATTTCAGCAAGGAAAGAGGGTCCCAGTCCCTTACAAGTAACAAAAAGGATACATTATATCAACATTATAGTATATAAGATAGAACTACATTGATATAACTACCCAGGAAACAAAGCACTGAGCCAAAAAATAAAATAGTGACTAGACAGGACATGAACAACCAAAAAACAACACACACACAACAACAGAAACAAAAATTACTTCCTACTTTCTTGAAGCAGGATCTCCCAGTCCCTTTGAAGAGACTTCATAAAATTAGTTCAAGATGGATCGCCCATATCTAGCTCTTTCTATTTCTTAACTCTTTTCATTTGTCCCTACAGATCAGTCCCTGTAATGAAATAACTTGCACAATGGAAGAAGATGATATGAAATATTCTGCAAATACTTGATAATAACTAAGAATAATAGGCCACTTTGAGGGGGCAAGCTCCAAATATCTCCAATGAGAACACACTTCACAATATGATGATGAAATAAGACTCACATCCTCCTATATATACCTAATTATGCTTAGGCCGAATAGGCACACCCCTATATAAGCCTTAGTCTGACCTATCTAACTAAATAATAATATAATAATGATAACATGACTTAATTAGGAGTTAAGATAGACACAAGCCGACTATTCATAACCCAATGTACAACAATATTAAGGGCGTAGCATGCCCTTCCTCTTCAAAGAAGCATTGTCCTCAATGCTAATCAAGTGTGGATTCTTTTGAATGAACTCGTCATCCTCCCATGTGGCCTCTTCAACTGGTAAATTCTTCCGTTGGATGAGATACTTGGTGAGGGTTCTATTCCTTAGCTTCTTCGTGCATGTTTGAACAATGTACTCTAGTTCCAAAATGATTCTTCCTTCTTCATCGAGCTCTGGTAGTACTGTTTGAGTAGGAATATTATGCCCAATTACCTTCTTCAAACAAGAAACATGAAAAACTGGATGTATGTTTGTTGTTGGTAGCCACTCTAGCTTGTAGATAGCATTACCAATCTTTTGCATGATTTGGTATGGCCCATAATATCTTGGAGACAATTTATTATTCTTTTTATGTTGCTTTAGTGAGATTCTCTTATAAGGATGCAATCTTACTAAGACCCAATCCCCAACTTCAAAATTTCTTTCACTACGATGTTGGTCCACCTGTTGTTTCATTCGATTTTGTGCCATGGTTAAATTATCCTTGAGTCCTAAAAGTACCTGTTGTTGATGAAGCAAGTGGTCCTCTACTACCTAAACTCTTGGTGACACCTTTAATGATGATGTGATGGAAGGAGGATGATATCCATAAAGTGCCAAAAATGGAGACATTTTTTATGAGCTATGAAAAGAAGTGTTATACCACCATTCTGCAAGTGGTATCCAATCTACCCATTGAGAATGTTTCTCTAAAGTGAAACAACATAGATATCCTTCCAAACACTTATTAACAACCTCAGTCTGCCCATCTGATTGAGGGTGGTATGAAGAACTATGAGCTAATTGAGTACCCAAACATGAGAATAAATTTTTCCAAAAGTGACTAGTAAAGATAGGATCATGATCACTGATAATAACCTTAGGTGTACCATGTAGCTTTTGGATATTCTCCAAAAAAACTTTTTCCACTGCACTTGCTATAAAAGGATGTGACAATGCAATGAAATGTGCATATTTAGTGAGGTGATCAACTACTACCATGATGACATTATGACCTTTAGATTTGGGAAGCCCTGTGATGAAGTCCATGGATACCTCTTCCCAACGCTAGCTAGGAATAGATAAGGGCTGCAAGAGACCTGGTGTCTTAATTGTCTCCCCCTTATTTTTTTGACAAACCAAACATTCAACCACAAATTTTTGAACATCACCTTTTAGCCCTTCCCAAAAAAATCTTGCTTGACTCGATGATATGTCTTAAAAAATCCTAAATGACCACCAATTGGGGACTCATGTAGCTCAGTGAGAATCTTGTGTTTAAGAGTGGAATTCTTGTAGAGATACAAACACTTTTTATAGCAAAGAGTATCCACCTTCAAACAAAACTTATCTGAACTACTAGGATCACTTTTTAATTGTTAGATGAGATTACTTGTTGCAACATCATTTTTCCACTCTACTGTGGCTTCTTCCACCCAATTTGCTTGTAATATTGAAAGGGTACACAATAAGGCTTCATCTTTCTCATCCTTCCTAGAAAGTGCATCTGGCACAATATTTTCCTTCCCTTTCTTATATACAATCTTAAAGTCATCTCCCAACATCTTAGTGACCCATTTTTGTTGCTCTTCAAAGGATAATCTTTGTTCCAAAAAATATTTTAGGCTATCATGATCTATCTTAACCTTGAAGTGTCGACCCATTAGATAAGGCCTCCATTGTTTAATTGCATGAAGGATCGCTAGCATTTCCTTCTCATAAATAGGTTTGATCTGATTCTTACCCTTTAATTGATGACTCTCAAAAGCAATTGGTCGACCTTCTTGCATGAGAACTACTCCTATCCCATTTCCAGAAGCATCACATTTCACAGTGAATTCCTTGGTGAAGTCTGGAGTGGCAAGCACTGGAGTTGTATACATAGCCTCCTTCAATTTCTCAAATACTGCATTAGCGGACTCATTCCAATGAAAAGAATCCTTCTTTAATAGAGTGGTGAGGGGTGCTTCTATACGACCATAAATCTTCACAAATCTTCTATAGTACCCTGTCAATCCCCAGAAACCCCTCAGTTTCTTAATGGTTTTTGGAATAGGCCATTCCATGATAGCCTTAATTTTGTTAGGGTCCACCTTTACTCCTTCATGTGAAACTATGTATCCCAAATACTCCACCTCCTTAAGACTAAAAGCACACTTGGATGGCTTAGCATAGAGTTGATGATCTTTGAGTAATTGTAATGCTTGATTTACATGCTACAAATGCTCTTCCCAAGTCTTGATATAAATCAATATATCATCAAAGAACACTAACACAAACTATTATGGGAAAAAAATGGGATAATAATGAATGAATTATAAAACACCCAATAACATCAATGAAATGTGCAAATAACAAAGATTAAAAATAAGGAAATGATACTTACAACCTCTGTTACCTCTCGGTTTCCATTGCTTGCCTACTCTCGATCGATCTTTGTTGTGAAAAATATGGCCCTCAGGAAATGCAATTCCTTGTACTTCTTCAAGATGGTGATAGAGAGGTGGCTAGGATACTTTTTGTATAGAAGATGAGCTTCAATACAATGAATAATGGATATGAACTATGTGATGGTGTAGGTGCCAAAGGCACGCTATGGATTCTGTAGCGTAAGTTTACTTGAAAGCATGTGTTGTAGAAATGGAAGAAGAGGGTTGTATTTATAGACTCATGAGAGAGAGGATCAACGAAGTAGAAGAAATAAGAAGATCAACGAAGGAGAAGACTTGAGAGGATGTGCATGAATAGAAAGAAGACAAGTGTCATAAAAAAGGCTATTCTCTTTGAGTTAATTGCTTTCATGACAAAGATAAGATTTGCTTTCACAAAATTAGAATGTTTTATTCTAATTTAAGAATTTGTTGATAAAAACAAGGTTGTTTTAAATCAATAACTCAACTTTTGCTTTTGCATGACAAGGAAGATTTATTTTTAGAAGATTTGGAAGATAAGAAAGCGAATTAAATAAAATATTTAATTATATTTTATTTTTGGAGAGTGAGAGGATTTAAATAAATTTAAATGATTTATTTAAATTTGGAGGAATAGACTTGACTTAATCAAATAATTTAGAATTATTTAATTGTTTGGAAGAATTTAATTAAATAAAGGATTTTATTTAATTTTGACTTTAGAAGAGATAATTAAATATTTTGATATTTAATTAACTTAGAGGAATATGAATCGAATAAATAAATTTAATTATTTATTTATTGATAGAGGAAGATAGACTTAAATAAATATTAAAAATATTTATTTAGACAGAGTCATGTCATTTTTAGGTGTATACATTTTGCCCCTCTTTGATGCAATGTGTTTTATCACGTTGTTTCAAAGAATAAGATTGTCTGAAAATTATACATGCCCCAGTTTTGTTCCTGGTACAAGTTTAACGACAGGATGCCCCCTTGAGAGATTGGATGGGAAGAAGGCAGAAGGGTGTGAGATGGATAATCTCACGATGAGATAGGTTGATAGGAGAAGAAATGGTTGGATGCAAAAGAAAGAGGTGAATGATATGCAATGCAAGATAAAATGATAACACACACAAGAAAGTAAGCAAGTATGCACAAATGATACAAGAACAAACAAGGTATTGCCCCTGTCAAGCTATAAACCGATGATAATTTGATATGATATATGATGGTGTTGTCATGGCAGGGAATGATAAATCCCTAGAGCAACATAAAGGATAGTGTGTGGTTTCAGGAAATGAAACATGTTGTGTAAGACACATGTATTGGTCTGATTTCGACAATGTTACATCTTGTATAAGACAATTGATTGATTATAATTGATTGAGTTGGTTTATGACCAGACAAGGATTAAGACCACTGATTGTGATTGGATCATTTGACAATATTGACTTGACTTGATTAGTATGGACTAAGGATGGACTTGCATTTGGATCATTGCTCAGATTGACAGCCAGAACTGTTAATGAGAGATATGAAGACAAATAAAAATTTGATTGATAGAAGAATGACTCAACAGAAGAAATCACAAGCTTTTATTTGTAAACATTGATACTCTGAATAGAATTTTTATTGCATGGGATATGGATATGGATATGGATACGTTATGGATATGGATAAGGAATACTTTTTGGATATGTTATGGATATGGATATTTTCCATCTTGGTATTGCAAGTATTTTGAAGTGTTTATTTCATCATTAGATGTTTAATATGTTGTAAGAAAATACAAGCATCTAGGTATAATTAAACCAAGATGACCTGAGGATTACTTACATGGATTTTGATATAGCAAGTTAATACAAGTATCTAGTCAAAATTAAATCTAGATAACCTGAGTATTTCTTACATTTCAATAGACAAGGATTGCCCCTTTTCATGTTTAGACCTATGAAGTCCTCGATGATCTTTTACTGATCATGTCGGTAGACAAAAGTCGTTACATTACTAAAGATTAACCCACAAACAATAGACAAAGAAAAATGATTATGCCCCCATCATATCATCTCTAGCTTTTGGCATCCTCGAGTAGCATAGAAAGACATAATAACAAAAATCAAGACCCTTTAACTTAACCTTTTCATAAAACATTCTTGCATTAGATGTGCTTTCTTGCCATAGTATTGATAAAATCATTTTGATGGTTTTGGTCTTTGTTTGTTTTGCTTTAGATAGGTTGATGTTTTTGTGTCAAGATTTTTGTTTGGAAGTGTGTTTTGCTGCATGTGCTTGCATCTGGTGAACGGGTATCACAATACTTATTGGTGTCCTCTTAGAACAAGTGGCATTCAAGAATCCAATTCCATAACCAAGTCAAGGACTTGGCCCCAGTTAGTTAAAGGATTGATTATATTGTGGATGAACTGACAAATAGAGACAAAGAAATAGGCCCTAAGGAATTGACCTAGTGCCTTAGAGACGCATTGGTAAATGGCCTTGCCTACGTGACAACACAGAGGTAACGTAGTTCGGGAAGAACCCTGATGGACCTAAGATATGGATCGGATGAGACATGATATGGAATAGATATGGATCATATATGGAATAGATATGGATTAGATATGGAACAGCTATGGATCAGATATGGAACAAATAACACTGATGATAGAGGCTATGCTAGGCTAACACTGTGGATAGGATACTAGATAAGAATGTTGGATAGCCTTAATGCTAGATACTGATGACAAGGGAAACACCACAGATAGGCAGATGTATGGGTGATAAAGAATGGAACAGGTATGTATGGGGATGGGCAATAGTGGATAGAAGGAATCAAGGATGTGATCTCCAAGGACTATATCGCATAGGAATAACTCAAAGCTTACGATGAAGGACGATGAGAGGATAATGAAGGATTTGTGTGGTTTTGAAGGGATAAGGTATGTCAAGAGACATCTAAAACATTTGTCAACATTATGCCTCCAACCTTTATCAAGATCAAGGAAAATAGAGGAATGAAAGATTGGGATGGATGGACTAGATAGTATAGGTATGTAATGGATAGAGGAATAGGATAGGAAATGGTATGAAAGGAAACTGGTAGGAGAAAAGTGATATGCTGATGAGACAAGGTGCCCCCAAGTGTAGGTGACATAAGAGATCAACTTACACATGACACCTGAGATCAACTTACACATGACGCCTATTTTCCAGGTTTTCATCATGGTACTTATCCAAGATGCCTGTTTGCCAAGTTTTCACCATTGGATGGGTATATGCAGGATCATGATGGGCCAAACTATACCTCTAAGTGGCAATGAAAATACAAAAAATCAGACTTTATCAAGTTCATGTGAAAATTTGAATGGATTATCTACACAATTTGAAAAAGATGTAAGAACAAAATTTGTAGAGAATTGAATCTAGTTTATAGGATACTATTTTTTTTTTAAACTAAATTTACTTAGTGAAAATTGAATATTTCAATGAACAGCTTTTGAATTTTTTAGAAAAAAAAAAAAGTGGGTGTCTGTCCAGCCAAACTAACTATGGGTAAAATTATATATTTTTTTTGAAACTTTCAAAATAAGTAGAGGACTCATGTTCGGATGTGACGCATATTTATTTGAAATTTTTTTCCAATAAAATAATTAGTTATGATTTTTTTACTGTGACTTTTTTTAAAAACTAAAAAGTAATTTTCCAGCCAACCTAACTCGATAAAGAAAAATTGAAATTCAAAAAAAAAATTACCCTATAGCCAGAAAAGCATAGAGTGTGACGCAAGTTTTGGATCTCAAAAAGGTGAAATGGTTTGAAAGTTATGGATGTTTTTCAATCAGTGTGTCCATCAGGATTTCAGAGACACGGTATATAGAAAATTATTAATAATTATTTAATAAAATGATAACCAAACAAATCTTATATTTTTAGAAAGCTAACAATTTTTTCTATAAACCCTTTTTGTTTTATCAATTTTACATAAAAAAAGTCATCAGCATGAAGGGTGAAGTTCGAAGAAGAGACTGAAACATGAAAACACGTTAGAATCCAGAAAAGTCAACAACCAAAACGGATATCCGTCTTGCTTTGTACCAAAGCAAGACAGATATCAGTTTTGCTTCAGTAAAATAAACTCAAAATGGATATCCATTTCTAAAACGGATATCCATTCTGGAAACAGATATCCGTTTCCTTGATCTATGAAAAATTTTGAACCATTGGTTTTGGATGAAGAGAAGCAACATATTTGAAACATCGAGGCAATAATACAAGAAGTTAAAGTTAGTTGGTCATTTATAGGTGTATCTATTGTTTCATATCACATTACACATAGAATTCTAATTAACAATCTAGTTTCCTCATTTGGGGGAACATTTTTTTATCCGTTTCTAATGGAAATATTTAGTTAAAAATTGGTGGCTCCTTGTGAAAAGTATGGTCTCTTATCAAGCACGCATAACCAAGAAGGTTGATATCCATTTTTGTTACATGTTTGTTGATCACATCTTATGAATAGGATGTTGCTTGGTAATAGTTCTACGTTTAGTGAACAATATTCTCAAGCTTATTGCAATTTTTACACTTGTGACCAAATTTGGTACCAAACCCTTTCACCTTTTCAATTAATCCTGATAGTGTCATCTCACTCCATGCAAATCAAACCAACATTAGGACCATGTGAATGAGATTAAGGATAGCCTTGAAATATGAATCTTTGTACTGTTGATTATCCTTTTAGCATGACAATCCTTTAGGATCATTGTACCCAGGTGCGACAATCCTTCAATCTTTTTTTATTTATATTTCTTTCCTCTTCAAACACAAGATTCTCGTGCCTTGTAGTCATGACAATCCACAAATCACCTAACTATCCTTAGTGAGACTATATCTTATTTTGACAGTGATAGTCATCGTCCATTCACAAGTCTCCTCTTTAACATAGATACCCTTTGCACATGTTTTGACTTCATGATTTTCCTTTTGTATGTTGTATTATGGTATGAAAATACTATGGCCCCTTCTTCATCCTCTTGTATAATGAAATTGAAGGTCGACACTTACGGTTACTCTTCTTTATTACTTGGTGATAATGAATCCCTAATTTTTTATTGTCTTGAAGCCAAATTTACCACTGTTGAGACAGTCAGAGTTGATTCTTGATCATGAATTTTGTGAATTACTTCAAATATCCATGGACAATTTCAATTGTGTTTCTTAAGACACCCATGCCTTGACTATCCCTTAATGTTGGTCATGATTGTGCTTGGATGGTACAATAATTCATAGTTAGATTTTTTCCACTAAAGTTTTCCTTTGATAAAGTCGTATTTATAGTCCACCTTTTGATGATGTTAAAACAATATAAATACTTATTCTTAACATAAGCAATACATTTCTCACAAATACCAATGCATTCTACTCATAAGGTTCATGGCACCATGCCTAAAGGTATGATAGTTAGCATTGTACTATTATGGCAGCCTATGGTTGGTTTGACAATCTATAATAGTGATAGCATTCATGCCTAATAGTCCTTATCATTATTGTCATAATATATTTTACATTTGAGGCCTTGTCTACAACATACAAAGTTTACCTTTCTCACCCATACCTTCAGTATATAAAGGACATTGATAGGGAATTTTTAATTTCCACTCAGTCAGTGCAATCTAGGAGAGGATAGATTGTCTAAAGTTGTAATCTATTTCCATTTACAATTGCCATAACTACAAATGCTTAGTGTTTATTCTCAACCCCGGTATATGAATAAAATGTGACCTATTGTTCTAATAGGCCTATAGGGACAAAGAGGTGATAAAGCCTTTAATTTTAAACATGACATGGTTTTGATAACTTCCCATATTGGTAAGGTCCTGGATGACAATCCTTTGATGCACCTAATTGTAATAGGTGTTATGATAGTCCTTGGTATCTTTTCATTTCTTTCTTGAATGGCCTACAAATGAGACATAAGACCTATTAGATCCTTCATAAATAAGAATTCTCATACATTACATTTAAACTTAAACTCCCTAAACATCTATCAATCCATCCATTAATATCAAAATGCCATGAATATCCTATGATCAACCATTCTAATTCCTAGGATAGTCATATATTGCAATTTTGCTTCTCTATACTAAAATAGCCCAAGGAATATCTACCCTTGAATTTGTATTTTAACAATCTAATGTCTTTACGAATAACATTGAGCCTTCTTTTGGGACAACATTTTTGCCTTTAGAAGCTCCTCATTTGATGATAACCTAAAATAGAATAAGTGGATAGTCATAACATTTTAGCATATAATGGGAAAACCCTAAAGTGTGATAAAGTCTATACATTATCTATTCCCATCCATGTCACGAAGCAACTATTCAAATGCTAGGCCAACATGATTTAAACAATCATAAGGGCCAACAATCCACTCCAAATGCATGGGAAAAGGACAACTTTTGGATCCCATATTAATCATGTTCACATGGCTGCTAGCATCTTCAAGTGAGTCAATACAAAAATTGAAAGCCTCAAACTCATACACTTTAGAAAAATATACCTAATTATAAATTTGATATGCATGAATAAGGAAGTCCTCATGCAATACAAACTAAAATGTGTCATATTTAGACATGTCATCAAGTTGAACTACATCATGTTGAGACTTGTGTTTACTTAAGCATTACAAGTCACTTGCCTCTTTGCATACTTCAAAGTTCCAAACAAAGGACTCAACTTTAGGTGTAGCAGAGTCCTCATCAATGACCGATTTACATGGCCTTCAACAAACTAAAATTATATATCATCTTTATGCTTATATGGAGGCTATATCATCTTTACAATTGTATGTCCAGGCTATTTAGGAGTCTTTACAAATGTGTCCAAAGTAAGATTACTCCAATCAAATAATGGCTTATATCTAGAGCTTTATTAAGTTGATACCTAGGTGGATTAGTGTGTAAACATTCATATTAGATGGTAATTCACAAGTTTATAGAATAATAAAATGAATCCCTAGTCTAGAATCCAAATGTACATAATAAAATGGATATCTATTTTGTAGTAGCGATATGGACGTTGCAGAGTGTCCATTGGCAAAGAATTGGGATTTAAGAAACAGATATCTGTTTTGTAAATGTAGAAAAAAGACAAAAGGAATATTGTTGGGCCCGACATCCGCAACCAGAGACCCTCTACTGTCGAAATACTCATGATTTCTAGCTATGACAGTGAAAGGAATATTTTTATGCACTTTTGGAGACAATTTTCTTGTTACAATCATAAGGGTGATATTTTTGTTTCCCTAATAGGGAGCAATAGTCGTCGTAAAGCAAAAAGGAGGAGGAAAGTTACATTGGAGGAAATTGAAGCAATTAGGGAAAAAGATAGGGAAACGAAGAGGATTGGAAGAGAGGGTTTGGTGGATGCTCATCAAATCTTCTTCTTTACCATCTAATGAAATGCAAATTGAAGATGTTAATTTTGATTATAATGAAATGTTAGATAATAATGAAATTCACCATGATATTGCAAATGAAAATATTGAAAAATGTTATGAAACACCTATTCATAATAGCAATACCATGGACAAAGAAGAAGAAGAAAAATGAAGACGTGCACTTGAAGAAAGTGGATATGAACATCATGATGTTGAAATTGCACTCCATAATCCATTTGTTGATAAAATTGATGAGGTTGATAACATAAATGAAACAAGAACAATCAATGTATCTCCAAATTTCATAAGAAGAGAGGACATTTGTCAAGAAGAGAATAACCGTGATGAAATTGGAAAACACCCAAGAACCCCAAAATGGTTATTTGAAATTGATGAGAACATAATGGAAAAACTTGAAGGCAAGAGGTCATCACAAACGGTTCGGTTGTGGGCTACAAAACTCTTCAATGAATACTTTGAGAAGATAACATTAACCAAACAATGCCAACTTTTTGTACAATTATTAAAGATGTACAAAATGAGACCCTTACTAAAGAAATTAAAGATTTGGTTAAACAAAGTGTCTGATCGGAATAAAATTATTGTTAGAAGCCTTTTCAATGCACTCAATTCTATTGGAAAGACTAGCAAGGAGAAAGATAAAAGAGCTGCTCATAGAGTAATAACAACCTCAATAGTAAGCAAACAATTAAGAAATGCTTGATTAATGAGGTAAACTTGTGTTGACTTAAGATTGAATCATAAAACATTGTCAAAAGCACTAGCATTAAGATCAAGGCTAGATAGTCCTCTTGCTAATGATACTTGGGCTTTCAATGGTAGGCTTCCACGAGTTGACAAGAAGCTAATTGATAGCACAAAGGAAGAAATTGAACAATTTTGGCACACTAACTCTAGGGTATCACCAAATGCAAAAGATGTTGTAAAGTTAAGAATTGGTGATAAAGACCGCACACCACATCCTAAACATTACTTGGAATGTAGCCAAACAACATTGTACAAACAATATTGTGAAACTCACCCAGGTATGACAATCTCACAAAGAGCATTTGAATCTCTTAAGCCATTTTATTGTGTTCCTCTTAAAGTTCATAATACATGTTGTTGCAAATACCATGTAGAGTTTTCTATGTACCATGAATTATTATGCAATATTCGTTCTACTTTGCACACTAATGAAATGTTACAGGAGTGTGGTGCAATTCAACTACCAAAGTCATCTAGGGACTTATTGGATTTATTTCTATGTATTAGAGATGATGGTTGCATGTTCTACAAGAATGATTGTTTAAATGAAAAGTGTTTACAATGTGGTGGGTTATCAAAGTTTGTATCATGTTTTCATGAGGGCAACGGGCATGATTTTGGAAAGAGAATGGTTGAGAAAAAGAGATATGAGACAGTGAAATACAATTTGAAAAGTGGAGGTGAAGGTTCTATATGTGAGTTGATTGTAAGAGAGGTAAGTATTGCTAATTTTATTGTTGATTTTAAGAAAAATCTTTTCTACAAGTATGTCAGACATAGCCATAGGTCTCAATGGTTAGATCAATAGTTTAGGATGTGTAAAGACTCTTTCCCAATTGGAACTATTGTCTCTATAGTTGATTTTGTAGAAAACTATACATTGCAACCCCAAAATGAAGTTCAATCCTAGTACTACAATTCTATTCATATTGTTATTTTTGTTCACATCACATATAGACATGCCCCCGAGAGTACAGAAGAGAATAGGAAGATTGTCAGAGAATACCATTTTTACATGAGTGATGATCGATCTCATTCAGCAGAGTTTGTGCAATATTGTTTTCAACAATTTTATGGGTTCTTGCAAGAAAAAGATATTAGAATGGATCAACATCTCATTTGGTCAGATAATTGCACTGGTCAAGTCAAGAATGCTCATAATTTCTATTGGTTGAGCAAAATATATGTAGAGAAGGGTATACCTCATATTTGGAATTTTTTTGAAGCTGGGCATGGAAAAGGTGAACATGATGGAGCAGGTGCATGCGTGAAGAGAGCTCTTTTTAAAGAACAACTAAAGATTAGAGGTGGTGCTACATTCAGTGATGCAGATTCCATTGTTAAGTGGTGTAACTATGCATTGTCACGAGGAGTGGCTCTTGATTCTGAAGTGCATGGGTTCTTTTGGTTGGTTGATGATGGGATAGCAATAGAGAAATTGGAATGGTAGAGAATCAGTGAATTATTAAAGATGCATTCATTTCAAAGCTCAGATGCAAGTACATGGACTATTTGGACATGAGAATTAGCTTGTTTTTGTCAGAGTTGTATTAAATGTGATTGGAATAATTATGAGTCAAGTGAGTGGGTAGATGCATGGATTCCACAATATTTAATCCCTTTATATGAAGGTCAATCATCTTCCGTCAATGACATGGAGAGCTCATTTGACTATGAACATCTTTCAGACCTTGTACAGCCAGGTCATGTTTATGCAGTTGTTGCACCGCATGGAAATGAAGAGAGGTCAGACTATTGGTTGGCACAATGTGTATAGGGAAGACAAAAGCTAACACAACCTGTGACAGATGATGATGGGTTCACATATCCTATAGGATCAGTTGTTATTGCTGGGACTTGGTTACGAACATATATGATTAAAAAGAATGGCATCCCGACCTTTGAAGACTTTGAGAAGCATAAAACCATATTGATGTATTCTCACCTAGTTGTAGCAACAAATGTCAAGTTACTAAAGCATCGTGGAAAACCAAAATTAAAAGAACTATGGACAATTAGTAATGCTGATCATGAAGCAATATTGGATACTTTGAAGGTAAGAGATGACCCCTCAGGTACGCTTGACTAGCATTTAAACTTCCAGATGGACAAGTATGACATTTTTTATCTTAACTTGTTCTTGTTTTTTCTATTTTTTAGAATTGTTTTATTAAAAATCTTGTTACTTTAACTATAATGCATGCTTTTGACTATACAGGACTACGAATAAAGTTATTTTACATGGCATCATAGATTATTTTGCATGGTATCATAAATTATTTTGTATGGC
Source organism: Cunninghamia lanceolata (assembly GCA_027924645.1). NCBI lineage: Eukaryota > Viridiplantae > Streptophyta > Pinopsida > Cupressales > Cupressaceae > Cunninghamia > Cunninghamia lanceolata. Next base: position 16,345,284 of record BSBN01000757.1, read on the forward strand.
ATTGTAGGTTATTTTGACTATACTCGAGGTATGATTTTTAGTTCTCATTTGTATTTCTTAATATTGCACATTTGTACCTTTTTCTACATAAGGCATTCCATGAGATGACATGTATTTGATGTCTTTTGCCGAATAGTTCATGTGCCTTGTGTATGCTTTCACATATTACATACATGTGTCACATGGCAATTGCAACTACAACATCTGGCAAAATTCTCATTTCTTTGAGGTATTCCACCAAATAGTTCATGTGCCTTGCCTATGCTTCCTTACTTTGCATTCTTATAATAGTCATAATTAATCTTCATACTAATCTTGATAGTAATCTTGCCATCATTGTATTCCATGAGATGACAGTCCTATAACAGTCCTATACATGTCTACTAGGATAGTTTTAATGTACATATTTATGATATTCATGTTTACTTAAATTTGCTTGTTCATGCTTCTCACAAGACGTCACCTCCCCTACCCATCCAACTCTACAAAAGAAGAGAGACAAGAAATGATCAAGAGGGATCACCAATTGGCGGTAAGTGATTGATTACTTATGTCATGTTATATATTTTGAATATTAAATTCTATATTAATGTGCACGTTGTTTGATTGTATTAATAGGTAGAAATTCAAAAATCTTTATCGAGGAGGTCTAGTCAATGAACGATAGAGGATGAGTCATTGACTGGTTCACCATCTTCATGGCCTAGCAAGAGCCATAGATTATTTGATAGCAATCTGGATAGGAGATTTGATTTTGGGACATTTTGTTACATATGCCTATTTGGCTTTGTAAACATACTTTTGTATGTTATCGATGTATATCGTTGTATATACCCATATGGTTTTATTTGTATATGCCTATATGGCTTGATATATACACTATACATTATTTTCATGACATTATGCATATATGTATATATAAGATCCTAATTTGGCACAAGTAGGGAGAATGCTTGCAAATGTTATGGAATTTGGTTTTAAACGTTCCAATTGTATTTGCTTCAAAGTTTCTAGAGCCTTTACAAAAAATCCATTTTGTGCATATCTTGCAATCATTGCATTACATGAGATAGCATCTCTTTGAGGTGTCATGCCAAACTGTTCACATGCCTTGTCTATGCTTCCACACTTTGGATTTACACCCGCCAATTGCATTTTCTTAACATTTCCTTTCAATCCTTATCAAAAATTATGTTTTGTGCACATATTGCAATCATTGAATTCCTTCATTTATAACACATGATTAAATAAGAAGATGCATATTTACAACACCTAAGAATATGTAGTAGTGTTGCTCATGTCACCAATACTATGTTTACATCTTCACATACATGGCTTACGACATGTGACAATATGCATGATAGAGAATGTTTGCATCAACATGATGGCACAACATGAACAAATTACATGTTTGCATCAATTTCATTGGTTCAATGATTGAGAATGTGTCAACTTGAACAATATTTTTTGTTCTTCTCATCAAGACCTTCATGAAATGATAAATTGGTTTCTTGATATTCAATCATGCATTAGAGATCTTCAAAGTGTTAAAGATGTTTGATGTGATGAAGAAACTTGTTATTTTGATGTATTTCAACTCCAAACTTCCGCCTAGAAGTGAAGGCGCTAATCCTTGATCAAACTAACCTAAAAGTGCGCGTTGGTACTTAGGGTGCTAGATTATGATTGATCAACCTAAAATGTGCGCCTAAGGCTAGATAGTGAATTGGAAGGATAAAATACATCATCAAAGGAGTTTATAGTTATTGAAGGCATCAAATGATGACTTGGGTGCACATCTACCTCTCTACACCATCAAATGTGCACCTAGATTAGTGAGGTGCCACTTCATATCTCTATGACTTTGGATATGTGCCTTGATAATGAATACAAGGCACCAATTATTGAATAAAAAACCTAGAATGAGTGCCTTACTATTTGAGGTGCTAGTTCATGCAAGAGGCTACCGGCAAAGTCCCTTAAGATCCCTGAGACCAAAAAACTGCCAAACTTAGATGGAGCAATTCTCAGAATTTGTGATAGATAGGAATGTTTTGTTTGGACCTATAGGTGCACGTGGAGTCCATCCACAATAACCTCTCTCATTTTTGGTCAACTCCATTCCATTTGACCATGCCGAAATCAAACACATTGTTGCAAAATGCTTCAATTTGATGCAGTGGAAAGGTGCTAGGTGTGACATTTTTCATTCCATAGCTCGTGGGGTCGAATGGACTGTGCCAACGTGTAGGGGTGGGTGGGTAAATGCCATTAGAGGTCTCATTTAGTGTGCCAAGCATCCCAGTGATTCCGGGCAAGAGGCTACCGATAAAGTCCCTTAAGATCCCTGAGACCAAAAAATACCAAACTTTGACGGAGCAGTTCTCAGAATTCGTGACAGCTGGGAATGTTTTGTTTGGACCTATAGGTGCACATGGAGTTCATCCACAATAACCTCTCTCATTTTTGGTCAACTCCATTCTGTTTGACCGTGCCAAAATCAAACACATTGTTGCAAAATGCTTCAATTTGATGCAGTGGAAAGGTGCTAGGTGTGACATTTTTCATTCCATAGCTCATGGGGTCGAACAGACTATGCCAACACATCAGGGTGGGCAGGTAAATGCCATTGGAGGTCTTGTTTGGTGTGCCAAGCATCCCAGTGATTTCGGGCAAGAGGCTGCCAGCAAAGTCCCTTAAGATCCCTGAGACCAAAAATTTGCCAAACTTTGACGGAGCAGTTCTCAGAATTCATGATAGTTGGGAATGTTCTGTTTGGACCTACAGGTGTACATGGAGTCCATCCACAATAACCTCTCTCATTTTTGGTCAACTCGATTCTATTTGACCATACTAAAATCAAACGCATTGTTGCAAAATGCTTCAATTTGATGCAGTGGAAAGGTGCTAGGTGTGACATTTTTCATTCCATAGCTCGTGGGGTCGAATAGACTATGCCAACGCATCAAGGTGGACAGGTAAATGCCATTGGAGGTCTTGTTTCATGTGCCAAGCATCCCAGTCGTTTCGAGCTGTAAGCTACCGACAAAGTCAAAAGTTGCTAGGATTGAAATTTTGCATTTTACAGGTCCTAGGGCTGAATAGATTGTGCCAACACATCGGGGTGCGTGAGTAAATGCTAGGTGAGGTCTCGTTTTGTGTGCAAAGTATTCCAGTCCTTCCGAGCTGTAAGCTACCGGCAAAGTGACTTTGTCGATAGCTTACAGCTTGGAAGGACTCAGATGCTTTGCACACAAAATGAGATCTCCCCTAGCATTTACTCATCCACCCTACTGTGTTGGCATAATCTGTTCAGCCCCAGGACCTGTAGAATGCAAAATTTCAATCCTAGCAACTTTCAACTTTATCGGTAGCTTACAGCTCAGAATGATTGTGATGCTTGGCGCATAAAACAAGACCTCCAATGGCATTTATCCATCCACCCCGACGCGTTGGCGCAGTCCATTCGACCCCACGAGCTATGGAATGAACAATGTCACACCTAGCACCTTTCCACTGCATCAAATTGAAGCATTTTGCAACAATGCGTTTAATTTCAGCACAGTCAAACGGAATGGAGTTGACCAAAAATGAGAGAGGTTATTGTGGACAGACTCCACATGCACCTGTAGGTCCAAATAGAACATTCCCAGCTATCATGAATTCTGAGAACTACTCCGTCAAAGTTTGGCAGTTTTTTGGTCTCAGGGATCTTAAGGGACTTTGCCAGTAGCCTCTTGCCCGGAATCACTGGGACGCTTGGCGCACCAAACAAGACCTCTAATGGCATTTACCTACCCACCCTGATGTGTTGGCATAGTCCATTCGACCCCACGAGCTATGGAATGAAAAATGTCACACCTAGCACCTTTCCACTCATCAAATTGAACCATTTTGCAACAATGTGTTTGATTTTGGCATGGTCAAACGGAATGGAGTTGACCAAAAATGAGAGAGGTTATTATGGATGGACTCCACATACACCTGTATGTCCAAACAGAACATTCTCAGCTATCACAAATTCTGAGAACTGCTCTGTCAAAGTTTGGAAGTGTTTTGGTCTCAAGGATCTTAAGGGACTTTGTCGGTAGCCTCTTTCTCGGAATGAATGGGACGCTTGGGGCACCAAACGAGACCTCCAATGGCATTTACCCATCCACCCCGATGCGTTGGCATAGTCCATTCGACCCCACAAGCTATGGAATGAACAATGTCACACCTAGCACCTTTCCACTGCATCAAATTGAAGCATTTTGCAACAATGCGTTTGATTTCGGCACGGTCAAACGGAATGGATTTGACCAAAAATGAGAGAGGTTATTGTGGATGGACTCGAAATACACCTATAGGTCTAAACAAAACATTCCCAACTATCACAAATTCTGAGAACTGCTCTATCAAAGTTTGGCAGTTTTTTGGTCTCAGGGATCTTAAGGGACTTTACTGGTAGCCTCTTGCCTGGAATCACTGGGATGCTTGGCGCACCAAACGAGACCTCCAATGGCATTTACCCACCCACCCCGATGCATTGGCATAGTCTGTTCAACCCCACGAGCTATGGAATGAAAAATGTCACACCTAGCACCTTTCCACTGCATCAAATTGAAGCATTTTGCAACAATGCGTTTGATTTCGGCACGGTCAAACGGAATGGAGTTGACCAAAAATTAGAGAGGTTATTGTGTATGAACTCCACATGCACCTGTAGGTCCAAACAGAACATTCCCAGCTGTCACGAATTCTAAGAACTGCTCCATCAAAGGTTAGTAGTTTTTTGGTCTCAGGGATCTTAAGGGACTTTAGCGGTAGCCTCTTGCCCAAAATCACTGGGACACTTGGCACACCAAATGAGACCTCCAATGGTATTTACCCGCCCACCCTGATGTGTTGGTGTAGTCCATTCGACCCCACGAGCTATGGAATGAAAAATGTCACACCTAGCACCTTTCCACAGCATCAAATTGAAGCATTTTGCAACAATGCGTTTGATTTCAGCACAGTCAAACGGAATGGAGTTGACCAAAAATGAGAGAGGTTATTGTGGACGGACTCCACATGCACCTGTAGGTCTAAACAGAACATTCCCAGCTATCACAAATTCTGAGAACTGCTCCGTCAAAGTTTAGCAATTTTTTGGTCTTAGGGATCTTAAGGGACTTTGCTGGTAGCCTCTTGCCTGGAATCACTGGGATGCTTGGTACACCAACGATACCTCCAATGGCATTTATCAGCCCACCCTGATGCGTTGGTGCAGTCCATTCGACCCCACGAGCTATGGAATGAAAAATGTCACACCTAGCACCTTTCCACTACATCAAATTGAAGCATTTTGTAACAATACGTTTAATTTCGACATGGTCAAATAGAATGGAGTTGACCAAAAATGAGAGAGGTTATTATGGACAGACTCTATGTACCTATAGGTCCAAACAAAACATTCCTAGCTGTCACGAATTCCAATGGCATTTACCTATCCACCCCGACACGTTGGCGCAGTCCATTCGACCCCACGAGCTATGGAATGAACAATGTCACACCTAGCACCATTCCACTGCATGAAATTGAAGCATTTTGCAACAATGCATTTGATTTTGGCATGGTCAAACAGAATGGAGTTGACCAAAAATGAGAGAGGTTATTGTGGATGGACTCCACGTGCACCTGTAAGTCCAAACAGAACATTCCCAGCTATCATGAATTTTGAGAACTACTCCGTCAAAGTTTGGCAGTTTTTTTGTCTTAGGGATCTTAAGGGACTTTGCCGGTAGCCTCTTGCTTAGAACGACCGGGACGCTTAACGCACCAAACGAGACCTCCAATGGCATTTACCCATCCACCCTGACGCATTGGCACAGTTCGTTCAACCCCACGAGCTATGGAATGAATAATGTCACACCTAGCACCTTTCCACTGCATCAAATTGAAGCATTTTGCAACAAGGCGTTTGATTTCAGCACGGTCAAACGAAATGAAGTTGACCAAAAATGAGAGAGGTTATTGTGGATGGACTCTACTTTCACTTGTAGGTCCAAATAGAACATTCCCGGCTATCATGAATTTTGAGAACTGCTCTGTCAAAGTTTGGCAGTTTGTTGGTCTCAGGGATCTTAAGGGACTTTGTCGGTAGCCTCTTGCCCAGAGTCACTGGGATGCTTGGTGCACCAAATGAGACCTCCAATGGTATTTACCTGCCCACCCCGACGTGTTGGCATAGTCCGTTCGACCCCACGAGCTATGGAATGAAAAATGTCACACCTAGCACCTTTCCACTGCATCAAATTGAAGCATTTTGCAATAATGCGTTTGATTTCGGAACGGTCAAATGGAATGGAGTTGACCAAAAATGAGAGAGGTTATTGTGGACGGACTCCACGTACACCTGTAGGTCCAAACAGAACATTTCTAGCTATCATGAATTCTGAGAACTGCTCCATCAAATTTTGGCAATTTTTTGGTCTTAGGGATCTTAAGGGACTTTGCCAATAGCCTCTTGCCCGAAATCATTGGGATGCTTGGCGCACCAAACAAGACCTCCAATGGCATTTACCTGCCCACCCCAATGCGTTGGCACAGTCCGTTCGACCCCACGAGCTATGGAATGAAAAATGTCACACCTAACACCTTTACACTGCATCAAATGGAAGCATTTTGCAACAATGCGTTTGATTTCAGCACAGTCAAATGGAATGGAGTTGACCAAAAATGAGAGAGGTTATTGTGGATGGATGCTAGGTACACCTGTAGGTCCAAACAGAACATTCCTAGCTATCATGAATTCTGAGAACTGCTCCATCAAAGTTTGGTAGTTTTTTGGTCTCAGGGATCTTAAGGGACTTTGCCGGTAGCCTCTTGCCCGGAATCACTGGGACGCTTGGTGCACCAAATGAGACCTCCAATGGTATTTACTTGCCCACCCCGATGTGTTGGCATAGTCCGTTCAACCTCACGAACTATGGAATGAAAAATGTCACACCTAGCACCTTTCCACTGCATCAAATTGAAGCATTTTACAACAATGCATTTGATTTCAGCACGGTCAAACGGAATGGAGTTGACAAAAAATGAGAGATGTTATTGTGGACAGACTCCACGTGCACCTGTAGGTCTAAACAGAACATTCCTAGCTATCACGAATTCTGAGAACTGCTTTGTCAAAGTTTGGCAATTTTTTGGTTTCAGGGATCTTAAGGGACTTTGCTAGTAGCCTCTTGCCTGAAATCAATGGGATGCTTGGCGCACCAAACAAGACCTCCAATGGCATTTACCCACCCACGCCAACATGTTGGCATAGTTCGTTTGACCCCACGAGCTATGGAATGAAAAATGTCACACCTAGCACCTTTCCACTGCATCAAATTGAAGCATTTTGAAATAATGCGTTTGATTTCAGCACGGGCAAATGGAATGGAGTTAACCAAAAACATGAGGTTATTGTGGATGGACCCCATGTGCACCTGTAGGTCTAAACACAACATTCCCAGATGTCATGAATGTTGAGAACTTCTCTGTCAAAGTTTGGCAATTTTTTGGTCTTAGGGATCTTAAGGGACTTTGCCGGTAGCCTCTTGCCTGGAATCGCTGGGATGCTTGGCACACAAAATGAGACCTCCCCTGGCATTTACCTGCCCACCATGACATGTTGGCGCAGTTCATTCAGCCCCACGATGAGCAGAACAAAAAATATTGTTCCAGTTGGCACATTCTCAATCATTGACATGGATGATATCTCAGTACCATTCCTTTAGGTACAATATGAGCTTCGAATGGAAGGTGCAATTGTGAGGTTAGAGATGATGAAAAGTGTGCATCATTCACAATCATGTTTTACTTGTCTTCAATGATGATTCCTTGATTCAACTTAATCCTTTGATAATACATTTTAACCTCCTTGTGAAAGTGCACTTTCAAAGTTGCTTGAGCAAGAGCTAGCGCCTCAACATCTAGGTGCACTTTTGGTGTTCTAGAAGCATGAACTAGCACCTCAAATAGTAAGGCACTCATTCTAGGTTTTTTATTCAATAATTGGCACCTTGTATTCATTATCAAGGCACATATCCAAAGTCATAGAGATATGAAGTGGCACCTCACTAATCTAGGTTCACATTTGATGGTGTAGAGAGGTAGATGTGCGCCCAAGTCATCATTTGATGCCTTCAATAACTATAAACTCCTTTGATGATGCATTTCATCCTTCCAATTCACTATCTAGCCTTAGGCGCACATTTTAGGTTAATCAATCATAATCTAGCGCCCTAAGTACCAAGGCGCACTTTTAGGTTAGTTTGATCAAGGATTAGCACCTTCACTTCTAGGCAGAAGTTTGGAGTTGAAATACATCAAAATAACAAGTTTCTTCATCACGTCAAACATCTTTAACACTTTGAAAATCTCCAATGCATGATTGAATATCAAGAAACCAATGTATCATTTCATGAAGGTCTTGATGAGAAGAACAAAAAATATTGTTCAAGTTGACACATTCTCAATCATTGAACCAATGAAATTGATGCAAACATGCAATTTGTTCATGTTGTGCCATCATGTTGATGCAAGCATTCTCTATGATTCATATTGTCACATGTTGTAAGCCATGTATGTGAAGATGTAAACATAGTATTGGTGACATGAGCAACACTACTACATATTCTTAGGTGTTGTAAATATGCATCTTCTTATTTAATCATGTGTTGTAAATGAAGGAATGCAATGATTGCAATATGTGCACAAAACATAATTTTTGATAAGGATTGAAAGGAAATGTTAAGAAAATGCAATTGGCAGGTGTAAATCCAAAGTGTGGAAGCATAGACAAGGCATGTGAACAGTTTGCCATGACACCTCAAAGAGATGCTATCTCATGGAATACAATGATTGCAAGATATGCACAAAATGGATTTTTTGAAAAGGCTTTAGAAACTTTGAATCAAATACAATTAGAACGTTTAAAACCAAATTCCATAACCTTTGCAAGCATTCTCCCTACTTGTGCCAAATTTGGATCTTATATATACATATATGCATAATGTCATGAAAATTAGAGCATATAAGGAATTTTGTCATATTGATTCTATTGATCTAAAACCATTCTCAATGCTAAACATATCATCAATGGACTAAAGAACTATCATCATAATGTATGGCATCATGGGAAGAATCATGACATTTACATAAGGAATTTAAATTATATTTTATATCAAGGTGTATATATATTAAAATCTAGTCCATAATGGTAGACATATACAAAAATTTGGCAAATATGCCGACTCAAAACATTTTTTACAAAATGTGGCATATGTCATGTCTCAAAATCTATATACAATCTACATGCCAAATAGCTACATCAAATACTACAAGTCCACTTGACCCTCAATCTGTGATGGATCCTCAATCTATGATGGATCCTCAATTTTTTATGGATCCTGAAAAAGTGTCCTCTTTGTACCAAAATGTCTAGTAATTGATGGAGGTGAAGTTTCCTACATTAACAAGTCAAAACACAAATTTGATTAATCTCTTCAATGGTAAATAAAAATAAGTTAAAGTTAGTAAATAGATTCTTATCTACTACAATTAAGAACTTTCATTTATTAACATACATCTAAATCACTACAATCAACTATAAGACCACTAGATAAACTATCAATTATTTAGAAAAATTCAATTTAATTACCTCGACTCTATGTTGTTGTTCGGACAATCATTCTGCAAATGATTTTCTCTTAAGACGATCAGGTGTCCTAATGAAGCATGATGGCAAAGGTGGCACACACTCACATTCTCAAGAGACTACATAAAAGCAAAGTAACATTGAAATAAATTAATATATAATTATTAAACAAAATAGGAAATGCATACATTTAAAAAGGTTAGATGTGTTACACAAACAATCTAGTGCACTACACAAAAACTTATCTACTAGAAAACAAGCACATACCACCCTCGAGGCCTCCTGCATCAATTGAGAAGGACTCTAAATTATCAAAATGACAAGAATGTAAGACTCTAAATGACTATAATCAAATATTTAAGTTTTCTAAATTATCAATTAAAGTACAATTCAATCAAATTACCTCCACCCTTTGTTGGCGTTGAGAAAGCTGTTCTGCAAATAATAGTTCCTTGGCTCGATCAGGCGTTCCAGAAAAGACTATTGGCAGAGATGCCACATCATTCACATTTTCAATTGACTATAAAATAAAATTAACATCAAGATATAAATTAATATATAATTACTCACAAAGAAATAAATGTATAAAAAAAAAGTTGATGTGTAGAACAAATTATACCGGCAAGTCCAAGCCAAATTGGATGGCAAACAAAGTTCCATGATGAACTTCTGTCAACTCCTCCTCTGTCATCAACTGTTATCCCACTTAGATATATTAGTACTAATAAATTTGTTTATATATTCAAATGGAATAGACCATAAAATTTAACTTTAAATTTTACCTACACAAAAGATTGCTCATGCATTTCTCCTTTATGGTTCACTGATCCAGTAACTTCTACTCTTGTCCCTGACCCCTCAACTTGAGTTCTGGACCCCATTGCCTCATCTCATGAATGGAGATCATACTCTGATGTGTTCAACGGTGGCTCACTACTCTCCATAATAGGACCTAAGCATAAATGATTGCAAGAAATGCAATGATGGGGCACACATACATGTGTGGACGACAACGGTCTAGTAGAACTAGGTGATCCAATATCACCACCTTCATCATGTGCTTGTGCAAACTGAGATGTCTATATAATCAAATGCTTAGTCAAAGAGTGTATGGCACTAAGGCCCTGTTGTGTTGCATTTGCAACAACGTCTGGGTGTTGCATTAGGGGTGGAGAAGGGATAGCAGGAGGGGGAATATAGGGACCTTGTACTTGTCTAATTGCCCTAGGTCTATCTTGAGGCATTCCTTTGCCCACTCCTTGAAACTCTCTAAAATCAAAATAATTAACATCTGGACCCATGACGAACTCTGCATAGAGTTTACGAAGGAAATACAAAGGTACATCTAAATTGTTGTTGGGTGGTTTATCAAAAACCATCCACCAATGATCCCAAAAGTTCTAACTAATGCCCTCATGAATACACCATTTGATTGAAAACTTGGGCTTACGAACATCAACATGCAATCCAGTTTTAGGATTGACAAAGTGTTGGGCTAACATAGTTTTTGTAATCTCTAATTCTTTGACTTCATCATATGACAAACCATTAGCATATTCGGCCTTCTTGGCTTCTTGCCATTGCCTAAATGATTCATGTTGGGTTGACAAGGTTTGAACATGATTAATGATTCCCTCTAAATTCGATGTCATTGTAGACAATCGAGGGTGGCGGTGATACATTTCTATGATCCTACTTATATGATCAATATTTCTTTAAATATTCTCTTCTATTGTTGGAGGGGGAGGGTTTGGTGGTGGAGGGTTTGGGTTTTCATTTTGTGCATCCATTTTACCTAATTAAAAAAGGAAAACATACCCACTTAGCATAAAAAACCAAAAAATTTGCTTGAATATACAAAACAAACAAAAAAAATGCTAAATATCTTACCTTTTAGGATCAGATATCCGATCACCTCTGATATCTGTTCTTCAAAGATGCCACTGCATTTTGCAAGCCGCAGGTTTGCAAAAACGCAGTGTCTTTTTCACTTTTTATGTTTTTCAAAATGGATATCCGTTTTCTTTTTCTCAATTATTTTCATTGCTTTTTATTTTAGTATTTTAGTATTTAGGCATTTTAGCTATAAAATACAATCCAAATTTTAGAAAGGTTGTATCATATGAAAGGAGAGATTTTGGACAAACTATCAAAATTTATATAGGATTATGATGATATATATATTTGATTTTTATATGATCTACTTATACTAAGGTATCTCATAGTATTTCATAGGCACTTTTGAATAGATAATTGTCATAAAAAAATTGTAAACACTAAACCCTAAACCTCTAAACCTTAACCCCTAAACCATAAACCCTAAACCCTAAATAATGCCCCTAAACCTTAACCCCTAAACCCTAAACCCTAAATGCGAGCAACCCTAAACCCTATCTCCTATCTCTCCCTTATCTCCCTATCTCTATCATCAGGATCTACCTCTCAATCCTTCTCCCTATTTCTTTGGACATCTCGCTCACTCTCTATCTCCCTATCTCTCCCCTTTGTCACCTCTATCTCTCCCTATCTGTCTCCTCTCTCTTTCTATCTAGATATCTCCAAAACTGAGAAACCCTAAACCCAAGTACACCCTAAATCCAATCAACTCTAAACCTATATCTCCCTATCTCTCCCCTATCTCCCTATCTCTATCATCCCTCTACCTCTCTTGATCTCTCTCCCTATGTCCCTAGCCATGCATCTCACTCTCTATCTCCTTATCTCTCTCCCTGGTCTCCTCTCTCTATCTTCCTATCATTCCTCTCTCTCTCTATAAACCCTAAATCCAAAACCCTAAACCTCTAAACCTAACCCCTAACCCCTAAACAATTTAAATCCTAAACCCTAAATAATGCCCCTAAACCCTAATCCCTAACCCCTAAACCTGAGAAACCCTAAACCCCAAACCCCTAAACCCTAAACCCAAGTAACCCTAAACCACTATCCCCCTATCTCTCCCCTATCTCCCTACCACCTTTGTCCCTCTACCTCTCAATCTCTCTCCCTATGTCTTTGGCCATGTCCCTCACTCTTTATCTCCCTATCTCTCCCCTCAGACTCCTCTATATCTCTCTATCATTCCTCTCTCTATAAACCCTAAATCCAAAACCCTAAACCTCTAAACCTAACCCCTAACCCCTAAATAATAAATCCTAAACCCTAAATTATAATGCCCCTAAACCCTAACCCCTAAACCTGAGAAACCCTAAACCGCAAACCCCTAAACCCTAAACCCAAGCAACCATAAACCACTATCTCCCTATCTCTCCCCTATCTCCCTATCACCTTTGTCCCTCTACCTCTCAATCTCTCTCACTATGTCTCTTGCCATGTCCCTCACTCTTTATCTCCCTATCTCTCCCCTCGAACTCCTCTATATCTCCCTATTGGTCTGATGCAGAGCACACAGTGGAAGCTCTCAAAACATGGTGAAATATCCATCAAAACCCATAGTTCAAATAGATTAAAGCTTAATCAGCTTTAAGAAACCTTCTCAAAGTCCCAAATAACATCAAATCATATACATTCTTCCTATCGACAAGATAAATACTATTGGCTGACTCAGAAATTCTTATACCGATGCTCCGATCACTCCACTTTTGAGGAGCCTTTGAACCTGTCACTGTGACATATATCCCCTAAACCTTAACCCCTAAACCATAAACCCTAAACCCTAAATAATGCCCCTAAACCTTAACCCCTAACCCCTAAACCCTAAACACGAGCAACCCTAAACCCTATCTCCTATCTCTCCCTTATCTCCCTATCTCTATCATCCCTCTACCTCTCAATCCTTCTCCCTATTTCTCTAGACATCTTGCTCACTCTCTATCTTCCTATCTCTCTCCTTTGTCACCTCTATCTCTCCCTATCTGTCTCCTCTCTCTTTCTATCTAGCTATCTCCAAAACTGAGAAACCCTAAACCGAGGTACACCCTAAATCCAATCAACTCTAAACCTATATCTCCCTATCTCTATCATCCCTCTACCTCTCTTGATCTCTCTCCCTATGTCCCTGGCCATGCGCCTCACTCTCTATCTCCTTATCTCTCTCCTCGGTCTCCTCTCTCTATCTCCCTATCATTCCTCTCTCTCTATAAACCCTAAATCGAAAACCCTAATCCTCTAAACCTAACCCCTAACCCCTAAACAATTTAAATCCTAAACCCTAAATAATGCCCCTAAACACTAACCCCTAACCCCTAAACCTGAGAAACCCTAAACCCTAAACCCTAAACACCAAACCCCCAAACCCTAAACCCAAGTAAGCCTAAACCACTATCTCCCTGTCTCTCCCCTATTTCCCTACCACCTTTGTCCCTCTACCTTTCAATCTCTCTCCCTATGTCTTTGGCCATGTCCCTCAGTCTTTATCTCCCTATCTTTCCCCTCAGACTCCTCTATATCTCCCTATCATTCCTCTCTCTCTATAAACCCTAAATCCAAAACCCCAAACCTCTAAACCTAACCCCTAACCCCTAAACAATAAATCCTAAACCCTAAATTATAATGCCCCTAAACCCTAACCCCTAACCCCTAAACCTGAGAAACCCTAAACCCGAAACCCCTAAACCCTAAACCCAAGTAACCATAAACCACTATCTCCCTTTCTCTCCCCTATCTCCCTATCACCTTTGTCCCTCTACCTCTCAATCTCTCTCACTATGTCTCTTGCCATGTCCCTCACTCTTTATCTCCCTATCTCTCCCCTCGGACTCCTCTATATCTCCCTATTGGTCCTTTATTTCTCTCTAAACCCTAAACCTCTAAACCTTAACCCCTAACCCCAAAACCCTAAACCCTAAATAATGCCCCTAAACCCAAGCAACCCTAAACCTCTCTCTCTCTCTCTCTCTATGTCTCTGGACATGTCTCTCACTCTCTATCTCCCTATCTCTCCCCTCTGTCTCCTCTATCTCTCCCAATCTCTATCAGTCCCCTCTCTCTATCTCTCTTTAAATTGTAAACCCTAAACCCCTAAACCTGAGCAACCCTAAACCTCTAAACCCTAAATAATTCCCCTAACCAACCTCTAAACCACTTCACTATATAGGTGCAACTAATACCACTTTTTCATTGTTTTCCACATTTAATTATATTCTTTTCCATTTTCCAAGTCCTACATGTGTCCAAGTTGTATTGTTTGTCAAGTTTTTAGTCTAATTGTTAGTCCCAGCTCTCATGGTTATTAAAATGTTAGTATAGTTAGATTTATCCTTTGGTAACATTAATTTACACATTGTTGCACAAACAACCACACTGAAACATAACCTTACCTAATTAAGGTTAACCTTTAAGGTTCTTTCATAAATGGCGAGCTTAACAGATCCAACTAGTTCAATGTTCTTATATTCCATGCTTACCCTTCTAAGAGAGTTCATGCCATGTTAAATTTGCATTATGTCCTAACATTTCACATGAAGGACATCATCATCACAAGGAATAACAATGTCATGAAGGATTAACGAAGGTGTAGCTTCACCACATAAAGTATCATTCATAATTTTATCACTAGAGGGTAAGGGTATATCATGTGTATCCTTCTCAAACCATGTATCATGAATCAAATCATATGAAGGATTGGGTAAAACAATTTAGGGCATGAAATCCAAAACACCCAGAAACACATCCCCTGCTTCCCCACCATTCCTATCCCCGAAATATTGGAACATAGTCTAAAAGTGATTATTTCACATGATGAACAAAACTGAATATTTTATTATTGATTATTTGAGTAATTCATTAGTGATGATTCTTAGTGTTTAACAAATCCTTATGGATCAATGTGTAAAGAAGCTACCAATGTTAATTTGCCCTCCTTCACTAGAAACAATCTTTAAGGAGGTTCATATATTGATGGGAGATCCAAGATTTAAGAGGTATATTTTCAAAAAGAGTAAAAAGCCTTTTTCCCAAATTTTTTTAGAAAACGGATATCCGTTTTGGTTTGGTATCCAAACCAAAATAGATATCCATTTCAAAGTCAAACTTTGCCAAGTTGTGAATTTGGCTAAGTAAAAACATGATTTTTTTCCTATTGCCACTGTTTGGCCCACGATGATCCTGCACATACCCAGACAAAAGGATTTTTCTTTACTTTTTTTTTAAAATTTTTTTTTTGAATATTTAGATAGGAGAAGGTGGATATGAATAAGGAGAGACTCAAGTATCTAGTTCCTTGAAAGGTTGTAGTCCCACTAGATGGATGATGTCACTCAAAACCATGTCTAGTGTGCTCATAGATGTTGGTAGGGGATTGCATGAAAGTGAGATGGAGAATGGTAGATATTGGATTATGGAAGGGTGTGATAGTGGACGCTAATGTAGATATATGGATTGGAAAGATTATGTAAAAGCATGGACCATGGGAGTAGGATGGGGAAGATATGTAGGATAGTAGTGGAAGGGAGGGGAGATGGAGTTATATGGAAGTGTTGTGGAATGGAAGGGAACTATGACTAATGGTTGCACATACTATGATAAACATTGAAGCTTATGATAGGTAGGTGGTGTGGGAAGAAATAGAGATTTTTGCTTGGTGGATGAATGATTTAGGAATTTAGGGACCCACATAGACTTAGTATTTTTTTTATTTTTGCTTGTCTTGTGGGATGGAGGAATTGGATACTTTTGGATGGAATGGGAGAAAGTGAATGGTTGGAACTCTTGAGAGGTGGATGCCTCATGTAACTTTAGGGCTTTTTGATGCAGAGCACACAGTGGAAGTGAACACTTATCAACTTTTGAACCCGTCGAACCTTCAAACTCACTATCGGCAAGACTTAATACCGTCGGCACACTCGAAAACTCTTTTGCTGACACACCGATGACACCTTCAAATCACAACTATCGGTGTGACTTCCTTCATTGGCCATCATTGACCAAGGTTTGTCGATATGCCAATATGACCCATCGTCAGTGAGACTCCAAACATTAGCAAGGCCTTAAGTCCTTTGACCAATAGACTGATGCATTATGTTACCTTCGATGAGGCTCTTTACTATTGGTGGACACTTATCAACTCAAGCCGATGCGCCGATGGGATTATCTTTGAGGAGACTCTTCTCACTGGCAATTGCCTATCAACTTATGCTGATACACCAATGGATCAACTCTTGACGTTGACTTTGTCTTTCACTTATTGGCAACACTTTGCTCATCGGCGAAACTCTCAACTGCTCTCCCGATATGCTGATGACTACTTCTACAACTCTGCAATGACTCAAACACCAAACAACTATACAGAAACAAAAACTTGATAGAACGAAAAACAATCTAACTCTAAGGAAGTCATTCCACTAATTTCAAAGAAATCTCAACCAATGGAATGCTTCCAATCTACATCTCTGTAATTAAACCAAACAGAAATTTTTATTGCTTCTTCTCAGAATGGTCATATACATACATCAATATTCTTTGCCTCTGTGTCTATGTGTCTTTCTCTCCCTCTTTGTCTATTAATGAACACAACCCTACTATATAGACTCATGTCGGTAGTTACATAAGGTGGAAGGTGAATTACCCTACAACCACTTCTACCATTCGGTTACAATCTTTAATGACACGTATATAGACTCAACATTATGCCGTTACTCGGCCAACTATGATTCAATATGGTGCTAAGGCCTTACAGACATGAAAAGACAACTTAGACAAAATAGAGTAGGGATCCTCTTGATCCTCAGTGTCTCAGGGTGCTCCTGCACCATACAACCAACCAACAAAGATTTCCAAGTCCCTTGGAAATGTATTTGCAAAACAAAATTATTTTCGTCTCCATCTCCATTTGTCCTAGTCTTTATCTTTCACTCTGTCTATTCAGCTTTAGGCTTCAAATCTTCACATCAATGGAATAGTGACCAACCAACCAACAATGGCAAACTACCATCAATATTTCAGTGTATCTTTAGGCTCCTTCTACTCCTAGCAATGGAGTACTCTTAGACTGATCAAATCCTCCACTACTACAACACAATGCTTAATCAGATGTCCATCCTACATGCTACTTCACAGACCCATTCCTCTTGTCCAACAGCAAATCCTGGAGATGCACTACCACTCTCTCTCAGTGGCCTCACTTTGCACCCTCTTCTAGCCAAATCTCTATTGGTGAATGGTCTTGATAGACCTCATCATCATCTGCTCACACACTATAGGAATCCTATTCCTTCTGGCAACTAGATGGCACGAGCATCTACAATAGTCTAGCAACTACTGTCAACCTTCAAAATACTTTCTATGATCTCTATTTTCAAAATGGTCACCAACCAAACATTTTCCTCCAACTCTTTAGTTTTCATTCAACTCTTCACCTGCCTTCTTAGTGACAGAAATCAAATACACAATACCTCTGCCCAGACCTTTTGCAAGTTCTGATAGCAATTTGATGCAGAGCACACAATGGAAGTGAACACTTATCAACTTTTGAACCTGTCAAACCTGTTGAACCTTTGAACTCACTATCAACAAGACTTAATACTATCGACACACTCAAAAACTCTTCCACCAACACACCAATGACACCTTCAAATCACAACTGTCGGTGTGACTTCCTTCATCGGCGATCACTGACCAAGGTCTGTCGATACGCCAATATGACCCATCGTCGGCAAGACTCCAAACATCAGCAAGGCCTTAAGTCCTTTGACCGATAGACCGATGCGTTATGTTACCTTCGGCGAGGCTCTTTACTATCGGCAGACACTTATCAACTCAAGCTGATGGGCCGATGGGATTATCTTTGGGGAGACTCTTCTCACCGGCAATTACCTATCAACTTACGCCAATACACCGATGGATCAACTCTTGACGTCGCCTTTGTCTTTTGCTTATCAGCAACACTTTGCCCATCGGCAAAACTCTCAACTGCTCTCCCGATATGCTGATGACTACTTCTACAACTCTGTACGACTCAAACACCGAACAACTATATAGAAACAAAAACTCAACAGAATGGAAAACAATCTAACTCTAAGCAAGTCATTCCACTGATTTCAAAGAAATCTCAACCAGTGGAATGCTTCTGATCTACATCTTTGTAATTAAACCAAATAGAACTTTTTATTGCTTCTTCTCAGAAAGGTAATATACATACATCAATATTCTCTACCTCTGTGTCAGTGTGTCTTTCTCTCCCTCTCTGTCTATTAACGAACACAACCCTACTATATAGACTCATGTTGACAGTTACATAAGGTGGAAGATGAATCACCCTACAACCACTTCTGCCATTCGGTTACATCCATTTAGTTCGGTTACAATCTTTAAGGACATGTATACAGACTCAACATTATGCCGTTACTCGGCCAAGTATGACTCAATATGGTGCTAAGGCCTTACAAACATGACACTTTGGACAGAACATTTTTCCCACCACTCTTCTAATTCTTTTTTGGTTGTCCATTTAGAGTTTGAGGAACTAGATGGCAGTGTTGGTGTAGAACTGGTATGCTTTGGGATATGTGTCTTAGAAGATAGGGAAGGAGGATTAGTAGATAGGGTGGTATATGATTTCCAAATTGAGGTGGTGCTTGCCTTGTCAATAGTATCATTAAGACGGGAAAAGAAGGTATGATTTTGGTGTGAGGTGTAGCTTGTACTGGTACATTCAGCTTGCAAGATTGTCATTTTTTGTTGTAAGACTTGGATTTGTTGAGCAATTGCTATGCAATCTTGGGGCAAGGGACCTAAGTTTATTTGCAATTGTAGATATTTGAGTGTTTTAGCAATATATTCTAATTGGTTTGCCATCTCTATAGAAATTGACACAAGACCAGAAAAGCTTACTGTGATAGATGCACAGCTACAAAGTAGGAATAGGTAGAAAAAACACAGGAAGTTAGTACAAATGCGCAGTAGGTCAAGATATATGTATAGCTTCATAATGTATATGCGCAGCTCTAGTTTTCTGAATGCTTTTGTAAAATTTTTGACACATTTTGCATTTTTTTGGTTTTTTGGTTGCAAGTTGGTCTTTTTGATCTGATTTTATCAATTATAGCAAGAAGACATAGCAAACACATAGAATGAATTCCTGATTTTTTGATTTTTTTTGTAATTTTTTGAACTCTTTTTGACTAAAGAAAATAGTTACAAACCTAGGATAGTAAGGACAGTATTTGTTGGATCCCCTAGCTATGCATATTCAAAGCAGATAGCTTCAAGATCTTGGTAGCACTGTCTCCTCTCCACGGCACACACTTCTCATGCATACCAAGATCCAAGTTTCCCAAGGCTCATACCCCCATTAAACCTTAGGATTGTCCCTGCTATCTCTACTAAGAACCACATGAATCAGGGCGGCTTCAAAGGTCCCACCTTTTGCGCCAACAAATAGAAGGATTTGGGCTACTAAAACAATGGTTCGTAGTGGGGGAACATCCGGGGGACTGACACCTCATGAGCATCCAGCAAGCCACTTAAGGCTCTAACCAACCCTACTAGGAGTTTAATATACACAAAGGTATGCCTCCTTTCGAGCTAGCACTGTATGGTGAGCGGTCATACCGGTTATACTTGGCTTTCTCCTTATCCTCAATTTACATATAGCGGACCGGATGAAAGTACCACTTGGGGTCACCAATGAGTTCTTCATATGGATGTGTCTCAAGGGCAGGCCCACATCCTAAAAAAGAAGAGAATAGAATCATTTTTCTTACACCCAAGATCCTTTTGAAGGCAAGGGGAGAGGATACTTCGATTCTAACCCTTGGGTAACACAAAGTATGCAAGTGCACTAAACATGACAAACAAGTACTAATGTTCTTTTTAAGTCCAAATCCAAATGTTCCTAAGATCAAACAATGGTTCTTTTTTTTTAAAGTCCAAATGAAATGTTTGCCTAACTAAACACATAAAGATTTATTTTAAAGCTCAAAATAAAAGTGTGCCTAATTTAGTGTTAAATGATTATTCTTTGACTACTCAAACCTGTAGAAGATATATTAGAAGTTTCTTTTCTCCTTTCTTTGACAAGAGTTTAAGTCAAGATGCACAGATAAATCAGTAGTTTCTAAGAAAAAACACTATATTTAAGCTTAGAAAGATAGCTAAACTTTGACTATAAAAATAGCTGATAAAATGATAAAATCACTTGATCAAACCTGCTTCATTGTGAAGTTCACATAATTATCTTTCCAACAAGTGTTTATTTGCACGATTACGAGTTCATATGCTCCTGTTATGGCAAAAAGAAAAAGATACCACCCTTATGGCA
Organism: Cunninghamia lanceolata; assembly: GCA_027924645.1. Taxonomy (NCBI): domain Eukaryota; kingdom Viridiplantae; phylum Streptophyta; class Pinopsida; order Cupressales; family Cupressaceae; genus Cunninghamia; species Cunninghamia lanceolata. The sequence goes on from BSBN01000757.1 coordinate 16,366,166, forward strand.
TGTAGAAGAAGGAAGGATGGAGGATTGTTGGATAAAACAATGCACCCTACGAAAGTACCCTTTGGACCGCTAGATAAAAGGACGTGGAAGCACCCTTTAGACCACTAGATAAAATGATGCACCTTGCGGGAGCACCCTTTGGACCGCTGGATAAAAGGATGCACCCTACGAAAAAGCTCTTTAGACAGTTGGATAAAAGGATGTAGAAGCACCCTTTGGAGCACTGGATAAAGTGATGCACCTTGTGGAAGCACCCTTTGGACCGCTGGATAAAAGGATGCACCCTGCGAAAAAATTCTTCTGATAGTTGGATAAAAGGATGCAGAAGCACCCTTCGGACCGCTGGATAAAGTGATGCACCTTGCGGAAGCACCCTTTGGACCGCTGCATAAAAGGATGCACCCTACAAAAAACTCTTTGGATAGTTGGATAAAAGGATGCAGAAGCACCCTTCGAACCGCTAAATAAGGCGTTGCACCCTCCGGAAGCACCCTTTGGACCGCTAGATAAAAGGATGCACCCTGCGAAAAAGCTCTTCAGATAGTTAGATAAAAGGACGTAGAAGCACCCTTCGGATCGCTAGATAAAGCGATGCACCCTGCGGAAGCACCCTTTGGACCATTAGATAAAAGGATGCACCCTGTGAAAAAGTGATGCACCCTGCGGAAGCACCCTTTGGACCACTAGATAAAAGGATGCACCCTACGAAAAAGTTCTTCAGATAGTTGGATAAAAGGATGTAGAAGCACTCTTCAAACTACTGGATAAAGCGATGCACCCTTTGGACCGCTGGATAAAAGGATGCACCCTCAAAAAAATCATAGAGATTTTTTTTAGTCTCTAATTTTTGTGAATTAATAGGTGATTCTAAGGTTTTCAACCCTTTTGATCGTGTTGGTGATGTCAGTTTCAGCCCAAGAGGTCACGTTTTGATAGATCCTTGCAAAAAACCTCTGTTACCTCATGGTTTCCATTGCTCACCTAGTCTCGATCAATCTTTGTTGTGAAGAATATGGCCCTTAGGAAACACAATTCCTTGCACTTCTTCAAGATGGCGATAGAGAGGTGGCTAGGATACTTTTTGTATAGAAGATGAGCTTCAATACAATGAATAATGGATATGAGCTATGTGATGGTGTAGGTGCCAAAGGCACGCTGTGTATTCTGCAGTGTAAGTTTACTTGAAAGCATGTGTTGTAGAAATGGAAGAAGAGGGTTGTATTTATAGACTCATGAGAGAGAGGATCAACGATGTAGAAGAAATAAGAAGATCAACTGAGGAGAAGACTTGAGAGGATGTGCGCGAATAGAAAGAAGACAAGTGTCATAAAAAAAGCTATTCTCTTTGAGTTAATTGCTTTCATGACAAAGATAAGATTTGCTTTCACAAAATTAGAATGTTTTATTCTAATTTAAGTGTTTGTTGATAAAAACAAGGCTGTTTTAAATCAATAACTCAACTTTTGCTTTTGCATGACAAGGAAGATTTATTTTTAAAAGATTTGGAAGATTAAAAAGTGAATTAAATAAATAAATTTATTTAATTACTTGCACATGATTTAGAAGAATAAATAAAATATTTAATTATATTTTATTTTTGGAGAGTGAGGATTTAAATAAATTTAAATGATTTATTTAAATTTGGAGGAATGGACTTGACTTAATTAAATAATTTAGAATTATTTAATTGTTTGGAAGAATTTAATTAAATAAAGGATTTTATTTAATGTTGACTTTAGAAGAGATAATTAAATATTTTGATATTTAATTAACTTAGAGGAATATGAATCAAATAAATAAATTTAATTATTTATTTATTGATAGAGGAAGGTAGACTTAAATAAATATTAACAATATTTATTTAGACAGAGTCATGTCATTTTTAGGTGTATACACAAACTTTCTCAAGAACTTCTTAAAAATGGAATTCATCAAACTTTGGAATGTAGATGGTGCATCGGTAAGACTGAATGGCATCACCAAAAATTCATAATGACCCTCATGAGTTTGAAATGTTGTCTTACAAATATCTTCCTCCTTAATCTAAATTTGGTGATAACCAGATCTAAGATCTAACTTGGTAAAATACATAGCTCCATTCAATTCATCTACCAAATCATCAATGACTAGAATAGGAAACTTATCTTTAATGGTGTACATGTTGAGAACTTTATAATCTAGACACATGTGCCAGGTTTCATCCTTCTTATGCACTATCACCACAGGTGAGGAGTAAGCACTTTGATTATGCCTGATAATTCCTGCCTCTAGCATCTCCTCAACAATTTTTTCTATCTCACTTTTTTGTATGTGTGGGTACAATTAAGGCCTAATGTTCGGTGGTTGGCTCCCTAGAACTATTTGTATGGCATGATCATGATCCTTCTTAGGAGGAAGTCCTTTAGGCATATCTCCAAGAACCATTGAGTGACAATCAATTATTTCTTGTAAATCTAGATTGAGTAGGAGCATTAGATTGAGAGACTTCTAATGAACATAGTTGGGCCACAAATCCATCCGCTCCTTTCTTAAGCAACTTTTGCATTTGATGAGAACTTACCATCAGTGGGGATTTTGTCTTCAACCCCCTTAGCTCTACTACCTTTCCTTCTGATTGAAATCTCATGAATATTTCTTAGAAGTTCATCTCAATTGTTCCTAATGTAGTAAGCCATTGTACTCCCAAAATAATATCTGTTGCACCCATGGATATCACATACATTGGGGTATCAAGTTGATAATCTCCCATGGATAATTTGATACTATGACACTTCCCCAAACAACTAACTGTACCACCATCTACAATCAAAACCTGAAACTTTGGGGCTAGATATATAAAATAATTTAGATGAGTTGCCAACTTTTTGTTGATGAAGTTATGAGTACTACCTAAGTCGATCAACACTGTTACTTTCTGCTTCTTTAAGAAACCCACTACCTTGAGAGTTTGTGGCTCACTGAAACCAGAGAGTGCATGACAAGAAATGATTGGTTGAGAATCATGTGATTCCTCACTTGACTCTCTATTCTCCTCTAATATGGGTTCCTCCTCTTCTTCCTCACTTGGACCTTCAATATAGAACAATTTCTTTTCACTAAATTTATGTCCTCAATTGTATTTACTATCACAATTGAAACACAACCCTTTTGCTCTTTTCTCCTCAATTTGTTGTGAAGTCAACCTAGTAGGTTGAGGAAGAGAAGGTGTTGAACATCCTTTCTCTCTTGTCACATTAGCCCATTGCTTCTTAGAAATCAAATACTTCTCTACCCTGTGTGCAAAGATAAAAGACTCATTTACTGAGCTAGGACTAAACATGTGTACCTCATGTTGAATGTGATCCTTGAGACCACCCAAGAATAAATCATTCAAGTTTTCTAATACAGGAGCATCCCTAGTTCAAGAGTAATCTTGCATCAACGAAAAAAATATTTGCATTTTAGTTTGTTTGCATTTCAGTTCTTTCATTTTCCAGTTCAGTCAGGCAGTTCAGCCAGTAGTAGATTTTTAGCTTGTGGTCCATTATTAGCATTCCACATCTTGCAGATCTAGACTTAGCATCTACATTCATTCATCTACATCATATCAAGAATTCAGAGCATCTAGATCAGTTACCGGAAAGACATCACTTCAGAAAAACAACTATTTTCTCAGCGCAGAGCATTCTAATAGTTCCTGATTATCAGTTGAAGGAGAAGGCTTGTGGATCATTCCTTGACTTGCAGATCTCAATGACACATCACTCAATGTCCTTTGGTTCATGGCCGACCTTCCCCAAGGGTATGTACATTGTTCCATTCGTTTGAGGAATTGTTCTATGCATTTAGGTCTGACCTATCTGTGAACACGTTATAGCTCTTCATTAGAGTTTGTGACCTTCCTTGGTTGATATGGAGGAATATATTGGTCCGAAAATGATATATAAAGATGTAATAGATCCTTAGGAAAGTAGTTAGAAATTGATTCATAGTTCTTAGCTTTGATTTTGTGCGAAGGGAGCTTCAAAGCCTTATCTTGCGCATGTATGTAATGAGGCCTGTGAGCCCTACTTGTAAGCCTGCATGTTGCTGACTGGTCTCTATTTGAATTCCATGATATACTGAATGACTAAATTTACATTTTCTTATTTCTGAGTTGTTTCCATTGTGTTTACTCTTGCTGCACGGTCCAGATAGTTCATTCTGTGAACCTTCCTATCATGACTGCACCAAGTGGTATCAGAGCAAAAGTTTGATTCTTTGGAGAGAATTGGTGAAGGGCATTCTATAAGATCTTGTTGTGAGTAGATCACCGATCCGAGGCAAGTTACTTGTGTGCAACCAATCACCGATTGAGAGGTAGTTGTCGCTTGTAGCCTGATCGCCGAACTTGAGGCAGTTTGCACTTGATCCTAGGAAGATGCCACTGTGAAGAGTTCCTCCTATTGGTACAATGGCTAATAGAATGGATGAGATGATGGAATTGATGAGAATAATGTGAATTCATTTGGATGCTATTGAGGAAGATAGGTGAAGAGGATTGACACCGAGACCTAATCTTGAAAGTGATGATGAAGGAGAATTTCAATTTGCTGAACAAACTGGTGAAACCCTAGAAGGTAATGAAGAAGAATCAGATCAGATAAAGATGTTGCGAGCTATTTCAAAGATTAGAAAGAGACCTAGAGTTGATATGCCGAACTATACTGGTAATTTGAACCTTGAAGAATTGATTGACTGGATAAATGATATGGAAGAATACTTTGAATATGAAGAAACTGAAGATCCAGAGAAGGTGAAATTTGTAAAGACAAAGTTGAAAGGACATGCTTCTATATGGTGGAAAGAAATAGAAGAGGAAAAGAAAAGATTACAAAGTGGGACAGGATGGTGATAAAGTTGAAGAATCAGTTCATACCTGTTGACTATGAGTTGGAATTGTTGAAAAGATTGCAAAACCTAAGGCAAAAGGAGAAATTTGTGAAGGAGTACACTGAAGAATTTCATAAGATGATCATAAGGACAGGACATAGTGAAGCATACAAAGAGAAAGTGGCTAGATACATCAATGGGTTAAGATTGAATATTCAAGAAGAGCTAAGCTTGGTGAGGATGACATCTTTGGAAGAAGCATATCAGTTTGCCCTAAAAGTTGAAGAGAAGCTGAATAAAAAACATGATCAGAGACAGAGAGGTAGAGGAGATAAATATCAGAGAGGTAAAACATTTTCTGTATATGATAGATTATTTGTGGAGCAGAACAAGTTTGATAGCCCAGTTGGGAAGGATGACAAAAATGACAATGCTTACCGGAGAGATGACATAAATTTTTACCAGAGAGGAAACCCTAGTGCATACAGGAATGAAGGATATAGAAGAGAAGGAAGAGGATTTTATAAGAGGACATTCAAAGGTACTTGTTTCAAGTGTGGAGGTGAAGGACATAGAGCATTTGAATGTAATCAGGTTAGTATAAATAAGAGGATAGAAAATAGTGGAAGAGAAGCCTATGTTGAAGAAGAACTTGTTGAATCACCCAACTCTATTGGTAAACCTAAGAAAGGAGAATCATTGGTGATGAGGAGAGCACTATTTCAAATAGAAACAAATGAGGAACAATCACAGAAGAAAATTCTATTCAGAACTAGATGCAAATTTGGAGGCAAGTGTTGTAAAGTTGTAATTGATAGTGGTAGTTCAGAAAACCTAGTTTCAGAAGAAATGGTGACTAAGCTGAAGTTGGAAAGATTGAAACACCCTAAGCCTTATCAGATAGCATGGACTCAGGATTATCATAAGGTACTGGTAAGTGAACAATGTTTGGTGAAATTTCATATTGGATCTTATCATGATGAAGTCTTGTGTGATATTATGCCTATGGATGTTTGTCATATCTTGTTGGGTAGACCTTGGCAATATGATAGAAAAGCTATACATGATGGGAAAAAGAAAACATACTATAACAGTAAATGGGAAAATAATTACTTTGATTCCTTTGGAAGATGATCCTAAAGATGTAGTATGTGGGAATGCTAGAATCTATTTGGTAGATGGAAGGAAATTTTTGGATGGTTTGAAATAGGAAAGTATGTGTTATGCCTTGATTCCTAAAATGCTTGAAGTAGTGAAGAAAGAAACTGAACCGGAGGAGATAAGAGAGTTGCTAACAGAGTATGAAGACATCATATCAGATAATGTACCTAAAGGATTACCACCTATAAGGAGTATCAGTCATCACATGGATCTTATATCAGGAGCAAGTTTGCCTAACAAAGTAGTACATAGAATGACACTAGCAGAGAATGAAGAACTGAATAGACAAATACAAGATTGTTGAGAAAAGGATTGATCAGAGAAAATTTGAGTCCTTGTATAGTACTTGCAGTGTTAGCACTGAAGAATAATGGAGAATGGAGAATGTGTACTGACTCTAGAGTAGTAAACAATATCACAATTAAGTATAGATTTCCTTTACCTAAGATGGATGATATTATGGATTGTTTGAGTGGAGCAAGATATTTCACAAAGATAGACTTGAAGAGTGGATACCATCATATCAGAATCAAAGAAGAAGATGAATGGAAGACTGCTTTTAAGACCAATGAAGGATTGTATGAGTGGTCAGTGATGCCTTTTGGATTGACAAATGCACTGAGTACTTTCATGAGGTTGATGAATGAAGTTCTGAAGAAATTCTTAGGTAATTTTGTGATTATATACTTGGATGATATTCTGATTTTTAGTAAGACAAAAGAGGAACATTTGTGGCATATTAGACAAGTTTTGCAGAGACTGAGAGAAGATAAATTGCTAATAAACATCAAGAAGTGTAGTTTCATGAAAGAAGAGTTAGTATACTTGGGATTTGTGGTTTCTGCGGAAGGATTGAAGATGGACCCTGAGAAAGTGAGAGTAATTATTGAATGGCATACACCGGAGAGCATTGGAGAGGTTAGATCATTTCATGGATTGGCTAGTTTCTATCGGAAGTTCATTAGAAATTTTAGTTTAGTATGTAACCCTATGACAGAGACAATGAGAGGTGACAAAAAAGATTTCAAGTGGACATCTAGAGTAGATAAGAGTTTTGAGTTGTTGAAGTAGAAAGTGACAGAGCAACTTGTTTTGGCATTACCATATTTCAATAAGGTATTTCAAGTTGATTGTGATGCAAGTGGAAATACAATTGGAGCAGAGTTAAGTCAAGAAGGTAGACCTATACAATATTTCAATGAGAAGATGAATGATGCAAGGAGAAGATATTCAGTTATTGATCAAGAGTTCTATGCCATAATTCAAGCCTTGAAGAAGTGGAGACATTACTTGTTGCCTAAGGAGTTTGTGTTGTATATAGATCATCAAGCTTTGCAATATTTGAACAGTCAAGGTAAGTTGAATCAGAGACATATGAGATGGGTAGAGTTCATGCAAAGTTATAATTTTGTGTTGAAGCATAGGAGTGGAAAATCAAACAATGTTGTTGATGCATTGAGTAGAAGAAGAAACTCGTTGACAAAAATAAGAATGGAAGTGTTGGGTTTTGATGAATTGAAGAATATGTATGAGGAAGACACTAATTTTGCAGAACTTGGAAAGAATGTAAGGAACTTGTTGTGACAAATAGAAGTGGTTGAACTATTTCATTCAAAAAGATATGTTGTTCAAAGGAAGTTAGTTGTGCATACCTAGAAGTTCAATGAGAAACAATTTGATCAAGGAAAAGCATAGTGGAGGATTGGCAAGACATTTTGGCATTGATAAGATAGTGGCTTTGGTGAGTGAAAATTACTTTTGGCCTCAGATACATAAGGATGTTTAGAAATTTGTGCAGAGTTGTAGAGTTTGTCAAGTTGCAAAAGGAAGTAGTCAGAATACTGGATTGTATAAACCTTTGACAATACCAAAGAGACCTTGGGAAGACATAAGCATGGATTTTGTAATGGGGTTTCCTAAGACACAGAGAGGACATGATTCAATATTTGTTGGATACTTTTGGAGGACACTTTGGAAGAAGATGAAGACAGATTTGAAATTTAGTTCAAATTTTGATCCACAGAAAGATGGACAGACAGAGGTAGTGAATAGGAGTTTGGGAAATTTGTTGAGATGTTTGGTTGGAGAGAAGACAGGAAGTTGGGATTTGATTCTTTCACAAGTAGAGTTTGCATACAATAATTCAGTGAATAGGAGTACTAGAAGAACACCTTTTGAGATTGTGACTGGAGTGAATCCTAGAGGAGTTGCAGAATTAAGAGATATCAATACTGAGGAAAAGAGGAGTGTAGAAGTAGAAGAATTTGCAAATCACATGAAGATAGTATAGGATTAGGTTAAGAAGCATTTGGAGAATATGAACAATAAGTACAAAGAGAAGGCTGATGAGAAGAGAAGACATAAGGAATTTGAAGTTGGAGATGAAGTGATGGTGTACTTGAGAAATGAAATATTTCCAGTTGGAACTTAAAACAAGTTAAAGATGAAGAAGTTTGGACCTTGTAGGATACTCAAGAAATTTGATTCAAGAAATGCATATGAAGTGGAGTTACCAGAGACATTGGGTGTATCACCTATTTTCAACATTGCAAACCTATATCAGTATCATGAAGTAGAGTTCAGTGATAGCATGGAAGAAGACTTGAAGAAGCAGTTACCACAACAAGCACCAAAGTAGATAGAAGACATTTTGGACAACAAAGTTGGATGCAGCAATAGAGGAAGACAATACAAAGAATATCTTGTGAAGTGGAAAGGCAAACCGGAAGAAGATTCATTATGGATTTCTTAGGCTGAGGTGGACTGTCTTGGTTTTCCCCTAGCACCAGCAAAGTGAGGGACTCACTTTTTTCAATAACCCCAGATGTCCAATGCAAGAGCATCCTTGGTTCAAGAGTAATCTTGCATCAACCAAAAAAGTATTTGCATTTCAGTTCTTTCATTTTCCAGTTCAGTCAGGTAGTTCAGTCAGTAGTAGTTTTTAGCTTATGGTCTGGTATTGGCATTCCACATCTTGCGGATCTGGACTTAGCATCTACATTCATTCATCTACATCATGTCAAAAATTTAGAGCATCTGGATCAGTTACCAGAAAGACATTGCTCTTAGAAGAACAATTATTTTCTCAGTGCAAAGCATTCTAACAGTTCTTGATTATCAACTAAAGGAGAAGGCTTGCAGATCATTCCTTGACTTGCAGATCTCAATGACACATCACTCAATGTCCTTTGGCTCGTGGTCAACCTTCCCCAAGGATCCGCATGCTGTTCCATTCGTTTGAGGAAGTGTTCTATGCATTTAGGTCTGACCTATCTATGAACATGTTACAACTCTTCATTGGAGTTTGTGACCTTCCTTGGTTAATGCGGAGGAATCTATTGGTCCTGAAATGATATATAAAGATGTAATAGATCCTTAGGAAAGTAGTTAGAAATTGATTCATAGTTCTTAGTTTCAATTTTGTGTGAAGGGAGCTTCAAAGCCTTATCTTGTTCATGTATGTAATGAGACCTTTGAGCCCTACTTGTAAGCCTGCATGTTGCCGGTCGGTCTCTATTTGAATTCTATGATATCTTGAATGACTGAATCTGTGTTTACTTTATTTCTTTGAGTTGTTTCCGTTGTGTTTACTCTTGTTGCATAGTCTAGATAGTTCATTATGTGAACCCTCCTTCTGTGACTGCATCGTTCTCCTCTATAATTGTATCCACTCTTAAGGATAGATTTTGGAATTTCTGAATATAACCTTAACTGATACTGTTTGTTGAAGTTTAGCAAGCTGGCTAAAGAAGTTGTCTATCACACTATTGCTATATTGTCTTGGAGTTCCTTTGTAAAAATTGACCATGAGACAGTGAGACCCTTTTTCCTCTGATGAGTACAAAGCCAACGATACCAAATGAATTGATCTAGTTCTAGATATAGGGAAGCAATCGTGACCTTTTGTCCATATGGGATTTGATGTACTTCAAAAAAATTCTCCATTTGGTTTATCCATGTTAGAGGGTCCTTGCCATCGAACTTGCGCATATCCACCTTTGGAAACAAATTCCTAGATCTGATAGGAGTATTAAAATTTGTGTCAGTATTAGCCAACTTGGAGGTTTCACTTTGGTTGCTTGAGAAATCCTTTCTTGGTTCATTCATAGAGGTGCTTAACATGCTTTGTATATCTGATATATCTCCTCTTAGGTCACACATATCCACCTTAACTAAGGAAATGTCTTCCTTGACCTTAATGATTTCCTCATTAGGATTAGTATCCTCTATTGTTACCCCATCCTTATCAGGAGTCTTCCCCGGTGTGACAACATTCTTTTTGCCCCTTATTGCAGGCCCCGTCATGATCAGAACCAATAATTTTAAAATAATTCACACAAATGAAATCTAAATTATCTAAAATTTTTATTGTAACTTATTAGGGTCAAAATACCTTTCACCCAGAAAAATCTCTAGGAAATAAGTAGATTTGCAACTTTGAGAGTGAATTTTGTGGAAACACTAATTTTGCAATAACTCACTTATTTCTGCTCCAATTTATCCAAATTTTGGATTATAGTCTCCTCTGGTATGTCTTCAAAAATCCAATAAAAATCAGGCTCTAATTACCTTGGATATGAGAGATATGTAGATCCTAAATAAACTGTGTAGAAATCATAATTCTGCAATAATTTGCTCAATTTTGCTCCAATTCCTCTAAAATTTGGATTGTAGCTTCTTTAATATGGTCTTCAAAAACCCTTTAAAAATTAGAAAAAAAATTCGCTAAAATCTAAAAGATATGCTCTTCCCAAAATCGCCTCCAATATTGAGAAAAAACCTTGCCTCTACGGTGCCAAGATCATGCTTTGATACCACCTGTAATGAAATAAATTGCACAATGGAAGAAGATGATATGAAATATTCTACAAATACTTGATAATAATTGAGAATAATAGGCCATTTCGAGGGGGAAACCTCCAAATATCTCCAATAAGAACACACTTCACAATAAGATGATGAAATAAGACTCACATCCTCCTATATATACCTAATTATGCTTAGGCTAAATAGACACACCCCTATATAAGCCTTAGTCTAACCTATCTAACTAAATAATAATATAATAATGATAACATGACTTAATTAGGAGTTAAGATAGCCACAAGATGACTATTCATAACCCAATGTACACCAATATTAAGGGCGTAGTAGTCCCCTGTTGAAACTTCCTCTTGTGTGGTTCAGCCTAAAGTGTCATCACACCTATAATAGCATGCTTCATCATATCGCCCTATAATGTGACCATATCATACATACCTTTCTCGATTTTCTTCAACATGTGCTAAAAAAGTTTCATCATATCATACATACTCCCCAAACTATGCTAACAAGTAGTGCAGTTAGCCCTTTTGGTTAGCATATTCTCTAGGTAACCAACTATCTGATCAAGATCACAAGTGGCCGAGCAATCCTTATCTTCAAAATGAAGACCACTTTCAAACATCCCTACTTCAGTAGCCAAGTCCTCATAATCATTGATAGCCTTCTGGGAGAGAGTATCAAACTCACCAGTTTTAGCAACATGGTTCATATCCCCCTTATCCATCATATCCATTTTATCAAAAACATCATCCTCCATATGAAATTCTTTCTCAATATTCACCCTCTAACCTTCTTCCTCATCCTCCACATTCCTTGCTCTATGATAATCCATATTCTCAAATAGAGAGTCAGTGATCTCTTCAATAGCAAGGACATCAGGTTTAGGGTTTTTGACCAGTTTACTTTTACTAGTGGAAATTTTAGCAATACAAGCTGACCTCCTAGAGATGTGAGAGTAAATATCTTGCATGGTTTCTTTATGGTTAGGGTCCTCAAAGCTCACATCCAAATCAATCTTGGTAGAGGAGGATTTGATTCTGGGTTTCCTCCTATCAAAAGGGCCAACCTCATCCCCCTTCTTCAGAGACAATATGATAGATTATGGTGATTCCATGACCTCCTTCTGACTTATTTTCTTCTTAACAGGAGTGAAGGTACAGGGTCAACATGAGGAGAGGCTTGGCTTTTATCAATAGTGACATCCAGTTCAACAAAATAAACCTAAGATAATTTCTTACTAGGACCAGTATCAACTTTAGTGGGTTTAGTTCTCACAACAACTACCACATTTTTATCTTTCTCCTTAGACTTATGGGAAACCCTAGGGTTCTTAGTTAGCATGGCCTTATGTTTAGACCCAACATTCATCACAGGGGTAATACTCAAACTTTACTACTAAAGAACATTCATCAACCCTTCACATGCAAAGAAGGATTCACCCCTTCCTTAATACTAGATTCCAAAGAGTAAAGCAAAAAAAAAGGAAAGCTTACAGTGTTACCATGGCGAAGATGGTCGAGCAAAGGAAAGTGGTAGCCGTGAACTATACTGTATCTCCCCTCCAAAGTAAAGTACCACATCAGATGATAGATGACCATGGCTCATGGGGAAGGTAGCTCCATATGACTATACTCATTGTGAAACATGACCAATTTTTCACCTTCTTCAAAAAAACTCTGAATGAAATGACTTTAATCCCCCTTACCAACTATTTGAACCTTCATACCCTCAGTACTCAAGCCAATGGCCTTGGAAATTAAATCTTTAGTGACAGTAAAAGTAATTCCACCAATAGAGACGACTCTCTTCTTCCAAGAGTTGATGAACTAAGTAGTAAGGTTAGCATCATGACCATGTATAGAAATGATATAGGAAGCAATCCTCCCATTCTGAAAAATCTACCACAACTAAGAATTTCTCTACAAGGTAATGTGATTAACTAGTTCCACCTATTTGAGTTGCCTTCCCATATTGACATAAGAAAACCCTAAGCAGAAGCAACACTCAATAAAATGAGAAGTCTGAAGAAAGGCAAAACAAATGAGAGATTGAGAAGTGGTTAAATGTAGATTAATTCCACCACCATCCGGATTGGAATCATGATTACAATTCATGTATCGGAGATGAATGATGTATTCTTTGCAAGGCCTTTCATCAGAATGATTATTCTTGCATGCCCGATGATTCATGGAGATGACACTCCAAAAACTAAGGTGAGTAAAATAAATGATTAAAAGATTATTAATCATTAAATGGAAGTCACATGAATAATAATTATATATATTATTATTTTTTATATTCTATAAATTAAATTATATATATAAATTTAAAGAAATATTAATAACAATTTTTTTTAAAACATATAGAAAAAATTTAAATTTAAAAACATAATTAAATTATAAAATATTTTTAAAAAATAGAAAAGAAAAAATATACAACAAAACGAGAAATGAAAAGAAGAAATTTGGAAACACTACTAAAAGAGGAGCAGAGGACTCAATGTGCAAGGAGATTTCCCATTGGGTTCACAAGTAGAAGTGCCAAAACAATTGCTTAGTCCCACTTTTTATACTAGAACTCCTAAGGAGGGTCAATTAAAGCCCCTTTGATCAAACCCAATCCCACCATGGGGCACCATGTGTGTGCTGACTAGGTTCAATTGATAGTAGTTTGATTGAAGCCCTCGTTTGATCGATCCTTGATGATTTCTAGTGTGATTTTTGGCCATGTTTTTAAATTTTGGCCTAGAAGTAGAACTCGCTATTGTGTTCTAACCCCACCAAGGTTGAGTTCACCGTTACAAAACAAGTTCGTAGTCCTAATTTAGATCCAAATCCACAAAGTTGATCTAACACTATGCAAAGGGAAACATTTTGATTTTAATCTACATACATAGTAGTCTAGAACATCTATAGATTTTGAGGTGGATCAACTTCATGCTCTACATCATTCGACACCCATCTTCATTCATCAAGCTATCTACATTAATCGACACTCATCTTTACTCATATATCTAAGTGATATCATCCTTAATTAATTATAATTTGTGGTGTAATTACATTTGTCGTCTAATATCTATTCTAATCCACTCCATCTCACAAGAAACACATCTTTTCCTTTAAATAACTTAGTACTTAAATATGCTTACTTACCTAATTAACTTAGGGATCACCATTTTTATCCCTTTCAAATACACACCTGTTATTTTTATTTTCTTCTAGAAACACACTAAACCCCCTAATCCATTTTTTTTATAACTTAAAACCCCCACTAACTAATTTCAACCTTTAGGTATCATTACCTTAACAAACAGCAATTCTTGTAAGCTGAAACACATCAACATTTTGTCTCCAAAGGCCCACAGTAATATCAATTACCAGTAATTTAAGACTAAAAGCTGGGTTAAAGTCCACTAAAGCTCAGTCTTACCCTGAATGATGAAACTGAACCAAGTCTTGTTCTTGACGCCACGACGCTACCAAATGTCAATCCTATCACCGACTGGGCCCACCTTCAACTACATTTTTCCTGTGCATTTTGCGGCGCACTTGCACGTAACTGAAGAAGTGAGTTGTATTCACTGTATCCTCTTTCCTAATTCAGTCAACAGACGCAGCCTTCCGCCCAAATCACCTGCCGTGAACGTGACGGCACTTTATGTTGGGGCCCATGCAGTAAACAATTTGTTGTCTGTTTAAACTTTTTGGAAAAATGGAGAAATTAGGTTTCCATAAAATTTCTTTCTTTCTCAAATAAAATTGAGACAACACATATTTAAATTGTCTTTTCTAATAACAACTAAATTTCAACATACCCATCTTTTTGCCGAAATCGTTTGTCTAACAGATGTGTCCTCATTTCATTTTGGAATAACCTCATCTGTAAACAACGTACTAACTCTTTAAACTCTTCACAAAATAGACAAACTAGGTTTCTGCAAAATTTTGTCGTTTTTCTCTGAAACGAAATTGAGTTGTAAACAACTACCCAATAATTAAATTTTCTATCCTAAAACAAACGACTTGACTCCTACCGACCAAGCTCCAATAAAGTCAAGGTCATGCCGGGAGCTCTTTGCACAGGTCAAATATCTCAGCGTGCAGTCTAGACTCATTCGAGGAATTTAATGTCTCCAAGACAGTTAAACACATGCAAACCACTCAAAAATTATTATTTTTAATTTATTTATTTTTGGCCGATAGGCCATTCTATATATGCACACATCATGCAACTGTCATTAAAAAAAATTGGTGTCCATATTAAAAAAAAATGTTTAAAACAACAAAAAAATTAGCAAAAAAATGAAATGAGAAGATTTGTAAAATAAAAGAATGGTAGAATTTATATGTTTTTTTAGGTGAGATTTAAAATAGAATCTTATCATAAGTTATGGAAAACAAATCCCTAGAAAATAGCCTCCTCTCCCTGTGACATAAGGTTGAGTTAATTAGTTATTATAAATTTTATATGTTTATTTAGGTGTGTATGAAAATCACTTTTGTTTATTAAGTAACCATATCCTTATCTAAGGGAATTCCTTATTTGGTGGATGCATTTTATTTCATTTATTTTAGAGTAGCACTTATATTTTATTTTAAATATAAATGTAATGATTTAAATTTAAATGCATGAATACAATCTTTTCATATTTAGTTAAAGTTTATTCATTGTGATTGCCTCAATCCAATCCCTTTAAAATAGTTAAAGGAATTTCTATTTTATGACTTATTTTAAGAGATTTGAATTTACTTGTCATATAATTGATAGGTGAGGATATTAATATTTTATTTTATATGAATTGGAATATTTAGTTAGTAATTATTATTTAGTTAATTGGTCACTATTATATAGAAATATATTTATTAATTAATTCTCATTATTTACTTATTTATTTTAAAAAAATACATATGTATTGCCATATGAACTTTATATAAGTGATTATTCTTAAATTATTTTATTGTGGTTAAAATTAATAATAAAATTAATTATGGTTTTTATTAATATTCTTCTTCTCTATGTTTGGTATTCTAATTTGGCATATTAATTGCAAAGTGAGATAAAAAGAAATATACAGTTTAAGGAATAAATTTATTTTAGTTAGTAAGTTTTAGAAAATTATTTTTTTCTAATGCATAAATCTACTCCTTAAAAGTAGCTAACAATTTCCCATTTGGTGGATTGATTTATTATAACATTATTTTTTAAATTAATTTAAAAGTGAGTGATAATATTAAAATTTATATTTAAAAATGATTTTTTTAAAAAAAATCTCAATATGCAATCATATCCCTAAATTTTAGTTATTATAACATGTCTTTTTAA
The DNA here is from genome assembly GCA_027924645.1 of Cunninghamia lanceolata. Taxonomy (NCBI): domain Eukaryota; kingdom Viridiplantae; phylum Streptophyta; class Pinopsida; order Cupressales; family Cupressaceae; genus Cunninghamia; species Cunninghamia lanceolata. The sequence continues at coordinate 16,382,324 of BSBN01000757.1, forward strand.
ATTAATTTAAGAGTGAGTGATAACATTTAATTTTATATTTAAAAATGGTTTTGTTAAAAAATTCAATATGCAATCATATCTCTAAATTTTTGTTTATGGATTCCTTAATTAGAGGATGAATTATTATGATGTGCTTTTTAAAATAATTTTAAATAATTTTTATTTAATGAAAACACTATTATGAGTAAGTCATGATTGAGAACAAATGAAATGAATGTTGGTTGATGTAATAAATTTAGTTCAACATCTTACACACATAAAGTGAATGCCAAAGTTCATTCACATAAACATGTGCACACACAGTGAATACCAAAGCTAACTTTCAAACCTACCCACCCACACACCATGAAAACCATAGTAAATTCACACACACATACACTTGACACAAAGTGAACATTAGTGTTTTTGTATACACATAGAGTGAGTGCCAAAGCTCATTCGCAAACACATGAATGCGCACACAGAGTGTGACAAATTTTATTCAAATACATAGGCACACACTTCACATGAAGTGAATGCCAAAGTTAACTTTCAAACATGCACACAATGAATGTCAAAGTTTATTCACACACACACAATGAAAGTCAAAATTTATTCAAACCCACAAAGACTCATAATAAACATCATTGAAGTTTGTTTGTGGACACATTTCACAAAAAAAGTGAAAATAAAAGTTTATTCATATATCACACAAAATGATATCCAAAGTTCATTTGTGCATACACACAAAAAAGAATGTTAGTTCTTTCAAGAACATTCCACATAAAGTGAACATCAAAGTTCATTCATAGACTCTACACAAAATGATATCCAAGGCTCATTTGTACACACACAAAATAAAGAATTTCAAATCTTTCAATTAGATTCTACACAAAGTGAACATCAAAGTTTGTTCATACACTCCACAAAATGTGTTATCTTAAGTTCATTCATAAATAAAGAAAAACTAAATGTAAAAGTTCTTTTAAGCTCACATAAATACACAACAAATTCCAAAGTTTGTTCAAACACATATACCACACAAAGTGAATACCAAAATTATTTTTTAAAAACACACACCACAAAGTGAATGCCTAAATTAATTTTCCCACACACACACAATTTACATAAACAAAAAGTGAATATGTCAATATTCAAACATAATTCATCCACACAAATTTAGTACAAGCATGCATTAACATTTAAGTTCAAACATTCCAAACTCCGAACACACTCATAAAGTGGGTGCCAAATTTATAAAACACGGTAAAGTTCAAATACACACACTAGACAAAATGAATGTCCAAATTAAATTTCAGACACACAATTCACACAAAATGAATGCCAAAGTTAAAACACACACTTTACACATAGAAAGTGAATATGTGCCAAATTTTAGACATGATTCATGCACAAAGTTAGTTCAATCACACACAAGTAAACACTCGAGTTCAAATATGCCAAAGAACAAACACACACAAAGTGAATGCCAAAGTTAAAGCTCACTCTTCCCACAATGTTAGTTCAACCACTTCACACATAGTTGATTCAAATTCACACTGCATACATATATGTTTTTAAAAGTTATTTTGTGCAATGCTTGGTCAATAGGAAATTAGTAACATGGATTTTTATTATATCCTACATTATTTAGGTACGGTTCACCTAATCTCTTGATTGCTTATAATTTATTTAGTTCATTCACGATTTATGATTTACTTCATGTGCTTATTCATTTAATACCACTCAATTATTTTTATTTACAAAAAATATATTGAATTTCTTATTGTATTTATAGCCTTGTCTACCAACAACTACATGTAATGACTTTCCATAAAAATAAAAATATAAACTATTTAGTGATAGGCCTATAAATATTTGTACCTATCGGCCATTTGATAGCACCTTTGGTGCTTTTACTAGTTATTTTTTGGTTGATAGGCCATTCTATATGTGAACACATCTTGTAACTACCAAAAAAATGGTAGTCCCACTAATTTCGTCATCCACAAATTTAAAAAAAAATTTGGCAGTCCCACTAATTTGATCTTGTAACTGCAAAAAAATTGGTAGTCCCACTAATTTGGTAGTGGCATGAGAGAATAAATAAAATAAAAAATTAAATGCATGGCAAACAATTATTACACAAAAAATTGAAGTGCCCAAAAAATTGAAAGGCCTCAATCTAGGAGAAGAATAGATATGGGCACAAAAAATTAAATAGATTAAAAATTCAAAGAAAATTTTTGAGTTATGTGTATGAATAATTTAATGTTATTTAAATTTTATTAAGTTACAATTTAATTATTTAAAGTTGTGATTTTGAGTTTGGTTAAAGTTTGGATTATCCTCATTTTATGACTTGCATGCATTGGTTAAACCAAATGCTAGCTATGGGTGGATAAATGGAATTAAGAACTACATCCTATTTGAACATGCAATTCTAGAATACTTGTAAATCTGTAAAATAAAACAAACCATATAATCAAGGGATAGGGTTAAAACAAATAATAATAAATAAATAAACAAAAATTAAATAAGCAAAGAAAATTTAGAAGCTTGGAAAACCAAAGAGCATATCCACAACTCTTGCATGGAGATGCAATCTTTAACTTTTCATTCACCTGCAAACAAAGACAAAAAAATAATAACAAAAGAAATAAGATGGAAGAGAAAATGAGAAGATTTTAGGAAAAGAATAGCTTTATATGTTTCTTTTTTTGATGTGTGAGATTAAAATATTAAGTTAATTTTAATTGTACTTTTCCACCTCCCTATAAGTTAGGGGACTAATTTTGTAACATTTAGTGAGTTGTCTACCATTCAAAAAGATTTTATGGCTTATCGTACTTAATTTGAAAATTAAATGGTTCATTTGTTAGAGTTTGCATATATACATACACACATATATTAAAAAGTATTTTTTTAACAATTAAAAACAGGAGAATTCTATGGCACTCTAAATTTAGGTTCTAAATTAATCCCTAGATTTGTGCCTTGAAGGGTCCAAGGTAAAAAAAATAGTAATATTTATTATGCTCATAATATTGTGTTAGGTAGATGGAAAAATATTTAATTTTTTTAAAATTAATTATAATTTGTGGTTGCTTTCTTTCCACTCTTGATTATCTTAGGTATACTAGTAGAATATAGAAGTTTCTAAAATTTGTTTACCTTTTGCATACAAAAGTTCTTTGATTCATGTAAATATATATTTATTTGTCTATTTATTTATTTATATTTATTTTTTAATATAAATTTTCAAAGATATATCAAATCTAAAACACTTTATATTTTATTAAAAAAATAAAAAAATATTTGTTTTTTATAAATATTTAAATTATATTTTTATTTATTTTAATACACTCTCACAAAATCTATATTTTTTATGAAATATTAATTATAATTTCTTTAGTATGCTATACTTTAAAGAATACTTAAATATTTATTTTTGTGGGATGATATAGGAACTATCTTTGAAGTGTTCTCTAAAAAGGATGAAGTGAATGTGTTGAAGGCCTTAATTCTTAGGATTTAAGGTAAAAGGAGAGTGGCTTATGAGTTTCCTTGTAAAAGATGGTGGGGAGAATGGAGGTAGATAATGAAATTAGCATGTATTGAAGTTATGGCAGGGAATTTAGAAATTATCTTGACATAGTGGAGGCATGAAGAACATGGTGCTAGCATGCTGTGAGGCTCGCAGTGCATAAAGACTGGCGGTCTTAGATTTTGACAGTTTTCCTTGCTTTAATTCACTTGTCCATATCTTTAAAATAGTGCGATAGTTTCCTAAGAGGGAATTTTTTTTCATATCACATTTTGTTTTTGTGTTAATGTTGTATGATTGATGTTTGGGTTCTTCAATCTTTTGACATGCTTTAAATAATATTTGTTCAAATCAGTGAGATTTATGTTTGTTCATGCGTCTGTGGTTTGTATGATTGTTTTTTTTAATGATTCAGTGTCTATAGGGCTATAGGCCTGCACTTTTTATGTCTTTTGTTTCAATATGTTTGCGACAGTTAATTTGAAAAAAAAAAAATAAATGATTTCTATTATAGTGTATAGGTCATGTTTAAAATGTTTATTGGTAAGGTAAGTTTTTGGACTGAACTGCATAATATCACTCTTTACCCTTTTCCTAATATGCAATTGAATCCAGAATCTTTAGGCCTTACTAATTTTAGTGAGCTTTGTTGTGCCATCATAGTTTGTTTTTAGTTTGATTTTTTTTTAAAATTTCATAATTTGGCTAATAGGCCATTATAGGTGAAATTCAAATGTGAAGGGATCTTTAGTGAAATTAATTTGAGATGTGAAATTTTGATGTTCCCAATCCCAATTTCTTGGAATGGTGCAATTATTTTAAATAGTTAGTACTTTGGTTATGAATTCATGGTTTGTGACTGTTCATATAAAGTGTCATGTCAACCATACTAACCTCTTCCCCAAACTAATAAATATCAATGTTTCATGGCTTTTATTTTGAAGCTCAATTTAATTGTGATTTAAATATTACTATTGTCATTAAAATAAATATATTAATTATAATTTAATTGTCATATTCTTTCATGTCTTCTTTTGTAGAGTTCCATTAATTTAATTGCAGAGTGGAATTTTTCCTTTTAGATTATTGAATGTTGATATTAAAAATTTTCATTGGGAAGTCAAAGTATTTAAATATTGTGTAATATATATTATTCTTTGCTAAGTTTTACTATGTCACAAAACTAGACAAAATATCTTAAAATCTAAATAATAGGAAGACAAGTATGCACATAAAAGAGTCCAAAATAGTAGCAAGAGGAATATTCTCCCACATAATAGATACAATAACTATTTTTATACATACACAAACACAATCCACACAAAACAAACTTCTAAACATACACAAACACACTCTACATAAAGTGATAGTTGAAGTACATTCATACAGAATGAAAATGAATGTCAAAGTACTTTCAAATAGATAAACACAATGCCTACCAAAATTAGTTCAAACACACACATGCATTTTAAACAAAGTGAATGCCAAAATTAACTTTTCACACACACACATACCCACTTTAGACAAAGTGAATACCAAAATTAAATTTTCACACACACACGTGCATGCACATAGAATGAATGTCAAAATTCATACACACACAATTCACAGTTAACTTTCAAAGCCATGCACACACAATGAAAGCCAAAGTTCATTCAAACACACAAAGTGTACATTGAAGTTTGAAAGTATTTTTATACATCCACTTCACACAAAATGAATGTCAAAATATTTTTCTTAGGGTTAAGTTTCAAATACATGTGTGTATGCGCACATACACATGTATGCACATAGAATGTTTGGAAACATTCATTTACACACACAATGAATGCCAATGTTAAATTTCAAACCCACACACATAATGAAAGTCAAGGTTAGTTCAAACACATAAAGTGAACATTATTGAAGTTTGAAAGTATTTTTGTACATATCCTTCACATAAAGTAAATGTCAAAGTATTTGTGTTAGGGTTAGGGTTCAAGCACACACACATAAACTTTAAACAAGGTGAATGCCAAAATCAACTTTTCACATACACACAAATATCCACTTTAAACAAAGTGAATGAAAAAATTAACTTTTCACACACACACACACACACACACACACACACACACACACACACACACACACACACACACACACACACACATGTGCATGCACATAGAGTGAATGCCAACATTCATTCACACACATAGTGAATGCTAAAGTTAACTTCCAAAGCCACACACATAGAGTGAACACCAAAGTTAGTTCAAACACACACAGATGCACTCCAAACAAAGTGAATACCAAAATTAACTTTCCACACACACACAAACACACATCCACATTAGACAAAGTGTGCCAAAATTAACCGTTCACACACACCCACACACATAGACATGCATGCACATATCTAGAGTGAATGCCAACATTCATTCACATTCATTAAGATTATCATTAGGGTTAGGGTTAGCATTAGAATTGGGGTTAGAGTTAGATTTATAGTTAGGGTTAGGGTTAGAATTAGGGTTAGGGTTAGGTTAGTTAAAATTAGGCGTAGGGTTAAGGTTAGGATAAGAATTAGGATTATTACTATGGTTGGTTTAGAATTATGGTTAGGGTTATAATTAAGATATCTCAAATTTTGTAGGATGCAAAAATAGTATCATAAATCTACATTGTAGAGTTCATGTAAGATTTTTTACAACATTCATCAAACACATATTTCTAAGGCATGCTTCATCCTTTTAAAATTATGCTTTATAATTAAAAGGATCAACTAATCAAATCATGATGATACATTATAAAGAACAGTTATAGTGTGCATATCAAAATGACCAAAACATACAAAGAACAGTTACACTATGCATATCAAAATATAAATATATATGATTTGGTGATAGGCCTATAAATATTTGTCCCTATCGGCCATTTGATAGCACCTTTGGTGCTTTTACTAGTTTTATGGAGATCATCTATAAGTTCATTTTTGCTATCCGATATGAGAGAGGTATTGCCAATGACTGAGGGTATTCATTCTGCTAAAATCTCTTGGGGAACGATCCTAGCCTCATCCCTTATGGTGTCAAGGGCCTTGAGTGACTTACGAGTATCCATTCTACCATCATCCCTTATGGTGTCAAGGGCCTTGAGTGACTTACAAGTATCCATTCCACCAAATTCATCCGAGGCATGATTCTAGCCTCATTCCTTATGGTGTCGGGGGCCTTGCACTCAACAAGACTTGATCCCTTGTGGGCTCATTTAGAACCTTTCAACTTCACCACTAGACCAAGGGCCCTTTGACACTTTTATATTATTTGTAGTTATAAAAGAAAATAACCTTTACATACATGGAAACATGAGAAAATTTAGGTTCTCATTTTTAATGCATAGGATTTTACATCTAAAGTGGATACCCTCAAATGATGAATAAATGCACATCAAATGTCTCTAAGTATTAATGTACATAGCAATAAATCACACAAAGTATGTACCAAGTATGCTCATAATAACAATAAAATGGGTTGGAGTTAGTAAAATTTTGAATTTGAATTTTGGAATTTCAAGGATCAATTTTACACGATGCAAAATTGATCCTGTATTGTAGGATTGACTCAACACAAGGAAATGCTAATATTGATGTGTGGAATGAATGTCTAGACACGGGGGAAATAATTTAGGCATAATAAATTGCTAAAGTATGGGAATATGTGCAAATATAGATAAGATATGGTCAAATGCATGGGTTTAAATATAAATGGATAGGGTTGATAGATCAAAGAATGGACCTAACATTGCACCAAAGTGTGTCATTTGTTGATATGTAATTGTATTAAGTTATTCCATAAAAATAGGTCCAAAACTAAATGAGAATTGACATGGATGTGTAAATTTCACCATTACATTTTACCCCCAATTTGAGGTACATCTAAATCCTACCGTGAACATGTATTGTAAAGTAAATGAACACTCACAAGCATGTATTTAAAGAAAATATTCAAACGTAAAAGGATATCAAGATCCATGTAAAGTAATGGACCCCACTAGCTCTCATTGTATGTTCTTCATCATTGGCATGTGTGCTCCATGGGAGCCTACAAAATAAAAAGTTATGCAATGAGTAGCTTTATCATGCAAGTAGAGATAAAAATGATTACAAGATGACTATAAATGATCATGAGAGAGAGGAGAAAGTGGAGTTTGAAAGATTCAACCTATGCAAAATGTGGTATGGTAATGTTCTACTCAGTGTGCCAACCATAGGATGACATGGCATAGTAAGTGCTACCCTATCATATGATCAACATCCATTTGGACACAATGACACATCTTTGTGTAGGCACCTATAATCATCTATAAGCTCAAAAAAGGAGTGTTAGTGATAGGATATGCTCCCCTTCAATTGGTTGCATCTGGATGCAAAGAATTGGAGGAGAGCCTAAGAAAATAATATATGAAATTTAAATGTAAGCTAAGCATATAAGCATGTAAATCATGTAAAGTAAATTAGTGTCATAAATGCATCATATAACAATTTAGTGTAACATATCAAATGATAGGTGTATACACCTAAAAATGGCTAAGTCAAGTTAAATAAATATTTAATATTTATTTTATTCTCATTCCTCTATCAATGAATAAATTCAATAATTTATTTATATGATTCATATCATCATAATTCTACAAAAAATCAATTTATCAATTCTTCTAATATCATCCCTAATTAAATAATTATAAATTATTTAATCAATCAACATATCCCAAAGTCAAAAGTCCATACTTCCACATCATCCAATGCACCTCACAATCCAGCTCACAATCCACCTCATCATGTTGCACACATAATTAAATATTTTAATATTTAATTATCTATTTATTCTCACCCACATGTCCTATTCTTTCTCCAACCATTCCTATTCTCATGAGCATGGTCTCTCCATGTCATCTTGGTCAAAAAACACCTTGAGACACTTGTCCCATAAGTCTCTATATTCCTTCCAACCATCCTACAAACAAGCTCTCCTTCTTTGACCTTCACTCTATGGTCTTGGTGAGCCTTGTGACATGTGGCCTCATGTCACACCTTTCTCTCCACCTTGTCAAGGTGAAAGGAACATCTTCCATATTTTTCTCCCTCATCTCAACCAATTCGATCTCTACCCTACACATCACAAGACTTCTTCTCCACCATTGAGATTGTGACACTTGGAATTGGCCCCTCCTTGGCCTATAAAAGGAACCCTCATTTGCTCATTTCAAAAATCCAAAGACCTTTTGTAATCTTACTCTACAGAAATTCTAACAGCATGCCTTTGGAAAAGTATCCTCATTGTGGTGCAGGAGCACCCGCACATGATCAGGATATAGGTCCGCATGATGACATACATGATCAGGATATAGGATAATTATCAGCATGATGACAGGATAGTCTATTTTTAGTATGTTTGACTTTATCATGTAATAAGGTCCATTGGACCGATGCTATGTATTAGTTCAGTCTAGGAGTATGTGTAGGCAGTTAGAGATCGGGTTAAGGTTATCTGAGCTGTCCTCTCTCCCAGCCGCTTGGAAGCTCCTAGCCGCTGGGAAGCGAAGTTGGTAGTACTCGAAGGATTTGTTATATATACCTTCGATCTGTTAGGGTTTAGACATACAGTTCATATTGAGTTTGATAGGTGTTATGTTCAGGAGAGTAGTATTGATGATATGCTGTACTGGTGATCAGTCCAGATATCGTGAAGCAGAATTGTAAAAGCAGGACATTTGAATCTCAATTGAATAAGATCTCATCTTTTGCAGTATTTGAGTTGAGCAATTGTATCTATGTTGATTTCTTTTCTGTTTGCAAGTTAACGGGCACTTTCAACCCTTCCACCGGTTGATCCTGCAAATCGGTGGAATGGTCCTGTATCATAGCTTAGGTTGCATTTGTGTTTTCTTTTTATGCATTGCATTGTTCAAGAGATCTGTCAGGAGCATGCTGTGAAACAGCCTAGCATCCTCATGTGCTAGGTCTAGAAGATAAGCTGTTAGACTTTGTTTTGAAGGTGATCCGGCCCGGTCGTCATATTGTATTTGTGAAGTTATGCGGTTCTGAGTGTTTACATGCAGTGGACGGATACACAGGAGTCTGCATGTGCGTTTCCTGTCGGAACGAGCCGCATCATCATCTGCGAATCCATCGCCATCAGGATCGGGTCATGAAGCTGTTGAAGTTTGCAAGTTGCAGGTGCCTCATGATGTTTTGAGTTGGATATATACTCAGTGTATATATCGCAGTCAGGATCATCTCTCAGGGAAGCTCATCATCTGCGTATCGCTAGCTGATGCGGGTGTGAAAGTTCAGTTTTTTTGTCTAAGTGTTGAAGAGTTCATCAGGATGATGTGTGACGTCATCGTCATCAGGATATGACGTCATCGTCATCAGGATATTAAGGAATCCCTTTATGCGAGTTTATCCTGTTGTCGCTAAGTGGCTAGTTATCGGCGTAGGCAGGAAGTTGTATTAGCATCATCAGGAGGTTTCGAAGAACCGGATGAATAATATCATGATGCTGTTGCTTGTATCGTCGGGCAGTGGAGCATCGAAGGGAAGGTGTTAAGACATCGTCATCAGGATATTTGGAGCAACCAGATATTTGGATATCCTGCTGACGAAGATGATATTGAATATCGTGATGATGTCGCTTGTATTCGGCACCCGATGAACAGTGCAACCGGAGGATGTTTGCGCCCGTTGATTATCATGATGATGATGATAGGCGACAAGTGGAGGAGGTAAATAGTAGTCGACAGGAGGATATTTGCGATCATCCGAAACATGATGATGCTGTTGAAATGTGATGATGCTGTTGGTGTCTCTAGGAAATATGATGATGAAGTTCAGCCGATAGAGAATTTTATCATGCTGTTTGTTTATTTGGCTACTCCTTCCTGTTAGGTTGCCTCCGTTGCGTCCCACTCTGCATCATAGTGGTATCAGAGCAAAAGGTTAGGATCTTTTGGAAAAGATAAGCAGGATGTCAGACGAAGAAGGAACATCTGAGTTTCCAACAAGGATGACCAACGCTGAGTTGGCAGTTTTGGTGAAGAAACAGATTGCAGAAAGCAAGGCCGTGAAGGCTTAGAATCAGGAGTTGAAAGATGAGTTAGCAAAGTTGAGGAGTAAAGTAGGTTCTGGTAGAGAAGATGATAGGGAAGAAGAAGATATCCCTAATTGGAGCGAGGAGGTCGTTCCTGCAGACCAGAGGCCACTGTTGAACGCCCTCAAGGCCATGGAGAGGAGAACCATGGATGTGAAGCTGGATTTGCCAGTGTTTACAGGTAAGATGGACCCTGATTCAGTAATGGAATGGATAGATTGTTTGAACAATTTCTTTGTGACAGAGGAGATACCAGAATAGCAGAGAGTGAAGATAGCACAGTCAAAGATGAAAGAAGCTGCCTTGACATGGTGGAACTTTGTTCAGGATGATAGAGTACAGGAGGGAAAACGTAGAGTTGCCACATGGAAGAAGATGATGGAATTGGTGAAGGAAGCTTATATTCCTTTGGATTATAGTATCCAGTTACACAAGAGGAAGCAAAACCTGAAGCAGAAGGAGCTAGATGTCAGCTCATATACAGAAGAGTTCATGAAACTCTGTATGAAGACAAAGGTGAAAGAAAGTGAAGAAGAAAAGGTAGCCAGATACCTGAATGGATTGAGGTTTAATATTCAAGAAGATCTCAGTCTACATAACCCAGATACAGTGCAGAAAAGCTTTCAGTTGGCATTGAAAGTGGAAGAAAAGTTGAAGAGAAAACAAGATCAAAACAATAGAGGAAGAGGAAGACAACAAAGAGGTGGAAGAAGTCCTTTCAGAGGCAGAGGACATGGACAGGGATATCAAGGAGAATCCAGTCAAGACAATAGCAAGGGCAACAATAGTCAGAATCAGAGAGAGAATTTCAGTCAGCAAGGAAACTTCAGAGGTAGAAGACCTTTCAGAGGGAGATCCCAGGGCAGAGGATCCATCAGATGCTACAATTGTAACAAAGAAGGCCATATAGCCAGCAGATGTCCAGACAAGGCCACAAGCTCAGCAGGAGAAAGGAGGACAAATTTGGTCAATGAACCTGATAATCAAAGCAGGACAAGCTCTAATGATTTTCAGAGTGTGAATGGTCCTGAGAATTATGGATATCCAGAAAGTGGAGAGTCTCTGATGATGAGAAGAACAGTAACTACCATGAAGGTACCTGACCAAGAAGCCCCTCAAAGGAAGTCCCTTTTCAGAACCACTTGCAAAGTAGGAGGTAAGGCATGCAAGGTTTTGATTGATTCTGGTTCTACTGAGAACTTTGTGTCTGAAGAGATGGTGGTAAAGCTGAAGCTTAGGAGATTGCCTCATCCATCCCCATATAAAGTCTCATGGCTTACTCAAGGTCAGCAGACAACTGTAGAAGAGCAGGCTTGGGTAGAGTTTCAGATTGGTGGATATAAGGATAAGTTGTTGTTTGATATCACCAAGATGGATGCTTGCAACCTTTTGTTTGGTAGGCCATGGCAGTATGATCTGAAGGCACAGCATGATGGTGTTAAAAACACCTATAAAATCACTAAAGATGGTAAAGAAGTAACGTTATTCCCATTGAAGGAGAAAGAGGAGAAGCCTAAAGGAAAAGAGGTGAAGGTCATGCTGATGGAAGGCAAACAGTTCATGAAAGAAGTAGCAGCAGAAGGTGCAGTTGCATATGCCCTCATCCCATGTCTGAGTGTGAATAAGGAACAACAGCAAGAAGTCAAGAAGGAGAGAAAGCCAAGGTTGATAGACCCAGCAGTCCAAGAATTATTGGATAAGTACAAAGGTGTTATCTCAGAGGGAATGCCAAGATCCCTACCACCTGTCAGAGATATCAGTCATTGCATAGACTTGATTCCAGGGTCTACACTTCCAAATAAAGCAGCTTATAAGCTTACCCCAGAACAGAATGCAGAAGTAGCCAGACAGATTGAAGAGTTGATGAATTCAGGTTTGATTGGAAAGAGTTTGAGTCCATGTACAGTACCAGCTGTACTAGCACCAAAGAAGGAAGGCACTTGGAGGCTTTGCACAGATTCCAGAGCCATCAACAAGATCACAATCAGGTATAGGTTTCCAATCCCCAGAATAGAGGATTTACTTGATTGTTTGGGCAATGCTAAGTACTTTACCAAGATAGATTTGAAGAGTGGATACCATCAGATCAGGATTAGACCAGGTGATGAGTGGAAGACAACATTCAAAACAAATGAAGGGTTATATGAATGGAAGGTTATGCCTTTTGGGTTGTCTAATGCCCCTAGTACTTTCATGAGGCTGATGAATGAGGTGCTGAAGGAATTCATTGGTAAGTTTGTCATAGTCTATTTAGATGACATTCTGATTTTCAGTAACACCAGAGAAGAACATCTCAGACATATAGAACTGGTTCTCAAGAGGTTACATGCAGAGAAGCTGATGATAAACTTGGACAAGTGTCTGTTCATGAAACAGGAGATCACATATTTAGGTTTTGTCATTTCACAAGGAAAGCTCCAGATGGATAAGGAGAAGGTGAGTGCCATATTGAATTGGCCAACTCCACAGACCATGAATGAAGTCAGAAGTTTCCATGGGTTAGCAACCTTCTACAGAAAGTTCATCAGAGGGTTCAGTCATATTTGTGCACCCATGCTGGATACCATCAAAGGAGGTCAGAAGTGCAGGTTTGTTTGGACTCAAGGAGCAGATGATTCCTTTGAGGCATTGAAGAGGAAGGTGGCACATCAGCCAGTCCTTGCACTTCCAGATTTTAACAAGATCTTTCAGGTAGAGTGTGATGCCAGTCACATGGCCATTGGAGCAGTGCTCAACCAAGAGGGTAGACCAATTGCATTTTTCAGTGAAAAGCTTAATGATGCTAAGAAAAGGTATTCATCATATGATCTGGAAATGTATGCTTTAGTTCAGTCCCTAAAGAAGTGGAGGCATTACCTGATGCCAAAGGAGTTCATAGTCTTCACAGATAATCAGGCTTTGAGTTTCATCAACAGCCAGGAGAAGCTGAACCATAGACATATGAAGTGGGTAGAAACCCTACAGGCTTTCACTTTTACCTTGAAGCATAAGAAAGGGGTCAAAAACAAAGTTGCAGATGCTTTGAGCAGGAGAGTTCTCACCGTCAATCAGATTCAGTTAGAGAGTGTTGGCATTGACTCACTCAAGACCATGTATGAGTCTGATGCAGATTTTGGAGAGATATACCAGGTATGTACTTCTTTTGGGGAGAAGTACCATGCTGAGTTCTCTGAATTCCTGATCCAAGATGGATTGTTGTTCAAGGGTGGACAGTTGTGTATCCCAAGGTGTTCTATGAGGCTAAATATAATCATGGAGAAACATTGTGGAGCCATGGCAGGTCATTTTGGTCTAGACAAGACTCTTGATCTGGTCAGGAGACATTATTTCTAGCCTAAGTTGCAGTCAGATGTCAGGAAATTTGTAGAAACCTGTGTGATATGTCAGAAGGCTAAAGGCAGGTCAACTAATGCAGGGTTATATCAGCCCTTACCCATTCCCTCCAGACCATGGGAAAGTATCAGTATGGATTTTGTCTTGGGTTTGCCAAGGACCAGGAGAGGATTTGACAGTGTTTTTGTTGTTGTGGACAGATTCAGTAAAATGGCACATTTCTTGCCATGCAAAACCACTGCTGATGCCTCATATATTGCAGATTTATTCTTCAGGGAGATTGTCCGAATTCATGGGTTGCCTTTGAGCATAGTTTCAGACAGAGATGTGAAGTTTGTGGGTCACTTCTGGAGAACCCTTTGGAGGAAACTGGGAACCAATTTATCTTTTTCCTCTGCATATCATCCTCAGACGGATGGCCAGACTGAGGTAGTGAACCATTCCTTGGGGAATCTGCTTAGATGCTTGACAAAGCAGCATGGAGAGAAGTGGGACAATATTCTATCTCAAGCTGAGTTTTCATACAATGATACTGTCAACAGGAGCACAGGAAAATCGCCTTTTCAGGTAGTGTATGGAATGCATCCCAAAGGTATTTTGGAGCTGCGAGATCTACCTACAACCGATCCTGTTAGTGCAGATGGAGAAGCTTTTGCTGAAGCAATCAAAGAGGTGCATGATCAGGTTAAGACCCAACTCCAGCAAACCACATTGAAATATAAGGAATATGCTGATAAGAAGAAGAAGGATGTTCAATTTGCTGTTGGAGATTTGGTTTGGGTACACTTGAAGAAAGACAGGCTTCCTAAGGGGAAGTATACTAAGCTCATGCCAAAGAAAGTTGGACCATGTCAGATTTTGCAAAAGCATGGACAGAATGCTTATGAGATCCAACTACCACCTGATCTTGGTTTATCTCCTATCTTCAATGTATGTGATTTAACTCCATACAAGGCTAATCCAGATGTAGATCAGGATATCCTACAGGATACAGTTGCTGAAGACATTCCTCAATATGATCCTCCACAGCTACAGCAGATTTTGGACACTAGAGTGGTCAAACAGACCAGGAACAAAAAATACTTGGAGTACCTCGTCGCTTGGAAGGGACAGCCGAACTCTGAAGCAGTATGGATGACTGCAGAACAGATAAAGAAACATGGTGCCGACCTTGATACTCTCATCTCAAGTGGACTTGAGATTTCTTCTTTTGGGGAGTATGGTGCAGGAGCACCCGCACATGATCAGGATATAGGTCCGCATGATGACATACATGATCAGGATATAGGATAATTATCAGCATGATGACAGGATAGTCTATTTTTAGTATGTTTGACTTTATCATGTAATAAGGTCCATTGGACCGATGCTATGTATTAGTTCAGTCTAGGAGTATGTGTAGGCAGTTAGAGATCGGGTTAAGGTTATCTGAGCTGTCCTCTCTCCCAGCCGCTTGGAAGCTCCCAGCCGCTGGGAAGCGAAGTTGGTAGTACTCGAAGGATTTGTTATATATACCTTCGATCTGTTAGGGTTTAGACATACAGTTCATATTGAGTTTGATAGGTGTTATGTTCAGGAGAGTAGTATTGATGATATGCTGTACTGGTGATCAGTCCAGATATCGTGAAGCAGAATTGTAAAAGCAGGACATTTGAATCTCAATTGAATAAGATCTCATCTTTTGCAGTATTTGAGTTGAGCAATTGTATCTGTGTTGATTTCTTTTCTGTTTGCAAGTTAATGGGCACTTTCAACCCTTCCACCGGTTGATCCTGCAAATCGGTGGAATGGTCCTGTATCATAGCTTAGGTTGCATTTGTGTTTTCTTTTTATGCATTGCATTGTTCAAGAGATCTGTCAGGAGCATGCTGTGAAACAGCCTAGCATCCTCATGTGCTAGGTCTAGAAGATAAGCTGTTAGACTTTGTTTTGAAGGTGATCCGGCCCGGTCGTCATATTGTATTTGTGAAGTTATGCGGTTCTAAGTGTTTACATGCAGTGGACGGATACACAGGAGTCTGCATGTGCGTTTCCTGTCGGAACGAGCCGCATCATCATCTGTGAATCCATCGCCATCAGGATCAGGTCATGAAGCTGTTGAAGTTTGCAAGTTGCAGGTGCCTCATGATGTTTTGAGTTGGATATATACTCAGTGTATATATCGCAGTCAGGATCATCTCTCGGGGAAGCTCATCATCCGCGTATCGCTAGCTGATGCGGGTGTGAAAGTTCAGTTTTTTTGTCTAAGTGTTGAAGAGTTCATCAGGATGATGTGTGATGTCATCGTCATCAGGATATGACGTCATCGTCATCAGGATATTAAGGAATCCCTTTATGCGAGTTTATCCTGTTGTCGCTAAGTGGCTAGTTATCGGCGTAGGCAGGAAGTTGTATTAGCATCATCAGGAGGTTTCGAAGAACCGGATGAATAATATCATGATGCTGTTGCTTGTATCGTCGGGCAGTGGAGCATCGAAGGGAAGGTGTTAAGACATCGTCATCAGGATATTTGGAGCAACCGGATATTTGGATATCCTACTGACGAAGATGATATTGAATATCATGATGATGCCGCTTGTATTCGGCACCCGATGAACAGTGCAACCGGAGGATGTTTGCGCCCGTTGATTATCATGATGATGATGATAGGCGACAAGTGGAGGAGGTAAATAGTAGTCGACAGGAGGATATTTGCGATAATCCGAAACATGATGATGCTGTTGAAATGTGATGATGCTGTTGGTGTCTCTAGGAAATATGATGATGAAGTTCAGCCGATAGAGAATTTTATCATGCTGTTTGTTTATTTGGCTACTCCTTCCTGTTAGGTTGCCTCCGTTGCGTCCCACTCTGCATCACATTGCACCTGCATAATCTCATTATCATCACAATCATCCTCTCCATATCTCCATTATCTGTATTCATAGAGTTGCATTGTTAGTTTAATCTTCATTGCATTATCCATATACAACCATTCTCCTATTGTCATCTTCAACAACAAGGAAGTACATATTTCTGAGAGCTCAACTCATTCATAAGATCAATATGAGATAGGCAACAATGGAAGCTACGAGGTGAATCGGTCTACGAAAGTAATATCTTTGTTTATTGTATTTGCATCAATTTCATTCAGTTATTAGATAGTAATTAGTTTAATACTGTTGTTCATATTTCATCTAACATTTTTGGTGCCCACCATGGGGCCTAGCCCTGTTTTTAATCTCCATTTGAGTGTTTTTGTGAAGCTACTATTGTGATAGGTCATTTCGGTGCATTCACATTCTAGTCCTGTGCATTCACAGATTCTTGTTGCGCATTCATCTTTCTACACATTTAAACCATCTTTCTACGCATTCACCACTTTTTGCTACGCAAAACACATTTCTGTGCATTCACTTGACAATCCTATGCATTCAGCATTTCTTTTTTACGTATTTGTCTTTCTGCACATTTACTGAGTAGTGCTACTCATCTGCTTCTTGTTCCTGGGCATTCACATTCTGATAGAAAGTTGTATTGCTTTGTGAGGCTTTTTGGTACTAATTCTTCTTGTAGGGGTAGGAGCTTGGTTTAGTCATTTAGTTGCATTGTAAATTCATCTAGATTTAATTAGGGGAAAGTAATTTGATATCTTCATGCAAATTTTCACCTAGATCTAATTAGGAGGAAGTAAATTGTACTATTGCATTACAACTCACACATAGTCCCAACCTAGGTGGATAAAACTGAACAAATTTTTTATTTTTCTATCTTGCACTACAAACTCTCATTTAGCTTAAATAGGGGAAAGTAATTTGTTTGATTCTTCAACAACAATCTTCACATAGATTTGTTTAGGAGGATAAAATTAACCATCTTTTCAAAGTTTTTGCTATCTTATCAAATGCTTGTGCTTGGTAGAGTAAAACACACTTAGTTTTAACTCTAGGAGGTTAAAGAACTAGTGTATTATGTGTTTGAAAATGGTGATAGGACTATGCTCTCCCCTTTTGGGGTGATCAAAATGCCAAACTCATCATTTTATTTGTGTAACCTTTAGAAGAGGCTTGCCCTTGGGATTGCATTTCTTCCAAGTGGGATGACCTCGAGTGGTAATGAGCTAAAGCCAAGCCACTTCCAAGCCACTTTAAATAAATTATGTTTGTGATAAAAGGCACAAACAACAGGTGCTGTTGTGTTATATCGATAAAAGTTTCCCATAGTACCCTTGTGGTGCATTAAAATCTGTTGAGCCTAACCTCTTCAAACTGGGAAGCCTTAATTCACTCCATTATGGCCGCACGTATAACCACTAGAACGAATGCCCAAACTAAAAGCCAATTCTTTTAGAAAGTCAAAAACCCCTATCTGTTGACGCAGGAGGAGGATCCTCTGAAGCCATCCAACATCATACACTCATTTAGTGTAGAGACATAAAATCTAACTCTTCAGAAGGATTGTAACTTGGTATGTGTGAGAAGTGAGTACATTGTAAGGGGGAGCCGGTGCGACCAAGTTACTAACTATCTACATTTATGTAAGTGGCTGGAGTAAAATCCAAGTTGGAATTCAATGAATATTGCCCTTGCCATCCTTAGGATTGTACTTGTTTGTGTTTTTTTCATTTATAAAATAACCATGGGAACCTCTTGTTTATTGTGTTTTATAGCACTAACTTAAGTCAAGACAATACCACAAACTTTAGAGCAACTTGGGAGAACATGCAAAATAAGCCAAACTAACAAACTGAGACAAAAAGAAAAATTTCTGCAGTCTTGCACATACACCAAATCTTGCTGCACATACACCAAATCTTGCTGCACATTCACACAATATTGCTGCGCATACACAACATATTGTTGCACATACACAACATATTGCTGCACATACACAAAACTATTCATTTGAACCACAAAACCTTGCATTTACAACATAGTGTTGTGCATTTAAAATACAGTCCTGCACATACAGAGGTGTGCATCCATCAGGTAGAGTTGTGCATTTACCATTTCTTCCTGCGCATTTGGTGTTGTGCATACACAACAGAGAGTTGTTCCGTACAATTTGAGACAAAAGTGAAACCATTTCTAGATACCCTTTTTGCTCTAGTATACACTTGGAAAATAACTTCAACCTTGTAGTCACATCCTCATACCATTTTTCACAACATCACCTTTGTATACCATTATCTTACTATCCAAACACATTAGACCAAACCAAAACTTACATCAAGGCATAATTGATAGTCTACCAAATTCAAACAATATCTAGCTAGTTTCATAATAGGATTCCAATCATCCTTCACATCGAAACTATACTTGTGTATCTTGATAAAAGAATATTCTACATCAATAGTGGAGATCATCTATCCCTATTTTGACTACCTTCTATATTGACACTTTGATTGCTATTACCACTATAGCTCAAGAACACCTTGTTTGGACAACATAGAATCAATATAAAACCTTAGGAAAATCTAGTCTAAACATATTCAATCAAGTTCACCTCATATCATATCATTTCAAAACATCAAATCGAGTCCACCAAGTCTCACAATCCAACTTCACCCACATCTCAAACTTGCATGGTTCAAACTAGGTCCCAAGTGAAACAAAAGCAAAAAATGGGTTCCATTCACAATAGTGGGAACGATTTTGATGAAGAGGAAATTAACCAAGAGGAAATCCTTAAACAGCTCCAAGATCCAAAATTTCAAAAGATAATGGATAGGGTCATTGCTACGGATTCTCATAAATATTTTCTTATGCTATCTCAACAAGGAGCTAAGTTACCCTCAGATTTTGATGTCTCAAATCTAAGAGAGAACAACTCCTCAAATGAAGCTGAGTCTTCAAAAGATGGCTCCAAAAATGACAAAGATGCCTCCAAAATTGACAAAGATGCTTCTAAATCAGAAAAGGCTAAGGATACACTCAATCCCTTGGACACATTAACAACACAAATCCAAGCCTTACAACAATAGTTGGTGGACATCTAAAGTGGGACAACCACAAAACACTAGTCCCGTGAGGATATCTCACCTTATCCCTTTGATAAATCTTTTCTCATGATACCTTTTCCCTCAAGGTTTGAGGTTCCAAAATTTGACAAATATAGAGGAAAAGGTGATCCAAGAGATCATATAAGGGAATTTAGTGCCACATGCCTAGAAGTCACACACAACGAAACATATCTTATGTGATTATTCCAAAGAAGCTTAGGAGGACAAGCTATGGAGTGGTTCTCATGCCTACCTCCTGGCATCTGCACTTTTGATAAAGTAGTAGACAAATTTGTCACGCATTTCTCATACAATATCGAACATGAAATCGCCATGTTGGATCTTTGTAATAATAAACAAAAGGGGGAGAATCCTTCATCTCTTTCCTACAAATATGGAGACAACTTTCAAGCAAGTGTCCCTACCACATACCAGAGAAGTAAATTATAGAAATGTTTGTTCACAATCTATCCATGGAACTAAGCTATCAAATCCAAATAGAATGTCCAACTACTTTTAGTAAGGTCATTAAAATGGGGCTACTCATCGAGAAAGCCTTGATAGAAAAGAGACAAATTAAGCTATACAAAGACACCCCTAGTTCAAAAAACAATTTTGACAAGTCACAATTCTGGACTAAGAACAAACCCATTGTGAATGATGGTGTCATGGATGCTAAATGTGTGATGCAAAAACAACCAATCTTCAATCTATCAAACCTGCAAAACAACACACCATCGACCAAGCCTCAAAGTAATGAACAAAGACTAACCAACTTTCCCCCTAGAAGAAAGTTCACACCCCTTGGGGAGTCACTTGAATCTGCCCTTCAAAAGTTAATAGGGGGAAACCTCATAGCACTTCCACCAGTGCGAGAGTATGAACTAAAATTTAAACCCTCTTGGTGGAGTGATTTCAACTTTTGTGAATATCATAGAAGCAAAGGGCATAAAACTAACGATTGTCAAAAACTCAAACATGTCATTCAAGACTTACTTGATCAAAAATGAATATCAATTGAAGGGCATACCTCTAATGACGAGCATATAGCATTCAAGAATCCTCTTCCTCACTATGAAAAAGGAGGACCATCTAACCAAAACAACAATGGTGCAGACAAAGTAAACTATAATAATGCTTCTTACGAGTACACCATTAATCATATCTCACAAATTGATTCACATATCAATGTGATCACCATCAATAATAAGCCCGACTGTAATGTGACCACTCGTCAACGAAACATTACTCTACAAGTGACTCCATCCAAATCATCCTCCACATCAAACCAATATAGCATCCTTGACGAACTCCATAAAACACCTGCCCACATATCCATTTTGTAGTTATTGTGTCTATCCCCATCTCACAAAGCCATCCTAGAGAAGGCACTCTTGGAAATAACCATTCCTACCAACCTTGCCCAAGAGAAATTCCAAGCTATGGTGGGTCATCTAACCACACCCCACTTCTTATCTTTTACTGAAAAAGACGACATGTCTATCACTCAACCACACAATGCATCCCTCCATATTGAGGCCCAAATCCATAAACATTGAATACAAAGGGTCCTAATAGATGGAGTTGTTGGTTTAAACATATGCACGTTAAAGTTAATCCTTGCATTGGGGTTTTCAAAAAATACCGTTGATCCTAAGAAGAAAATGACAATCAAAGCATATGATGAAGACAAAAGAACTTCCAAAGGAACTGTGGTCTTGCCAATATGAATTGGACCAGTAGAGAGAAATGTAGTGTGCCAAGATCTAGACATGGAGCTAGCATATAACATTCTTCTAGGTAGACCTTAGATCCATGTGATGAAGGCTATCCCATCAACATACCACAAATGTATCAAGTTCTCACACAATGGTCAAGAAATTACCATACAAGGTGATCCTGATCCATTCCAATATTGCAACATCATCCAATCAAAACTAGAAGATGTAATCCCCACCAATCGAGCAGCTTCCTTTTCTTCAAACCATGTGGATCCAAGTTTTCTAGCTTCTACCTCCAAAACATCAGAGCTTAAAGTCAAAGTCAAGGACAAGGGTGTTGGAGAATATGTTACTAAGCAAACTTTCTATCTAGCACAGCTACTTATATCACCAAAATCCTATGGAAAGCTGTTATTGAACAAGGCCAAGTCATTGGAGACTTCTAAGGGTCCTTTCATTAGATGGGGAAACCTATCAGATGAGAGTGATGAAAATGATGTCTTATAGTGGCTTTACAAAGATGAATATAGTGAAACCACACCAAATGACCATCAACCTAAGCTACCCACTACACAATATGGTCAAGGGTTTTCTATTTTACAAAGGATGGGATATGAAGGACATGGTCCCATAGGATTAAGGAAATATGGTCTCATAGAACCAATTCAACCCTCTACCTCCACAACCCAAGACACTACTGGGTTGGGATACAAGGGTAAAGAGAAGATCAAAGGTAAGGAGAAACTCCAAGCAAAAGACAAAGAAACAGCTACCACTAACCTAGTGGAACAAATTCATTGCTTACAAGAAGCTAGTGAAATAGATTCCAATGAGTATGAATGGGACAACCTCCTAGAAATGTCTTGTGAAGATAAAGGGGTTGACGTGGTTCAACAGTATAGCTCTACTCATACAACGCATGAGGGACAAAGCTCTAGGGCTAGATTGCTAGAGTTTGATCTGTAATATGATGAAAGTGAACTTCATGAGGAGAGTATGATGTAACACTTGATGAACCAACTTGAGGAGAGTACCATAATATACCTTATCGATACCTCTACCTATTCAAATGACTCCTCCATTCTCACCATCACCACCCTTGAATCAGATTAACTACCCCTAGTGCATCCTGAATTGATAGATTGGGATCTACCAAACACCCCTGACCTAGATACATTCCAAAATGATGATGCTATCATCAATTATCTAGAGCTTCGGGACCATTTACCCATAGGGGACCACAAGGCTGGCTTCACCATTGAATTTAATGATGTGGCATACTTTGGAGAGAGTGCAATCCTTTTAGTCACAAAAATATAAAAATAAAAAGTAGATCTAATGGTGAAAACTACTCTGCAGTAGTGTTAGATCACAAAAAAGGAAAAAGAAAAGACATATTTGACAGTAAAAACCTCTCTAAGGTGCCAACAGATGAAGGGATTGACACTCTCCCCTACCATGCACATCAGGAGAGATCTTTAGTATTGATTGAACCAGCTCAACCAGTAAACATCAACATAGAAGAGAACCCAAGGATCATACACCTAGCTGAGTCATTATCTGAACAAGAGAGAATAGAATTCATGGAATTATTCAAAAGAAAGCAGATAAACTTTGCTTGGTCCTATGCAGACATGCCTAGGTTGGATCCTAATCTTATCATGCATCATCTTTCACTATCTCTAGGAGCTAAGCCAGTTAAACAGAAACTGAGAAAAATGCACCCACATATAGCATTAATGGTCAAAGAGGAACTAAATAAACTACTAGATGTGGGGTTCATCAGAGCCATCGATTATCCAGAATGGGTTTCTAACATCATACCTATTTCCAAGATGGATAAGCAGATCAGATTATGTAACGACTTGAAAGATCTAAACAAGGCTTGTCCAAAAGATGACTTTCCTCTACCAAACATAGATATCATTGTTGATCTAACAACAGGGCACACCATGTTATCATTAATGGATGGGTTCTCTGGCTATAACCAAATAAAAAGAGCACCGGAGGATCAGCACAAAATAACATTCACATGTTTGTGGGGTACCTATTGTTGATGCGTCATGCCATTCAGACTAAAGAGTGAACATATCAACTGGAAATGACTACGATCTTTCATGACATGATGCACACCATCATGGAAGATTACATTGATGATATCCTAGGTAAGTCACTCACCAGAGAAGGAGATCTTCAAGTCTTGGACAAGATCTTCATGAGACTAGAGCAATTTAATGTATGGTTAAATCTAAAAAAGTGTGTTTTCAGAGTCACATCCGGTAAACTCCTTGGATATATCATATCAGCTAATGGAATAGAGGTGGACCCAGCCAAGGTAAAAGTAATCATGGAAATGCTACCACCTAAGAATCTGAGTCAGTTGCGGTCTCTACAAGAAAAGTTGCAGTCCATTAGAAGGTTTATCTCTCAATTGGCAGATAAGTGCCATCCATTCACACATCTCTTACATAAAAACATTCCATTCAAAAGGGATGACATGTGTGAGCAAGCTTTTCAGCATCTAAAGGAGTATCTAATGAACCCACCAGTCTTGATGCTACCAATTTAGGGTAAGCCAGTACTTCTCTATATCTCAGCTACACCCACAACTCTTGGAGCTCTGCTAGCCCAACAGAACTGTGAAGGAAAGGAGAAAGCAATCTACTACATCAACAGGACACTGGTAGGTTATGAGTTGCAGTATACACCAATTGAAAGATTATGTCTTGCAGTTGTCTTTGCTTCACAAAAGTGGAGACACTACATGTTCTCACACTCTATCAAGCTAGTGGTGAAAATTGATCCATTAAAATACCTACTCAGCAAATCTACCCTAACAAGTAGAATATCCAAATGGGCCATGATACTCAATGCATTTGATATTGAGTATGTAGATAGAAGAGTAATAAAGGGGCAAGTCATTGCAGATCAGCTGGAAGATGCACCTTTGATAGATGATAACCCATTAAGCTTTGAATTTCCAGATGAGTCTATCTTCAACATCACTACCACAGCCTGGAAACTCTACTTTGATGGGTCATATACTCAACATGGATCTGGAGTGGGAATCTTGTTGGTAACACCACATGGAGATACAATCCCTAAGTCATACAGACTTCTGTTTCCATGTACCAATCATGTAGCTGAGTATGAAGTGTTGATGGATTTATGAATCATAGTAAAAACTACTAAATATCTAATAAATTCAATGAAATTGATGCAAATACAATAAACAAAGAGATTACCTTCATAGACCGATTCACCTCGTAGCTTCCATTATTACCTATCTCGTATTGATCCTATGAATGAGCTGAGCTCTCAAAAGTGTGTACTTCCTTGTTGTTGAAGATGACAATAGGATAATGGTTGTAGATGGATTGTGCATTGGAGATTAAACTAACAATGCAACTCTAATGGATGGATAATGGAGATATGGAGACATGATTGGATAATTATGATGATAATGAGGTTATGCAAATGCAATGAGGATACTTTGCCAAAGGCACGTTGGTAGGATTCCTGCAGAGTAAGACTGCTAATGCTTGAGTTATGCAAAATGGGTGTAAGAACCTTGTTTATATAGGCTAAGGAGAGGCTAAATCAAAATGTCAATTGATCCATGACTTGAGTAATTACCTATGACATGTACGGTTGAGGAAGCTTGAGGGAATGTGCGCGAATCAGAAGAGGACAAGTGTCCAAGCTCCTTTCATGAGTTATGGGAGTTAACATAATAGATTGAGGAGTTAACTGAATAGATTGACCAGTTAAGTGGGTTGATTGGAGAGTTGACTGAATTAATTGATCAGTGAACTCAATTGATTGATTAGATAACTGATTTGAATAATGAGTTAATTGATCTTGATTAGAGGATAAATATGACATGTGGGTGAGGGAAATTAGCTAATTAAATATTAAAAATATTTAATTATGTGTGCAACATGGTGAGGTGGAAAGGTGATGTAGATTTATGAAATTTAGGACTTTGGAATAGAGGAATTTGGGATTAATTAAATAATTTGGGATTAATTAAATAATTTAGGATTATTTAATTTAGATAAGACTATAGAAGAATTAGGAATTTAATTAAATAAATTGATTTTATTTAATTATTGGAGGAATGTGAACCATTTAAATAAATTAGGATATTTATTTAATTGATAGAGGACTGTGAATAAAATAAATATTAAAATATTTATTTAATTCAACTTAGCCATTTTTAGGTGTATACATGAAGCACTGGGTATCGACATAAAGATGTCAGTAGATTGGAAGGTTAGGGACCTTCATGTATATGGGGACTCACAACTTGTCATTAATCAAGTAAATGATGATTATCAAACTAAGGACAAGAAGATGATACCATACAAGCGTATGGTGGATGACTTCAAGGAATATTTTGTTGTGATATCCTTCGAGTAGATACCAAGATTAAAAAACAAAGAAGTAGATGCAATGGCTACTATTGCATCCCTCCTTGACATACCTAAAAATCATTCTCGTTATGAGTTCTTGGTGGAGCCAATCTTCCATCCTGCTTATGAAATCCCAGAAACTAGCACCATTTACCACATCGTAGGGTCTGATTCTCCCTTATACGGAAAGGTTTACACCTATCTAAAAGAGAATATCCTACCACCTGACTTATCTAGCAACCAAAAACAAGCATTCATACACCAAGCATCCCAATACACTATCATCACAGACACCCTATATGGACAAGGTTTAGATGGTAGTCTCCTTAGGTGTTTGGATAGTGAGGAATATCAGACTGCTTTGAGTGAAGTACATGAAGGAGTATGCGGGACACACTCTAGTGGTCCTACCTTGGCGAAGAAGCTCATGCGTCTCAGGTATTATTGATCAAGCATGGAATCTGATTCTTATCATTTTGTCAAATGGTGCAAGAAATTCCGCATTCATGGTAATCTGATACATGCATCCGCTCAAGAATTACAACCCTTAATGACACCTTGGCCCTTCTTCCAATGGGGACTTGATCTAGTAGGCAAGATTCACCCTTCATCCTCCAACGGACACAAATTCATTATCATAGCCACTAAGTATTTTACGAAGTGGATTGAGGCCATTCCATTAACTAACATCATGGGAAAACAGATATCCTCTTTCATCCTCAACTACATCATATGTAGATATTGTATTCCATTATCCATTGTCATGGATAATGGATGACCTTTCAAGAATCAGGATATGAAAGAACTCTATGATAAATTCCACATTTAGCATCGCTTCTCCACTCCATACTACCTACAAGGTAATGACCAAGCTGAGGCATCAAACAAAACTATCCTGAAGATACTCAAAAAGACTATTGATGATGCTGGCTGTGACTGGCATATGCAATTGAACCCTACTCTGTGGGCCTACAAAACTAGTATACGCACTCCCATAGGTGTGACACCATACACCCTCGTCTATGTGTTTGAATCCATCTTTCCTATAGAAGTTGAGTTACCTTCCCTTAGGGTATCATTAAAGGGTCTCATAAATGATGAGGAATACAGATTATCCAGGCTCCAAGAGCTAGAGCTGTCAGAAGAATGAAGACAACATGCCTTTAACCATCTTAAGGCATACCAATAGAGAATGTCAAAAAGTCTTCCAGGTGGGTGACTTGGTTCTAAGAGAGAATCCAAGAAATCAGCAAGATAGAGAGAAAAAGGGGAAATTTGAACCTAATTAGTTTGGTCCCTATGTCATAGTTGCTACCTATGGATCATGAGCTTATTAGCTATCAACATCAGAAGGTGAACTGTTTGATGACCCCATCAATAGTATGCACCTTTGAAGGTTCTACACCTAAATAAACCCAATGCAAGGGATGTAAAAAAAATGGTGCAATAAAAAGCAAGTGGTGAAAACCTAGAAACAAGTGCTATTTTGTGATAAACTGCTTCCTCCATCTTTTAGAAAAACTCAACCCACATCCATCTTTCCTACCATATCCATCAAATAATTGCATCCATTCACAACCACCTAATGGTAACCTATCATAGCTTGGTGTTGTTGGCAAGAGATACTGTGTGGCTTCATGAGTGTTGTCATTGATGGCAACAAAGTCTATCCCACACATCTGCAGTACATAATATGCCTATACCGAAAGTCAGATTGAAGACTGTTTTGGTCCAGTGAACAAGAACAAAGTATGCAACAAGGTTCGACAATAAGGTCTAGATCTCTCAGATGGTGTAACTCAGAAAGTTACAGATTTGGATAAGTCAAGAGGGGTATCATGCCTACTATATTCCAGAGATTTAGCCTTCAGTGATAAAGTATGAAAAAGATATGAGCATCTGAGTGTTGGGTTCCAGATAGGCAGAGTAGACAGAGAAAGAACTGACCGGCAAAACATCAAACTTCAATCTAGATGAGTAAATGATGTTGATCAAGCAATTTGTGGAATCATACATTGTTGGCCGACATAATTGATGACTTCTATGTCTATGTTTTTGATACGCATCACAAATCAAGCATGGATTCAGCCGACAGATTAGTAACTTGTAAATATCTTGAGTATTCTTGTTGCTGACTAAGAAGTTGATGAAATCCTTGATGTGAATATAAATACCAGATGGATTCGAGTATGTAGGTGTGTGGTGTGAAGTAGTGATGAGATAAAGTGTGAAGAAAAGCAAAGATAAGTGTGGAAGCAACAATATAAGTCTGGTATGTGACAGAGCAACAACACTAAAGCAGAGGAAGAATGAAGTGCATCAGATCAGTATATTGTGTCTAACAGGAACTGAACTCTACCATTGGTAGATGCCTCTCATCAATACAAACATCTAATTTCCTTTTGTAAGTTCTTGTAGGCAGTGTGCCTCTTGTGAGCAGTGTGCTTAGGCAGTGAGCCCTAATTGGCAAGTGCCATTTTGTACTTCTTATTCTTTTAACAGAGAATACAATCTTGGGTTAGTCACCCCTTGGTTTTTCCCTTAACAGGGTTTTCCACGTAAAAATTCTTGTGTTATGTGTGTTGATTTCATTTCTGTTCTTATATGCTTATATGATTTGATGTTGTATTGTTTATTAAGATAACAAAAGAAAAAGTTAAAGAAATTTGAGATAACTGATTCACCCCCCCTCTCAGTTATCTGCCTTATTTCCAACAATTGGTATCAGAGCTAAGTTCCTCCAAACAGAGCCTAACTGCTTGAGGAAGATGTAGGATTCTCAATGGATATGTATGGTATGAAGGAACAACTTCAGTCTGCCCTAGATGATCTCAAACAACCCCACTCTGAAGTCAATAACTTGAGAGAAAGACTCAAATAGGATGATGATTTCATAAATGACCTAAAAGAAAAAATGAGTATCTCTGTGAAAAAGAGAAAGGAACTACTTCAAAAATTAGCAAGTCAGAGTGAAGCCAATGATATTAATGAAGATCTGGATGAGAAAAACAAGCTATGTGAGAAGTTGTCAAAAGAGGTTATTATGGTAAGGCATGAGATGGAATCAGGGGTTATGAGATTCACCCAAGAAATTGAAGAAAAAAGGAAAATTGAAGATAATCTAAAACAATCCTTCAAGGAGAAGACAGAGAATTGCCACAAAATGGATAGAATAATCAGGCATCTTGAATCTGATCTTGAAGAAGCTAGAGATAATGAAGAACAACTTGAGAATCAGATAGACACTCTTAAACAAAGTCTTCAAACAACAAATGAATACAAAGAGAAATTTAAGATAAGCTCAGTCCAACTTGAAGTTCTTCTTGAAAGCCAAAAGAGGGTAGATGATAAGCATGGCTTGGGATATGAGAAAGATGAAAGCTCCAGATCCAGTCAGAAGAACTTTGGATTAGGAAATTAAAGAAACATGCCTAGAAGACCTCTGGTAAGGAAACCAAATGCTCAAAGATATCCATCCTTCAATGGATACTACTTCAATTGCAACAATTTTGGTCATAAAGCAACTTAGTACAGAAGGAGAATGAATTAGGCTAATCCATCCTTCTCCAGACAATGTTTCAAACTGCAAAAGGTATGGTAACAAATCTCATGAATGCATAAATATGCAAATAAACAATTCATTCAATGGTAGATGTTTTGCATACAATAGAATGGGACATATGGCTAATCAATGTAGATCAAGAGGATATCAATCAAATATGCAAAGAAATGATGTTTGTTACAATTACAATAGATCTGGTCATATTGCCAAATTTTGCAGAAGTAAAAATTAGGATAAAAAGGGTCCGGTGCATCATAGTCAAAAACAAGATAAGGACAAAGGTAAAGTGAATGCGGATGAAGTTAAAAAGGAGATGAGAAAGATTTGTGTGAAGAAGAGTATAGAAGATATTGGGGATGGATCCGCACCTGAATTCGGTGCTGATATTCCTTCTGGAAACTAAACAGATGAGCTTTGGCTCAGGGGGAGTCATAGAGAAAAACAAATTCCCCTAGCCAGTTAATTAGTTCCTAAATTGGCACATGGAATGCTGCGGATTAAAGGTTTCTTAGAAAAATATCCAAATAACCCTCGGTAAAAATATGATAGATCTGCATGGAGTTTTGCTAGAGTTTAATTGCTCAAGTTGATCCAATTTGAAAACCATCAGATAAAGCAGGATTCTCACAGATAGATACGGTATGATTCAAAATTAAAATATTTTGATCTACAGACCCATGGTATGATTGAAGAAAAGAAGATACATTGTCAATCCTCACTAAAAATGATTCTAAGTGCAACTCAGTGATTCGAGAAGATCTCTCTGTGAATAGGGCAACCAGATAACTTAAGTTGTGCATTTATTGCAAAAGGAAATTAGGGTTTATGAAAGGATAAAAGGGTTCTTTCACTCATCATTTGTACATTTGCATTCAAGAAGAAGAAAATAAGAGCTCTGCATCAAATTTTCTACAACTTTCTCAAAGATCAACTACAAAATCCAATTCAACCAGTGATTTGTTCTGGCTCTTATTTTGAACCCTAGAGCGTAAAAAGAAACTCCCTTATAAATCCCTAGAAGTTGATCCTTTAGGCACATTTTCTAGAATTTTGTATGGGCTATTGCACATAGAAGATGTTAGAGTCTATATCCATGCCAAAATTGAGGAATTTGGAGACTCCAAGTTAATGGACATCTATCACAAACAACTAATAGATGAGAGTTTTAAACTCAAACCTCAATACAAGGCCCTCCGAGACAAATACTTCAGACATTGCCTACACTTTCCCTATTTTACTAAAGATGATTGGGTTTGGTATGTCCTTAGTAGAATGCATGATAATTTCATGTGGTTAATGAGGCCCTTCAAGATAACAAAAGATGTCATCAGGGTAGTAACTGGACTGCACTCATCTGGTGGGTTACCTGCACTCAAATCTATCAAGAACCAGACAGTAACTGAAGCCACTAGATCTAAGTTTGACAAGAGAGAAATGACCATAGATGACATCACAGATCCGGATGTCAAATTTGCCTCAATGATAATTGGGTATAAGATCTATCATTCTAGTAGGGAGAATTTTGTGTCTGGGACTACAATATATGCAACATATCAGGTGTTAAGGGAAAATGCAAACTATGACCTATGTGATCTTCTCTTAAATCAACTGTTAGAAAACCTGTAGAAGATCAAGAAGGATAAGAAAAACTCCTTTAAGTATAGTTGTTTAATACTGTGTCTATTTTTCTATTACATGAATGGGCTACTTGGATCAAGTGGTTGGGTTTGGCAAAATGACAAACCAGTTGCAATACAGATCAAAGACTATATGTATTGACTTGGTGATACTAAAGCTCAAAGCACTTCTCTCTGGGGTTACTTTAAGAACTTCCAAAGCATGATGCAAGCCAAAGAGAGGATACCTCAATCCATAGTTGAGAAATACAAGGATACAATGTGTTTCATGGTAGATACTGATTAATGCCTAATGGAGGTAGTTGAGCCCATAATAGTTTGGATAATGCCAATGGGATACGAGGTCAATGAGAAAATCTTGGAGCTACATATTCAACACCTATTGAGCTAGCCTAATGACCCTGAGGTAGAAAGGTTTGGAACCTTTCAAGAACTAAGTGTAAAAATACATATTGAGCTAAGACAACCAAAGATAAAGAGGAAAGTTAGAAGGGAAGTTGAGGAAATTGCCAAAAGATTTGGCATATCAAAAGAGGCAGTAGATGCAAATAGAGAGAAAATGGAAAGGGCTAAGAAAGAGAAACAAGAAGCAGAGAAAGGAAGTGTTCCAGTTGAATCCTCCTCCTGGACTAGATCCTCCAAGAGCTCTGCACCTACCACTCTTAAGAGCTCAAGAGCCTCCAAACTGGAAATCAAGACATCCAGAAAGGGAGAAAAGAGAATGAAAACAAAATCCACAAGGTCATACACAAGTCTCAAGGATGATGAAGAAACAGATTTTGATGAGGAAATTAAGAAAATGAAGAAAAAGAAGAAAACATCCAGGGAATTCTCTACCAGTAAAAATAAAGAAGAAAAGGCAAAAGAATTTGTTGAAAAGCCCACTATTTCAATTGATGATATCATTAAGGCAGTCACTGTGGATGGGAATTTGCAACCAGTAACATAATTCTATGATGAATATAGTGATACTGACAAGAGGATCTTGGAAGAAGCTATAGTCAGGTACTTGAATATTTACAATAAAGCATTCATTGAAATTATTTCATTGATTCCCAAAATTCTAGAGAAGGTGCTTGAACTAAGAAAAGAGAATGCAAAAGAAAAAGACTTAGACATTAGGGAACATATAGCAATTCAAATCTATCCTTCTATTACTCCAAAGTAAATGGACATGATCTTTAAGGATTGTAAGGATAAATTCTGGAGCAAAGCAAGAATGAATAAACTTATGCTTGGATAAACTAACCAAGTAGCAAGAGAAACAAAAGATATCCTCCAGAATGACTTCAAAAGATTCAATCTTCCTATTATAGAGGAAACAGATGAAGAACCTTCTACCATGGATGTTGAAGGATTAAATGTAACCAATGAAGAATCTTCTAACAAAAATGTAGAAGGGTCAAAAGAGACAGATGAAGAGAAGTCTGAGGACTTGGATTCCTCTGTTCCAGAAGAGGAAGCTCATGAAGTAGTAAACACAAGTAACATCTCTCCTTTGGACCCCACTATAGACATTCCAGATTCAGGAGCTGAAGGAGAAGAAAGAAAAAAGGAAAAAGTGAGTCAAGAAGAGGAAGTAAAGGGAAAAGAAGAAGAACAAGTAGAGAAGAAGAAGACTCAATCTCTGGCAAGAGACATTGTAGAGGCAATAAAGAATTTCTTGAACAAAGAAATGATGGAGATAGATGAACCTAAGCTATTTCAAGGACCTCTAAATTTTGACTCTCTCTCTCCGGTCCAGAAAATGAAAATAGCATCTTTTTCTCAAGCCAAAGCAAAAGAAAAACTTCTGAAATCTCACATGGAAGATTGTGAGCTATTGAAGATTGCATCCGAGATGCTGGAAAAGATCATGCCATCATTTCAAAAGGATCCTTCATCCTCTCTATCCAGTAACTTGAAATCTCTGGTAAATTATGTTAGCACTCATTTTGAATCTTTAGAGAAATCGACAGAAGCAAAGGTCCGGAAGGAATTTTTGGGAAAAAGATTATCTAAAGTATAGGGACTCATTACTAATGATAGGAGGACCCTAGACATTGGAATAAAGAGCCTTGAAAATGCTCTTAAAGATGGTGGGGACATGTACAAATTTTGTCTATCTTGGCCCAAAGTGACAGAGGATATTGAAAAGAAGGTGAAAGAACAAGAAGGTAAACTGTCAAGTTTATCTTAGAATTTTGATCCCCTCACTACATCCTTAATGAATCAAGAATGCCAGGCCATTGTCATTTTAAATGAAATAAAGAGGCTGGACAAAGAAAAGAAGAATATAATAAACAGGATGAGTGAACTCAGAGGGATAATTATCCCTAAGTTAGAGGCAATGCATGAGGCCTTAACAGATGCTCAAACCATAGCCTGGACTAGTGATCCAGCAGATTTAAGAAGGGTAGAAGCATATGCATTTTTGTTGAGTGGTCACATCTCCATTTTGGACAGGATGAAGTAGAGTTGGGCCACAGAGTTTGTATAGTTGAAGGCCACTTTTGTGGATATACTCAAGTATATGTAAGTATAACATGTATATATACTTATGCGGCCATGTATAGGTTAATTTTTACAAATTTTGGTGTGCAGATTCTGCCCTTTGCCATTGATGTCAAAGGGGGAGTGAGGAGTAGTGAAAAATGTGGAATCCAGCTAAGAGGGAGCTCTGGTAAAACAATGCATAAGACAGAGCATCAGCCAAGGGGGAGTTTACTACGACACTTAGCCATTTTTCACTAAGTGTTACCATCAATGCCAAAGGGGGAGATTGTTGGCAAGAGACACTGTGTGGCTTCATGAGTGTTGTCATTGATGGCAACAAAGTCTATCCCACACATTCATAGTACATAATATGCCTATACCGGAAGTCAGAATGAAGACTGTTTTGGTCTGATGAACAAGAATAGAGTATGCAACAAGGTTTGACAATTAGGTCTAGATCTCTCAGATGTTGTTACTCAGAAAGTTGCAGATTTGGATAAGTCAAGAGGGGCATCATGCCTACTATATTCCAGAGATTTAGCCTTCGGTGATAAAGTATGAAAAAGATATGAGCATATGAATGTTGGGTTCCAAACAAACAGAGCAAACACAGAAAGAACTGATCGACAGAACATTAGACTTCAATCCAGATGAGTAAATGATGTTGATCAAGCAATTTGTGGGATCATACATTGTTGGCTGACATAATTGATGACTTCTATGTCTATGTTTTTGATAAACATCACAAATCAAGCATGGATTCAGTTGACAAATTAGTAACTTGTAAATATCTTGAGTATTCTTGTTGTCAACTAAGAATTTGATGAAATCCTTGATGCAGATATAAATACCAAATGGATTCCAGTATCTAGGTGTGTGGTGTGAAGTAGTGATGAGATAAAATGTGAAGAAAAGCAGAGATAAGTGTGGAAGCAGCAATACAAGTCCGGTATGTGATAGAGAAACAACACTAAAGTAGAGGAAGAATGAAGTGCATCAGATCAATATATTGTGCCTAACCGGAACTGAACTCTAGCATTAGTAGATGCCTCTCATTAGTTTAAACATCTGATTACCTTTTGTAAGTTCTTGTAGGTAGTGTGCCTCTTGTGAGCAGTGTGCTCGGGCAGTGAGCCTTAATTGGCAAGTGCCATTTTGTACTTCTTATTCTTTTAATAGAGAATACAATCTTGGGTTAGTCACCCTGTGGTTTTTCCCTTAACAGGGTTTTCCACGTAAAAGTCCTTGTGTTATGTGTGTTGATTTCATTTATGTTCTTATATGCTTATATGATTTGATGTTGCATTGTTTATTAAGATAACAAAAGAAAAAGTTAAAGAAATTTGAGATAACTGATTCACCCCCCCTCTCAATTATCTGCCTTATTTCCAACAGGTGCTCTGTCACCCTTATCACCTTATCCAATAAGGTCATCCAATCTTATCATTCTATCATTCTATCACAAGTCCATTGTTAGTATCACCAGTATCCCAAACTATGTTGCCTCTGCATTATCACATACGCAAGGCCATCATTGATGGGCCCTTGAGGTTTCCCTTTCATCTGTTTCCCTAATTCTATCGTAAACCTTTACATATCTTCCATTCATCCATTTACTAGTGTCAGCCTTCAAAGTTGAACTATGTTGCCTCTACGTCGTCATGTAGGCAAGGCCATTTCTCAATCAGCCCCTGAGGCACTAGGTCAGTCCCTTAGAGCCTACTTCTTTATGTCTATTGTCAGTTCATCCATGATAAATCGATCCTTTACTTGACTAGGAACAATTCCTTAACCTAGTTAGTGAATTGGATTTTTGAATGCTACAACTTAGAGGATAACCTATCGGATCATGGTTTTATCACTAGATGGCAAGCAACATAGAAAGCAAGCTTTGAACATCGTCTTGACAAAGAGACATCAAACTAAACCTGACAACACCAACTTGCCTAAAACTATCAAACATGACTCTATCAGTTATTGCAAGAAAAATATTTCTATGGAAAGAAGGTTTAATGGTTGTTTAAGTCTTATATCTTGATTTTTGTTCTTAGGTTTCCTATGATACTCAAAGATGTCAAAAACTAGAGGAGCTACGATGGGAGCATAATTATTTTATTTTGTTTGTTGTTTGTGGGTTTATCTTTAGTAATGTGAAGCCTTGTCTAAAGACATGATCAACATAATGATTATCGAGAACATTAGAGGTCTAAACATGAAATAGGTGTGATCCTTATCTGTTGATATGCAAGTAATACTTAGGTCATCTTAGTTCAAGTATACTTAGATGCTTGTATTAACTTGCTAAATCAAAATCCATGCAAACAATGCTTAGGTCATCATGGTTTAATTATACCTAGATGCTTGTATTTTCTTACAACATTTTAAAAGCTCAATGATGAAACAAAGTACTTCAAAAACTTGTACAAGAAGATGACAAAATCCATATCCATACATACCAAATTGCATTCCATTTCATTATAAGCATTTCATCATTATCAAAATTCCAAGTGTCTCATGATCTAGGTTATCCATTTATCCAAATCATTTCATCCATTAACTAAATCATTCTTCTAAATTATATTTCATTATCCAAATCAATTCTTCTAAAGTGTCTTGTTATTTTATGATTGAGTATACTTGGCATTAATAAAAATAAACCATTTTTGCATATCATAATCATGTCCATAATCATAGAGGCATATCACTGTTGGCAAGAGACACTATATGGATTCATGGTTGTTGTCATTGATGGCAACAAAGGTCATCCCACACATCCGCAAGTCATGATGTGTCTCTACCGGAAGTCAGAATAAAGAAAGTTGTGGTCCGGTAAAGAAGAACAGAGCATGTGGCAAGGTCCGACAGATTGGTCCGGACCTCTCAGAGGAAGTGTCTTGGTGCAGTGCGGATTTGGGGAAGTCAAGAGGACTACCTTGAGTGGTATATTCCAAGGATTTAGCCTCCGGTGATGGACAAAGAAAAAGATATGAATGGTTGAGTACCGGATTCCTGAGAGACAGTGAAAACAGAGGAAGAACTGACTGGCAGAGTATCAGACTACTTTCCGGATGGGTTACTGTTGATGACAGAGGTTGTGAAGGCATGAATCATGTTTGGCCGACATGATTAATGATATCTACAAGTATATGCTTGATCCGCATTGCTTGGTGAGGAAGGATTCAGCCGACAGAATGAGAGTTTGTAAGAAACTAAGACTGTTCCGGATGCCGACCAGAAAGGTGATGAAACTACTTGTGCGGATATATATAGAGGATGGATTTAGTTGTGAAGTATTGTGTGGGTGTGGAGAGATATGCGAATAAGTCCAGAGAAAGAGCAGAGGTAGCAAAAAGGATCTGGTATGTGAAAGATAGCAGAACAAAGAATAGAGGAAAGATGAAGTGCAGCAGATCAGTGTACTGAGCCTAACCGGAACTGAACTCCAGCATATGCAGATGCTTCCAATCAGTTCAAGACTGTGATTATCATCACTTTGTAGACAGTGTGTCTTCTTGTAGGCAGTGGGCCTCTTGTGAGCAGTGTGCTCGGGCAGTGAGCCCTAATTGGCAAGTGCCATTTTTGTAATTTCCTATTCTTCTAACAGAGAATAATTCTTGGGTTAATCACCCCGTGGTTTTCTCCCTTAACAGGGTTTCCACGTCAAAAATACTGTGTCATGTGTTTCTTACTTCATGGTTAATGTTTTGTGTTTGATTTTATGCTGCTTCAATTAAGAGGAAAGTTCAATAAGGGAAATAATTAGGATAACTGATTCACCCCCCCTCTCAGTTATCAACAATTGGTATCAGAGCTAAGTTCCTCCTAATAGAGCCTAACAGCTTGAGGAAGATCTGGGATTTCAAATGGATGCATATGGTTTAAGGGAGCAACTCAAGACTGCCCTTGAGGATCTTGAACAGTCAAATTCTGAAGTCAGTGAATTAAAGGAAAGACTCAAACAGGCTGATGAATTCATGAGAGAATTAAAAGACAAATTAAGTCTCTCTATGAAAAAGAGAAAGGAGCTACTTCAACAGTTGGCAAGACAAAGTGAAGAAAGCAATACAAATGAGGAATTGACTGAGCAAACCAAGTTATGTGAAAAGTTATCAAAAGAAGTCATTATGTTAAGACATGAAATGGAATCAGGAACTATAAAGTTTACTCAAGAAATTGAAGAAAAAGAAAGGATCCGGTAAGCCCTCCACAGGCCAAGACAAGGAGGAAATGGCAGAGGTAACTGTTGAAAAGCCCACTCTGTCACTAGAGAGCATAATCAAGTCGGTCACGGTGGATGGAAACCTTCAACCAATGACTGAATCCTATGATGACTTCAGTGAGGCAGACCAAAAGACTCTGCAGGAAGCCACAGTTAAATATCTGAACATATACAATAAGGCTTTCATTGAGATCATATCTCTCATTCCTAAAAGCCTAGAGAAGGAAATGGAAGTAAGAAAGAATAATGCTCATGCCAAAGATCTTGAGATCCGGGAGCAGATAGCTATTCAGCTATATCCTCAAATTGATCCCAAGACAATGAACATTATCTTCAAGGACTGCAAAGATGAGTTCAGAAGCAAAGCCAGGATGAATCAACTCATGCTTGGTGAGACTGACAAAGTGGCTCAAGAAACAGAAGAGATCCTCCAGAAGGCCTTCAAAAGGTTCAATCTTCCTGTTGTAGAGGACTTAGGTGCAGAAACAGCTGCTGATTTGGAATCTTCTGTTCCGGAAGAAGTGAGCCCTGAACAGACAAGTGAGGACTTGGGACCCTCTGCTCAAGAAGAAGTGGCCCATGAACAAGTTAGCATCTCTCCTCCGGTTTCCCCTACAGTCTCCGGATCCAAAGAAGAAGAGCAACTACAGGAGAAGGAAGCAGTGGTGAAAGACAAAGAGGTTGACAGTTCTAAGACTGCAGAAGAAAAGAAACATCTGTCTCCGGCAAGAGACACTGCACAAACTGTTCAACAATTTTTGAGTAAAGAAACTCTAGAGATTGATGAACCGGAGCTTCTCAAAGGTCCATTTGATTTTGACTCTCTCTCTCCGGTACAAACAATGAAGATAGCTTCATTTGCAAATGCCAAGGCAAATGAAAAGCTCCTGAAGTCTCATATGGAAGACTGTGAGTTGATAGAGGCTGCTTCCGGAATACTTGTAAAGATCATGCCATCAATCCAAATAGATCCGACAGCCTCCACTTCCAGTAATCTAAAAACCTTAGTCAGCAGTGTTGATACACATTTTGATTCTTTAGAAAAATCAGCTGAAGAAAAGGTCCGGAAGGAATTTTTGGATAAGAGATTTTCAGAGATATTAGAATTAATCTCTAAGGATAGGAAGATTGTAAGCATTGGAATAAGGAGCTTAGAGAATGCTCTTAAGGATGGCGGTGATATCTATAAATTTTGTATATCCTGGTCAAAGGCAACAGCAGCATTTGACAAGAAAATAAAAGAGGAACAGGATAAGCTACAAAGCTTATCTCAAAGTTTTGATCCTCTCTCTTCCTCTATAATAAATCAAGAATGTCAGACTATTGCAGTCTTGAATGAAATAAAGAATCTTGAGAAGGAAAGGAAGAACATCACCAACCGGATGGGAGAACTTAGAAGGATTATAATCCCTAAGTTGGAAACCATGCATGAGGCCATCAGTGATGCTAGGACCACCGCCCAAACAAAAGATCCGACAGATCTCAAGCGGGCAGAAGCGTTTGCATTCTTGTTAAGTGGTCACATTTCAATTTTGGACAGAATGAAGCAAAGTTGGGCTACCGAAATGATTCAATTACAGACATCCTTTGCAGACATTCTTCAATATATGTGAGTATGTAAATATGCGGCTAAGTATAAGAAATTTTTGAAAATTTTGATATGCGGACCCTACCCTTTGCCATTGATGTCAAAGGGGGAGTGAGGAGCAGTGAAAAATGAGGAATCCAACTAAGGGGGAGTTCCGGAAATTGTATATAAAGATAGAGCATCAGCAAAGGGGGAGCATAGTGAAAACACTTAGTCATTTTTCACTAAGTGTTGCCATCAATGCCAAAGGGGGAGATTGTTGGCAAGAGACACTATATGGATTCATGGTTGTTGTCATTGATGGCAACAAAGGTCATCCCACACATCCGCAAGTCATGATGTGTCTCTACCGGAAGTTAGAATAAAGAAAGTTGTGGTCCGGTAAAGAAGAACAGAGCATGTGGCAAGGTCCGACAGATTGGTCCGGACCTCTCAGAGGAAGTGTCTTGGTGCAGTGCGGATTTGGGGAAGTCAAGAGGACTACCTTGAGTGGTATATTCCAAGGATTTAGCCTCCGGTGATGGACAAAGAAAAAGATATGAATGGTTGAGTACCGGATTCCTGAGAGACAGTGAAAACAGAGGAAGAACTGACTGGCAGAGTATCAGACTACTTTCCGGATGGGTTACTGTTGATGACAGAGGTTGTGAAGGCATGAATCATGTTTGGCCGACATGATTAATGATATCTACAAGTATATGCTTGATCCGCATTGCTTGGTGAGGAAGGATTCAGCCGACAGAATGAGAGTTTGTAAGAAACTAAGACTGTTCCAGATGCCGACCAGAAAGGTGATGAAACTACTTGTGCGGATATATATAGAGGATGGATTTAGTTGTGAAGTATTGTGTGGGTGTGGAGAGATATGCGAATAAGTCCAGAGAAAGAGCAGAGGTAGCAAAAAGGATCCGGTATGTGAAAGATAGCAGAACAAAGAATAGAGGAAAGATGAAGTGCAGCAGATCAGTGTACTGAGCCTAACTGGAACTGAACTCCAGCATATG
This sequence comes from Cunninghamia lanceolata, assembly GCA_027924645.1. Classification (NCBI taxonomy): domain Eukaryota; kingdom Viridiplantae; phylum Streptophyta; class Pinopsida; order Cupressales; family Cupressaceae; genus Cunninghamia; species Cunninghamia lanceolata. Next base: position 16,422,914 of record BSBN01000757.1, read on the forward strand.
CAGATGCTTCCAATCAGTTCAAGACTGTGATTATCATCACTTTGTAGACAGTGTGTCTTCTTGTAGGCAGTGGGCCTCTTGTGAGCAGTGTGCTCGGGCAGTGAGCCCTAATTGGCAAGTGCCATTTTTGTAATTTCCTATTCTTCTAACAGAGAATAATTCTTGGGTTAATCACCCCATGGTTTTCTCCCTTAACAGGGTTTCCACGTCAAAAATACTGTGTCATGTGTTTCTTACTTCATGGTTAATGTTTTGTGTTTGATTTTATGCTGCTTCAATTAAGAGGAAAGTTCAATAAGGGAAATAATTAGGATAACTGATTCACCCCCCCCTCTCAGTTATCAACAATCACAAACATGATAAACCATAAATGTATATCTTTTTAGGTCATTAGGTTACATAAACATTGTAAATCATAATTGTCTATAACAAGTATCATATAGTCATCTCATCCATCCATATGAGTCTCATACATAGAATATATCATTGAAAAATCACAAAAACATAGAGTGCATAATCATCAACATATCTTACATAATTACACATACAGATATACATTATAGGTTTTCATTAATACTATAAGAATGTAAACATCAAAAACATGTAGAAATCATCACATGTAAAATCATCGCATATAGAAACATTATCAAGTCCAATGTAATCATCATAGTATCGCATCATCGGGTCCAACATAAGCATAATCATCAAAACATCATAGCATGAGTAATGTCCATCCATAATCAATACATCATAACATAGTCCATCAAACACTAGATCATATATATCATCATCATCAAAAGAATAATAATGGCCAAGTGTACAATGATATCAAAAAATAATACATCTTGAAATGTCCACAATATGGTGCATACAAAATATTGTGACAAAATGATACAAGTCTCTAGGAGGCACTGCTTCCTAAATGTGCCGACTGCTATGGCTGATCACTGCCTGATGGCCTTGCACCTGGTGGTCCCCTAGGTGGCTCCATAACTCCACCATTCTCTGTGAATGTCTATCGAGACCTGCTACGGGAGCTTGAGTGGAAGTTACCTACTCATTGCTCTGGAGGCATTGCCTACTCATAGAGTGACCACTAGTAGAATATCTCCTGGCCAACCCTCACCATCTCTACCATTGTTTGCCCTGTGAGACCCTATCCCACAATCTATTGTACCTACTCAAGAAGCCCCTCCACCCTGGTATACCACTGGATAGCGGTATCTTTCTCCAATCTAGCAGTCTGTAGCTTACCCTGTAGCTGGTGATCTGTCCTTGCATTTTCCCTAATTGTGTCTATTGCTGAGCCACTTGGGCTCGTAATCCTATAATCACCCATCATCCTATCCCTATTCAGGAGGTTGTACAAGAGGCTGTATCTGTCTTTGTAGTACCAACTGTGCCTTTTGGGCTAGATCTCTGTCAACTCGTTGTCTCACCCTCCTACCATCATCATCTACGTCACTGCCACCTCCACTGTCATCACCTCCACCTCCACCTCCTCCACCACCTCCACCATCATCACCCCCACCCCTACCACCCCAGCCACCTCATCCTCCTCACCACCTCCATCATTCTCAAGGCCCCTCATCATCCTCCTCCTGATCATCTAGTACCAGGGCCTTCTCTCCAAGTCCTGAATATCACATGAATGGGTGTGCAGCAAAGTAGTCGACATAATCCTGTGTCATGCTAGCATCCACAACTGCTCACCTCATCGGTCATGGCTAGTAAGGAATCTGCAAGAACTCTACCCGTGCCTACTCATAAGAAGCAACATGACCCCATTGAGGACGCTCTTTGTGCATCTTGGCAAAGATGGAATTCCCCTGGGGCATCCCCTGGATCCTGCCAAACTACTCGTACACACGAGAGATGATGTGCCTCTTAGGTATATAGGGAGTCCTCCCTATCAACCATCTGGTTTGGAAACAAAAGGTATCTCTGAGGCATCCTCATCCCATACCTCACAACTTATGTAGGGGTACCACACAACTGAGTCGACATTGTGAAACACACGCCACCAGTAATCTAGCTTTCCCAGCTTGGGCTGAGAAAGACTCTCCTATCCATAACATATAAGAATATGGTTGATGTCTTCCCCGAGTGCCTATACCAATCAGACGTGTAACTATAATGTGGCACCATGCCCATATCTATAGAAGAGACACTCCACATGACAAATTAGAGGATCCATCATACACAAACTGATGTAAATCATGATAAAGATGGGCAAGAAAGCACACACCCCAAGCATATCAGGTGTGCTTTATAGTAATCTACTCTAGAGCTCTCCCCTATCCAATAGCAAACCTGTGTGACCTCTTGTCAGGGTACAATATCCCTCAAATCAATCCAGTAATAATCGATAGAAGATGCTCATAGTAGGCAACCATGTTTGCCCAACTGATCTTTGTGCCATCAATTGTCTCGTCATCAAAGACTCGATGGTACTCATCCAGCCCAACCCCAGTTTGAGACTCATACTCTACAAGCTCTCCATCGATAAGAATCCATAGAATATGATGTACATCCTCCAAAGTCACAATGATCTCCCTAGTAGGAAGATGGAATGTCCCATCCTCACTGTGAATTAGCTTAGTGAGCACAGTCAGCATGCTGAGATTAGCCCAAATCTTGGGCAAAGCAAACAAAAGATGAACCAGACAATCCAAGAATCAGGCAATCAATCTCTATCAAGTATGGTCTAAGTACCTATGTCACTAGAAATTGTTCCTGAGACATAAGTACAACATTAAGCTTCTCCTGCAATTAGCCAAACATGCATTACTCAAACAAAATTAGCGAAACTACAAATCTATTTATCAAACATCAAGAACTTAGCTATTTTTAATAGGAAATCTATCCTATCATCTCTCCCAAGATTCTATCAATCTCATAGATGACCTATAAGTTGGTGAACATCGATCATGATGTTGACTTTATGAAATTGCTAAGTATTTTGACTATCTAAAATAGATGTGCAGTTTTGTTAAATCATATGCGCAGATTCAGGGTGAATGTGCAGCATCCCCTTCTATTTGCATAGGACAATTCAATTGCACAGATTCTGGAGTCAACTGCACATATTTACAATGTTTTCACAGAATCATTGTAAATGTGTAGGAACCCCCTTTATTTGCATAGCTTTTTCATGGATGCGCATATCCATAACGTTTACGCAGCATTATCGTGAATGTGCATCATCCCATTGTGAATTTGTAACATTACAATGAATGCACAGTTCTATCCTATGTTTGAAAAATTAAGATGTTTGTGTAGATTCTTGAGGCGTTTACATAGAATTGCGGCATTTGCACTGATTCACGAGGCAAATGCGCAGGATCATTCTTTCGGTGCATTTACAAAACCTATGTTTGACCTATCTTTTTGACCACAATAAATGCACCTAAGCTAAATTTGTAGGTGTACTTACTGGTGGACTGTACTCTACTAGATGGTTGAACTGTCACATCCTCTCGAAGTGGTGCAACTCAACTGGAATTTGCCCAATCGTGGCTGACTGTTGTTCACAACTATACTCTGATCTCCTCTAAACTCTCTAGAAAAGACAAGTGTACAAATGACTAGGAATGTGACCCCAGACTCCTATTTATAATGCATTGAACCCTAATTGGAGGTGTTTAACCTTGTGCATGCTGGGGCATGATTTGCATCAAATTTCTATTCCATGTCAACCAATTTCTTCATCAATGTAACCTGTCATTCAACCTTTCTCATCGTGAGATTGTCTGTCATCCTGTCATCACATTCTTCCTATCTAATCTCCTGAGGGGGCATCCTATCATCATTAACTTGTACCAGGGGCAAACTGGGGCATGTATCAAAATCATGTAGAAAATTTTTATTCTTTGAAACAATGTGATAAAACACATTATCTCAAAGAGGGGCAAAATGTATACACCTAAAAATGGCTAAGTCAAATTAAATAAATATTTAATATTTATTTTATTCTCATTCCTCTATAAATGAATAAATTCAACAATTTATTTATATGATTCACATCATCATAATTCTACAACAAATCAATTTATCAATTCTTCTAATATCATCCCTAATTAAATAATTCTAAATTATTTAATCAATCATCATATCCCAAAGTCAAAAGTCCATAATTCCACATCATCCAATCCACCTCACAATCCACCTCATCATGTTGCACACATAATTAAATATTTTAATATTTAATTATCTATTTATCCTCACCCACATGTCCTATTATTTCTCCAACCATCCCTATTCTCATGAGCATGGTCTCTCCATGTCATCTTGGTCAAAATGCACCTTGAGACACTTGTCCCATAAGTCCCTATATTCCTTCCAACCATCCTACAAACAAGCTCTCCTTCTTTGACCTTCACTCTATGGTCTTGGTGAGCCTCGTGACATGTGGCCTCATGTCACACCTTTCTCTCCACCTTGTCAAGGTGAGATGAACATCTTCCATATTTTTCTCCCCCATCTCAACCAATTTGATCTCCACCATACACATCAGAAGACTTCTTCTCCACCGTTGAGATCATGACACTTGGAATTGGCCCCTCCTTGGCCTATAAAAGGAACCCTCATTTGCTCATTTCAAAAATCCAAAGAACTTTTGTAATCTTACTCTGTAGAAATTCTAACAACATCCCTTTGGCAAAGTATCCTCATTGCACTTACATAATCTCATTATCATCACAATCATCCAACCATGTCTCCATATCTCCATTATCTGTCTTCATAGAGTGGCATTGTTAGTTTAATCTTCATTACATTATCCATATACAACCATTCTCCTATTTTCATCTTCAACAACAAGGAAGTACGTACTTCTGAGAGATCAACTCATTCATAAGATCAATACGAGATAGACAATAATGGAAGCTACGAGGTGAATTGGTCTACAAAGGTAATATCTTTGTTTATTGTATTTACATCAATTTCATTGAGTTATTGGATAGTAAGTAGTTGAATATTGTTGTTCATATTTCCTCTAACAATAGGCATGGTAAGCAATGGGCTAGAGATAGCCATTGGGAATATAACTTTGCTTCTAGTATTGGCAAGGAAAATGGTGATGTGTCCCTAAATGAATAGAAACATGTGTAACTATATAAAACACTAGAGTAATCATATGCTCCCAAGATGGCATCAAGATCACCAGAACATAATGGTAAAGGTAAGACAATTCATACATTGTGGTGAAATAGATCTATTTGCATGGAAAATTATACCATTGCAATGTGACCAATAGTCTGGGGAAGGTTATGGTGTCCTTAATGTGAGTCCAAGAGCTCATAGGGGAAGACATGACGAGCCTAGTGATATGACAGTGAGATGTATCAATGATTGTTATGGGTGGATGAATGATCATAGCAATGTGTATCTACCCCAATAATAAGGTTAAAGATGGCCCTTAGTGGCTAGGTCATGTCATGTGGTAGTTTGAAATAGGTAGTTGAATCAATAGGTAAGGATCTAGGTGTATACATGTAATATGTGTCTTGTCAATATTTCTTCTACTATCTTAATTGATTTTGTACTACATTATTAGGGATAGGGCATAGTGAAAAATTAGCATCTATGGTTTATAAGTATCCTAGGATAAATAGGTAAGGATCATGAATGATTTTGATCATCATTATGTGTCATGGGTCATTTAAATGACATCAATGCAAAATAAGGGCTATAATATAAATTCATGATGGTAAAAATACTTCAAAAATCTTAGTAGATCATCTATCACTATCAATCATGTGTATCATCATCAATATGATTACTAAGGTTCAAAAACAAGAATTTTAAGACTCATGGCTTGTGATTTCTTGTTTAGAGTAAAAAGAGGGAAAATGAGGTTTTTGGTTTGTTTCAAAGTTTTATGTTGATCCTCATTTCACCACTAAACATTCAAGGACATTCAACTGAGTAGAGAACTCTACTACAGATCTCCTATCACTTGGAACATAGGGGAAGATTGGAATTGTGTGAATTTGTTGATCAATTAAGTCCAATTATGCCTAAAACCCTAATTTTGTAAAATAAAAAACAAACAGATAAATCATGGAAAATGATCGCACACAAAGTTATCAAATGATAACCAAATACATACCAAATTTTGAAGTTTGGTGTGCGGAAAAGTCAGGGACTAATGAGTGGGCGCCCAAGTCCAATGTGCTTGTTTCTATCAGGATATCTGAAGAATGTTGCAACACAATCCTGCTGTCACAGAGATTTCACTGCTTCAAAATCTGGAGGACTAATGAGCAGGAGCCCTAGTCCAAGCCCTAGTTTTCTTCTCTGCTCTGTACTTCCCACAGTCTGTAATGCTTCTCTACAACTCCACTTCTTTTGCTTCTGAAACCTATAACCTACAATCACAGAAAAGTGGGTTGGGGGTTGTGGTGTTTAGAGGCTTCCGAACACCATTATCAGATAAAGAGTGCACATCCCTATGGGATAGAGGCAAAATCCAAATGATAAATGATAAAAAATACAATAGATATCACTTTGAAGTGTAGATCTCACATAAATGAAGGCTCTTCAATCACATGAGAAGATGAAGTCAAATCTGCAATCACAAACACAATAACAATGCTTTGCTCTTGCAATAATGAATACCTTGAAATCACAAATATGCCTAAATTTTGCAATCCTCTTCTTCTAGTTTACAAATGAATCACTAAACATGCTTATATATGCAAATAAACAACTTACCACCAATAAATTTGTAATTCAAACTTGAGGTGTCGGCATAGGACCTAATAACGGTCATATACGTGACACATGAAAATAGGTCCTAACCTAAAATATGGTAGGACTAGGGTGCGGGTGCCCAAGTCATCCCCCTATTTCAGGTAGGAATTATCACAAGAACATCCCCTAGGTCCCATTTGTCATAAAACTTAGGGTTTTCTTCACCAGAAGTCATCACTAACATACAAGATGATCTAAATGTATTCTAAAGGACTCGGGAGCTAAACCTTAGAAAGGAAAAGCCCCCAAGGGGACATTTTCTGACATAACATTTAGCCCCCACTTTAATGTATGTATAAACACAAGGCCAATACATGCATTAAAGTATGGTCAACAAACATACCAAACATGCCAAGCACGAAGAATGCATGCCAATCACAATGAAGATAGTAATAGGCACAGAAAATGTAGAGAAGATAGTAATAGTCATGTAAGACATGGAGAAGACAACATTGAAGACACACAAAACATAGTGAATATAGTGAATGAAATGATTTTTTTTTTTCATTTTCTCATATATATGAAATGTAAATGCAAGTACAAGGAAAGTAAACACACAACCCAAATGCTGGAGGAGTTCATCGCCACCAGTCTTGAAACTACATAATGGGCAACAGACATGCCAAACAAATCTCAAAGTGTAGGAGGAGCTCATTGCCACCAGTCTTGAAACTACACTTGAGAACAAACACACCATACAAATCCCAAAGCATAGGAGGAGCTCATCACCACCAATCTTGAAACTATGCTTGGGAACAAACACGCCATACACACACGCATGGAAGACATGGAGAAAACATGACAAATAAGTGATAGAAGAAACCTATTACTAGGTTCATATCTATCTCAAGCACATTACAGGCACACACCAATGATTGTGCTTCACCACAAAAATCATCGAAGACATGATTAAGGGTTAGGATAGTTTCAGATCTGCTCCCTGCCTGCTCAAAGGACTTTTAGAAAATGATAGGATGTGCAATCTCCTTGAGAAATACACCATCCCTGCCTCCACAGAGGGCTTAAAATAAAAAGGATATGCACGATATCCCACCTCTGCAAAGGGCTTAAGTGATTGCAGTATAAAAAGAAAGATGTACACTCACTCGGAGATACAACATCTCGCCCCCATAGAGGGCTTCAAACATGCCTTTTTAGTACCAAAATCATTAGATATCTTACCTTATATATGCCCCCACCTTAAGGTGGTTGATATCATGTAACAATATCAAGCATGTTAAGGTAGAGAGAAAACACACAAAGGAACATGAGCTCTCACAAAGTCCATGCCCCCTAGAGGTGACATGTACTTTATGATCACCAAATGTTCCCACAAACACATAATTTCCTACAAGAAAAGGTGTTAGCATCACTATAATCATGATAAACAACAATGCATGTAATCATTCACATAAAGAGCCGAGGAAAGCAAGATCCAAGATAGACAAAGTGCATGGAGTAGCAGTATTGTTATGTTTTGTTAGTGCGATAAGACAACATCAAGATATCACATGGAGTGATTCTACTAGCCAAGCGTTAGATTATATATATATATATATATATATATATATATATATATATATATATATATATATATATATATATATATATATATATATATATATATATATATATATATCAACCCCATCATCATGTATGGACTAGGCCAAATTTTTTATTTCTTGCTGAAGGGACACTAGGTCCATATCAATATAATATGTTTTTCATCATCCTCTAGCTAGATAGAACCGCTAGAGGAAGGTAAACAATAAATCAAGAGAGAAGTACATGTGCCTTAGGGACAATCACATAGGAGGGTACCACAAGTCACCAACTACAATGTTATGTCCTCAAGACACAACACACAACAATGGAAATAGAGGAGAAGCAATATAGAAGAATGATGATACAAATATAAGAAGGGTCACAACAGAGGCAGTCTCCTAGTATCCTTGACCTTAAAAGAGAATCAAGGGTCATCCTAGGAGGCCTAAACAATAGATAACATAGCACAGGGGAAACACAACACAAGAGGGGAGGTCACATAAATGAGCCGATAATTTTATGACATAGGTGACCACCAAGGTAAGAAATACTTACTTATAGGGAAAACCTAATTAAAGGTTGTCAATGATCAAATCATCATCTTCCCACTCTTGAATGTTAGAGGAAAGTGGGACATAAGGTACCATAGCCCAAATTTTATTCTTATCTTCAAGTTGTCGATTCTTAAGATCTTGGTTTGATTCAACGTTAGGTGAGATGTTTTCTTGTTGAGATTCATTTTGTTGGGTAAAAGCTTATCTTCTCTTCCTCCTTTCTCTTGTGTGTCTATTTCTTCTTGTCTTACCATTTATCTCTTTTGAAATAGTGTCTTTTTCTTCCATAGGTTTTTGTGTTTTGGAGGAGGAAGCACCATGGTCAAATCTCATTTATTTCAGTGGAATGTTTTGCTCATGACGACTACCTCCCGATCCTTGTAAGGATAGAAGGGGAGGAGCCTCAGCATATGGTCCTTATCCTTTTGGTCTAGGATTCTCTTCAAATGTTGGTTGTTCATCTCTTATTGTTTCTTGAATAGAAGGACCAACCACTTGATGTAATAATTATGTTTTGTAGTTTCTATAGCCCAATAAGTTAAAATCTATTCGTGGCTTCCGTTCTAGTTCAGATCATTCCCAAAAGTAATCTAGGCTAAAGTATTGTCTTGTAACCAAAGGTTTATACCTATTGTGAGGGATAGTATGCACTTGTCCATTCAAAGGAAATTTTACACAATTATAAATTGTTGAAGGGACAACTTTCATAGCCTTTAACCATGGGTGTCCTAATTTTATGTGAAAAAGATCAAATATGAGGACAACATCAAATAATTGTTCTATGGATTCATCAAATACTGTAACCAATAAAGATATATTCCCAAAAGTATTTATAAAGGTTCCCTTATGTGTCTTAATCATCATGTCTGAAGGGTCATAGAAGCCTTGTATCAAACCATGTGAATAAAGGAATTCTTTCATTGCCACATTAATCATGCAATTAGGATCAATAAGGGTTCCATCTACAAGATTTTCCATTATCTTCACAGTGATATAAAGAGGTCCTTCAATGTCTCCAATTGTTCTATCATGAGGTGCAAACACAATTTCGGGTTCAGGGACTTTTCTTTTCATGTAAGGTCCAGGAGGGAACCTAGTGTTATTTTTGTGATTAGAATCCATGTGTATATGTTTTCAAATCAATGTGAAATTAGATTTTTAAAATCTTTTCAAAAGTTATGTAAGAAACAAGTGCAAAACTATATGTGAAAATGACCTAAAATGCTTGATTTTTTCAAATTTTTTTGATGCAAACGAATGAAAGAAGAGGTGTTGTAAGGAAATTTATGAGGGAAAGAAAATAATATGTCTAATATCAGTCCAATAAACCAACAATATCCTTCACAACACACCTTTAATGCAGATCTATAATGATGATAAGCCAAAACCTAGTGAAAATACACTAAAACATGCAAGTTTTCACCAATTTTCAATGTAAAGGCCCAATAGAAAGGGTGTTGTAAATAATTTTAGGAGGGGAAGTAGATTATAACCTTGATAACAACCAATTAATGCAGAAAAATCCTTCATAACACACCTATGATGCAATTCTAGAGAGACGATAAGGCCAAATCTAATGAAAACGCAAGATTTTCAAACCTTAGACATGAAATTTTGCAAGAAAGCCACTCTGATTAAACACTATAGTTAGAAATTAGTCCTAATGAGTGTTTAGAAAGGGTAGTAAAATTTGAAAGAAGATTTTGACTACAAACCCTAGCTAATGCAAAACTAGGTTATATGAAAAAAATGCACAATTTCAAGCAATTTTTAACAATTTCATCATGAAAATGCAATGTAAATGAATGATAAATGATGAATTTCTGTAAATTAAATCAGTTCTGATGATAATAATAGAAATAAAATGCCCACCTATTCAAATTGTTTGAAAATGCAAGCTAAAAATGCCAAATTGTTTTCAAAATTTTTTTTTTTTTTTAATTTTTTAAATGCAATAAGATAAAAATGAAATGAATGAATGAAAGTTTGAAGTACAACACTTAGAAAGGTGCAAAATTAATTAAAAACATAGGTTCACCAAAATGTTTAGAGTAAAAAGAGGGAAAATGAGGTTTTTGGTTTGTTTCAAGGTTTTATGTTGATCCTTCTTTCACCACTAAACATTCAAGGACATTCAACCAAGTAGAGAACTCTACTATAGATATCTTGTCACTTGGAACATAGGGGAAGATTGGAATTGTGTGAATTTATTGTTCAATTATGTCCAATTATGCCCAAAACCCTAATTTTATCAAATCGTAAACAAATGGATAAATCACAAAAATGATCGCACACAGAGATATCAAATGACAGTTCCAAATCAATACCAGATTTCAAAGTTTGGTGTGTCAAAAAGTCAAGGACTATGAACGGGCACCCAAGTCCACTGTACCTATTTCTGTTGGGATCTCTGAAGAATGTCTGCAACACAATCCTGTTGTCACAGAGATTTCACCACTCTGGAATCTGAAGGACTAATGAGCAAGCACCCTAGTTGAAGCCCTAGTTTTACTCTTTTCTTTGCACTTCCAATAGTTTGTAATACTTCTTTGCAACTCCACTTCTTTCACTTCTGAAACCTGTAACCAGCAATCACAGAAAAGTAGGTTGGGGGTTGTGGTGTTTAGAGGCTTGCCTCAGCCAAGCCCTGGAGAGACATTCAAGTCTTCCAAACACTGTTGTCAGATAAAGAGTACATATCCCAACAGGATAGAGGTAAAATACAAATTATAAACGATAAAAAACACAATAGATATCACCTTGAAGTGTAGATCTCACATAAATGAAGGCTCTTCAATCACATGAGAAGATGAAGTCAAATCTACAATCACAAACACAATAATAATGCTCTGCTCTTGCAACAATGAATACCTTGAAATCACAAATATGCCTAAAGTTTGCAATCCTCTTCTTCTAGTTTACAAATGAATCACTAAACATGCTTATATATGCAACTAAACAACTTCTCACTAAGAAATTTGTAATTCAAACTGTTGGCAACACAGTCAAGAGACACTGTAGATTGGGTAATGTTGTCATTGATGGAAACAAGGCAAATAGAGCATGATGGAGCTAAGGATGATTGGGAACTCAATTTAGAACAAACTGCATACAAGGTTTTGGTCCAGACACAAAAGTCTAAGGCAAAATGGCTAAGTATTGACAACACATAGTTAGTAGCAGAGAATCAAGTGGTATGTTGATAACTGAGAGGGGGGGGGGTGAATCAGTTATCCTAATTATTTCCCTTATTGAACCTTTTTATTAATTGATGTAGCATTGAATCAAACACAAAAACATTATCATGAAATAAGAAACACATGACACAGCATTTTTGACATGGAAACCCTGTTAAGGGAGAAAACCACGGGGTGATTAACCCAAAAATTATTCTCTGTTAGAAGAATAGGAAATTACAAAATGGCACTTGCCAATTAGGGCTCACTGCCCGAGCACACTGCTCACAAGAGGCCCACTGCCTACAAGAAGACACACTGTCTACAAAGTGATAAGAATCACAGTCTTGAACTGATTGGAAGCATCTGCATATGCTGGAGTTCAGTTCCGGTTAGGCTTAGTACACTGATCTGCTGCACTTCATCTTTTTTCTGTTCTTTATTCTACTATCCTTTCACATACCGGATCTGTCTTGGTACTTCTGTTCTTTTCTGCACTTATTCGCATATATCCTTTTTACATACACACCCTTCACAACTAAATCCATCCTCTATATATATCCGCACAAGTAATTTCATCACCTTTCTAGTCGGCATCCGGAACAGTCTAGTTTCTTACAAACTTTGTTCTGTCGGTTGAATCCTTGCTCACCAAGCAATACGGATCAAGCATATACTTGTAGATATCATTAATCATGTCGGCCAAACATGATTCATGCCTTCACAACCTTTATCATCAACAGTAACACATCCGGAAAGTAGTCTGATACTCTGTCAGTCAGTTCTTCCTCTGTTTTCACTGTCTCTCAGGAATCCGGTACTCAACTATTCATATCTTTTTCCTTGTCCATCACCGGAGGCTAAATCCTTGGAATATACCACTCAAGGTAGTCCTCTTGACTTCCCCAAATCCGCACTACACCAAGACACTTCCTCTGAGAGATCCGGATCAATCTGTCGGACCTTGCCACATGCTCTGTTCTTGTTCACCGGACCACAACAATCTTTATTCTGACTTCCGGTAGAGACACATCATGACTTGCGGATATGTGGGATGACCTTTGTTGCCATCAATGACAACAACCATGAATCCATATAGTGTCTCTTGCCAACAATCTCCCCCTTTGGCATTGATGGCAACACTTAGTGAAAAATGACTAAGTGTTTACACTATGCTCCCCCTTTGCTGATGCTCTATCTTTATATACAATTTCTGGAACTCCCCCTTAATTGGATTCCTCATTTTTCACTGCTCCTCACTCCCCCTTTGACATCAATGGCAAAGGGTAGGGTCCGCACACCAAAATTTTCAAAAATTTTCTATACATAGCCGCATATTTACATACTCACATATACTGAAGAATGTCTGCAAAGGATGTCTGCAATTGGATCATTTCTGTAGCCCAACTTTGCTTCATTCTATCCAAAATTGAAATGTGACCACTCAACAAAAATGTAAAAGCTTCTGCCCGCTTGAGATCTGTCGGATCATTTGTTTGGGCGGTGGTCTGAACATCACTGATGGCCTCATGCATAGTTTCCAACTTAGGGATTATAATCCTTCTAAGTTCTCCCATCCGGTTAGTGATATTCTTCCTTTCCTTCTCAAGATTCTTTATTTCATTCAAGACTGCAATAGTCTGACATTCTTGATTTATTATGGAGGAAGAGAGAGGATCAAAACTTTGAGATAAGCTTTGTAGCTTGTCCTGTTCCTCTTTTATTTTCTTATCAATTGCTGTTGTTGCCTTTGACCAGGATATACAAAATTTGTAGATGTCACCGCCATCCTTAAGAGCATTCTCTAAGCTCTTTATTCCAATACTCACAATCTTCCTATCTTTAGAGATTAATTCTAATACTTCTGAAAATCTTTTATCCAAAAATTCCTTCCGGACCTTTTCTTCAGCAGATTTTTCTAGAGATTCAAAATGTGAACTAACACTGCTGACTAAGGTTTTGAGATTACCGGAAGAGGAGGCTGTGGGATCCTTTTGAAAGGATGGCATGATCTTTTCTAGCACTCCAGATGCTACCTCCATAAGCTCACAGTCTTCCATGTGAGATTTCAGCAGCTTCTCTTTGACTTTCTCATTTGCAAATGAGGCTATTTTCATTGTTTGCACTGGTGACAAAGAGTCAAAATCTAATGGTCCTTTTAGCAGGTCCGGTTCATCAATTTCTACAGTGGCTTTACTCAAAAATTGTTGAACAGTTTGTGCAGTGTCTCTTGCCGGAGACAGATGTTTCTTTTCTTCTACAGTCTTGGAACTGTCAACCTCTTTATCTTTCACCCCTGCTTCCTTCTCCTGTAATTTCTCTTCTTCTTTGGATCCAGAGACTGTAGGGGAAACCGGAGGAGAGATGTTTGTCTGTTCAGGGCCCACTTCTTCCGGAACAGATGATTCCAAATCCGCAGCTGTTTCTGCACCTAAGTCCTCTACAACAGGAAGATTGAACCTTTTGAAGGCCTTCCGGAGGATCTCTTCTGTCTCTTGGGCCACTTTGTCAGTCTCACCAAGCATGAGTTGATTCATCCTGGCTTTACTTCTGAACTCATCTTTGCAGTCTTTGAAGATTATGTTCATTGTCTTGGGATCAATTTGAGGATATAGCTGAATAGCTATCTGCTCCCGGATCTCAAGATCTTTTGCATGAGCATTATTCTTTCTTATTTCTAATTCCTTTTCTAGGCTTTTAGGAATAAGAGATATGATCTCAATGAAAGCCTTATTGTATATGTTCAGATATTTGACTGTGGCTTCCTGCAGAATCTTTTGGTCAGCCTCATTGTAGTCATCATAAAATTTAGTCATTGGTTGAAGGTTTCCATCTACCGTGACTGACTTGATTACACTCTCTAGAGACAGAGTGGGCTTTTCAACAGATACCTCTGCCATTTCATCCTTGTCTTGGCCTGTGGAGGGTTTACCGGATCCTTTCTTCTTCTGCTTCTTTATTTCTTTTACTCCCTCATCTGACTCTGTTTCCTCTTCATCCTTTTGGCTTTCATAAGCCCTTGTGGCTTTTGTCTTGGATCTTTTACCGGATGCCTGGACTTCCGGTTTTGAACTTTTGGTTGTGGGAGGTGCAGATCTTTTTGATGATCTGGTCCGGGTGGGAGTTTCAACCGGAACACTTTCTTTACTTTTCTCTTCTTCCTCAGCCTTCCTCCTCTTTTCCTGGCTGGCATCAAGTGCCTCTTTTGAGATGCCTAGGCCTTGAGCAATATGCTCAACTTCTTTTCTTACCTTTCTCTTTATCTCCGGTTCCCTAAGTTCTACATGTATCTTTACACTCAGTTCCTCAAAGGTTCCAAACCTTTCTGCCTTAGGATCTTTGGGCTGGCTTAGCATGTGTTGAACATGCAGCTCTACTATCTGTTCATCCACTTCATACCCCATGGGCATGATCCAGACAGTCCTTGGCTCTACTGCCTCCATTAGACACTGATCTGTTTCTACCATGAAGCATACTATGTCTTTGTACTTTTCAACAAGGGATTGGGGTATTCTTTCTCTTGCATGCATCATGCTTTGGAAGTTCTTGAAGTATCCCCATAGAGCTGTATTTCTTGCTTTAGCATCCCCAAGTCCATGCAAATAGTCTCTGATTTGGATGGCAACCGGTCTGTCATTCTGCCATATCCATCCACTAGATCCGGGAAGCCAATTCATGTAGTAAAAGAAGAGACAAAGGATCAGATTGCCATACTTGAAGGAGTTTTTCTTGTCCTTCTTGATCTTCTGCAGATTTTCAAAGAGTTGGTTTACTAGAAGCTCACACAAGTCATAGTCTGCATTCTCCTTTAACATTTGATAAGCTGTGTAGATTGCAGTTCCCGGTACTGAATTTTCCCTGCTAGAGTGATAGATTTTGTAACCAATTATCATAGCTGCAAATTTGACATCCGGTTCAGTGATGTCATCAACTGTCATAGCTCTCTTGTCAAACTTGGATCCGGTTGCATCACTGATTGTCTGATTTTTGATAGATTTGAGAACAGGTAATCCACCGGATGAGTGCAGACCGGTTACAGCCCTAATTGCATCTTTGGTGATCTTGAAGGGCTGGTTCAACCATAGGAAGTTGTCATGTACTCTACTTAGTACATACCGGACCCATTCATCTTCTTCAAAACAGGGGAAATGAATGCACTGTGCAAAGTGTTTGTCCCGGATGGCTTTGTACTGAGGTTTGATCTCAAAGGAGTCATCTATCAATTGTTTGTGATAGATATCCATCAGTTTTGATTCTCCAAAGTCTTCAAGATTCGCATGGATGTAAACCCTAATATCTTCCGTATGCAATACACCATGAGGAACACTAGAGAAGGCTCCTAGTGGATCTACCTCTAATGATTTGTAAGGATGTTTCTTGAATGTGGGGCGAGGTCTATCAGAGATCTTAACTATATTTGGAGTAGCCATTCTTCAAAGATTTGCAGTGAGATAATGAAAACGGAGAATACCTTATGCGCCTTCAGTTTGCACGGAGTGGTTGGATTGATTTCTTTATGCAATGACTTCGGCAGGAGATCTTTGGTGTGCTTGAAGAATCTTGTTGCAGAGCTCCACTTTTCGCTTCTTCTTGAGTGCAGAATGAGCAAATAATTTTTGAGAAATCCCTTATATTGCTCCGCAAACCCTAATATCTATTTGCAATAAATGCTTCACCTATATTATTCCGGTTTGTCTTGTCCGGATAGCCTGGAGTATCCCGGATCAGTCCTGATCTATGAACATCATGCGGATCTTTCAATCATGAATAAATCGAGATGACACATAACAAGAACATCCCAAACACTCTGTCCAATCTGTAGAATAAGATAGTGCACTTCCGGATCTCTCCGGACCTTTTAGTAATCCTCTGTCATACCGGAGCATCTCCCGGAACAGGTCTTACTTGATCGATCACAGCTTCTTCATAACTCCATGCGGACCTCTGAAATCTTATCTGGATCATCTCAAGACTTATATATTTAAACCCTTTACTCCGCATCTTGTGCCACATCCGGCACCACTTGATTGGCTGGGGGAACAGGATTTTCTTTGAGTCTCCCCCTAAGCCAGAGCTTACTTTTTAATTTCCGAAAGAAATATCAGCACCAGAGTCTGGTGCGGATCCAATCTCTACATTCTCTGAACTTTTCTTCACCCAAATCTTGCTCATCTGATTCCTAACTTCATCCGCATTCATCTTTTGTTTACCCTTGTCTTGATTCTGATTATACACCGGACCTCTTTTGTCCTGATTCTTGCTTCTGCAGACTTTAGCATTATGACCGGACCTATTGCAGATTTGGCAAATAACATTTCTTTGCATATTTGACTGATATCCTCTTGATCTGCATTGATTAGCCATATGACCTACTCTATTGCATGTAAAGCATCTACCTTTGAATGATTTGTTTACTTGCATATTTCTGCATTCATGGGATTTGTGTCCATACCTTCTGCAGTTGAAGCACTGTCCGGAGAAGGATGAATTAATATGATTCATTCTCTTTCTGCACTGATTAGCTTTGTGACCAAAGTGGTTGCAGCTGTGGCAGTATCCATTGAAAGATGGATATCTTTGAGCATTTGGCTATCTTACCAGAGGTCTTCTAGGCCTGCTCCTTGGATTTTCTGATCCAAGATTCTTTTGACCGGATCCGGAGCTTTCTCCTTTCTCATATCCCAAACCATACTTGTCATCTATCCTCTTTTGACTTCCAAGAAGAACTTCAAGTTGAGCAGAACTTATCTTGAATTTCTCTTTATATTCATTTGTTGTTTGAAGGTCTCTTTTGAGAGAGGCAATTTGATCCTCAAGTTTTTCTTCATTATCTTTGGCATCTTCAAGATCAGATTCAAGATGTCTGATAATCCTGTCCATCTGGTGGCATTCTTCTGATTTTTCTTTAAGAGATTGTTTTAGATTGTCTTCAGCCTTTCTTTTTTCTTCAATCTCTTGAGTAAACTTTATAGTTCCTGATTCCATTTCATGTCTTAACATAATGACTTCTTTTGATAACTTTTCACATAACTTGGTTTGCTCAGTCAATTCTTCATTTGTATTGCTTTCTTCACTTTGTCTTGCCAACTGTTGGAGCAGCTCCTTTCTCTTTTTCATAGAGAGACTTAATTTTTCTTTTAATTCTCTCATGAATTCATCAGCCTGTTTGAGTCTTTCTTTTAATTCATTGACTTCAGAATTTGACTGTTCAAGATCCTCAAGGGCAGTCTTGAGTTGCTCCCTTAAACCATATGCATCCATTTGAACTCCCAGATCTTCCTCAAGCTGTTAGGCTCTATTAGGAGGAACTTAGCTCTGATACCAATTGTTGATAACTGAGAGGGGGGGGTGAATCAGTTATCCTAATTATTTCCCTTATTGAACCTTTTTATTAATTGATGCAGCATTGAATCAAACACAAAAACATTATCATGAAATAAGAAACACATGACACAGTATTTTTGACGTGGAAACCCTGTTAAGGGAGAAAACCACGGGGTGATTAACCCAAAAATTATTCTCTGTTAGAAGAATAGGAAATTACAAAATGGCACTTGCCAATTAGGGCTCACTGCCCGAGCACACTGCTCACAAGAGGCCCACTGCCTACAAGAAGACACACTGTCTACAAAGTGATAAGAATCACAGTCTTGAACTGATTGGAAGCATCTGCATATGCTGGAGTTCAGTTCCGGTTAGGCTCAGTACACTGATCTGCTGCACTTCATCTTTTCTCTGTTCTTTATTCTGCTATCCTTTCACATACCGGATCTGTCTTGGTACTTCTGTTCTTTTCTGCACTTATTCGCATATATCCTTTTTACATACACACCCTTCACAACTAAATCCATCCTCTATATATATCCGCACAAGTAATTTCATCACCTTTCTAGTCGGCATCCGGAACAGTCTAGTTTCTTACAAACTCTGTTCTGTCGGCTGAATCCTTGCTCACCAAGCAATGCGGATCAAGCATATACTTGTAGATATCATTAATCATGTCAGCCAAACATGATTCATGCCTTCACAACCTTTATCATCAACAGTAACACATCCGGAAAGTAGTCTGATACTCTGTCAGTCAGTTCTTCCTCTGTTTTCACTGTCTCTCAGGAATCCGGTACTCAACTATTCATATCTTTTTCCTTGTCCATCACCGGAGGCTAAATCCTTGGAATATACCACTCAAGGTAGTCCTCTTGACTTCCCCAAATCTGCACTGCACCAAGACACTTCCTCTGAGAGATCCAGATCAATCTGTCGGACCTTGCCACATGCTCTGTTCTTGTTCACCGGACCACAACAATCTTTATTCTGACTTCCGGTAGAGACACATCATGACTTGCGGATATGTGGGATGACCTTTGTTGCCATCAATGACAACAACCATGAATCCATATAGTGTCTCTTGCCAACATGGTATTCCTCCACAATTGATGGTCATTAGGTATGTTATTTAGAATTGTTTAGAGATACTATGTTCAAGATTACAAGTCTTGATGACTTCCAGAACTTAAGTAGTGATTGGTCTAAGTCTGAGTGAACTCAGTTAAGTTAGGAACAGTGCAGAGTGCATGAGTATTTTGGTCCACATTTCTCCACAAGTGATTCTATTAGTATGTAATTTTGATGTAGTATGTATAGGTGTTAGAAGTATACAATTGATGAGTTACAAAGTCTGAAGTGATCCAAAAGATTGTCTATAAAACTCCAAGTTCCAACAGTTGGTTTGTCAGTACTTCACCAAGGCAAAAGAGTTAGTTCTGAGTTTCGCATTTCACAACATAAGGACATCATGACCTACAGTTGGTAAGATATGATATGTGAGGTATGAGGAATGGTTGATGTGATTATTTAATTCTCATATGGTTTGCAACTTAAGAATTTTGGTTTGACAGATGATTAAGTCAAGCATGTTTTGAAGAGACAAGTCGACGGGTAGTTAGATCTTTATGTAGAGAAGGTACATTGCTTGAATAATAAATCTAAGTAGTTATATGTGTGGTGCTGACTTGTATGAAGATTATACAATGATTGTTTGGATCCACATTACTGCTTGTACACTTGATCAAGCCGACAAGGTAGAATACATTGTATACACGCTTCATGTCTGGCTTGCCGACCTGATTATGAGATGAATCTTGTTGTGGATATAAATAGTTGATAGATTGAGGTATTGATGCGACAATAGAATGTGTGGTGTATGAAAATCTGAAGTATGAAGGATTATAAGTAGAGTGCAAAGCTGAAAACGTGATCAAGGGCAAAAAATAGAGTATATGTAGTTAAATTGAGAAGTAGGGCAGAATAAATGAAGACCTTTGAATCTATGTATTGAACCTTCAATGGAACTGTAATCTAGCATATGGTAGATACATTTACAATAGTTCATCTTCTAGTAGTAAGCCAATCCTTCTTCTATCTTATTTTCTCTTAGCAGTAAGCCTTTGTGCAGTGAGCACTTCTTCATAAGGCAGTGAGCCCTAAGGCAATGAGCCTTCTTG
Source organism: Cunninghamia lanceolata (assembly GCA_027924645.1). Classification (NCBI taxonomy): domain Eukaryota; kingdom Viridiplantae; phylum Streptophyta; class Pinopsida; order Cupressales; family Cupressaceae; genus Cunninghamia; species Cunninghamia lanceolata. The sequence goes on from BSBN01000757.1 coordinate 16,443,449, forward strand.
TAATTCAATATTGTCCTATCATAATATATTGTGAGCTAACACTCACCATGGTTTCTCCCTTTTGGGTTTTCCATGTAGAAATCTTGGTGTCCATGTGTTATGTGTTTATGGTTTCTATTCTTATGCTTGTTATTCTTTCATGTTATTAATTTTGGAAATTAGATCAATAAACAAGTTAAGAAGTGCTTTTGCGGAATACTGATTCACCCCCCACTCAGTATTCCTTACTTTCAACAATTGGTATTAGAGAAAGGTTCCTTGGAAGAAGCCTAACAGCTCAAGGAAGATCTGGGAGACTTCACTCATGGAAGCTAGGAGATTTGGGAACTTCTCAAACAATGTTGAACTGGAAGCAACTCTTATTGATCTTGAAAAATCTGAAGTAGAAATTAGGGTTTTGAAGGATAACATACAAGAAGTTGATGAATGTATTTTAAAGCTAAAATAACAAGTCAAGAGATTCAAATAAAATACAAAGAGGTTAGTGAAAAATTGATATCAGTAAATGAAACCCTGGATGATTTAAAAATAGAAGTTATAGAAAGAGTTCAAGCAGAAGAAGATCTAAATCTAATGGTAAAAAGCAAGTCAGAAGAATGTTTCAAGCTTGAAAAAGAAGTTGTGAGCCTGAAATCAAACTTGGAAAAAGCAAAGAGCTATGAAGGAAAGTTTAAGATAAGTTCTACAAAACTTGATGAGATGATTACCAGTCAAAAGAGTTCTAATGAAAAGCAAGGTTCAAGATTTGAGAAAGGAGAAAGTTCAAATTTAGGACAAGCAAATACTGTGTTGAAGCAAAATAAAGACAACCAGTTCAAGAATCAAAGAAGAAGACCTAGAAGACCTTCGGTCAAACAACCAAATGCACAAAGGTACCCATCTTTTAATGGCCATTGTTTTAATTTCAAAAAGTTTGGTCATAAGGCTACTCAGTGCAGGAGTAGAATAAATCAAAGTCAAAATGTTTCATCATTCTCTAGTTAATGCTTCAATTGCAAGAAAATTGGACATAGATCAAATGAATGTAGAAGTTCGGTAAGAAATAGCTTTCACAATTCAAGGAATACCCAATCATTTAATGGAAGATGTTTTGCATGCAATAGATTTGGACATATGGCTAATCAATGCAAATCAAATCCAATCAATGGAAGGAATCAAGCACAAAGGAATGTGGTATGCTACAATTGCAACAAGTTTGGACATGTTGCAAGATTTTGCAGAAGAAAGAATGTGAAAAGAAACCACTATGCTGAAGAAAAGAAAACAGAGTAGAAGAATGATAAGGGAAAATAAAAAGTTGATCTAGTTGAAATCAAGATGAAAATGAGGAAAGTCTGGATTAAGAAAGATGTTGACAATATCAAGGATGGATCCACACCAGCTTCTAGTGTAGATACTTCCTCTGGGAAGTAAATTGGGAGCTCTAGTTCAGGGGGAGCTGTGTTGAAAATCCAAAACCCCCATTCAGAAAGTTAGTGCTAGAATTCAGCACTAATGTATGATGTGAAGTACTTTAAGTAAAATCCTCTGAATGAAATTCTGGTAGAAAAAGATCCAATGTAGAGCAACTTAGATTGACTGTGGCTGACAGAGAAGTGTTTGACAACTTTTTGAAAGACCATGATCTCAAAAGCTCTTAATAATGAATTCAAAACAAAGAAGAGAATAAACACTCTTATGGGAGGTGACATTGAAAAAGTAGTAAAGGAGACTGAAGAAATCATCTTGAGAGTTCTAAGACAATTTCATCTCCCAACAATCTATGACAATGATGAAACAAATTTTGGAGATGATACATCTTCTCTATAAACAAATTTGGACCAAGGGTTAGTTGACAAATTGGCTAAAGAAAAGGAAGCTCCTGCTATAGTTATTGAGACTAGTTTCCCTCCGAAACAACAAACAAGTGACAAGAAAGGAATGGAGAAGACTGAGAAGATAGATAAGGCCAATGATCAAGAAGAGAAACAAAATAGGGAAATCCTTGCACCAAAACAGAAAGATGGTGAAAATGAAGCTATGGATTTAGATGCTCAGGAGCTAAACCAAGAAGAATAATTCTCTAGTATAGCAAGAGACAATGTAGAGACAATTAAAGACTTTTTGGAGAAAGAGAAATAGGTCCTGGATGAGTTGGAATTTTTGCAAGGACCAATAAACCTAGACTCAATGTCCCCTGTACAGAAATTTAAACTGTTATCAATTGTGCAGGCAAAGGTACAAGAAGAAATTTTGAAGTCTCACATACATGAAAATGAACTGATTGGTGAGGCATCCAACATTTTGGAGAAGCTGATGTCATCATATTAGGACACTTCTTTGTCTTCAATAAGTCAACTAAAAGGACTCATAAATTATGTAAGTGAGCATTTTGAATCTTTTGAGAAATTTGCTGAGACAAAAGTAAGGCAATAATTTGATGAGAAAAGATTAAATGAGTTGAAGACTATGATAGTAAATGACAAAGCTCTGCTAGACAATAAAATGAAGGCATATAGAATGTTATCAAAGAAGTAAGTGACCTATACAAATTTTGCTTATCTTGGCCGGAAGCTACAAAAGAGCTAGAAGAAAAGATAAAGGATCTAAAACTACAGCTAAAAAATATTTTTAAATCATTTGATCTAGCAGTTGAGTTGGTGAGCAACAAAGAAATACAAGTAATTAATATTCATAATGAGTTAAGTGATCTTGTAAATAAGAGGGATCAAATGAAAAATAAAATATGTCAGTTAAGAGGACTAATTAGTCCCAAGTTAGATTCAATGATTAGTATTGCAATAGAAGAATGACAACTTTACAAATAAACACATCCTCTTACGTGTAAAAGGCAAAAGAATCAATCTTTTTGATAAATGGTCACATTCAAACTTTGGAAAGAGCTATGATTCGATGGGATGAAGAGATTACACAATTAAAGATTGTGTATAGGGATATTCTTTCATCGACAATTAATTGTGTTGAAGATTGTATGTGTACATATGCAGGAGAGTATGAACAGTTTTATAGTTTTGACATAATTTTGACCTTTGTACATATACCCTTTTCCATTGATGTCAAAGTGGGAGAAGAAGACCAGTAAAAAATGGGTAAACACCTTAGAGGGAGAACAATTACATAGTAAGGGGGAGAAGATATACATTTTTCACTAAGTGTTAACATCAATGCCAAAGAGGGATATTGTTGGCAACATAGTCAAGAGACACTGCTGATTGGGTAATGTTGTCATTGATGGCAACAAGGAAAACAAAGCATGATGGAGCTAAGGATGATTGGGAACTCAACATGGAACAACCTACATACAAGGTTCTGGTCTGGACACAAAAGACTAAGGCAGAATGGCTAAGTTCTGACAACACAAAGTTAGTAGCAGAGACTCAAGTGGTATTCCTCCAAGTTGATGGTCAAAGTATGTGGTTTAGGTATATTATTTAGGATTGTTTGGAGATACTATGTTCAAGATTACAAGTCCTGATTACTTCCAGAAGTTAAGTAGTGATTGGTCTAAGTCCGGGTGAACTCAGTTAAGTCAGGAACAGTGCAGAGTGCATGAGTATTTTGGCCTACATTTCTCCACAAGTGATTGTATTAGTATGTAGTTTTGAGGTAGTATGGATAGGTATTAGAAGCATACAATTGATGAGTTATAGAGTTTGAAGTGATCCAAAAGATTGTCTACAAAACTCCAAGTTCTAGCAGTTGGTTTGTCAGTACTTCACCAAGGCAGAAGAGTCAGTTCTGAGTTCTGCATTTCACCACATAAGGACATTGTTAGTGCCTGCATAAAATTTAGATTTTAAGCATTTAAATTCGCAGACACTTTTCAAGAAAATCTAAGAAATTCCTAAGTCTCTCGGCCTTCACTTTTCATGCATGTATCTTTGTATATGCATTGCTATTTGTGTGTACATTGGCGGGCCTAAAATAAGTCAAATCGGCTTCAAAAAGTGCAAAAAATTAGTTGTATGCATCTTTGCATGCATATCAGGCTTGTATGTGCAACTTTGGGCATGAAAAGTGGATGTACATTGAAGATTCCATCACAGATCCTTGGAATATTCTGTGCTTGTATGTAAGGTTTTGCATGTATATTGTGTTGTATATTCGATATACAATGGGTATATACAAGTGGCGGATCTCAAAAAGTTTCCAATCGGGTTAAAATGGTGGTCGGGCCCACGGTTGTATCAAATGGGTTGTATGTATATTGTGTTGTATGTTTGAATGTGCAAAGGGCAGATACAAGAGTAAGATAAAAGGATAAAGCATACAAGGCAAATATGCAAAGGCAATGTACAAAGCGTACATACAAAGGAAAAGATGCAAGGATCTTATACATTCACCACATGCAAGGAAAATATGCAAAAGGATCATCGGCAAAACAATATGCATTGGCAGCTCAACCAATTATCTTTCTGATGGCCGATGATGCAAAAGGGAAATGTGCAAAGTTTATACACAGGCAAGAGATACAAAGTCTGGGGCCCACCAATTACATGTAAAGGTGATTGTATCTTTGCACATACAATCACATGTACAATGCGATATACATTTCTCAGATACAAGGCCCAGACCCGAAATCAATATACATTCTGGTTGATAAAGGCAAGTATTTGTTTGCATATCTGTTTGTATGTCTGTGTTGTATGTTCACACATAGAAGAGTCATATGCAAAGGGAAAATATACAAGGCGACTCGACTGGAGAATCAAATGTAGCAAATAATCATTTTGGCATCTGTGGCTTGTTTAATGAAGTGCTTGTATATGCCAATATACAAAAAGATGAAGATACAAGCCAGATTTGAATGTTTTTCCAAGCTGATTTATAAATGTGCTGGAATCTGCATTGTATGTATATTGCATTTGTATATATAATATACAAGGTATTATACAATGGGAAGATACAAGGCGGGACCTGATGGAAATTTCAAAATGTTTTATAATGATTTGGGGTCTGCGTCTTGTATGTTGGTGATTGTATGCATATACAATCTTGTATATGCAAAGATTTGAATGTGCAAGCAGTTGTATGTATATGATTTTTCATATACAAAGGCAAAAATGGCAAAATAGAAGGAAAAGTCAGCAATGGAAAAAGGGCACCTACGTGGCGCAATTTCATTGGCCAGTGACTTTCTAGCATGGTTTGAGGCTGCAGATCTTGGCGATGAAGGGGAAATCGATGGCCATGGTTCAAATTTTCAAAGGAGGAGATTTGTATGTGTTCGCTGCATCACCTCAGGTGGGAATAAACTTTAGAGTACACAACTACTGCATCCTGCGGGTAGGTTGGCTTTAATGATGGAGTCACAGAGGTATGGTCGATTGATTGACAGGCCAACTACCTTGTTAAAGGAAAATCTCCATGCGGCGGCACATTTCCTAAATTCATCTATTCCCTTCTTCTTCTTCTTCTACCTGGAGCATTGAATGTTTTGGGACCATTCTAATGGTACATTGTATTTGGCAGAATTTTGAAGTGACCATGTGATTAATTATTGAGTACACATTCTTGCTATATAGAGAACTGTGTCACTCATTTTTTTGTTGTTGAAGACTTGGGCAAAATTTTTGGAGAAAATAACAAAAACAAAGCCTTTCTTGGCTATTCTATCTCTTTTGTGAGTTTATGAGTTGCATCTGAATGCACCTGGCACATTTGTTCAGTTTCATTGTTTTTTTGTATGAAAAATGCAGTGTTACATGTATTTAGATGTTTGTCTCCATTGTTGTATGCATCCCTTCTTTTGAATCTGGTTGCTAAGGGTTTCTAAGATTCTAGGATATAGATTTTCTGTATTGCATGCTTGATCTCTAACTTCCATTCAAGGAGTGGATTAAACTATTTTAGGTTAAGTCTAAGGAAGACTGCATGTCAGCTAGGATATTTGTAAGTAGAGGCAGCTATATACTCAGTCTTGGGTGGTGTTTGTAAGGCAAATACCAGTCCTAACCCCTTGAAACTTCAATGCTAGTGCAAATCATTCATTTGTATATGTCTAGTTGACTCCTTGCCCTAAGATAGGCACTAGTCTGCTCCCTGTGATGTGTTATGTTTCCAAAACCCCTGTCTTGCATCCAAAATATAAATGCAAATCATTTCAAATCTACAACCTATTAGTTTGTAAGAGTAGAAATAGGAACCCTATAGACTCTCATACCTAACCACTTAGATATGTCCAAGAACACTGCCAACCTTGTGATTTATCATGCAAATCTTGGTCCAAACATGAGAGTATTTTGCCTGTTGTTGTAAATCTAAATCTTTTTTTCATTGGGCGAGTCAAAGATCAAATCTTTAGCTATAGGGATACCCCTCTTGGTGTGGCAGAACTAGAAGTGAAGGGGAGGCATCTCACACAACCTCTTGTATTTGTTGGCCGAATCTACCTATGCATTGAAACTGGCAAACCCTCTGTTGATTTAGAGAGAAAGACCCAACAGACATCATGACCTGTAGTTGGTAAGATATGGTCTATGAGGTATGAGGAATGGTTGACGTGATTCTTTGAGTCTCATATGGTTCACAGTAAGAATTTTGGTTTGACAGATGATTAGGTTAAACATGTTCTGAAGAGACAAGTTGACAGGCAGTTAGATATTTATGCAGCGAAGGTATATTGCTTGAATAATAAATCTAAGTTGTTATATGTGTGGTTTCAACTTGTATGAAGATTATACAATGATTGTTTGGATCTACATTACTGCTTGTACACTTGATCAAGCTAACAAGGTAGAATACATTGTATATGTCATGCTCACATTTCCCATGCAGTCACGACATGCAACACACATGTCATGTCCACATTTGTCATGTGGTCATGACACGAAATATAAAAAAAATTTCACGTAACCCTAGAAGCCCCCTCGGATGTGTCAGTGTGCTCGGTGGCAATATACATAAGGCATAAACATGTAAGTCAAATGCAGGCTATCGTGATCACATGCGCATTCCCCTACATGATGAAAGATAACTAAGGTGGTCAATGCAATGTGAGTAGCATTGCTATTAGGGTTATGATCGAAAGATCAAACCCTAAGTTTACCTAAGTGAGTGAAGAGATTTTGACACAAGTCGAAATCAAAAGACAAATCAAAACCATAAGAATAAATTAATGGCTTAATTTAATATCAACAAGTTTTACGAAATTGATAATATCACTATGCAAAGTTTTAAAAAAATGCTAAATTAACTTAATCCTAGATTCCAGAAAAATCTGGCAACATAATGCCTCATGGGCATGAATAGGGTTTATTCTAATTGAATAAAATTTGGTCGATGATTCTAGGTATACTAAGTGAGTAAAAACGACTAATTAATAATTATTTGCTACATGATAGAATAAATAAATTAACACAACTAATTTACTTTAAAAAATAAAATAAGATTAAACTCATAAATTAATGTCCACTTGCAATTATCAATTTCAATTAATTAAATGATAATTACTTTTCAATATATACAATTGAAGGGAAGTTAAATTTATTAATTAAGCCCCATTCAAAATAATTGATATCGATAAATAAGATCCTCTAACCTAAAAGATTTAGCTTCAATGGTCCAATAAAATTAAATGGAAGAATAAAATTTCTTAACCTCTCTCAAATGGAATAACAAATAGTAATATCTTTCTAAACTAGTTAAAATAAACACATATTATTAATTTTCCCTAAATTCCCCATTTAAAATAAAATAATACAAGAGTCACAATTAAAGGAGAGGGAAACTATCAAAAGCAAAATAAAAAATAGAAAACCTAAAAAGCTCCTCTCATAAAATATTAGTATCCTAATGCACAAGAGTCAAAATGCCCTAACCCTATCTCTTCTTTGCACATTTTTCTTCCTCCTCTCATCCTCTCATTCTTGCCTCTTTGTTTTTTGTTACAGGTTTTTGTAGATGGGCATTTATGGATGGAAGGTATATACATTTTGTATATACATCTGCTATATATATATACCTTATTTCCTAAATATCTTCTTTTTGTTTTGTTTTAGGAAATAAGGTATATATATATATACATACATTTATTAAGGAAGGTGGAGAGTTTTGTTGGGGGGGGGGGGGGCAGACCACCCACCCACCCCCCACTGTATGGGGGGGAGCAAGTGGGGGATCTGTCCCCCACCCAAAGTTTGGTTTGCAGGTAGAGAGGGGAGGGGTAGCGGCAATCAGTGCCATTGCCCAACACATTTTCTTCAAAACAAAAACTTTCATAAATAAAAAAAAAAGGCCGTTGCCCTAATGTATCTCAGATCTAATTTTTTTTTTATGTTCTTCTTTTCCTTTTTTTTTGTATTTGCTGAATACCATCGAATATATATATATATATATATATATATATATATATATATATATATATATCACGCGGGAAGAAAAATAAACACATTTTTTTTAAAGCATCCAGAAATATATATATTTATGTGTATACACAACATATATACACAGGTTTATCAATAATTCTGATTTTTTCTTTTTTAAAAACCAAATAAAAACAAAATTACATCTATCTAAACTAAATACACACACACACATATAGTTTTATGCACAGTTTTGTTTCTCTATAACTATATTATCCAGCAAACAAAAAGATGGGAAATGTATATAAAGTGAACATTCATATTTTCATATATATATATCTGTGTGTGTGTGTGTGTGTGTGTGTGTGTGTGTATTTACACCTGCCTTTCTCTTTTTTTTATAACCAAATGAACCAATGGATTTCTCTTAGAGGCCAAACAATATATAACTTTTTTTATTTTATTTGTAATACTCTATTCCAAAATAGCAACTTCATTTTGAAGCAATACTACAATTTAAACATCAACTATATTTTTGCTTACATAAGGAAAGAATTGTAGACATGATGTTTCCATAGTCCATAATATGAGAGTGTAGAGCTTCTAGATAAAACTGTGTTTTTACTTTTTCAGATCGACGTTTCGGATCATACTCCATGATCCATCATCAGGAAGAAAAGGAAGAGGATCATGGAGTATGATCCGAAATGTTGATCTGAAAAAGAAAAAACACAGTTTTATCCAGAAGCTCTACACTCTCATAATGAATGAATGCCAATAGTTTGTTTTCTTGAACTTTCTCACACTATAGTAAAATGAAAACATCAACTTATATATTATTTCCAAATTTCAAATAAAGACATTACCACCAAAAGTAATTACATTTACATTTACATTACAAGAGAGGAAGAAGATCTTCTCTCCTAACTTGAAACAAACCATCCAAGCCCAAACTTGGTCAAGGCTCTCAGGAGCAAACATGACTAACACAAGAAAGCAAATCTCTTTTTCTTCTACACTTTATAGCTCCAAATTAACCTGCAATAAACACATAGAAGGAGGAACAAGCCACAAAACTGCTCTCCTCCCTACCATAGACTCACTCATGAGTCACCCTTGAGTTTGGAGGTCATCCTCACACATGGGAACACACACCACTTCACAATAAACACACAAACATAAAAACAAGAAACTCCCATGGCTTACACAAAACAAAACTCACCAAATGAGTTTAATGGGGTAGGGAAGTGGACATCACTCAAATCAGGAGTGTCACTTCAATAACTCCCAAAACCAACTTTCTCATGGCTTCAAGCCATCACTTAAAAACCAAATTTCTCAAAATTTTCCCAAGGCTCTCAGGCCATTCCAAATATACACAATTTCTCATCTTACCCTCAAGGCTAAATATCACAACAAATTAGTATGTGACTTCTAGGAGGTTCACTCCTCCCTCACCCCACACATGTTGAGCATTTTCTCCAAATGGAGAGGCTCTCACAACTCCCATACAATTTTTCTAAAAAACAACAAATGTAAAAGCAAAATATGGAAGCACACACATAGAATCACATAAGAAATGAAAAAAATACATAAGGAAAGGCATTAGCCTTGAATCCTACCTTTAATAGCCCAAGTGGAAGATAGTTGAGAAGAGCGCCTTGAACTCCACCTCTAACTCCTCCAAATTGATCATCTAAAATCCCCTCCAACTCTCTCCCCAAAATCAATTAAAATTCACAAATTGAAAAATGATTGAACAACCCTCTCCCTCCCTTCAAAAGGGATTAAAATAGGCTTTTCTCATGAGCCTTGAGGAATGGAGAGGGGACACATGTCACCTCCTCACTCCTCCACACAACCACTTGCAAGACTCTTAGAATGGGATGGTGACACATGTCATCCACCCATTCCACCAAGTCTTTCCCCCTCCACTTGCTCTCTCTCACACATGTGGGAGAGAAAGGTGGAGCCAAAAAAGGAGTGGGTACTACAAGTGCCCCAAACAACTCCTCCTAAGGAAGCCCACACATTCCCAAGGTACCCTCACCAATTGTGGAAGAGGCTTGGAGTTGAGTCCTCTACAATTTAGGGGTCTTGAAGACTCACCCAAACCTTGGAAAGAGGAATGGAAGAGGTTGAGTGTTTGACCCACTCTTCCTCTCATTCCCAAACTTCCATTTTCGTCACTTAACTTCAAGGTGAAGTTTAAGTGACCAAATGAGAGTTTACCTAAGGTTATACAAGCTCAAATGGTCCCTAGACCCTAGGGGTACAACCCAGGGTCAATTTTAACCCATTTTGAGCACCATAGGTTGAGTAAAAACACATAAAAAGGGGTCTCAAAATTATAAACTCAAAATAAAATTCAAATAAACATTACATCCTAACAACACTAATTAAAAGTCAAATATAAAAAGGGGTAGACCTAACCCAAACAACATCACACAACAACATTATGAAAATTTCATCATGCATACATAGTTGATCTTGGTTCCTTTTGGAACTAGATTGGCTTCACACGGGAAGTCACAAAGCGTGTGGTATCATGTCTGATTATCCGTGGCTTGGTTAGAAACCCCTGCGCACTTAAACAAAATATTAATCCAACATGTATATCATAGCCAAAGCAAAGTAAAACATACACTCACATAATCACAAGATCATATAAAACATCATAAAATCACATCATAATTTAATTCATCATTTGCATTTCAATACTCCATCTCAAGATAACATTGCATAATAAATCCATCACATAATCACATAACTAGTATCTAAATAACATCATAATGTAAATCATATGTCAAATCATCGTCAGTGAATCAAACCAAGGTCTAGTCTCATCATAATCATGCTAAACATAATAAGTCAAAGTGAAAGCATATAATCTAATAGTCCTGCATATAAGGATGAACAATCCCCAAAAGTCTAAAATATGTCTCCAATAGTAATGTAAAATGAACATAGTCAGGGAGTGAATAGGTAGGCCTCACATCCTCCCCCCTAAGACTGAACTTCCTCCTGGAAGTCATCAAAGAGGTGAGAATATAGTGCCCTCAATCTAGCTGCATCCTCCCAAGTCATTGTGACCTCATTGTACATGTCCCACTAGACCCTAACCTAGTCTAGCTCTTGACCTCAAAGGCCTAACGTCTGACGAGCCAATATGCGAATTGGCTCCAAAGCCAACTGACCATCTGCCTCTACCTATAGAGCACTCCAATCCAATACATGAGATAAATCAGATATGTAACACTGTAAAATAGATACATGAAAAACATCATGGATGTGTGATAGGCTAGGTGGAAAGGCTAGATGATAGGCTATAGGTTCTATCTACTCCAAGATCTCAAAAGGTCCAACAAACCGTGGTCCAAGATTAGATCCCTTTCTATAACAGATTGGACTCTTGTGCGGTTGCACTCTCAAGAATACTCTATCCCCAACCGAGAAGCTCCAATCTACTCTCTTAGCATCAACATACTTCTTCTGTCAATCCTGTGCCTCCTGAAGTCTCTGCCTAATCAAGGTCACTTGCTGCTCCATGTCTTGAACCAACTATGGCCCAATCATAACCCTGTCCTCAATATGGTCCCAACTCAAAGGTGTACTGCAAGGTCTATCATACAAGGCCTAAAAAGGAGGCATACCCAATGAGCTATGATGCCCATTATTGTAGGTAAACTCAACTAGATATAGATATGCCTCCCATCTACTTTGGTGATCCATGACGTACATATAGAGCATATCCTTAAGAACCTGATTAACTCTCTCTGTCTGCCATCTATCTTAGGATGATAAGTGGAACTGAAGTTGAGCTGTGTGCTGAATGCCTATTGCAATGCCCTCCAAAAGGCTGATGTGAACACTGAATCCCTATTAGAAATGATACGGTGAGGTACTCCATGTAGTCTAACAATCTCATCCAAGAATACTCTCGCCACTAATGGTGCATTGTACATCATGCGTATAGGTGAGAAATATGCCATCTTGGTCAACTTGTCAACCGTCACCATGATGGCGAGATGACATAGGAAGACCAACAATGAAATCCATGGAAATGGTGTCCCATTTCCACTTAGGTATCTCATGAGGGTATAAAAGACCTGTTGGATGCTGATGCTTGGCCTTGACCCTTTGGTACTCAAGGCAATGATCAATATACTCTGCAATAACTTGTCTCATACCCACCCAATGGTACAACTATCGCAAGTTGGAATGTATCTTCTTCACCCCTAGGTGTGCTGCATAAGGTGTTTTGTGAGCCTCTGAAAGAACTACTGCACATAAATCACCCACACGGGGTACATAGATGTGTCATCAATGTCTAAGTAACCCATCTGCCTCTAGAGAATATCCTACAAATTTTCCCACAAGGGCTCTCTATGACTGGATCTCCTGCTACACCTCAAGAAACCACTCATCCTCAGGCAGATGCTAAATGATGCACTCTCTCAAGTCCACACTCAAGGTCAAGGTCAAGATCTTATGGTGCCTTCGACTCAATGTGTCAGCTACCATGTTCTTCTTCCCTTTGATGTAGTGGACATCAAAGTCGTACTCACAAAGAAACTCCATCCAGCACCACTGGGGAGCATTCAAATTTAGCTATGTGAATATGTACTATAAACTGTGGTGATCTGAATGAAGCTCAAAGAGATGACCCAAAAGAAAATGTCTCCAATGAATGAGAGCATGAACCACTGATGTGAGCTCTAAATTGTGAGTGGGGTAGTTCAACTCATGTGTCTTGAGCTTACGCGACTCATATGTGATCGCTCTACCACCCTACATAAGCACGGCTCCCAAACCCTCAAGTGATGCATTTGTACAAACCATAAAATCCTTTGAAGGATCAGGAACCACTAAGATGGGAGCTCTAATAGGATGCTCCTTGAGGACCCCAAAGGCCCTCTCACACTATTTAGTTCAAGTGAAGCTCTCCCCTTTCCGCTAAAGGGAAGTGATGGGGTACGCTATCCTGGAAAACCCCTCTATGAATCTATGGTAGTAAAAGGCTAATCCCATGAAACTCCTGACCTCTATCACACTGGTGGGTGCTAGCCAATCTCTGATAGCCCTAATCTTTGATGGATCTATGGAGATATCATCACCAGATAGGATGTGCCCCAAATACTGTACCTCAGTCCTGAAAAAGGCACACTTCACCAAGTTTCCATATAGTTGTTGCTCTCTCAAGCACTGCAAAACCTGATGCAAGTGATCCACATGCTCCTCCTTGGTCCACAAGTAAATCAAAATATCATCAAGAAAAATGATCACAAATTGATCTAAATAAGTGCGGAACACCTCGTTCATGAGACTCATGAACATTGTAGGGGCTTTCATCAAACCGAAGGGTACCACGATGAACTCATAGTGACCATATCTAGTCCAAAAAGCAATCTTATGAATATCCACCTCTATGATGCATAATTGGTGATAACCAAACTTCAGGTCTATCTTAGAGAACACTCTATCTCCCTGCATCTAATCAAAAAGGTCATCAATCCTAGGCAGAGGATAACTGTTCTTCATCATCACCTTATTAAGCTGCCTATAGTCCATGCACAAATGAAGAGACCCATCCTTCTTCTTCATGAAGATAACTGGTGCACCCCATGGTGAAATGCTAGGTTAGATGTGCCCCTTCTCAAGAAACTCCTCTAACTACAACTTAAGCTCCATGAGCTCATGTGTGGTCATCCTGTAGGGTGTATGAGACACTAGCTCTACACCTGGCACTAGATCGATGTGGAAGTCTACCTCTTTGCATGGAGGCATACCTGGCAACTCTAGTGGAAAGACATCAGTGAACTCCCTTAAGATAGGATGGTCATCTAATGATGCCTCTGGCTTATCCTCTGATCTATCGCTAACCATGATGGCAAACAACTGACATCCCTTCTACATGCAGCACTTAAGATGCTAAACATAAATCATACAAACTACCATGGGCTTCTGAATGACCACTACATTGACTAGCATGCCATGATTATCTAAACAGCTAATCACCTTTTGGTGATAATCTAGCTTGGCTCTATGAGCTACAAGCGAATCCATGCCTAAAACTACACCATAGGATCCTAAATGCATAACCCTAAGGTCGCATAATGTAGTGAAGGCTCCCAAAAAGATCTCACAATCCTGAACCAAAACATCTACTGACATCCTAGCCCCAGTGGCCAACTCAACCTCCAACCTAACGTCCTGCCTAGAGGCCACCAGCCTACAACGCTCCACTATAGATGTAGATATAAAGGAATCAGTAGCACCAGAGTCAAATAAAATTGAAATGGGAACATCCCCAATCGTACCTATTGTCTCAATAACTGAGGCATGGAAGTCAACCTAGTGGTTATCAATCGCTGCAAACATATGGTGGGATCTACCCACATCACCAACTATCTGCTCTTAACCTCCTGCATGAGGTTGTCCCCCTATCATAAAGCCCTGTGGACACTCTATGGCTAAATGTCCTACCCCACCACATACATAACATGGGCCTCTAGCTTGTACCTGCCCAGTTTGAGTGCTACTACCCTGCTACTGTCCCATCCATCCTGTGGACCCTTGAGAACCCCTATAAGATTGCTGTGATCTCGTGGGTCCCGCAGGTGGTCCCTGTTGTCCCTGATCCCTACACAGGCCCTGTTGCTACCAACCTTGATTATATCCTCCCTATATCCTCTGTTGGGGTCTAGACCTCTGCTGATACTACTACTGCTACTATATAGGCCTAGGAGGTAAGGATGGAGAACTAAATGCTCCTCTTTGTGGTGGTGGTGGTCTACAGAAATTTTACTGCTACTGCTGGCTATGATCCTAAAACTAAGGGCATTAACTCTATCCTTGTCCCTGGATCTCCTCTGCTATATATACCTTCTTGGTAGCCTCACTCAAGGTCTAGGGGTTTACCATGTGCACAAGCCCTAATATCCCCTGATTCAAACCTCTGATAAACTTGTGGACTAGAAGCTTTTCATCATGAAGATACTCTGCATAACATGACAACTCTGTGGACCTGTCCTCATACTATGCAACCATAAGTCCTCTCTATTGTAAGTCATTGAACTCATCGATCTGACACTACCTATAGTGGTCTGACAAATAACATGCATTGAAGCGCTTAATGAATGTGTCCCATGAAAGTGTATCCAAAGATAAGTGGTGCTTGCACTCCTCAGTGCACCACCAAGTCACTGCTGTGTCTCTCAACAGGTGAACTGCCACGCATACCTTCGTGTTTCCCTCGTAAGGACGCAACGTGAAACACCTATCCAAACTGATAAGCCAAACCTTTGCCTTGAGTCCCTCTATGGTCCTAGTGAAAGTAGGTGGATTCAACCTCAAAAAATCCCTGATGGGGTCCCCACGGTCTCTATGTCCTCAGATAGGCTCATCTACACCATAACCATAAGGCCTGTGAAAACTATACTCTATTCTCACTACCTCCTCTCACCTAGGAAGATGTGGTGTGCTCCTGCTATGAGCCCTGTAAGCTGAACCAACCTCCTCCACTATCGTATGAGGCATCTCAACTTAAGGCTCCATGCGTGGTGCTACTCGCGGCTCGACGCGGGGCTCTACATGTGGATCCACACGTGACTGAGTGCATGGCTCCTCACATGTCTTCTCTCATAGATCAATGTGGTGGTCAACACACGGTTTGATGCGTGGCTCAACTGTGGCCTTTGGTAACCTATCTAGCACTACTTGCAAAGCTTGTAGAATCTGAGGTCCTATATTAGGTGGGGGTTGTGCCTATGGTGGCTGTGGTACCAGTGATCCCTGACCCTCAATTGATGAGTCACTATGCACCTGTATGAACGCAGTGTGGCGTGAACGCGCTCACCTTGTTCTAGGTGGCATCTTACAAGAACAATGTAGTCACTAATTAATCAAAATTGTGGAATAAGTAACATGCCCAAACAAGCCCAGTATTTAAACTTGGGCTCTGATACCAAATGTCATGCCCACATTTCTCATGTGGTCACGACACGCAACACATGTGTCATGTCCACATTTGTCATGTGGTCATGACAAGAAATATAAAAAAAATTCCATGCAACAAAAGAAGCCTCCTCGCACGCGTCAATGTGCTCGGTAGCAATATGCATATGGCGTAAGCATGTCGTCAAATGTGGGCTATCACGATCACATGCGCGTTCCCCTATGTAATGAAAGTTGACTAAAGGGGTCAATGTGACGTGAGTAGTGTCGCTATTAGGGTTAGGATTGAAGGATCAAACCCTCAGTTTACCTAAGTGAGTGAAGAGATTTTGACACAAGTCAAAATAAAAGACAAATCAAAAGCATAAGAATAAATTAATGGCTTAATTTAATGTCAACAAGTTTTGCGAAATCGATAATTTATCACTATGCAAGGTTTCAAAAATGCTAAATTAACTTAATCTTAGATTTTAGAAGAATCTGGTAGCATAATGCCTCACAAGCATGAATAGGGTTTATTCTAATTAAATAGAATTTGGTCGATGATTCTAGGTTTACTAAGTGAGTAAAAATGGCTAATTAATAGTTATTTGCTACATGCTAGAATAAATAAATTAACACAACTAATTTACTTAAAAAACTAAAATAAGATTAAACTCATAAATTAATGTCCATTTGCAATTATCAATTTCATCTAATTAAATGATGATTACATTTCAATATATACAATTGAAGGGAAGTTAAATATATTAATTAAGCCCCATTTAAAATAATTGATATCGATAAATAAGATCCTCTAACCCAAAAGATTTAGCTTCAATGGTCTAATAAAATTAAATGGAAGAATAAAATTTCTTAACCTCTCTCAAATGGAATAACAAATAGTAATATCTATCTAAACTAGTTAAAAAATACACATATTATTAATTTTCCCTAAATTCCCCATTTAAAATAAAATAATAAAAGAGTCACAATTAAAGGAGAGGGAAAATATCAAAAGCAAAATTAAAAATGAAAACCTAAAAAGCTCCTCTCATAAAATATTAGTATCCTAATGCACAAGAGTTAAATGCCCTAACCCTATCTCTTCTTTTCACATTTTGCTTCCTCCTCTCAACCTCTCATTCTTGCCTCTTTGTTTTTTGTTGCAGGTTTTTGTAGATGGGCATTCATGGATGGAAGGTATATACATTTTGTATATACATCTCTTTTACATTGATATTTATACACACACACACACACACACATATATATATATATATTTATTTATTTATTTTGCTAAAGACCAAAGATAAATATCTTTTTTTTGTTTGAGGAAATAAGGTATATATATATATATATATTAGACTAAACACCCGAAACAAGTTTCAGGTTTAATGGGGCCGTAGGGCCAAAATTTACAGAGGAGGTGCATTTAAGGACTGTGGCTGCTGCTGGAAGGGCTATCCCTATTCACATTTTAAGGAAGGTGGAGAGTTTTTTTTGGGGGGGTGCAGACCACCCACCCACCCCCCACCGTATGGTGGGGAGTGGGTGGGGGATCCATCCCCCACCCAAAGTTTGGTTTGCAAGCAAAGAGGGGAGAGACAGTGGCGACCAGTGTCGTCGCCCAACACATTTTCTTCAAAACAAAAACTTTCATAAATAAAGAAAAATGACCACTGCCCTAATATATCTCAGATCTAATTTTTTTTTATGTTCTTCTTTTTCTTTTTTTTTTCTATTTGCTGAATACCATCGGATATATATCTATATATATATCTATCATGTAGTAAGAAAAATAAACACAATTTTTTTTTCAAAGCATCCGGAAATATATATATTTATGCATATACACAAGATATATACACAGGTTTATCAATAATGCTGATTTTTTCTTTTTTAAAACTAATTAAAAACAAAATTACATCAAACTAAACTAAATACACACACACACAGTTTTATAGACAGTTTTGTTTCTCTATAACTATATTATCCAACAAACAAAAAGATGGGAAATGTATATAAAGTGAACATTCATATTTTCATATAAATACATCTATGTGTGTGTGTGTGTGTGTGTGTGTGTGTGTGTGTGTGTGTGTGTGTGTGTGTGTGTGTGTGTGTGTGTGTGTGTTTACACCTACCTTTCTCTCTTTTTTTTATAACCAAATAAACCAATGGATTTCTCTTAGAGACCAAACAATATATACTTTTAAAAAAAAAAAATTATTTGTAATGCTCTATTCCAAAACAGCAACTTCATTTTGAAGCAATACTACAATTTAAATAGCAACTATATTTTTTCTTACATAACAAAAAAATGCCAATAGTTTCTTTTCTTGAACTTTCTCACACTATAGTAAAATGAAAACATCAACTTATTATTTCCAAATTTCAAGTAAAGACATTACCACCAAAAATAATTACATTTACATTTACATTACAAGAGAGGAAAGAGATCTTCTCTCCTAACTTGAAACAAACCATCCAAGCCCAAAATTGGTCAAGGTTCTCAAGAGCCAAACATGACTAACACAAGAAAGAAAATCTCTTTTTCTTCTACACTTTATAGCTCCAAATTAATCTGCAATAAACACATAGAAGGAGGAACAAGCCACAAAACTGCTCTCCTCCCTACCATAGACTCACTCATGAGTAACCCTCAAGCTTGGAGGTCATCCTCACACAAGAGAACACACACCACTTCACAATAAGACACACACACAAAAATAAGAAATTCTCATGGCTTACACAAAACAAAACTCACCAAAATGAGTGGACATCACTCAACTCAAGAATGTCACTCCAATAACTCCCAAAACCAACTTTCTCATGGCCTCAAGCTATCACTTAAAAACCAAATTTATCAAAATTTTCTGAAGGCTCTCAGGCCATTCCAAATATACACAATTTCTCATCATTCCCTCAAGGCTAAATATCACAACAAATAAGGATGTGACCTCGAGCAGGTTCACTCCTCCCCCACCCCACACATGTTGAGCATTTTCTCCAAATCGAGAGGCACTCACAACTCCCATATAATTTTTCCCACAACAACAAATGTCAAAACACAATATGGAAGCATACACATAGCATCACACAAGAAATGAAAAAATACATAAGGAAAGGCATTAGCCTTGAATCCTACCTTTAATAGCCCAAAAAGAAGATAGTTGAGAAGAGCTCCTCCATATCCACCTCCAACTCCTTGATCCTTGGAAGGCACTAACCTCACCATTGTAATCAGGATACCGATTCCATGAATTTTGATTGTAAATTTTCCTATCTTTCATGACTGAAAGTTTTAAAAAATTTGAAATTTTTTTAGGGCCATAGGTCTATATAGTATGGATCCATACAGATCCCACAAACCCTATGTGTATCCATCTCAAGTTCTATGTTGCAGGTTTCTATTGTTTTTTACAGGTTTTAGGGGCATTGAAGAAACTCAAGCAGCCCTATCATCTCCTAAATTCCCTATCGCTACTTGTGTCTTCTCCCAGTCACCTCCCAATACCATTGACCTATGCCTTCTTACCTTCAATCACCACCCCAAATCGCCCATCACCACTGCCACAAGAGTGGCTTTTGTAAGAATCCCCACCTAGGGTTTTACCCGGTCGCCACTATATCCATGCCTAGCTAAAACTTGTTGATCGTCATTAAAACGCAGTCGCCACTCCTAAAATGCTAGTCATCGCTCCTTAAATTCTCTATTGCCTCCAATCCTTGGCTGAAACTCTACTCGTCACCACTTGCTCAGCCTCACCAGACCCCCCATCGCCCACAATCTACATTGTCTGTGGTCGCCGCCTCTCTTTAAAGTCTGCCACCCGTGGTTGATGTGGTCATTGCCTCTGTTTAAAGTCTACCGTCACCACTCATGCAATAGTCGACACCCTTCCACCACTCCTCTGCCAATGTCATCACCTCTCGCCTAAGTATAGACCATGGTCGCTACTACCAAAAAACCACCTAGTCACTGCTTCCTATACACTGTGCTGCCCGCCAACCGCCTCATCGCTGCCTTCATAGGTCTAAACTCTCGCTTCTCAACCTCTCAAGAATCATTGACCTCCGTTGACTACATCAAAACCCTAGCCTCCCGCAGTAAGATCCTAGTTGAGAATCCCTTAAAACCTCACTATAGACATCTAAAATTGGCTCAGGTTGAGTTAAGTAAATATTTTGATATTTATCTTAATTCTTATTTTCTTCTGTCAATTAAATAAATATTATAAGTTTATTTGATTGGTTCATTATCCCATAATTAAATAAAATCATTTTATTTAATTAAATTCCCTAAATTCTTCTAATGTCTCAATTTATAAATCCACCTCACAAAATCCACCTCATCAATCCACCTCATCTTTCCACCTCATCTTTTCCACCTCACCATGTTGCACATATAATTAAATATTCTTAATATTTAATTAGCTAATATCCTCCATTATCCAAAAATGAATCTTTAATTCATTTTGTCCTCCACCAATTGAATTGAAAATTCAATTGTCCTCCACTATTGAATTGAAAATTCAATTTGTCATAATCCACTCTTCCCAAATATGAATTTTTAATTCATCCACTATGAATTTAAAATTCACAAATAATGAGGGCCCTTGATCTCAACTTTTGATCCTCACCCTCCATTCCCTTTTCAGAAAATCTATAAATGAGACCCTTCTCTAAGCAATTAGGGGGGACTTCATTCTGGCATCCTTATCATGCCCAATTTCCTCTAAGGAAACTTCTTATGACATCCTTATTATGCCCAATTTCCTCTAAGGGAGACTTCTTCTAGCATCCTTATCATGCCCAATTTCCTCTAGGGAAACTCCATTCTTCTGGCATCACATCTATGCCCAATTTCTCTTCTTCTCTCTATTTCTAGTATCCTCCATTATCATGTGTTGGAAGCTCACATTCAACACAAACAGGTATCAAAGCCATTCTTCCTTTGTCATCTTCAACAAGCAAGCAAGCAAGCAAAGCTTCTGAGGGCTTCACAATCAAGATCAAAGAAAGATAGGCAAACAATGGAAAATGATAGGTAAAGGAGTTTGTAAGTATTCTTACCTATTTTAGTTTCAATCTTCTTTGCTTTCAACTTCCAAAAATGTGAATGGGAAAATTAGGAAAATATCCATAATGATAAATAATAACACAATACATCAATGGCCTGACTGCCTATATACCCATGTCCATGGGATCAAGGTACCTTAAGACTAGAAAGCGAGAATATGTAGTTCTAGTACATAAGATTTCCCACTTTCACCTTGACCCATTCATCACGCTATCCAAACCTACATATTCTCATGCCTTCATCTTTCATCGTAAATGTGCCTTGATCCCATGGATACAGGGTATGTAGGTAGTCTGAAATACGAAGGATGTATCCAGTACTTAGGCACACATGATTTATCATTCTCCACTCATCCCATTCCATTAGCACTATCATCTTTCTAGTCTTCCATTTAGCAAAATCCATCCACCTCAACTTGACTAACTCAAGCAGCAAGCTAGCACATCCTTTCAAAGCAAAAAGTCCTTAACACACCTAGAGCAAAGAGGCCTACTTCAAGAGTCATCTACTGTCCTACTGTTTCGATTGCCAACATCAGCTAAATCCAACTTAACCAAAGCCCCAGATCCACAAGCTTGTCTTCTACGAAGTGTTCCATTATCGAGACCAATACACGCGTCTACTACGACATGTGGCATTTCCTGCAGAAAGATATTATCTTTTTAGGTAGATAGCCCCCTTTAATGGACCCATAGCTCCTACAATAAGGCTGTTATCTTTCCTATCCAATCTATCCTACGCAACCTCTTTGGCAAGAGAATATGTTGGTTGTATGTTTACTTTGTAAGTCAATCAATTTGCTTTTATGGTTTATCTTTTGCTCCTTTGTCCATTACCTATTCAAGCCTACCTTGATTCATCTATAATCTTGGTATGTTGCATTGCAGTATGGATTGGAGGCATAGTCATTGCTTTTGTGATTGGCTAGATTAACTTACAGAGTCTTGATTTATGCTATCATGCCTTTCTATGCTACTCGAGGATGCCAAAAGCTAGAGATGCTATGATTGGGGCATGATTATTTTCTTTGTCTACTGCTTGTGGATTAAACTTTAGTAATGTGATGACTTTTGTCTAACGACATGATCGGCAAAAGATCATCGAGGACTCCGAGTCTAAACATGAAAAGGGACAATCCTTATCTATTGAAAAATCCATGTAAGTAATACTCAGGTCATCTTGGTTTAATTATACCTAGATGCTTGTATTTTCTTACAACATAATAAAGCCCAATGATGAAAGCGCTTCAAACTACTTGCTATATCAAGGTGACAAATATCCATATCCATATCCATACCATATCCAACTGCAGTTCATATCCATATCCATATCCATACCGTATCCAATTGCAAGTCTATCCATAATCCATACCAATCAAGTCAAATCAATCTTGTCAAATGATCTAATCACAATCAGTGGTCTTGATCCTTGTCTGGTCATAAACCAACTCGATCAATTAATTAATCAATTATCTTATACAGGATGTTGCATTGTTGAAATCAGACCAACACACGCGTCTTACACGACATGCTTCATTTCCTGAAACCAGACACTATCCTTCATGTTGCTCTAGTGATCCATCATTCCCCGCCATGACAACACACCTGCCGTGTTGGTCTAGGGATATATCATTCCTTACCATGACAACACTATCAATTAATTGTCTTATACAGGATGTTACATTGTCAAAATCAGACCAACACATGCATTTTATATGACATATCTCATTCCTGAAACCAGACATCATCAATCCATATCTTGGGTTTACCACTTGACAAGGGCAATACCTTGTTTGTGCTTGTATCATTTGTACATACTTGCTTACTTGCTTGTGTGTGTCATCTTTTTATCTTGCATTCCATATGATTCATCCCTTTCTTCTGCATCCAACCATTTCATCTCCTGTCAACCTATCTCATTGTGAGATTGTCCATCTCACGCCTTCCGTCTTCTCCCCGTTCAATCTCCCCAGGGGGCATCCTATCACCATAACCTATACCAGGGGCAAACTGGGGCATGCATCATTGCCAGAAAATTTTTTATTCTTTGAAACAACATGATAAAACACATTGCTTCAAAGAGGGGCAAAATGTAAACACCTAAAATTAGCTCAGGTCAAATTAAGTAAATATTTTGATATTTATCTTAATTCTTATTTTCTTCTGTCAATTAAATAAATATTATAAGTTTATTTGATTGGTTCATTATCCCATAATTAAATAAAATCATTTTATTTAATTAAATTCCCTAAATTCTTCTAATGTCTCAAGTCATAAATCCACCTCAAAAAATCCACCTCATCAATCCACCTCATCTTTCCACCTCATCTCTTCCACCTCACCATGTTGCACATATAATTAAATATTCTTAATATTTAATTAGCTAATATCCTCCATTATCTAAAAATGAATATTTAATTCATTTTGTCCTCCACCAATTGAATTGAAAATTCAATCGTCCTCTACTATTGAATTGAAAATTCAATTGTCCTCCACTATTGAATCTTTAATTCATTTTGTCCTCCACTATTGAATTGAAAATTCAATTGTCCTCCACTATTGAATTGAAAATTCAATTTGTCCTCCACTAATTGAATTGAAAATTTAATTTGTCATAATTCACTCTTCCCAAAAATGAATTTTTAATTCATCCACTATGAATTTAAAATTCACAAATAATGAGGGCCCTTGATCTCAACTTTTGATCCTCACCCTCCATTCCCTTTTTAGAAAATCTATAAATGAGACTCTTCTCTAAGCAATTAGGGGGGACTTTCTTCTGGCATCCTTATCATGCCCAATTTCCTCTAGGAAATCTTCTTCTGGCATCCTCATAATGCCCAATTTCTTCTCTATTCTCCTCTTCATACCCTCCTAATGCCAAATTTATTCTAGCCTATCCATAGCAGTTGAATGCAGTTAATCTATCCATCCCATATCCTTCATTGTCCCTGTGTTGGAAGTTCATCTTCAACACAACAAGTATCATAGCTGTTCCATATTTGTCACTGTCAACAAGCAAGGAAGCAAGCTCCTTGAGGACCAATCTTCTTCTTCATCAAGGTCGAGAACAGATAGGTGAACAATGGAAGTCGAAAGGTAAAGGTTGTAAGTATCACTTGTTTTTTATTTAAATCTCATTTTCCTTCATATTTCATTGATGTATTGGGTTAATATTTATGATTATTGATCAAATCCCATTTTTTCCATTCAACCAACAAACAAGTGATAAATATTAACCCAATACATCAATAAAATATGAAGGAAAAGGAGATTTAAATAACAAACAAGTGATATTTACAACCTTTACCTTTTGATTTCCATTGTTCGCCTTTCTTTTCTCTACCTTGATGAAGAAGAAGATTGGCCCTCAGGGAGCTTACTTCCTTTCTTGTTGACAGTGACAAGAACAGAACGACTGTGATACTTGTTGTGTTGAAGATGAACTTCCAACACAGGGACAATGAAGGATATGGGATGGATAGATTAACTGCATTCAATTGCTATGGATAGGCTAGAATGAATTTGGCATTAGGAGGGTATGAAGAGGAGAATAGAGAAGAAATTGGGCATTATGAGGATGCCAGAAGAAGATTTCCTAGAGGAAATTGGGCATGATAAGGATGCCAGAATGAAGTCCCCCTAATTGCTTAGAGAAGGGTCTCATTTATAGATTTTCTAAAAAGGGAATGGAGGGTGAGGATCAAAAGTTGAGATCAAGAGCCCTCATTATTTGTGAATTTTAAATTCATAGTGAATGAATTAAAAATTCATTTTTAGGAAGAGTGGATTATGACAAATTGAATTTTCTATTCAATTAGTGGAGGACAAATTGAATTTTCAATTCAATAGTGGAAGACAATTGAATTTTCAATTCAATAGTGGAGGACAAAATGAATTATCCTTGAATAGGTAATGGACAAAGGAGCAAAAGATAAACCATAAAAGAAAATTGACTAACTTACAAAGTAAACATACAACCAACATATTCTCTTGCCAAAGAGGTTGCGTAGGATAGATTGGATAGGAAAGATAACAACTTTATCGTAGGAGCTATGGGTCCGTTAAAGGGGGCTATCTACCTAAAAAGACAATATCTTGCTGTGGGAAATGCCACATGTCGTAGGAGACGCGTGTGTTGGTCTCGATAATGGAACACTTTGCAAAAGAGAAGCTTGTGGTTCTGGGGCTTTGGTTAAGTGGGATTTAGCTAATGTTGGCAATCAAAATAGTAGGACAGTAGATGACTCTTGAAGTAGGCCTCTTTGCTCTAGGTGTGTTAAGGACTTTTTGCTTTGAAAGGATGTGCTAGCTTGCTGCTTGAGTTAGTCAAGTTGAGGTGGATGGATTTTGATAAATGGAAGACTAGAAAGATGACAGTGATAATGGAATGGGATGGGTGGAGAATGATAAATCATGTGTGCCTAAGTACTGGATACATCCTTTGTATTCCAGACTGCCTACATACCGTGTATCCACAGGATCAAGGCACATTTACGATGAAAGATAAGGGCATGAGAATATGTAGTTCTGGATAGCATGATGAATGGGTCAAGGTGAAAAGGGGAAATTTTATGTACCTGAGTACTGGATACTTCCTTTGTATGCCAAACTGCCTACATACCCATGTCCATGGGATCAAGGTACCTTAAGACTAGAAAGCGAGAATATGTAGTTCTGGTATGTTGCGATGCAGTACGGATTGGAGGCATAGTCATTGCTTTTGTGATTGGTTAGATTAAATTATAGAGTCTTGATTTATGCTATCATGCCTTTCTATGCTACTCGAGGATTCCAAAAGCTAGAGATGCTATGATGGAGGCAGGATTATTTTCTTTGTCTACTGCTTGTGGATTAAACTTTAGTAATGTGACGACTTTTATCTAACGACATGATCAGAAAAAGATCATCGAGGACTCTGAGGTCTAAACATGAAAAGGGGTAATCCTTATCTATTGAAAAATCCATGTAAGTAATACTCAGGTCATCTTGGTTTAATTATACCTAGATGCTTGTATTTTCTTACAACATAATAAAGCCCAATGATGAAAGCGCTTCAAACTACTTGCTATATCAAGGTGACAAATATCCATACCATATCCAACTGCAGTTCATATCCATATCCATATCCATACCATATCCAATTGCAAGTCAAATCAATCTTGTCAAATGATCTAATCACAATCAGTGGTCTTGATCCTTGTCCGGTCGTAAACCAACTCAATCAATTAATTAATCAATTGTCTTATACAGGATGTTGCATTGTCAAAATTAGACCAACACACATGTCTTACATGACATGCTTCATTTCTTAAAACCAGACACTATCCTTCTTGTTGCTCTAGGGATCCATCATTCCCTGCCATGACAACACACCTGCCGTGTTGGTCTAGGGATATATCATTCCCCACCATGACAACACTATTAATTAATTGTCTTATACAGGATGTTGCATTGTAGAAATTAGACCAACACATGCGTCTTATATGACATATCTCATTCCTGAAACCAAACATCATCGATCCATATCCTGGGTTTACCGCTTGACAGGGGCAATACCTTGTTTGTGCTGGTATCATTTGTACATACTTGCTTACTTGCTTGTATGTGTCATCTTTTTATCTTGCATTCCATATCATTCATCCCTTTCTTCTGCATCCAACCATT
Organism: Cunninghamia lanceolata; assembly: GCA_027924645.1. Classification (NCBI taxonomy): domain Eukaryota; kingdom Viridiplantae; phylum Streptophyta; class Pinopsida; order Cupressales; family Cupressaceae; genus Cunninghamia; species Cunninghamia lanceolata. The sequence continues at coordinate 16,470,439 of BSBN01000757.1, forward strand.
TCATCTCTTGTCAACCTATCTCATTGTGAGATTGTCCGTCTCACGCCTTTTGCCTTCTCCCCGTCCAATCTCCCCAGGGGGCATCCTATCACCATAACCTATACTAGGGGCAAACTGGGGCATGTATCATTGCCAGAAATTTTTTTATTTTTTGAAACAACATGATAAAACACATTGCTTCAAAGAGGGGCAAAATGTAGACACCTAAAATTGGCTCAGGTCGAATTAAGTAAATATTTTGATATTTATCTTAATTCTTATTTTCTTCTATCAATTAAATAAATATTATAAGTTTATTTGATTGGTTCATTATCCCATAATTAAATAAAATCATTTTTTTATTTAAATTCCCTAAATTCTTCTAATGTCTCAAGTCATAAATCCACCTCACAAAATCCACCTCATCTTTCCACCTCATCTCTTCCACCTCACCATGTTGCACATATAATTAAATATTCTTAATATTTAATTAGCTAATACCCTCCATTATCCAAAAATGAATCTTTAATTCATTTTGTCCTCCACCAATTGAATTGAAAATTCAATTGTCCTCCACTATTGAATTGAAAATTGAATGTGTCCTGCAATAATTGAATTGAAAATTCTGTTTGTCATAATCCACTCTTCCCAAAAATGAATTTTTAATTCATCCACTATGATTTAAAATTTACAAATAATGAGGGCCCTTGATCTCAACTTTTGATCCTCACCCTCCATTCCCTTTTCAGAAAATCTATAAATGAGACCCTTCTCTAAGCAATTAGGGGGGACTTCATTCTGGCATCCTTATCATGCCCAATTTCCTCTAAGGAAACTTTTTCTGACATCCTTATCATGCCCAATTTCATCTAAGGGAGACTTCTTCTAGCATCCTTATCATGCCCAATTTCCTCTAGGGAAACTCCATTCTTCTGGCGTCACATCTATGCCCAATTTCTCTTCTTCTCTCTATTTCTAGTATCCTCCATTATCATGTGTTGGAAGCTCACATTCAACACAAACAGGTATCAAAGCCATTCTTCCTTTGTCATCTTGAACAAGCAAGCAAGCAAGGAAAGCTTCTGAGGGCTTCACAATCAAGATCAAAGAAAGATAGGCAAATAATGGAAAATGACAGGTAAAGGAGTTTGTAAGTATTCTTACTTGTTTTAGTTTCAATCTTCTTTGTGTTCAACTTCTATTGATGTATTGGGTTATTATTTATCATTATGGATATCTTCCTAATTTTCCCATTCACACTCACATCCCCGCTGCCACCCAAAGCTCACCTAGTCGCCACTACCAAAACCTCCTCATGGTTTGGTCGAAACAACCACTTTCCACCTTGTCCACCAAATCCACCCTATCACTCCATCAAAATTAGCTTGTCCACCTTATCCCATGTTGATCAATTAGGGAAAGGGATTTTGAATTCCATTTTGGCGCCTCCCTCTGGACTGTGGTCGCATAGGCGACTAGACCCTAGGCGCTTGATAATTCCTTTTTATTTTTTGACCTTGTGCAATCCCTGGTCACATGGGTGACCAGGGGCCTTAAATGCTGTAACTGTCTAATGTAAACTGCTAGACATAACCATATCATGTGATCAAACTATGACTAACCACTAGCGGTCTGGCTTAGCAGTCAGGATTGTCACCTTTGTCTACACATGCCCTAATAGGGTCTTTTTTTTCGAATAATCATAACTTTGGTATACAAAGGCAGAATTTTGCAAAAAAATAGTCATTGGAGACAAGATTTAGAGCACTTCACAGCAGTGGTGATTTTATCAGGTGAAAGTGTCATTTTGACCAGTTTTTTGTAGTCAAAGTTCAGCTTCTTTGCAAACTTCAAACACTCATATCTTTTGCAAATTTCATCCTTTTTCAGCAATTTTTTAAAAATTGCATAGAATTTCATCTAGAATCTGTTTATGTACTTCATTTTTCTGTATCAGTTCATTTTTCATCAGATTTTATCAGATTGGTCATTTTTGCATAATAGTCCTCTTTGCTAGTTTACTTGCTTCTTTTTTGCTTTGGTGGCTTTCAGGTGATCATACAAGACTGAAACAACATCAGGATCAGCATACACAACAACATGGATAGGGAATTAATTAGGTACATGCATTCTAATCTTTTATCTCTTAATCATTGTTTGACCACACATTTCAATTTGGGCTTAAAACAAACAACTTACTTGCAATCACATTAAAAAATTGGGTTAAAATGAACTAGTGTCTTCAATGACACATTTGGATTTGGGACTAAAAAGAATAAGTGCTTGATTTTTCTTCCTCACATTTCATTTTCTAAGGGTTAATTTACAAGTGCGAGTATGAATCAAGTGTGTGTGTGTGTGTGTGTGTATGCTCTCTTCTCGCACTGCAAGGTGATCTTGGAGATAAAAAACACCTCACTTGGTCCGCTTTTGTTTACCCTTCTTAGGAGGCCTACTTGGAGACACACCACTCCAAGGGATGACCTCAATCAAGGCTAAATCGAAAGACACCCTCATTGGGAGTTGGAATCTTGTCACTCTTGGCTAAGCCCCAAAGAACTTTATACCTTTGGGAAGTGAAGGTGAAGGGTGGGTTACCCCTTTCTCCTAGTTGTGTGGCAGGATTTTGCTTTCAAATTCCTAGTCAACCTCGTGTAAACATAGCCCAAAACCTAATTGGTCATACCCTATTTCAAACTAGACATTAGGTTTGTTGTTGTGTCTTCAAGTGTGTGCTTAATCATAACATTTAAACCTTGAAAGGCAAATCCATCATCTTGTTTAGTGTGTGTGTTCATCCATTTGCTTGTTAAATCTTGTTTTTGATATTGTCCTAAGGGAAGCTTCCAATAAACACTTGCCACATCATCTTCATCTAAGTTTCCAATAACACATATCTTAGACCATCTCATCCACATCATCCAATCCTATTCACCCAATTCATCAATTTATTTTAACTCACCTCCATCCTAAACAAAACCCTAATCTTATCCAAGTCATCATTACACATCATCATCAAACTCATTCTAATCAAACCCCCTTCATTCTAATCATCATCCTAATCACATCTAATTCATTCTAACCCAATCCCTATCATATCCTCCTGATTCTACATCAGCAAATCAACATCCTCCTAATCATCCTAGTCATTACACATCATCCAATCATTCCAAGCCAAATCACATCCCACTACTTTCATCCCAATCCCAATCCAAATCAACCCAATCAAAAACCAAGACCTTAGTTGATCATCATCAACTGTTATCCAACCCTGCTTGAGATCATTAGTCTATCTTAAGTAAGTCTTCCACTAAAATCAATCCAATCAACCCTCTATTACTTAAGTGTCATTAGTCTACCTTAAGTATAGAGAGCCATCCATCAAAAAACAAAACAAATCAAATCATCCTAAGGTCTTGAAATTTGATCCCAATCACTCCACATCATCACCTACATTTCTCATTTAAACCACTTTCATCCCAATCTATTCATCCTAATAACCCCAATCCAAGTCACCCCACCTTGTTATACCACATCACCCTTACCATTATCCTAAATCATCCTAGTCACCTAACCTAATAATTCCACCATTAGTCATCCTAATTCCTTCAAGTCATCCAATCTCATCATCTTAGTCATATTTGACATCCTAATCATCATCACCATAGTGCTCATTGTCCAAGTAAAACCCTAATCATTTCTAGTCATTTCACATCATCCTTGAATCATCAAATCTTCATCCAAATCACTCCACATCTACCACTTGTAAGCATGGACATGGTATTTCTAAATAAAACGTATGAGAATGATCCTTATGGCAATAAAAGAACACTTGATCGACTTAGGTGGTTATATAGAAAGGAAGAAGACCCTGTGTCACCACAACATCAACAATTCCCACAACATCATGTCCTAGGCTAATATCAATGATCCCACATTCAATCAAAAGCCCAATAAGCACATAATCCAAACACTAATGCCACCACATCCATACCACAAATTACCCTCACTATTCTGAACAACATCACAAACACAAGTTCTTCCATAAGCATACCATCCAATGATCCTAACTCCATTGCCTTCATATCAACATTACTTCCTCAACAAACTTCCAACATCAACCAATGTCCATAGAAATCCACCCCACAAAACCTTTCACCTACAAATCCTATCATGCCACCTCATCACCAAACCTATCCACATGGCAATCAAATGTCCTTATAAGAACAACATGCAAGTCCAAATGGCCCTATGTACATGAACCAAGCAAGCCCAAGTTCACTTTTGCAAGAAACATCATTGATAGCCTTAAGTCATCTTATGCAAGACCTAAAATCCTTTGACAATGGAGAAACCAACCTAGCAAGTACCTCCTTTGAGTCACCTTCACTATCCAATCATATGTCAACATATAAGCCAACTAGTCCTATCCCAATGCCTTTATCAAGCCCTCCATCACCTTTATCACCTTCATCCCCATGTTCCACTAATACTTCATTAAAGGATTCCATGGAGATATTTTTAGAGGAATTGGTCCAAGCAAATTTGATTGAGCTATACCCATTCAAATCATATTCTCATTTTTGTTTAAACCTAGTTGGTATAAATATGATGTATATTGTGCATACCATAGGTATAGGGGCCATACCATAACCACTTGTGTCCAATTTCAAAGATTGGTCAAGAACCTAGAAGATTGTAGTAAGACTATCTTGGATAAAACCAACCCCTATAATTCCATTATCTTTCCATTTAGCCCAAATCCTAATCCCATTATCCATTCAACAAATCCTAACCCTAAGCCTTCAACTTCCACTATTATCATCCATCCACTATATTGCCCATTCACCCCTACCCTTGCAAAGGATGTGATCCATTGGCTACTAGCAAGGAATAAAACATTTCCATGTCATCAAACACCTATTCTTGATCCTCCCCATAAGTCCTTAAACACTTTGTATAGTCTTCTAACTGTTGATAACTGAGAGGGGGGTGAATCAATTATCTTAATTAACTTAACATTCTGTTTGTCTTTAATAACTAGTGCAACAACAAAACAAATAAGCATTCATAACCATGAAAGCAAAAACAAAATCAATACACATAACACAATGATTTTGATGTGGAAAACCCTGTTAAGGGAAAAACCACGGGGTGATTAACCCAAGATTGTATTCTTTGTTAGAAGAATAGAAGTACAAAATGGCACTTTCCAATTAGGGCTCACTACCTGAGCACACTGCTCACAAGAGGGTCACTGCCTACAAGAGACTCACTATCTACAAGGTACAAAGAAAGTAACAAGATACTTGAACTAATGAGAAGCATCCACATATGCTTAGGTTTAGTTCCGGTTAGGCTCAACACACTTATCTGCTGCACTTCATTCTTCATTTTCTTTGGCGCTGCTGTCCTGTCACATATCGGACCTGTATTACTGCTTCCACTCCACTTTCCAATTTTCTTTGCACTTCACAATACACCACACACACCTTCATATTGAAATTAATCTGGTATATATATCCACACAAAGGTTTTCAACATCTTTCTAGTCAGCATCCAGAATACTCATTATTTTCCCAAACTCTGGTCTGTTGGCTAAATCCTTGCTTATCAGGAGATGCGTATCAAAGAGCTACTTATAGAAGTCATCAATCATGTTGGCCAATCATGAATGATCCTTTAAGAAACTTGATCACCATCAATATCTCATCTGGATTAATGTCTGAAGCTCTACCAGTCAGTTCTTCCTCAGTCTAATCTACCAAACAAGAACCCAACACTTAGGTGTTCATATCTTCTCACTCTTTCATCACCGAAGGCTCAATCTCTGGAATGTGTTAGTGATGGTACTCCTCTTGACCTCCCTAAGTCCATGCTTAACTAAAATACTTCCTCTGAGAGATCCAGACCTGACTGTCAGACCTTGTTGTATGCTCTGTTCTTGCTTACCAGACCAAGATGCACTTCAGTCTATCTTCCGGTATAGACATACCATGTCCTGTGAATATGTGAGATGGACTTTGTTTCCATCAATGACAATACTCATGAAGCCACACTGTGTCTCTTGCCAACACTAATCCCATCATGTGATTTACAAGCTATCAAGCTTATTAAAGAGCTTTCCACTTCCATTCAAGAAAACCAAGAGTTACGTCAAGAGCATGATCCTAAGCATGAAGAAACAATAGCCCCTAAATCTAATCAAGATCAAACCATCCCCATACAACCTATCCATAACATGTACCTTCTTTATGATCAAGATGATACCTATGAAGAAGCTATCCATGAGCCACTTTATCCTATCCATCTCCCAACAACTATTCATGAGTAACCTATCCAAATTCAACCTATCCATAACATTTACCTTCTTTATGATCAAGATGATACCTATGAAGAAGCTATCCATGAGCACCTTGATCCTATCCTTAATCCTATAATCCATGAGCAAGACATCCAAATTGCTCCTAGTCATCCTCCATCTAGCCCAATCCATGATCCTACACCTTCCACTTGTCATAATGAAACATGTGCCTCCCAAGAATACATGAGCATAGAAGATCAAACCAATACCTTGGATCTTAGTGAACAAAATGGTAAGCAAGATCCTAATGGCCTTTCCACATCCACTATCGATCATGTTACAAGTCAACCAACATATCCACTTGGTCTATCCACCTTCATCCATGAATGTTCTTCCTTAGAAAACCAACATTATCCACTTTACCCTGTCCATCCAATAATCAACTCAAGTCTAGTGTCCAATCTACACCTAGTCCTATAATCAGTCGCATGCTCGAAAACATGAACTACCAAGGCAAAGGTTTAGGCCTACATGAATAAGGCATTTTGGAGCCAATCCATGTTAAGGTACCTCTTCAATCATTTGGCCTTGGATACACACCCCAAGGTCAACAATCTAACTATGTTGGTACTTCCTCCACACTTCCTAAATCCACCTCCTTCCATCATAAACCCCATCATATTCCTAAAACATACGTTGCCATTCCACCTCCCTCATTCTACAAATATCAAAAGCATGTAACCATACACCTTCCACCATCCACTTTAGTTCCATTCCTTCCAACTCCTAATATCCCTCCATCCGCTTTGCCACCATTGCTACCAACACCCCCTTACCCGATCATTCATAAATACCCTAAATATCCTAATCATGACCAACAAATGAACACATTGTATAAACACAAAGATTCCACTCATTTCATCCACCACACGGGATTCAAAAATAAACATTTGGACACCTCCGTTCAAAAAGCCACAAATACTAAGGGTCCTAATGCCTTAGGAAATCAATCCAAAATTTCAAAGCAAGGTACATTCAAAAATCCATCCAAGCCCATACCTCCAAAAGAAAAGTAAAAAACTAAAATGATATGGGTCCCTAAACAAAAATCAATCAATTTAAATAAGGTATCTATCTCTCAAAAATCCCAAACATCCCCCTCCATTCAAAAATACCATTTCATTTAAACATTTCAAACATCCCACATGAAAAGAAAAATCAGAAAAATACTAAGTCCATGTGGGTTCTAAAAGTCTTAAATCATCCATCTCCTAAGCAAACATCACCATTACTTCCTACACCACCATCCAATCAAAATCTTCCATGTTTAACATGGTGTGTGCAGCCGTTGGTCATGATTCCTTTCCATACCTCCATCACTCCATCATTCACTCATTATCCTACATATCTCCCCCATCACCTTCCTATGGTCCATGCTTTTGCATAAGTCTATCATAATCCACTTTCACCCCTACATAATCCACATCATAATCCACTTTCAATCCCTCCATAATCTATATCATAATCCACTATTTACCTTATCCATCTCACTTTCACACAATCACCCTACCAACATCTTGAGCATAATGACTTGACATGGTCGATTTGCGATGACATCCTTCTCTAATGGGACTATAACATTACATGGAACTAGACACTTGAGTCCCACTCATCCATATCCCTCCCTTTTCCCATTCAAAAATCAAAAAGTAAAAAAAATTAAAAATAAAAATAAAATAAAAAAACCAAAAAAGTAAAGAGAAATCCCTTCGTCTAATGGTGAAAACCTGGTAAACAGGCAGCTTGGATAAGTACCATGATGAAAACCTAGTAAACAGACGTCATGTGTAGGTCAATCTTCTATGTTACTTACACTTGGGGGCACCTTGTCTCATCCATTTTCCAAACTATCATACCATTTTCATACCATTTCCATAAACATACCTATACCATTGCATCCATTCATCCTCCCTTTTTCTTTTGATCTTGACAAAGATTGGGGGCAACTGTTTACAAGTATTTTGGATATCCCTTGACATATCTCATCCTTTCCAAACAAACTATATCATCCAAGTCATAAGCTTTGTCATGTCAAATCCTATCATCCTATTGCCTTAAGCATTGTCCTAAAAAATCCTAAGTCTACTACCTAGACTGGGGCATATTATTCCTATGCAACATAGTCTTTGGAGATCACATCCTTGCTCTCTTACACATACATCCATTCCATTCCATAGCCTATCCTTTTATCTTATCCATTTATAATGATCCTTTCATCCATTCACTATCCTCCATCCTTTTGTCCAATCCCATTCATTCCCTTGCACCTAGACTTGGTTCCCCTTGTCATTGGTATCTAGCAAAAATGCCTACCCAAATTGTAAATCCAATGCCATCCCAAAACATCTAAAAAAATACAAAAAAAAATCAAATATTACCCAAAAATACAAAAAAAATCAAATATTACCCCAAAAACTTAAAAAAATCAAATATTCCCACAAAATTCAAAAAAAAATCAAAATTCCCAAAAAGACAAAAAAATCCAAAAAAAAAAATGAAACAAAATCCAAGCAATAAAACCATTCCACATCAAATCATCAAAATCATATTCTTCCAATCAAATCAATCACAATCAACTTCATCACATCATCAAATCAAGCCAATCTATCAATCATCCAGTCTATCAAACAGTCAAAAGAAAATCAAATAACAACATCTAATCAATCTTAATCAATCCAATCCATATCATACCATCAATAAAACATAAATCAGAACTACATCTCATCTTTATCGTTAAGTGCCTTCATCCCATGGATACAGGGTATGTAGGCAATCTGGGATATGAAGGAAGTGCCAAGATTTAGGCACAGACGATATTCCTATTTCTTCTTTCATCATTCTTCTATCATCTATCTTTATCAATTCATCAATCTTGCAAAACAACTCTTCTAATCAATCATCCAATCTATCAAACAATTCTTCAATCACTTCATCAAATCAATCTCCATCAAATGCAATCATCAATTCATCATCCAATCAATCCAATCCAAGTAGTGATCCAAATGCAAGTCATCATTTATCCATACCAATCAAGTCAATCAATCTTGCCAAGTTATCCAATCACATCAATGGCCTTGATCCTAATCTTGTCGTAAACCAAATCAATCAATCATCATCAATGGGATATATCGTTCCCACATCCTTGTGTTGATATAGGGATATATCATTCCCCGTAATGACAACACTATTATCATCATCATTAACAAAACAATCAAACAATCAATCATTGGTTTAGAGCTTGACAGGGGCAATACCTTGTTTCTTTTTGAATAATTTGTGCATGCTTGCTTAATTGCTTGTGTGTGTTATCATTTTCAACTTGTATTTGTATCACATTGGTATCAACCCAGCTAATATTCATATCTTATATCTAGACAAGGTTGTATTATGCTGGGGCACGAGACACATCATCACCTTGGTCCTTATACCTTGGTGAATAATGTCTTGGGCTATATCAAACATCATGGTTGCTCACTTTCATTGTAGCATAACGCATCCTTCCCTTTCTTCTATCCATTCCCTTACCTTTCTTCCTTAGCCAATCCATTTCATTTCGAGAGCATACCCTTGTTTGTCTAACCCGCCTATCCTCTCGAGGGGGCATCATCATCCTATCCCTTTCCTCTATCCATTTCCTTAACTTCTTTGAAATGATGTTACTCGACATAAATTTTATCATCTAGCAACATCATCTCAAAGAGGAGCAAAATGTAGACACTAAAAAATGTCCATGTCTCAACATAGTACCTTGTCGACATGACCTTGTCTGTTTTGCCCTAGGTTCTAGGTCATCCAACCTCATCCTACTCACAAATCCCACTTACCCCACTCCTAATCCTATCATAATCACTTAGCCAATTAATTAAATAAGTCATATTTATTTAATTAATTCCCCATCCCATTTGTCCAACTTAATCACCTTCTTGATTAATTAAATAAACCCACTTTATTTAATTAATCCCACTTAATCACATTCCTAATTAATTAAATAAATCCATTTGTTTAATTAATTCCCTTGTCACATGTCTCACATAATTCAAATTAAAAATTTGAATAAACCCATCACCTCTCACCACATTACGACACATGCCTCATGTCTCTATCTTCCACTTAATATGCCTTCACATGTCAAGCTAATTCAAATAAAATATTTGAATTAGATTCCTTTCATTCTCCTTCGCACACTTGTCACATGACTATGCTTTCTTGATGTGCAAGGAAACCTAATCAATCCTAGCCATCCATATCATCTAAACCCTAATCGATCTTTTCCATCCATTCCAACTAGGTCTTTCCTATAAACCTAGCCTCCTCTAAGCCATTGGAGGGATGCAAACTAATTTCATACTATTATGTTGCCAAAATCCTGAGAAACCAACATTCAACCATATCCATCAATCTCTTCCTTGCATCCATTTCTATCTCCATCTTGTATCTTCCATCATATTGCATCCATCATGTTATAGGTATCAATCAAGCCCTCATCTTGTGCATATCATTCAAGGTGTATTGAAGGTTTTGGTTTAGGTAATGTATGTCTTTGTTTCATCATTTCAGCTAATCCAAATTTTTAGTATAGATTTTGGAACGCCCGCAGTTGTAACCCTTGTTTTTTCATATTTTGTTGTCAAAATTTTGCTTTTTCTCTAACCCTAGGTTGTCAAAATTTGCAAGTTTTGTGGGTAAAGTGTTGCAGGTCACCTCTTGGGTGAAAACTAACCTCATCATCATGATCAAGATGCTAATTCCATGAATTTTGACTATAAATTTGCCTATCTTTGCTGACTAAAATTTTTGAAAAAATTTGAATTTTTTTACGGCCGCAAGTCTGTACAATATGGATCCATATGGATCCCATGAATCCTATGTGTATCCGTCTTTGGTTCTATGTTGCAGGTTGATTTTGTCTATTGCAGGTTTCTATTGTATTTTATAGGTTTCAGGGGCATTGAAGAAACTCAAGCAGCCCTATCACCTCCTAAATTCCCTGTCACCTCCCAATACCATCAACCTTTGCCTTCTTACCTTCGATTGCCACCCCAAATCGCCCATCACCACTACCACAGGAGTGGCTTTTACAGCAGCCGCCACTAGGGTTTTACCTAGTCACCACTGTATCCACGCCTAGCTAAAACTTGTCGATCGTCATTAAAACGCAGTCACCGCTCCTAAAACATTGGTCAGCGCTCCTTAAATTCTCTGTCACCTCCAATCCTTAGCTGAAATTCTACCTGTCGCCACTTGCTCAGCCTCACCAGACCCCCCATTGCATGTGATCTACATTGTCTATGGTCACTACCTCTATTTAAAGTCTGCCACCTACAGTTGATGTGGTCGCCACTTCTGTTTAAAGTCTGCCATCGCCACTCATGCAATAGTCAACACCCATCTGCCACTCCTTTGCCAATGTCACCACCTCTCACCTAAGTATAGACCGTGGTCGCTACCACCAAAAAACCACCTAGTCGCCACTTCCTGTACACTGTGTCGCTCACTAACCGCCTCATCGCTGCGTTCACTAGTTTAAACTGCCACTTCTCGACCTCTCAAACTTTGTTGACCTCTGTTGATTGCATCAAAACCCCAGTCTCCTATAGTAAGATCCCCCCAATCTCCTACAGTAAGATCCCCATCGACCATCCCTTAAAACCTAACATTCCTGCTACTGCCCAAAGCTCACCTAGTCGCCGCTGACAAAACCTCCTCATGACTCGGTCAAAACCACCACTATCCACCTTGTCCACCAAATCCACCCTATCACTCCATCAAAATCAACCTGTCCACCTTGTCCCATGTTGATTGATTAGGGATACGGAATTTTGAATTCCCTTTTGGCACCTCCCTTTGGATTGTGGTTGAATAGGCGACCAGACCCAGGCCCTTGATAATTCCTTTTTATTTTTTGACCTTGTGTAGCCCCTAGTCACATGGGTGACTAGGGGCCTTAAAGGCTCTAACTGTCCAATGCAAACTACTAGACATAACCGTATCATGTGATCAAACTGTGACTAACCACTAGCAGTTTGGCTTAGCAGTCAGGACTGTCACCTTTGTCTACACATGCCCTAATAGGGCCTTTTTTTTCAAATGATCATAACTTTGGCATACAAAGGCAGAATTTTGTAAACATATAGTCATTGGAGAGAGGATTTAGAGCACTTTGCAATGGTAGTGATTTTATTAGGTGAAAGTGTCATTTGCACTAGTTTTTTTTTAGTCAAAGTTCAGCTTCTTTGCAAACTTCAAATGCTCGTATCTTTTGCAAATTTCATCCCTTTTCAGTAATTTTTAAAAAAATTGCATAGAATTTCATCTAGATTCTATTTATACACTTCATTTTTCTGTATCAGTTCATTTTTCATCATATTTTATCATATTGCTTATTTTTGCATAATGGTCCTCTTGGCTAGTTTACTTGCTTCTTCTTGCTTCGGTGGCTTTCAGGTGATCATACAAGACTAGAACAACATCTGGATCAGAATACACAGTAGCTTGGACAATGAATTAATTAGGTGCATGCATTCTATTCTTTTGTCTCTTAATCATTGTTTGACCACACATTTTAATTTGGGCTTAAAACAAACAACTTGCTTGCAATCACATCAAAAAATTGGGTTAAAATGAATTAGTGTCTTCAATCACACATTTGGATTTGGGACTAAAAAGAATAAGTGCTTGATTTGTTTTCCCCACATTTCATTTTCTGAGGGTTAATTTACAAGGGCGGGAGTGAATCAAGTGTGCATGTGTATGCTCTCTCCTTGCACCGCAAGGTGATCTTGGAGATAAAAAAACACCTCACTTGGTCTGCTTTTGTCTACCCTTCTTAGGAGGCCTGCTTGGAGACATAGCACTCTAAGGGACAACCTCAATCTAGACTAAATCAAAAGACACCCTCATTGGGAGTTGGAATCTTGTCACTCTTGGCTAAGCCCCAAAGAACTTTATCCCTTTGGGAAGTGAAGGTGAAGGGTGGGTTACCCCTTTCTCCTGGCTGTGTGGTAGGATTTCACTTTCAAATTCCTAGTCAACCACGTGTAAACATAGCCCAAAACCTAATTGGCCATACCCTATTTCAAACTAAACATTAGTTTTATTTTTGTGTCTTCAAGTGTGTGTTTAATCATAACATTTAAACCTTGAAAGGCAAATCCATCATCGTGTTTGGTGTGTGTGTTCATCCATTTGCTTGTGAAATCTTGTGTTTGATATTGCCCTAAAGCAAGCTTCCAATAAACACTTGCCACATCATCTTCATCTGACTTTCCACTAACAAATATCTTAGACCATCTCATCCACATCATCCAATCCTAATCACCCAATTCATCAATTCATTTTAACTCCCTTCCATCCTAAACAAAACCCGAATCTTATTCAAGTCATTATTACACATCATCATCAACCTCATTCTAATCAAACCCCCTTCATTCTAATCATCATCCTAATCACATCTAATTCATTCTAACCCTATCCTAATCATATCCTCCTGATTCTACATCAACAAATCAACAACATCCTAATCATCCTAGTCATTACACATCATCCAATCATTCCAAGCCAAATCACATCCCAACTACTTTCATCCCAATCCAAATCCAAATCAACCCAATCAAAAACCAAGACCTTAGTTTATCATCATCAACCATTATCCAAACTTGCTTGAGATCATTAGTCTATCTTAAGTAAGTCATCCAATAAAATCAATCCAATCAACCCTCTATTACTTAAGTGTCATTAGTCTACCTTAAGTATAGAGAGCCATCCATCAAAAAACAAAACAAATCAAATCATCCTAAGGTCTTGAAATTTGATCCCAATCACTCCACATCATCACCTACATTTCTCATTTAAATCACTTTCATCCCAATCCATTCATCCTAATAACCCCAATCCAAGTCACCCCACCTTGTTATACCACATCACCCTTACCATTATCCTAAATCATCCTATTCACCTAACCTAATAATTCCACCATCAATCATCCTAATTCCTTCAAGTCATCCAATGTCATCATCCTAGTCATCTTCGACATCCTAACCATCATCACGATAGTCCTCATCATCCAAGTAAAATCCTAATCATTTTTGGTCATTACACATCATCCAATTATCAAATCTTCATCCAAATCACTGCACATCTACCACTTGTAACTATGGACATGAAATTTCTAAACAAAACCTATGAGAATGATCCTTATGTCAACAAAAGAATGCTTGATCAACTTAGGTGGTTATATAGAAAGGAAGAAGACCCTATGTCACCACAACATCAACAATTCCCACAACATCAAGTCCTAGGCCAATATTGACAATCCCACATTCAATCACAAGCCCAACAAGTGCATAACCCAAATACTAATTCCACCACATCCATACCACAAATTATCCTCACTATTTCTAACAACACTACAAACACAAGTTCTTCCATAAGCATACCATCCAATGATCCTAACTTTATTGCCTTCATATCAAAATTACTTTCTCAACAAACTTCCAACATCAACCAATGTCCACAGCAATCCACCTCACAAAGCCTTTCTCCTACAAATCCTATCATGCCACCTCATCACCAAAACTATCCACATGGCAATCAAATGTGCTTATAAGAACAACATGCAAGTCCAAATGGCCCTATGTACATGAACCAAGCAAGCCCAAGTTCACTTGTGCAAGAAACATCATTGATAGCCTTAAGTAATCTTATGCAAGACCTAAAATCCTTTGACAAGGGAGAAACCAACATAGCAAGTGCCTCCTTTGAGTCACCTTCACTATCCAATCATATGCCAACTAGTCCTATAACAATGCCTTTATCAAGCCCTCCATCGCCTCCATCACCTTCATCCTCATGTTCCACTAATATTTCATTAAAACATTCCATGGAGATATTTTTAAAGAAATTGGTCCAAACAAATTTGATTGACCTATACCCATTCAGAGCATATTCTCCATCTATGTTTAAACCTAGTTGGTATAAAGATGATGCATATTGTGTATACCATAAGTATAGGGCCATACCATAACCACTTGTGTCCAATTTCAAAGATTGGTCAAGAACCTAGAAGATTGTGGTAAGATTGTCTTGGATAAAACCAATCCCTCTAATTCCATTATCTTTCCATCTAGTCCAAATCCTAATCCCATTATCCGTTCAACAAATCCTAACCCTAAGCCTTCAACTTCCACTATTATCATCCATCCACTATATTGCCCATTCACCCATACCCTTACAAAGGATGTGATCCATTGGCTACTAGCATGGAATAAAACATTTCCATGTCATCAAACACCTATTCTTGAGCATCCCCATGAGTCCTTGAACAGTTTGTCTAGTCTTCTAACCCCATCATGTGATTTACAAGCTATCAAGCTTATTAAAGAGCTTTCCACTTCCATTCAAGAAAACCAAGAGTTATGTCAAGAGCATGATCCTAAGCATGAAGAAACAATAGCCCCTAAATCTAATAAAGATCAAATCATCCCCATACAACCTATCCATAACATGTACCTTCTTTATGATCAAGATGATACCTATGAAGAAGCTATCAATGAGCCACTTTATCCTATCCATCTCCCAACAACTATTCATGAGCAAGCTATTCAAATTCAACCTATCCATAACATTTACCTTCTTTATGATCAAGATGATACCTATGAAGAAGCTATCCATGAGCACCTTGATCCTATCTGTAATCCTATAATCCATGAGCAAGACATCCAAATTGCTCCTAGTCATCCTCCATCTAGCCCAATCCATGATCCTACACCTTCCACTTGTCATAATGAGACATGTGCCTCCCAAGAATACATAAGCATAGAAGATGAAATCAATACCTTGGATCTTAGTGAACAAAATGTTAAGCAAGATCCTAATAGCCTTTCCACATCCACTATCGATCATGTTACAAGTCCACCAACATATCCACTTGGTCTATCCACCTTCATCCATGACTGTTCCTCCTTAGAAAACCAACAACCATTATCCACTTTACCCTCTCCATCCAATAATCAACTCAAGTCTAGTGTCCAAACTACACCTAGTCCTATAGTCAATCACATGCTCAAAAACATGAACTACCAAGGCAAAGGTTTAGGCCTACATGAACAAGGCATTTTGGAGCCAATCCATGTCAAGGTCCATCCTCACTTATTTGGCCTTGGATACACACCCCAAGCTCAACAATCTAACTATGTTGGTACTTCCTCCACACTTCTATTGTGGATGATGTTACTCATAAACAAACATGAAATAAAAGTTACACAACAACCCTTATTCATCTTGAAAGATACGATGAATTCAAAGAATTCATGATCCCAAGTCTTCGGTGATTAGTTCATAATCTACTAATGTTACTCATTGGTTGATGTGTGTTGCTGTTAATCATTCAGGGGCCTTACATATTTTGATTGTTCCTATAAAGTTCTTCAATATTTCCTCCAAATATCCTATCTTTATATCTGCTCTACATAAATATTCAACAATTCTACTTCTACACTATGAATTCACTCAAATAATGTGCCTACAGGGTCATGTTTGCATGATTTTTGCCATTATTTGTAATTCTTTGGATGATATTTTTCAACACTACATGCATTTATCTCACATATGCTAATTATATTCAGTTATCTACGAGATGTCAACATATTTCTCTATTCTGCTTATTATTTATCATGATTTGTAGTTATGGAAGTGATTTAATGAAATTAAGAAAAAGAAATAACAAAGATACGGTTTAAAGAATGAGATTCCCAAAATTACTTGACTGAGATCACTGATCCACATACATGTTCTGATACAATGATGAAGAGAAGAAAAACTAGAATCATACTTCACTAGGACATTCCACAAATCCGCATGATCCAGCGCAAATCTTCAAAGGAAAAGTTGACAACAACATGTAATAAAATGAAAGCGCTTCTATTGAAAAAAGCATTCACCATTACATATCTAGAAATCAACTTGAAGATTACGTAAAGTTTATAATCAGGATGTAATCTGAAGCTTCATCTCCATCCAATATGTTTTAGAACAAGTACAGTTACAATGATCTAAAGAAAGAACCTTGACATTTCAACAATTTAGTCGTCATTAGTCTCAGTAATCCAATCTCCTATATGAAATTGTTTCAGTCACATTTAAAATGATTGACCCCCCTGTAAAAAGTAAAGGGCCTCAATATATAGCTCTGATTATCCCCAATATGGTTCCAAAACCCTAGTTAATCAACGGTCCACCCTTCAAGTGCAACATCAATTGGTGGAAAACAAATCCCTCTAAAATCTCTGAGCAGCATATCCATATTGAGTGTAAGGATGCCCTTTGGAAATCCTAACAGTCACCAAAATAAATGTTGTTCCTTTTAATAATGTTTCTTTCCACCTGCATTTTTCTCCACATTGAAAGCTTTTACTCCTCCTGCTTCATTTGTGATCTTTTGTGATCCATCCACCTCTTGTGATGTCATTGCCATTAAAGCTTCATCTTTATATCTACCTGCATGCCTATAAACAGACATAAAAAATAGATTTAAAATTCATGCTTTCCGTTGTCAATTTATACTTGGTTAGAATGTTCGATGGGCCTTAATTACAACAATGTTGGCACTTTTAAACCCTCCTTTACCGCCAGTCAATTCTGCATATAAACCCTTTTGTAGGCTTTGCTTGTATTTCTCATTCTGTATACTTCCCTATCATTAGCGTAACCTACTTAATCGGAGCGATTCAATGATTTCATACCGATCTCATCTTTTTGGCCGATGCAATCTCTATCAGCTTGCATTTCCCTTTGTCATCGACGTAACCTTCCTTAGTCAGAGTGATCCAAAAGTTTCCCACTGATTGCACCCTTCTAGCTGATGTAACCTTTAACTTCCTCTTCTTCCTAACTGTGACAGCTTCCACACCAATAACTCTGGACACCTGGCAACAAATGTAAGTCAATAAAATGCTCTTTTAGTCTTGAACTTAACCTTTGCAATGAACATACAAGCAATTCAAACTACAAAGAATTTTCTATTTTTAATCCCTTTTTGACATCTGACCTTTGTATATTTCACATTGCATATCGCCTTGTACATCGGACATACAAACAATTAAACATACAAAGAATTCTTTGTATTTAATTTATTTTCGCATCTGCTCTTTGTATATCGCTTTGCATTCGTCACTTGTATATCGGTGTAACTTACTTTGTTGGGGCGGTCTACAAAACTCATTCCGATATACAAATCAGCCCAATAACATTTATATTAGTGAGAACACACAAGATCTGCATGATCTAAAACTTTTGTTCTGACGGGCTTACTCACACTGAAAACATACCAAGCCCCCTATATATCCCCTTCGGACTCCAACTGTTTAATAAACTGTAGCTCATTCACCTTTCAGCTCTGCGGCATGCATACAGCCTTGTATATTTTGCTTTGTATGTCCCGAAACATACAAAGCCTGAAACATACAAGCACAAAACCACATTTAATAAACTTTCAGTTCCGCGACATGTACATGGCCTTGTACATCTACTTTGCATGTTTATCCTTACATCTCAAACATGCAAACTCCAATATACATCCGATGGACTTAAACATTTATTCATTTCTCCTCTGAATTCCGTCAGGTCCGCGACTTGCATATATCATTGTATATCTTCTTTGTATGTTAGATACATACAAACATAAGATGCATCTGCTAGACCTAACTGAACATGCATTTTAATTCTCAACTCCATCAGGTCCGCAACTTGTATGTAAAAATAAAGTGTTAGCGACATGTATACAAGTAAACAATGCATCTAAACCCGATGACTTAGAAAACTTGACAACCCATTTTGTGACCAATACAAGGACCCGATATACAAAGGACTTTTTATATGAGCGACCTTGTATGTTTTGACCTTGTATATGCAACCTGATATACAAAGGACTTTGTATATGCAACTTACAAACCCTCACATTTTACATTTTACCAAAACACTCATAACTTGCAAAATACAGGGAATTTTCACATGGTTCAAAAAGCAACCCTCACTCATTTTTGACAAGGAATCCACCCATATTCTATCCTAGTACTCAATGCAATTTTTTCTTTAATTTCAACAAGGTTTGCAACTTTCACTCTCTTTTTCCCTTCTACCACCAAACAGACTCACACACAAAAGCAAAAGCAAAGCCATAGCAGGGGTCCTCATTTTGCTAAGGAGTAAAATGGGGCATGTTGTGAGCATCACAACAACTAGAAACCAAACAAAATAATCAAATTAAAACCATTAAAGAAAACCAAATTAAATAAATTCATAACTTCCAACTATCTTTTTTTTAAATCATCATTTAACTTGAGACTTAATGTATTCAATAAGGTGCATGAATCTTCCTTTCAGTTTAAGTGGGTGCATGTGATTAATAATCCTCATCTTGAAAATCAATTGAACAAACTAGTGATTGACATTAGACTACATAGTTGATTTCATTCTCTCATAGCCAATCGGATAGAGCCTTGCTGCTAGTAGGCATCCATAGCCCTGACAAGGTTATCGTTACAATTCTCCTAAGTAGAGCCCCACTGCAAGCAAGCATCTATAGCCCCAGTAGAGTTACTTAGATGGCTTAATCTAGATTTTCAGTAAAATCCATTTTATTATTTTATATTATTTTTGTATTTGATAGAGATTTCATAAGATATTACAGTTGTAACTTCATGATGCAGGGAATGAACACTTGTTGAAATTAAGTTGAGAATTATAATGGTATAGCAAGGGTGACCTCTAATTTTTCACCTAATATCTACACTGGTATGTTCAATAAACCCAAAGATTTTAGGTGTGTCATTGTGAGAAACTTCCTTGGATACTCAACCCACAGTTATTGAATACAAAATTTCACAAGTCAAACAACTTTCTACATTCATGACAATCACAACAAGTTATGCATAAATTTCAAATAATTAACCTAAATGTTCTAAATTTTTTATTGTTTTTAGTGGTTGTCAGTCTGCTCCTGCATACTCTAAATCAAAATAAAGATCCTTGCTGAGGGAACACAACAAAGCAAACAAAATAAATAGACTATACAAACAACTATACAAAAATGTACACTATGATACACATGACTGTCATGGCACTACTTCAGGCTTGGAAATAATGTTTGAGAAACTATCCATTAACTGGTAATGGAACATCCTCACCGGTTAAGGTCTTAAGCCTATAGGTGTTGTCTCCTAAATTTTCAAAAATTTGAAAGGGACCTATCCAGAGTTTATCAAACTTACCATGATCTCCTTTCCTTTCATGTGCCTTGTCCCACATCAAGACCAAATCTGAGATCCTGAAAGTCTTAATCCTGGCTCTTTTGTCAAACCAGTGCTTGACAACAGCCTGATGTTTAGTAAATTGATCTATTTCTTTACTTCTTTTTTCTTCTAGGTGCATCAACTGAAGCCACCTGACTTCTTGTTTATTATCTATGCCCAAGTATTCTTGTGCAAACTGTAGTGTAGGAAACTTCAAGTTAACAGGGAGGATGGGATCCACCCCATATACTAAGTGAAAAGGTGAATTTCCTAATGCAACCTTATTCCTGGTTCTATCTACCCACAAGGCATATTTCAATAAAGTGTTCCACTCCCTTGGGTTGTTTTCTATCAATTTCTTTATGATGTTCAATAGGTTCTTGTTTGTACTAATCCATTCCCTTGGGGATAGTAATTTGAGAAGAATTTCAAGATGATCCCATAGTCAAAAGCCCAACTTGATAGTTTAATTGAAGCAAAGGCAGATCCATTATCACATACCAAAGCGTAGGGAACTCCATACCAGGTTACTATATTGCTTTCCAAAAATCTAATGACATCCTCAACATTACACGTCTTACTACTGACAACTTTAGTCCACCTGGTATAGTAATCAGTAATAGTTAAAACATACATGTGGCTTGAAGATGATGGGGGATTGATAGGTCCTATGAAGTCCATTCCCCATTGAGAAAATGGGTGCATCTCCATTACTGGCTGCAAAGGTTGAGCAGCATATCTTTCTCTGTTTGCAGCAACTTGACACATATGACAACATTTGATGTGTTCAGTAGTATCTTTAAAACTAGTGGGCCAGTAATACCCTACCCTAAGGATAGCATGAGTGGTAGCTAAAGATGATCCATGTGCAGTCCCAAACTTATCATGTAACTCTGCTGACACCTTGTCTGCTTCTAATCTTTCCAGGCATCTAAGGTATATCGCCTTGTAGTTTTTCTTGAAAAGGACTCCTTTTATCATGTATTTCTATGACCTTATCTTTAAGGCTCTCCTTTATGAGGCCTACAATCTTAAGGGACATCTTCCAATAATCAGGATGTGTCTGATGTCTGAGTACCATTCTCCATCATCGTTTGCATTTATAACATACTGTTGGCTCATGATATTAGGATCAATTTCTAATATCATCTGGCTCAATGACTACCCTCTTACTAACTTCATGGGTGCTATGTCCATATCATACTCTGGGAGGATAGTGATCCATTTAGCTCTTTTCTCACCTGGTTCACTTTGTATTAAAAGCATCTTTATTGCGGCATCAGGTACTAGAACAATCACTTTACTTCTCAGAATGTAATGCCTCAATTTCTTGACTTCTTGAACTAGAGCAAGTGCCTATATTTCAACATCCATGTATCTAAGTTCTACATCTCTGAAAGGGTAGCTCATGAAGGCTATAGGCTTTTCTTCTATGGGCTCATTTCTCTGTGTTAATATTGCTGTAGATGTATGCTCTAAAGAAAATGAGTAAATGTAAAAATCCTTGGTATAATTTGGACTAATCAGAACTGGTGCATTAGATATGGCTTTCTTAATATCTTCAAAAGCTACTCTAGCTTTAGGTGTCCACTCTATTTTAGCATCCTTCTTGAGCATGGTATTCAAGGGTCTGACAATCTCTGCAAACCCAGTAATAAATTTCCTAACAAAATTAATCCTACCAAAGTAAGATTTGAGCTTCTTCTTGCTTCCAGGAAGCTGTATCTTCATGATTGATTCCACCTTGTCAGGATCAATGATGATCCCATTTTCTGTCATCAGGTGGCCTAATAGATTCCCTGTGGTTACCCCAAATATGCACTTCTTAGGGTTCAGGGATATCCCGTATTGTTCACACTTCTTTAGCACCTTTCTCAGTTCCTCTACATGGTTTCCTCTATCTTTAGAGAAAACCATTAAGTCATCCATGTATATGACTATACATTTACCAATCAAGCCTCTGAAGGCTATGTCCATTGCTCGCTGAAATGTTGCCCTAGCATTTATTAACCCAAATGGCATGCGCCTATAGGCAAAGATCCCCCACTTTGTGGTGAATGTGGTTTTCAATCTATCAATTTTGTCCACCATTACCTGGTTATAACCAGAGAAACCATCAAAGAATGACATCATCTTGGCACCATTCATAATTTACAGGACTTCATCCAGAGAAGGTAAAGGATAATTATCCTTTTCAGAAGCTCTATTCAAGTTTTTGAAGTCCACACACAACCTGATGTCACCATTCCATTTCTTTATTGGGACCAGGTTTGCCACCCATGTGGAATGTCTCATAGGAAACACAATCCTGGCATTAAGTAGCCTTTTAACCTCTTAAAAAATGATGGGCTCTAGTAAAGCATTGACAGTTCTTTGTTTCTGCCTAAAAGGCTTGGCATCTGGCTTCAAAGGTATAGTATGAGTGATGATTGATGTGTCATAAGTTTTTAACTCATCATAAGTCCAAGTGATGACATGGATATAATCTTTGAGAGCTTGGCTTATTCTTTCCAACTCCTCTTATGTACAGACCTTCCCAATCAGAACATTTCTTTTTTTATCATCCTTTCCAATGTTGACCTGTGAATGTTGTCCTCCCTCAGCTTTTGGAAGAGCATGTTGTCGAGATCGAACACTCTTTCTAGCTCTATCATTCCTTTAGGAATCTTATTACTAGGCAACTCTAGGATTTCTTCTTCTTCCCAGATGTAGTCTTCCACATTCCTTTCATCTATGATCTGTGCATCAAAGACATCTCTGTTGGAAATAAAGTCCAATATATACTGATCATCATCAAATACTTAAAGATTAGTTACATTATCTGGTACAGAAGGTACTGATACTAATTCAACTGAGAATCTTTTTAAACTGGATATAGACAGAGGTTCCAGAGTACTTGCAACCTGGGCTAAGGCATCTACCCTGTGATTTTGTTCTCTGGGTACATGTGTGATGTTGAATGCATCAAAATCTTTTATCAAGTCCCATATCCTATGTCTGTAATTGGACAGGTTTTTGTAATTGCAAGAGTATATACCTCTTACTTGTCTCACAACCAATTCTGAGTCTCCATAGACATGCAGAATTTTCACTTTCTTTTTAAGTGCAAACAATATCCCATGAATTAGAGCTTCATACTCCGTCACATTATTTGTACATGGGAATTGCAATCTGTATGCTGCTAAGTAGGATTTTCCAGATGGATCAATAAGATCTACTCCTACTCTAGCTCCTTGTTTTGACTTGGATCCATCAAACCTAAGGATCCATGGCCTATCTTCAGCTAAAGGCTTGTCTGGGCCTTCTTTCTTCTTTTTAGCTCTGGCAGCTGCACCATTTGATATCCATTTTAACTTTGATGTTTCAATTTTCCAAGACTTCCCTTATCTGTCTTATGTGAAGCTGATATTTCTTCTTTTCTCTTACCATCAAAAGGAAAATATTTTGGACTAGGCAACATCTACCTTTTTAGAATATGTAAACACAATGAACAAGCAGTTTTTGAATGTGGTACTTCATGTAACCTGCACCATCCCTCAATCAAAACATCTTGTGGGGATCTTTGTTGTTGTGTCATCTTTTGAATCTCTTTTGATAAAACTTCTTCAAACTTGGACAAATTACTGCCCCTATCCTCATCAGATAACTCATAGTTTGATTCTACTAAACAATCACTCCCTGGGGTGATTTTCTTTTTTCTTTTAGCATAACTCTTGTTGCATACTAGTATCTCTTATGTCATCTGAATAGAACTTTCATCTTGATATGTGCATTCTCCTATTCTATATGCTTGTTCTAGCTCCAACATGTCTAAACATGCATCACAAGTCCTTTCAGAATGCACCTCATCATGCAACCTATACCATCCATCAATTAGAATATCACGAACATGCATTTTTAACAATTGACATCGTTGCACCTCTTTAAACAAATGCATCTCAAAATTCTTGAAATGATCTACCTCTACTTCATTTTCAGGTTTACAATCAGATTTTAAAGTTATTTTATCATCTTGAGGGTCATCATCATGATTATGAATGTCATACATCAGGATCTCCTCTATGCTGATGGTCTGGGGTCTGATGGAATAAACTCTGGGTTCTACATCCACATACATGATTTCATTGGTTTTGTTATATTCAGTGATCATGTGTTTCATGGGAGGTTCAACATCTATCCTTATTTGATTTGGTATTCCTCTCTAGGGCAACCACATATGACTAAAATCAATTGACATGTATCCATTAAGTGTTTTTGACCAGTCTCTGCTAAGTAACATCCCATATATATCAGGTATATCAACTACCTGAATATCAATATAGTGCTGATTTCTGGGATCTGATGCCAATTACATGTGAATGTGAGTTAGTTCTCCTACCACACTCACCTCTGTTTTGTCCAATTGTGTTACTTTCTTTAATGATTTAGTAGGATGTAACCCTAAAGCATTGCATATGGTTAGGGGCATTACATTGATAAATGCTCCTGAGTCTACTAAGTAGTAGTGCAAATTTTTACCAAACATCCTTATGGTAAGGACGAAAGGAGGTGACTCACTCTTGTCTTTGTATAGGGTCACATGGGAAGTCTCTACAAGTTGCACAATGGCTGGCACTTAATGTTTAACATTAACATCCCTAGAAGCATGATCTTTATTTCCAAACTAACCTAAGGTATGACTATTCTCTTTTGGAGCAGGATCATCTAATGATTTCTTGAAAGCATTCTTGATAGTAGGGGCTTTGAGTAACTCTAACAGTGACATGATAATTTTAATCTTTTTCATTTCATCTGCTATATATGTAACCAATTGTCAGATTCAGGAGGTAGATTACCAGCTTTTGGTGCTGTATTTTGTGGTGCTAAGTACTGAGCATTGACTTTGGGAAATACAGGGTTATTACTTGCCTTGGGATCAGGTGGAGTGTTGAAATTGTTTGGAGGCAAGGATGTGGTCAAAGGATCAACAGATCTATTTGAGTTATTCCTCAAGTTGTAATTATGCCTACCCTGATGTTGCTGTTGATAAGTATGTACCTCCTCATGTTCAATTGATGGCTCATTCTCATCCTTAAATGGAAAAATGTAGTTAGATTCAAAAGCCATGGCTGATTCCTCACATGTTGAGGTGTAATCCTGATGAGATGAAATTGTCTGCTGATAAGGATGATGCATGAAGCTTTCTAGCTCTAAGGTAGAATCATATCCACAGGGGACAATTTCATTTCCTTCTACATGAGGTGGGTTGTTTGAAGTATTAGACACTTCAGTTTGGAATATACTAGCAGTAATCCTGAACTAAGGACAATCTAGCTCTGTATGAGCATTGGTGTTATGTATCCTACACCAGTTTGTAAGTGCTGCCTCTGCAAGGTTTACTCTAGTGGTCTATTTAGGTTCACTAGGAGGCTGGTTATCTAGAGGTGATGGCAGAGAACCATTATTTGGCCTAGTGTTCCACACTCTAGGCTATCTAGGAGGATTATTGTTGCCATTGTTATTGTAATTATTATTGTATCCCCTATTAGGATAATTAGGTCTATCATTGACATAACCTCTATTTTGATTTGGTTAAGAATAGAAGTTCTGACTTCTTAGATGAGTGATCTCAGTGGTGAGTTTCCTTAACTGTGCTGATATCTCCTTTATTTCTTCTTTCTCTTCCTGAACCTTGGCCACTACATTCTCTTTCTGAGGCTTGAAAAAGGAAGATCCATTGTTATTGTTGGATTGTTCCACAACCTGAGGTACTTGTGTTTGTCCTGGATATTGTAACATCTAGCCATTTCTATTTGGTGGTGGCATGATACTGAGTGGAGGTATCTGCAAAGGGGCTGGCATCACAGCTGGAGGTATCACGGCTCCATTGGTTTGTTGGTGAACAGGGTATGTAGGATAACCAAGAAGTGTAGGAAAGGCAGTATTTGGTGTGGGAGCAAGAACCAATTGCTGACTGACTTTGATAGCTTCTTCAAAAGCTCCTGCCAAAGTTGTTACACCAGGATGTGCTCTCCTGATAAACATAGAAGTCAAGGGATCTAGACCTGAGTAATATATGCTCCTAGCAGCTTCATCTGCGACCACATAGGGAGCAACTAGCTTAGATAGCATCTTTTGGAACCTAGCATTGAAATTGGCAATAGGTTCTCCTTCAAATCTCTTGATTGTGGTAAACAAATGATAATTCATTGAAGGATCTATAGGTACCTTGAACCTATCCTTAAAGGCTTTCTCCAAGGTAGCCCATGAACTGACTAAACCCTGACCAAGACTAATATACTAGTTATAGGCCTCTTCCCCTAAGGAAAATGGAAATAACCTGCATACTACATCTTGATGCTCAATTCTAGCCCTACAATAGGCTTCCTTGAAAGTTCTAATGTGATCATCAGCATCCTGATATGGATGATACTTGGGACAAATTTTATCAGGATTCTTTGGCAAAGCATGATATGCTAGGAAAGTTAGCGGTGATTCTGCTGTAAAGAATGACATTGCAACCGGTGGAGGTTGAGCCTGAGGTATGATAGGTTGAGGTTGGACCTGAGGTGTGACAGGTGACCCTGTAGGTGTTTGCAACCTGAGAGGAGTTACAGGAGCACGTTTTGGTGAAGCTCCGGATGCACTAGAATTAGGAGAGTGATGAATGTCTACAGTTCTAGGTATAAATCCCCTGACAGGTAATTCTTCCAAGAGTCCACTGGATCTGGACCTGGTATTTGGCCTAAGAGCTAGGATTTCTTAAATTTAAGGAAAATTGGTTGGTTTACTGTAAAGATCAGTTGAAACTCCCTAGCCAAGGCTATATTTATGGTTAGAATTTGAAACTGATAGGATATTTAAGTAATATTTGTAGAAATGATGCAAATATGAGATGATATTGAACCTTGATGACATATGCAACCAGATATTAGGTTACTTAAGCAGGTTACTTGAAAAGTTTTAGCAAATTTACCTAAAATAGAGCTTATCTTTGCAAATTCGCGATGATTGACTACAAAGCTTGCAATATTTATGCTTAATTTTGAAAACTTCACAAATGATTAGCATGCACAAACTTAAAACAACAAATCTTTGCATACAACTTGAAATACAAAGATGCTTGAGTGTTACCTTTTTGTTTGCATCATCAAATCAGACAAAACTTACTGATGATGAGAGGTCCTCCTTCTAGCACCAATTTATGTTGTGGATGATGTTACTCATAAACAAACATGAAATAAGAGTTACACAACAACCCTTATTCATCTTGAAAGATACAATGAATTAAAAGAATTCATGATCCCAAGTCTCTGTTGATTAGTTCATAATCTACTAACGTTACTCAGTGGTTGATGTGTGTTGCTGTTAATCACTCAGGGGCCTTACGTATTTTGATTGTTCCTACAAAGTTCTTCAATATTTCCTCCAAATATCCTATCCTTTATATCTGCTCTACATAAATCTTTAACAATTCTACTTCTACACTATGAATTCACACAAATAATGTGCCTATAGGTTGATATTTGCATGATTTCTACCATTATTTGTAATTCTTTCCATGATATTTTCAACACTACATGCATTTAGCTCAAATATACTAATGATATTTAGTTATTTACGAGATGTCAGCATATTTCTCTATTCTACTTATTATTTATCATGATTTGTAGTTATGGAAGTGATTTAATGAAATTAAGAAAAAGAAATAATAAAGATAGGGTTTAAAGAGTGAGATTCCCAAAATTACTTGACTGAGATCACTGATCCACATACATGTTCTGATATAATGATGAAGAGAAGAAAAACTAGAATCACACTTCACCAGGACATTCCACAAATCTGCATGATCCAATGCAAATCTTCAAAGGAAAAGTTGACAACAACATGCAATAAAATGAAAGCGCTTCTATTGAACACATCATTCACCATTACATATCCAGAAATCAACTGGAAGATTACGTAAAGTTTACAATCAGGAAGCAATCTGAAGCTTCATCTCCATCCAGTATACTTTAGAACAAGTACATTTACAATGATCTGAAGAAAGAACCTTGACATTTCAACAATTCAGTCCTCATTAGTCTTAGTAATCCAATCTCCTATATGAAATTATTTCAGTTAGATTTAAAATGATTGACCCCCCTATACAAAGTAAAGGGGCTCAATATATAGCTCTGACTCAATATATAGCTCTAATTATCCTCAATATGGTTCCAAAACCTTAGTTAATCAATAGTCCACCCTTCAAGTGTAGCATCAATCAGTGGAAAACAAATCCCACCAAAATCTCTGAGCAGCGTATCCATACTAAGCGTAAGGATGCCCTGTGGAAACCCTAACAATCACCAAAATAATTGTTGTTCCTTTTAATAATGTTTCTTTCCACCTGCATTTTTCTTCGCACTGAAAGCTTTTACTCCTCCTACTTTGTTTGCAATCTTTTGTGATCTGATCCACCTCCTGTGATGTCACCACCATTAAAGCTTCATCTTTATATCTACCTACATGCCTACAAACAAACATAAACAATAGATTTAAAGTTCATGTTTGCCATTGTCAATTTATACCTGGTTAGAATGTTTGATAGGCCTTAATTACAGTAATGCTGGTGCTTTTAAACCCTCCTTTACCGCCAGTCAATTCTACATATAAACCCTTTTGTAGGCTTTGCTTGTATTTCTCGTTCTGTATAATTCCCTATCATTGGCGTAACCTACTTAATCAGGGCGATCCAATGATTTCATACCGATCTCATCTTTCTAGCTGATGCAATCTCTATCAGCTTGAATTTCCCTTTGTCATCAGCGTAACCTTCCTCAGTCAGAGCGATCCAAAAGTTTCCTGCCAATCACACCCTTCTGGCTGATGTAACCTTTAACTTCCTCCTCTTCCTAACTGTGACAGCTTCCACACCAATAACTCTGCATACCTGGCAACAAACGTAAGTCAATAAAATGTACATTAAAATTCACTTTTAGTCTTGAACTTAACCTTTGTAATGAACATACAAGTAATTCAAACTACAAAGAATTTTCTATTTTTAATCCCTTTTTGACATCCAGCCTTTGTATATTTCGCATTGCACATCGCCTTGTACATCTAACATACAAACAATTAAACATACAAAGAATTCTTTGTATTTAATTTCTTTTCACATCCTCTCTTTGTATATCACATTGCATCCTTCGCTTGTATATTGGTGTAACTTACTTGGTCGATGTAGTCTACAAAACTCATTTCAATATACAAATCAGCCCGATAACGTTTATATCGGTGAGAACACACAAGATCAGCATTATCTAAAACTTTTGTTCTGATGGGCTTACTCATGTTGAAAACATACCAAGCCCCTTGTATATCCCCTTCGGACTCCAACTATTTAATAAATTGTAGCTCATTCACCTTTTAGCTCCGCAGCATGCATAAAGCCTTGTATATTTTGCTTTATATGTCCCGAAACATACAAAGCCCGAAACATACAAGCATAAAACCACATTTAATAAACTTTCAGTTCTGCGACATCTACATGGCCTTGTACATCTACTTTGCATGTTTATCCTTGCATCTCAAAAATGTAAAGTCCAATATACATCTGGTGGACTTAAATATTTATTCATTTCTCCCTTGAATTCTGTCGGGTCCACGACTTGCATATATCATTGTATATCTTCTTTGTATGTTAGATACATACAAACATAAGATGGATCCATCAGACCTAACTGAACATACATTTTAAATCTCAACTCCGTCGGGTCTGTGACTTGTATGTAAAAATAAAGTGTTAGCGAAATGCATACAAGTAAACAATGCATCTAAACCCGATGACTTAGAAAACTTGAGCACCCATTTTACGACCAACACAAGGACCCGACATACAATGGACTTTGTATATGAGCGACCTTGTATGTTTTGATGTTGTATATGCAACCTAATATACAAAGGACTTTGTATATGCAACTTACAAACCCTCACATTGTACATTTTACCAAAACACTCATAACTTGCAAAATACAGGGAATTTTCACATGGTTCAAAAAGCAACCCTCACTCATTTTTAACAAGGAATCCACCCATATTCTACCCTGGTACTTAATGCAATTTTTTCTTTAATTTCAACAAGGTTTGCAACTTTCACTCTCTTTTTCCCTTCTACCACCAAACAGACCCACACACAAAAGCAAAAGCAAAGCCACAACAGGGGTCCTCATTTTGCTAAGGAGTAAAATGGGGCATGTTGTGAGCATCACAAAAACTCCCTAAATCCACCTCCTTCCATCATAAACCCCATCATATTCCTAAAGCATACATTGCCATTCCACCTCCCTCATCCTACAAATGTTAAAAGCATGTGACCATTCACCTTCCACCATCCACTTTACCTCCATTCCTTCCAACTCCTAATATCCCTCCATCTGCTTTGCCACCATTTCTACCAACACCCACTTATGCAATCATTCATAAATAGCCTAAATATCCTAATCATGACCAACAAATGAACACATTGTATAAACACAAAGCTTCCACTCATTTCATCCACTACATGGGATTCAAAAATAAACATTTGGATGCCTCCATTCAAAAAGCCACAAATCCTAAGGGTCCTAATGCCTTAGGAAATCAATCCAAAAATTCAAATCAAAGTACATTCAAAAATCCGTCCAAGCCCACACCTCCAAATGAAAAGTCAAAAACTAAAATGATATGGGTCCCTAAAGAAAAATCAATCAAGTCAAATGATGCATCTACCTCTCAAAAATCCCAACTATCCCCCTCCATTCAAAAATGCCATTCCATTCAAACATTTCAAACATCCCACATGAAAAGCAAAAATCAGGAAAATACTAAGTCCATGTGGGTTCCAAAAGTCCTAAATCATCCATCTCCTAAGCAAACATCACCATTGCTTCCTACACCACCATCCAATCAAAAGCTTCCATGTTTAACACAGTGTGTGGAGCCATTGGTCATGATTCCTTTCCATACCTCCATCACTCCATCATTCACTCATTATCCTACATATCTCCCCCGTCACCTTCCTATGGTCCAAGCTTTTGCATAAGTCCATCATAATCCACATCATAGTCCACTTTCACCCCTACATAATCTACATCATAATCCACTATTTACCTTATCCATCTCACTTTCACACAATCACCCTACCAACATCTTGAGCATAATTACTTGACATGGTCCATTTGTGATGACATCCTTCTCTAATGGGACTATAACATTACATGGAACTAGACACTTGAGTCCCACCCATCCATATCCCTCCCTTTTCCCATTCAAAAATCAAAAAGTAAAAAAAATAAAAATAAAAATAAAATCAAAAAATCAAAAAAGTAAAGAGAAATCCCTTCGTCCAATAGTGAAAACCTGGTAAACAGGTGCCCTGGATAAGTACCATGATGAAAACCTGGAAAACAGGTGTCATGTGTAGTTAAATCTTCTATGTTACTTACACTTGGGGTCACCTTGTCTCATCCCTTTTCCAAACTATCATACCATTTTCATACCATTTCCATAAACATACCTATCACATTGCATCCATTCATCCTCCCTTTTTCTTTTGATCTTGACAAAGATTGGGGGCAACTGTTGACAAGTGTTTTGGATATCCCTTGACATACCTCATCCTTTCCAAATAAACCCTATCATCCAAGTCATAAGATTTGTCATGTGAAATCCTATCATCCTATTGCCTTAAGCATTGTCCTGAAAAATCCTAAGTCTACTACCTAGACTGGGGCATGTTATTCCTATGCAACATAGTCTTTGGAGATCACATCCTTGCTCTCTTACACATACATCGATTCCATTCCATAGCCTATCCTTTTATCCTATCCATTTATCATGATCCTTTCATCCATTCACTATCCTCCATCCTTTTGTCCAATCTCATTCATTCCCTTGCACCTAGACTTGGTTCCCCTTGTCATTGGTATCTAACAAAAAAGCCTACCCAAATTGTAAATCCAATGCCATCCCAAAACATCTAAAAAAATACAAAAAAAATCAAATATTCCCCAAAAATACAAAACAAAATCAAATATTCCCCCAAAAACTCAAAAAAATCAAATATTCCCACAAAATTCCAAAAAAAATCAATATTCCCAAAAAGACAAAAAAATCAAAATATGTCAAAAAAAAATCCAAAAAAAATAAAAATCAAACAAAATCCAAGCAATAAAACCATTCCACATCAAATCATCAAAATCACATTCTTCCAATCAAATCAATCCCAATCATCAACTTCATCACATCATCAAAATCAAAACAAGACCAGTCACATCAACACATAAAGCCAATCTATCAATCATCCAGTCTATCAAATAATCAAAAGCAAATCAAATAACAACATCCAATCAATCTTAATCAATCCAGTCCATATCATACCATCAATAAAACAGAAATTAGAACTACGTCTCATCTTTATCGTTAAGTGCCTTGATCTCGTGGATACAGGGTATGTAGGCAATCTAGGATATGAAGGAAGTGCCGAGATTCAGGCATGAATGATATTCCTATTTCTTCTTTCATCATTCATCTATCATCTATCTTCATCAAATCATCAATCTTTAAAAACAACTCTTCTAATCAATCATCCAATCTATCAAACAATTCTTCAATCACTTCATCAAATCAATCTCCATCAAATCCAATCATCAATTCATCATCCAATCAATCCAATCCAAGCAATTATGCAAATGCAAGTCATCATTTATCCATACCAATTAAGTTAATCAATCTTGCCAAGTTATCCAATCACATCAATGGCCTTGATCCTAATGTTTTCGTAAACCAAATCAATCAATCATCAATCAATCATCATCAATGGGATATATCGTTCCCACATGTCCTTTTGTTGATCTAGGGATATATCATTCCCCGCAATGACAACACTATTATCATCATCATCAACAAAACAATCAAACAATCAATCATTGGTTTACAGCTTGACAGGGGCAATACCTTGTTTGTTTTTGAATCATTTGTGTATGCTTGCTTGCTTTCTTGTGTGTGTTATCATTTTCAACTTGTATTTGTATCACATTGGTATCAACCTAGCTAATATTCATATCCTGTATCTAGAGAAGGTTGTATTATGCTGGGGCACGAGACACATCATCACCTTGGTCCTTATACCTTGGTGCATAACGTCTCAGGCTATATCAAACATCATGGTTGCTCACTTTCATTGAAGCATAACACATCCTTCCCTTTCTTCTATCCATTCCCTTACCTTTCTTCCTTAGCCAATCCATTTCATTTCGAGAGCATACCCGTGTTTATCCAACCTGCCTATCCTCTCAAGGGGGCATCATCATCCTATCCCTTTCCTCTATCCATTTCCTTAACTTCTTTGAAATGATGTTATTCGACATAAATCTTATCATCTTGCATGATCTTCTCAAAGAGGGGCAAAATGTAGACACTAAAAAATGTCCATGTCTCGACATAGCACCTTATCGACATGACCTTGTGTGTTTTGCCCTAGGTTCTAGGTCATCCAACCTCATCCTACTCACAAATCCCACTTACCCCACTCCTAATCCTATCATAATCACTTAGATAATTAATTATATAAATCATATTTATTTAATTAATTCCTCATCCCATTTGTCCAACTTAATCAGCTTCTTGATTAATTAAATAAACCCACTTTATTTAATTAATCCCACTTAATCACATTCCTAATTAATTAAATAAATCCATTTGTTTAATTAATTCCCTTGTTACATGTCTCACATTATTCAAATTAAAAATTTGAATAAACCCCACCTCTCATCACATTGTGAGACATGTCACATGTCTCCATCTTCCACTTAATATGCCTTCACATGTCAAGCTAATTCAAATAAAATATTTGAATTAGATTCCTTTCATTCTCCTTCGCACACTTGTCACATGATTATGCTTTCTTGATGTGCAAGGAAACCTAATCAATCCTAGCCATCCATATCATCTAAACCCTAATCTATCTTGTCCATCCATTCTAACTAGGTCTTTCCTATAAACCTAGCCTCCTCTAAGCCATTTGGGGGATGCAATCTAATTTCATACTCTTATGTTGCCAAAATCCTAAGCAACCAACATTCAACCATATCCATCAATCTCTCCCTTGCATCCATTTCCATCTCCATCTTGCATCTTCCATCATATTGCATCCATCATCTTATAGTTATCAATCAAGCTGTCATCTTGTGCATATCATTCAAGGTGTATTGAAGGTTTGGGTTTGGGTAATGTGTGTCTTTGTTTCATCATTTTAGCTAATCTAAATTTTTAGTATACACTTTGAATCTATGTATTGAACCTTCAATGGAACTGTGATCCAACATATGGTAGATGCATTTATAGAAGTTCATCTTCTAGCAGTGAGCCAATCCTTCTTCTATCTTATTTTTCTCTTGGCAGTGAGCCTTTGTGCAGTGAGTACTTCTTCATAGGGTAGTGAGTCTTCTTGTAATTTAGTATTGTGCTATCATAATATATTGTGAGCTAACACTCACCGTGGTTTTTCCCTTTTGGGTTCTTGAGGTAAAAATCTTGGCATCCATGTGTTATGTCTTTATGGTTGCTATTCTTATGCTTTTTATGCTTTCATGTTATTAATTTTGGAAATTGGATCAATAAACAAGTTAAGAAGTGATTTTGCGGAATACTGATTCACCCCCCTCTCAATATTCCTTACTTTCAACACAAACTTGAGGTGTCGACATAGGACCTAATAATGGTCATATAACTAACACATGAAAATATATCCTGACCTAAAATAGCGTAGGACTAGGACGTGGGTACCCAAGTCCTCCTCCCTATTTTAGGTAGGAATCATCACAAGCACATCCGCTATGTCCCATTTGTCATAAAACTTAGGGGTTTCTTCACCGAAAGTCATCACTAACATGCAAGATGATCTAAATGTATTCTAAAGGACCCCAGAGCTAAACCTTAGGAGGGAAAAGCCCCCAAGGGGATATTTTCTAATGTAACATTTCTAGATTTGTATTAAACTATTTATTAGAAGGTGAATAGTGAAACATTAATTTCATTCTTACGTGCAATCTTAGAGATTTCACCCTATAAAGTTTAGTGCCTTCCTTGCCCTTTGACATCATGGTATAGAGGAAAAGCCACAATCCTACATGAGGTTTCTAATTTTTTTGTAGCATTGAGTGAGGTCAATGCCTAGATGTGGTGAGGTGATATTTTGGCCCAGATTTACCACATTTTGTAAAAAATTGAATTTTTGAAAAATATTTTGATTTTTGTGAAATATGTAGAGTATCATTTTAGGGTTTCTTGTAACCTATGAATTTCACTTGGCATATGATTGACCTATGGGGTAAAAAATAAGGCACAAGAACAACCCATGGGATTATCCCCCACTTGTGAATCATTGGTTTTATTATTTTTCACTAATTTTTAGTTGATTTTGGATGAATTATCTCTTTTCTTGTGACTATGTCTGTATATTGAGTTAAAGGTCCATGAAAGACCATGGAATAAAAAATCAAGAGCATGCATTCTCTTTTATATATTGAATCTAATTAGGTTGTATTAGAGGAAATAGGGTAAGACATATGGTCATGTTACTACTATTATTAAGACATAAGGATGATCACCACCCTCATAGTGAGGTGAGATTTAGATACAAACACTTTTGACTTATCCACCAAAGAGATTATGGTAACATTGTAGGACATTTGGTGTTTTGTATGCCTCCACGTAAAAGGGAGATGAGTTGAGACTTGTCAAATGACACAACAAGAGGATATGGATCTTTATTGGTGGCATATGAGATGTGTGTCATATTGATGAGATAAATTCCTAAATAATGAGTCTATTATTGGTAGTACATCTTAGGGGTGCAAATGGTTAGTTTTGATTGTTGGTATTTTGATCTTTCTAGATGTAAAAGGTTCTACCATTTCCTATGGGCTCAATCAAGTGTGTTGTGAGATTGAGGAGAACTAGGGGTTATTTGC
The DNA here is from genome assembly GCA_027924645.1 of Cunninghamia lanceolata. Taxonomy (NCBI): domain Eukaryota; kingdom Viridiplantae; phylum Streptophyta; class Pinopsida; order Cupressales; family Cupressaceae; genus Cunninghamia; species Cunninghamia lanceolata. The sequence goes on from BSBN01000757.1 coordinate 16,507,038, forward strand.
ATGGGGTTGGTGTATGTTGGCTGATATGTATGATGAATTTCATGTTGATTATGTAGGGTAAACAAACAATGGAATTAATGAAAAATATAGAGTTTAATATGATTATGATATGATTAAGCCAATAAATATATATCAGTGAAATAATGATGAAGTAATATAACAAATTGGCAAACTCATGAATAAAATGCAAATTGTTATAGTAGATATATGTGGAGAAACCCTTGTGAGATAAAATCCACCCCGAATAGACCCAAGCTTTTATTATTCTATAAAGATGAAGTATAATAATATAATCTACTTACCCCTTTGATAGTAGGTTGGTGCATAAGTGTACTTTCAAAAAAACATATATTCAGGTATGTGCATGGAAATGGGGGACCAAAGGGAGGTCAAAAGTGGCCACTTGTTTTCTTAAATAAGAAAAAAACTAATCTTGGATGAGAAATTGAAGATAGCCATGCTCAAAATTAGAAGATGTGATAAGAACAAGATTTGTAGTGCTCAAAATCTAGTTTCTAAACTACTATTTTTTTTTTTCTCTAAAAATGTTGGAGATTAAGAGGTTCAAATAGGGGGAGTACACAAAGTGATCCTATTTTTGTTAGAAAAATATAATATAGCGTCTGGTGTACTCCCCCTAAAATGTTGAATTTTTTAATTATTTCACAAATCACTTCGATGGAAAATTAGCTAACATCATGTAGTTTATGCCTGATTTTTCTATTAATTTTTTAACGAATATATGATTATTTATGAATTTTTGAAGTGGAAACATCATTAAAAATGAAAATTTGACTATGCCACCCCCATTATTTTTTTGAAAACTAATAAAAAATCATTTTTTTCAATGTGTATATAATAGAGTCTAGAATCTAAAAATGTATTTTTCAAATTTCAACAAACATGTAAAAAACGACACCAAAAATACTACATGTACATTTTCTGTAAAAAGGAACACATTAACAAAAGAAATTGAAGATGGAAACCTTAATGTTATCATATTTTAGAAAAAAAAATGTGGTTAGAAAGATAATAAAAAACTTGAAGTCATCTTAGCATTTCTTCATATTAACATTGAAAAACATGTAAACTTGATGTAGAGCACACTCAATATTTTGTTGATTTTCTATGTTTTGTTAAAAACATATCTTTGGCATCCAAAAGGCAGGTCCAACACTTTGGGTTCAAATTTTCCAAAGCAATGAAAAATGTGCTCACATTTTAGATGAGTTAAAATAGAGAGAGGGATACATAGAGAGAGGGAGAGGGAGAGGAAGAGGGAGAGAGGGGGGAGATATACAAAGAGATAGAGGGAGAGATAGATTTAGAGATATAAAGGGATAGAGAAAGGGAGGGGGGAGAGAGAGATAGAGAGGCAAAATGACACATATCAAGAGATTAAAAAGAAAGAAAAAATAAATGGAGGGGGAAGGAGAGAGACATATATAGATAGTGAGAGAGAAATATATAGAGGGGGAGGGAGAGGGAGAGATAGATAATGAGAGAGAGATAGAGATATAAAGAGGGGGAAAGAGATAGAGAGGGAGGAAGAGATATAAATTTAGAGAGAGGGATAGAGAGAGGGAAGGAGAGAGGGAGGGAGAGAGAGAGAGGGAGGTGATATATATGTTCTTTGGGCCAGAGTCTAAATAGTTACAAAATTCTAAATATTCCTAACTTGGTGGGAGATTCCAGAAGTATCATTTAGCAGAGAAGTTGCTTGTTTTTTTATTCTTTTGGCACAAGTATCTAACTTATCTATATTATCTTCCACTAGAATCATTCTCCCTCTAATGATACTAGAGTTATCTATAGATTGCTTAATATCTAAAGTCATATCATCTAAGTTGTCTTGTGCAAACAACATCCATTGGGTCTGCTAGTTCCTTTGTGCTTCTGATCTTTTCTATTGGACCCCTATTTTGGTGTGAAATAGAGACTCATATTTAGCCCATAAGTTCTTATAATGATTGATCACATGAAAAGTTTCAGGGGTAGGCCATCTTGCTGGTTCATAACCAAGGATTGCTTTTGAAGCTTCATCAGGAAGCTAGATCTTATATTTGACTCTCTTCTCAGCTCCATATCTTGGAAGAGTCTCTTTGTACATAGAGGTGGTTTCATCTATCCTTTGGATATTTATCTCTTTTTACTTTTTATCTTCTTCTTTAGGGGTCAGATATAATCTAGAACTAACTTGTCAGACCAATTTGTCCATAGCATTGAATCATTTGTGTTTGATATTCTTAAGATCTACTAGTAGAGTGCATAGTACTTGTGGAGGTCACAACCGTAAGACCTATTTGAATGCTAGGGGAAGCCGTGTGAAGGGTAATAGTAAGCCAACTAAAGTAGCAAGGAATATCATGAACGAGAATCTGTAAGTCTACTCTTTCACAATGGCTAGTCACAGGTCATTAAATGCTAGCTCTACTTTGTTTGAAGTTCTACATAACTATTTTAAAGATAAGCCTAAACAACACATAGATGATAAAGGCAATTTTAAGTTTCCAGACATTAAGATTTCTACACTTTACCTTGAAACAGGGATTAAAGAAAAAATATGTGATTCTATGCATCAGTCTGAAGTAAATATGTTAGTCTCTAGAGAAGGCATCTATCCTATTTATCTCCCTTTCCTACTCCCCAAGGATATTAATAGATGGAGGAAAAAGGGGTTTTTCCATGTTCATTTTCCTCATGTAGATTTGATTGTGCACCCACACTTCAATTATGACATTAATGCTGAGTAATTTTCCACACTAGTTGACACTAGGTGTCATATTTGGGATCAACATGTTATTGCTTAGTTTTGTGGGATTCTATCTGTTGAAAAAGGGGATGGTGTGCTTTCTATTAATCCTAATTTCACACTTTCCCTTGCTGATAAATACATTTCTATTGCTTTTTGTCTACTTATTCAAGGCAAAGGGGTTTCCCTCATGCTATATTACCATTGGTGGTCGCTACATTTATTGTCTCATGAATACAGTATCCCCACCTATTTCTTTGCCCATAAAGGTGAGTTTCCCTGAAGGATCTTCAAACTTGTTAGATTATGGTTGACATATTGGTCACACAGGTTTTGATATTAGTTTCCCAATGATTTAACAACTATTAAATAGACATAAGCCTTATTTTAGAAACCTTTTGATTCCTAGAAATAGGTTTTCTACCAGGCCATTGTTTTAGAATAGAGGAGTTGCAAATATAACACTACAATTTGTTCCTAAACAAATAATAATGGAGAAACCCATTATTGATGAAGAACATGCTTGTCTGTAGCCTTTGAAGTGAATCCATTCCTTAGCTCATACATTTCCTAGCTCCAACAATAAGCCATATGTTGATTATAATCCATAAGAGTGCTCTACCTTCTCTAGCCATCCCATTTCTACACCACACATGTCTGTAAATCCTTATCCCTCTAGGCATTGTTTTACCTCTACCTCTAATCTGAGATATGATTTAGTACTTATGGACAAATTGGTCTGATAAGTCAGTTCTAGATTACATCTGATCCCTAAAGAAGAAGATAAAAAGCAAAAAGGGATAAAGCTCCAAAGGATAGATGAACCCACCTATATGTACAAAGAGACTCTTCCAAGATATGAAGCTTAGAAGAGAGTCCAATATAAGATCTAGCTTCCTAATGAAGTTTCAAAAGAATCACTGGTTATGAACCATGAAGATGGCCTACCCCTAAAACTTTTCATGTGATCAATCAAGATAAGAACTTATGGGGTAAATATGAGTCTTGACGTCACACCAAAATAGGGGTGCAACATAAAATCTCAGAAGCACAGAGGAACTAACAGACCTAATTGATGTTGTCTGTACAAGACAACTTAGAAGATATGGCTTTAGATATTAAGCAATCTATAGATAACTCTAGTATTATTAGAGGGAGAATGATTCTAGTAGAAGATAATATAGATAGTTAGATACTTATGCCAGAAGAATAGAAAAGAAAGAAACTTCTCTACTAAATGATACTTTTGGAATCTCCTACCAAGTCAGGAATATTTAGAATTTTGTCACAACTATTTAGACTCTAGCCCAAAGAATAGATACACAGTCACAATGTTTCTGATGACCTAGCCACTTTAGATGCTAGAAGAGATTCTCAGGCTCAAGAAAATAAGGCATTATTAGAACATGTTGCTAGAAATTTAGAAAAAAATAGAAAATACACAAAGAAAATTAGAATTTCCCAAAAAGGAAAAGATAGTTTTGAGGAGGAAATTGAAGAAGCCTAATCTCATTACTCAAAACTGATGCAAAAACAAAGATTTAAGGTTCAGAGGAGAAAAGGTATTTTAATTGCTGATGAACCTGATGAATAACAACAAGTAGCACCCTCTAGAACTAAAACAACCCCAAGACCTACAAAACTAGTTTTCCCTAAACAAAAAGAACATGCTATGCAACATATAGAAGAAATGAGAAATTGGTTACAGGAACTTCAAATTGAGAATAATGAACCAATCTATATGGATGAACCTGCTGCTACACATATAGATGCTTCTTTTTGTAATGAAGAAGTCTTATTAGATGCAAAATCATCCCAAGCATCTGAGAATGAAGAACCAGACATGGTTAATGAATAATTTGTTTTGGAACACATAAATGATGCTGAAGAATGCAAAAATTTCATGGCCAACCATGAATTAGTAGGCAACAATATTGATATTGAAATGAGGGATGCTATTATAGAAAATTCCAGACCAGAACAATTAAGATCTTATGCTACTTCAAGTTACACCCTAAATATTGATAAGATTATTGACCCATATGATGCTATTTGTACCTATATACACCTAAAAATGACATGACTATGTCTAAATAAATATTCTTAATATTTATTTAAGTTTAATTCCTCTATCAATAAATAAATAAACAAATTTATTTATTTGATTCATATTCCTCTAAGTTAATTAAATATCAAATTATTTAATTACCTCTTCTAAAGTCAAAATTAAATAAAATCATTTATTTAATTAAATTCTTTTAATATCCTCCAACAAATTAAATAATACCAATTATTTAATTAGTTCTTCCAAAACCATTCTAAATTAAATAAAACCAATTATTTAATTGTTTCTTCCAATAATATCTTCTCTAAATTTAAATAAATCAAATATTTATTTAAGTTGTCCATTTCTTCAAAAAATCGAGTTATCTCTAAATATAATTCAATCAAATGTGCACATGCAATTGAATATTCCAAATATTTAATTGACCTAAAATATCTTCTCATCCTCATGTAATTTCCATCTTCTAGTTTTAATCACTTAATTGATTAATATATTTTGTTAATTGATTAATCTCTTTAGTTAACTCATTCTTCTATTTTATTGATTCCTCTCATGCAAAATAGAGCAAGACACATGTCCTCTTCCTATTCGCGCACATCTCTCAAGTATCCTCTACCATTGATCTTCTTATTCTTTCTATACCATTGATCTTCTCTCTCACAAGTCTACAAGTACAACCCTATTCCTGCATTTCAACCATCCAAGCTTTTAGTAAAGTTACTCTACAAGAATCACAACATGCCTTTGGCACCTAAATTCATCCATTGCTTGCGATCACCCTTTTATCATTGCAATTGTGTTGAAGAATTTCTTCATTGCAAACCTATCATAGCCATTCCCACTTGACATCTTGGAAAATAGCAAGGAAGTGCACTTTCTGAGGGCCATGTTCATACACAAGATCATTTGAGATAGGTGACCAATGGGAGCCATGAAGTAAAAAGGTTTGCAAGGTTTGAGTTCTTTGTTTGTTTAATCTTCTTTGTTTCTTATTTCATTGAGTTATTGGGTATTATTTGATATTATTGATATTCATGCACAATTTTTGATAACATTTTTGGTGCCCACCGTGGGGCCTTGCCCCAATTTAACCCAAAAACTGAGTTTTTGTGCATTAGGTTCCATACGTAGGACTCTGCGCATCTAATCATTTCTAACACACATCTGAGCTCTGTTTCGGTGCATATGATCTTTTAGTGCCTATACCCCCTAAAACTACACATCTGTGCTCTGAAATGGTGCATCTATTCTTTCTATGCATATGTCTTCTATCTCTACGCATATGAGCTCTATTTCCGTGCATTTGTAATTCTATGCATTTGTAATTCTGTGCATTTGTAATTCTGCACATCTGACCTCTGTCTCTATGCATATGATCTCTATAGCTGCACATCTGATTCTAACGGTGACTTTTTGAGTTGTTCCTTGTGAGTTTGCTAACACTAACACTTGTCTCACAGGAATATTCTCTGATCTACTTGCAGGTTAGGGGCTAGTTTAGTCATATAGCTACATTTGTTAACTCATCTCTATATCTAAAGGAAAGTAAATGGATGTTCATGCAAATCTCATTTAGCTCTAACTAGGAGGAATGCAATTTGATCTTTTTGCATCAACAACTTGAATATAGTCCCAATGCTAGGAAGATAAAATTGAACCATTGCTATCTTGCTTTCAAAGGTAACAAATTGCATGTGTGCCCAAGTAGCTAACTCATTTAGTCTTTTTCATTTTAAATAGGGGAAAAAGAACCATTGTCTTTCATGTTTTCAGAATGATAGTAGGCCTATGCTCTCCCTTCTTTTGGGTGACTAAAATGCCAAACCTATCATTTTGCATGTATAACCATTAGAGAGGCTTGCCCTTGGATATCCTTCCATCCAAGTGGGAACGACCTTAAGTGGTAACAAGATAAAGCCAAGCTCTTCCTAGCCACTATAAATAAATTGTGTTTGGAGTGAAAGCTTCAAACAACAAGTGTTGTTAAGTTATATCGACAACCAACCTCCCTCAAAACCCTCTAAGGCGTAACCCTTGTAGGCTGGGAGACTCCATAACAAAGAGTAGTACTGCCGCATGTATAACCACTTGAACGGTTGCACTTACTAATCATCCTTTATTTTTAGTAGCCCAAAAACCCCTATAAACTGGTGCAAGGAAGAAAAATTATCACCTCCCAAAGATACCTCAACTAGAAATAGTGAGAATTCAGTTTATATTGTCCCAACTAGCCTAGGATTTGTACTTGTGTTTTAGTCAAAAAGAGTCCAAAATTTACAAAAAAAAAAAATCATGAAAAATTCTTTGTGTTTGCTATGTCTTACTTGCCATAATTGAGAAGTCAGATAAAAAAGACCAACTTGCAGCCAAGAAACCAAAAAACATCAAAAAATGTGCCAAAAACATTGCAAAAACAGTCAAAAAACTAGAGCTGCACATTTATCCTGTAGAGCTGCGCATATGTGTTGACCTGTTGCGCATTTGCATCAACTTCCTATGAATTTGTGATCTGTTACTGTGCTTTTATCATTTACCAGAGCTACTCATTTGCATCAATTTACTGTGCATATATCCTTTATTTTAGCACATCTGTAGTTGCGCATCCAAGACAGTGAGCTTTTCCACACCTTTTGAGAGAAAATTTTCAGCATTTCTAGGTACCCATTTCAGCCTTGTTCTAGTTTTTGACATCAGATTTACCATGTAGTTGCTTCTCCATTCCATTTCCATAGCAAACCCTCTCTTTCATCGATCGTCTCATGCACCTTTTACCAAGTCTTCCCATAAAAGTCAAAGTATCTATATCAGATTAGTGGAAGACCTTTTTCAGATCACTTCAAATTCAAGTAACCCTAGTAAGTCTCCACTATCAAGGATCAATCATCCTTTTTTCTTAGAATTTCACTAGTGGTCTTGGTGCAAGACTAGTCTCTACATAGTAAATAGGTATCGACTATCCTTGCATGTGGCTATCGTCTTGTATCGACCAACTTACTTGGAATCATTGATCAAAAGAGTCCCTTGTTCAAATCTCGTTATCACAAGTATCCTCTTCTCAACAATCTCCACCAACACCTTATCAAAATCTCTAGTTTCACCCTACTCCTTTCCATGTCGCCTTGCATGGTCTTAACTAGATCCCAAACACAAAAACAACTTGAAATGGTTGGAACTTCTAAAAGAATGGTATCCCCTCATGACAGTGATGAGGAAATCTCCCATGAGGACTTCCAAGGAGCCTTCCAAGATTAGAAATTTCAACACATGATGGACAAAATGCTCAACGAAGACCCTCAAAAGTACTTTCTTCATCTTGCAAACCAAGAACTTAAACTCCCCTTGGACTTTGATCTCAACAAATTAAGAGAAATCGTAGTGGAAGAAACTCATGAGGACTGCACAAGTGAAGATAAAACCATTGGCCTAGATAAAGAGAAAAAAACCACAGACTCAAATGCACCTCCAGACACATTAACAAAACAAATCGAGAGCCTAACGCAAAAAGTAGTGGATCTCTGAATGGGGACATCCACTAAATCTTACTTATTGGAAGACATATCATCGTATCCCTTTGACAAGAGATTAAAAATGATCATCTTCCCCTTTAGATTTGAAAGACCAAAATTTGACAAGTATAAAGGAAAAGGAGACCCAAGAGATCACATTAGGGAATTTAGCACCGCGTGTCTAGAAGTGGCTCACAATGACACCTTCCTAATGAGACTATTCCCTAGATCTCTAGGTGGACAAGCCATAGAATGGTTCTCATGACTTCCCCCGAGTATCAAAACTTTTGATGAGTTAGTAAACAAGTTTGTCACACACTTCTCATATAACATTGAACATGAAGTTTCCATGCTTGACCTGTGCAATACAAAGAAAAAGAGTGGCAAATCCTTTTCTACCTTCTTACAAAGGTGGAGACAACTTGCGAGTAAATGCTCATATCACGTGCCTGAGAAGCAAATGACCGAGATGTTTGTCCACAACCTTAACCCCGATCTAAGTTACCAAATCCAAATTCAATGCCCCACCTCATTTACGAAAGTCATTGATATGGGATTAGTTATCGAGAAGGCTATGATCGGCAAGGGGAAAATAAAGTTGTACAAGGACATCCCTAACTCTAACTACCCCACAAACAAGTCAAAGTTCTGGAAAAAGAACAAACATATCATCAATGATAGAGTAGTTGATGCCAAAGTAGCGGCTCCCAAACAACAACCAATCTTCACTCTCAAATGAGAGGTAAGTAATGTTACACCAAACAAAACCTTCCCTTGTGAGAAAAAACAATGGTTCACCTCCTCTCCTAGATGAAAACTCACACCACTAGGGGAGTCCTAGGAGTTTACATTAAGAAAGCTATTAGCTAACAATGAGATCACTCTTCCCGCCACTAGCGACTATGAACCTCAAGTAAAACCTCATTATTGGAAAGATACTAATTTCTGTGAATATCATAGAGGAAGAGGCCATAAGACCAACAACTATATCTGTTTGAAACATGTCATTCAAGACATACTTGATCAAAATTAGGTAGGCACTAAATAACATACCTCTAATGAGGCACATGTGCCATACAAGGATCCACTCCTCAACCATGATAGGCCATACAACAACAACAACAACAAAAATAACAACCACAATAGGTAGAATCAAAACAATAGACACAACAATGCTAACTATGTGAATGTGCTATTCGATTATACTGTCAACTACATATTAGAGCACATCCCACAAGTCAATGTGGTCACATTCAACCAATAGTCAGGACCCAACAAAACTGATTACAACATCATCACCCACAGTGGTAAGGTCACATTAAACACACTTCCTCCAAGGTCATCACCTTATCCATCTAACTCCCATAAGTACAGTGTTATAGACCAACTTTGGAGAACTCCTTCCCACATATCCATCTTAGAGTTGTTGTGTCTATCTCCCTCCCACAAGGAAATTGTTGATAAAGCCCTAGTGGAAACAACTCTAAGATGACCTATCAGTATCCCAGCCTCATAACACACCCTTGCATATTGTCACCTTCATTCATAAACACCATATCAAAAGAGTTCTCATTGATGGAGGAGCTAGTTTAAACATTTGCATGCTCAAGCTAGACCTTACATTGGGGTTCTCAGAAACTATAGTGGATCATAGGAAAAAGATCACTATAAAGGCCTATGATGAAGAAGAAAGAACTACTAAAGGAACAGTGGTGCTACCAATACAAGTTGGACCAGTAATAAAGGACATTATTTGCCAAGTCCTAGATAGGGAGCTAGCCTATAACATCCTCCTAGGGAGACCCTGGATTCATGCCATGAAAGTTGTGCCTTCTACCTACCACCAATGCATCAAATTTCCTCATAACGACAAGAAGATCACCATCCAAGGTGATCTGAATCCTTTTTAGCATTGCAACTCTATCTGCTTAAATCTTGATTGCATCATTCCCAACAATAGATCTTCCACATCCCCCATCTCACAAAATGATTCTACCTCCGAAGCTTCCTCGTCCAAGCCCAAAGAGCAGAAAATCACAATCAAATAAATAGGGGTAGGGTAATACTCTATCAAGCACAGCCTCAACTTAGCTAAAATGCCTCTATCTCCAAGATCCTTTAGGTGACCTACACCTTTTTCAAAGCCATCTACTCCTCTTGAACCTCCCATAGCTCCCTTTGTAAAATGGGGGACCCTATCAGATGAAACTGAGGAAAGAGACATCTTGCAATGGCTCTACATAGAGGAAGATAACACACAACAAGAACCACCTAAGCTCCCAACAGAAATCTATGGGCATGGTTAGTCTATCTTACAAAGAATGGGTTATGAAGGAAAAGGTCCCATTGGCCTAAGAAAAGAAGGAATTACAAAACCCATCCAACCCTCCTCATCCTCATTGGAAGGAAATACAAAAGGGCTAGGATATAAAGACAAAGGTAAAGCTAAGGCAAATGCTTGTTTTGTGGAACAGATCCATAACCTACAAGAAGATAGCGACATAGACTCTAATGAGTATGAGTGGGATGAACTCACAAAGCACTCCTATGAGGAAAAAGGAGTTGACACCATTCAAACCTATAGCCCCTACTGTGAGGGACAAATGCTAACACATAGACCATTAGAGTGTGATTCACCCACTCTTAAGAGTATGACTTTCAAGGAAGGTTAGAGTTCCATCACAATAAATAATCTTGATGAAAGTACCATTCTAGATCCTATCGCTATCAATCCATACCCTAATTATGTATTCATCCAAACTATCACACCTAATGAATCAGATCTACCCTCCGATCCCCTCCCCCTTGTACATCCTGAACTTATCGACTAGGATTTACAAGGAACCCCGCAACTAGACATGTTCCAAAATGATGATGCCTATATTGACTACATGGAACTTAGGGACCACCTACCTACAAGAGATCATAAAGCTAGCTTCACCATTGAACTCAACACCGTGGCTTATTTTGTAGAGGGGGCCAAGCCTTCTAGTCATAAAAACATAAAAATAAAAATTGGATCTGATGGTGAAAACTACTCCACGGCAGTATCAGATCCCAAAATATTAAAAAGAAAGGACACATCAGATAGTGAAAACCTCTTTGAGGTGCCAGACGATGGAAGGCTTGATACTCTCCTCAATGACATGTACTAGAAGAAGTCTCAAATTGTTGTGGAACCTACAGAACCTGTCAACATTGGAACAGAGAGCAATCCTAAGATCATTCACTTTGAAAAATCTCTATCTCCACTAGAAAAGACCAAATTTGTCCCATTCGTCAAGAAAAATAAAGTCAAATTTGCTTGGTCATATGCAAATATGCCTGGTTTAGATCCAGATTTGATCCTACATCATCTTCCACTAGATCTAGCAGTCAAACCAGTCAAGTAGAAGCTCAGGAAAATGCATTCACACATTTCATTACTAGTAAAAGAGGAACTCAAGAAACTGCTTGATGTAGGGTTCATCAGGGCAATAGACTATCTAGAGTGGGTATCCAACATAGTGCCAGTATCCAACCCTGATCGCAAATTCAGATTGTGTAATGATTTTTGAGATCTAAGTAAGGCTTGCCACAAGGATGACTTTTCGTTACCTAATATTTATATCATAGTCAACTTGACAGTAGGACACACCATGCTTTCTCTTATGGATGGCTTCTCCAGATACAATCAAATAAGGATAGCACTAGAAGACCAACATAAAACAACTTTCACTTGTCCATGGGGCACCTTCTACTAGAACATCATGCCATTTGGGTTAAATAATGTAGGAGCAACATATCAACATGCTATGACCACTATCTTCCATGATATGATGCACGCCACAATGGAGGACTATATGGATGACATCCTTGCAAAGTCACTAACAAGCAAATCCCACCTAGATGTACTAGAGAAGGTCTTTCAAAGACTAGAATACTTCAAAGTTAGGTTGAACCCAAAGAAATGTGTGTTTGGAGTCACCTCTGGCAAGCTCTTAGGCTTCATTATATCAGCAAATGGGATCGAAGCAGATCCTTCCAAAGTCAAAGCTATCATGGAAATGCCACTGACAAAGAACATCACTCAACTACGCTCTCTACAAGGTAAGTTACTATTTAAGGGAAAATTGGATTTGTTAATGTCCTAGATTTTAGATGTTTAAATCCTCCTCTCCACTATACATTCAAGCATCTAGGGTCAAGTGACAAGCACTATCATACCCTAGGTTGCTTGAAAATGTAGGGAAACTTGGATTAGGGAATTTAATTATCAATTTTCCTTCTCTTATGCCCAATTGACCATTGAAACCCTAATTATGCAAATATGACAACAAATTGATGAATAACGGAAAAAACTCTTACAGATAGGAGTAAAATACCAAATCACAGAGTGCCTTATTTTGGGGTTCTGAAGCAGAATAGTTGGGGACACTGGAGCAGGTGCCCAAGTCCAAGGTAATAGTTTATTCATGGGGTCTGGACCTCCTTCTGACACTAATCAACCTTGTAACTTTTGTTTCCCAAAACTTGGATGAGGAGGACACTAGAATGAGTGCCCAAGTCCTGGAAGTGCTCTTGTGTTTTTCTTTTCTTCAGATCCTGAATCCTTGATGCCTACCAATCCTTCCTGCAACTTCACTTTTCCCAAATGTGACCCCTATAACCTACAATTACCAGGTTTGGTTTGGGGGTTCTGGTGTTTAGATGCTTGACTCATTCAAGCCCCAGAGGACACTTAAGTCTTCGAACACCGTTGTCAGATAAAGAGTGTGTGCCCTTGTGAGGCAGAGGCACAAACCAAAGGAATCAATGATGAAAACACAATATAATGTCACCTTGTAGTGAAGATATCATGGGAGGAAGATGATCTTCATTGCATAATGAAATGGATACTCAAATCTACAAACAAACACATAAACCACACAAATCTGCTCTTGCAACACAATGAAAGCCTTGAATCACCTTGAAAACACAATAGCTTGCTAGTAATCATCTAGTTTACAAATGAATGCCTAAACATGCTTATATATGCAACTACAAGCACTCTTGCCAAGATTTCAAAAATCAAAACTTACTGTGTCAGCAAAAGGATGAAATAATGGTCATAAACTAACACTTCAATTTTGGGCCTGACCCAAAATAGGGCATGAGTAGGGTGCGGGCGTCCAAGTCCTCCCCCCCTATTTTGGGTAGGGTTAAGGTCAAGGGATCCTCCTAGGTCCACTTTACCATGAAACCTAGGCCTCATTCCATTGGGATGTCAAAATATGACCGAAGATGTCCTAAATGCATGCTAAAGACCTGGGAGCTAAACCTTATGAGGGAAAAGCCCCCAAGGGGACATTTTTCAATGTTACATTTAGCCCCCACTTTAATGTATGTATAAATGTGAGGCCAATACATGCATTAAAGTAAGGTCACAAACACAATAAACACATCAAGCATGGAGAAGACACGCCAATCATAGTAACAGGCACACAAAACACAGAGAAGACAATTACAGTCACGCAGAACACGGAGAAGACAGTAAATGCATAGAAGACACATTAATGCATGGAAGACATGCATGATTCTTTTCTTTTATTTTTCTTATATATATGAAATGCAAATGCAAGTACTGGAAAGTAAACAAACCTCCCATAATACATGATGCACTTATCACGCAGGTCTTTATATATATGGGGTAACACACACGCAAGACATGTAAAACCTCCCAAAATGCAGATTGCCTATGGGGAAATAGACACACCACACAAAACAAGCATGCCAAAACACACATACTTGAAGACATGGAGAAAACACAGTAGATAAGTGATGGTGTGTTCCCTATTTCTAGGCTCATCACCATCTCAGGCACATTACGTGCACACACTGATGATTGGGCTTCTCCACAAAAATTGCCGAAGACACACTTAAGGGTTGAGTTAGTCACAAAACTACTCCCCATCTCTACAGAGGACTTTTGAAAATGCAACCCCACCCGCGTCATAGGGATGCCTTATAATGAAAAGGAAGCATGGCATACAACCCCACCCACATCACAGAGATGCCTTACAATGAAAAGGAGGTATGAGCTCAAAAGTATACAACCCCACCTACATCACAGAGACACCTTATAGTGAAAAGGAGGTATAAGCAATAGATTTCAAGATAGATTGGTTGATTGCAAACAAACTTAGGATGTAGGAAGTACTCATCGCACTAGCCTACACCTAAGGACAAGCACATTGCTAATATCTACAATAGACAACTTACCTTATATATACCCCCACCTTAAGGTGGTTGATATCAGTTATCGATATCAAGCACATTAAGGTAGGAATAAAACACACAAGGGAACACCAACTTTCACAAAGCCCATGCCCCCCGGAGGTGACATGTTCTTTACAATTGCCAAATGTTCCCACAAACACATCCCTGCAAGAAACTTGTTAGTGTCTACATCATCATGATAAATAACAACATCAATGCATATGATTAACCACACAGAGAGCCAAGGTTATACAATGAATTCAGAGTTTGAGGATAGGCTTAGGGCTATATCACGAAGCTCTCTAAATCGAGTACTGCCAAGGCTAGATTCAAAGATGATCAAAGGTACATACAGTAGTAGTATTGTTAAGGTTTGTAAATATGATAGAAACATCATGAAAATCACTACGTGGAAAGTACTAGTGCATCCACTAGCCAAGCATCAGATAAGATATACAACCCCATCATCATATTAGGAATTAAGTCCATTTCTTGATTTCTCTCGAAAGGGACACTAGGTCCACATTAGTATAAATGTTTGTCATCATCCGCCTACTAGGTGGAAACACTAGAGGAAGGGAAATAATAAATAAGAGAGGAGAAACAAGTGTCTTAGGGATAGTCACGTAGGAGGGTTCCCCTAGGTCACCAACCACAATGCTATGTCTGTAAGACACAACACACAACAATGAAATCAAAGAGAGAGTCAATATAGAAGAATGATGATACAAATAGAAGGTCACAATAGAGGTGGTCTCTTGGTATCTTGAACCTTACGGAAGAATCTGTGGACATCCTAGGATGCCTAAACAACATAAAACACATCACGGGGGAAGCACATCATGAGAGAGATAAAGGGTTAGAGATACTTACCTGTTAGCACCATCGTTAAGAACTTACACACTTAGGATATCTCTCATGTTGTTTTAATATTGTATTAACATTAAGTTTAGGACGACAAGAGGCTTTCTTTTCTTTAAAAGGATTATATCCAATGACACTTGAGTAATATGTTGAAGCAGATTCTATAGGTACTCTAATTCCTTGCTGATTTACACCACATCCCTTACCTACATATTCACAGTTGTTATAAAGGATTTTAAATCTTTGACCATAAAGGGATGTCATTTCCTTAGAAGATGGAGAAGCCTCATAGGTCTCATAATTTGTTGTATAAGTGAGAGTATTATTTTTATTATGACCAAGGGAATTTTAGTTCTCTTAGGTGCTTCAAAAGATTGCTTAGGTAAGATCAATGCCACTTTTAATGTGTCAAGGCTATTAATTTTATATTCCCCTATACTACAAGGATTAAAATCCAATGAACCCCAATCATCACCAACAAGTGCATTCGATGGTTGAGATTCTTGCACAACATTATTCATGGCTAGAGGCATTGATGAACCAACTCGAAAAGTGTTTAAGCTCATATGATTGTAAACTAGTTTTTGTTTTTCAATGTGTAGATAGTTATCTAGTTCAGGATTGGCATGAATAGTATGAAGTTTACCTTTGAATATAAATTTTATTGAATGATGTAGAGTGGAAGGGACTGCCCCCAATGCATGAATCCAAGGTCTACCAAGAATCATGTTGTAAGATAAAGAACTAGGCATGACATGAATCAAGGTAGGCACAATCATAGGTCCCACTTGTATAGGTAAAGTTATAGTACCTATGGATTATTGTCCAACATTGTCAAAACCACAGATACTTAACGGTTCCAACTTGATGGTAGATGTATCAACTTTAACTTATGTAATAAGTCAATGCCACAAACATTAAGAGACGATCCATTATCAATCATAACTCATTTTACCAATATTCTATTTATTGTGACAAAGATTATAAGAGAATCATATTGGTTTTGAACTTCAATTGATGGTAATTCCTATGGTTGAAAGAGAATATCTATTGTTGTTGCATGCATACTATCCAATACGGTTGTTACATCATTAGGCTTAGTAGTAGGTGGGACAATCACCTGTTGTAAAGCTTCTTGGAGCACTCCACGGTATGTAGGTGATATTTGTATTAAATCCCAAAGAGAGATCTTAGCCGGAGTAGCGCAAATCTGTTCAACAAGATCATACTCTCAACCACTTTTATGAGTAAGACAAGGTGGTAGAGGGAGCATAGGTTGAGAACATGGAAGAGAGACAGACACATGTGATGCTTGGTTACTTTGCTTGTTATTACGAGTGTTGTATGTGTGAGCAATCACATTGTGGTGTGGTTGGTGTAACACATTTTGGACACCTTGAACCGTAATCACCGATTTTAAGCAAGAGAGTGCACTAAGTGCCTCTCAGACAATCATTTTAGGAATATTGCTATGAAGTCTATTAATGATTATTGAATTAACATTGTTTCCCTCTTTATTGCACCCAATATCCATCCCCAAAGGATATAATGTGAGAGACCTTTTCTCATCCACTAATGCTACATCTTGGCCAGGGAGAGTAGTGGGATGAGAGGAAGGTACATCAGCATCATCATCATCATACTCTGTGGCGGAAAAGGGCTTTTCACTCTCATTTTTCTCATGAGTATTCCTAGAGATGAATTTGGTTAAATCTTCTAATATCAAAGGATATGCACCTATGAGTAAAGTGAAGCTACTAAAATCATGTGTATAACAAAGTAATTGTAACTCATATGTAGAAAATATATAAGTGTCGATACCACTTATATAAGCTATGTGTTCTAGAATATGAGGATTCTCATTAGTGAAATTAGAGAAATTTTCAAAATCTAGGATATAATCATGAAAAGATTTCAGAGATGAATAACATGAAGATGCCATAATGAAATGCAAAATCATATATTAACAATTTTCTAAGAGTATGCAAAAGACAAGTGCAAACTATATGCAAAAATGATCTTAAAATGCTTGATTTTTTGTACTTTTTCCAATGCAAATGAATGAAATAAAGAATGTTTTAAGGATTTTGTTCAAGGGAAGAAAATTATATGTCTGATATCAGTTCAAAATAGAAAAAGTATCCTTCTCAACACACTCTTGATGTGATTTCAAGATAATGCCAAGTCAAAATATAGTGAAAATATGTTAAAATACGCACTTTTTTCACCAAAACTCACTGTAAAAGGGCATAACAAAGGATGTTGTGAGGAAAATGATGATGGAAAGAAAATAATATCAGTGATAACAGCCACTTAGTGCCAAAATATCCAACACAACATGCCTTTAGTGCCTCTTAAGGTCAAACCCTAGTGAAAATATAGCAAAAATGGGCTATTTTTCACGGTTTTTCAATTCCAAGACCTAGAAAAGGAGGTGTTGTAATGAATATCAGGAGGTATAGAAAATAATATCAATTATATCAGTCACCTCACTCCATAAAATTGATCAAAAAATGCTTGGATTGCAAATGAGGTCAAACCCTAGGGCAAAAATAGCCAAAATGTGTAGTTTTTTTACCAAGTTTTCACTACAAGAGCCCAATAAAAGGGTGTTGTGAATATTTTTATGAGGGGAAGAAAATTATTACCCTAATAATAGAAAATTAATGCCAAAATATGTTTCACAACACGCCTATGGTGCAAGTTTATAGAGTCGATAAGATCAAATTTAGTGAAAATCATTAATTTTGAAGCCCTAGGTTTGAGATCTTGGAACAAAATGCTATGCAAATGTTTTGAAGTCTGATTTATGATGGGAATTAAATAATCTTAGATCTGAAAATTATTTTCAATCTTGAACATGCAAAATGCCCATGGAAACTTAATGAAAATGCATCAAAATTGCTAGTTTTTGTTGAAACTTTCTACGCAAAAATGCAAATATTTTAAATCTAAATGAAAATTTACACTAAAATGCAAGACTACATCCAAATGAAAATTTGAATGAGCCTCTAAATTCAATAGAAAAATCTGAGAAAATATTTTGCCTATTAACCCTAGATTTTCAAATTACTAGGTTATATGAAAATTGTCAAAATTTCTACAAAAACCTAGCATATTAATAATGAAAATGCAATGCAAATTTCTAATTTTTTTTAATTTTTCTATAGTTTATATCAGATTGGATGCAAAAATCATGAATTATGAAAATTTAGAAAGGATTGATGCAATTTAGTAAGCCAAACAATGCATTTTTTTTGTATTTTCCAAATTTTTCAATTCTTTTGAATTTTTCTCAATGCAATAAAATGAATGACTATATGAATGAATGAAATAAATATAAATCTAAAGACACACAGTTACAAATTTGCAATTTAAGTCCAAAAACATGGGTTCACCAAAATGTTTAGGGGAAAATTGGATTTGTTAATGTTCTAGATTTTAGATGTTTAAATTTGCCTCTCCACTATACATTCAAGGATCTAGGGTCGAGTGACTAGCACTATCATACCCTAGGTTGCTTGAAAATGTAGGGGAACTTGGATTAGGGAATTTAATTATCAATTTTCCTTCTCTTATGCCCAATTGACCATTAAAAACCTAATTATGTAAATACAGCAACAAATTGATATATAACAGAAAAAGGTCTTGTAGATAGGAGTAAAATACCAAATCATAGAGTACCTATTTTCAGGGTGCCAAAGCAGAATAGTCAGAGACACTAGAGCGGGTTCCCAAGTCTAAGGTAATAGTTTCTTCAAGGGATCTGAACATCCTTTTGACATTGATAAGCCCTGTAACTTTTGTTTCCTGAAACTTGGATGCAAAGGACACTAGAGCGAGCACCCAAGTCCTAGAAGTGCTCCTATGTCCTACTTTTCTTTAGATCCTGAATCCTTGATGCCTACCAATCCTTCCTGCAACTTCACTTTTCCCAAATATGACACCTATAACCTACAATTACAAAATTTGGTTTGGGGGTTGTGGTGTTTAGAGGCTTGTCTCAGTCAAGCCTTGGAGGACACTTAAGTCTCCGAACACCATTGTCAGATAAAGAGTGCATGCCCTTGTGAGGTAGAGGCAAAAACTAAAGGAATCAATGATGAAAACACAATATAATGTCACCCTGTAGTGAAGATATCATGGGAGGAAGATGCTCTTCATTCCATGATGAAATGGATGCTCAAATCTACAAACAAACACATAAACTACACAAGTCTGCTCTTGCAACACAATGAAAGCCTTGAATCACCTTGAGAACACAATAGCTTGCTAGTGATCATCTAGTTTACAAATGAATGCCTAAACATGCTTATATATGTAACTATAAGCACTCCCGCCAAGATTTCAAAAATTAAAACTTACCGTGTCGGCAAAAGGACCAAATAATGGTCATAAACCAACACTTAAATTTTGGGCTTGACCCAAAATAGGATAGGACTAGGGCATAGGTACCCAAGTCTTCCCCCGAATTTGGGTAGGGTTAAGTTCAAGGGGTCCTCCTAGGTTCACTTTGCCATGAAACCTAGTCCTCATTATATCAGGATGCCAAAATATGATTGAAGATGTCCTAAATGCATGCTAAAGACCCGGGAGATAAACCTTATGAGGGAAAAACCCCCAAGGGGACATTTTTTGACATTACAGTTCTAGGTAATTCATTGGTTCATCTCACAACTAGAAGATAAGTGTCAAACTTTTACTCATGTATTACACAAAAACATACCATTTCAGTGGGATGAAAAGTGTGAGGAAGGATTTCGCAAGCTAAGGAATACCTCATGAATCCACCTATTCTGATGCCACCTATCCAAGGCAAGCCACTATATCTATATATATCTACTACACAAATAGTTCTCGAGGCCCTATTAGCACAATAGGATTATGAAGGCAAAGAAAGGGCTATCTACTACATCATTCGCACATTGGTGGGCTATGAACTACAATATTATCAAATAGAAAGATTATGTCTTGCTATGATTTTTGCGTCCCAAAAGCTATGACATTACATGCTAGCACATTCAGTTAAGCTTATTGCAAAGATAGATCCACTAAAATACCTATTAAGTAAAGTAGCTCTAACAGGCCACCTGGCCAAGTGGGTTATGCTGTTAAGTGAATATGATATCAAGTATGTAGAAAGGAAGGCTATCAAAGGTCAAATTATTGTCGATCTATTAGTAGAAGCACCATTGTAGGATATCACACCAATGACATTCAAATTTCTAGATGAATCCATATTCAGTGTCACAACACACTCATGGAAACTCTACTTTGATGGATCCTATACAAAACATGGATTAGGGGTAGGAATCTTGTTGGTCACTCCTCATGGAGACACCATACCTAAGTCTTATAGTCTGTTATTCCCATACACTAACAATATAGCAGAGTATGAGGCATTGGTCATTGGTCTCAAAATGGTAGCATAATGGAAAGTAAAGGAGCTACATGTCTACGATGACTCCTAACTGGTGATTAATCAAGTTAATGACGACTATTAGACCAAAGATGACAAGTTAATATTGTACAAGCCTATGGTAGATGACTTTAAAGAGTACTTTGTGATTATCTCCTTTGAGCAGATACCTCACATTAAAAACAAAGCAGCAGATGCCATGGTAAACATTACCTCACTCCTCAAGATCCCAGAGAATGAGTCATGGTATGAGTTCTTAGTAGAGTAAGTTATGCAACTGGCTTATGATATCCCTAAAACACACTCCATTTGCCTCTTAGTCAGATCTAATTCACCCTTGTATGGTAAGATTTACACTTACCTCAAGGACAACACCCTACCACCTGACTTGTCTACCAACCAATGATGAACCTTCATTCACCAAACCTCCCATTACACCATTATCATTGACACCCTATACTAATGAGGTTTGGATGGTACTTTACTCTGATGTTTAGAATGTGAAGAATCTCAAACCACCTTATGAGATGTACATGAAGGAATTCATGAAATGCACTCTAGCGGTCCTTCTTTAGCTAAAAAACTCATGCGTTTAGGATACTATTGGTCAAACATGGAAATTGATTCATATCAGTTTGTGAAGAAATGTAAGCAGTGCTAGATACATGGTAACCTCATCCATGCACCAGCTCAAGAGCTACGACCTTTAACAACACCTTGGCCCTTTTGTCAATGGGGACTCAACCTTGTGGGCAAAATCCACCCTCCATTACCTAACGGCCACAAGTTCACAATAAATTCCACTGAATATTTTACCAAGTGGTTTGAAGCCATTCCACTCACAAATGTCATAGGCAAACAGATTGCCACCTTCATCCTAAATTACCTCATCTGCAGATACGGAATTCCCTCATCCATAGTCACGGATAATGGAATACCTTTCAAGAACTAGGATGTCCAAGAGATTTGTGACAAATTCAAAATCCAACACCATTTCTCCACCCCCTACTATCCACAAAGCAATGGCCAAGCAAAGGCATCCAACAAAACAATCTTGAAAATCCTTAAGAAAACTGTCAACGATGCCGGCCGCGATTGGCACATAATACTGAATCTTGCTCTATGGGCCTATCGAACCAATATACACACTCCCATAGGTGTTACCCCTTTTTCCCTTGTCTATGGATCAAAAGTGATTTTTCCCATTGAGGTCGAGTTACCATCTTTAAGGGTGTCGTTAAAAGGTCTTATCACTGATGAAGACTACAGAGTTTCCAGACTGCAAGAGTTAGAGATGTTAGAAGAGAAGAGATATAATGCTTTCAATCATCTCAAAGCCTATAAATAGAGAATGTCATAAAGCTACAACCATAGAGTCCATCCAAGGGTCTTCAATGTTGGTGATCTAGTACTTAAGGAAAATCCCCGCAATTAGTAGGATCAGGAAAAGAAAGGTAAGTTTGAACCCAACTAGCTTGGTCCTTATGTAATCATTGTTGGCTATGGATCAAGAGTCTATCAATTAGCAACATCAGTGGGTGAGCTATTCGATGACCCAATCAACAGTATGCATCTTCTCCAATTCTACACCTAAGAGAACCCCAATGTAAGGGGGGCAAAAATAAAAAAAGCAAAAAAAAATCAAGAAAACATAAAAAAGCAAAAAGTCAAAAAAATGGAAAAATAACAAAAAAAATCATCTTTTGGTGAAAACCTGGCAAACAGACACCTTGGATAGGTACCATGATGAAAACCTAGAAAACAAGCATCATGTGTACTTTTGTCTTTCATGCAAATAAAAACAAGTGGTGAAAACCTGGTAAATAGGCACTACTTGTGATAAACTGCTTCCTCCATCTTTGGGAAACCAATCACCTTGTGTCCATTCTTCCTACCATCATTCCTCATCTGATACATATCTAGCTCATAATAAAAACCTAATGATAACCTATCATGGCTTGATACTCTATCTCTTTTGTTGCCTTATCAACTAAGGTCTTATCTAGTATCCTATCCATAGTGTCAACTTGTCTTAGTGTCCATCGTCAGTATTAGAGTTCTCCCCAAACTACATTACCTCTGTGTCATCACATAGGCAAGGCCATTATCAATGCACCCCTGAGGCTCCACTTCCCATCTGTCCCGTCTCTTGTCATCTATCCTCTAGTCCATCAACATGGTCCAAGTCCCTAAACTACATTGCCTCTGTGTCATCACGTAGGCAAGGCCATTGTCAATGCACCCATGAGGCACTAAGTCAGTCCCTTAGGGTCCATTTCACTAGGCACACATGCAAGCACAAGAAAAACCCACTCTCAAACAGAAGTTTGGATGCAAGACATCAATCTATTCAAAGCAAAGCAAAAGCAAGAGCAAAGCGATCTAAATGTTTCTATCCAAATTATGGCAAGAAAGGTACATCTAATGCAAGAATGTTTTGTTTCAATTAGTTGCATATTAAAGTCTTCACTTTTTGTTATCATGTTTCCTATGCTACTCAAGGATGCCAAAAGCTAGAGATGCTATTATGGGGGTACAATTCTTTTCTTTGTTTGTTGCTTGTGGGTCTATCTTTAGTAATGCAAAGCCTTGTCTAAAGGATATGATCAACTCAAAGGATCATCGAGGACACCAGAGGACTACTGTGAAACAGGTATAATCCTTGTTTGTTGATATGCAAGAAATACTTAGGTCATCTCAATTCAATTATACCTAGATGCTTGTGTAGACACCTGAAATTGACCTAATTATCATTAGCATCAAATATTGCATTAGCTACCATCTGCATTTGTCTAACACACTTGAGCAATTTCTCTAGCCCTTATTTCTTCTATTAATTAAATAAATTTATATTTATTTTATTAATTCATTATCTATTTCTTCTATTTCTTTTAAATCTATAATTAAATAATCTTTAATTATTTAATTATCTCTATTTCTATCTATTTTAATTAAATAAATCTTATTTATTTAATTAAAATTCTATTCATAAACCCACTTTCCAAGTAATTCAATA
Organism: Cunninghamia lanceolata; assembly: GCA_027924645.1. Taxonomy (NCBI): domain Eukaryota; kingdom Viridiplantae; phylum Streptophyta; class Pinopsida; order Cupressales; family Cupressaceae; genus Cunninghamia; species Cunninghamia lanceolata. Next base: position 16,530,897 of record BSBN01000757.1, read on the forward strand.
AATTCTATTTATTTAATTAATTTCACTTATCATTTATCTCAATAAGCCAACATGTGTGCCTCTTTCATTTAAAAAAGATAAGTGGTACTACATCTTTTATTTAATATCTTTCACATGTAGTACTTTTTATGTACAGGTCACACATAAGCCTTATCTTCTCTCCACCTGTCATCTACACATTCACCTATGACTATCATTTCATCTTAGCCATTCACTTAGCCACCAAATCTCCACTGTTGGTTGATTTTGGTTGAGTTCTATATAAACACCCTCTCATTCCATACTACATCTATCTAGCATTCATAGAGCGTCTACATTATCATCTTGAGTATATTGAGTACTTTAGCATCCATTTAGCATATTATCATTATCATCCATCCATTATGGCAGCTTTGATCTTCATAATTATTCATTATTGAAGAAGCAACCTACATCATAAATAAGGAATCATACAATCTAGGTGATATTGTTCTTGAATTGCATGCTTTTGATTTCATTTGGATTAGATTCTTTGATGATGGTAGGGCTAGGTTTTCATGGCTATGCTTGATTTTATCAACCTAATTTTTTACCTATCACATTTTGGTACGCTTGGTGGGACTCACATCCTTTATTAACTTTGCTATTTGAAGTTATTTTTGTGAAGATCAGATTTTCCAAGCACTTACAACAAGTTTCATATGCTTCTGAGCAAAAACTAGTTGCGTCCTAAACACATGAATTGCTTTAAGCCAAAACCAACCACTTTTAACATTTCCAGGATCACTTCTGAGTAGACAGTAGTCAGTTATTATCTTTTTTGCATCACTTACAAGCTAACAATGGTTTCTTATGTCTTTATTTGCATCGATTTTAACCTAATAGTGATCACTTTCAATTGTCTAGATCGCCTTCTATAAAACTAGGGTTTTCTATTTATATCTTGTTTTTCGCAGATCTGAGTCACCTATGACCTACAATTAGTCGCTTGTAGATTTTTTGCATCTCTTCTGATCTTTATCATTTCATAGCTGGGTTTACCGGCATCGCTCCTGAGCAACAACATTTCTCATATGGCAGAATATAGATTGCATTTGATCAACAGTTGATCGCCTCTGGTAACTATTTTGCTTTTAGTTTTTATCATTTGCAGTTCAATTTTCTTGGTTACTAATTAGTTATTTGTGTAGCATCTTATTGATTGTCCAAGAAAGGGAGGTTATCAGATTACTAACATATCTATTGCAGCTCTGATCGGTCCAAGAATTTTGATTTTATCACTAATTTAGGAACATTTGGGCTTGGTGCTTAAAAAGAATCATTGCTTGCTCCATGCTTGATTTATCTTTCTTGATTGGTTGATTGTACATGTTTGTAACTCAAATTGAATAGTAAAAGTATCCTCTCTCCTTGCCTATCAAATGGATCTTGGGTGCATGAGAACTCGTTATTATCTTTAGAGGGCCTGCCTTCTTGGTGTGAGAAGGGGTACGACCCAAGCGGTAATGGGCTAAAGCCAAGTCCTTCTGAATTGCTATAAAAGAAAAGTGTTTTTGTTGAAAGCCACAAACAACAGGTGTTGTTGTGTTATACGGACAGCCAACCTCCCCTGAAACCCTCCAAGGCATAACCCTTGAAGGCTAGGAGACTCCATAACGGAGAGTAGCGATGTCGCACGTATAGCCACCCAAATGGATGCCCTTACTAGCAACCTTGTGTAGTAGCCAAAAAACCCTCTATTTGTTGACGCAAAAGGTGGGACCTTTGAAGCTATCCCAATTCACGTGGTTCTTAGTAGATAGAGCAGGGACAAGCCTTGGGAAACCTAAATCTTGGTATGCGTGAGAAGTGAGTGCCATGGAGAGAAGCCAGTGCTACCAAGATCCTAAAGCTATCCACTTTGAATAAGCATGGCAAGGGGACTCAACAAATACAGTCCTTTCCTATCCTAAGTTGTACAAGTTTGTGATTGTTGTGAGTGTGAGTGACTGTAATCACTATTTTCTTGTTAAAAACATCATTCAAACCTATCTTCTGATAGACATAGACTACCTCTAAACCTTAACTGCCCACATATAGATAGCCAGATCGCCTTTAAATAGAAGTTAGTCACCTTTTGCTTAAACTGAATCGCCTTTGAATAACAGTTGAACTGAGTCACTTTTAACTAGCAGCAAATTGCCTTTGAACCAAAATTGATCACCTCTGACAAACTCGCTCGCCTTTGGTCAATACTGTAGCCTGTTACCTGAACCAAAACCAAATTGCTTCTGAGCTATTAATTGTCACTTTTGGTTTTATTAGAGTTGCATCTAAGCTATTATCTATCACCTCTGGCTAAATATCAACAATCTGTATAAACTCAGCCAAACCAACTACATTTTCAAACTGCCTAGCTTTAACTTCAGCCTTCAGACCTGCTTCTAATCATTTATAGACACCTGAATTTTGCCTCCTATCTTGAGCATACCAAACAATTGGACTTTTGAGCTTTCATCCTTTTGAGACCCCAAAAACAACAACCAACCAGCAAAACCAGCAACCAAATATCATCTTTTGGCTTTACCTAACCCTAGCAATACCAGTAAACAACATCAGCAACCAACTTTTCCTTTAAGTGTGTGAGCTATCCTCTAGGAAAAACACAACAACAACCAAGCAACTAGCAATCAACAACAAAGCAACCCATTAGAAAACCAAAGCAAACACCAAACTAGCAAAACAACAAACCAACACCAAACCAACCAACCATCACTTTTGGGTCTCAACCTTAACAAGCCAAATCCAACTTTCAACATCAACTATCATGCCTCAAACTAGGATTCAATATAGAGATGAAACAGAAGAAAAATTGTGAGCTGATATGGAAGCCCAAATGCAACAATTGCAATCAACACCCCTTAAAGATGCAAACCAATTCACAACCGGTATGTCTGCTTACATGTTTGTTCCCAAAGGATACATCACTGGACCATCATCTTCAAATCAAGTTCAATCACACCCCTTTACAATGACTTATGAAGAGCATTCCCAAGAGGACTTATCCGAATATCAAGACACACACGTATGGGACCAAGTTGAGAAGCTTGTTTTATCTGATCCTAATCGCTACTTCTTGCAACGTGCCCACATGGGAGCCAAATTAGCAAGTGACTTTGACATATCTGCTATTCGAGAGCATGATCCTAACACTCCCGTTGTTGTTGCAAAGGGACCAACCATTATACCTACACCTTTGAATCCACCTTTGAATCCATCTCCCTCATTAGCTACCGCTACACCATCCAACCCACCATGCTTGGAGTACACTTTAGAACCTTTGATAACTCCAACCAATGTACTCCCTTTCCTTTCACAAAACTTCAACATTCCACCTTTCCATGTTTCACAACACACCCTGGCTCCTACCATGACCGTATTTGTGCCCCAAGTGTCACAAACTATCCATGTTTCACAAGTCCAAACTCCACAAGTTTCACAAGCCATCCCTATACCACAAATTCCACAAGTTTCCCAAGCTACCCAAACACCACCTACCATACAAGTTTCTCAACCATTGCAAACTACCACTCCTATTGCATCACATGTGGAAACCCCTTCGTAAATCCCTATCACTTCCAATATGGTCTCCGTGATCTCCACGAATCCATTGTACACACCATACAATCCCAATGTTAGTCTCATTGACATGATGGATCTACCTATTGCATCACAAGCCACTCCTAACATCCTCATCTCTTATGTTAATCCACCTCCATATAATCCTTTACAAACCATCAATCCATCTTATGCAACTCAAGGATTACCCATTGTCACCTAACACATGACGTATACCAATCCTCATGTTGTCCAATACACAAACCTAAATGTCCATCCATCATCATACACCAATCTTCATGTTGTCCAAAACACCAATCCAACTGTCTATTTGTCTTCATCCACCGATCCTTCCATTTCTTACCCTAATACAAATCCAACTCCCAATTCGCAACCATTGGCCAACACTAATCCATCCTCCACTTCCCATGTGATGCAAACTCTTGGAGCTAATCCCTCACAATATACCCAACCACCATTTGTGTCTCAAGGACATCACTCTTCCAACACATATGCGTTGCATACCAATCCTTTGACATATAATGTGAGCACACAACCTCAACAAATGGTCATACCTACATACATTCCACAACAACAACCACAATATACACAACATTACATTTCACCTCCCAACCATCAACCCCCTTTGCAACAATAGCAATTATGTCAAGTGGATGTTGAACAAATGATTAATAAAGCAATAGGGCAAACCAAGAAGACATTTTCTTTGGGAGATATATGCGCGTGTCCATTTGACAAGTCACTTCATATGACACCTTTTTTGTTGCATTTTGAAGTTCCCCAATTTGACAAATACAAAGGGAAAGGAAATCTGGATGACCATCTTAGAGCATTCTATGTTGCTCAAGATGATACATATCTCTTGAGACTATTCCCCTGAAGCTTAGCGGGGCAAGCTCTTGAATGGTTCTCTCATTTATCTCTGAGAATTAAGACCTTTGCGGAATTACCAAACAATTTTTGATCTCATTTCACTTTTAACATTGAGCATGAGGTAAACATGAATGATCTTGTCAATAACAAACAACGCAATGGTGAAACTTTTTCCTCATTTACTCAATGATGGTACAACATGGCTAGTAAACTATCATGGGAAATTCCTAAGAAATAGCAGTTCAATATCTTCATTCAAAATCTTCATCCTGAGTTGTCATTCCAACTACAATTGCAAAGTGCTAGAACCTTTGATGAACTCCTATCCAAAGGAACCACCATTGAACATGCTTTAATTGCTAAAGGCACTATCAAGATTTTCAGAGACAACAATTCACAATCATCAAATAATAAAACCCGCTTTTGGAACAAGAACAAGAATGTTTTCAATGATGGCATCGTAGCCGCAAAGAACATCTAAACAGTAAAATCTCCTATCAACATCCAAGCCGCATCTACAACAAATCAACCTTTTCAATGAACTCAACAAAGGAAAACTTCCAATCCTTGATGACCATTTACTCCCTTAGGGGAACCCATAGAGGTTGTCTTTTGCAAGCTTCTCTAAGCGGGAGATGTCATATTGCCTGATGCACCACCCAATGGAGAATTGGTCTTCAAAGATCCTGGGTACAAAGAGAATGAATATTGTGAATATCATAGGGTTAAAAGACACAAAACAAATGGTTGCATGTGTTTAAAACATGTCATTCAAGATTGCATTGATCAAGGCCTAATCAAAATCACATCGCCAATATCACAACCAGCACAACAATCAACATCAAACTATGACCTAGATGCTTTCAAGAATCCACTTCCATCTTATGATAACACAAGTAACCCCCATGCATGAAATGCTATCCATTACAACTATGAATCATCCACGATTGGCTGCATTGACCATGCCCATATTTCTACCATCACCATCCAAGGCAAAGTACCCAACTACGCTGTGACAACTCAAAGAGGTCGTGTTACCGTTCAAGGGGTACCTATTAATCCTCCTCGACCATCTTCTAGCTATAATATCCTTGATCACCTTGGTAAAACACCTGCACATATTTCCATTCTTGAGTTGCTTCACATATCCCCTACCCACAAAGCTATCCTTGATAAAGCATTGCATGAATCTTCAGTGCCCAATGATGTCAATACAACACAATTCCAATCTATGGTAGCTAGCATTACAGCCCCTTGACATCTAACTTTCTTTGACAAAGATCTTCAGCCTTCCATCAATCCATCACATAACGAAGCCCTCCACATAGAAATGTTTGTCAACCAACACCATATCAAATGAATCTTAGAGGATGGTGGAGCTGGTCTTAATATATGTTCTTTAAAATTAATAAAACAATTGGGATACTCTGAGAAAGATGTTGACACCTCCAAGGTCATTACCATCAAAGCATATGATGATGCCGAGAGAGATACTGAAGGAATTATCAATTTGCCTATTCAAGTTGGTCCTATCACTACTAACACCCATTGTCAAGTTCTTGACATTGACCTTCCTTATAACATCATCCTTGGCTGTCCATGGATCCATGCTCTCAAAGTAGTTTCTTCCACATACCATCAATGCCTCAAATTTCCACATAATGGTGTTGAAGTTGTTTATGCCAATCCTAATCCCTTTGAGTTTTGTCATGCTTTTCAAGCTAAATGCCAAAGTCCTAATCCTATTCCTATCAACACCAAAGCATATCCATCTTCACCTTATGTGGATCCATCTTCCCTACTCAAGCCATCATCTAGCACATCCACTTCCAACCTCCGTATCAAGTACACTGAACATGGTCCAGGGGAGTACACATTGCAAGAATCTTGTTGTGTTGGTACTCTTCCCTTGTCTCCCAAATCTCATGGTAAACCTTCCACATCCAGAGCATCTTCATCTGCAAGTATCATCAAAGCTCCACCAACAATCTTCATTAAAGGTGGATTCCTTGATGATGAAGACATTGATGACATTAACTCTTAGATATTCTATGATGAGAATGACCAAATACAACTTGAAGTGGAGAGATATAAAAATGGGTACCGCATCATTAAGAACATGGGTTACAAAGGACATGGTGGATTGGGATCATAGGAACAAGGACCTATTGAACCCATTGTTGTGTCTAAGAAGTTTAATAAGCAAGGACTTGGCTATCAGCCAGAGGTACCACCTTCCAAGGACATTAAGTGTATTTTTGATATGGAAGTTGGACCTTCGTCAGTAGGAGAGACTTCTAGCTCAGATACCCTTGATGACTCCTCCCTTCATATCACTAACCCTTTTCAAGAAGCCTCTATCTTCATGATTTCCAAAACCTCATCTAGTCAAAACTCTTCGTTCGTTACCCTTTCACTCATATATCTTGACCTCATCGATTGGGAACAACAGGGGGCACTGATATTGGACACATTTGAAAATGATGAAGCTATCACTGAATTCATGGGCTTACGACAAGGCATTCCATTTGGTGATCAAAAAGCAAGTTTCATGATGGATCTACCTAAACTAGCATATTTTGGTGGAAGTATCAAATCCTTCAGTCATAAAAGTGAAATAAATAGAATCAAAAAAGATAAGTCACTAGGTGAAAATTGAAAGGCACCTCTTGACCATGAAAAAGTAAAAATAAAGGAGGTATCCAAGGGTGAAAACATCTTTGAGGTACCCAAGGATGGGGGATTTGATCTTCTTGTCACTACTGACTATCATGAGAAATCAACAGTGCTAGTTGAAAAATTGCAAGACATGAACTTGGGCACAGAGTAGAATCCAAAGATCACTTTTTTGGCAACATCACTATCAGAGTAGGAAAGAAGAGATTTCACAACATTTTTCATAAAAAGAGCTATCAATTTTGCATGGACTTATGCTGACATGCTGGGTCTAGATCCATCACTTGTGGTACATCATCTAGCAGTATCTCCTAATACAAAACCTGTCAAACAAAACTTGTGCAAAATGCATCCACAAGTAGCTCTATTGGTCAAGGCAGAGATTCAAAAGCTGTTAGAAGTAAAGTTCATAAAGCCTATTGATTATCCAGAATGGGTTTCAAACTTGGTACCTGTAGAAAATCCTGATGGATGAGTTCACTGTTGCATAGATTTTAGAAATCTTAATAAATCACGCCCTAACGATTTCTTTCCACTACCAAGCATAGACAACATTGTAGATCTCACAGTTGGACATGAAATGCTATCTTTGATGGATAGATTCTTAGGATATAACCAAATCAAAATAGCAGAGGAAGATCAAGACAAGACATCATTCATTTGTCCATGGGGTACATATTGTTGGGTTGTAATGCCTTTTGGTCTTAAGAACTCTGGAGCTACTTATCAACGAGCCATGATAGTTATTTTCCATGACCTTTTTCACACTATCATGGAAGACTATGTTGATGATATTCTAGGGAAATCCAAGATAAGAGAAGGACATCTACAGGTATTAGCACAAATATTTGATCGACTAGATATGTATCAAGTCAGGCTAAACCCAAAGAAATGTGTATTTAGCATAACATCTGGAAAATTGTTAGGATACATTGTGTCTCGATGAGGAATAGAAGTGGACCCTAACAAAGTAAAAGATATCATGGAAATGGTATCACCAACAAATCTGAAGTAACTTCATAGTCTACAAGGAAGGTTACAATCCATTCATAGATTTATCTCACAACTAGCAAACAAATGTCATCCTTTTCAACATCTTCTTCGCAAGGGTGAACCTTTTAAGTGGGATAAAAAGTGTCAATAGGCCTTCAACAAAATAAATGGATATCTGGCAACACCTCCTATGTTAGTAGCTCCTGTACTTGATCACCCATTATTGCTCTACATCTCTTCAACAACAGCAGCATTGGGTGCCCTATTAGCTCAGCATGATGATTCAGGAAAAGAACAAGCCATTTACTACATTAGTAGAACTCTCGTGAGATATGAACTTAATTATTCATCTATGGGAAAAGCATGTTTAGAATTGGTGTTTGCTTCTCAAAAGTTGCAACATTATATGTTGAACCAAACAAAAAAGCTCATATCTAACATTGATCCACTCAAATATCTTCTCTCCAAAGCAATCCTTATGGGAAGATTGGTAAAATGGGTTATGATCTTAAATGAATTTGACATACAATATGTAGATCGAAAGGCCATAAAAGGATAAGTCATCACTGATCAGTTAGCCATAGCACCTATCACAGATGTTCATCCAAATATGTCCTAAATTCCCTGATGAAGAATTGTTCAACCTAACTTCACCAACATTGTGGTAGCTATATTTTGATGGATCTTACACACAACATGGATCAAGAGCAGCGATATTTTTTTTAACCCCTCAAGGAGATTTTATCCCGAAGTAATATAGAATTGCATTTCCATGTACTAATAACATAGTAGAATATGAAGCTTTAATCACAGGATTACGCATGGTAGCATAGTGGGCTATCAAATAGGTACAGGTCTTTGGTGACTCTCAATTGGTTATCAAAAAAGTCTTAGATGAATATCAAACAAAAGATGAAAAGCTCCTTCCATATAAGGTAATGGTTGATGATTTCAAGAAGTATTTTGATAGTATCACCTTTGAAAAAATCCCAAGGTTACAAAACAAAGTAGCAGATGCTATGGCTATGATTGGATCTCTTCTAGACATGCCTTCCAATGCACACAATGTGAGTTTCTAGCTGAACAACTTCTAATACCGACATTTGAAGTATTGCAATCTAAGCTTATATGTGAAATTGTTCCTCCCAATTCACCTTGGTACGAAGACATATATGAGTATCTCCATAATCAAACCTTTCCATTTCAACTATCTAATACTCAACGAAAAACCTTTATCTATAGAGCCTCTCACTATACTATCCTAGGAGACATCCTATATTGCCGGAGTCTTGATGGTATCCTTCTTAGATGTCTTAATTCTGAGGAAGCTATTGAGACAGGAAAATATAAAATTTTCTTGTATTCTTACTCATCCATATCCGACCAAATCAGAAAACATTATGCCCAAAGTCATGATGATAACTGGTGTATTCCATAAAAGTCACAAGCTTTCACTACAAGTGAGTGTATCACTTGCTAAATTACACTAGAATGAAGGGCTTCAATTCCTAAGTTTCAGCAAGACATCCCTTTTGTTATACTGATCCATGCTCTACAAAAAACTTGTTGAAATGGCTATCGACATGAGAATAAGGATCGACAAGAAAATTTCAAGAATCACCGATGGAGAAGATGATACCAATGGCCTTTCGTCAGAGAGAAAGTTATCAGTCATGCCAATTGGTATAAGATATTGTTAAGGGAAATTTGATTAAACAATGAATATGCAATGAACAACATCAAATACCCATAACTCAATAGAATAGTGAAACTAAGAAGATTAGATGAAATGAAGCAATGAATAACACAATGCAAACCTTCCTTAGATCGAAGCTTCTATTGTTTGCCTATTAAAACCATCCTTGCTTGTATGAAGTAGGGCCCTCAGAGAGTGCACTCCTTTGCTGTGTTCAAGGATGTCAATAGTAAATGGCTATAGTAATAAACATGCAATGAAGATGAGCTCCAAAGCAAATGTGTGATCTCAAGCTAATGAATGGTAAAAGGGTGCCAAAGGCGCACTAGTAAATTCCTGCAGAGTAACAATACAATAGCCTGGATGATTAGAATGGAAGAATGAGATTTCTTTTATAGACTTGGGAGAATGAAGATCAATGGTTGAGAATAGTTGAGGAATGTGCAACAAATAGGAAGAAGACAAGTGTCTTACTTCCATCATGTAACAGGGTAGTTAACAAAATTGATTGAAAAGTTAATAGAATGGATTCAGGAATTGATAGAATTGATTGATCAGTTACTTAAATAGATTGAGGAGATAACATAATTGATTGATTAGTTAACATGTTTGATTGATGAGTTAACTACTTTTGATTGGAGAAGAAATAGGACATGTGGGTGAGAGAATATTAGGTAATTAAATATTTGAAATATTTAATTACATGTGCAACATGATGAGGTGGAAAAGGCGAGGTGGAAAGATGAGGTGGATTGATGAGGTGGAAAAGGTGAGGTGGAATTATGAAATTAGGACTTAGGATAGAGGGATTTAGGATTATTTAATTATGTGAGACATTAGAAGAATTTAAGGAATTCAATTAAATAAATTGATTTTATTTAATTTTAGAGTTTAGAAGAAATAATTAAATATTTTGATATTTAATTAATTAAGAGGAATGTGAATCAAATAAATAAATTTGTTTATTTATTTATTGATAGAAGAATTGGGAGGGAATAAATATTAAGAATATTTATTTAGACTGAATTATGTCATTTTTAGGCATATACATTTTGCCCCTCTTTGATGCAATGCAGTTTACTGCATTGCTTCAAAGAATAAAAAGTCTGATGATGATACATGCCCCAGTTTGCCCTTGGTACAAGTTATAACAATAGGATGCCCCCTCGGGAGATTGGACGGGAAAAAGGCAGAAGGCGTGAGACAGACAATCTCATGAAGATGGAGGGTTTGAGGTTAGGTTGGAAGAAAACAAGATGTGTTTCAGAGAAAAGAGAAGAAAATTGGAAGAAAAAATGGGTGTGGGAAGTAGTCATAGTCACCACCTAGCCAAATTAGGGTTTTGCAAGCTATAAATAGTAGTTGGGTCCACAAGACAATTCATATGCACACTTGTCTTATCTGGATTTGTCTTGGAGAGCTTAGAGCAACTTTGGAGTAGCATTGCAGCTAGAGAGGTAGACATTCCACGCAAGGAGCATCGATTCAAGTGCGTTTGTCGATTCGGTCGGCCAGCAGAGGTAGGACCCCCTGTATGTATCCAAAAAAATTCCCGTAGGGTTGATTTAGGTAGCAATAAATCCTAGGAGAAAGTATAGGTAAACAGATGCACTGAAATGTAGAATGGCGCATATGTTGCGTGAAACAGTGCATATGTTGTTTTGCAGCGCATATGTGAAATGAAATGGTGCATTTGCTATAGCTGCGCATGCATAGTTTTAGGAGGCACATGCATTATTTTGTGGTTCATATATAGCATGTTGCGGTGCCTGCGTGAAAGCTGCGCTTACATATAATAGGATAGTGCACATATTGATTGTTGCAGCGCCTTTGCCAGAAGTGGCAGATAGGACAAGAAATGGTGCTTTTGTGAAAAAATGGTGCATTTACCACCTGTTGTGGTGCATATGCCATAGATAGGTAGACTACTTAGCGAAATTGACCCAATTGGTGTCCTGTTTGACACATCAATTGATAAGCTATTGCTGAGATTGTGGGAATCTAGTCAAGAGATGGAGTTTGCTATTTTGATCAATTTGAAATGCTAAGTTAGTTGATATAGTTCTATAGATATGTTGAGTATGGGATTTTTCAGCTTGAGGTTGATGCCTTGCCTAGCATGCTTGCAGGAGGAGATACGAGATACGGTACAGTCTAGGGAGTAGTTCCCTATGCCCTTTTTGCAGAGATATATGCTAACCGAGATATATAGAGAGGCACTTGGTGCTACGGGACTGAATTATGTATACTTCATGCCTGAGGTTCAGGTGAACCGCGGATTGCTGACCGCTATAGTGGAGAGATTCCACAATGAGGATGGGACTTTCCACCTCCCTACTGGCGAGATGACCATCACCCTAGAGGATGTCTACTAGATTCTACACTTGCCTATTGATGGTGAGCTTGTGGAGTATGACCCACAGAGAGGTACGGGACTCACCGAGTGCAGGCGAGTATTTGATGACCCAGAGTTGGTAGGATAGGTCATCCCATGGCCTGATATCTATGACTATTATGACTACTTCCCTAGGATTGTGGTAGGATTGATCAAAGGCGTTGTGTGCCCCGACAGGAGATTGCACGGATTCCCCATTGGATGGGGTAGGATCATGGAGAGGATGGTGACAGAAGGCACCCAATATGCATGGGGTGTCTACATTCTGGCTCACTTGTATCACGACATGCACCAGGTAGTATACCACCAGAGCACAAGCCTTTCGGCCGGTGTGTCACTATTACAATTTTGGCTATGGGAGCACATAGCGATCACGAGACCGATGTGTGTTTTTGCTAGACAGAGAGGGGATCCATACAGCTATGGCTACACAGGGGTAATTTCCCAGCATAGGCTGGGGAAGCTGGAGTATTAGAGACATGCCTTGGATGGGGTAGATGTGGTCATTTGGCGACCATATCTAAACTGCGAGCCGTGGGATGATGAGGCAGATGAGTTACCTTACTGCTTTCAGATGAGATGGCTGATAAGATAGACCTGCCACATACTAGAGAGGTAGATTGTTGGCAAAGTATTGAGACAGTTCGGCAAGAGGTAGGGCATGCCATAGGGGCAGGCTTACTTTGCATGGACACATGTGGAGAGGGTCAGATGGGGGTCGATGGCATCCTATGAGGAGGCCCTAACAGAGTTTCGACAGACACCTTATGTCACCTAAGATATGAGGATGGAGACATCAAATGTAGGGATGATGCAGGATTATGAGGACTAGATTATTGCACACCCCTTTTTGAGATATTCAAGGCCTGGGATGTTTGTGCCTCGCATAGATGAGGCAAACTCAGATGACAAGGGCCAGGTGGGCTGGAGGAGGAGGAGGGGGAGGAGAGGAGGATGAGGTAGGAGATGATAGAGATGATGGAGATGATGGAGGTCAACCTAGACAGAGGAGGAGAGTTGATCAGGCAGTGCCATCATAGGTTGTGCAACAGGTATCATAGCAGGCACAAATGTCGCCACCCCAGTAGGTGGCACAGTAGTAGGGACCTCAGCCATAGGGGCAAAGATAGGTAGAGGCATCTTAGGGTCCAACATAGTCAGACATGCAAGAAAGGGTGATAGCCACCCTAAGGGGAGAGATTAGACAGCTAAGGGCATAGCTCAGGAGAGCCAACAACTGGCGAGAGACAGATGCAGAGGTGATTGTGGGACTAGCTAGAGAGAGATATGGCAAATGCATAGATATGATTCATCCATTTAGAGTGAGATACCACATTCGTAGCCTTGGGGACAGATGCAGTGACCAGTTTCTTGGTTGGGTAGGTGCAGCAGGCACAGGCACAGTTAGGCCCGTCACAAACACAGCTAGCATAGGTGCAAGGTGAGCTTGGTAGAGTGTAGGCTCAGGCTCAGTATTATCTGGGGTTGTATCATGGTGCCGTATCAGCGAGCCAGAGGGCCTCTAGCTATAGGAGCTAGTCTACAGCCTCCCAAAGAGAAGGTCCATTGAGGTCAGGAGCTTCTGTGATGGGCCCATAGCAGTCAGGGGTTGGCAGAGGGGGAGACACTATTGGCAGTGGTGGTTTACAGCAGTAGGGGTAGACTTGTATCACACTTGTATTTTTGAGACTTGTAGCATCATCCATTGGGATGTATTTTTGTATATGACTTTGATTCAGAGACAAATACTATGATATTGTACATTTGGACTCATTTTATGATGTGTATATGACGATGCAGCTATGTGACTTGCTTTACATGTTATGAGTTTATGATTCTTTTCGATTATACGATGTGATGCATATGCAGACTTAGATGTTTTATCTAATGCTATATGAGATGTTATCTAGATGCAACATGTGATATGATGCTATGTGATGTTTATATGAGCTAATGTAGTGTAAAATGATTTATTTGATGTGTTTGTGATGTACGTGAATGCAAATGATATCTATATGACTATGCAACTTGATGTGATGCTCTTAGCTATGCTTTTTATTTTTGACACTATATGATGATGGGATATGGATGACCTAATGCACTCTATTTTGTATGCAACTAATTTAATCATGGAAATGATGATCTCATGTGATATGATATGCAACTAGATGTTATATTTTTGTGTTGTCCAAATGTACTCTATCGACACAGAAAGGACAGGGTGATATATAGAAGACTGATAGGACAGAAGAATGACTCGATAGCGACGTTCTCAATCTTCATTTTGTATTGTCACTCTGCATTGTTTGGATCTTTTATTGTGTGGGATGTGGATGTATGGATGTGTAAATGGATGTATAATGGAGGGATTTGGTGGATGCTTTGATTTTGACATCTTGATGATGCAAGTATTTTGGAGTGCTTTATTTCATCATTGGGCAATTTTTTTGGTACTTTTTCTGAATGTTGTAAGTTAATACAAGCATCTAGGTATAATTGAACTGAGATGACCTGAGCATTGCTTACATAGATTTTGATTTAGCAAGTTAATACAAGCATCTAGTCAAAATTGAATCTAGATGACTTGAGTACTTCTTGCGTATCAACAAACAAGGATTGCCCCTGTTCATGTTAGACCTTTGACGTCCTCGATGATCTTTTGCCGACCGTGTCCTTAGACCCAGCTTCATTACTAAAGTTTAATCCACCATCAACAAACAAAGAAAATAATCATGCCCCCATCATAGTATCTTTAGCTTTTGTCATCCTTGAGTAGCATAGAAAGGCATGATAGCAGAAATCAAGACTCTGTAATTTTGACCTAACCAACACAAATCATTCTTGCATTTAAATGTGTTTGTTTCTTGCCATAATTTGAGTAAAATCATTTAGAGGGCCTTGGGTATTTGCTTTGCTTTGGGTAGGTTAAAATGCCTTGTGTCAAAATTTGTGCTTGAAGCGTGGGTTATGCTTGCACTTGCTTGTTTGGTGAGACAGAACCTAAGGGACTGACCTAGTGCCTCGGGGGCTCATTGTTAAATGGCCTTGCCTATGTGATGACACAAAGGCAATGTAGTTTAGGGTAAACCCTAACAAACCTAAGACCTAGGCGAGAGAAAGTGGAGATGGACCCAGATGGATAGAAGGACTAGATATAGGACCGATGGGATAGTGGGAGCCTCGGGGGTGCTTTTGAGGAATGGTCTTGCCTACGTGACAATGCAGAGGCAATGTAGTTCATGGATTTGGACAATGGAAAATCGACGAGAGACACTATGCTAGGGTTACACGATGGATATGGTATGGGACAAAACCTTGGTTGACAAGGCCAACAAAGAGATAGAGTATCAAGACATGATAGGGTACCATCAGGAATTTATTATGGGACAAATATGGGTTGAATGGGACACAAGGAAGAATGGACTCAAGGTGATTGTTTTCGCAAAGATGGAGAAGGCGGTTTATCACAAGTAACACCTGTTTACCAGGTTTTCACCACTTGCTTTTATTTGCACGAAAAGCTAGAAAGCATACATGATGCCTGATTGCCAGGTTTTCATCATGATACCTATCCAAGGCACTTGTTTGCCAGGTTTTCACCAAAGGATGGTTTTTTTTGTACTTTTCTATATATATATATTTATTGATTTTTCTTTTTTTTGTATTTTTCTGGCCCCCCTTACAATGAGGTTCTCCTAGGTGTAGAACTTGCGAAGATGCATGCTATTAATTGGGTCATTGAATAGCTCACCCTCTGATGTCGCCAACTGATATGCCCCCGATCCATATGCTGCTACAATTACATAAGGCCCAAGCTAGTTGGGTTTGAACTTGCCTTTCGTTTCTCTGTCTTCTTGGTTGCGAGGATTCTCCTTAAGAATGAGATCTCCAACTTTGAAGATTATTGGGTGAACTCTGTGGTTATAGCTTCTTGACATCATTTGTTGATATGCTTTGAGATGATCAAAGGCTTTCTGTCGCCTCTCTTCCAGCAACTCTAGTTCTTGTAACCTGGTGACTCTATATTCTTCATCTGATATGAGGCCTTTTAATGACACCCTGAGAGATGGTAATTCAACCACAATGGGGAGGATAGCTTCTGTGCCATAGACAAGGGCATAGGGTGTAGCACATGTGGTAGTGTGTATACTGGTTCTATAGGCCCACAGAGCGGGATTGAGTTGGATGTGCCAATCACGGCTAGCATCATTGACTGTCTTCTTGAGAAGTTTCAAGATGGTCTTGTTGGCTGCTTCAGCTTGACTGTTACCTTGGGGGTAGTACGGAGTGGAGAAACAGTGTTGGATTTTGAAACGTTCACAGAGTTCTTGGACATCCTAGTTTTTTAATGGTCTTCTATTATCCATGATAATGGATGAAGGAATTTTGTATCTATAGATGAGATAATTAAGGATGAATGAGGAGATTTGCCTACCTGTGACGGTGGTGAGGGGAATGGCTTCAATCCACTTTGTAAAGTACTCAGTGGTAGTTATGATGAATTTGTGGCCGTTGGATGAGGGTGGATGGATCTTTCCCACAAGGTCAAGTCCCCATTGGTAGAAGGGCCAAGGTGTCGTTAAAGGTCTCAACTCTTTAGCCGGTACATGTATCAGGTTCCCATGTATTTGACACTGCTTACACTTCTTAACAAATTGATATGAATCCATTTCCATGTTCGGCCAGTAATAACCCAAACGCATGAGTTTCTTGGCTAAGGAAGGATCGCTAGAGTGTGTTTCGTAGATCCCCTCGTGTACGTCTTGCAAGGAGGTTATGGATTCTTCTCATTCTAAGCAATGGAGTAACGTACCATCTAGACCACGTCAGCATAGGGTATCGGCAATGATGGTATAGCAAGAGGTTTGGCATATAAAAGTTCATCATTGGTTAGAAGATAGGTCAGGTGGGAGGATGTTGTCCTTGAGGTAAGTGTAAATCTTACCATACCAAGGTGAATCGGATCCAACTAGAAGGCATATGGAATGGGTCTCAAGTAGATCATAAGTTGGTTGTCAGATAGTTTCCACTAAGAACTCATACTGTGACTCATTTTCTGGTATCTCAAGGAGAGAGGCAATGGTGGCCATGGCATTTGCTGCTTTGTTCTCAATCCTAGGTATCTGTTCGAAAGAGATGATTACAAAGTGTTCTTTGAAGTTGTCGACCATCTGCTTGTATGGGACAAGCTTTTCATCTTTAGTTTGATAATCATCATTGACTTGATTGATTATAAGTTAAGAATCACCATAGACATGTAGCTCTTGGATTTTCCACTCAGTTGCCATCTTGAGACCAATTACTAAGGCTTCATACTCTGCTATGTTATTGGTAGATGGGAATAACAAACGGAAGACTTTGGAATTGTGTCACCATGGGGAGTCACGAATAAGATTCCTGCCCCTGATCCATGATTTGTGTAGGACCCATCGAAGTAGAGTTTCTAGGAATATGTTGATATGTTGAATAGGGATTCATCTGGAAACTCAAATTGCATTAGTGTGGTGTCCTGTAATGGTGCATCCACTAGTTGATTAGCAATGATCTGCCCCTTGATAGCTTTTCTGTCTACATATTCAATGTTGTATTCGCTTAAGAGCATTACCCATTTAGCTAGGTGACTTGTGAGAGCTACTTTGCTTAGTAGGTACTTCAGTGGATCTATTTTTGCAATGAGTTTGACTGGATGCACAAACATATAATGTCAGAGTTTTTGTGAAGCAAAAACTAGCACAAGACATGATCTTTCTATCTGTGAGTATTGCAATTCATAGCCCACTAATGTTTGGCTGATGTAGTAGATGGCTCTTTCTTTATTCTCATAATCTTGTTATGTCAAAAGAGCCCCAAGAGCTGTAGGTGTAGCAGATATGTAGACTATCAGTGGTTTCCCTTAGATAGGAGGCATGAGAATGGGTGGAGTCGTAAGATATTCTTTCAGTTTGTTGAATGCCTCTTCGCACCTTTCATCCCATCTAAATGGAATGTTCTTATGTAGGAGATGATTGAATGGTTGGCACTTGTCTGCCAGCTAGGATATGAATCTACAGATTGCTTGTAGCTTGCCTTGTAGCAATCTTAATTGAGTAAGAGCCTTAGGTGGTGGCATGTCCATAATATCCTTGACCTTGGCGGGGTCCACCTCTATTCCATTTTTCGACATGATGAAGCCTACTAGCTTGCCTCCAGTGACTCTGAACACATATTTCTTTGGGTTCAACTTGACTTTGAATTGGTCTAATCTCTGAAAGACTTTCTCTAACACATCCAGGTGTGATTCTCTTGTGAGCAACTTTGCTAGGATATCATCGACATAGTCCTCCATTGTTACATGCATCATATCATGGAATATAGTCATCATAGCACGTTGATATGTGGCTCTTGCATTTTTTAGCATGAATGGCATGACATTCCAGCAGAAAGTGCCCCATGGACAAGTAAAAGATGTCTTGTGTTGGTCTTTTGGTGCTATTCAGATCTAATTATATCCTGAGAAACCATCCATGAGAGATAACATGGTGTGCCTTGTTGTTTAGTTGACTATGATATCGATATTTGGGAACAAAAAATCATCCTTGCGGCAGGATTTATTCAGATCTCTAAAATCATTGCATAGTCTGACTTGGCCATCAGGTTTGGACACTGGTACAATGTTGGATATCCATTCTGGGTAGTCTATAGCTCTGATGAACCCTATATCCAGTAATTTCTTAAGTTCTTCTTTGACCAATAGCGCTATGTGTGGATGCATCTTTCTAAGCTTCTGCTTCACTGGTTTTACTCCTGGCTCTAATGGAAGATGGTGTAGAATCAAGTTTAGGTCTAGATATGGCATGTCTGCATATGACCAAGCGAAGCTACCCCTCTTTTTCTTGAAGAATGGTACAAACCTAGTCTTTTTTGGTGGAGTAAGGGATTTAGCAAAGTAAATGATCTTAGGTTGTTCCTCTATACCAATATTAATAGGCTCTGTCGGTTCCACAACAATTTGGGACTTCTCCTAGTGCATGTCTGTGGGGAGAGTGTCAAGCCTTCCATCGTCAGGTGCCACAGTTGGGTTTTCACATTCGGATGCATCCTTTCTTTTTACTATTTTGGGAACTGACACTACCACATAACAGTTTTCATCATCAGATCTAGTTTTTATCTTGATATTTTTGTGACTGGAAGGCTTGGCACCCTCTCCGAAGTAAGCCACGGTATTAAGTTCAATAGCAAAACTAGCTTTATGATCTCCTTTGGGTAGGTGGTCCCTAGGTTCCATATAGTCAATATAAGCATCATCATTTTGGAACATATCTAGTTGGGGAGTTCCTCACAGATCCCAGTCAATAAGCTCAGGATGCACAAGGGGGAGGGAGTCAGAGGATGGACCCAATTCATTGATAGTTTGAATGGATATGCTAGGAGTATAGGTAGGGTGGTGTTTGGGATGGTACTTTCCTCCAAGTTGTTTATTGCGATGGAACCCAAACCTTCCTTGAAAGTTGTATTCTCAGAGATAGGCAAATCAGACTCTATTAGTCTATGCAGTAGCATTTGTCCCTCACGGTAGGGGCTAAAGATTTGGATGGTATCAACCTCTTTGTCATCATAGGAATGCTCTATTAGCTCATCCCACTCATATTCATTGGAATCTGTGTCACTGTCATCTTGAAGTGTATGGTTTATTTCCACAAGACAAGCATTTTCTTTGGCTTTGCCCTTGCCTTTGTATCCTAGACCATTTGTATTTCTAGCCAGCGAGGATGAAGAAGGTTGAATAGGTTCTATGATTCCTTCTTTTCTGAGGCTAATGGAGCTTTGTCCTTCGTAACCCATTCTGTGCAGGATAGTTTCACCTCGCCCATAGAGTTCTGTTGGTATCCTAGGTGGTTCTTGTGATGTGCTCTCTTCTTCAATATAAAGCCACTGTAGGATATCTCTTTCCTCTGTTTCATCAGATAAGGTCCCTCATTTTACAAAGGGAATTGTAGGAGCTATAGGAGGAGCAGATGGCTTTGGAAAATGTTTGGGTCGGCCAAAAGATCGAGGAGACAAAGGCATCTTGGCTAAATTGAGGTTATGTTCTATGGAGTATTCTCCCACTCCACTTTCTTTTATGGTAATTTTCTGCTCTTTGGGCATTGATGAGGATGCTTCGATGGTATGATCATGTTGTGGGATAGGGGATATAAATGCTCTGTTGTTTGGTATGATGTAATCAAGTTTGGCAAGGAAGGAGTTGCAATACTGATAGGGGTCAGGGTCACCTTGGATGGTGACTTGCTTGCCATTGTGCGGGAATTTTATACATTGGTGATAGGTCAAGGGTATTGCTTTCATGGCATGAATCCATGGTCTCCCTAGAAGAATATTATAAGTGAGCTCCCTATCAAGGACTTGGCACACAACATCTTTTATTACTGGTCCCACTTGTATGGGTAGGACTACTATTCCCTTTGTAGTTTGCTCTTCTTCATCATATGTTTTGATAGTAATCTTCTTCCTTGGATCAACTGCCTGTTCAGAGAACCCCGATGCAAGGACTAGCTTTAATGTGCAAATATTTAAACTAGCCCCCCCATCAATGAGAACCCTCTTGATGCGGTGCTTGTGGATGAAAGCGAGAGTATGTAGAGGGGTGTTATGAGGTTGAGACATAGAGAGGTCATCTTGCTCGGTAAATGAAATGGAGCTTGAGGAGGTCAGATTACCTACCATGGCCTAAAACTTCTCGTGGGCCAAGTTAGTGGGGATAGTGGTTTCCACTAAGGCTTTTTTGAGGATCTCTTTATGGGAAGGAGATAGATGCAACAACTCCAAGATAGAAATGTGGGCCGGAGTTTTTTGTAATTGGTCTATGACATTATACTAGCAGAAGTTGGATTGAGAAGGTGACAACCTTGGAGGGGTGGTATTGAGTGTGACTTTACCATTGTGGGTAATGATACTACAACCAGTTCTATTAGGTCCTGATTGTTGGTTGGACGTGATGACATTGATATGCAGGACATGCTCAGAAATGTAATTTATGGTATAGTCAAATGGCACACTTGCATAGTTGCCATTACTATTCCCACTATTTTGATTTGGCCTATTGCGATTATTGTTGTTGTTGTCATTGTTGGTATTTCTGTTGTTGTTATTGTTGTTGTATGGCCTGTTATGATTTAGAAGTGGATCCCTATAAGCCACATGTGTCTCATTAGAGGTATGTTGTTGGGTTCCTCGATTTTGATCAAGCACATCTTGGATAACATTTTTGAGATGGATACAATTATTGGTTGTATGCCCCCTTCCTCTATGATATTCACAATAGTCCATGTCCTTCCAATAGGGAGGTTTGACTATAGGCTCATAATCACTTGTTGGTGGTAGAGAAATTTCATTGTTAGCCAATAACTTTCTTAATGCAGATTCTTGGGACTCACCCAACAGTGTGAACTTTCACCTTGGATTTGTGCTGAACCATAGTCTTGGATCCCAAGAGAATGGTTTGTTGGGTGCAACATTGTTTGCTTCTCCTTTGAGAGTGACTATGGGTTGTTGCTTGGGAGCTGCCACCTTGGCATCCACTACCCCATCATTGACAACATTCTTATTCTTGGTCCAAAACTTTGATTTGTCTATCATGTAGTTGGAGGTAGGTGTGTCCTTGTATAACTTGATTGCCCCCTTGGCAATCATAGCTATTTCAATGAACAATCCCATTTCAATGACTTTTGAGAATGATGTAGGGCATTATATTTGTATTTGATAGCTAAGATCAGTATTGAGGTTATGGACAAACATCTCCAATAGCTACTTCTCAGGTATATCGTAAGAACACTTACTTGGTAGTTGTCTCCATCATTGTAGGAAGGTGGTGAATGACTCACCACTCTTTTGTTTGGTGTTGCATAGATCTAGCATAGATACTTCATGTTTGATATTGTAAGAGAAGTGCATGATAAATTTGTTGACTAGTTCATCAAAATTTTTGATGCCTAGTGGAAGCCATGAGAACCACTCCATAGCCTGGCCGCCTAGAGACCTAGGGAATAGTCTCATTAAGTAAGTTTCATTGTGAGCTACTTCCAAACATGCTACGTTGAATTCCCTAATATGGTCTCTAGGGTCCCCTTTCCCTTTGTATTTGTCAAACTTAGGAACTTTGAATCGATAGGGAAATGGTTTCATGATCAAACTTTTATCAAAGGGGTATGGTGCAATATCTTCCAAGGAGTAGTTTTTAGTGTTTGTACTCGTCTTAAGGTCTGACATTTGTTGCGCTAGACTCTTGAGTTGTTTCCTCATGTCTTACATAGGACTATTTTGGTCCATGGTTCTCTTTCCTTTGTTATTTGCGTTTGTGTCTATGGCATTCTTTCCCTTTTCGTGATCATTTTCTATGTTTTCCAGGATTGAGCTTATATCAAAATCTGCAGGCAGTTTAATTCCAAGACTAGCAAGATGATAGAAATACTTATGAGGGTCTTCATGGAGCACCTTCTCTATTAGGCGTTGGAATTTCTGATTTTGGATGTTTTCTTGATAATCTTCGTAAGAGATTTCTTCGTCGCTATCATGAGGTGTGACGATGTTGGCCATTTGCAGTTGCTTTTTGTATTAAGATCTAGTAAGAACCATGCAAGGTGACGTGGGATGAAGTGTACTGGGACTAGAAATTTTGGCAAGGTGCTAACGAAGACTGCTATGGATAGGATACCTAGGATAAGATTTGGATAAAAGACTTTCTTGCTCAATGATTTCAAATAAGATGGTTGATACAAGACGGTAGCCACTAGTAAGGGTACTTGATACCAGTCTTACTGTGTAGGGACTAGTCGTGTAACAAACCACTAGAAAAGTTCTGTGACCTACTAGGTTTACTTGAATTCACAATGATACGAAGAAGGGACCTACGCTGATCTGATATGGGATACTCTGACTTTGGGACTAGAAAGACCTGATAGAAGGTGGATGGGATGACTGATGAAAGAGAGACTTTTTGGACGAAATGGATGAAAACTGACTGCAAGGTAGAACTTGATCTTTGATCTTGAAGCTAAGCTAAAATGGGTACTCAAAACTGGTAAAATTTTTCCCTCAAAAATTGTGCAAGTGCCCACTGTTGCGTATGTGCTGAAACAGATGCGCAACAGAAATTGACAAATGCACATCAAGTCAAGATATATGTGCTGTACTGGTAAAAGGTGTATGCGCAACAACAGATAGAAAAAGTGCAGGAAGTCTAAACAAATGCACCACAAGTTAGCACAGATGCATAGGAACAGAGGACAGATGCGCCACTCTGGCTTTCTTCAGTGTTTTTGCAATTTTTGTAAATTTTTTGATGTTTTCGGTACTTTGGTTGCAAAAAAAAGGTCTTCTTGATTTGATTTTCTAAATTAATGGCAAGAAAACATAGCAAACACAAAGAATTTTTATGATTTTTTAACTTTTTTAGTGATTTTTCTAACTCTTTTTGGACTAAAAGAAAAGTACACCCTAAGATGGATAGGACAATATCTGTTGAATCCTCTAGCTATGCAAATTCAAAGCATGTAGCTTCAGGATCTGGTAGCACCAGCTCCCCTCCACGGCACTCACTTCTCATGTATACCAGATCTGGGTTTCCTTAAGCTCGTACCCCCACTGAACCATAGGATTGTCCCTGCTACCTCTACTAAGAATCACATGAATCAAGGTTGCTTCAAGGGCTCTGCCCTTTGCATCAACAAATAGGGGTTTTTGGTACACTATACAATTGATTTGTAGTTAAGGCAACCATTTGAGTGGTTACACATGTAGCGGCACTACTCTCCGTTATGGAGTCTCCCAGCCTCAAAGGGTTGCACCTTAGAGGGTTTTGGGGGAGATTGGTCATCAGTGTAACACAGTAGCACTCGTTGCTAGAGGTTTTCACCTCAAGCACATTTATTTTAAGTGGATTGGTAGGGCTTGGCTTTAGCCTATTTCCAATCAAGGTCATTCCCACTTGGACAGGTGTGCATCCAAGGGCAGGCCCCTCTAAAGGTTAAACAGATGGAATAACAAGTCTGGCACTCTGGTCACCCAGTAAAGGGGAGAGCATAAGCTTGTTGTCATTCGATAAGCACGAAAGACACTGATTAATCCAACCTAGTTAAAAGTAGAAAAACTAAATGGGCTAATCTACTTGGGCAAGCACAGAACTTTGAAGTGTTTTAGCAAGATAGCAATGGTTCAGTTTTTAACCTAGAAAGCAATGGTGAGTTCAATTTTAATCAACATAGCATGAATTGTTAACTTTGAAATGTTGGTCAATCAGATAGCAGTGGTTCAGTTTTAACCCAAATATCAGTGATGAGTTCAGTTTTATACCACGATAGCATGAGTTGTTAACTTTGAAATGTTGGTCAATTGAGATAGTAGTGGTTCAGTTTTAACCCAAAAAGTAATGATGAATTCAGTTTTGTACCAGATAGCAATAAATTTGAAAAGATAATAATGTTGCAATGCAAGATAACAATGATCTAGTTACTTCTTTCCTAATTAAGAACTATGTGAGAGTTTGCATGAGTATCTATTTTACTATCCCTTTAGAAAGTGAAGTGTAAGCTATCAAAAATGCAACTATATGAAACTAAACCTGAACCTATCCTACAAAATAGCTCTAGAGAATACTTGCAAAGATGTCAGCATTAGCAAAATCTTCTTAGAAAAACCCTAAAATCCCAACCTACTACAGAAGCGCCACTTTAGTGACTAAATGCGCAAAAATAGTCAACAGAAGCGCTGTAACACATATGCACCATAACAGAGGTTAAAAGCACAGAAAGAAAGAGCATATGCACAGGAAGAATACATGCGTCGTAACAGAGTTTAAAAGCGCAGTAAGAAATAACATATGTACATAAATAACATATGTGCTGAAGCAGAGGACAAAAGCACCGCAAAATTGTTCAAATGCGCCGGATTAGCCTACACAATGCCTGTACGGAACCTGTCTTCAAAAAAAGCTCAGATTTTGATCAGTTAAAGGGGCAAGGCCCCACGGTGGGCACCAAAAATGTTAAGGGAAATTTGGTTAAACAATGAATATGCAATGAACAACATCAAATACCCATAACTCAATAGAATAGTGAAACTAAGAAGATTAGATGAAATGAAGCAATGAATAACACAATGCAAACCTTCCTTAGATCGAAGCTTCTATTGTTTGCCTAATAAAACCATCCTTGCTTGTATGAAGTAGGGCCCTCAGAGAGTGTACTCCTTTGTTGTGTTCAAGGATGTCGATAGTAAATGGCTATAGTAATAAACGTGCAATGAAGATGAGCTCCAAAGCAAATGTGTGATCTCAAGCTAATGAATGGTAAAAGGGTGCCAAAGGCGTGTTGGTAAATTCTTGCAGAGTAACAATACAAATAGCCTGGATGATTAGAATGGAAGAATGAGGTTTCTTTAATAGACTTGGGAGAATGAAGATCAACGGTTGAGAGGATATATGAAGATCAATGGTTAAGAATAGTTGAGGAATGTGCAATGAATAGGAAGAGGACAAGTGTCTTACTTCCATCATGTAACAGGGTAGTTAACAAAATTGATTAAAGAGTTAATAGAATGGATTGAGGAATTGACAGAATTGATTGATCAGTTACCTGAATAGATTGAGGAGCTGACATAATTGATTGATTAGTTAATAGTTTTGGTTGATGAGTTAACTAATTTTGATTGGAGAAGAAATAGGACATGTGGGTGAGAGAATATTAGGTAATTAAATATTTGAAATATTTAATTACATGTGCAACATGATGAGGTGGAAAAGGTGAGGTGGAATTATGAAATCAGGACTTAGGATAGAGGGATTTAGGATTAATTAAATAATGTAGGATTATTTAATTATGTGAGACATTAGAAGAATTTAGGGAATTTAATTAAATAAATTAATTTTATTTAATTTTAGACTTTAGAAGAAATAATTAAATATTTTGATATTTAATTAATTAAGAGGAATGTGAATCAAATAAATAAATTTGTTTATTTATTTATTGATAGAAGAATTGGGAGGGAATAAATATTAAGAATATTTATTTAGACTGAATCGTGTCATTTTTAAGCATATACAGATATTACTATTGGTGAATAATCTACAAGACCTCTTGACGATGTAAATCATACTAATAAGAAATTTTGGTAAAAGTCTCATCAATCATCCAGTCGAATAGGGGCAACAAGCAAACATTGGCAGGAGATAAGCATCAGAATGAAAAATTAAGAAGTCTCCGATACTCTAATGTCTCAGCGATTAACGAAAAGCATTTTGGTATAAGTCATGCTGACATGTATGGAACATAAGAACCATTAGCGAAAGCAAGTAAATTGAAACAAAGATTACAAGTCTAGCCACAGTAATTCTCACGATGATGTCGATGACATATTGTGAAGGTCTTTCTGATCAAAGATATAAAAGGCTATCAGGGAGACGACTACGATCAGGTAACCCTAAATATGTTATCCCCATGACATAGATTACCCCGCTGACAATGATAGTCACATTCATCGACAAAACTCTCACCGATAGCCATATTGGTGACACTTGAGATATTGGGGAAGAATATTAATCACACAGTGATGAAGAAAGTCACGCTGATGGTAACTATGCCCGCTTCCACATCAGGTAAGGCGTGGAAATCTCTTGCTGATACAATTTCACAAATGAAATCTAATGTCGAGGAGACAATTGAAGGGTTATAGTGATTGATCCATGAACAAATGGTCGTGCCATAAGAAGATATTAAAATCACCCAGATATTATGAAAATCATGCTGATGAGAGAAGTTATGATGATGTGACATTTCACAATGATCAAGAAAATTGAAATCATTACAATTAAACTCGACAGAATTGTTAAAGAAAAGCCTACAAGCGGAGACTTGAAGCAGAAAATAGGGGAATTTGATCAGAGCGACCAATAATAGGTACATACATACAAACGTTTGTGCTATAGCCTGTAATTTGAATTTTTCTGTCAAGAATTGTAACTGGAGACTCTAGGGAAAGGAAAGGGCAGAAAATTACAAGGTGATACAAGTAAACCTAAAAAATAGAAAATAGACAAAACCCCTGAAGAGAAAACAAAAGAAAAAAAACTAAACCAAGACTTGATTGATCAACTACCAGGATCAACTCCCAAAGCCCGAAGGTCTGCACAACTTAGGGTAGAAGTGGAGAAAATAGAAGACAAGTGTTAATACCTTGGGAACATTTGGACTCCAATTAGAGGCTATGAGCTTTTCAAATTCCATTACAATAGAAGAATTAGGAATTCTCTAGTGTCAAACCCATGGCATTTGAATTTGGGTAAATTAGTTGTTCTTGATGTGTTTTTGAATTTTGAACTCCTCCAACTTCTCGCTAAACAATATAACCCAAGTCTCAAGGCTATATGCAACCCACAAGGGGAGCCTATTATACACTTGTCAAAGAATGCCATCTATGAAGTTTTTGACTTGGATGACTTATGTACTATCCCCATTGTTTATGAGGATTTGGAAAAGGAATATTGGAGAATGGATACTACTTACAATGGATGGAGGTTGCCTATTCACAAGCCTAGGGCAGAGGGAGAGTTGGTGCCTCTCGGTGAGGATGATGGCCCTCCTTTTCATGTATCAATATTTGAACCCTACATACAATACACCTACTACTTTATGGGCCAGGTCCTAGGATCAAAGGTCCCTGACTTCATGACCATTCCTCTGATGGTCATAGCTACTGACATTCAGTGCCACAATGCTAGGTAGTTTGATTATGCTGCTTATATTTTTAATAGAATTGACTCTGGTCTGGCTGCAATAAGGAATAATGCCCCATGAGTTTCCTTTGAACATTACTCACTTCTCATGCACATGGTGCTCTATTATGGCTAGGAAGTGGGGTTATGGCCAAATGAATTCAAGGTTGTTCCAGTAGAACAGATGGGGCAGAAGTCACTTGTACAAATGTGGACCAGAATATGGGATAGCAGATATGCGCATTCTAGCTATGTGCAATTTGAGGAATACTGTGTCAAAGTGTTATATAGATATTTTAGTCATCCTTGTGAGTATTCAATCTCAAATGAAATAAAGAGGTTCCTTAGACCAAAAGATTTTGGTGGTCCTCCTGTTACTCACAACTAGGGAGACTGGTGTTGTTTCAAGGATGCTACCATGGTTAGAGTGTATGGTTTTGAGAACACTCGCTTTATCTTACCTAAGACTATCCCTGATAGAATTGCCTACCTAGAAATAGTTAGGCAAATGTATTGTTCTAATGTGATGCATCTAAGCTCCCATGACAAACAGTCTTTTATGCCTAGTACTTTATGTTTTGGGGATTTCACTGTGGTATCCAAGGAAGGTTATAATCTTATCATGGATGAACTAATGCACTACAATATGAGGTGTGCTGAGGTAAGGAAAGGGTTTGATCTTGAAGGTTTTATTGACCTTGCTTAGAGGAAACAAAACATCAGTGGGTACATACATCTCCCTTATCCACATGATGATGTCATCAGAAATTTGGAAGAGGCTGAGGTCGAATTGGTGGTTGAACAATATAACAGGGACCTAGATGAGCAAAGGAAGCAGCTGGAAGAGATTGAGGTATTATCCTCTAGTGATGAAGAACCTACAGGGCAAGAGGAACCAAAGCAATAGACAATAAAAATGTCTAAAAGAAAGATGCAACAATATCAGTCTCCTGTCATAGCACATGATGAAGAGGGGTCTGCTAATGAAGACCCAAGACAAATAGCATATGATTCTTTTATTTCTGATGATAAATTCATTCATTCTAAATAATTCAAAGCATTTTTATATAAATGCAAGGGGAAAGAAATCAGAGAGTCAGTTGATGATGTCTCTTCCAACAATGAGAAACAATTACTTGATATGTTGCAAGGAACAGTGGATAATGAACTATAAGACATGACCCCTAGTAAGGGTAGATAGCTGCTCAAAGAAGCAGGGGTAATGATATTTCTTGGCCTAGATTTGAATTCTCCTCTAGTATTTGATAGTTTTCTGCATAATACAGATGATAAATACAATCTCACAACGGAAGGTGTCACTGAAGTATATATGGGCAACAAATATAATAATGATGAAAATTCATTAATGATATGGGCCCTATATCCTCCCCACAAAAAGACAGCCATTATAGACACTAAGAAGACTTTTGGCCATGTCATGACTTTGAAGGTAGGGGAGACTGACCCCTTAATCATTGCAAACATTGGCATTATGTTGCAAAACTGAATAAAGCACAGGCTCAAATGTTAATCAAAGAAAGAGATGCATAGAAGCCGAGATGTGAGAGATTGACAAAAGAGAATGATTATTTGAAAGAAGTTGTCAAGAGTACTTTCGGGGGATCAGTAAAGAGACTAACTTAGGGTGAAAGGTCACAGAGTGTCCAATCACCATCCATAGATCAAGTAGCTCAAATCCAGATTGATACACCCATCACAGTACTCTAGAATAGGCATACCAACATGATGCATTGGCTGAACCAATTTTGGGATAATTATTCTCAAAATTATAAAGCAATCCAAGAGCATGAGAGGCTTGACAAAAGGTTGCAGGAGAAACTCAGTGAGACACATCATAAAGATAGTTCTGACAATGTAGATACCTCCAGTGCAAAAGATTTGATTGAGCAGCATCATAAGTTTTATGACCAACTTAAGACTGACGCCAAAGAATGTGTTGAAGCCTCTAAGGCAAGAGTGCCCACATTGTTCAAGAGTGATAAAGAATTAAAGAGCAAGGAAGAATGGAGTAGAGACTATCAAGCAAGATTACATGAATCTTTAGGAGCTTAAGGACAAAGATTCTACATCCGGGGAAGCCTGCAAGCATTTGGAGAGGATGGTTACGATGGATGTGATTACAAGGAATGCCATTGAATTTAATGATTCAGATCGCAGCCAAGAGTACTTAGACCACATTGTTCAATTATACTTGTGGTTGAATAGGGCCTAAGCATTGTTGTTTTATGGTTGTTATGTTAATCTTGTTAATTCCCAAAAGACTTCTTGAAGAGTTATGTCTCTTCATAAGCATTTCTATATAAGTTCAAACATATGATGCTGAATAATCATCAGCAGTAGAATATAATAGATAAAGTTTTTAATGTTTCTCGAAGACCATGTTGCAAGTATCTTATTGAAGATGTAAATTGAAGTTCTCTGATTCTGTGGTTTTATTCTGGCATCAATTGTTTGTTGAAATTACTTAATTATATGGTTGTCTCCATTTCAGTATTTCCTTGTTATTCAAATTAATATATCAAGTATATAGTTAATTTGTCAATACACATTTGCTGTATCTATGTGATTGGGTTAATTGGTTTCCATAGAGGAATTAAAAGCCTTCTGATCAGTCACAATAACCTAGAAGTGTTAGTTTGGATTACTAAGAAGAATCATATAATTCAGATTGCCATTCTATCTCCAAATTGATATTATCTGTTATCTTGCATATTTCATTCAATTGGTTCCTTCAAGAAAGGATTAAATTACATTCTAGTGAATAACAAGAAATCTGGTTATATTGGTTGGATTATTAAGAAGAGTTTGTCAGTCATTTCCTTGCATGTTTATACAAGTTATAAACTAAATATTGTGCCAAACAGTTAGAATTATTACCCACTATAAGCCACTAGTCTTAGTCCTTCATTTGACTCTATTTACCCAACAAGGCATTGGTCTTATTTCAATTCACCATTAAATTCCTTTTATTTGCACAATCATAAAATTCACTTTGATATTGCTTATACAATTTATACCAAACATTCATCAGATATTAGAATTAGCTAACAAGCTTTCATCTATTTTATACCATTTGCCACTAAAGATAGATCCATTTAGTCAAATTACTTACCCTCAACCTACTTTAATTTTCAAGGTTTACCCACCTAGGTTTAGTAGGACCTAAAGCATAGGGAGTCATCAAACCCTAAAGGTTGATTCCATTACGTTAGTTAAAAAATATTGCAAATCTAAGCATAGAACCTAGCATTCTCTTAGGATTAGTAACCTGCATTTTTGAGACCTAACAAATTGGTGACTCTGGTAGGGATAAATAAAAGACCTTAGTAAGAAACCATTCCTTTTATAGAGTCAGAAATTTCAAAAACACCAATTTGGTAACTCTGCTGGAAAAAAGAATCCAAAAAGATAAATTAAAATCTTTTTCCTAGTTACAAAATAGGTGGCAACTCTAGAAATTGTTATAACAGAAAGTTAATACCAAATGGATGGTAGGAGATCCAAGATGGAAGGAAAGAAATTGCAATCATCTCCACCAGTTAGAAACATCAAATTATTCTCACCAGAATAATAACTAGGAGGCTCAAGAGGATAATGTAGAGCAAACTATTGCAATTCACAATAAGTTCACACCTCTGCATGATTCAAATAAAAATCTCAATGTAGTAACTGATGACATATTGGCAAAATATAGACCTGATCTTCAAGAATAGCTTGAGTGTGAAGCATGGGCCATGAGGGAAATTGATCAAATACAAGTTGAATATGATTTCAAGATGTCATTACATTAGGGAGAAGGGGTAAAACATGGATTCTCAACTCAAGAAATAAATGAAAGCCCAAAGAATTCAGGAGGTGTGAATGAAGCATAGCAGGATCTGCTCAGGCTCCAAGAAGAACTTGAAATGATCAAGATAGAAGAAATAAGAGGTTGTTGTAGCAAGAGATTCAACAGATAAAGAGTAGGGCTAAAATAGCCCCCCCAAAATATGTACCTCCACATAGGGGAAACACTTCAAGGAATCCACAACTAAATTTACACCAAAATACAGGTGGTGCTTCAAATTCACAAATATCTGGAAGCCATCAAAATGCCATTCCCAAAGTTCCTAGACCACCTCCCATACACAACACCTCTCAACATATGGCTAATCCTTACCCACCCACTAGACAACAACATTATAGACCACAAAATACTTTCATAAACCCACAACATCAATATGCTTATCATCAACCTCTAGGTGGATATAATTACTATCCTAATCCACCACCCATGAATTTTCCACCCCAAAACCTCACAAACATATGTAGCCAATTTGATTTGACTAGATATCTGTTGTATCCATATCCTATGGATAGTAATTGGAGAAATATAGTTCCCAAGTTCACTGGGAATAGTGCAATATCAGCTGAAGATCACATCAGAGCCTTCAATGCTTTCATACAAGATATTGGTATGGACTCTGAAGATGTTAGAATGAGATTATTCATGATGTCCCTGACTGAAGATGCAAGAGACTAGTTCAACAGCTTACCTAATGCTTCAATCAATTCAATAACATATTTCCATAATCAATTTAAGGAGCAATATGGTAATCAATATGCCCCTGAGTTTGTATTACACGAATTGATAAGTATACAGAAATACCAAAATGAATCAGTGTATGACTTCAATCTGAAATTTTCCAAATTACACAACAAAGTACCACATGGATCCAAACTGTCTGATCCAGCAACATTGAGCATTTATATGAAAGAAATTGATCCCAAGATAGGGTATGAACATAGAAATCGGTGCCCTACGACCCTGGTTGAAGCAAAGAAAGTGGCATTAACTATTGAGAACAATAGGAAAGCTATAGGTATGGTTAGCAAGAGGGATAACCCTATAAATCCTCAGAACCCAAACGTTCAACAGACTAAACAAGAAGGTCAGCATAGGCATGAAAGGCCCAGGTTGCATGATATGCCATATAATACCAATTGGAAAGATATGAGACCCATTGATAATAGTAGAAAGCAACATTATGACAAGGATACCTCTGACCCTCTAAAAAGAAATATGACACATATGGTAGAAGATAAACCTTGGTGTCTGGTATGCAATTTACCACATTCACCTGAGTATTGTGAGGTGGCTAAAATAGTACAACAAGAAGAAATGTTATACAATTATAACAGAGACAATCACACTATAAACATGATGCAAGACACACCATATTTGTTGACTAAAGACTATTCTTCTACAGAGGAAGAGGGCTATGAATATGATGTGGGAAACTAGAGACATCATATCAATATGGGAGAACAAGAAATGTTCTCAGATCAGGATGATGGTTATGACGATCCTACCTATTATAACAATCAACCATATGATCAATGGAGAAAGCCCACTAAAAATGAAAGAGAGGCTCTTACAATAGCTGCAATAGCTCAAGCTAAAAATGCCTATAACTTAAGGAACAGGATAGTGAATGTTGAACAAGGAACACCTGGGAGTGTATTTATACAAGATCAGAATTACAAAAAGAATAATGCAAAATCATCATTCAAAGAACCAGAAAAGGGTGGTAAGAGTAAAATGAAAGAAAAATCACAAAATCAAGAAAAAGAAAATATAAAGATAGAAAAGAATGATCAGACTGTGGCCCATTCTTTTGACATTGCTCATGCAATATCTCAGGTAAAAATATTAGTTCCACTTTTAGAAATGATGAAGATAGACAAATACAGGAATACAATAGTTAAACTGATTTCAAATATACCAACTCAAAAACATAAAGGATCTGAAAATAGAACAAACCATGTTCATCAAGAAACATTCCAAATGCCTGAGGTATACCTAGGTGATACATTGACAAAGAATCCCTCACAGGTGGACCCTTTCTACACTACATTATTGATCAAAAACAGGATAGTGAGGAACTTTATGATTGATTCAGGTGCTGCCATGAACATCATGCCAATAGCAGTTATGAAAGAACTGGGAATGTGGGTTGACACTACATTTGGTAGGTGTTATGCAATGGATAATAGATCTATCCCAGTCATTGGTATTATGAGGGATGTGGAGATAAAACTTGCCTCATACCCTAAAGTAACTTATAACATTGATATTACTATGGTTGACATCCCACCATATTATGGAATGCTTCTATTGAGACAATGGGTTGCAATGGCAGGAGGGAATGTCCAATTGGACTTATCATATGCCACCATACTAGTTGGAGGTAAATAAATCAAGATGTGCAGGGAGCCAAGATATGAAAATATTATAGAATGCTTGGATCAACATCAAATAAATTTCTTTTGTGATACAAATTTGGGAGCCTTCAAGGTTGAGAAAAATCAGCCAGAATTGTAGAATACTGATCCAATACATTGAATCTAAGAAAGAAGAAAATGATGTATGGAAGATGTATTTTGATGGTACATGCAACAAAATGGGAAATGGGGTCAGAGTAGTTTTATCTCACTAGTAGGTAAAACTTTCAAATACTCCTTTTTGTTAACATTTGAAAGCACAAACAGTGTGGTAGAATATGAGGCTCTGCTCATTGGTTTAAATATAGCCACCAAGCATAAGATAAAAAAAATTAGTTGTATATGGTGATTCTGAATTGGTTACTTCCCAAGTGAGAGAGAAATACCTGTCAAAAAATAAAAGGTTGAGTTAGTACAGAAACGCAGTCTGGGATGATATTGAGTTATTTGATGCCTTTTCAATCAACTAGATTGATAGGTTAAAAAACATTATGGTAGATTTTCTAGTGAATATCGCATTAAAAAGGGATGATGTCACATTAGGAGGTATTACAGAAGTTGAATTCAAAACCAAACCCACCATCCCAGATAATATATATAACTAGCAAGTGTTTGATAATTATGTTGATAAAATCAACTTCCTGCATTGTGTTGATCATTATGAAAATCAAGAGATTGATTTTAATGCATTAGTAGAACATGATGGGAAGGAAACCCTTTTTGGTCAAGAGATAGTTCAGTTGAAAACAAATAAAATACCTAAGGGACTTATAGCATTGGAAAAGGCATTTGATGGACATGATAGATTTAAAATGAAAGACACACCAGTGATACAAAATAACCTTGAGGAGATTAATTTGGGGACATAGGCAGCCCGAAAGAATGTATATATTGGAAAGAATCTTGATCCCAAAATCAGGAGCAGGATCATCAACTTACTTAGGAAGTATAGACATGTATTTACCTGGTCATATGATGATTTAAAAGCATATAGAGAGGATCTATTTCAGCATGAAATACCACTAAAACCAGATGCTAAACCATTCAAGAAAAAATCGAGGCCTATCAATCCTACAATAGCTCCTAAGATGCTAGAGGAACTTATAAAATTAAGAGATGGAGCTATCATTAAACCTATCAGGCATTCTTCTTGGGTTTCTAATTTGGTGCCTGTCAGGAAAACGAACGGTGATATTAGATTATGTGTGGACTTTAGGAATTTAAACAAATCTTCTCTTAAGGACAACTATCCCCTCCCCAATATGGAAGTAATATTAAAAAAAGTTACTGGATGTGAACTGTTGTCAATGATGGATGGCTTCTCAGGTTACAATCAGGTGAAATTCAAAGAATCAAAGCAATTTAAGACTGTATTCACCACTCCATGGTGAACATATGTATATTTAAGGATGCCATTCAAACTCACTAATGCTGGAGCAACATTCCAAAGAGCAATGGATGTGGCCTTTGCTGAATTGATTAATAAAATCATGATAGTATATCAAGATGACTTGACAGCATATTCCAAAAGGGCTGAGGATCATTGTGCACATTTAGAGCAAATATTTATTAAAGCCCTAGAATATGGGATTTCATTGAATACTAAGAAGTGCCATTTCACAGTGACAGAAGGGAAGTTGCTTGGTCACATCGTCTCAAAAGATGGAGTGAAAATAGATCCTAAGAGAGTAAAAGCAGTTGACCAAGTCCCTATCCCTAAAAATGTGAAAGCTATACAGTCATTTTTTGGCCAAATTAACTTTATCAGGGGGTTTATATCAAATTTTGCAAAAAATGTTAGTCCCATATCAAGGATGTTAAAGAAGAACTCAAAAGTGAAATGGACAACATAAACAATAGAAGTATTTGACAATATTAAGAGGGCAATCAAAGAAGCCCCTGTCCTAATATCCCCTAATTTTAGTAAACCATTCCAACTATTTTCATTTGGCTCTTATCATACAGTTGCAGCAGTGCTATTGCAGAAAAATAATGATGGACACGAACAACCTATTTCATTTTTCAGCAAATCCCTTCAAAATGTAGAGTTGAAATATGACATTATTGAGAAATAGGCATATGCATTAGTGAAAGTAGTTAAAACTTTTAGGCCATACCTAGTGGGAGCTGAAATCATAGCATATGTGCCTAATGCTGCAGTAAAGGATGTATTGGTCCAAACTAAAGTCATAGGTAGAAGATACAGATGGATAAATAGAATTTAGGAGTTCAATATTGAAATCTAGATCACTAAACTAGTGAGAGGACAAGGTCTTGCTAGGTTAATGGCTAAAAGTAATCTCGAGGCTTTTCAGATATGTAGTGCTAATGATATTGATAAATTAAGTTCTAGCATTGAGCATACTCCATGGTATACTGATATCATATATTATCTAAAGCACATGAAATGTCCTAAGGGGTATGATGATAAAAAAAGGACACTTAAATTACAAGCCTCAAAATATGTATTTATTGAGGGACATCTCTACTAGAAGAATAGGGATGGTATTCTACTATTATACCTAGATGAGCATCAATCAAAACATATCATGAAGGAATTACATGAGGGTATGTGTGGAGGATATTTTTTAGCAAAGACTACAGGCCACAAGATCCTAAGGGTTGGATATTATTGGCCTAGAGTTTTTAATGATTCATATCATTACACTAGGAAATGTGAAGCATGTCAAAAGTTCTCAGGAAAGTTGAAATATCAAGGAGCATTGCCCTTGAAACCCATACAGGTGGAGGTTCCATTCTATCAGTGGGGTATTGACTTCATAGGAGAAATTGCAGAGAAGTCAAGTGGTGGATACAAATGGATTTTAGTGGTGACAGACTACTTCATAAAATAGGTAGAAGCAATCCCAATCAAGAAAGCAACAAACAAGGTGGTGATTAATTTTCTAATGGAAAATATTATATTCAAATTTGTCACTCCAGTAAGGTTAGTCACAGACAATGGAATGTGTTTCAGGTCTAATGAATTCAAAAATTTCTGTAATACACATGGCATCACTGTGTCCTATGCTGCCCCAGATTACCCACAAGCAAACGAACAGGCAAAATCCAGTAAAAAAGCCTTCTAAAAATTATAAAGAGAATGCTGGATGGAAACAAGAAAGCGTGGGATTCAAAGTTAAGAATGGTTGTATGGGCTGATAGAATTACTGTAAAAAGAGCAATTGGGAGATCTCCTTTTGAACTAGTGTATGGAACACAAGTAAGAATACCATTAGAAAATCTCATACCAGTTTACAAGTTCATTCTTTAGGAAGATTTAAACATTCCTGAACCAATGGAGGAAAGATTAGAACATCTTGTAGAACTAGATGAAACAAGGAGACTAGCCCAAAGGAAGAATATTAAGTTACAATCACAAGTAAAATACCTCTTTGACAAAAAGGCCAAAGATTAGAAATTTGAGATGAATGACTTAGTGCTGATGTGGAATGCTAGGTGCCAGGACAAAGGAAATCATGGAAATTTTGAAGCTTTATGGTTAGGTCCTTTTGTTGTAACTAGAAAAGGAGGTGATGACTCTTATTATTTGCAAAACATGTCCAGAGAAGAGAAGGAACTGCCTGTGCATGGGCAATATCTAAAGCATTTCTTTTCATAATCATGCACAAAAAGGATTGAGTGTTGCCAGTGCATGGACAACCCTCAAATAATTTTCAAAAAATACTTTCATTCCATGCACAGTAGTTTAGGGAAACCAAAAGAGATTAGGATATGTTAGTACATGGATAGTCCTATGAATCTCTATATAAAATTCTTTTCCACGTACAGTAGTATAAGATCATTCCCGTTCTCCATCGTCATCACTCCCATCCCCCATTCTCATACAATTATGTGAAACCACAATCTCGAATAAATAAAACATATGGTCTACTTCCCCAAGAGATCTGAATTCTTGTTATACTCACAAGGAGTATACATCCCAGACAGAGCCACTATTGGGATAAGAAAATTTAAAATTTTTTTGTATTCTTACTTATCCATATCTGACCAAATCAGAAAAAATTATGCCCAAAGTCATGATGATAACTGGTGTATTCCATAAAAATCACAAGCTTTCACCACAAGTGAATGTATCACTCGCTAAATTACACCAAAATGAAGGGCTTCAATTCCTAAGTTTCGGCAAGACATCCCTTTTGTTATACCGATCCATGCTCTACAAGAAAGCTGTTGAAATGACTATCGACATGAGAATAAGGATCGGTGAGAAAATTTGAAGAATCACTGATGGAGAAGATGATACCAATGGCCTTTTGTCGAGAGAAAGTTATCAATCATGCTAATCGGTATAAGATATTACTATCGGCAAATACTCTAGAAGACCTCCCGATGATGTAAATCATATCGATAAGAAATTTTGGTAAGAGTCTCACCGATCATCCAGTCGAATAGAGGGAACTAGCAATCATCAGTAGGAGATAAGCATCAGAATGAAAAATTAAGAAGTCTCTAATACTCTAATGTCTTAGTGATTAATGAAAAGCATTTTAGTATAAGTCATGCCAACATGTATGGAACATAAGAACCATTAGTGAAATAAAGTAAATTGGAACAAAGATTACAAGTCTGGCTGAAGTAATTCTCACGACGATGTCAATGACATATTGTGAAGGTCTTTCCGATCAAAGATATAAAAGGCTATCGGGGAGACAACTACGATCGGGTAACCCTAAATATGTTATCTCGATGACAGATTACCCTGACGACAATGATAGTCTCATCGACGAGACTCTCACCGATAGCCATATCAGTGATACTTGAGAGATTGGGGAAGAATATTAATCACACAGCAATGAAGAAAGTCATGTTGATGGTAACCATACCCTCTTCCACATTAGGTAAGGCGTGGAAATCTCTTGCCGATACAATTTCACAAATGAAATCTAACATCGAAGAGAAAATTGAAGGGTTATAGCAATTGATCCATGAATAAATGTTCATGCCATGAGAAGATATTAAAATCACCCAGATATTATGAAAATCATGCCGATGAGAGAAGTTATGATAATGTGACATTTCACAATGATCAAGAAAATTGAAATACTCAAACAATTAATTGCAGACAGTGAAGAAATCCTCTAACATAACACTTGAAATCATTACAATGAAACTCGATAGAATTGTTTGAGAAAATCCTACAATCGAAGACTTGAAGCGAAAAATAGGGGAATTTGATCAGAGCCATCGATAACAGGTACATACATACAAACTTCTGTGCTATAGCCTGTAATTTGAATTTTTCTATCAAGGATTGTAAATGGAGACTCCAGGGAAAGGAAAGGACAGAAAATTACAAGGTGATATAAGTAAACCTAAAAAATAGAAAATCAACAAAACCCCTAAAGAGAAAACAAAAGAAAGAAAAATGAACCAAGACTTGATTGATCAACTACCAGGATCAACTCCCAAAGCCCAAAGGTCTGTACAACTTAGGGCAGAAGTGGAGAAACTAGAAGACAAGTGTAAATACCTTGGGAACATTTGGACTCTAATTAGAGGCTATGAGCTTTTCAAATTCCATTACAACAGAAGAATTAGGAATTCTCCAGTGTCAAACCCATGGCATTTGAATTTGGGTAAATTAGTTGTTCCTGATGTGTTTCTGAATGTTGAACTCCTCCAACTTCTCACTAAATAGTATAACCCAAGTCTCAAGGCTATATGCAACCCATAAGGGGAGCCTATTATACACTTGTTAAAGAATGCCATCGGTGAAGTTTTTGACTTGGATGACTTATGTATTGTCCCCATTGTTTATGAGGATTTGGAAAAGGAATATTGGAGAATGGATACTACTTACAATGGATGGAGGTTTCCTATTCACAAGCCTAGGGCAGAGGGAGAAGTGGTGCCTCTCGGTGAGGATGATGGCCCTCCTTTTCGTGTATCAATATTTGAACCCTACATACAATACACCTACTACTCTATGGGCTAAGTCCTAGGATTAGAGGTCCCTGACTTCATGACCATTCCTCTGATGGTCATAGCTACTGACATTCAATGCCACAATGCTAGGTAGTTTGATTATGCTACTTATATTTTTAATAGAATTGACTCTGGTCTGGCTGCAATAAGGAACAATGCCCCATGAGTTTCCTTTAAACATTACTCACTTCTCATGCACATGGTGCTCTATTATGGATAAGAAGTGGGGTTATGGCCAAATGAATTCAAGGTTGTTCTAGTAGACTAGAAGGGGCAGAAGTCACCTATACAGATGTGGACCAGAATATGGGATAGTAGATATGCCTATTCTAGCTATGTGCAATTTGAGGAATAATGTGTCAAAGTGTTATATAGATATTTCAGTCATAGCTGTGAGTATTCAATCTCAAATGAAATAAAGAGGTTCCTTAGACCAAAATATTTTGGTAGTCCTCCTACTGTTACTCACAACTGGGGAGACTAGTACTATTTTGAGGATGCTACCATGGTTAGAGTGTATGGTTTTGAGGACACTCCCTTTATCTTACCTAAGACTGTCCCTGACCGAATTGCCTACCTAGAAATAGTTAGGCAAATGCATTGTTCTAATGTGATGCATTTGAGCTCCCATGACAAACAGTCTTTTATGCCTAGTACTTTGTGTTTTGTGGATTTGATGCAAAGCATCCAACACTAGTAAAATCCTAACATACAATTATCAATGTATGTCTATGCATTTCCAAATATGCACACAAACTTTAATTTATAAAGTCCCCTTTTTGTTTGCCATCAGCAAAACATCCTCCATCGGCTTCATAAAATACCTAAACCCAGTCACTGTAGCACTTGCACATACAAATGCTTACCTGCCAAACCCGCGGTCCCTTTGTATCTGTCGCTTCCTTTACATAGAACATACAAACTTTGACCCATCGGCACCGGTTACCTTCACCCGATCTATCAGTCACCGCTTGCACATAACCCTTTGTATTGCAGAATGTATATTCCAATATACATTCGCAATATACATACAACTCGCAACCTGCTCTTTCGGTACCCTTACCTCCTACTGCCAGTGGTGTATTGCATCTACAGACAAAAGAACCTTCCAACATACATTCTGGGTACCGCCCTGACTAGTCACATTTTGCATCAACTTGATGCATCTATTTCATTGTATCTTTACTGCATACAAACCAAAATATGCATTTGCCAAATATTCCTTCAGATATGCCTTCGATGTATGTTTGACCTGCTGACTGCCTTTGTATATTTTCGATGTACATGTCTGATGTACATTTAACACATACAATCTGCTCAATACAATTGATGGATACAGAAGAACTGTATCCAACATACAAAAGATGGATACTCATAAGTTGCATAACCTGATATACATTTGCAGTATATACAAAAATTGTATATCCAAACTTGTATCTCCTCAACATGCAATTTCAAATGCATCTTTGACCAACCTTGACTTTTTTGTATGCCGATAGGGATCTTGACCTTTCTCTCTCGTATGCATATGCGATAGACTTGTACATCCTCATGTATGTTTCAACATACAATGATGAAACAAAAGTGATATACCCACGATAGACGAAAATGATATACACACAAATTGTATATCTCGCATACAAAAGTGATATATACACAAATTGTATATTTTTTAGAACTTCACAGATTTTCACAGTTTGATCCACGCAATATCCAGCGATGGTCTGATCCGTTTCCTGGGTGGCTTCTCAGACTCTTTTTGATTTGCATGACCTAGCACATACCCATGCTAGGGTTCTTCAACATCTCTGGCTTGTGATCCTGCAAACATGCATGCGAATAGAAATAGAAAATGCACAACTAAAACCTAAACTACTATACATGACCATTCCACCAATTCGCAGAATCAACCGAGCGAATGGATAATCAAATCCATCTAGCCTCAATACAAGAAATCGATTACACAGTGAATTCAAATGCAACAGGATCTTATTAACTTTCAAAAGATGCGATTACAGTACTCTGTTTTCCAACAGCACAATTCAACTGATTGATTTCAGTTACTACAAAACCTAGATGCCTTCATCCATTAAATCCTAGGGTATTTATCTAGTTACCACTGGTAGTATAGACTTGCCTCCAAGCGGCTGGGAACTACAGCTATTCAATAGACTCTAACTAACTCTAACCAACTGATCTAAAAATAGCATAAGTTGGTAAAATAGACCTTATTACATTTAATGTCCAATTAGGACCTTATTTAAAACATAAAACTAAGCATAAAATAACTAAATGCGTCATGGAGGCCACTTTGGGTTAGGTGCTCCTGCACCAGGATTTCACTATGGTATCCAAGGAAGGTTATAATCTCGTCATGGATAAACTAATGCACTACAATATGAGGTGTGCTGAGGTAAGGAAAGGGTTTGATCTTGAAGGTTTTATTGACCTTGCTCAGAGGAAACAAAACCTCAGTGGGTACATACATATCCCTTAGCCACACGATGATGTCATTAGAAATTTGGAAGAGGCTGAGGTTGAATTGGTGGTTGAACAATATAACAGGGACCTAGATGAGAAAAGGAAGTAGCTGGTAGAGATTGAGGTATTATCCTCCGATGATGAAGAACCTGCATGGCAAGAGGAACCACAACAACAAACAATAAAAATGTCCAAAAGAAAGATGCAACAATATCAGTCTCCTGTCATAGCACATGATGAAGAGGGGTCTGCTGATGAAGACCCGAGACAAATAGCATATGATTCTTTTATTTTTGATGATAAATTCATTCATTCTAAAGAATTCAAATCATTTTTATATAAATGCAAGGGGAAAGAAATTAGAGAGTTAGTTGATGATGTCTCTGCCAACAATGAGAAACAATTACTTGATATTGTGAAAGCAACAGTGGATAATGAACTGTAAGACATGACCCCTAGTAAGGGTAGACAACTACTCAAAGAAGTAGGGGTAATGATCTTTCCTGGCTTGGATTTGAATTCTACTCTAGTATTTGATAGTTTTCTACATAATACGGATGATAAATACAAGCTCACTCCAGAAGGTGTCACTAAAGTTTATATGGGAACCAAATATAATAATGATGAAAATTCATTAATGATATGGGCCTTGTATCCTCCCCACAAAAAGACAACCAATAGACACTGAGAAGACTGTTGGCCATGTCATGACTTTGAAGGCAGGGGAGACTAACCCCTTGACTATAGACATTGGCATTAATGTTGCAAAATTGAATAAAGTACAGGCTCAGATGTTAATCAAAGAAAGAGATGCATACAAGCTGAGCTGTGAGAGATTGACAAAAGAGAATGATTATTTGAAAGATGTTGTCAGGAGTACTTTTGGGGGATCAGTAAAGAGACTAACTCAAGGTGAAAGCTCATAGAGTGTCCAATCACCATCCATAGATCAAGTAGCTCAAATCCAGATGGATACACTTGGTACAGTACTCCAGAACAGGCATACCAACATGATGCATTGGCTGAACCAATTTTGGGATAATTATTCTCAAAATTATAAAGCAATCCAAGAGCATGAGAGGCTTGACAAAAGGTTGTAGGAGAAACTCGGTGAGACGCGTGGTAAAGATGCTTCTAACATTGCAGATACCTCTGATGTAAAAGATTTGATTGAGCAACATCAAAAGTTTTATGACCAACTTAAGACTGACGCCAAAGAATGTGTTGAATACTCTAAGGAAGGAGTGTTCACATTGTTCAAGAGCGATAAAGAATTAAAGAGCAAGGAAGAATGGAGTAGAGACTGTCAAGCAATATTACATGAAGCTTTAGGAGCTCTTAAGGACAAAGATTCTGCATCCGAGGAAACTGCAAGCATTTGTAGAGGATGGTTACAATGGATGTGATTACAAGGAATGCCATTGAATTTACTGATTCACATCGCAGCCAGGAGTACTTAGACCACATTGTTCAATTATACTTGTGGTTGAATAGGGCCTAAGCATTGTTGTTTTATGGTTGTTATGTTAATCTTGTTAATTCCCAAAAGACTTCTTGAAGAGTTATGTCTCTTCAGAAGCATTTCTATATAAGTTCAAACATATGATGCTGAATAATCATCAGCAGTAGAATATAATAGATAAAGTTTATAATGTTTCTCAAAGACCGTGTTGCAAGTATCTTATTGAAGAAGTAAATTGAAGTTCTCTGATTCTATGGTTTTATTCTGGCATAAATTGTTTGTTGAAATTACTCAATTATATGGTTGTCTGCATTTCAGTATTTCCTTGTTATTCAAATTAATATATCAAGTATATATTTAATTTTTCAATACACATTTGTTATATCTGTGTGATTGGGTTAATTGGTTTCCATAGAGGAATTAAAATCCTTTTGATCAGTCACAGTAACCTAGAAGTGTTAGTTTGGCTTACTAAGAAGAATCATATAATTCAAATTGTCATTGTCTCCAAATTGATATTATTTGTTAGCTTGCATCTTTCATTCAATTGGTTCCTTCAAGAAAGGATTAAATTACCTTCTGGTGAATAACAAGAAATCTAGGTATATTGGTTGGATTATTAAGAAGAGTTTGTCAGTCATTTCCTTGCACATTTATACAAGTTATAAACTAAATATTGTGCCAAATAGTTAGAATTATTACCCACTATAAGCCACTAGTCTGAGTCCTTCATTTAACTCTGTTTACCCAACAAGGCACTGGTCTTATTTCAATTCACCATTAAAATCCTTTTATGTGCACAATCATAAAATTCACTTTGATATTGCTT
Organism: Cunninghamia lanceolata; assembly: GCA_027924645.1. Taxonomy (NCBI): domain Eukaryota; kingdom Viridiplantae; phylum Streptophyta; class Pinopsida; order Cupressales; family Cupressaceae; genus Cunninghamia; species Cunninghamia lanceolata. Next base: position 16,575,875 of record BSBN01000757.1, read on the forward strand.
ATACAATTTATACCAACCATTCATCAGATATTAGAATTAGCTAACAAGCTTTCATCTATTTTACACCATTTGCCACTGAAGATAGATCCATTTAGTCAAAATACTTACCATCAACCTACTTTAATTTTCATGGTTCACCCACCTAGGTTTAGTAGGACCTAAAGCGCAGGGAGTCATCAAACCCTAAAGGTTGATTCCGTTGCATTAGTTCAAAAATGTTGCAAATCTAAGCATAGAGCCTGGCATTCTCTTATGATTAGCAACCTACATTTTTGAGACCTAACAGAAGCAAAGGTTTCCTTAGTGAAGTACATGAAGGTGTTTGTGGATCACATTCCACTAGCCCTAGTCTTGTTAAGAAACTTCTATGAGTTGGATACTATTGGCCAACTATGGAGAAAGATGCACAACAATTTACAAAGAGATGTATATAGTGTCAGAAACATGGGGATCTAATAAATGCACCAGCACATGAACTTCATCCCATCACTACACTGTGGTCATTCTCACAGTGGGGACTTGATCTCATAGCTAAAATCCATCATAACCGCCACTGAATACTTCACAAAGTGGGTGGAAGCAATACCAATAACTTATATTACTGGCAAGCAAATATCCAAGTTTATCCTACACTATATCATTTTCCATTATGGAGCTCCTGAGGCCATTGTTACTAATAATGGTCATCCCTCTAAGAACCAAGAAGTTAGAGTCTTTGTAACAAGTTCCATATCCAACATTGATTCTCTACACCTTACTATCCTCAAAGTAATGGCCAAGCTAAGGCTTCTAACAAAATAATTACCAAGATCCTTAAAAAGATAGTCAATCAAGCTGGTCGTGACTAGTATTTGTAACTTAATTATGCATTATGGGCATATAGAACAAGTATCAGAACTCCCACTGGAGCTACACCCTATGCTCTTGTGTATGGCACTAAAGCTATCTTACCTATTGAGGTTGAGATCCCCTCACTACGAGTATCTCTACAATGTACTATTTTAGATGAAGAATATTGAGTATTGTGACTCCATGATCTTGAGCTATTAGATGAACGGTGTCTTACAACACTCAACCATCTTCAAGTCTGTCAAAATTGCCTACGCCGTAGCTATAACAAGAAAATTAGAGAATGTCAATTTCAAGTTGGAGATCTTGTCCTTAAATCAAATCAAAGGAATCACCAACACTGGGAGAAATAAGGCAAGTTTGAACCTAATTGGCTTGTTCCTTTTGTGATGCAGGAGCATCCCTGGTTCAAGATAAATCTTGCATCAACCAAAAACATTTGCATTTCAGTTTGTTTGCATTTTATTTCTTTACTTTGTCAGTTCAGTTTAGGCAGTTCAGTCAGTGGCAATTCTCAGCTTGTGTTTCAGTTTTGGCATTTCACATCTTGCGGATCTAGACTTAGCATCTTCATTCATTCATCTACAACATATAATTTAGATCATTTGGATCAGTTACGAGAAAGATATCGCTATCAGAAGTTGACTATTTTCTCATAACAGAGCATTCTAAAAGTTCCTGATAACCAGTTGAAGGAGAAGGCTGACTTGTAGATGTCATTGACACATCATTCAATGTTCTTTGGTTCATGGCTGACCTTCCCCAAGGGTCCTCACATTGTTCCAATCATTGGAGGAAGTGTTCTATGCATTTAGGTCTGACCTATATGTGAACATGTTACAGCTCTTCATGGGAGTTTGTGACCTTCTTTGGTCAACGCGGAGGAATCTATTGGTCTAGAAATGATATATATTGATGTAATAGATCCTTAGGAAAGTAGCTATTAACATAAGAAAGATCTGATAGTTTAGATTTTGTGCAAAGGAGCTTCAAAGATTTATCTTGTGCATGTATGTAATCAGGCCTATGAGCCCTAATTGTAAGCTTGCATGTTGCTAGCTGATCTCTATTTTGGATTTTATGATATACTGAGTGACTAAATCTGCATTTCCTTTATCTCTTGAGTTGTTTCCATTGTGAACATTTACTCTTGCTGCACGGTCTGGATAGTTTATTCTGTGAACCCTCCTACCATGACTGCACCAAGTGGTATCAAAGCAAAAGTTTGAATCTTGGAGAGTGAAAGTTTGATTCTTTGGAGAGAATTGCTGAAGGGGATTCCATAAGATCTTGTTGTAAGTAGATCACTGATTTGAGGTAGGTTACTTGTGCGCAACCGATCGCCAATTGAGAGGCAGTTATCACTTGTAGCTCAATCGCCAAACCTGAGGTAGTTTACACTTGATCCTAGGAAGATGCTACTACGAAGAGTTCCTTCTGTTGGTACAATGGCTAACAGAATGGATGAGATGTTGGAATTGATGAGAACAATACGAATTCATTTGGATTCTGTTGAAGAAGATAGGCGAAGAGGATTGACATCGAGACCTAATGTTGAAAGTGATGATGAGGAAGAATTTCAATCTGTTGAACACACTAGTGAAATCCTAGGAGGTGATAGAGAAGAAGAATCAGATCAGATAAAGATGTTGTGAGCTATTTCAAAGATTGGAAAGAGACCTAGATTTAATGTTCTGAAAGATACTGGTAATTTGAACCTTGAAGAGTTGATTGATTGGATAAATGATATGGAAGAATACTTTGAATATGAGGAGATTGAAGATCTGGAGAAGGTGAAATTTGCAAAGACAAAGTTGAAAGGACATGCTACTACATGGTGGAAAGAAGTTTAGTTGGAGAGAAATAGAAGAGGAAAAGAAAAGATTACAAAGTGGGACCGGATGGTAACAAAGTTGAAGAATCAATTCATACCTGCTGACTATGAGTTGGAATTGTTGAAAAGATTACAAAACCTAAGACAAAAGGAGAAATCTATGAAGGAATACACTGAAGAATTCCATAAGATGATCATAAGAACAAGACATAGTGAAGCAAGCAAGGAAAAAGTGGCTAGATATATAAATGGACTGAGATTGAACATTCAAGAAGAACTAAGTTTGGTAAGGATGACATCTTTGGAAGAAGCATATCAATTTGCCCTGAAACTTGAAGAGAAGCTGAGTAAGAAGCATGATCAGAGACAAAGAGGCGGAAGAGGTAAATTTCAAAGAGGAAGATCATTTTCTAGATATAATAGATCATTTGTAGAGTAGAACAAATTTGACAGCCCAGTTAGAAAGGATGATAGAGATAACAATGCTTACCGAAGAAATGACAAAAAATTTTACTGGGGAGGAAACCCTAGTGCATACTGGAATGAAGGATATAGAAGAGAAGGAAGAGGATTTGATAAGAAGACATTCAAGGGTACTTGTTTCAAGTGTGGAGGTGAAGGACATAGAGCATTTGAATGTAATCAGGGTAGTACAAGCAAGAAGACAGAGAATAGTGGGAGAGTAGCCTATGTTGAAGAACTTGTTGGATCACCTTGTTCAATTGGCAATCCAAAGAAAGGAGAATCATTAGTGATGAGGAGAGTAATATTTCAAGTAGAGACAAATGAGGAACCATCACAAAGGAAAAGGTTGTTCAGGTCTAAATGCAAATTAGGAGGTAAGTGTTGTAAAGTTGTAATCGATAGTGGTAGTTTAGATAACCTAGTTTCAGAGGAGATGGTGACCAAGCTGAAGTTGGAAAGATTGAAACACCCTAAGCCCTATTAGATAGCATGGATTTAGGATGATCATAAGGTACTGGTGAGTGAACAATGTTTGGTAAAATTTCATATTGGATCTTATCATGATGAATTCTTGTGTGATATTATGCCTATGGATGTTTGTCATATCTTGTTGGGTAGACATTGGCCGTATGATAGAAAAGCTATGCATGATGGAAGAAAGAATACATATACTATAACAGCAAATGGGAAATTAATTAGTTAGATTCCTTTGGAAGATGATCCTAAAAATGTGGTATGTGGGAATGCTAGAATCTATTTGGTAGGTGGAAGAATTTTTTTGGATAGTTTGAAATAGGAAAGTATGTGCTATGCCTTGATTCCTAAGAAGCCTGAAGCATTGAAGAAAAAGATTGAATTAGAGGAGATAAGAGAGTTGCTAATAGAATATGAAGACATCATATTAGATAATGTACCTGATGGATTACCACCTATAAGGAGTATCAACCATCACATGGATCTTATACCTAGAGCAAGTTTTCCTAACAAAGCAGCACATAGAATGACACCAACAGAGAATGAAGAACTGAATAGATAGATACAAGAGTTGTTGAGGAAATGTTTGATTAGAGAAAGTTTGAGCCCTTGTGCAGTACCTATAGTGCTATCACCTAAGAAAGATGGAGAATCGAGAATGTGTATTGATTCTAGAGAAATAAACAAGATCACAGTTAAGTATAGATTTCCATTACCTAGGATGGATGATATCATGGATTGTTTGAGTGGAGCAAGATATTTCACAAAAATAGACTTGAAAAGTGGATACCATCAAATCAGAATTAGAGAAGGTGATGAATGGAAGACTACTTTTAAGACAAATGAAGGATTGTATGAGTGCTTAGTGATGCCTTTTGGATTTGACAAATGCACTGAGTAATTTCATGAGGTTGATGAATGAGGTCTTGAAGAAATTTTTGGGTAAGTTTGTGATTGTGTAATTGGATGATATTCTAATTTTTTGTAGGACAAAAGTGGAACATTTGTTGCATATTAGACAAGTTTTGCAGAGGTTGAGAGAAGAGAAATTGTTGATAAACATCAAGAAGTGTAGTTTCATAAAGGAAGAATTAGTATATCTGGGATTAGTGATTTCTATGAAAGGATTGAAGATGGACCCTGAGAAAGTAAAAGCAATTATTGAATGGCCTACATATGAGAGAATTGGAGAGGTTAGATCATTTCATGGTTTGGCTAGTTTCTACTAGAAGTTCATAAAAGAATTTAGTTCAGTTTGTAACCCTATGATAGAGACAATGAGAGGTGACAGAAAAAATTTCAAGTGGACATCAGGAGCAGATAAAAGTTTTGAGTTGTTGAAGTAGAAAGTAATAGAGCAACCTATTTTGGCATTACCAGATTTCAATAAGGTATTTCAAGTTGATTACGATGCTAGTGGAAATGCAATTGGAGCAGTGTTAAGTCAAGAAGGTAGACTTGTATCTTATTTTAGTGAGAAGTTGAATGATGCAAGGAGAAGATATTCAATTCATGATCAAGAGTTCTATGCCATAATTCAAGCCTTGAAGAAGTGGAGACATTGCTTGTTGCCTAAGGAGTTTGTATTGTATACAGATCATCAAGTGTTGCAGTATTTGAATAGTTAGGGAAAGTTGACTCAAAGACACATGAGATGGGTAGAGTTCTAGCAGAGGTATGCTTTTGTGTTGAAGCATAGGAGTGGTAAATCAAACAAGGTTACTGATGCCTTGAGTAGAAGAAGAAACTTGTTGACATAGATGAGAGTTGAAGTGTTGGGTTTTGATGAATTAAAGAATATGTATGAGGGAGACACTGATTTTGCAAAACCTTTGAAAGCATGTAAGGAACCTATTGTGACAGATAGGAGTACGTGGTTGGGCTATTTCATTCAAGAAGATATGTTATTCAAAGGAAGTCATTTATGCATACTTAGAAGTTCTATGAGAGATATTTTGATCAAGGAGAAGCATAGTAGTGGATTGGCAGGACACTTTGGCATTGATAAGATAGTGGCTTTGGTAAGTGAAAATTACTTTTGGCCTCAGATACATAAGGATGTTCAAAGATTTGTCCAGAGTTGTAGAGTTTATCAAGTTGAAAAAGGGAGTAGTTAGAATACTAGATTGTATAAACCTTTGACAGTATCGAAGAGACCTTCAGAAGACATAAGCATGGATTTAGTAATGGGATTACCTAAGACACAAAGAGGACATGATTCAATATTTGTCTAGTGGTTGACAGATTTTCAAAGATGGCTCATTTCTTACCTTGTAAAAAGACAATTGATGTAGTACATGTAGCTAACATATTTTTCAAGGAGATTGTGAGATTGCATGGATTACCTAAGAGTATAGTTTCAGACAGAGACACAAATTTTGTCAGATACTTGGTGCAGTCATGGTAGGAGGGTTCACAAAATGAACTATCTGGACTGTGCAGCAAGAGTAAACACAATGGAAACAACTCAAAGAAATGGAACAAATGCAGATTCAGTTATTCAGTATATCATAGAATTCAAAATAGGGATCCGTTGGAAACATGTGGGCTTACAATTAGGGCTCATAGGCCTGATTACATACATGCGCAAGATAAGGCTTTGAATCTCCTTCACACAAAATCTAAACTATAGAATATAAATCAATTTCTAACTTCTTAACTTACTACTTTCCTAAGGATCTATTACATCTTTCTATATCATTTCCAAACTAATAGATTCCTCTGTGTTGGCCAAGGAAGGTCACAAACTCTAATGAAGAGCTGTAACATGTTCACTGATAGGTCAGACCTAAATCCATAGAACACTTCCTCAAATAAATGGAACAATGTGTGGACCCTCAGGGAAGGTCGGCCATGAACCAAAGAATATTGAATGATGTGTCAATGACATCCACAAGTCAAGGAATGATCTACAAGCCTTCTCCTTCAGTTGATTATCAGGAATGATTAGAATGCTCTACTCTGAGAAAACAGTCAACTTCTGATAGTGATATCTTTTCGGTAACTAATCCAAATATTTTGAATTCTTGATATGATGTAGGTGAATGAATGTAGATGCTAAGTCTAGATCTGCAAGATGTGAATTTCTAAAACCAAACCACAAGCTTAGAATTGCTACTGACTGAATTGCCTGAACTGAACTAGAAAATGAAAGAACTGAAATACAAATGTTTTTGGTTGATACAAGATATTTCTTGAACCAGGGATGGTCCTGCATCAGACATCCAAGGTTATTGAAAATGTGAGTCCCTCACTTTACTGGGGCTAGGGGAGAACCAAGATGGTCCACCTTAGCCTAAGAAATCCAAGATGAATCTTCTTCCGGTCTACCATTCCACTTTACAATGTATTCCTTGTATTGTCTTCCTCTAGTGTTACATCCAACTCTGCTATCCAAAATGTCTTCAATCTATTCCGGTGCTTGTTGTGGTAACTGCTTCTTCAAGTCTTCTTCCATGCTATCATTGAACTCTACTTCATGATACTGATATAGATCTGCAATGTTGAAAATAGGTGAAATACCCAATGTCTTCGGTAATTCCACTTCATATGCATTTCCTAAATCAAATTTCTTGAGTATCCTACAAGGTCCAAACTTCTTCATCTTCAACTTGTTATAAGTCCCAACTAGAAATCTATCTTTTCTCAAGTACACCATCACTTCATTTCCAACTTCAAATTCCTTATGTCTTCTCTTTTCATATTCTTTCTCTTTATACTTACTGTTCATGTCCTCCAAATACTTCTTCACCTGATTATGCATTGTCTTCATATGGTCTGCAAATTCTTCTACTTCTGTACTCTTCTTGTCTTCTATACTAGTATCTCTTAATTCTACAACTCCTCTAGGATTTACTCTGGTAACAATCTCAAAAGGTGTTCTTCTAGTAATCATATTCACTAAATTATTGTATGCAAACTCTGCTTGTGAAAGAATCAAGTTCCAACTTCTGGCTTTGTCCCCAACCAAACATCTCAACAGGTTTCCCAAACTTGTATTCACTACCTTTGTCTGCCAATCTGTCTATGGATGAAAAATAGAACTAAACTTCAAATCTATCTTTATCTTCTTCCAAAGTGTCTTCCAAAAGTAATCGACAAACTTTGTGTCTCCGTCTGAAACTATACTCTTAGGTAATCCATGCAATCTCACAATCTCCTTGAAAAATAGGTCAGCTACATGCACTACTTCAGTTGTTTTCTTACAAGGTATGAAATGAGCCATCTTTGAAAACCTATCAATGACTACAAATATTTAATCATATCCTCTCTGTGTCTTAGGTAATCCCATTACAAAATCCATGCTTATGTCTTCCCAAGGTCTCTCTAGTATTATCAAAGGTTTATATAATCCAATGTTCTGATTACTCCCTTTTGCAACTTGAAGAACTCTACAACTCTACACAAATCTCCAAACATCCTTATGTATCTGAGGCCAAAAGTAATTTTCACTTACCAAAGCCATTGTCTTTTCAATTCCAAAATGTCCTACCAATCCACCACTATGCTTCTCCTTGATCAAATTATCTCTCATAGAACTTCTAGGTATGCATAACTGACTTCCTTTGAACAACATATCTTCTTGAATGAAATAGTCTAACCACTTGCTCCTATCTACCACAATAGGTTCCTTACATGCTTTCCAAGGTTCTGCAAAATCAATGCCTCTCTCATACATGTTCTTCAATTCATCAAACCCCTACACTTCAACTCTCATCTCTGTCAACAAATTTCTTCTTCTACTCAAGCCATCAACAACTTTATTTGATTTACCACTCCTATGCTTCAACACAATAGTATAACTCTGCATGAATTCCACCCATCTCATACATCTCTGATTCAATTTTCCCTGACTATTCAGATACTATAAAGAATGATGATCTGTATACAACACAAACTCCTTAGGAAACAAGTAATGTCTCCACTTCTTCAAGGCTTGAATTATGGCATAGAACTCTTGATTATAAACTGAATATCTTTTCCTTGCATCATTCAACTTCTCACTGAAATATGCTATAGGTCTACCTTCTTGACTTAACACTACTCCAATTTCATTCCCACTTGCATCACAATTAACTTGAAATACCTTAATGAAATCTGGTAATGCCAAAACAGGTTGCTCTATTACTTTTTGCTTTAACAACTCAAAACTCTTATCTGCTCCTGATGTCCACTTGAAATCTTTTATGTCACCTCTCATCATCTCTGTCATAGGGTTACAAACTGAACTAAATTTTTTGATGAGCTTTTGGTAGAAACTAGCCAATCCATGAAATGATCTAACCTCTCTAATGCTCTCTGGTGTAGGCCATTCAATAATTGCTTTCACTTTCTTAGGGTCCATCTTCAATCCTTTCGCAGAAATCACAAATCCCAGATAGACCAACTCTTCCTTCATGAAACTACACTTCTTGATGTTTATCAACAATTTTTCCTCTCTCAACCTCTGCAAAACTTGTCTAATATGCAACAAATGTTCCTCTTTTGTCCTACTAAAAATTAGAATATCATCCAAGTACACAATTATAAACTTACCCAAGAATTTCTTCAAGACCTCATTCATCAATCTCATGAAAGTACTCGGTGCATTTGTGAATCTAAAAGGCATCACTAACTACTCATACAATCCTTCATTTGTCTTAAAAGCAGTCTTCCATTCATCTCCTTCTCTAATTCTGATTTGATGGTATCCACTTTTCAAGTCTATTTTTGTGAAATACCTTCTTCCACTCAAACAATGATATCATCCATTCTAGGTAAAGGAAATCTATACTTAACTGTGATCTTGTTTATTTCTCTGGAATTAGTACACATTCTCCATTCTCCATCCTTCTTAGGTGTTAGCATTGCAGGTACTACACAAGGGCTCAAACTTTCTCTAATCAAACCTTTCCTCAACAATTCTTGTATTTGTCTATTTAATTCTTCATTCTCTGCCAGTGTCATTCTATGTGTTGCTTTGTTAGGAAAACTTGCTCCCAGTATAAGATCCATGTGATGACTGATACTCCTTATAGGTGGTAATCCATTAGGTACATTATCTGATATGATGTCTTCATACTCTATTAGTAACTCTCTTATCTCCTCTGGTTTAGTCTCTTTCTTCAACGCTTCAGGGTTTTTAGGAATCAAGGCATAGCACATACTTTCTTGTTTCAAACCATACAAAAATTTCCTTCCATCTACCAAACAGATTCTAGCATTCCCACATACCACATTTTTAGGATCATCTTCTAAAGGAATCAAAGTAATTCTTTTCCCATTTGCTATTATAGTATATGTATTCTTTCTTCCATCATGCATAGCTTTTCTATCATACTGCCAAGGTCTACCCAACAAGATATGACAAACATCCATAGGCCCAATATCACAGAAAACTTCATCATGATAAGATCCAATATGAAATTTCACCAAACATTATTCACTTACCAGTACCTTATGATCATCCTGAATCCATGCTATCTAATAAGGCTTTGGGTGTTTCAGTCTTTCCAACTTCAGCTTAGTCACCATCTCCTCTGAAACTAGGTTATTTGAACTACTACTATCAATTACAACTTTACAACACTTACCTCTGGATTTGCATTTAGTTCTGAACAAACTCTTCCCCTATGATGGTTCCTCATTTGTCTTTACTTGAAATAGTGCTTTTCTCATCACCAATGATTCTCCTTTCTTTGGATTGCCAATTGAACAAGGTGATCCAACAAGTTCTTCAACATAGGCTGCTCTTCCATTGTTCTTTGTCTTCTTGCTTGTATTACACTAATTACATTCAAATGCTCCATGTCCTTCATCCCCACACTTGAAACAAGTACCTCTAAATGTCTTACTATCAAATCCTCTTCCTTCTCTTCTGTATCCTTCATTCTAGTATGCACTAGGGTTTCCTCTCTGGGAAAAATTTTTGTCATCTCTTCGGTAAGCATTGTTATCTCTGTCATCCTTTCTAACTCGGCTGTCAAACTTGTTTTGCTCCACCAATGATCTATCATATTCAAAAAATGATCTTCCCTTCTAAAATTTACCTCCTCTACCTCTTTGTCTCTGATCATGTTTCTTATATAGCTTCTCTTATACTTTCAGGGCAAATTGATATGTTTCTTCCAAAGATGTCATCCTTACCAAACTTAGATCTTCTTGAATGTTCAATCTCAGTCCATTGATGTATGTAGCCACTTTCTCCTTGCTTGCTTCACTATGTCCTATCCTTATAATCATCTTATGAAATTCTTCAGTGTATTCCTTCACAGATTTCTCCTTTTGTCTCAGGTTTTGCAACCATTTCAACAATTCCAACTCATAGTCAGCAGGTATGAACTAATTCTTCAACTTTGTTACCATCCAGTCCCACTTTGTAATATTTTCTTTTCCTCTTCTATTTCTTTCCAATTGAACTTCTTTCCACCATATAGCAGCATGTCCTTTCAATTGTCTTTGCAAATTTCACCTTCTCAAGATCTTCAATCTCCTCATATTCAAAGTATTCTTCCATGTCATTTATCCAATCAATCACTTCTTTAGGATTCAAATTACCAGTATAGTTTGGAACATCAACTCTAGGTCTCTTTCCAATCTTTGAAATAGCTCACAACATCTTTATCTGATTTGATTCTTCTTCTTCATCACCTCCTAGGGTTTCACTAGTGTGTTCAATAGATTGAAATTCTTCTTCATCATCACTTTCAATGTTAGGTCTTGGTGTCAATCCTCTTTGCCTATCCTCTTCAACAACATCCAAATTAATTCACATTGTTCTCATGAATTCCATCATCTCATCCATTCTATTAGCCATTGTACCAATAGGAGGAACTCTTCATGGTAGCATCTTCCTAGGATCAAATGCAAACTGCCTCAGGTTCAGCGATCAGGTTACAAGTGATAATTGCCTCTCAATCGGTGATCAGTTGCACACAAGTAACCTACCTCAGATCAGTGATCTACTTACAATCAAGATCTTACAAAATACCATTCACCAATTTGCTCCAAAGAATCAAACTTTTACTCTCTAAGATTCAAACTTTCGCTTTGATATGACTTGGTGTAGTCACGATAGGAGGGTTCATAAATTGAACTATCCAGACCATGCAACAAGAGTAAACACAATGGAAACAACTCAAAGAAATAGAACAAATGCAGATTTAGTCATTCAGTATATCATAGAATTCAAAATAGAGATCCACCGGCAACATGCAGGCTTACAATTAGGGCTCACATGCCTGATTACATACATGCACAAGATAAGGCTTTGAAGCTCCTTCACACAAAAGCTAAACTATAGAATATGAATCAATTTCTAAATTCTTAACTTACTACTTTCCTAAGGATCTATTACATATTTATATATCATTTCTAGACTGATAGATTCCTCCACGTTGGCCAAGGAAGGTCACAAACTCCAATGAAGAGTTGTAACGTGTTCACAGATAGGTTGGACCTAAATGCATAGAACACTTCCTCAAATGAATGGAATAATGTGTAGACCCTCAGGGAAGGTTAGCCATGAACCAAAGAACATTGAATGATGTGTCAATGAGATCCACAAGTCAAGGAATGGTTTGCAAGCCTTCTCCTTCAGCTGATTATCAGGAACTATTAGAATGCTCTGCTCTGAGAAAATAGTCAACTTCTGATAGCGATATCTTTCTAGTAACTTATCCAAATGCTTTGAATTACTAATATGATGTAGATGAATGAATGTAGATGCTAAGTCTAGATCCACAAGATGTGAATTGCCAAAACTAGACCACAAGCTAAGAACTGCTATTGACTGAACTACCTGAACTGAACTAAAAAATGAAAGAACTAAAATGCAAACAAAATGAAATGCAAATGTTTTTGGTTGATACAAGATTTCTCTTGAACCAAGGATGCTCCTGCATTAATACTTTTGGAAGACACTTTGGAAGAAGATGAAGACATATTTGAAGTTTAGTTCTACTTTTCATCGACAGACAGATGGAGAGACAGAGGTAGTGAATAGGAGTTTGGGAAACTTGTTGATATGTTTAGTTGAAGACAAAGCTAGAAGTTGGAACTTGATTCTTTCACAAACAAAGTTTGCATACAATAATTTAGTGACTAGGAGTACCGAAAGAGCACATTTTGAGATTGTTACCGCAGTGAATCCTAGAGGGGTTGCAGAATTAAGAGATATCATTACATAAGAAAAGAGAAGTGTAGAAGCAAAAGAATTTGTAGATCACATGAAGATAGTGCATAATCAGGTGAAGAAGCATTTGGAGGACATGAACAGCAAGTACAAAGAGAAACCAAATTAGAAGAGAAGACATAAGGAATTTGAAGTTGGAAATGAAGTGATGGTGTACTTGAGAAAAGATAGATTTCTAGTTGGGACTTATAACAAGTTGCAGATGAAGAAGTTTGGACCTTGTAGGATACTCAGGAAATTTGACTAAGGAAATGCATATGAAGTGGAATTACTGGATACATTGGGTATTTCACCTATTTTCAACATTACAGATCTATATCAGTATCATGAAGCAAAGTTCAGTGATAGCATGGAAGAAGACTTGAAGAAGCAGTTACCACAACAATTCCTGAAATAGATTGAAGACATTTTATACAGTAGAGTTTGACATGGCACTAAAGGAAGACAATACAAATAATACCTTGTGAAGTGGAAAGGTAGACCAGAAGAAGATTCATCTTGGATTTCTCAGGCTGAGGTGGACCATCTTGGTTCTCCCCTAGCCCCAGAAAAGTGAGGGACTTACTTTTTCAATAACCTCAGAAGTTTAATGCAAGAGCATCCCTAGTTTGATAGAAAGATTGCATCAACCAAAAACATTTGCATTTCAATTTGTTTGCATTTCAGTTCTTTCATTTTTCAGTTCAGTTCAGGCAGTTCAGTCAGTAGTAGTTCTTAGCTTGTGGTTCGGTTTTGGCATTTCACATCTTGCGGATCTAGACTTAGCATCTATATTCATTCATCTACAACATATCAAGAATTTAGAGCATTTGGATCAGGTACCAGAGAGATATCGCTCTCATAAGTTGACTATTTTCTCATAACAGAGCATTCTAACAATTCCTGATAACCAGCTGAAAGAGAAGGCTTGCAGATCATTCCTTAACTTGAAGATCTCATTGACACACCATTCAACCTTCTTTGGTTTGTGGCTGACCTTCCCCTAGGGTCCACCTATTGTTCCAATCATTGGAGGAAGTGTTCTATGCATTTAGGTCTGACCTATCTGTGAACATGTTACAACTCTTCATGGGAGTTTGTGACCTTCCTTGGTTGACGCAAAGGAATATATTGGTCCAGAAATGATATATATTGATGTAATAGATCCTTAGGAAAGTAGCTATTGACATAAGAAAGATTTGATAGTTTAGATTTTGTGTGAGGGAGCTTCAAATCTTTATCTTGTGCATGTATGTAATTAGGCCTATAAGCCCGCATGTTGCTAGCTGATCTCTATTTTGGATTCTATGATATACTGAGTGACTGAATCTGCATTTACTTTATCTCTTGAGTTGTTTCCATTGTGAACATTTACTCTTGCTACATGGTCTAGATAGTTCATTCTGTGAACCCTCCTACCGTGACTGCACCATTTTGTCATCACATCAGTCTATGGATCAGGGGTATACACTCTCTCAACACCTGAAGGTATTCCCGTGGATGAACCAGTCAACAACATCCATCTCAAGAATTTCTGCCCATGAACCTCAACGTATTCCAAAAAAAACCCATCCAACAGTGAAAACTACTTTGTGGTGCTTTGGATAAAAAGAAAAATAGTATAAGATAAATAATTCATCCTCTGGTGAAAACCTGGTAAACAGGCGCAATGAATAAGTACCATAGTGAAAACCTGGCAAATAGGCGCTATGTGTAGTGACCAACTCCCATCATCCGCTTAGTTTGTTTTGATCACAGCTTTTCATAGCATACTTTGCTATCTTACCTACATAATCCATATCATAATCCATATTTTGCCTTGTACAAACATTGTTGTCCATTTATTCATAATAAAAAGCCTTTTTGCCCTTGCCTCTACCCTGCTAGCTTTCACAGTTTGGGTTTCATTGGGGTAATTATATCATTTGGCAACTTAGCATCTTGTTCCCACCAACTCATCCATCGTATCTTCTCCATAATAAGCATCATCCCACACTGGGTTCACTTGTTGAGCCTTATTTGGAAGTGGATACCTATAGCTCTAGCTCATAACACAACTAAGAGCCAAGCTCATAACACAACAAATAGTTAACTTCAAAGCAAAACACACATCCAACTTCAAACATGGCAAACATTTGTATCCAGGATTAAAGCACAAACATAAAAAAAACATTCAAAAAAATCCAAAAAAATCCAAAAAAATCAAAACATCACCAAAATCCAAGCAATAAAGTTGATCCTTGACATCAACCATTAACACCTTAAGCAAGAACTACATGACTAGCTCTATCGTTCAAAGCCTTGATCTCGTTGATACATGGTATTTAGGCAATTTGAGATGCGAAGGAAGCACTCTAATTCAAGAAAAGATGATAGCTCCCCTTTCATCATCCATCTTTCACCGTTCTTCTAATCATCCTCTAATCTTTCATCTCTCTTTCTTCTATCTTTCATCACTCATATCATCAATAAACCCAAAACTACATATTCATTATGTCTCATCACCATCGTAAATGTGCTTTGATCCCATGGACATAGGGTATGTAGGTAGTCTAGAATACGAAGGAAGTATCCAGTACACAAGCACAGATAATCCACCCCATCTTCATCTTCTTTCATCTTCCATATTTTTCTCTTTGATTAGCTCAAGCAAGAAGTAGACTATGTGTATCAGAGAAAGCTCAAGCACTTTAACCAATCAAGGATAAAACAAAATCTATTTTGTACGCATGCTTTAAGCCAACATTTGTTATAGAATTTTTATCAACATCTTTAGCCTTCAACAGGATGCAACTTTCCTCTCAACAAGGCACCAACTTAAATCTATCCAAGAGCACTTAAATTTGGCAAGAGAACATGATGACAATATCTTTTGTTTTATCTTTTGATTTATCTTTTGTCCCTTTTCTATGCTTTATCAAGACTTCCTTGATCTATCATATCTTGGTATGTTGCGATGAAGTAAAGAATGGGGCATGGTCATATTGCTTTCATATGCCATGTCTGCGGGATGATCTTATTCTTTTCCCATGCATATTGGTATCTTGTATGTGTTGGGACTAACATCTTACATATCAATATCTCTAGCATCTGTGAAGCTAAACATTCTCTTATACACTTGAGACTATCCTATGTTAAGAACTAGCTCCATACATATAACTAGCAAGGTGTCACTATGTGTAGTGGAGATAAGCTCAAACCATTTCTTGTAGTGTCAAAGTCCATCTCGGAACACTAGTTGCTATTCATATCTTGTGTATGTTGGTTCAACATCTTGACCTCATGCATTTAGGCAAGATTGTAGTATGCTAGTTATGCAGTGGATATCTCAACACCTTGGTCTTCTATACCTTGGTGCATAACATCCATATGCTATATCAAACATAAGGATTGCATTTCTTTTAATTCTTGAGCAATTACTTTCAAAAGCTGCCATTCCATCTATCCATTCCATCATATGCCTATGTAGTCCACAACCAAGATCAATCTTTCCTCCATCGCCCTTTTCTACATTCCTTATCCTACAAAACAAGTGTGTTAGACATAACATATCATTACCATCTATATATATGCATAAGTCCATATCCAATTATTACCATCTCCATATTTCCATTATTTCCATTTGCATATTCATATCGTTTGCATAAACATCCATATAATCCATGAGCATATACAAATGCATAACCATCATAATATCATAAGTGCATACATAATCACATAGAACCAAAGCCATCATATACATATGCATGTGTCAATATACAAGTGTCTACAAATACAACAAGGGCTATCCATAAGCCATCAAAGAATGTATGTACAATCAGCCCATAGGCCTCATAATGATACACAATGATACATCAGCAAGGTAGCCCTAGTGACTACTGGCAGCCCCCTCTCCATGTCCACCTTTGGGTCCTGCATGTGGCCTACCATCTCTAGGAGGTCCCATAACTTAAGCCACAGATCGTGATCCACCTATCCTCTAAGAAGCTAAAGTCCCTGACCTACTCCTATAACTTGGTTGTCTCTGCTTTGCAGGCACTACTCCATGGTACAAACTGTTGTGACCAAATCACACTTCGCCCCATTGCAAATGGGGACCCCCTTTTTTTTGAGCTCTGATGCTTTGCATTTAGTTCTGGATGTTCGTTTCCTCTGCCAATCCAACATGAGTCTCTCTCCTCGAAGATTTTTGCTTTATAACTGGAGGTCTCATCTGGAACATGAACTTGTAGTAATGAAGAGTCTTGGTCAAATTCCATCTAGTTCATGAACACTAAGATCAATCCTGAAGTATGTTAAAGACCTTGAAAGTGACTAAGTTTGGTAGCCTGAAATCCTAAAATCCTAAAAAAATGACTAAGTCTGAAGTCTAGTGGATCCTCCAAATTCTATAATCTGCATGTTAAATCTAGTGGATTTGAGACCTATCTCAAACATCCTGAAAGGTATATTGAAAAATATTTAAAGTATAAGAAATTCAATCTCGCAATTTAAGGTATATTGAGAATGAGCTACAAGAAGTGTAGAGAACGTTGTTAGAAGATCATGAGTTGGAAGCGTTGCAAAGGAATCTAGAAGTCATCATTCAAGAGTATGCTGATGAAGAGCCTATAAGTAGACAAGAACAAGTCAGGTCAATGCTTGACGCTTCCATCATTATACAGGAAGATATCAAGCCAAAGAAAAGATAGACAGTTGAAGAGCATGTTGCTGCTATGGATGCTGAGATCAAGAGGTTGTTGACACCTTTGCTAAAGATCACAAAAGAGTTGGATGATGAGATCATGCAATATGAGGAAGACGAGAAGTTCATCTACCATTAGTGGCAACTTCCTGATGGATGTGTAGAGTATGATCAAATGCTTGGTAGGCCATGTCTCATTGAAAACAAGGAGCATCAGGTTGTATCCTTCCCTTCTATTGATTGGAGGAACTTTGAATTTGAATATCATGAACTTCTAATTGATAGCACTAATAGTAATGATGCTGAACATATTGCACATGTTGAATATGAGTTTGATAATGGAGAGTTGGGTAGAACAACCTACATTTGGATAAATCATGGTCCCGATGAAAACCCTCAATTGATCATAATACCTCCAGAAATTTTTCCTACATTTGAAGTTTGTTGCCTGAAGGGTCATTGGTTTGAGTTCAAAGATGAAGTTGCTTGGTTGAGAACTGTCACTGTTGCATTGCTACTGCTATACATATTGAATAATCATGTTAGGGCATGTATATATGTAGTGTCTTGGGTTGCATCTCAGTTGTTTGTACATAGCTAGAGTTAGGGTTTTTTCATTTCATGTTGTGTCTTAGAGTTGATTTGCTCCTTGACTTGGTTTGTCCTTAGTTTAGTTTTACTTTCGTGTTGTTTTCTTGTTGTTGCTTTTCCTTTCCTTAGTTGTCGTTTTCTTTCGTAGTTGCTTGGTTTAGTTTAGTTGATTTGTCACGTCAGGTGTTCTATTTGTAAGAAGGTGATGTTATCTTAAACACACACTCTAGTGTCAATTTGTGATAGCATGTTAGTTCATTTCTTAGACATCCATTCATGAAAGTCTTAGATTCTGAAGATGTTTTTCCTTCAATTTATCATCTTGTTAGATTTTGAACTTGACCTGGAAGTTAACCATCTATTATGTCTTGACATTGCTATCTTTTGAACATATGTTTTAAAATGCCAAATCTAAATTTTATGAATTCTTATGTGTTCCATTGAGAAACTTGGGTCATGATTGATGGATTTCCCGTGGATTGCGTCGCTAGTGTTAGATAGCATGATTGCTCGCTCTTGGGAGATGAATCAGTTGTTCAGTATTGACTAAAGTATTTTGAGGTTATACTTTGCACATCTTAATGATCCTGAAGTTGCTAGGAAAGTCTTTGTGAGCCTAAATCAAGTGAACATCTTAAGGTAATTCATGTTTCCATCTCCGTTCCATAATAAGCATCTCTGCATACTTTCATTCATTCTGTTTCGTTTATCATCACCCACTTGAAAGCAATAAAGCCTCCATCTAAGTTGCATTCTCCATCAAATAATCAATTTGAGTCTGATGTCTGAATCATTTATATGGTCCTATTGTTCATTACATACTCCACAAAGATAAGTTGAAGTCCTTATGAATCATTTGGAGTTTTTCCATGTCAATATCCTTTCCAAATGACCTTAGCTACTGTATACAAGTCAAGGTCAAGATGTTGGTGTTTCCATTTGCTCCGTCTAAATCCATCATTTTCCATTATCCACTTATCATGTGTTTACTTCGCCTTCATTTACCATGAAAAGTATCAAAGATATAACTATTCATACCTTCCGCCATCCTTTTCCTCCGTCTCCCAAATTACATTACCCTATATCTTCATCCATTCACCCATTTCCTAATCATGATCAATGAATGTGAGTGTCGTCTAGACAAGAAGCTTGCAATCTATCTGGCCATTCCCCCATATTTCCATAAAATAAATATTTGGATGCTTCATACTCGTTGAACAAAGAAATTCCTGACAATCCAATAAATCCTAATGCCTCATGGTACAAAATATAAGCCAAGCACATTCAAAGCTATTTCATTTTATACTTCCAAATAAAGGAATGCATAAAGAGTGAAGTTTTGGGTACATTAAGCCAAACCAAAAGAGGCTCCTACATCCGAAGAATCCGCTTCCATTCCATTTCCATTCAATTCCATTCCAAATCACTTCATCTTGCCAAGTACAGTCAAAATAAGAAAATTCCAAGTTCTTTTGGGAAATGAAGTTTGCATTTCATTTATCATTCTCGTTCCCTATTATATATTCCTTCCCACTTGCAAGCTTTGAAGTTTAGGTTGATATGAATAGATGTTGATTGTGATTCCCTTCCATTTCATTCACTTGTTCATTACCCGTTTACCTTTCCACTGTTCAGCATATTTCATCACTCACCTAGATTGTGTCTAAACTACTCTCACCTATCTATTTCACATAATCCACATCATAGTCCACTGTTTACATTCACCTTATCATTTCATTGTTTCCTGCCAACATCGATGTGTATAACAATTTGACATGGTTTTGCACATGGACCACTGTGTTGTCTGCAAAGTTAGATTTTTGAGTTCTTCCTGTTCGTTACCTCAGTGAAAACCTGGCAAATAGGCACCGTATGTAATGGTGATATTAAAAAAAAAATAGTAAAGAAAAAAATTTCATCCACTGGTGAAAACTTGGCAAATAGGCACCATGTATAAGTACCATGATGAAAACCTGGTAAACATGCACCATGCGTAGAGACACCCTGTCTCATTTCACTCCTTTCATTTCATTACATTTCCATTCCATATCATACCCCATTCCATCATTGCTCCATTCAAGGTCATTGCATATTCTGTTTCATCCATATGTATATATCTGTCATTTATCCGCTTTCATGAATTTGCCTAGCTTGAGACAGGTAAATTTAGATGATCCTAGTTTCTGAAGGATGGGAATAAACACAAGTTCTTGCACTTCCAACCTCAAATATGGATAGTCACGCTGGCAATTGGCTTTGATTCATTGATCAGGTAGTCATGTTTATTTGATCTGGTGTGTGGGTGTACATGGAGATGTTGAAACTTGATATTTGTTTATCTGTGGAACATTTAAGAAGCTGTTAATCGAAATCAATCTTTAATCACACATCAGAAGGTGTTGTGTCTTGATCCAATCTATGCTTCTTTTCCTTTTTGATTTCTTCATCTAGCTGGCTGATAGGTAGAAGAGGAGTGTCTGAGGTTCTGAGTCTGGATTGAGTCTTTGTCTCTGAAATGTTCAGGAACATTTATTTGGGTTGACGCTAGATGTTGTGACCAAATCACACATCACCCCATTGCAAATGGGGACCCCCTTTTTTTGAGCCCTGATACTTTGCATTTAGTTCTGGATGATGTCTTAGGTTCGTTTCCTCTGCCAATCCAACATGAGTCTCTCTCCTCAATGATTTTTGCTTTATAACTGGAGGTCTCATCTGGAACATGAACTTGTAGTAATGAAGAGTCTTGGTCAAATTCCATCTAGTTCATGAACACTAAGATCAATCTTGAAGTATGTTTGAGACCCTAAAAGTGACTAAGTCTGGTAGCCTGAAATCCTGAAAAATTGACTAAGTCTAAAATTTGGTGGATCCTTCAAATTCTATAATCTGCATGTTAAATCCGGTGGATTCGAGACCTATCTCAAACATCCTGAAAAGTATATTGAAAAATATTTAAAGTATAAGAAATTCCTTATACTTAAATATATTTTTCAATATACTTTGACCCTCAAGGACCCTGAAAAAAATGACTAAGTATTAAGAGGGCGCAAATTTCCCATCTAGTGCAACAAAAGCTAGAGGATCTTTGAACCTTGAACCAATGCGCCAAAAGGAGAGAAGAAGCTAGAGGATCTCCGAACCTTGATCCATTGCACAAATTTCTAGAGGATTTTGAAAGTGCCATCCAATGCACCCTTGTGGAGGGATAAGGTAGAGGATTTCAAATCCCTTATCTAGTGCGCCAAGCAAGGAGGATTCAAAAGGTGTGAACCAATGCGCCAATTCTAGAAGATCTTAACACCTTCAACCAATGCGACCACTTCAAGAAGAATTCAAAATCAAGGTCAAATGAGCTTGAAGGAGGGGTTTATTACAAATTTAGGTAAACATCAAGAGGATTTTGAATAGCCCATCCAATGTGCCAAGGTGGAAGGACAAATTCTAAAGTGTTGAAATCTAAATTTTCTAATGTTTCTAGAGGATCCTCAACACCTTATCTAGTGTGCCAGCCCTAGAGATTTCCAAACACTTGATCCAAAGCACCCAAGGTAAAAAAGGATAAGTTTCAAGAGGAAATCAAATGTCTCATCCAACGTGCCACTAAGAAGAAAATGATTTAACCTAAGTTTTAAGGCAAAAATGCTAAGTTTTTAGAGGATTTCAGAATCCTTAACCAAAGCGCCATGCAAGAGGATTTTAACATGGGCAACTAATGTGCTAAAACCTAGTGAGGAAGATTTTTAAGACCTTGACCAGTGCGCCAAATGGAAGGGGAGGGTAAGGTTTTTTTAAAGAAGATTTTAATATGTCTATCTAATGCGCTTAATACAAGGGGATTTCTGAACTTTGATCCAATGCGCCATTATGGAGATAAATCTAGAGGATTCAAATTGTTGATCTAAGGCACTTGGAGGGAAGGTCTATTATAAGTCTAAGCCAATTTCTAGAGGATTCTAAACACCTCATCCATTGCACCAAAAGGCTGATTTGTAGAAGAAATTAAAATGCTTATCCAATGCACTAATTTTAGGAAGATCCTTCACCCTCAATCTAATCTGCCAAGAGCTTGAGGCAGGTTTTAAGTGTTAAGTGCAAATTTCATAAGTTTCCAGAGGATCTCATACCCCTTATCGAATGTGCTTCTAATGATTGATACTTAGTTTGAAATTTGTAATTATTTTCAAGAAATCAACTTATTTGGCATCCAATGCACTTTAGGTTGGAAAGGTTAGAGATTGATTTATAATGATTATTTTGTTGTAAGATTAAGGTTTGATATTATGTCTTCCTTTGTGTTCCAGGAGTTAAGGAAGATGTTATCATCAAGTTGGAGCATTTCATCCACACTCTACTTCAAGATCTTTCAACCTTCAAGGCATCATGTAGCTCCTTCATGAAATCATGTTAAGATCATCGAGAAGACATTCATCTAAGAGGATCATCTTCATCATAGTTAAGCATTCCAGAGACTTATCCAAAGTTTCAAATACCTCTGGTGCTTTCAAGTCTCCTTGGGAAGTCAGCTGCTCCATCATAAGGAAGGTGTTGCCATTATTCCAAGGCTTTCATCCACTCTAATTCAAGGTCACCTTCAAGGAAGAATTATATCACCTTCAAGTTCAAGAATGCATCATCATCAAAAAGAATTCATCTATGGGAGTATACTTCATCAATAGCATCATGTTGAAGACACTTAATTTATTCAACTTCAAGTTCCATTCAACCTTCAAGTCTTTGAGAAGAGTCTTATACTCTGATTCATGAATCAGGCTTCATCATATACTCTTACATGAAGGAAGCATTATAATCATATCTCTACTCTATTCTTTAAGAAGGAGCATTATCAAAGAAGATCATTCATATGTACATCTTACAAGAAGAAGAAACATTACAAGTGAAGCAACATGTATTCATCCAGTTTACAATTCAAGATCAAGGCAAGATCAACAAGATACATTCCCAGACATCTCAAGTGTTTAATTTCAAAGCAATCACATTGAATCCATCATTACAAGATGATACAATTTGAAATATGCTGAAGTGGCACCTACATGGCAGACACGTCATCATCTAATCATATCAGCCACATCATCTTAAATGCATTAAATGTATCATTTAATAAAAGAAGCCAAAGAGACATCTATGTGAAAGATGTTTTACATGCTTTCGCCTTACCTTATCACATTGGAAAGTGTGCCTTCATTGCCTCTCTCTTTTGTACTAAAAATAGAAAGTTGTTGTAACTACCTATGAGGTGGCATGATCTGAGCCCTTGGTTATTGAAATGATCTAAGCCTTTCATTGTAACCTAGACTACTATATAAAGGCCTTGTTGCCTCATTTGTAATATATAGAGAGTAGTTCATAGATATAGTTTTGTAGGAGTAGAATAGGAGAGACTCAAAATTCTCTGAGAGGGCTTGAAATTGTTGTAAATATTTCTTAAGATTAATGCAAGGACATTGGAGTTTACTTGGTGTTTAAGTCTTGTCTTGTGGAATCACATGGTTTCTTGTACTTTGATGAAGTGGAGAGGTGTTTCAAATTAAGAATAAAGTAGATTAGAAGCTCATTGATGTAATGTTTGTTGTATTGAATATTTGATCAACTCCTAGCTCATGCTTTTGACATTCATCGCTGATGAAGTGTTGTGTAAAGCAAGTTTGAGCCTTATTTGTATAAGTTCGATTGTGGATGCTTGTTTGAGCTACGCTATTCAATGTGTGCTTATTTAAGCCTTTATGATTTGAAAACCATTCGCGTAAGCTTAGGAGATTGCACCAACTCCATGTAGTTGTAGGCATCCTTAGCAAAGTGGAGTCAGGTTTACTTAGGAGTTTGTCTATTCATACATCATCATTACTTCATTGACCTTAGATTAGCTTTATAAACCCCTTATCTTTTTTCCATTTCTTTATCATTGCAACCTTGTACATACTTCATCCACACTCAGAGGAGAGATAAGCTAAATGAATGAAGAAGTCTGCGTAAGTCCCTTTGTGATTATCAACAAGATCACATGTAATCACTGAGTTAACCCATCATAAATCATAAAAGGAACCTTGGAGTTACTTCACTGGATCACATAGTTCAGCCTTTGAAGAGCTTTATTCAAGAGAGAGTGGGATACTCTAGTGTTTTACTCTATTGTTGACTTGTCTAAAAACAATCATCAACACAAACCCTGTAGTACTCAGCCTCACCCTATGTGTTGGGTCTCGAAAATGCAGGTTGTGGATTCTAAGGGGATGCCAAGCCCTATGGTCAAATCTACAACATTTTTGAGCCAATGACTGGAGTTTGACCTTAATGATCAGCTTCTCCCTGCGCTTTAGGTCCTACTACAACCTGGGCGGGTGAACCTTTGATTATCAAAGCAGGTTGTATGATTAAATCTATGTTGGTTTGCTGCTAGTTTATCCAATTACAATGGCATGCTTGTAAATCAGATAAGATATTGTAAACTATTTCTAAGGAAAGCAAATGATTTAACCTAAACTCTAACAGAAATAAATAACAAATAACATGAAATGAATATACAAATGATTTTAAACATAAAATAAATCAATAATTTGATTGGTGCTTTGTCTGTTTTGGGCAATGGAGTCAGGATGTCAGAAACAAATACTTGTATCAGGTAATAATTCAATCTAATTGGCACATATAATAGTTTGTAACTTGTACAAACATGCAAGGAAGAAATTATTAATTCATTCTTAATAATCCAAAGGACATAATTATATTAAATGCAAAACACTAAAAGGATTTTAATCTTTCTGGAAAGAACCAATTTAGATTTGCAAATTAACAAATTAGATCAGCTATGGAGACAAATTAATAACCTAATCAATTAATCATACTTAATAATCCATTCAATATTTTAAGATTACTATAATTGATGAGAAAGGATTTAATTCTCTGAGAAACCAATCAAAATCAATTATACTGAATTATCAACTGTAATCAGATAATTTAAACATATCCTTAACACATTTAAATTGAATAATCGAAAAAATGAATGATATGGAGATAATTAAATTGATTGAATTAAAACAACAAACAGATGATACCGTAACAACGTATCTCGAATTCAAATCCTCAAATGCTGCCTCAAAACATATCATGCACCATAGCTTCTCTCAGAATGATATTACATATAAACTTGCATTAGATATCCAAAAATGCTTCAATTTGTCTGTGTAAAGAATCTCTATTTCTAATTTAATTCTAACCCTATTCTAACCCTGTTCTAACTCCCTTCTCCGAGTCCTGGGATCTCTATTTAAACAGATGCAACAAGCCTCAGACCCGTTACAAACTTCATGACGGTTGATAACTGATTAACCATGAGAACTGACATTATTCATTACATAAATTTAAATAACATGATTTGAAAGACTCAACAAATCCTCGGAGGCCGAAATAAAATATATAATCTTCCCCGTTGAGAGCATTTAACCGCCAGTTGAGAGCCACTTCATTGCATTCAACGCAACCCTAATCCTGCAAAGGAAACAAATTATTCGTCAGATAAACAGTATATAAATAATGTATTATTTCTATTGAGGTGAACCTTATGACCTATGGCGTACGGTAATGTTTCCGTTGTATATTTTCTCACTTATATTTATATTTAGGGTTTTCCTCTCTGTGACAGATACCCAAATGTTAATAATAGTTTGCATTGATATTTCCTTTTAAGGCTCTTAATAATTTAATCAAATCTTTTGTCATGACTTTAGGTTTGATTAATTTTAACATAAATCTTTTACCAATCACAAAATATTCTCTTTGCTGCTCAGTTCTTTGGTATAACTCTTTATTTAATTCATTCTCGGTAAAATAAAATACTCGCCTTTGTCAAATTAAATATTTAAATTAACCTTCATCATTAAAATATTTAATCTCATTCCTTATTAGTTTTTCTTCATTTCTTTATATTTACCATCATATATTTTCACTTAAGTTGGGCAAAATTCACTCGAGTTAAAACAATTATAGCTCCTCAGTGAAAATATTTACCAATTGTTCTTCCAAAAATATTTTCTAGGTAAAATAATCACCTATTCAATCAATTCCTCTTTTAGGATGAAAATATAAAAAATCTTTCCTTGCATCAGGTTAAATTTTCCCAAAAGATGTTTCACCTCCGAGCATATGTAAATAAAATTAAACATGATGGTTGGAATATTATGATTTGGATTATCTATTTTTAATTTATAATTTTTTAACGAATTTGAATTTTACCTTTGTGCTTAATACAGAATAAAATTTTTGTGGCCAAAACTGTATTTAATTTTGCAAATTTATCTCGAATCTCGTATGTCAGCAGAACTGTTCTTCTGTCATGTTTTCTGTTGTTGCAAATGCGTGATTTCTTAGAGGCTTAAAATTATCAGAGTCTGAAGATTGTTCCCGGCATGTTGTTTTAAGTTTTTTCTCCACCTCCTTCTTTACATCAACCTGACTTTCCAGCACACGAGGTGAGAATGTCTGGGCCAAAGACGTCGATTTACTCCAGTCAAATAATAAAGCCTGCCCTCGAAGGATACACCTGAGGTGCTCCAGCAAATGAGAGAAGTCAAGCTCCTTGTGTGTTACCGCAAATTCAATATCAAAAGGTGCAATTTGTTCTCGTAGTATTAATAGATGTTTTATAAGGAAAAGTTGTCCATCCATTTGTGAGGCCTTTCTTGCTATCAGCTTACTTGAACGCTGAATTGACATTGAACATACTTCTATAGAATCCTGAGCCAGTCCTCATTCTCAATATTTCACAAACTTGTCTTAGTGAAAGAGAACAAAAGGAAGACCATTATGGAGCAAAGGAATTGGACAAAGAAAGGCCACTGCAACATAAGCCGCACACCACACAAATCCTCCCAATAATAAACTAAAAAGCCTCAGACAACTCATATTCACCTATAAGATCCCTTGGAAAACCAGAATGAATCTTCCCCATTGCCAGTCAGCTCATTTTTCAACTCTTCAATTAAAACTGTCAAGGTAGCTTCACACAATGATATGTTCACTGTAAACTTTTCAAAAAAGTGACCTAAAATCGTAGCGAATTGATTTAATGTGTATACAACGGATTTACTGCTTCGAAAAGCCCTTTGCAAAGCATTCTTGTCGAATATCTGCACAAGCCTGAGAAGTATAATTTATTTGCTGTGTGCTATGGTATCACGTCCACCACTACTGGAAAAAAGCTCATCTTCGAGGAATATTTGGGTAAGAAATTTAGCTTTACACTTGTCTATTGCATTTTTAAAAGTTTTTTAAAATAAGTTCAACAAACCTATTTTGGATATCTTTTTGTGCATCTGAGGATACTTCAAGAAGTGGCTGAAAGCTTTGGCAAGAAATGTTGTTCCATGGCTTGTCCAAGACTTTTTGTCCGTCTATGTAGACTCCATTTCCATGACCCTGATCAAAATTTGAGAATAATGACAATAATTCAAGATAATTTTGAGAAGAGGGCCAACATTTTCCCACAAGACCCCTCCAACGATTATTTGCATCATTAAAATTTGGATTTGGGTCAACCTCGTACACCCATCCTGGAGCAAATATTGCAATAGATACAGCAACATTTTTTTGCAACTTCTATGCCAACATTTGTCATCCATTGTCCTCCACCATATGTGCCTCTTCCAAATACATCAATTTCCATGTAAACATCAAATTGGCATTTGCCCACCACAAAAGCAGAATTTTTAGGCATATTTTCCATCCAGGTGTAGTTGACAAATATCCCATCACAAATATCAAAGAAAGGTTTGTTGTACTCGTTTAATTCATTTTGCCAATGAAGTTTCCCATCCTTAGTCACACTGTCATATCATATGACCAATGAACCTGGCAATGAGTGATGCATAGACATAGTTAAATGATCTACGAACTCCTTAAGGTTACTAACTTGCTCCAAATCTAGGTTGACCTCCATATTAAGCAGCCAAACATCGAATCCTAGTTTAACTGCAAGCTTAGTTAAATGATTTGCATACATCTGAGCAGACTCCTTGGAAGCTAATAAGGTTTTGCATGTGGCCTGCCCTTCGTCCCATTCTGTGATAAAAGTCCCCAAGACCTGCACTCCATGCCTGTGGGCAGTATTGGTCCAGCAATGTGGTGGTAATGTGATCAGATTGTGTGAAAAGTATGCAAAAATGTCAATCAAATGCCAATGCCATATTGCATAGGCATTGCTGTTGTTGTATCCCTGTACCCACTTATCATCCAAATATCCACCCTTCATGTCATGGTAGACAAGCATCCTGGGCCTATTTTCCAATGGCTTTGAAGCCCTGGAAGAAGGCAAAGGCACAGAGCATTTGTTGAAAGGGAAATGAAAAGACTCAAAATATGATCTATTTTGCAACTCCTCCAGAGTTTTTAGAGGATATGAGATGGGTACATCGGGCTTCTTAGGATCCACCTGAGGCTCCATAGCTGAAGAAGTAGAAGAATCTATTTCCTTCAAATAGTCAAAGACCTTATGAAGAATGGACAATAAGGTTTTGACTATGAACTTGACATTCCTCTTCAATTCTAAAATTAAAGGGCCAGGCATGCATATTGGTATATCTTAGCTTAAATTTGGGTTCAAAACACTAGCAACTCCATGTAAACCATTTCATATTCAATTTACAATATTTGGCGAGTGGGGTAAGAAGAGTTGGGTGAAATTTCATTGATGACTATGATTCCTACAAGAGAATTCACTGTAAACCAGTGCAGAAACTACGGTAGGCATTCATATTACTAATACTTCCTAAGTGGGTATTAAGAAGAGATAGATCAGTACAAAACAATTTGAACCCATGTCATAATTTAATGAACATTTCAAGAAAATGGTAGCTCCAAGGATATGAAATATGTGATGGGCTGTGTAGCACAAGCTAACTTCAAGACAAAAGCCATTATAGAAAAGTCAGAGACATTCCACTGACTTTTCTCAAACTTGTTTGAAACTCATTGAGCTCGTGCCTTCAAATGCTAGAGGATACCTTCTTAAATCTGTATGTTGGGAGGAGCAGTGCCATGCTATTATGAGTGAGTGTCTTTGATTTTAAGAGTTGTGTATTTATTTAATGCTGCACCATCCTTTTGCTTAACATCTGTCCAGCGGCTAATTATTTACAGTGACAGGTCAGCTCTTGCGTGGCAACTGTATGTATTCTTGGACTACCCCTCTCAACTTCTTGTTTACCACACAACACGAAGGAGTCAATATAGGTGATCAAGCACTGTATCAATGTCTTCAATTACCGCCCAAATATTCGAAATCATGTCTTGTGATACTTGATTCCTTTTAGCTTCTTCATGAACATGCTCTCATACAAAGAGGTCCCACAAATATTTTAAGTTCCTTATAAGATCGATCTCACATTCCTTATTTGTATTCACTACTTCGTTGATCGGTCATCCCATTTATTTTGCCATCATTTTAATGTCTTCATCAATAAGTATTGACTGATGTTTCCTTTCAATCACCTTTTGATGACCCAGTTTACAAAGGTAATGGCACCAAAATGTTTGCTATTGATTTTACAGTATCAAATTGCAACAAAATGACAATAGAAATAGCAATTTACACAATAAATGCCAAATAATCAAATGTTCTCATAAAGGTAGTTTCTATACAATTGTTCGGTACAGGGAGGCCCCAAACTCATCATACCTTCCTTGACATAGACTTAATTTTTAAATGACAATGCATACAATTATTATATACTTCATGAGTTGTATGACACACATCGACTGGGAAACTAGTAGCAGGAAAGCATACACCAAAGATGATCTTTCATGTATTATCACATTGCTTGATGATATTTACCTCCACATTGGAACTGAACCAGCAATCTTACACATGCATTCCAGAAATTTTGCATTCAATTGGGTAAAATAATCTTGAAGTGCATATAAGGTAAGCATTTTCTAAAAAAAATTGATTGGAAATTTCCAGTTCTAACATAGGCTCCATCTAGGGATGTATGCCCCTTGTGGGCATAGCAAGATCCTAGATTTCTGGAGGAACAAACCAGTGCCTTCTCCATTGGGCGAACTATGAACTATGATGAATTGTGAAACTACTGTGCATGGAAAGAAGATTTTTTTGAGAGTATTGACCAGAATTGTCCATGCACTGGCAATTCTTTTCCCTCTGGTTTTCTTTTAAGAGAAAAAGTGTTTCAAAAACTGCCCATGTACTGGCAGTTCTTGTTCCTCACTTGACATGTTTTGTAAACAATAGGAATCCTCCCCTCCTTTGTCACTGATGACAAAAGGCCCGATCCACAGAGCCTCAAACTTCCCATGTTTGCCCTTTTCTTGATTTCTAGCATTCCACATAATCACTATGTCACCTACCTCAAATTTTCTGACTTTAGCCCTTTTATCATATAGGTATTTCATTTGCATTTGCATTTTTTTATTCTGTTGCATTGCTTGTTCTCTTATTTCATCTAATTCCATTAGTTGTTCTAACCTCTCTTCCATCGGTTCTAGGACATCCCAATCCTCTTGCAGGATAAACTTACATACTGGCAGTAGGTTGTGTATTGGGAGTCTAGCATGAGTTCCATATACTAGCTCAAATGGTGATTTGCCAGTTGCCTTCTTTACTGTGATCCGATCAGCCCATAGTGCTAATCTCAACTTGGAATCCCAGGCTTTCTTGTTATTATCCAACATTCTTTTTATAATCTCTAGGATACTTTTATTGCTAGACTCAGCTTGCCCATTACCCTAAGGGTGGTATGGAGAAGAATATGAGACCATGATACCATAAGATTTGCAAAAAATTTTAAACTCATCAGATCTAAAACACATTCCATTGTCAGTTATGAGCCTCGATGGTACCCCAAATCTAGTTATAATATTTTCCAATAGAAAATTCATCACAACCTTGCTAGTTGCTTGTTTTGTGGGTATTGCTTCCACCCATTTCATAAAATAGTCAGTGGCTACTAATATCCATTTATGGCCGCCACTTGATTTCTCCATAATCTCTCCTATAAAGTCGATTCCCCATTGGTGAAATGGGGCATCAACTTGCATAGGTCTCAAGGGTAATTCCCCTTGATATTTTAACTTCCCTGAGAATCTCTGACAGGCCTCACATTTCCTAGTAAAGCTATAGGCATCATTGAAGACCTTGGGCCAATAGTAGCCAGCCCTTAATATCTTGTGTGCTGTGGTTTTAGCTGAGAAATGGCCACCACACACTCCCTGATGCATCTCTTTTAAGGTAGATTTAGCTTGTTCTTCATCTAAACAAAGCAATAAGATACCATCCTTGTTTTTCCAATAAAGATCTCCCTCTATAAGCACATATTTTGAAGCATGCAATTTTAGAGTTCTTTTCTTATTATCATCAAATCCTTCAGGGCATTTCATGTGTTTGAGGTAGTACACTATGTCAGTATACCAAGGAGTTTTCTCAATACTTGTTACCATGTCTTCTTCATTTTTAATATTACATACTTGGGCAGCCTCAAGGTTTGTTTCAGTCATTAATTTTGCTAGCCCTTGTCCCCTTACTAGTTTTGTGATTTGAATTTCTATATCAAATTCTTGAAGTCAGTTTATCCACCTACATCTCTTCCCAGTCACTTCATTTTGCATAAACACATCTTTGACTGCTGCATTTGGGACATAAGCTATCACCTTAGCCCCAACTAGGTAAGGTCTAAATGCCTTAACTGCTTTTACTAATGCATAGGCTTGTTTTTCAATGATATCATAGTTAAGTTCTGCATGTTGGAGTGATTTACTGAAAAAGGAAATAGGCTGCTCATAACCCTCACTATTCTTTTGTAGCATTACTGCTACTACTATATGAAAAGACACAAAGGAGAAAATATGAAAAGGTTTACTAAAATTAGGAGATTTTACCACTGGAGCTTCTTTAATTGCTCTTTTTATGGATGCAAAAGCTTCTATACATTCATATGTCCAATTAACCTTTGCATTTTTTTTCAACATTCTAGATATAGGGTTAATTATTTCTGCAAAGTTTGGTATGAATCTTCTCACAAAGTTTATTTGTCCAAAGAATGATTGTATGGCCTTGACTGTCTTTGGGATAGGAACTTTATCTATCACATCTACTCTTTCGGGATCAATCCTAACTCCATCTTTGGATACTATGTGCCCAAGCAATTTCCCCTCTGTGACTACAAATTTACATTTCTTAGGGTTCAAGGAAACACCATACTCTAGTGCTCTTATAAATATTCTCTCAAGATGATTCACATGATCCTCTGCCCTTTTTGAGTATGCAGTGAGGTCATCCTGATACACAGCCATGATCTCATTTATTAAACCTGCGAAAGCAACATCCATTGCCCTTTGGAATGTAGCTCCAATGTTTGTAAGGCCGAATGGCATCCTTACATATACGTATGTTCCCCACGGGGTTGTAAAGGCTATTTTGTATTGTTCAAACTCTTTAACTTTAACCTAGTTATAACCAGAGAAACCATCCATCATGGATAACAATTCATAGCCAGTAACCCTCTGTAACAAGATTTCCATATTAGGCAAGGGATAATTATCTTTAAGGGAGGATATGTTTAAGTTTCTAAAATCTACACAAAGTCTAATATCCCCATTCTTTTTCCTAACAGGCACTAAATTTGAAACCCAGGATGAATGCCTAATTGGTTTTATGATGCTAGCCTCCCTGAGTTTCATGAGTTCTTCATACATCTTTGGTTCTAACACAGGGTTGATAGGTCTTTGCTTTTGTCTATAAGGCTTAGCATCTGGCTTTAGAGGGATTTCGTGCTGGAATAAATCTTCCCTATAAGCTTTAAGATCATCATAGGACCAGACAAATACATGTTTATATTTTCTCAATAATGTAATTAACATGTTTCTAATTGCAGGGGTTATCTTCTTTCCAATGTAGACTTTTTTAGGTGACAATTCAGTTCCTAAATTTATTTCTTCCAGATCTTCCTCTTTTATTGTTACTTTTTTGGAAATCGATTGATCATTCGCATCAAAAACTCTCTTTCCTTCCCAAATAAAGTCTCTTTACCATCAATCTCCTCAACAAAAGCATTAAGATCAATCTCTTGATTCTCATACTGATCTATACAATGCAAAAATTTGAGTAAATCAGCATCACTATCAAAAACTTGCCAGTTATATATGTTGTCTGGGATAGTTAGTCTAGTTTTGAACTCAACTTCTAAAATACCTGACATGGTAATATCATCCCTTTTCAAAGCTATGTTTGCCAGGAAATCAGCCATAATATTTTTTTACCTATCTATCCAATTTATCGCAAAAGCATCAAACATTTCTATATCATCTAGAACTACATTCTTGTATTGTTTTAATCTTTTGTTTTTTGAGGAATATTTGCCCTTGATTTGTGAAATTACCAACTCAGAGTCTCCATATACAGTTAACAGTTTGATCTTGTATTTTCTAGCAATGCTCAAGCCAATCAAAAGTGCTTCATATTCGGCTACATTATTGGTACATTCAAAGGCCAAGAAAAATGAGTATTTGAATGTCTTTCCTGATGGTGATATAAAAAGTATCCTAGCTCCATTCCCAGCCTTGCTGCATGCACCATCAAAATACATGGTCCATATACCATTTTCATCAATTTGGGCTTCATGGTGAATTGGGTCAGTGTTGTTTAGTTCAAGATTGTTTCCTTCTATCCTGAATGTGCCAAGATCTATGTCACAAAAGCAGGTCATTTGGTTTGGATCAATCTTTTCTATAATATTTTCAAACAGTGGTTCCCTATAAAGTTTAACTGCGTGTGTTCCTACTGGGATAGTGGCATAAGATAAGTCTAATTGCACATTTCCCCCTACCATAGCAGTCCACTATCTTGACAACAACATTCCATAATAAGGTGGAATATCTACCACAGTGATATCAATTTTATAAGTAGCTTCAGGGTGAGATGCCAATTTTATTTCAACATCCTTCATGACTCCTACAACTGGCACAGATCTATTATTCATCGCATAACATTTGCCAAATGTAGTATCTACCCACATTCCAAGCTCTCTCATGACAACCATAGGCATTATGTTCATTGCTGCTCCCGAATCAAGCATACAATTCCTAACCAATTTGTTTTGTATTAACAAAGTGATATAGAATGGATCTACTTGAGATGGATTTTTCATTAATGTATCACCTAAGTAAACCTCAGGGGTTTTGACAGGTTCTTGTTGGACATTATTTATTTTATGGCTAGGTTGTTCTAGTGTTTTGTCTGATACATCTGAGATCATCTTTACCACTGTATTCTTATATTTTTCTACCTTCATCATTTCTAGAAGTGGCACAGATATTTTCACTTGAGAAACAACTTGAGCAATATCAAATAGGGGGTTTATGTTTGGTTCCGACCTTTCAACTTTTGTTTGCCTTTTTTCCTTAGTTTGTGAGCTATCCTTTGTTTTGTTTTGTGTATTAATAGGAACTATTTTATGAGGTGTTTTCTCAATTTTACTTTCATCATTTTTACCGGAGACTTGATTTTTGATAAACACACTTCTAGGAGTACCTTGTTCAGCATTGATTGTTTTATTTCTCAAGTTGTAACTACTCTTGGCTTGTGCTACCGTAGCCATTGTTAAAGATTTTCTCTCTTCCTCAGAAGGTTTTCGCCAATGGCAATTATGTGTTGTATCAAGACCATATCCATAGTTCCCTAAATCCTCCTCATGGTCAGAAAATATTTCTTGTTTTCCCATGTTCACATTATACTTTTGAGTTCCCACATCATATTCGTATCCCGCCTCCTCATTGGATGAATAGTCTTCTTCAAAAGTGTGAGGTTTAGTACCCAACATGTTTATAGTATGATTGTCCCTTTCAGAGTTATAAGATACCTCATCCTTTTGTACTGATTGTGCTACCACGCAATAATCAGGAGAGTGAGGCAAATTACAGGGCATACACCATGGGTTGTCTTCTACCATGTGGGTTCCATTTTTCTTTAAAGGGTCCAGGGTATCTCTTCCATAGTTATGTCTCTTGTTATTATCCACCGGCTTTCCATCTTTCCAATTCGTATGATATGGCATATCATGAAGTCTGGGCCTTTCATTTCTATGTGAGTAATCTTGTTTGTTTGAAGGAGGATTAGGGTTTTGAGGGACACTTATATTTTCTCTTTTTCCAATTATCCCAGTATCCTTTTTATTGTTTTCAATAGTGAGAGCTATTTTCTGTGCTTCTGCCAAAGTTCTAGGGCTTCTGTTCCTCAGTTCATAACCTGTCTTTGGGTCGAATGCTTTCAAGTATATGCTAAGGGCTGCTTGGTTGTTCAGTTTGGATTCTTGTGGGATCTTGTTATATAACTTAGTGAATCTCAAATTAAAATCATACACTTGTTCATTTTGATACTTTTGAATAGTTATTAGTTCATGAAGAGCAAATTCAGGGGCACATTGATTTCCATATTGTTCAAGAAATTGATTGTGGAAATCTGTCAGGGAGTATATTGAAGCATCTGGTAAACTATTTACCCAATCTCTTGTTTCATCAATAAGAGATATCATAAATAATTTCATTTTTATATCCTCATATTCAATGCTAATGTCTTGTATAAAAGCATTGAATCATCTGATATGTTCCTCTGCTGTCAATTCACTATTTCTTGCAAACTTAGGTACAGTGTTCCTCTAACTATTATCCATGGGGTAAGGATATAGTTGATATCCGGTCAAGTCAAATTGTCTAGCCATACTCATAGGATTTGGAGGTGGCATGTTAGGGTATGGTGGATAATAGTGGTATCCAAATGGAGGTTGTTGATACATATTGGGTTGGATATGATGTTGATGATACACATTTTGTTGTGGGGGAGGTCGTGGTTGTTGATTGTTAAGTCTTTGCCCTGGAGGTGGATGTTGTTGGTGAACATTCCCAGTATTTACAGGTGGAAGTCTATGTACTTGCCTATTTTACTGATTAAGATTATTGCATGTATTATGGGGTACCCTAATGTTTCCAACAGCAATAGTATTCTGAGACATTCCATGTGGATTATTATTGTTTCTATGTGGGGGCACATACTTAGTCGAATTTCGTGCCTGAAGATCTAAAAGGGCAATTTGTCTATTGATTTCTTCAGCTCTTTGTATCATTTGTTGTCTATTTTTGAGTCTTTGTTCTCGATATTCTAAATGTATAGCAAGTTCCTGATCAATCATACAGTCATAGTCTATGATAACTTGATCATTTGTATGTTCATGATTTCCCTCACCTTGATTTTCTATCTCATTAGTCCTTTGTGGCTGTGCTTCCTGATTAAACATATCATTAGGGTTATTTGTTGGTGTCATAGGATTCTCAACTTCATCATGGAATGGGGAGGTATATATCGTATAATTTTGGCCAGGAGTACTTGTACTCTCATGTGGTTGTTTAAGTGTTTCCCTATCTTTATCAGTATTGCCTTTATTTTGAGGGGACCCATTTTTGGTTGTCCATTTCTGCAGAGACCTCCTTCCATTCATGTTTGTAAAAATAATGTTTGTTTAAAATATGTGATTAGAATGGAGTCGCCACCTACTTCTTTCAAGTAGGAAAATTAAAATTGTTTCTTTTCTCCCCAGCAGAGTCTTTTAATAAAAACTTTGGATTTGACTCTATAACAAATGGCTTTAGATTTTTAGGCAAACCTCCCCAGCAGAGTCGCCAATTTGTTGGGTCTCGAAAATGGAGGTTGTGGATTCTAAGGGGATACCAAGCCCTATGGTCAAATCTACAACGTTTTTGAGCCAATGACTGGAGTTTGACCTTAATGATCAGCTTCTCCCTATGCTTTAGGTCCTGCTAGAACCTAGGTGGGTGAACCTTTGATTATCAAAGCAGGTTGTATGATTAAATCTATGCTGGTTTGCTGCTAGTTTATCCAATTACAATGGCATGCTTGTAAATCAGATAAGATATTGTAAACTATTTCTAAGGAAAGCAAATGATTTAACCTAAACTCTAACAGAAATAAATAACAAATAACATGAAATGAATCTACAAATGATTTTAAACATAAAATAAATCAATAATTTGATTGGTGCTTTGTCTGTTTTGGGCAACGGAGTCAGGATGTCAGAAACAAATACTTGTATCAGGTAATAATTCAATCTGATTGGCACATATAATAGTTTGTAACTTGTACAAATGTGCAAGGAAGAGATTATTAATTCATTCTTAATAATCCAAAGGACATAATTATATTAAATACAAAACACTAAAAGGATTTTAATCTTTCTGGAAAGAACCAATTTAGATTTGCAAATTCACAATTTAGATCAACTATGGAGACAAATTAATAACCTAATCAATTAATCATACTTAATAATCCATTCAATATTTTAAGATTACTATAATTGATGAGAAAGGATTTAATTCTCTGAGAAACCAATCAAAATCAATTATACTGAAATATCAACTGTAATCAGACAATTTAAACATATCCTTAACACATTTAAATTGAATAATTGAAAAAATGAATGATATGGAGATAATTAAATTGATTGAATTAAAACGACAAACAGATGATACCGTCACAACGTATCTCGAATTTGAATCCTCAAATGTTGCCTCAGAACATATCATGCACCATAGCTTCTCTCAGAATGAAATTGCATATAAACTTGCATCAGATATCCAAAAATGCTTCAATTTGTCTATGTAAAGAATCTCTGTTTCTAATTTAATTCTAACCCTATTCTAACCCTGTTCTAACTCCCTTCTCCAAGTCCTGGGATCTCTATTTAAAGAGATGCAACAAGCCTCAGACCCGTTACAAACTTCATGATGGATGATAACTGATTAACCATGAGAACTGACATTATTCATTACATAAATTTAAATAACATGATTTGAAAGACTCAACAAATCCTCGGAGGCCGAAATAAAATATATAATCTTCCCCGTTGAGAGCATTTAACTGCCAGTCGAGAGCCACTTCATTGCATTCAATGCAACCCTAATCCTGCAAAGGAAACAAATTATTCGTCAGATAAATAGTATATAAATAATATATTATTTCTATTGAGGTGAACCTTAGGACCTGTGGCGTGCGGTAATATTTCCATTGTATATTTTCTCACTTATATTTATATTTAGGGTTTTCATCTCCGTGACAGATACCTGAATGTTAATAATAGTTTATGTTGATATTTCCTTTTAAGGCTCTTAATAATTTAATCAAATCTTTTGTCGTGACTTTAGGTTTGATTAATTTTAACATAAATCTTTTACCAATCACAAAATATCCTCTTTGCTGCTTAGTTCTTTGGTATAACTCTTTATTTAATTCATTCTCGGTAAAATAAAATACTCGCCTTTGTCAAATTAAATATTTAAATTAACCTTTGTCATTAAAATATTTAATCTCATTCCTTATTAGTTTTTCTTCATTTCTTTATATTTACCATCATATATTTTCACTTAAGTTGGGCAAAATTCACTCGAGTGAAAACAATTATAGCTCCTCAGTGAAAATATTTACCAATTGTTCTTCCAAAAATATTTTCCAGGTAAAATAATCACCTATTCAATCAATTCCTCTTTTAGGATGAAATTATAAAAAATCTTTCCTTGCATCAGGTTAAATTTTCACAAAAGATGTTTCACCTCCGAGCATATGTAAATAAAATTAAACATGATGGTTGGAATATTATGATTTGGATTATCTATTTGTAATTTATAATTTTTTAACAAATTTGAATTTTACCTTTGTGCTTAATATTGAATAAAATTTTTTGTGGCCAAAACTGTATTTAATTTTGCAAATTTATCTCGAATCTCGTATGTCAGCAGAACTGTTCTTCTGTCATGTTTTCTGTTGTTGCAAATGCGTGATTTCTTAGAGGCTTAAAATTATCAGACTCTGAAGATTGTTCCCAGCATGTTGTTTTAAGTTTTTTCTCCACCTCCTTCTTTACATCAACCTGACTTTCCAGCACACGAGGTGAGAATGTCTGGGCCAAATACGTCAATTTACTCCAGTCAAATAATGAAGCCTGCCCTCAAAGGATACACCTAAGGTGCTCCAACAAATGAGAGAAGTCAAGCTCCTTGTGTGTTACCGCAAATTCAATATCAAAAGGTGCAATCTGTTCTCATAGTATTAATAGATGTTTTATAAGGAAAAGTTGTCCATCCATTTGTGAGGCCTTTCTTGCTATCAGCTTACTTGCACGCTGAATTGACATTGAACATACTCCTACAGAATCCTGAGCCAATCCTCATTCTCAATATTTCACAAACTTGTCTCAGTGAAAGAGAACAAAAGGAAGACCGTTATGGAGCAAAGGAATTGGACAAAGAAAGGCCACTGCAACATAAGCCGCACACCACACAAATCCTCCCAGCAATAAACTAAAAAGCTTCAGACAACTCATATTCACCTATAAGATCCCTCGAAAAACCAGAATGAATCTTCCGCATTGCCAGTCAGCTCATTTTTCAACTTTTCAATTAAAACTTTCAAGGTAGCTTCACACAATGATATGTTCACTGCAAACTTTTCAAAAAAGTGACCTAAAATTGCCGCGAATTGATTTAATGTGTATACAACGGATTTACTGCTTCGAAAAGCCCTTTGCAAAGCATTCTTGTTGAATATCTGCACAAGCCTGAGAAGTATAATTTATTTGCTGTGTGCTATGGTATTACGTCCACCACTACTGGAAAAAAGCTCATCTTCAAGGAATATTTGGGTAAGAAATTCAGCTTCACACTTGTCTATTGCATTTTTAAAGGTTTTTTAAAATAAGTTCAACAAACCTATTTTGGATATCTTTTTGTGCATCTGAGAATACTTCAAGAAGCGGCTGAAAGCTTTGGCAAGAAATGTTGTTCCATGGCTTGTCCAAGACTTTTTGTCTATCTATGTACACTCCATTTCCATGACCCTGATCAAAATTTGAGAAGAATGACAATAATTCAGGATAATTTTGAGAAGAGGGCCAACTTTGTCCCACAAGACCCCACCAATGATTGTTTGCATCATTAAAATTTGGATTTGGGTCAACCTCGTACACCCATCCTGGAATAAATATTGCAACAGATACAGCAGCATTTTTTTGCAACTTCTATGCCAACATTTGTCGTCCATTGTCCTCCACCATATGTGCCTCTTCCAAATACATCAATTTCCATGTAAACATCAAATTGGCGTTTGCCTGCCATAAAAGCAAAATATTTAGGCATATTTTCTGTCCAGGTGTAGTTGACAAATATCCCATCACAAATATCAAAGAAAGGTTGTTGTACTGGTTTAATTCATTTTGCCAATGAAGTTTCCCATCCTTAGTCACACTGTCATACCATATGACCAAGGAACCTGGCAATGAGTGATGCATAGACATAGTTAAATGATCTACGAACTCCTTAAGGTTACTAACTTGCTCCAAATCCAGGCTGACCTCCATATTAAGCAGCCAACCATCGAATCCTAGTTTAACTGCAAGCTTAGTTAAATGATTTGCATACATCTGAGTAGACTCCTTGAAAGCTAATAAGGTTTTGCATGTGGCCTGCCCTTCGTCCCATTCTGTGATAAAAGTCCCCAAGACCTGCACTCCATGCCTGTGGGCAGTATTGGTCCAGCAAGGTGGTGGCAATGTGATCAGATTGTGTGAAAAGTATGCGAAAATGTCAATCAAATGCCAATGCCATATTGCATAGGCATTGCTGTTGTTATATCCCTATATCCACTTATCATCCAAATATCCACCCTTCATGTCATGGCAGACAAGCATCCTGGGCCTATTTTCTAGTGGCTTTGAAACCCTGGAAGAAGGCAAAGGCACAGAGCATTTGTTGAAAGGGAAATGAAAAGACTCAAAATATGATCTATTTTGCAACTCTTCCAGAGTTTTCAGAGGATATGAGATGGGTACACCGGGCTTCTTAGGATCCACCTGAGGCTCCATAGCTGAAGAAGTAGAAGAATCTATTTCCTTCAAATAGTCAAAGACCTTATGAAGAATGGACAATAAGGTTTTGACTGTGAACTTGACATTCCTCTTCAATTCTGAAATTAAAGGGCCAGGCATGCATATTGGTATATCTTAGCTTAAATTTGGGTGAAATTTCATTGATGACTATGATTCCTATGAGAGAATTCACTGTAAACTAGTGCAGAAACCACGGTAGGCATTCATATTACTAATACTTCCCAAGTGGGTATTAAGAAGAGATAGATCAGTACAAAACAATTTGAACCCATGTCATAATTTAATGAACATTTCAAGAAAATGGTAGCTCCAAGGATATGAAATATGTGATGGGCTGTGTAGTACAAGCTAACTTCAAGACAAAAGCCATTATAGAAAAGTCAGAGACATTCCACTGACTTTTCTCAAACTTGTCTGAAACTCATTGAGCTCGTGCCTTCAAATGCCAGAGGATACCTTCTTAAATCTGTATGTTGGGAGAAGCAATGCCATGCTATTATGAGCGAGTGTCTTTGATTTTAAGAGTTGTGTATTTATTTAATGCTGCACTGTCCTTTTGCTTAACGTCTGTCCAGTGGCTAATTATTTACAGTGACAGGTCAGCTCTTGCGTGGCAACTGTATGTATTCTTAGACTACCCCTCTCAACTTCTTGTTTACCATGCAACATGAAGGAATCAAGATAGGTGATCAAGCACTGTATCAATGTCTTCAATTAGCGCCCAAATATTCCAAATCATGTCTTGTGATACTTGATTCCTTTTAGCTTCTTCACGAACATGCTCTCGTACAAAGAGGTCCCACAAATATTTTAAGTTCCTTACAAGATCGATCTCACATTCCTTATTTGTATTCACTACTTCATTGATCGGTCATCCCAGTTATTTTGCCATCATTTTAATGTCTTCATCAATAAGTATTGACTGATGTTTCCTTTCAATCACCTTTTGATGATCCAGTTTACGAAGGTAATGGCACCAAAATGTTTGCTATTGATTTTACAGTATCAATTTACAACAAAATGACAATAGAAATAACAATTTACACAATAAATGCCAAATAATCAAATGTTCTCATAAAGGTAGTTTCTATACAATTGTTCGGTATAGGGAGGCCCCAAACTCATCATACTTTCCTTGACATAGACTTAATTTTTAAATGACAATGCATACAGTTATTATATACTTCATGAGTTGTATGACACACATCGACTGAGAAACTAGTAGCAGGAAAGCATACACCAAAGATGATCTTTCATGTATTATCACATCACTTGATGATATTTACCTCCACATTGGAACTGAACTAGCAATCTTACACATGCATTCTAGAAATTTTGCATTCAGTTGGGTAAAATAATCTTGAAGTGCATATAAGGTAAGCATTTTCTAAAAAAATTTGACTGGAAATTTCTAGTTCTAACACTATGCTCTCCTCAACTCACCCTGGGCCTGAGTCAACTATGTAGCCAAGTACATCATGCCCCATCTATCCCCAAAATAACAACTCTATCTCTCTCCACTATCATCGCCTGTAACTACTACACAGTTGTGTCTCTCTCAACCCTCACCAACTGCACCTACTATACCACCGCATCTCTCTCAACTCTAATAGCCTATATCTACTATAAAGCTATATCCCTCTCAGCAGTAACTAGCTGCACCTGCTGCATAGCTGCATCCCTCTCTCTACTCACCCTCACAAGACTGCCATCATTCTACCCATCACCTCCCTGTGCTCTTGCCTATAGTTGTGCCTGGTATGTTCAAGCCTGTGTTCTAACATGTCACAAGCCTATCACCACCTGATGGTGGTCTATCTCCACTTTCCTTAGTCCTTGATGTGCCTGCATTGGCTCTAACCTCGACACATGCTCCAATTTGAGGATCTCTAGCACTAGCTGCTTCTCTATATCTAGTAATCTGACCAACTGCAAATCCCTAGGATGTGGCTCTCATGATAACAAAGGTGGTAGTATATCCTACATCATTCCACTCACCATATCAGTTTTTGTGCTATCAAAATTGACTTTTGCATGCTATATCTGAATATCTCTATTGTAAGTGACACATTTTTCTATTAGCGCTATCCTTTTGCACATAAGCGAACCATTTTACCATACACATATGCCTTCAGCCTAAAAGTGACCTACTTACCTTATGCATGTGACTGTTGACTATAAGCGACTTCAAACATTACATGTGTACATTTTTTTCCTATAAGCGACCTACTTGCTATATGCGTTTACCTGTTCCTTAAAAGTGAGCTATATCTATATAAGTGTCCACTTTTCGCCCATAAGTGAGCTGTTCTAGCCATATGTGCATTTATCTTATCTCTTTACTCTATCCGACCACAAGTGATTCACTTTTTCCATTAGTGACTAAGCCATGCTCATATTCGACCTAAACTACCTTAAGCAACCGCTTTTAGCCCACAAGCGACCTAAACTGCCTAGCCTCTAACCTAGTCGCTTCGGTGATGTGTATGCATTTATGATGCCTCTAGCCTCTTTAAATCACACTTTTAGTAAAAGTTTCGATACATACCTATATGCCTGCTCCCTCTGGTCGTCCATGTGTCCTCACTCGCTCGGCATGATGATCTCTGCGTGGAATCACCATCCTGATAGCTCTCCAACTCTCGTCGCACTACAACTCTAAGGAGCTCTAGATTTCTGAACACAAATAAGCACAAATTAGGCTATTTGCCCTTAAGGGACCTCCTTATAACCCCTATCCAAACCCTACTTCTATTTATAACATCCCAATTTATCCCACCCAAGCCCCATTTCTTTGTATCAACCTTGTTTCTAGCCTTCCATCTTATCGCGAGCCAACCCAGCCCTTCCTGGTTAGCCTGGCTTACCTCTCGAGGGGGCATCACCTGCCAGTTACACTGGGCATAACCTTGTTTATTAAGTGAATATCGTATCGTCTTTGACACAATGTTCTATCGAACATTATATCAAAGAGGGGCAAAATGTAGACACCCAAAATTGACCTAATTATCATTATTATAAAATATTGCATTAGCTACCATCTGCATTTGTCTAACACACTTGAGAAATTTCTCTAGCCCTTATTTCTTCTATTAATTAAATAAATTTATATTTATTTTATTTCATTAGTTATTTCTTATATTTATTTTAAATCTATAATTAAATAATATTTAATTATTTAATTATCTCTATTTCTATCTATTTTAATTAAATAAATCTTATTTATTTAATTAAAATTCCATTCATAAACCCACTTTCCAATTAATGAAACAAATTCTATTTATTTAATTAATTTCACTTATCATTTATCTCAATAAGCCGACAT
The DNA here is from genome assembly GCA_027924645.1 of Cunninghamia lanceolata. Classification (NCBI taxonomy): domain Eukaryota; kingdom Viridiplantae; phylum Streptophyta; class Pinopsida; order Cupressales; family Cupressaceae; genus Cunninghamia; species Cunninghamia lanceolata. The sequence continues at coordinate 16,620,218 of BSBN01000757.1, forward strand.
GTGTGCCTCTTTCATTTAAAAAAGATAAGTGGTACTACATCTTTTATTTAATATCTTTCACATGTAGTACTTTTTATGTACACTGTCACACATAAGCCTTATCTTCTCTTCACTTGTCATCTACACATTCACCTATGACTATCATTTCATCTTAGCCATTCACATAGCCACCAAATCTCCACCGTTGATTGATTTTGCTTGAGTTCTATATAAACACCCTCTCATTCCATACTACATCTATCTAGCATTCATAGAGCGTCTACATTATCATCTTGAGCATATTGAACACATTAGCATCCATTTAGCATATTATCATTATCATCCAACCATTATGGTAGCTTTGATCTTCATAATTGTTCATTATTGAACAACCAATCCACATAATAAACAAGGAATCATACAATCTAGGTGATATTGTTCTTGAAGTGCATGCTTTTGATTTCATTTGGATTAGATTCTTTGATGATGGTAGGGTTAGGTTTTCATGGCTATGCTTGATCTTATCAACCTAATTTTTTACCTATCACATCTTGTATTAACATGCTAATTCAAAATCCATGTAAGTGATACTCAGGTCGTCATGGTTTAATTATACCTAGATGCTTATATTTTCTTACAACATTTCAAAAACACAAAAAAGTAAAAAAGCCCAATGATGAAATAAGCACTTCAAAAATACTTGCAATATCAAGATGACAAAACCATTTGCATCCAAAAAGAATCCACAAAGCATCCATATCCCATGCAATAAAATTTCTATGTAGAGTATCAATATTTGCAATTAAAAGCTTGTGATCCTTTCATTCACCTTTCGTTAGTCAGCCTTCTATCTATCATTGTGTCATTTCTGCATCGATTGAGTACACTTGGACATTGCAAAAACATGACATAATTTGCATATCATATCACATGAGATAATCATTAACATGATTAAATCATTTGTATACATAATAAGTGCACTAAGTCTTCCACATACATTTGCATCAAGCATAACATAATATTATCAGAAAATATAAAAACATAGACAAGTACATGTAGACCATCTCATAAACTGCATAATCATATAGATAACATTCACATTTGCATATTAGATCATCAAAAATCATCTAAGTCTGCATTAGATCATCATCATATCAGAGTCCTAGAAACATACATAAGCATCATAGTGTGGAAACATATACTACATTATCATAAAAACATCACATAACATCCATACAGACATCAAAAGTAAAGTGCATCCATTAGACATCACATAAAGCATGTAGACCATCAATAGCTGCATCATCATATATAACTATAACATAAATATGTCCAAGTGTACAATATATCAAGCATCTATCATCCATGAGTTAGAGTCGTATAAAGTGTATACATCACAAAAATAATGATGCATGCCTTAGTAATGATACAAAATGAGGTAAGCATACATATCAGGCTATCCATGAGCCATCAAAAATGTGTATACAATAAGAAAAAGTTGGTACAAGTGTAAAAGGCTAGCCCTGCTACTGTGGGACACTGCTCCCAGTACTGTCCTCTCCTCCTCCACTGCATCCTAACACAAACTATTGTGGGCCCATCACTGATGCTCCTGATCATAACCCACCTACCCTCTGCAGGGCCACAGACTGGCTCTTGTAGCTAGGTGCTCGCTGGTCTTCTAGTGGAGCCCTGTGATAGAGTCCTCTATAATACTATGTCTATGCCTGCACTCTAGCAAGTTCATCCGATATCTGTGCAATCTGTGTCTGCAATTGATGTACCTGGGCCTATCCCTGAGTTACCTGCATCACCAAGAATCTTGTGGCCCCATCAGTAGCCAAGGTAGCTATGGACGCATCTCTCTCCAATCTAAGATCGCACACCCTCTCTAGTGATGTATCTCACTCTACAGTGAGCCTCGATAAGATGCTTGTGTCTACCACTCTCTAAGACTCTACCACTCTGAGATGTGCCTTGAGTTGTCAGACCTAACCCTGTAGCATAGTAATAGCCTGCTGCTATAAATCATGTTGAGGAACCTAAACTTGAGGAACCTGAACCTGTGGTACCTGCTACTGTGGCACCTACTATGGTGTTGGTACCTGTATCTATTATACAGCATACTACTACACTACCTGTTGCTAGGAGGGTCCCTCCCCAACTTTCCTCCTCTATCTCTGTCTACCTCCATCCCCTCTTCCATCTCCATCACCTCCATCATCTCCATCTCCCCATCCTCCTCTCCCCCTCCTTTGTCTCCTCTTGTCTCCATCATCCTCATCATCTGAATCCTCCTCATCCAGGCAAGGAACCAACTCTCCCGGTCTAGAATACCTCAGGAATGGGTGTGCAGGAAATCACTCCTCATAGTCAAGAGTCATCCTTGCATCTACCACCTCCCTTCGCATCGTCCAAGCCATGTAGGGCATTTGCTGAAAGTCTGCTAATGCCTCCTCATAAGAAGCTATCGGGCCCCATCTCAAATGCTCTGTATGTGTCCAGGCAAACCGTGCCTGACCTTGTGGCTGACCCTATACCCTCCCAAACTGTCTCTATACCCAACTGACAATCTGCCTCTCTAGTATGTGCCATGTCCTCCTAATGAGCCACCGAGTCTGAAAGCAATAAGGGAGCTCATCATCCTCATCATCCCATGGCTCACAATCCAGATACAGGCGCTAAATAACTCTATCCACATTATCTAGCACGTGTCTCTAGTACTCAAGCTTTCCCAGCTTATGCTTGGAAATAACACCTACGTATCCATAGCTATAAGGCTCACCTCTCTACCTAGAAAAGATGCATATCAGCCAAGTAATAGCAATGTGCTCACATAACTGAAACTATAATAGTGAGACACTGACAGACAAACTGGCACCCCTATGATATACCACTTGATGCATATCGTAGTATAAGTGAGCCAAAACATAGACATCCCAGGTGAAGCGAGTGCCCACTATGATCATCCTCTCCATACTCATGCCCCAACCAATGGGGAACCCATGTGACCTCCTATCGGGGCTTACCACACCTCTGATCAACCTGTCACTATCCCTAGGAAATAGTCATAGTAGTCATATATGTCCTACCATGAGATAACCTAACCCTCTAGCTTTGGATCATCAAAAACATGCCTACACTTTGCTAGTCTAGCATCACACTGGGCCTCGTACTCTACGAGATCACCCTGGATCAGTAGATGCAAGATCCTATAAACATCCTCTAAGATAATGGCCATCTCACCAGTAGGCAAGTGGAACGTCCCATCCTCACTATGGAAACACTCCACCATAGTAGTTAACAAATTGAGGTTCACATGAACCTTAGGCATAAAGCAAACGTAGTCCAATCCGATAGCACCAAGTGCCTCTTGATCAATCTCTGTAAGCATATACCACTGCAACATTAGCAAGGAAAACTACTCCCATGACATGAGTACATCACGAATATACACCTGTAATCAAGCAAAGCAATGCGTCAACCAAAACTACAAAAAATTGCTCAAACTATCAAAAGTATCCTATCACTTACTTAACATATCAAATTGATCAAAACAACATATACATCTGTTGACTAGATTCCTGCAATCTTAGAGATCGCTTATTGATTGATGCATTGAGAAAGATGCCAATCGAATCAATTTCATTAAGTAAACTGACTATCTAAAACACATGTGCCAAACCAGATGGTACATGCACTATTTCACAGTAAATGCCCACTTCTAGCATATGCACTGCACCATTGAGTAAATGTACAGTTTCATATCAAAGGTGCAACTTCAAAATGAATTGTGCCAAAATAGGTAACACATGCGCAACTTCCCATAAAGTATGTGCAAGTTCATAATGTATGCGCTGACTCATATCAAGTATGCACAGTTTTGGCATATGCGTAGCTACATGTCACACATGCGCAGATTCATCACGTATGTGTGGTTTCAGAGCATATATGCATTGAAACTGTGAGGGTAAAATGAGTTATCAATCAAATGAATGAAATAAGACCCAAACATCAATAGAATAGAGAAACAAAGAAGATTCAAATAAACAAAGCAATGAACAAACATAGCAAACCTCTTCTGTTTCGAAACTTCTGTTGTTCGCCTATCACGAATCGTCCTTTCGCAGATGAGATGAGCCCTCAGAGAGTGCGATCTTTTAAAGCTGTTTGAGGAAGTCGATGGTGAACGGCTATGGTGTGATATGCAATGAAGGTGAGCTCCAATGCAACAATGGTGATCTCAAGCTTGTAGATGACAAGTGGGTGCCAAAGGTGCGCTGGTGATATTTCTGCAGAGTAACGATGTCAAAATCCTGGATGAATAGAATGAAGGGATGAAGCTTCATTTATAGACTTGGAAGAATGGGAATCAACGGTTGAGAGGAGATATGAAGATCAACGGCTGAGAATGGTTGAGGATGGTTGAGGAATGTGCAACCAGTAGAAATGTGACAAGTGTCCCAGCTCCATCATGAAAGGTGGGATGTGACAAAACTAATTGGAGAGTTAACTCCATTGACTGGTCTGTTAACAGAATTGACTGATCAGTTAGAAGAGTGGATTGGGGAACTGACTGGATTGATTGAGGATTTGACTCAACTGACAGGTTAGTTAACAGATTTGATTGATTGGTTAACTGACCTCTGATTGGAGAAGAAATAGGCCATGTGGGTGAGGGAAAATAAGGCAATTAAATATTAAATATATTTAATTACATGTGCAACTTGATGATGTGGACAAGGTGAGGTGGAAAAGGTGAGGTGTAAAGGTGAGGTGGATTTTTGAATTTAGAACTTAGGATAGAGGAATTTAGATTAATTAAATAATTTATGATTATTTAATTGTGTAGGACATTTAGAAGAATTTTAATTAAATAAATTGAATTTATTTAATTATGGAATAGTGAATCGATTAAATAAATTTAGAATATTTATTTAATTAATAGAAGAATGGAATAAATATTTAGAATATTTATTTAGGATGAATCGTGTCATTTTTAGGCGTATACATTTTGCCCCTCTTTGATGCAATGCAGTTTACAGCATTGCTTCAAAGAAGTTGATAGTCTGATAGTGATACATGCCCCAGTTTGCCCTTGGTACAGGTTAAATGACGATAGGATGCCCCCTCGGGAGATTGGACGGGAAAAATAGTGAAAGTTTCAGAGATGGACGATCTCACGACGAAGAAGGGGTGAGGATAGGTTGGAGCAAAAGGGATGCGGTCAGGGATGTGGGAAGAAAATGGGAGGAAAAACAGACACAGGAAGTAGTCACAGTCATCACCTAGCCAGAATTAGGGTTTGGAGGCTATAAATAGGAGCTGGGTCCACAAGAATAGTCATTTGCACACTTGGTTGATCTCGATTGGAGGAAGAGAGCTCAGAGCAAACTTAGAGCAGCATGGCGGCCAGAGCAGCAAATATCCCACGCGAGGAGCACCGATTCGAGCGAGTCCGACGATTTGGGCGGCCAGCAGAGGCAGGACCCCCGGTATGTGCTTCGAAAAATTTCCCCTAGGGTCAAGTTTAGGCGTCATAAATGCATGTAGAAAATAGGTGAAATAGATGTGCCGAAATGCAGAATGGCGCATATGCCTCGCGAAGCTGCGCTTTTGTATTTTCGTGGCGCATATGTCGGTTTCGGCGGCGCATGCATGAAAGCTGCTCTTTTGTGCATTCTAGCTGCGCTTTCGTAATTTGGCGGTGCTTTTGTATTTCCGCCGCACATATGTGAAATGTAGCAGCGCATTTGAGAAAGTTGCACATATGTGGATTCTTGCGGCGCATCCGTAATTTCACGGTGCATATGTGGAGTTCTGCGGCGTATTTGTTAGAACGGCGCATACGCGCACTGTAGCAGCGCATACGCATTTTTGCGGCGCATATGTTGATTATTGCGGCGCATATACCAGAAACGGTGCTTTTACCACCTGTAGTGTCGCATTTGCTTGGGATGACAAATTACTTAGCCAACTTGATTCGATTAGCGTCCTGTTTGATGCAGGAATCGATGAGCTATCTCCGAGATTACAGGAATCTAGTCAAGAGATGTAGTGTGCTGTTTTGATCAATTTGAAATGCTAAGTTTAGTTGATATAGTTCAGTAGATATGTTGAGTATGGTATATGCAACTTGAGACTGACGCCTTGCTTTGTGTGCTTGCAGGAGGAGATACGAGAGACGCTGTAGTCGAGGGAGACGTTCCCTATGCCTCTATTGCAGAGATATATGCTGACGGAGGCTGACAAAGTGGCGCTTGGTGCCATGGGCTTGGATTACGTTTGCTTCATGCCTGAGGTGCGGGCGAATAGAGGGCTACTGACAGCTGCTGTGGAGAGATTCCATAGTGAGGACGGGACCTTCCACTTCCCTACTGGAGAGATGACTGTGACGCTGGAGGACGTCTACAGGATACTGCACTTGCCCGTAGTAGGTGAGTTAGTGGAGTATGACGCACAGCGGGATGCGGGACTCGCCGAGTGTCAGCGAGTATTTGATGATCCCGAGCTGGTGGGACAGGTCATCCCGTGGCAGGATATCTACGACTGTTACGACTACTTCCCTGGGATTGTGGCTGGGCTAATTGGGGGCGTTGTATGCCCGGACAGGAGATCGCACGGGTTCCCCATTGGATGGGGTAGGATCATGGAGCGGATACTGACTGAGGGCACCCGATATGCGTGGGGACCCTGCGTGCTAGCCCACCTATATCACGACATGCACCAGGTGGTGTACCACCGCAGCACGAGTTTATCGGCTGGGGTGTTGCTGTTACAGTTCTGGCTGTGGGAGCACATAGCAGTGACCAGGTCGATGTGTGTCTTCGCGAGGCAGCGAGGAGAGCCATACAGCTATGGCTATGTAGGAGTGATTTCTCAGCACAGGCTGGGGAAGCTAGAGTATTGGAGGCACACTTTGGATGGGGTAGATGTGGTCGTCTGGCGGCCATATCTAGATTGCGAGTCCTGGGATGACGAGGGAGATGAGCTACCCTATTGCTTCCAGACCAGGTGGTTGATAGGCTGGACACGGCACATACTAGAGAGGCAGATGGTGGGCTGAGTGCTGAGACAGTTTGGGCGGAGATAAGGCATGCCACAGGGATAGGCCATGTTTGCCCGGACACATGCAGAGAGGGTCAGATGGGGGCCGATGGCTTCTTACGAGGAGGCCCTGGCAGAGTTCCAGCAGTTGCCGTATGTGGCATGGGACATGTGGAGAGAGATAGCAGATGCGGGGGTCACATAGGAGTACGAGGACTGGATCACTGCACATCCTTTCCTGAGATATTCAGGACCCGGTATGCTGGTGCCTCGTATTGATGAGGCAGACTCAGAGGAGGAGGGAGAGGCTGGCCCAGGGCGGAGGGGCGCTAGAAGAGGACGAGGACGACGGGGTGGCCGAGCTACAGAGAGGCCGAGGTAGCGGAGGAGGATAGATCAGGCTAGGCAGGCAGTGCCAGGACAGGGAGAGGTACAACAACAGGTGCCGCAGCAGGCACAGATGCCACCACCCCAGCAGGTACCACAGCAGCAGGTACCACAGCAGCAGGTGCCGCAGCAGCAGGTGCCACAACAGCAGGTGCCAGGACAGGCAGAGGCAGCACAGGGGCCAGTGCAGGGTGAGGCTCATGAGAGGACCATAGCCAGCCTGAGGGGACAGGTGCGAGAGCTGTAGGCACAGCTGAGGAGAGTGGAGAGGAGGTGAGACATAGACGCAGCGGTGATTGCTGGTTTGACTCGCGAGAGGGACATGGCGGATGCACAGGTACGTCTTATTCGTGTAGAGCAGGATACTGCTGTGGCCGCTATGGGTACAGACGCAGCTAGCTCTTTTCTGGTTGGACAGGTGCAGCAGGCACAGGCACAGGTAGGCCAGTTGCAGATGCAGTTGGCACAGGCGCAGACAGACTTAGCCAGAGCGCAGTCACAGGCTCAGTACTATCGAGGCTTGTACCATGGTGTCGTGGCATCGAGCCAGAGGGCAGGGAGTTTCAGGAGTCAGTCTGGGGTGGCTCACAGAGCAGGTCCTTCACAGTTAGGGGCATCTGTGATGGGACCCCAGCAGTCAGGAGCCGGCAGCGGGGGCCCACAGCAGCAGGGGTAGACACATACCAGACTTTGCACATTTTGGGACATGTATCACCGTCCATTTGGACGTACATTGTATATGACACTTTGATTTTGAGAGAGATGGCGATATTGTACATTTGGCCCTCTTTTATATGATAGTATATATGATGATGCAGCTTTGTGTATCTATTGCATGTGTTATGAGATGATGATTTACTTCTACTGCATGATGTGATCTATTGCATAGTTAGATGGTCTATCTGATGCTATATGAGAAATATTTTGATATGCTGCTATATGATTTCTATATGACTTGACAAATGAATGCAAAATGTAATATGATTTCTATGTGATGATGCAAATGTATGTATATGAAACATGATGTCTATGTTATGATGTAACTGTATATGTGATGTCTATATGATCTAATGCAAATGTGTGGATATGGAACATGATTTCTAGGTTATGATGCTGTATAGATATATGAGATGCTACTGGATGTTTATATGATGTAATGCTTTGAATGTATGTAATTGTAACATGGGTACTATGTGGTGATGTAACTATATATGTGATGCACTTAGTTATGTTGTTTTGTGGTTTTCTGTGCTTTTGAGATGTGATGCGATGCAGATGTATTGGTGACCTAATGCATGGGATGGTGGACTTGACTAACCTAATCATGTGCTTGACTAGTCCTACGAATGATATGATATGCTCCTATATGCCTTGTTTTTGTGATGTCCAAATGTACTCTATCGACACAAGAATGACATGATGGATAGAAGAATGGTTGTGATAGAATGACCTAGAAACTTTTCTTGATATCGTTACTCTGCATAGTTCGAATAATGAGGATTGTATGAATGTGTATATGGATATAGGACGGATGCTTTGCTTTTAGATTACTTTATTTCATCATTGGGCATTTTGTTTTTGGTACTTTTCTAAAATGTTGTAAGTGTATACAAGCATCGAGGTATAATTGAACCGAGATGACCTGAGTACCGCTTACATGGATTGTGATTTAGCAAGTTAATACAAGCATCTAGTCAAAATTGAATCTAGATGACCTGAGTACTTCTTGCGCTTCAACAAGCAAGGATTGCCCCCGTTCTTGTAAGGCCTTGGATGTCCTCGATGATCTTTTGCTGATCATGTCTTTAGACAAGGCTTCACTTTACTAAAGTTTAATCCACAAACAACAAACAAAGAAAGTAATCATGCCCCCATCATAGCATCTCTAGCTTTTGGCATCCTTGAGTACCATAGGAAGGTATGATAGCAAAAATCAAGACTCTGTAACTTAACCCTGTTTCTGATCTACAAAGCATATTTGTGTTGATATGTGTTTATTTCTTGCCTTAATTTGCATAAAATCATTTAGAAGGCCTTGGGTATTTGCTTTGCAATGGAGAGGTTAAGATGCCTATTGCCAAGATTTCTGCTTGAAGCGCGGGGTTTGCTTGCGTTTGCTTGCTTGATGAGAAGGTTGCACAATCCTTATTGAGAAGACGGACCCTAAGGGACTGACTAGTGCCTCGGGGGCTCATTGCTAAATGGCCTTGCTTACGTGACGATGCAGAGGCAACGTAGTTCGGGGTAAACCCTAATGGACCATGGATGGACTAGAAGAAAGACGACAAGAATGAAGACAAGAAAGGAGACGAATGGGACCTTGGGAGAGATGGAAGCCTCAGGGGCGCATAAGAATAATGGCCTTGCCTACGTGACGGCGCAGAGGCAACGTAGTTCATGGACTTGGACCACAGACACTGACGAGAGACACTACGCTAGGCTCACACTGAGGAGACGGTATGGGACAAAACCTTGGTTGACAAGGCCACAAGGTGAGTATCAAGCCATGATAGGTAACTGTCAAGCATTTATTTGTGGGATGGATATGGGTCGAATGGGGAAAAATAGAGAAAGAATGCACTCAAGGTGAAAAGATGGAGAATGCGGTTCGTCACAAGTAACGCCTGTTTACCAGGTTTTCATCACTTGCTTTTATTTGCACGAGAAGCTAGAAAGTAACATGACGCCTGATTGCCAGGTTTTCATCATGATACCTATCCAAGGTGCCTGTTTGCCAGGTTTTCACCAAAGGACGATTTTTTTGTATGCTTTCTATTTTTTCTGATTTTTTTTGTATTTTCTCTTTGTAACTTTTTTGATTTTTTTGAGTTTTTGATTTTTGACTTTATTGTGCCCCCTTGCATTGGGGTTCTCTTAGGTATAGAACTGGCGAAGGTGCATGCTGTTGATTGGATCATCAAACAACTCACCTGCAGATGTGGCCAACTGATATGCCCCTGATCCGTAAGCCGCTACAATTACATAGGGTCCAAGCCAGTTAGGCTCGAACTTACCTTTCTTTTCTCTGTCCTGCTGATTGCAAGGGTTCTCTTTTAGGACGAGGTCCCCAACCTTGAAGCATCTTGGTCTAACCTTGTGGTTGTAGCTTCTTGACATCATCTGTTGATAGGCTTTAAGATGGTCAAAAGCTTTCTGGTGCCTTTCCTCTAGCAGTTCTAGCTCTTGTAGCCTGGAGACTCTGTACTCTTCGTCTGATATGAGACCTTTCAACGACACCCGAAGGGATGGGAGTTCGACCTCAATGGGAAGGATGGCTTCGGAACCATAGACAAGGGCATAGGGTGTAGCACCTGTGGGAGTGCGTATGCTGGTTCTATAGGCCCACAGCGCGGGATTGAGTTGGACGTGCCAATCACGACCAGCTTCATTGACAGTCTTCTTTAGGATTTTCAGAATGGTTTTGTTCGATGCCTCAGCTTGGCCGTTACCTTGGGGGTAGTATGGAGTGGAGAAACGATGTTGGATTTTAAAACGCTCACAAAGTTCCTGGACATCCTGATTTTTGAAGGGTCTCCCGTTATCCGTTATGATGGATGAAGGGATGCCATATTGGCAGATAATGTAATTCAGAATGAAAGAGGAAATTTGCTTGCCTGTGACGGTTGATAAGGGAACGGCTTCAATCCACTTTGTAAAGTACTCAGTGGCAGTTAGGATGAATTTATGGCCATTGGAAGAAGGCAGATGAATCTTTCCCACGAGGTCAAGTCCCCACTGGCAAAAGGGCCAGGGTGTCGTTAGAGGTCTCAACTCCTGAGCAGGTGCATGAATCAGGTTCCCATGTATCTGGCACTATTTGTACTTTTGAACTGATATGAATCCATTTCTATATTGGGCCAGTAATAACCCAAACGCATGAGTTTCTTAGCTAAGGAAGGACCGCTGGAGTGTGTTCTGTAGATCCCTTCGTGCACGTCTCGCAAGGCAGTTACAGATTCTTCTTGTTCTAGACAACAAAGTAAAGTACCATCCAGACCACGTCGGTAAAGGGTATTGGTGATAATGGTGTAATGGGAGGCTTGTCGGATGAAAGTTTGCTTTTGGTTGGAAGAGAGGTCCAAAGGAAGGATATTGTCCTTGAGGTAAGTGTAGGTCTTACTGTACCAAGGTGAATCAGATCCCACTAGGTGGCAAATGGAATGGGTTTCGAGGAGATCATAAGCCGGTTGTCGAATTGTTTCTACTAAGAACTCATGCCGTGACTCATGTTCAGGTATCTCAAGAAGAGAGGCTATGGTCGCCATTGCATCTGCTACTTTGTTCTCTATCCTGGGTATTTGCTCAAACGAGATGGTCCCAAAATGTGCTTTGAGGTCATCGACCATCCGTTTGTATGGGATGAGCTTCTCATCTTTGGTCTGATACTCGTCGTTGACCTGGTTTATGACAAGCTGAGAATCACCGTAGACACATAGTGCTTGGATTTTCCACTCAGTGGCCATCTTGAGACCAATTACCAAAGCCTCATACTCTGCTATATTGTTAGTGCATGGAAATAACAACATGTAGGACTTTGGAATTGTGTCGCCTTGGGCAGTGATAAACAAGATACCTGCCCCCGATCCATGGTTGGTGTAAGACCTGTCGAAGTAGAGTTTCCAAGGAGATGTTGACAGAGTGAATAAAGACTCATCGAGGAACTCAAACTACATTGGTGAAGTGTCCTGTAATGGTGCCTCAGCTAGTTGGTCAGCGATGATTTGCCCCTTGATGGCTTTTCTGTCCACATACTCTATATCATATTCGCTAAGAAGCATAACCCATTTGGCTAGTCGACCTGTGAGAGCTGCTTTGCTGAGAAGATATTTTAGTGGGTCGATCTTGGCAATGAGTTTGACAGGATGTGCCAACATGTAGTGTCAGAGTTTTTGTGAGGCAAAAACCACCGCAAGGCATGAACGTTCCACTTGTGAGTACTGCAACTCGTAGCCCACTAAGGTTTGACTGATGTAGTACACAGCTCTTTCCTTGTTCTCATAGTCTTGCTACGCTAGGAGAGCCCCAAGAGCAGTAGGTGTAGCAGATATGTAGAGAATCAAAGGTTTTCCTTAGATCGGAGGCATGAGTATAGGAGGATTCATGAGGTACTCCTTGAGTTTGTTGAATGCCTCTTCGCACTTCTCATCCCATTTAAATGGAACGTTCTTATGTAGGAGATGGCTGAAAGGATGGCACTTGTCTGCCAGCTGTGAGATGAACGTGCGGATGGCCTGTAGCTTGCCCTGTAAGGATCTCAACTGTGTGAGAGTTTTGGGCAGAGGCATGTCCATGATTGCTTTGACCTTGGTCGGGTCTACCTCTATGCCGTTTGCTGACACGATGAAGCCTAGCAGCTTGCCTGATGTGACCCCAAACACACATTTCTTCGGGTTCAATTTTACTTGGAATTGATCCAACCGTTGGAAGACTTTTTCTAATGTGTCCAGGTGTGAGTCCCTGGTGAGTGATTTTGCCAAGATATCGTCAACATAGTCTTCCATAGTCACATGCATCATGTCATGAAATATAGTTGTCATGGCCCGCTGATATGTAGCACCTGCATTTTTCAGCCCAAATGGCATGACATTCCAGCAAAAGGTACCCCATGGACATGTGAAAGCTGTTTTGTGTTGATCCTCAGGTGCTATTTTGATTTGGTTATACCCAGAGAATCCGTCCATGAGTGATAGCATTGTATGCCCTGCTGTAAGGTCGACTATGATGTCAATGTTTGGCAACAGAAAGTCATCTTTGCGGCATGCCTTGTTTAAGTCTCAAAAATCATTGCATAGTCGAACTCGGCCATCCGGTTTAGACACTGGCACAATGTTTGATATCCATTCAGGATAGTCTATGGCTCTGATGAACCCCACATCTAGCAATTTCTTGAGTTCTTCCTTGACCAGAAGGGCAATATGAGGATGCATCTTTCTCAGTTTTTGCTTTACGGGCTTCACCCCTAGATCTAATGGTAAGTGATGTAGAATCAGGTTTGGGTCCAAACCTGGCATGTCGGCATATGACCAAGCAAAGCTGCCTCTCTTCTTTTTAAAGAATAGTACAAACCTGGTTTTCTCAGGCGGCGTGAGAGATTTTGCAAAGTGGATAATCTTAGGCTGCTCTTCGGTTCCAATGTTCACTGGCTCTGTTGGCTCCACCACGATCTGTGACCTTTCTTGATACATATCACTTGGGAGGGTGTCAAGCATTCCATCGTCAGGTGCCACAGTTGGGTTTTTACCTTCAGATACATCCTTTCTTTTTACTGTTTTATGATCTGACACTGCCGCACGGCAGTTTTCACCGTCAAATCCCTTTTTGATCTTTATATTTTTGCGACTAGAAGGCTTGGCACCCTCCCCGAAGTAAGCTACAGTATTAAGTTCGTTAGCGAAACCGGATTTATGATCCCCTTGTGGTAAGTGATCTCTAAGTCCCATATAGTCAATGTAGGCATCATCGTTCTGGAACATATCTAATTGGGGGGTTCCTTGCAGATCCCAGTCAATAAGCTCAGGGTGCAAGAGGGGAAGGGAGTCAGATGAAAGACCTGATTCATTGATAGTGTGGATGGAAATACTAGGAGCACAGGTGGGGGTAGTGTTCTGGGTGGTACTTTCCTCCAAGTTGTTTATCGCAATGGAATCAAAACTTTCCTCGAAAGCCATACTCTCAGGGAGGGGCAAATCAGACTCCAGTGGTCTGTCCCGTTGCGTTTGTCTCTCATGGTAAGGGCTAAGAGTTTGGATGGGTCAACCTCTTTGTCGTCGTAGGAGTGCTCCATTAGCTCGTCCCACTCATACTCATTGGAATCATCTGAATCTGTGTCACTGTCCACTTGGAGTGTTTGGATTGTCTCCACAAGACAGGCATTTTCCTTGGCTTTACCCTTGCCTTTGTATCCCAAGCCAGTGGTGTTTCTAGCCAAAGAGGAGGAAGAAGGTTGTATAGGTTCAATGATCCCTTCTTTTGTGAGGCTGATAGGGCCTTGTCCTTCATATCCCATCCTGTACAAGATGGTCTCACCTCGTCCATAGAGTTCTGTAGGGAGTCTGGGTGAATCTTGGGGTGTATTTTCTTCTTCGGCATAAAGCCATTGCAAGAGATCTCGCTCCTCTGATTCATCGGATAAGGTCCCCCATTTTACAAAGGGGTTTGCAGGAGTTATAGGAGGAGCAGAGGGCTTTGGAAAATGCCTAGGTTGATGCTTGGGCTGGCCAAAGGAGCGAGGAGACAAGGGCATTTTTGCAAGGTTGAGGCTGTGCTCAATCTGGTATTCCCCCACGCCATTTTCTTTTATGGTGATTTTCATTGGTTTAGGCCGTGAGGAGGAAGCTTTGGTGGAATGGTCCTGTTGCGGGGTAGGGGAAATGTGGGCTCGATTGTTGGGTATGACACATTCAGGTTTTGCGTGGAAAGAATTGCAGTGTTGGTAGGGATTAGGGTCGCCTTGAATGGTAACCTGCTTGCCGTTGTGCGGGAATTTAATGCACTGATGGTAGGTTGAGGGGACAGCCTTCATGGCATGGATCCATGGTCTCCCTAGTAAGATATTATAAGCAAGCTCTCGATCAAGGACTTGGCACACCACATCTTTGATTACCGGTCCAACTTGAATAGGTAGGACAACCGTGCCTTTTGTGGTTCTCTCTTCCTCGTCATAGGCCTTTATGGTAATCTTACTCCGTGGATCAACTGCCTGTTCAGAACCCCAATGCAAGGACTAGCTTCAAAGTGCAAATATTCAAACCGGCACCCCCATCAATGAGAACCCTCTTGATGCGGTGCTTGTGTACGAATGCGACAATGTGTAGGGGAGTGTTGTGGGGTTGAGATACGGAAAGGTCATCTTGCTCAGTGAATGATATGGAAGGGGAGGATGTCAGATTGCCAACCATGGTTTGAAACTTCTCTTGGGCCAGGTTAGTGGGGATAGTAGTTTCCACTAAGGCTTTCTCGAGAATCTCCTTATGAGAAGGAGATAAATGCAAGAGCTCCAATATAGAAATGTGAGCCGGAGTTTTTTGCAATTGGTCAATGACATTATATGGGCGGGAGTTGGACGGAGATGGTGACGACCTTGGAGGAGTGGTGTTGATTGTGACTCTACCACTGCGGGTAATTATACTACAACCAGTTCTGTTAGGTCCTGGTTGTTGGGTGGGGGATATGACGTTGACTTGCGGAACATGCTCAGAAATGCAGTTAATGGTGTACTCAAAGGGAACGCTTGCATAGTTAGCATTACTCGACCCACTGTTCTAGTTTTGCCTGTTGCGATTGTTGTCATTATGGCCATTGGAGTTGTTACCGTTGTGACCATCATTGTTGTTGTGGCCATTGTTGCGATTATTGTTATACGGCCGGTTATGGTTTAGAAGAGGATCCCAGTAGGCCACATGAGATTCATTGGAGGTATGCTGTTGTGTCCCTCCCTGATTCTGATCCAGTATATCTTGTATGACATTCTTGAGGCAGATACAATTGTTAGTCGTGTGCCCCCTTCCTCGATGATACTCGCAGTAGTCTGTGTCCTTCCAATAGGGAGGTTTGACGATAGGCTCATAGTCACTTGTTGGCGGTAGAGAAATTTCATTGGTAGCCAACAACTTCCTGAGAGCAGACTCTTGAGATTCTCCCAACGGCGTGAATTTTCTCCTTGGATTTGAATTGAACCAAGGTCTAGGTTCCCGAGGGGGTGGCTTGTTGAGTGCACCGTTATTTGCTTCTTCCTTAAGAGTGAATATGGGTTGTTGTTTAGGGGCTGCCGCCTTGGCATCCACTACTCCATCGTTGACCACATTCTTGTTCTTGGTCCAAAACTTTGACTTGTCAGTTGTGTAATTGGAAGGACGGTGTGTCCTTGTAGAGCTTGAGAGTTCCTTTAGTGATCATAGCCTTCTCAATGAATAGCCCCATTTCAATGACTTTGGCGAATGAGGTAGGGCATTGTATCTGAATCTGATAGCTAAGATCAGGATTCAAATTGTGGACAAACATTTCCAATAGTTGCTTCTCAGGCATGTCGTAAGAACACTTACTAGCTAGCTGTCTCCATCGTTGTAAGAAGGTGGCGAATGACTCACCACTCTTTTGTTTGGTGTTGCATAGGTCTAGCATAGATACCTCATGTTCTATGTTGTAAGAGAAGTGTGTTATGAATTTATTGACAAGTTCATCAAAAGTTTTGATTCCTGGTGGGAGACGCGAGAACCACTCCATAGCTTGACCTCCTAAAGATCTTGGGAACAGTCTCATTAAGTAGGTCTCATTGTGAGCTACTTCTAAACATGCTGCAGTGAATTCCCTGATATGATCTCTAGGGTCCCCCTTCCCTTTGTATTTGTCAAATTTTGGAATTCCGAACTGATAGGGGAATGGTTTCATGACCAAACTTCTGTCAAAGGGGTATGGTGCTATATCTTCCAAGGAGTAGTTCTTGGAACTTGTGCCGATCTTAAGGTTGGAGATTTCTAGCTTTAGACTCTCAATTTGTTGTCTCACATCCGCCATAGGAGTATTTTAATCTATGGGTTGTTTTCCTCTCTCATTGGCATGGGGGACCGTGTCATTTGTGCCTCTCTCATGTGCATGTGGGACTGTGTCATTTGTGTCCCTCTCACGTTCATTGTCTGCATTTTCCATGATGGAGCTAATGTCAAAGTCTGCGGGGAGTTTGATTCCGAGACTAGCAAGATGATGGAAATATTTGGTGGGGTCCTCAAGGAGCACTTTCTCCACTAGGCGTTGGAATTTGCTATCTTGCATGTGTGCCACTAATTCTTCACGAGAAATTTCTTCATCATCATCGCGTGGTGGGGCGATGTGATTGGATGAGTCAGCCATTTCAATTAGCTTGTTGTACTGGGATCGAGTAAGAACCATGCAAGGTGGGGTGGGATGAAGTGGACTAGGATTAGAAATTTTGGCAAGGTGCCGACTAAGACTGTAATGAATGGGATATCTAGGACAAGACTTGGACAAAGGGTTCTCTCGCTCAATGACTTCAGGTAAGACGGTTGACACAAGACTCTAGCCACTAGCAAGGGTAGTCGATACTAGTCTTACTGTGTAGGGCTTAGTCGTTCAACAAGACTACTAGCAAAGGTACTGTGACCTACTAGGCTTACGTGAATTCACGAATGAAATGAAGAAGAACCTATGTTGAATCGGTATGGGACAGAATGACGTTGGGGCAAGAGTGACTAGGACAGAAGGTGACTGGGACGACCGACGAAAGAGAGAGAATTGGGTGAAATGGATGAAAATTGACTGCAAGGTTGATGCTGACCTCGGAAAATGAAACTAGGCTGAAATGGGTACTCTGAACAGCTGACAAAAATTTCTCAAAAATAGGGCAGATGCTCACTGTCACACATGCGCAGAAACAGATGCGCAGCAAGAATGGGTAAATGCGCCGTAAGTCACTGTAAAAGCACGGCTCTGGTGAAGCACGTATGCGCAGTAACAGTGTGTAAATGCGCAGCAGAAAAGTATATGCGCAGCAAGTCGGTGTACAAGCGCAGCAAGTCGCTATAAAAGCGTAGCCAAAAAGTGTATATGCGCAGCAGAAAGGTACGTATGCACAGCCAGTCGGTGCAAAAGCACAGCAAGTCGCTGTGTATGCGTAGCAGAAAAGTGTATATGCGCAGTTCTGGTATTTTTTTGCAAATTTTTTGGATTTTTCCCTGTTTTTGGTATTTTTTGGCTGGAAAAAGGTCTTCTTGATCTGATATTATGAATTAATTTAGCAAGAAAACACAGCAAGCACAAAGAGTATTTTGTAGTTTTCCATCGTTTTTGTAGTTTTTCGACTCTATTTTGGAAAAAAGCAAGCACAAAATCCTAGGCGAGAAATGGATTATAAGGGATTTGGGCCACTAAAACAAGAGGTATTTAATTCAGGCAACCGTTCAAGTGGTTACACGTGCGGCGGCGCTACTCTCCGTTATGGAGTCTCCCAGCCTCAAAGGGTTACACCTGAGAGGGTTTTGGGGGAGGTTGGCCGTCGGTGTAACATAACAGCACTCGTTGCAGGAGGTTTTCACCTCAAGCACAATTTATTTTAAGTGGCTCGGTAGGGCTTGGCGTTAGCCTGTTACCACTCAGGGTCGTTCCCGCTTGGACAAGCGTGCATCCAAGGGCAGGCCCCTCCTAAAGGTTAAACAAATAGAATGACAAGTCTGGCACTCTGATCACCCAGAAGAGGGGAGAGCATAAGCCTATTGTCATTCACAAGCACAGAATACACTGATTAATCCACCCTAGTTAAAAGATAAAAACTAAATGGGCTAATCTACTCAAACAGAGCTTTGAAGTGATTTCAGTAATATTGCAGTGGTTCAGTTTTAAATCCTAGAAAGTAGTTGTGAGTTCAATTTTAAATCCACGTTGCACGAGATTGTTAACTTTGAAATTCAGGTCTCATGATATAGCAATGGTTCATTTTAACTGCAAGATCAGTGATGAGTTCAATTTTAAAAGCGCGAAGCACGAGATTGTTAACTTTGAAATTCAGGTCTCACGATATAGCAATGGTTCATTTTACCTTCAAGATCAGTGATGAGTTCAATTTTAAACCTCAGATAGCAATAAATTTGAAGGTGTTTGTAATGTAAGCATGAAATAAACCAGTTACTTCCTCCCTAATTAGGACTAGATGAAGATTTGTAATGAACAACCATTTTACTCTTTCCCAGAAAAATGAAAGGTGACCTAATTAGATGCAACTACATGTAACTGAACCCGAGCCTACCCTGCAAAACCGCTCCAGCAAACACCTGCAAAGGGGTTAACATTAGCAAAATCCTCTAAAAAAGTATTAAAACTTGAGTCTGTTACAAATGCGCAGCTTTAGTGATCAGATGTGCAGAAGTGATCAACAGAAGCGCAGCATTAACGAATGCGCCATAGTTTTTAATGTATGCGCCGTTAAAATGAATAAATGCGTAGTTTTAATGGATGCACAGCAACAGTCTGTAAAAGCGTCATAACAGTCAACAGATGCGCAGTTATAACCTATGTGCAGCAACAGTCCACAAAAGCGCCGCAGAAATGCATAGATGCGCAGGATTTACAAAAGCGCTGTAATAGTCTTCAAAAGCGCCGTAAAAATGAATGGATGCACCGAACCAATCTGTGCGTGACTCTGTGGGACCTGTACGGAACCTGCCTTCAAAAAAGCTCAAAAATGATGAAATAAAGGGGCAACGGCCCCACGGTGGGTGCCAAAAATGTGAGGGTAAAATGAGTTATCAATCAAATGAATTAAATAAGACCCAAACATCAACAGAATAGAGAAACAAAGAAGATTCAAATAAACAAAGAAATGAACAAACACAGCAAACCTCTTCCATTTCGAAACTTCTGTTGTTCACCTATCACGAATCGTCCTTTCGCAGATGAGATGAGCCCTCAGAGAGTGCGATCTTTTAAAGCTATTTGAGGAAGTCGATGGTGAACGGCTATGGTGTGATATGCAATGAAGGTGAGCTCCAATGCAACAATGGTGATCTCAAGCTTGTAGATGACAAGTGGGTGCCAAAGGTGCGCTGGTGATATTTCTGCGGAGTAACGATGTCAAAAGCCTGGATGAATAGAATGAAGGGATGAAGCTTCATTTATAGACTTGGAAGAATGGGAATCAATGGTTGAGAGGAGATATGAAGATCAACGGCTGAGAATGGTTGAGGATGGTTGAGGAATGTGCAACCAGTAGAAATGTGACAAGTGTCCCAGCTCCATCATGAAAGGTGGGATGTGACAAAACTGATTGGAGAGTTAACTCCATTGACTAGTCTGTTAACAGAATTGACTAATCAGTTAGAAGAGTGGATTGGGGAACTGACTGGATTGATAGAGGATTTGACTCAACTGACAGGTTAGTTAACAGATTTGATTGATTGGTTAACTGACCTTTGATTGGAGAAGAAATAGGCCATGTGGGTGAGGGAAAATAAGGTAATTAAATATTAAATATATTTAATTACATGTGCAACTTGATGATGTGGACAAGGTGAGGTGGAAAAGGTGAGGTGTAAAGGTGAGGTGGATTTTTGAATTTAGAACTTAGGATAGAGGAATTTAGATTAATTAAATAATTTATGATTATTTAATTGTGTAGGACATTTAGAAGAATTTTAATTAAATAAATTGAATTTATTTAATTATGGAATAGTGAATCGATTAAATAAATTTAGAATATTTATTTAATTAATAGAAGAATGGAATAAATATTTAGAATATTTATTTAGGATGAATCGTGTCATTTTTAGGCGTATACAGAAACATGATTTGATACATCTATCCTAGCAAATTTTCCCTAGAATTTATTAGTCTAATAAACGACCCTAGGTGAGTTTTGTCGAACTACATACCGGTGGTCCTACCTTAGCTAGCCGATCGAACCATTGAATGCGCTCAAACCAGTTCTCCTCATGCAGAATATCCATATCCATACCGACTACTCTAGTTCCTTTGCTCTCCTAAGCTCTGAGGAACCAATCAACTAAAGCCAAGTGTGCAAATGACTAAGATTGTGGACCCAACTCCTATTTATAGCAAGTGAACCCTAACTGGCTGTGTGGCGACTGTTTCTCCAAACCGTAACCCATTTTCTTCATCCTAACTTGTTTTTCACCTTCTTCATTGTGAGATTGCCCATCTCACGCCCTTGAACCTTCCTTCCCATCGAATCTCCCAACGGGGGCATTCTACCATCATTAAACCTATGCCAGGGGCAAACTAGTGCATGTGTCATTATCAAAAAATCTATTCTTTGAAACAACATGATAAAACACATTGCATCAAAGAGGGGCAAAATGTATATGCCTAAAAATGACATGACTCTGTCTAAATAAATATTCTTAATATTTATCTAAGTTTAATTCCTCTATCAATAAATAAATAAACAAATTTATTTATTTGATTCATATTCCTCTAAGTTAATTAAATATCAAATTATTTAATTACCTCTTCTAAATTCAAAATTAAATAAAATCATTTATTTAATTAAATTCTTCTAATATCCTCCAAAAAATTAAATAATATCAATTATTTAATTAGTTCTTCCAAAATCATTCTAAATTAAATAAAACCAATTATGTAATTGTTTCTTCCAATAATATCTTCTCTAAATTTAAATAAATCAAATATTTATTTAAGTTGTCCATTTCTTCTAAAAATTGAGTTATCTCTAAATATAATTCAATCAAATGTGCACATGCAATTGAATATTCCAAATATTTAATTGAGCTAAAATATATTCTCATCCTCATGTAATTTCCATCTTCTAGTTCTAATCACTTAACTAAGTAATTTATTCTGTTAATTGATTAATCTCTTTAGTTAACTCATTCTTCTATTTTATTAATTCCTCTCATGCAAAATAGAGCAAGACACATGTCCTCTTCCTATTCGTGCACATTACACATCTCTCAAGTATCCTCTACTGTTGATCTTCTTATTCTTTCTATACCATTGATCTTCTCTCTCAAAAGTCTATAAGTACAACCCTATTCCTCAATTTCAACCATCCAAGCTTTTAGTAAAGTTACTCTGCAGGAATTATAGCATGCCTTTGGCACCTAAATTCCTCCATTGCTTGTGATCACTCTTATATCATTGCAATTGTGTTGAAGAATCTCTTCATTGCAAACCTATTATAGTCCTTCCCACTTGACATCTTGGAAAATAGCAAGGAAGTGCACCTTCTGAGGGCCATATTCATACATAAGATCATTTGAGATAAGTGACCAATGGGAGCCATGAAGTAAAGAGGTTTGAAAGGTTTGAGTTCTTTCTTTGTTTAATCTTCTTTGTTTCATTTTTCATTGAGTTATTGGGTATTATTTGATATTATTGATATTCATGCACAATTTCTAATAATAGTACCTGGTGTGATACACTGGAAAATTTCTATGACACTAGGGGTTCTGTTTGGTCTAACACTAATAAAGTTTTGTATGCTGTTAGACTAATGTATGGTAAACTTAGAGATTGGTGGAATGGTTTGCCAGATAATGGTATTATTACCCAAGACCCAGTATCAGGAGAGGATTACGTTAAAGAAATGGATATGGGTAGAAATGATATGTCTGATGAAGGATTTGGAATGCTAAAACTCCTATTCATTAGTTTATTTTGTGGTGATAAGAGAAATGATGTCCTTGAAGCTAAAAAGATTTTGTATTCTCTACAGCTCAAGAATCTAGGAAAGCTGCATAAATACAACCTCATTTTAAAAAAATACATGATTGTAGCTCATAAGCTCCATGATCCTACTAATAAGAAATATTACCTTAATTCACTTCCTTGTGGATTAGGATAATGGGCAGAAGACTATTTGATTGATAGGAAAAAGACTAAGATAGAAAAATGTACATTTTCTGAGTTAAAAACCTTAGTTACACATAAGCTGGATAAACAATGTCTGCTTAAGTCCTTAATGATAACAATGAACAATTTAATTCTTCATTCAATTTGAGAGAATATTGTAATTTGTCTCCAATCAACTAGCTTAAGGACTTCAAGAAGGTTAGAAATTTTCATAAAAGGTCTTCTGAAATTTTTTATAAATGTTGTAAACACAAAAAACATGGTTATGATGATGATAATATGGAGAGATCTTTTCATCCCAAGAAGATAACCCACAAGAAGAGATATAGATTTGATCCTATACATAAAAATTATTTCAGGAATAGGAATCCTCCTAAATATTTGTTCAAGAAAAATAAGCATTTAGGAAAAGGGCTAGTAAAATGCTTTATCTACAAAGGTCCTCACTATGCCACAAATTGCCCTAAGAAGTTCAATCCTGGAACAAAGGTGTATGCTTTTTTTTAGGAACAAGATGTATATAATAATTTAGAGATTGTAGATACTTTTGATGCTTTTTCTCAGTTTTCTAATAATCAATTTTTTGAACTAGTTGAAATTTTACTTGAGCATTTCTTCATTGGAAAAGATAAGTCTCAGAGACTTTGTGAATCAACCTCTGATGAGGATAGTAGTTCATATTCTTCTAGCTCATCAAGATCAAGTTCACCCTCTCTAGTAAAAAAGGTTTCTTAGCAAGCTATAAACGATCTTAATTTCAAGATTGATATGGCCAAAGCCAAAGATCCTTATAAAATGGTAGAAATAAAAGAAGAAAGAAGGACTACTATTAAAAAGAAAATCAAAGATACTAAGCCATGGGAAGAACATGATTCTCTTCAGAAGCAGATGAGAGGATCTAAACCCTCTACATCCCATGGCTATAAACATCCTAAGTGGAAAAAAAACTAGCCTCTCCTCATCCCTCTTCTCCACCTTCTTATAAGAAACTATCTTCCAAAAACTTGCTTCTAATCAGCTTGATGTTGTCTACTCCAAACTGGATTACCTCACTGAAGAGATTCAAAATCTCACCTGGTAAGCTTATCTACAGAAAAAAGAAATTACTACTCTCACTTCTACAGTAGGGGAGATTCAGGAAATCTCGTTCAAAGATGAGAACAAAGATGATGCAACTACTAGTAGCAGCTTTGACCCTGAGTTCAAAGAGCCATCAAATGCGTTATATCTTGCTAAAAATTGTACATATATTCCAATAAATTTTTGTTTTCATGGCTATAAGAAGATTCCTATGGATGCCTTTGTAGATTCCACCTCATCTAGGAGTTTCTCCAAGACTAATGCAATTCCTCTGGAATTCTGCAAACCTAAACCAAAACTCCCAAAAGGCTATGCAATCAATGGGAAATATATATAGATGGGAAGATACGTGCAAGATGTTACTATTGAGATTTAGGGAAATAAATTTGTTACTGATTTCATTGAGTATAATGCTTTGCAAGGTGATGTTTTATTAGGATTTTTGTTCCTAACCAAATATCAACCTTTCATACTAAGAACTCATGAAATTTCTTTTAGGCATGAGGATGGTCCAATAAAAATTCCTACTTTAAAGGTAGTCAATTACAAATTTGATAGAAAAACTACTAAATTAGCTAGGAAAGAGAATTCCAATCTTCAAGTTCAAAGATCATCATTGCTGTTAGAACCAATTAAAGCCAAATTTGAGAAAGATTGTTGCAGTATGAATCCTTTGCAGTTATGTTCAAAGGAACATGAAGAATGTGAGATCAAGATCAAGCTAGAATGCCAGTGTATAATCCCATTCAAGCCAGCATATCTGATGAGTCACATAGAATTTAAAGAGATGGATGAACATCTGGAAGAATTGCTTCAGGGACATTTTATCAGAGAAAGCAAGATCCCTTTTAGTTGTCTAGCCTTCTTGGTAAATAAGTGAGCAGATTTAGAGAAAGAGGTAAGAAAATATTCTGCATCAACTATAAACCTCTTAATGATATAATTCTTCCATTCAATTATCCAATCCCATTTAGCACCAACTTGATTATGAGAGCAACCTCTAAGAAGATATTTTCAAAGTTTAATTGCAAGTCAGGTTTTTGGCAAGTCAAGGTAAAAGAAGAAGACATGTATAAAACTACCTTTTCTATCCCTTAGGGACTTTATGAATGGAATGTGATTCCATTTGGTTTAAAAACTGTGCTTGCTTATTTTCTGAGAAGAATGAATAAGGCTTTTTGAACACTAAAAGATTTTTGCGTAGTGTATATAGATGACATTATTGTTTTTTTCTAAAGATTCTTCAAAACATTTAGAGCATTTGTAGTATTTGTATAATGCAATAAAAGAACATGGAATATGCCTGTCAACTAAGAAAATGATAATTGGCCAAGAGGAAATTGATTTCCTTGGGTTATGTAAGGCCCACCCTTGTCCGACTGGTGTGTATCCTATTATTCACCTAGCTCTAGATTAAAATGATAAAATGATTGATTATTATATAATATGGTTGCTAGATGGATATAGGTAGTTATTGGTTATACATCCTCATTAATATGTTAAATTTACTTCGACTATGATATGTATATGTGGAATTAACTTTGAGATTGAGTGTGTAGGTATTTCTAACAAAACCACAGATACTGGAGATCATTCTGCACCTTATGTTGTAATCCCTTGTGAAGCTGATCTAGTTCCACGAGGAACTGAGATCAACTCTGTATTTGATTTAATGTTGTAATGTTGTCTTGCATGAGGTTAAAGGGATTAGGTCTACCCTCTTGTAAAATTAAATTATGATATATGTTTCATTTTTGAATTTTAAATTTTTGAGACCCTTTACTTGTGCTTTAACTTGACCCTGGGTGTCCTAACTAGGTTAAAATTGACCCTAGGTTATACCCCATGGGTCTAGGGACCCTTTTGACTAGGATAACTTTTAGTTAACCTCTGTATGGTCACCTTAACTTCACAGTGAAGTTAAGTGACGAATTTGGAGGTATGGGAAGGATAGAATGAGTGGAATCAACACTCAAGCCCATTTCCAAGTCATGGAATGACTCCATGATCCACCAATAATGGAGGGGTCTGTCTTCTTGTTCCCTCACTTTTGGTGAGAGTCCCCATGAAGTGGTGTGGTTCTTCATGAGTGGGGTTATTTTTTAATCCCACTTGAGATAGTGGAAAATGAGTGGGGTTATTTTTTTATCCCACATGAGATAGTGGAAAATGAGTGGGCTTATTTTTTAATCCCACTTGAGATAGTGGAAAATGAGTGGGGTTATTTTTTAATCGCACTTGAGATAGTGGAAAAGGAGTGGGGTATTTTTTTAATCCCACTTGGGATAGTGGAAAAGGAGTGGGGTTATTTTTTAATCCCACTTGGGATAGTGGAAAAGGAGTGGGGGTATTTTTTAATCCCACTTGAGATAGTGGAAAATGAGTGGGGTTATTTTTAATCCCACTTGAGATAGTGGAAAATGAGTGGGGTTATTTTTTAATCCCACTTGGGATAGTGGAAAAGAGTTATAAAAGGGAGAAATCTTAGTGTAGAAGGGGAGGCGTTTTTTCTTTGGAGGAAGGAAATTGGAGAGGAGACTAAGTGTGGAGCTCTTCAACAACTACTTCCATAATAGGGCTTGTTAAGGTTAGTATGCAAGGCCCTTATCATTGTATTTTCTATTGTATGCTTGATGAATGTTTGTTATGCATATGTTGTTTATGTTGTATTTCTATTATTGTGGGAAATTTATTGGGTGTTGAGAGAGCTTCTTCCACTTGGGAGAAATGCTCATCAAGTATGGGGTAGGGGAGGAGTGATCCTCCTCGAGTTCATTCTTGTTTTGAGAAGTTGAAAGCCTTGAGAGCATTTGTGTGAATTTGAGAAAATCGGTTATATGGCTTGAGAGCCAAATATGATATTCCTTAGAATCTAATTATTTTGTTTGGCTTGAGGCCGTGAGAAAAGTTGTGATAAAATTGTTGTGAAGGGTGGCACTCTAGAGTTGAGTGTTTACACTCTCCTACCCCTCTTTAAACTCACCTTAGTTGAGTTTACGTGTTGTGATATTACCATGGGTGTATGTGTGTATTAGAGTGATGTTATTCATTGTTGTGAAGTGGTATTGGACTTTTTCCCTAGGTGTGTGAATGATCTCCCTAGCTCGGGGGTGACCCTCTTGCAGGTCTATGGTACGGAGGAGAGCTAGTTGAGTGGTGTATTTTTCTCTTGTTTGTTATGCAAGTTTCTCTTGGAGCTTATTGTGAGGATTGGAGGAGTTTTATTGTTTAAGGAAATGTATCTCTTCTTTACTTGTAAAGAGAGCTTGTTTCTTAAAGTTTCATCCTAGTTGAATTTTCTAGAGGAGAGATTTTCTCCCTCTGAGTTGTAAAAATTATAATTGGGAGAAGAGAGTTATTCCTCCCTTAATGTGTTGTTAGATATGATTTTATATTTTATTTCATTTTACCATTGTGGGAAAAGAAAGAAAGAAAATTGTTTGTCTTTAAAAGGACATTAGAATTGTTTACATTTCTTGTATTCCTAATCTATTAAGTTGAGAGTTAGTTGCTAATTTAAATAGATTTGTATTAATTAAATTCATTTCTTGACTTGTGAAAATTATAAATTTAGAGGAGAGCTTGAAGTTGTAGTTGGTTAATATATACCAAGGAAATGTGTCATGTCCCGATGCAAATTCAAGTCTAAGAGCAGCAATTAGCACTCATTAAAATGTATTAGTGAATGAAGAAAAAATCCATAAAAGACAAAGAAGATAAGACAAAAATTAGCAAAAGACAAATATGTTGTTTAGACAGCAATCGACATTTCCTATAAGGTGATTAGTGGATAAGACAAAACCCACTAGAAGACAAATTACAGAAAAAGACAAAAACAGTGATCTGCTACAGGACAAATATTGTTAAGGTAGCGATTAGTTTCATGAAGGAGTATGATCTTTTGGAAGGGACATCATCCTATGTAGAGTCACAATTATCCACCAAAGACACATCATTTGAGAAGGTATAAGAGTGAGGTTTTTTAATCACTTGAAGACATCATCCATTCCTCAACAGTAGTAATACCAGTAAGGAGAAAAAGATATAGACTATAGCAAACTCTGCAAAAGCACTACCACCAGCAAAACAGTGGTATGTTCTTCATGTAATACTTATAATAAATTCTGTAGGATGAACAAGTTGCTTATTGTATGAACATAATAGTTGCAAAGAATTCAATATAACAATTATAAATTCTTGCCAAATATGATACAGAATTTGTGTTATTGATTTATTATATGGAAATAATAATATAATGTTAACTAATATTAATAAACCACCAAGATGAGGATATGGAGGACCTGCTGAGGGGAAATGGCATTGGGATCATCCTCTAAAGTACGCCACCCCATGGTGGATGGCTGAGGCCTGCCACATGTGGGCCAAGGGGGCAAGAGAGGCTGCCCTTGGGCTTAGAAGGACTAATTTCTGGGACACCCTACTATAGCTGCATCCCCAATCCTCCATCATGGGAATTCATTGAATCATAAGAGGAAACAAAATGGTTTTGGTAGGGGTACGGTGATAGGACGCCTCACTAGGTACACCACCCCATATGGATGGCAAGAGGCCACATGGGGCCAAGAGGGGTGAAGCACTCGCTCTTGGGTCTAGGGTAGAGGGTTTCTTGGGCACCCTATCAAACCATTTTGCTCCGGGAAGAGATGAATTGAGAACCTAAAAGACTTCAATATATATTTGACATGATATGTGTTTCTTATTGTAAATGTTACTAATCTGATTGTAGGTCTTAAACAGGTAGCTGTATCACTCAATTTATTTTCCTTGTTCACTTATTTATTTTAGTGAGAAGCATAATATAATACTATCTTTGTAAATATCCTCTAACCATGTCTTGCAGGAACTCAATCAAGTTATAAATCTTCCCAAACACAAGGTTGAGTAATTGAAATTGATATATTAGGATAGATTTGGGGCTTTTCAAATTTGGGGACATTACAAGTGGTATCAGAGCATCATCCTGCCAGCCTGAGGGATAATAGTTGATGCAACCAAGCCAACGAACTTTAAGGGCTCTAGAGAGAGAAAAAAAGAAGACTATGGAGCAGGAATTGAGGGCATTCATGGAAAAAAATGAACAAACAACCCAAGCTATGCTCCAAACCATTCAAAACATAAACAACAACCTTAGACCCAGCACAAGACATGAAAGGGAAACCTCTCCTAGCCAATCTAATAGTAATCATAACACTACAACTGGATCAAACTCAAGTACCGAGGGACCCCATTTCTTGGGCGAAGAAAGACCTTTAGAAAATGAAGGAATTAACAATCAAAATGTGCATGAGCTTGCCTTAGAATATGCAAGGCTTGAAACCAAAGTTAGAAGAAAAATCCCTTTCATAGCATATTGTGAGGTAGCGATGAAGAATGATCATAGGGGTAGAAACAATCATCCAAATAAAGATATACGAAGTAAAATAGGAAAACTATCCATCCCTAACTTTGATGGGTCAGAAAAAATTACAGCCCAAGCATGGATACAAAAACTAGAAACATACCTAACTCTTTGCCCCATAACTGAGAAAGATACCATTACATTTGCCACACTACATCTAGAAGGAGGTGTGCATGACTGGTGGCATCATGGCAAAATTACCCAAGATCACAAAAATATCAAGTCTTATGAAGTCTTCAAGAAAAGACTCATTGAAAGATTTGACCAAACCCATCCCCAAAAACACTTCAAGGAGCTAACTAGAATAAGGCAAAAAGGGACCCTTGAGGAATATATTACTGAATTCCAAAGACTAGCAATCATGGTCTCGGGAATATCCGAGGAAAGACTCACCTACCTTTTTATAGAAGGATTGTCGGATACTACTCGGGGATTAGTAAGTGTCCTAGATCCCTCCACACTCCAAGAGGCAATCCTCAAGGCTACTCGACTTGAAAACGCCCAAACAAGGGGAAAACCCTTCTCAAATAAAACAACATCAAAAGACAAACACTTCTATGGGAAGGACAAGCACAAAAGAACGTTCCTCTCTCATAATGATCGAGAAAATCTTCAGAGGAAAGGACTATGTTATGACTGCAAAGGAAAATGGGAACCCGGTCATATATGTAAACATAAAGAAGGCAAAGAGAAAAATTTGTGCTTTAAGTGCAAAGACCCATGGGGCCCAGGTCATGTTTGTGATCGAAGGGATCTTAGGAGAAAAGGCTTATGCTACCAATGTAAGGAAAGTTGGGAACTAGGACACATGTGTGGGGAAAAGAGCTAAGCTCATGGGTTTGAGGCAACACTCCAAGAAACAGGAGAAGAGGTGAACCCGTGTAAAAAGGCAAAGGTTGATGAAAATGATGAAGAGGGTGGAACCCTAGCTTGCATTTCAAAAGCATCCAAACATTGTCCTTTTAGGATTCGAGGAGTAATTAAAGGAAAAAAGGTAACAGCCCTAGTAGATAGTGGAGCTACTCACAATTTTATTGATGAAAATTTAGTTAAAAAATTAGGACTAGAAACGGAAGATTTTCAAGGATTCAATGTAACCTTGGCTGATGGATCCACCACCCCTAGCAGGAAGATCTCCCAACTTGACATTACCTTGGGAAGACACCCGGTTAAAGAAAAATTCTACATTGTGGATATGGGGGATACAGACGTAATTTTGGGCACCCCATGGATGCATTCCTTGGGTCGTTTTATCTTTGACCTCCCAAAGTTAGAGATATGCTTTGTACATGAAGGGAAGAAGGTTACTTTACATGGACTATCCGATGGATCCCCTAGGGTAATCTCATCAAAGAAAATGGAAAAAACCCTTAGACATGACCAAGTTGAATGGGTGGCTCAATGTTTAATTCTGGATAAAACCACTCCCAATGGAAAGACAATCCACATAGACATACAAAAAATCCTAAAGAGGCATAAAAAAGTCTTTAGTTACATCCCACTTGGTCTTCCTCCAAAAAGGGGCTTTGAACATTCTATTGAATTAGAAGAAGGAACAAAACCAGTTGTTACCACTCCCTACCACCATCCCCATAAATATAAGGAAGTGATGCAGAGGTAAAACGCAACGGGAGCTTACAAATGGGAAGGAGGAGTCACTAACACAACCAGCATGTTAAAATCCTATCGGCTTATCATCATCATCATATTTCTTGCTAACACCGACAGCATCATCATATTTCGAAGAGGCATGAAATATCCTTCTGCTGACTACTGTTCACTTCCTTATTGCCTGTCGGCGAGAGATGGTTCATCGGCCAAGGGGAAAGGTCTTACCCCCGATGACTAATGTCACCCCGATGAATATATCGGTCCTATACCGATCGGCCAGACTTGGCTTATCGGCCGGACTCCAACACTCTGTCCCGATGACCGATATCACCCCGATATCTCTTTTCATTGGTCAGTTTGCCTATTGGCAACACTTCTTCTATCAGCCAAGCTGAAAAAGGTCTCCCCGACGCTATTACTCCTGCCGATGCCGAAACACTTAACGTTAGCAGGATAAATCTGCATCGGGTGATATTCGTAATATCCTGATGACGATGATGTCACATGCACCTGATGATGATGTCACCCGGACATAAGACTCTTAGATCCTCCGCAGCATGATAATAAAATGTCGGGTGATATTATACATATCCTGATGATGACCTTTAAGATCCTAATGACGACTTTTAAGAACCTCCTGTCCTTAGCCAAAAAAATGATTTTTCCTCCCGCATACGATAGCGACATGCGGATGATGGGTACACATGAAAGATGATCCTGATGACGATATACACACTGAGTATATATCCAACTTATATCATCCTGATGCACTTGAAACATACAATCTTCATCAACTTCACAACCTGATCCGGATAGCGATATACTCACAGATGTCGATACGATTCACTCCGACTGGAAAAGCACATGCAGATCCCTGTATATCCGTCAGCTGCATGCAAACTCACAGAACGGCACAATTTCACAAAGAAAACATGATGATCAGGCCGGATCACCTTCAGATCAAAACTTAACAGTTTATCTTCCTAAACCTAGCACATGAGGATGCTAGGTTGATTCATAGCATGCTACCAACTGATCTCTCAAACAATGAAATGCAGAAAACTAAAATGCAAACTAAACTATCATACATGACCATTCCACCGATTCACAGAATCAACCGGTGGAAGGGTTGAAAGAATCCATTAACCTGTAATCAGAACAGAAATCAAAACATAAACCGCTGATAAACCAGATAATGCAATTGATGAGATCTTATTTAGATGAAACACAAATGTCCTGTTTCTACAACAATGTTTCACAATGTTTGGACTAATCTCTGGATTTCACTCAAACACCAGTACAACATAACACAACTACTACTCTCCTTGATCATGATTTCAATCCCTAACTGATCTGAGTTATTTATAGCAATATCCTACGAGTACTACCAACTTGATTCCTAGCGGCTGGGAGCTTCCAAGCGGCTGGGAGAGGACAGCTCATACTACCTGATAACGAACTCTAACTACCTGCACACTCTCCTAGGCTGATCTAATACATATGCATTGGTCCAATGGACCTTATTACATTATGAAGTCAAACATGCTAAAAATAGACTAATGTCCAGACATGCGAACAATGAACTTATGTTCTGCCTTGTAGGGGTGCTCCTGCACCATACTCCCCAGAAGAAGAAATCTCAAGTCCACTTGAGATGAAAGTATAAAGATCTGCACCATGTTTCTGGATCTGCTCTTTAGTCATCCATACTGCTTCAGAATTAGGTTTTCCCTTCCAAGAGACTAGATACTCCAAGTACTGTTTGTTCCGGGTCTGTTTGACCACTCTGGTGTCCAAAACCTTCTACAACTGTGGAGGATCATGCGTGGGAATGTTATCATTGATTGTATCCTGTAGGAGTTCCTGATCTGCATCTAGATAAGACTTGTATGGAGTTAAATCACATACATTGAATACAGGGGACAAACCAAGATCAGGTGGGAGTTGTATCTCATAAGCATTCTGTCCATGCTTGTGCAAAATCTGACATGGTCCAACTTTTCTCTGCATGAGTTTAGTATATTTTCCCTTAGGAAGTCTGTCCTTCTTCAAATGAACCCATACCAAATCTCCAACATCAAACTGTACATCCTTCTTCTTTTTATCAGCATATTCCTTATACTTCAAGGTGGTTTGCTGTAGTTGGGTCTTGACTTGATCATGAACCTCTTTTATGGCTTCTACAAAAGCTTCACCTTCTGCACTAATAGGGTCTACTATAGGTAGATCTCTCAATTCCAAAATTCCTCTTGGATGCATACCATAAACTATCTGGAAAGGTGATTTCCCTGTGCTCCTATTGACAGTATCATTATAGGAAAATTCAGCCTGAGATAGAATATTATCCCACTTTTCTCCATGTTGTTTTGTCAAACATCTAAGCAAATTTCCTAAGGAACGGTTCACTACTTCAGTCTGCCCATCCGTTTGAGGATGATATGCAGAGGAAAAAGACAAATTTGTTCCAAGTTTCTTCCAAAGAGTTCTCCAGAAGTGACCAATAAACTTCACATCCCTATCTGACACTATGCTCAATGGCAATCCATGGATTCTGACAATCTCCCTGAAAAACAAATCTGCAATGTATGAAGCATCAGCAGTGGTTTTGCATGGCAAGAAATGTGCCATTTTGCTGAATCTGTCCACTACAACAAAAACACTGTCAAACCCTTTCCTTGTCCTTGGTAAACCCAAGACAAAATCCATACTTATGCTTTCCCATGGTCTGGAAGGAATGGGTAAGGGCTGATATAAACCTGCATTAGTCGACCTGCCTTTAGCTTTCTGACATATCACACATGTCTCCACAAATTTTCTGACATCTGATTGTAACTTAGGCCAAAAGTAATGTCTTCGGACAAGATCAAGAGTCTTATCTAGACCAAAATGACCTGCCATAGCTCCACAATGTTTCTCCTTAATGATGTTTAACCTCATAGAACACCTTGGAATACATAACTGTCCACCTTTGAACAATAATCCATCCTGAATCAAAAATTCAGAGAATTCAGCATGATATTTCTCTCCAAAAGAAGTACATACATGATATATCTCCCCAAAATCTTCATCAGTTTCATACATGGTCTTTAGTGAATCAATGCCAACACTTTCTAACTGAATCTAGTTGACTGTTAGAACTCTCCTGCTCAAAGCATCTACAACTTTATTCTTGACTCCTTTCTTATGCTTCAATGTAAAAGTAAAAGCTTGTAAGGTTTCTACCCATTTGATGTGTCTGTGGTTCAGCTTTTCTTGGCTGTTTATGAAACTCAGAGCCTGGTTATCTGTGAATACTATGAATTCCTTTGGCATCAAGTAATGCCTCCATTTCTTGAGTGACTGGACTAAAGCATACATTTCCAAATCATATGAGGAATACCTCTTTTTAGCATCATTGAGCTTCTCACTGAAAAATGCAATAGGTCTACCTTCTTGGCTGAGTACTGCTCCAATGGCCATGTGACTGGTATCACATTCTACCTGAAAGATTTTGTTAAAGTCTGGAAGTGCAAGGACTGGCTGCTATGCCACCTTCTTCTTCAATGTTTCAAAAGAATCATCTGCTCTTTGAGTCCAAACAAATCTGCACTTCTGTCCTCCTTTGATGGTATCCAGCATGGGTGCACAAATATGACTAAACCCTCTTATAAACTTCCTGTAGAAGGTTGCTAACCCATGGAAACTTCTGACATCATTCATAGTCTGTGGGGTTGGCCAAGACAATATGGCACTTACCTTCTCCTTATCCATTTGTAACTTTCCTTGTGAAATGACAAAACCCAAATATGTGATCTCCTCTTGCATGAACAAACACTTGTCTAAATTTATCATCAGCTGCTCTTCATGTAACCTCTTAAGAACCAAATCTATATGTCTGAGATGTTCTTCTTTTGTGTTGCTGAAAATCAGAATGTCATCTAGATATACTATGACAAACTTACCAATGAACTCTTTCAAAACCTCATTCATCAACCTCATAAAAGTACTAGGTGCATTAGATAAACCAAAAGGCATAACCTTCCACTCATATAACCCTTCATTAGTTTTGAATGTTGTTTTCCATTCATCTCCTGGTCTAATCCTGATCTGATGATATCCACTCTTCAAATCTATTTTTGTAAAATACTTAGCACCTCCTAAACAGTCAAGTAAATCCTCTATCCTAGGGATTGGAAACCTATACCTGATTGTGATCTTGTTAATAGCTCTGGAATCTGTACAAAGCCTCCAAGTACCTTCCTTCTTTGGTGCTAGTACAGCTGGTACTGCACATGGACTTAAACTTTTCCCAATCAGACCTGAATCCAATAATTCTTCAATTTGTCTGGCTACTTCTGCATTCTGTTCTGGAGTTAGCTTATAGGCTGCTTTGTTTGGAAGTGTTGACCCTGGAATTAAGTCTATGCAGTGACTGATATCCCTGACAGGTGGTAGGGATCTTGGCATTCCTTCTGAGATGATACCTTTGTACTTATCCAATAGCTCTTGGATAGCTGGGTCTATGAACCTTTGCTTTTTCTCTTCCTTGACTTCTTACTGCTGTTCTTTATTCACCCTCATACATGGGATTAGGGCATATGCAACTGCACCTTCTACTGCTACTTCTTTCATGAACTGTTTACCTTCCATCAGCATTACCTTCACCTCTTTTCCTTTAGATTTCTCCTCTTTCTCTGTTAATGGTAGTAACGTTATAACCTTACCATCTTTATTGATTTTATAGGTATTTCTAATACCTTCATGTTGTGCCTTCAAATCATACTGCCATGGTCTACCAAACAAAAGATTGCAAACATCCATCGTGGTAATGTCAAACAACAACTTATCCTTATATGCTCCAATCTGAAATTCTACCCAAGCCTGCTCTTCTACAGTTGTCTGCTGACCTTGGGTAAGCCATGAGACTTTATATGGGGATGGGTGAGGCAATCTCCTAAGCTTAAGCTTTGTCACCATTTCTTCAGACACAAAATTTTCAGTAGAACCAGAATCAATCAAAACTTTACATGCCTTACCTCCTGCTTTGCAAATAGTCCTGAAAAGAGACTTTCTTTGAGGGGATTCTTTGTCAGGTACCTTCATGGTAGTCACTGTTCTTCTCATCATTAGAGACTCTCCACTTTCTGGGTATCCATAATTATCAGGAGTATTCACACTCTGAAAAGAAGTAGAGCCTGTTATACTTTGATTATCAGGTTCTGGGATCAGATTTGTTCTCCTTTCTCCTGTTGAGCTTGTGGCCTTTTCTGGACATCTGCTGGCTATATGGCCTTCTTTGTTACAGTTATAACATCTGATGGATCCTCTGCCCTGGGATCTTCCTCTGAAAGGTCTTCTACCTCTGAAGTTTCCTTGCTGACTATAATTTTCCCTCTGGTTCTGACTATTGTTTCCTTTACTATTGTCATGACTGGATTCTCCTTGATATCCATGTCCATGTCCTCTACCTCTAAAAGGACCTCTTCCACCCCTTTGTTGTCTTCCTCTTCCTCTATTGTGTTGTTCTTGTTTTCTCTTTAACTTCTCTTCCACTTTCAATGCCAACTGAAAGCATTTCTGAACTGTATCTAGATTATGCAGACTTAAATCTTCCTGAATATTGAACCTCAATCCATTAAGGTATCTAGCTACCTTCTCTTCTTCACTTTCCTTTACCTTTGTTTTCATACAAAGTTTCATGAATTCTTCTGTATATGAGCTGACATCTAGCTCCTTCTGCTTCAGGTTTTGCTTCCTCTTGTGTAATTGGATACTGTAATCCAATGGGACATAAGCTTCCTTTACTAATGCCATCATTTTCTTCCATGTAGTGACTCTACGCTTTCCTTCCTATACTCTATCATCTTGGATGAAATTCCACCATGTTAAGGCAGCTTCTTTCATTTTTGACTGGGCTATTTTCACCCTCTGTTGTTCTAGTATCTCCTCTGTTTCAAAGAAATTGTTTAAGGAGTCTATCCACTCCATCACTGAATCAGGTTCCATCTTTCCTGTAAACACTGGCAAATCCAGTTTCACATCCATGGTTCTCCTCTCCATGGCCTTGAGGGCGTTCAACAGTGGTCTCTGGTCTGCAGGAACGACCTCCTCGTTCCAACTAGGGATCTCTTCTTCTTCCCTGTCTTCTTCTCTACCAGAACCTACTCTGTTCCTCAACTTCTCTAACTCATCCTTCAATTCCTGATTCTGAGCCTTCACGGCCTTGCTCTCTGCAATCTGTTTCTTTACCAGAACTGCCAACTCAACGTTGGTCATCCTTGCCGGAATCTCCGATGTTCCTTCGTCACCTGACATCCTGCTATATCCTTATCTTTTCCAGAAGATCCTTCCTTTGCTCTGATACCACTATGATGCAGAGGTAAAATGCAACGGGAGCTTACAAATGGGAAGGAGGAGTCACTAACACAACCAGCATGTTAAAATCCTATCGGCTTATCATCATCATCATATTTCTTGCTAACACCGATAGCATCATCATATTTCGAAGAGGCATGAAATATCCTTCTGCTGACTACTGTTCACTTCCTTATCGCCTATCGGCGAGAGATGGTTCATCGGCCAAGGGGAAAGGTCTTACCCCCGATGACTAATGTCACCCCGATGAATATATCGGTCCTATACCGATCAGCCAGACTTGGCTTATCGGCCGGACTCCAACACTCTGTCCTGATGTCTGATATCACCCCGATATCTCTTTTCATCAGTCAGTTTGCCTATCGGCAACACTTCTTCTATCGGCCAAGCTGAAAAAGGTCTCCCCGACGCTATTACTCCTACCGATGCTGAAACACTTAATGTCAGCAGGATAAATCTGCATCAGGTGATATTCGCAATATCCTGATGATGATGACGTCACATGCACCTGATGATGATGTCACCCGGACATAAGACTCTTAGATCCTCCGTAGCATGATAATAAAATGTCAGGTGATATTATACATATCCTGATGATGACCTTTAAGATCCTGATGATGACTTTTAAGAACCTCCTGTCCTTAGCCAAAAAAATGATTTTTCCTCCCGCATACGATAGCGACAGGCGGATGATGGGTACACACAAAAGATGATCCTGATGACGATATACACACTGAGTATATATCCAACTTATATCATCCTGATGCACTTGAAACATACAATCTTCGTCAGCTTCACAACCCAATCCGGATAGCGATATACTCACAGATGTCGATACGATTCACTCTGACTGGAAAAGCACATGCAGATCCCTGTATATCCGTCAGCTGCATGCAAACTCACAGAACCGCACAATTTCACAAAGAAAACATGATGATCGGGCCGGATCACCTTCAGATCAAAACTTAACAGTTTATCTTCCTAAACCTAGCACATGAGGATGCTAGGTTGATTCATAGCATGCTACCAACTGATCTCTCAAACAATGAAATGCAGAAAACTAAAATGCAAACTAAACTATCATACATGACCATTCCACCGATTCACAGAATCAACCGGTGGAAGGGTTGAAAGAATCCATTAACCTGTAATCAGAATAGAAATCAAAACATAAACCACTGATAAACCAGATAATGCAATTGATGAGATCTTATTTAGATGAAACACAAATGTCTTGTTTCTACAACAATGTTTCACAATGTCTGGACTGATCTCTGGATTTCACTCAAACACCAGTACAACATAACACAACTACTACTCTCCTTGATCATGATTTCAAACCCTAACTGATCTGAGTTATTTATAGCAATATCCTATGAGTACTACCAACTTGATTCCCAGCGGCTGGGAGCTTCCAAGCGGCTGGGAGAGGACAGCTCATACTACCTGATAATGAACTCTAACTGCCTGCACACTCTCCTAGGCTGATCTAATACATATGCATTGGTCCAATGGACCTTATTACATTATGAAGTCAAACATGCTAAAAATAGACTAATGTCCAGACATGCGAACAATGAACTTATGTTCTGCCTTGTAGGGGTGCTCCTGCACCAGGAAGAAATTGAGAAAACCATCAAGGAACTATTAGAGATGGGGCACATTCAACCCAGTTCTAGTCCCTTTGCCTCATCTATTGTACTCTCAAAGAAAAAAGATGGTACTCTACAGATGTGTATCGACTATAGGGCATTAAACAAAAGAACGCTAAAGAATAGATACCCTATTCCC
The DNA here is from genome assembly GCA_027924645.1 of Cunninghamia lanceolata. Taxonomy (NCBI): domain Eukaryota; kingdom Viridiplantae; phylum Streptophyta; class Pinopsida; order Cupressales; family Cupressaceae; genus Cunninghamia; species Cunninghamia lanceolata. Next base: position 16,659,222 of record BSBN01000757.1, read on the forward strand.
AGAGTTGATGAACTTATTGACAAACTCCACGGAGTAGTCTATTTCTCAAAAATTGACCTAAGATCAGGCTACCACCAGATTAGATTAAGGGAGGAGGATATACCAAAAATAGCTTTTAGATGCCACTATGGGCATTTCAAATTTCTTGTCCTACCTTTCGGGTTAACTAATGCACCTGCTACTTTCCAATCCTACATGAACCATATTTTCAGAAAACAACTAAGGAAGTTCTTATTGGTTTTCTTCGATGAAATACTAATATATAGTCGAACTTGGGAAGAACATTTGAGACATATAGATGAAGTGCTAAGCATACTCAAGCAGCATTCTTTATTTGCCAAGTTGCCCAAATGTGAGTTTGGCATGGAGGAAATTTTATACTTGGGACATAAAATTAGTGCTCAAGGGGTAAGAGTCGATGAGGAAAAAATTGAGGCAATCCGAAGCTGGCCAAAGCCCAAGACCTTAACTCACCTTAGAGGGTTCCTAGGACTATGCAGCTATTATAGAAGATTTGTAAAAGGATTTTCAAAACTAACTGCACCACTTACTGATCTAACAAAAAAGGGAGCATTCTCTTGGAATGAGAGGGCACAAGCAGCATTTGAGAAATTAAAGGAAGTAATGAGTACCTATCCCGTGTTGGCCATACCTGATTTCAATTCACCCTTTGAATTATATTATGATGCTTCAGGAGAAGGAATTGGGGCAGTATTGATGCAAGGCAAACACCCCATAGCTTTTGAAAGTAGGAAACTCAAAGATATAGAAAAAACATACTCAATTTATGACAAAGAAATGCTAGCCATTATGCATGCTCTTGCAAAATTTAGACAATACCTAATCTGCGGGAGGTTTATCGTCTAAACGGACCATAACAGCCTAAGATTCTTCTTAAACCAAAAAGATTTAAATGACAGGCAACAAAAATGGGTGAGTAAGCTACAAGCATACGATTTTGACATTGAATATATGAAGGGTAAAAATAATGTAGTAGCCGATGCCCTATCACGAAGGCCCCACCTTGGTTCAATAACTGCAATATCCACAGAATGGAAAACCACTCTAATTACTGAATATGCAAAAGACAAATTTTCAAGCGACCTAATAGAAGGGATAGTACAAGATGAGAAATATCGAATCATGGATGACATAATTCTATACAAGGATAGAATTTACATCACTCCGGAATCACGATTAAAGAAGGAAATTTTGAAAACTTATCACGATAATCCATTATCCACACACCAGGGGTTCTTCAAAACTTACAAACAAATCAGGGAAAGGTTCACATGGAAGGGACTCAAGGGAGATGTATTGAAACATACTAATGAGTGTATGATATGCCAAAGAAATAAAGAAGAACATACATTCCCTGTAGGACTACTTCAACCCCTACCTATTCCAAACCAAAAGTGGGAGAGCATCTCTATGGATTTTATAACAGGACTGCCTAAAGTACAAGGCAAAGATTGCATTTATGTGGTGGCAGATCGTCTCACCAAATATGCACACTTTATGGCCCTATCCACAGACTTTAGAGCTCCTCAGGTAGCCGAAATATTCTTTAAGGAAGTTTTTAGATTACATGGCCTCCCTCGAAATATTGTAAGCGATCGAGACAGCCGTTTCCTTAGCATATTTTGGAAAGAGTTGTTCAGATTAGCAGGGATGGAATTAAACCCAAGTACCAGTTATCACTCGCAAATAGACGGACAAACAGAAATCATCAACAAATAGTTGGAAGGATATCTAAGAAATTATGTCACAGGGCAACAAGGCAGATGGATTAAATGGTTACACTTGGGAGAATATTGTTACAATACCACACACCATATGTCTATAGGGATGAGCCCTTTTCGAGCATTATATGGGTACAAGGCCACATCCTTTGGTGATTTGATTCGAATAGAGAGTCATGTACCCGGGCCCAAGGATTTCATACAGCAGAATGTGGACATCATGAATTCACTTAAGGATAACCTACACCAAGCCCAAAATCAGCAAAAGATATATGCCGATAGGAAGAGAACCAAACGTACGTTTGAAATAGGAGACATGGTCTTTTTGAGACTACAACCATATAAACAGCCATCTATCAAAGTAAACGGAGCCGAGAAACTTAAACCCTGGTTTTATGGGCCATACAAAATATTGAGGAAGATATGAGAGGTGGCATATGAATTAGAACTTCCCACAAATAGCAAAATTCACAACGTGTTTCATGTATCACGGCTCAAAAGGGTGTTGGGGCAACACATCACTCCATGTCTCAAATTACCACCATTAGATGATGAAGGCAAACTGATCTTGGAACCCGAAATTATAGTTAATGTGTGAGAAAAAAGATTGAGAAACAAGACTATCGAAGAGTACCTTGTCAAGTGGAAAGGACTACCCACTGAGGATTCAACATGGGAAGGGCCCGAGATATTTGATCACCCTAATTTAAAGTTGCTTGAGGACAAGCAAATTTAGGAGGGGAGGACTGTCATGTCCTGATGCAAATTCAATTCTAAGAGCAGCAATTAGCAATCATTACAATGTATTAGTGAATGAAGAAAAAATCCATAAAAGACAAAGAAGATAAGACAAAAATTAGCAAAAGACAAATATGTTGTTTAGACAGCAATCGACATTTCTTATAAGGTGATTAGTGGATAAGAAAAAACCCACTAGAAGACAAATTACAGAAAAAGACAAAAGCAGTGATCTGCTACAGGACAAATATTGTTAAGGCAGCGATTAGTTTCATGAAGGAGTATGATCTTTTGGAAGGGACGTCATCCTATGTAGAGTCACAATTATCCACCAAACACACGTCATTTGAGAAGGTATAAGAGTGAGGTTTTTTAATCACTTGAAGACATCATCCATTCCTCAACAGCAGTAATATCAGTAAGGAGAAAAAGATACAGACTACAGCAAACTCTACAAAAGCACTACCACCAGCAAAACAGTGGTATGTTCTTCATGTAATACTTATAATAGATTATGTAGGATAAACAAGTTGCTTATTGTATGAACATAATAGTTGCAAAGAATTCAATATAACAATTATAAATTCTTGCCAAATATGATACAGAATTTGTGTTATTGATTTATTATATGGAAATAATAATATAATGTTAACTGATATTAATAAACCACCAAGATGAGGATATGGAGGACCTATTGGGGGGAAACGGCGTTGGGATCATCCTCTAAAGTACGCCACCCCATGGTGGATGGCTGAGGCCTACCACATGTGGGCCAAGGGGGCAAGAGAGGCTACCCTTGGGCTTAGAAGGACTGATTTCTGGGACACCCTACTGTAGCTGCATCCCCAATCCTCCATCATGGGAATTCATTGAATCATAAGAGGAAACAAAATGGTTTTGGTAGGGGTACGGTGATAGGACGCCTCACTAGGTACACCACCCCATATGGATGGCAAGAGGCCACATGGGGCCAAGAGGGGTGAAGCACTCGCTCTTGGGTCTAGGGTAGAGGGTTTCTTGGGCACCCTATCAAACCATTTTGCTCCGGGAAGAGATGAATTGAGAACCTAAAAGACTTCAATATATATTTGACATGATATGTGTTTCTTATTGTAAATGTTACTAATCTGATTGTAGGTCTTAAACAGGTAGCTGTATCACTCAATTTATTTTCCTTGTTCACTTATTTATTTTAGTGAGAAGCATAATATAATACTATCTTTGTAAATATCCTCTAACCATGTCTTGCAGGAACTCAATCAAGTTATAAATCTTCCCAAACACAAGGTTGAGTAATTGAAATTGATATATTAGGACAGATTTGGGGCTTTTCAAATTTGGGGACATTACAAAATGAAACAAAATAAATAAATAAATAAAATTGGTAATTAAATAAATCAATATAATAGAGGAGTAAATACGAGTCAATATCGAAATGGACTGAGAGAACTAACTAAGGAACATATTATTTTTAATTAAAATACAACGTTGAATATTAACCCAGCGTAAAACAATGAATGTCATCTAAACAAAGATAGTAAGTCCAGCATAGAGAATTCATACGTGTGTGTAATATTCCATTAACAATAGTTTTGTTGATTCCTTAAATGTACACAACCGAGCACTCTTATGCGTGTGAGGGGGTTTCTAGGGAAGCATGGGAAAAATTTTGATAGTTCATATCATGACCACATGGTGCATGTGGACATGACACGTGTGATGCGTGTTGTGACCACATGGAAAATGTGGGCATGACATTTGGTATCAGAGCCTGGTTTCAACATTGGGAGCTCTAGGGTTTGCGTGTTGTTTGGACCGACATGGAGTGGGTTGAGCATGGTTTGACCCTTGTCCTAGTACATGTAGCTACGAGAGAGTGAGGTTGTGGTTTGTTGACTAATCTTCACCTTGGAGGAATACCCATCCTCTTGTTTTGTCATCGTGATGGCCTAGTCACATGATTATCGAAGTCTTCTGCTTGTGTTTTGTGGTGATTATGATCCTCTTGGCCGATTGTCCTCTCGAGTCAGTTGGTTTAGGTTGTGAGAGTTGCGTTGGACCCTTCCTTGCCCTTGTGTATTTTTGTGGAGAGTAGTGACATCTTAATGCCCATTTGATTTATTCTTGCCTTGTGAACTTGACGTATGTTTATCATAAGGTTGAATGGCATAATCTCTTGAATCCCTAACCCTTGTTATCATTAGAAATTGGCATTGTTTCCTTTGGATTGATAACTTGAAAAGATTGCATGAAGTGTATCTTGCTTTAAATTTTATGAGTGTAATTTGTTACGTGTGTGATTTCATTAGATTACCTTGTAAAAATACTAAGAAAGAAAGAGGTGAAAATTAGTTTTATGCATGGCAAATTGTTAAGAATTAACATATGTCCTTAAATTGTTCAATGAGGAATTTGTGTGCTTGGTGACCCTTTTTGGTAAAGTACTTCTACAAAATAAAAATTTTGCATTTTATAACTTCGTTTTCGTGTGTTCATTTGATATCATGTTATGCATACCTTGTATGGAAAAGATGTTTAGGATTCATATAGTAGAATAGTAAAATTAGAGAATCTTGCTATTAGATTTTTCTTGTGATATGCCTCTACATTATGAACCTTGTGTTAGATAAATGTGTGGTCGTTTCGTAGTGCATATGTAGTGTTATATGGGTTATCATTAACTCTATGATATGTGATGTGTTGTGAGTCACCATCTTGTGAGTTGAAATAATGTTGTTTGGGTTTGATTATGATCTATCAAGCATAGCTAGTAAATTAGTGTACTTACTTGAGGGTGTTGCCTTATCTCTAAATGTGAAGTCATGGTTGGATTCCAATTTGAGTTTATCTTTGAGTAAATTTCTTAGAGAACCTTTATGGTAATTATTATGTGACTTTGGGTATGAACATTGTCTTTATTCACTAAGTAATGAACCACAAAGGAAAATTGTGTATGTGCTACCTCGTGAGTGTGAATACTTGTTATGAGCATGTTTGCTATGTGTTGTGATTATCCCGTACATGCTTAGTGTACTCATGAGCTTGTGATACTGGGTATCCATCCATGGGTTGAATGTATAACTACAAGTATGATGGACTCATGCTTGGGTGGTTGCTTGTATGTACACCCTGTAAGGTCCAATCTTGGAGTCGGAGACCTTCCATGTGTGGAGTTAGTAGTGGAGAGGAAGAACTTAGGAAGCTATGACGATGTGTTGTGGCATGGGTTTGGGATTACCCAACCAACCATACCTTCCTATGCCAGAGTACCCCCTACTTCTCCTTAGTAAATGGACCTTTGAGAGGCCCATAGTGCTTTCCTATTATGCTCTGTTTCCTTGATGGTACTAATGACATCTGACATGGGATTTTGGTTATGTTTTGGTATGGGCATGTGATTTGCTTGAGGCCATGCTACTTGTGCAGGTTTATTCTTACCTTGGTATCTTATTTGAGTGGATGTGTAGTATCCTAGAGACATTTACATTCTAATGATGACGTGTACCTTTGAGAAGGGCACGATGTACTATATTGATGATGTGTTACCTTTGAGAAGGGCACGATTCCACGTAAGAGTATGTGAAGGCGTATTGATAATACTTACCTACATGATGTTATTGTATTGGTTGTGTTTGCATAATACATGTAGTGACCATGTTTCCCTCCTTCCTTATTGGTGACTTAATGTTAGTCACATAGTGATGTAATATGCACTTTCTTGGATTGCGATTATTTCTTTCAGTTGTTTGGTGATTTTTTTGTATCTTGGTTGTGTGGACCAGCCATGTTATTTTATCTTGTCTAAAAGCAGCTTAGCCACAACCTTTGATTCTTTCTTTTGTTGTGTGACTCCTATGGTTATGTTGTTTTAATGTTGAAATTGCGTGCATTTATTCATTTATTTATTTATTCTATTTTGGGTTTTGGAGACTTCTCCTTTTGACTGTTCTGGAAATTTGTGTTGGCTAAGCTAGGTTTTTTTTGTTTTTCTAGTGTTGGTCTTGTGTTGTGATGTTCTTCTCGCCATGTCGATGGAGCGACCTCTAGTAGAGTGTATATAAGGAGGCAGACGTGGGAAACTTGATGATGGGGGTAGGTGTGGACTAGTATGGGATGGTCAATATCCACTTACCTTCCTAGTGATCTTGTTCTTATGTTGGCTATCTCTTGGAGGCTAAACCCCTTATACAAACAAGAGGTATTGTGGGAATGTATGGTGAGGCCCCCAGGTGCATGGCCCTGAGACCATCATTCCACCTGGTTCTTGGATCCTTGGTTACTTGGCACTGGTTATTGGTTACTTCATTCTATGATGAGACTATGACATCCCCCTAAACCTTTATGTGAGCCTTGTGAAGTTAATTCTTGTAATGTGGATGAATGAAATATATGTTTGGATGTAAGATCTGTATTTGATGTAATTGCATATGAATTGGTATTTTCTCTATAAACCTATAATGTGATGTGTGAAGATTCTCTATACATGTGTATAGAAGATTGATGATCTTGAGATTAGATGTACTGAATTTCAACCCATAGAGTGTATTTTGTGAAAGGAATTACACCTTTATAACATTTAGTTACCATGTTTTATTTTCTTGAGAAGAGTTCTTTATTGCATATGTTATTTTCTGTACTTACCTTGTCTAGTGCAAAGAAGTTTAGGAAAATGCTTCCAACCTCCTCTTGATGACTTCAGGGAGTAAGTCATTTCCTAGGGGGTAGTATGTAAGGCCCGCCCTTGTTCGACTGGTGTGTATCCTATTATTCACCTAGCTCTAGATTAAAATGATAAAATGATTGATTATTATATAATATGGTTGCCAGATGGATATAGGTAGTGATTGGTTATACATCCTCATTAATATGTTAAATTTACTTCGGCTATGATATGTATATGTGGAATTAACTTTGAGATTGAGTGTGCAGGTATTTCTAACAAAACCACAGACACTGGAGATCATTCCACACCTTATGTTGTAATCCCTTGTGAAGCCGATCTAGTTCCATGAGGAACCGAGATCAACTTTGTGTTTGATTTAATGTTGTAATGTTGTCTTGCATGAGGTTAAAGGGATTAGGTGTACCCTCTTGTAAAATTGAATTATGATATGTCTTTCATTTTTGAATTTTAAATTTTTGATACCCTTTACTTGTGCTTTAACTTGACCCTGGGTGTCCTAACTAGGTTAAAATTGACCCTAGGTTATACCCCATGGGTCTAGGGACCCTTTTGACTAGGATAACCTTTGGTTAACCTCCGTATGGTCACCAATAATGGAGGAGTTTGTCTTCTTGTTCCCTCACTTTTGGTGAGAGTCCCCATGAAGTGGTGTGGTCCTTCATGAGTGGGGTTATTTTTTAATCCCACTTGAGATAGTGGAAAATGAGTGGGGTTATTTTTTTATCACACTTGAGATAGTGGAAAATGAGTGGGCTTATTTTTTAATCCCACTTGAGATAGTGGAAAATGAGTGGGGTTATTTTTTAATTGCACTTGAGATAGTGGAAAAGGAGTGGGGTATTTTTTTAATCCCACTTGGGATAGTGGAAAATGAGTGGGGTTATTTTTTAATCCCACTTGAGATAGTGGAAAATGAGTGGGGTTATTTTTTAATCCCACTTGGGATAGTGGAAAAGAGTTATAAAAGGGAGAAATCCTAGAGTAGAAGGGGAGGAGTTTTTTCTTTGGAGGAAGGAAATTGGAGAGGAGACTAAGTGTGGAGCTCTTCAACAACTACTTCCATAATAGGGCTTGTTAAGGTTAGTATGCAAGGCCCTTATCATTGTATTTTCTATTGTTTGCTTGATGAATGTTTGTTATGCATATGTTGTTTATGTTGTATTTCTATTATTGTGGGAAATTTATTGGGTATTGAGAGAGCTTCTTCCACTTGGGAAAAATGCTCATCAAGTATGGGGTAGGGGAGGAGTGATCCTCCTCGAGTTCATTCTTGTTTTGAGAAGTTAAAAGCCTTGAGGGCATTTGTGTGAATTTGAGAAAATTGGTTATATGGCTTGAGAGCCAAATATGATATTCCTTGGAATCTAATTATTTTGTTTGGCTTGAGGCCATGAGAAAAGTTGTGATAAAATTGTTGTGAAGGGTGGCACTCTAGAGTTGAGTGTGTCCACTCTCCTACCCCTCTTTAAACTCACCTTAGTTGAGCTTACGTGTTGTGAGTATTACCATGGGTGTATGTGTGTATTAGAGTGATATTATTCATTGTTGTGAAGTGGTATTGGACTTTTTTCCTAGGTGTGTGAATGATCTCCATAGCTCAGGGGTGACCCTCTTGCGGGTCTACGGTAGGGAGGAGAGCTAGTTGAGTGGTGTATTTTTTCTCTTGTTTGTTACGTAGGTTTCTCTTGGAGCTTATTGTGAGGATTGGAGGAGTTTTATTGTTTAGGGAAATGTATCTCTTCTTTAATTGTAAAGAGAGCTTGTTTCTTAAAGTTTCATCCTAGTTGAATTTTCTAGACAAGAGATTTTCTCCCTCTAAGTTGTAAAAATTGTAATTGGGAGAAGAGAGTTATTACTCCCTTAATGTGTTGTTAGATATGATTTTATAGTTTATTTCATTTTACCATTGTGGGAAAAGAAAGAAAGAAAATTGTTTGTCTTTAAAAGGACAATAGAATTGTTTACATTTCTTGTATTCCTAATCTGTTAAGTTGAGAGTTAGTTGCTGATTTAAATAGATTTGTATTAATTGAATTCATTTCTTGACTTGTGAAAATGATAAATTTAGAGGAGAGCTTGAAGTTGTAGTTGGTTAATATATACCAAGGAAATGAAACAAAATAAATAAATAAATAAAATTGGTAATTAAATAAATCAATATAATAGAGGAGTAAATACGAGTCAATATCGAAATGGACTAAGAGAACTAACTAAGGAACATATTATTTTTAATTAAAATTCAACATTGAATATTAACTGAGCATAAAATAGTGAATGTCATCTAAACAAAGATAGTAAGTCCAGCATAGAGAATTCACACGTGTGTGTAATATTCCATTAACAACAGTTTTGTTGATGCCTTAAACGTACACAACCGAGCATGCTTACACGTGCGAGGGGGTTTCTAGGGAAGCATGGGAAATTTTTTGACAGTTCGTATCATGACCACATGGAGCATGTGGACATTATACTTGTGATGCGTGTTGTGACCGCATGTGAAATGTGGGCATGACAGGTTAATTCTTTCAGAAGGGAAGGTAAAACTGCAACCCCATCTTTTAAAACACATAATTAAATTTATAGATGTTCTAGTTGGGAAAAAAATAGATTCAAAGATTTTTGGGTTGTCTTAATTATGTTCTTCCTTTTAGAATGGTTTAGCCAAAGACAGGGCAAGAATTCAAGGGTAGTTGAGAGATGGAGCAAAAGAATGGACTGAAGAGCTGACTAAAATAGTTAGAAAAATCAAAGAAAAATGTCAACACCTTCCTACTTTGCATATGCCAAAAGAGGGTTATCCCTTAATTTTATACACTGATGATTCTTACAATGTTTGGAGCATTGTTTTGTTACAACAAATCCCTCTACAAGGAGCTCAAATATGTGGTTATAGATCAAGAACTTTGACTAATACAGAATGCAAGTACACAATTTATGAAAAAGAAATTTTAGCTAGGTTAAAAAAGGGAAATTTTAGCTAGGTTAAGAAGAAACTATATAAGGATCTGGCTCATGGAAGAATTGGAAGATGGTACGTAGATTTCATGAGCTATGATTTTGATATAGAATCGATTCAAGGGGATAATAATCCATTAGAAGATAGTTTAACTAGGGGAATGTCAGCCATTGCGAAATCTACTTCTATGGTTATTGAGTTTATTGACAATTGTCCTGATTATAAAGAACTAGTTCAAAGAGATGGTTCTATCTCAGTCATCCGACAATTACCCCCTGAAATCTTAGGTCCTATTGTTTCAGTTTATTTTTTTTGATAAATGATTAAATGGCCTTAGGACTCTTATTAGTCTGCACTATGATGAAGGAGAATATGATGATGAAAAAGAAGATGAATTTGAAGATCATTTTGGACTCCTGATTGCCCCTATCAAGCTCACAATCACGCATAGATACAGTTTTGATCTTTGCATCACTTCACTATATGCTCATCATTGGCAAAAAGAAGCAAAGATGAATGTCTTAAGGAACATTTGTTGCAAGTATGGGCCTAACTAATGTTGTCATTGATGTCAACATACTCCTGTTGCATTGATGTCAAGGATTGGATGAGTTGTGTGATGAGGATATTGAGAAAATTAGTCCTATCAGAAATAGAAAAGAACAGTGAAGAAAGTGAAGCTCTATGAAGTGAACATCCAAGATAAGATGAAGATCAGAGAATGCACATCAAAGGGTTTGTATATATATATATATGTCTAAAGATGATCCAATCAAGATTTGAGAGGCCCGCATGAAGATTTAAAGTTATGGCCATATGAGTAAAACTAGTTCTGGCAAATGTTCAGAGGTGACAGAGTGACACAAATAGGTACAGTGTGATTCAGAAATGCAATATCTTATTCTGTAGATTTGGTGGAGTGTTTAGGATGCCAATGTGAATTGACAACTCAATTGGTTCATGGTCTAGAGGTCCGTAAGCATTTATTCTAATGTGACAGTAATGAAAAAATGTGTTCTTGAGGTTCTGGATGAAGATGCGAATGATTTAAGTAAGTAGAAGTGGTGTGGATGTTATTGGTGATTCAAGAAAGCTTGTGGGGGTCTCTAGATTGTGTCCAATTCCTGTTGGTGGTCCACATTGACGATTGAGCTCGCAATTGAAGATTTACTCTCAGGTGATGGTTTTCTTCCTAATCATGGCTGACTGAATGTTTCACACATCTTACGGATGATCCTGGAGATGTTCTATGAAGCATGGCATGTTCCTCAAAGAAGATTGAAGTCCCAGATATGTGTGGCTAACAGTGTGGTGATTCGCATAAAGTCTTTTGTAATAAGTCAAGTTGTACTTGTGTAATTACTCTATAATGAAATAAAGTATGTATTGTGCTGACTTTGATGATTATTCCAAAGTCAATGTCTTGTATAAATAAGATTTGTGAAGTCATTTCAAAGTATTCGTGTAGAGATGAGAAGGTGATAGAAAGGAGAAGAGCGAAAAGCAGAGCAGAAGTGTTGAGCTTAAATGGAACTGACTTGAGCTTGGTGAAGATGCTAATCTCCAGTTCAAGTATGTAATATTTATTATTTTGTAGACAGTGTGTCTCTTGTAGGCAGTGGGCCTCTTGTGAATAGTGTGCACAGGTAGTGAGCCCTAACTGGCATGTGCCATTTTGTTCTTCTTATTCTTTTAACATAGAATATAATCTTGGGTTAGTCACCCCTTGGTTTTTCGCTTAACCAAGTTTTCCATGTTAAAATCTTGGTGTCATATGTGTTAATGTGTTTCTACTCTTGAATTATTGCATTGTACTTCCATGATTGAATCATTATTATGTTGCTGAAATACAAGAAGGATTTAAGTGTTTAAAGAAAAGAAAGTTTTGAGACAACTGATTCACCCCTCCCCCCCTCTTAGTTGTCTATCATAAATCAACAACATTAAGTTTGGGTTTATCAATAGCATCACTTTTTCATAGGCAGAAGTGGAAGATCATGCCAATATGTTCAGCCCCATGCTTACCAAAGATATGAAAGAATTTTTGAATAATATCCATGGAAACCTACATTGGGCACTATCACAAGGAATGATTAATCTCTTGTCCAATCCATACCCTTACAGATTTCCCAAAGTAGAATTTTATCCTCTCTGTATTGATTCATTTTCAAAAGTTGTTATTCAAGATCTAAAACCAACACTCAGACCAGCTAGGATAGCAGTAAGAACAAACATTGATTGGACATACCCTGATGAGATTTTTTGAATAGAATATGCTTTCAGACATCATCCCAATGACTAGAGAGATGCTTACCGACCACTTCCAACAAACATGTTTCCAAAAAATACTCCTTTTGACTAGCACATGGGTTTGTCTATGCCGTGATGTCAGCCAAATTATGATCTGACAACAGGATGCAACCCTGTCATAAAAGCAAGATCCCCATATCTACTTTTGGGTGTAAAGTAGGTCATCCTTGCTTATGGTGTGTCCAAAGCAATTATATTTTCCTACTATTGTTGATACTTATAGACAAGACTACTTAACAATTGTCCACTTCAATAGTGCCAGCTAGGTGTTATCTCTGGTTGGTCAAATTTCTAGGATTGTTTAATAAGTTCTGAGGTCTACTAGCTATATATAGAAGCCTCAACCTTATTCTTAGGCATTTAGAGTTGGATTCAAAGTCTAATAGAGTTCTAGGTTAAGTTTTAGGATCACAAGAGTATGCACTTTCTTTGTGCTTAGTGCAATCTGAGTAATCAAAAATTGTGTAGAAATTATGTATAATGTGTTAATCCATATCGGTTATCACATTTATTGATCCATTCCTTCATTGTAATCTTCAATATATATGTAGTACAATTCTTCTACTTAAATTGGTATCAGAGCTAGTTAAAAACCTTAGTTACATATAACCTAGATGAGAAATGTCTTCTTAAGGCCTTGAATGATAACAGAGAATAGTTTAATTCTTCATGTAATTTGAGAGAATACTGTAATTTAACTCCAATCAACCAGCTAAAGGACTTCAGGTAAGTCAGAAATTTTCATAAAAGGTTTTGCAAAAAATTTTGTAAATGTCGTAAATGCAACAAATGTGGTTATGATGATGATAATATGGAGAGATCTTTTCATCCCAAGCACAAAATCCACAAGAAGAGATATAGATTTGGTCCACTACATAAGAATTCTTTCAAGAATAGGAATCCTCCTAAATATTTGTTTAAGAAAAATAAGCATCCAGGAAAAGGGCTAGTAAAATGCTTTATTTGCAAAGGTCTTCACTATGCCACAAATTGCCCTAAGAAGTTAAATCCTAGAAGAAAGGTGTATGCTTTATTTCAAGAACAAGATGCATATAATAATTGGGAGATTGTAGATACTTTTGATGCTTTTGCTCAATTTTTTGATAATCAATTTTTTGAACTAGTTGAAATTTTGCTTGAGCATTTCTCCATGGGAAAAGTTAAGTCTTAGAGACTTTGTGAATCAACCTTTGATGAGGATAGTAGTTTAGATTCTTTTGGTTCATCAAGATCAAGTTCACCCTTTCCAGTCAAAAAAGTTCTTCTGTAAGCTATAAGGGATCTTAATTTAAAGATTGATATGACTAAAGCCAAACAAGCTTATAGAATGGTAGGGACAAAAGAAGAAAGGTCTGTTGTTAAAAAGCAACTCAAAGATATTAAGGCATGGGAAGAAGAACATGATTCTCTTCAGAAGCAACTTAGAGGGTCTAAACCCTCTACATCCCATGGCTATAAAAATCCTAAGTGGAAGAAAAAACTAGCCTCTCCTCATCCCTCTTCTCCACCTTATTATAAGAAACTATCTTCCAAACTAGCTTGATGTTGTCTGTTCCAAACTGGATTACCTCACTGAAGAGATTCAAAATCTCACCTGGTAATCTTATCAACAGAAAATCAAAATTACTACTCACTTCTGTAGTAGGGGAGATTCATGAAATCTTGTTCAAAGATGACAACAAAGATGATGCATCTACTAGTAGCATCTCTAACCCTGACTTTAGAGAGCCAACAAATATGCTATATCTTGTTGAAAGATGTACATATATTCAAAATAATTTCTATTTTCCTAGCCATAAGTAGATTCCTATGGATGCCTTTGTAGATTTCGGCTCCTCTAGGAGTTTCACCAAGACTAATGCAATTCCTCCAGAATTCTAGAAACCTAAGCTAGAACTCCCAAAAGGCTATGCAATCAATGGAGAAGAGATACAGATGGGCATATACATGCAAGATGTTACTATTGAGATTCAGGGAAAAAAAATTGTTACTGATTTCATTAAGTATAATTCTTTGCAAGGTGATGTTTTATTAGGATTTTTGTTCCTAACCAAATACCAACATTTTATACTAAGAACTCATGAAATTTCTATTAGCCATAAAGATGGTCCAATAAAAATTCCTTCTTTAAAGGTAGTCAATTACAAATTTGACAGAAAGACTAATAAATCAACTAGGAAAGAGAATGCCAATCTTTAGGTTCAAAAATCACCATTGCTGCTAAAACTAGTTAAAGCTAAATTTGAGCAAGATTATTGCAGTATGAATCCTTTGCATTTCTATTCAAAGGAACACGAAGAATGTGAGATCAAGATCAAGCTAGAATGCCAGTCTATAATCCCATTTGAGCCAACATATTTGATGAGTCCTATAGAAGTTAAAGAGATGGATGAGCATTTGGAAGAATTGCTTTAGGGACATTTTATTAGAGAAAGCAAGAGCCCTTTTAGTTGTCCATCATTCTTGGTAAATAAGTGAGAAGAAAGAGAAAGATGTATGAAAAGATTTTGCATCAACTATAAACCTCTTAATGATATAATTCTTCCACTCAATTATCCAATCCCATCTAGCACTGACTTGATTATGAGAGCAGCCTCTAAGAAGATATTTTCAAAATTTGATTGCAAGTTAGGTTTTTGGCAAGTCAAGTTAAAAGAAGAAGACATGTATAAAACTTCCTTTTATGTCCCTCAAGGACTTTATGAATGGAATGTGATGCCATTTGGTTTAAAAACTACTCCTACTTATTTTTAGAGAAGAATGGATAAGGCTCTTAGAACACTAAAAGTTTTTTGTGTAGTGTAAATAGATTACATTATTGTTTTTTTCTAAAGATTCTTCATAACATTTAGAACATTTGCAGTATTTTTATAATGCAATAAAAGAACATGGAATATGCCTGTCATCTAAGAAAATGATAATTAGCCAAGAGGAAATTGATTTCCTTAGGTTAGTTCTTTTAGAAGGGAAGTTAAAACTGCAACCCCATATTTTAAAACACATAAATGAATTTCCTAATGTTCTAGTTGGGAAAAAATAGATTCAAAGATTTTTGGATTGTCTTAATTATGTTTCTCCCTTTTATAATGGTTTGGCCAAATACAGGGCAAGAATTCAAGGGTAGAAGACTATTTGATTGATAGGAACAAGACTGATATATATATATATATATACACACACACACACATACATATACATGTATACACACACACACACACATATTGTATATGCCTAAAAATGACATGACGCAATCTAAATAAATATTCTTAATATTTATTTAAGTCTAATTCCTCTATCAATAAATAAATAAATAAATAAATTTACTTCTTCTAAAGTCAAAATTAAATAAAATCCTTTATTTAATTTATTTCTTTCAAACAATTAAATAATTTCTAATTATTTAATTAAGTCGCTCATTCCTCCGAATTTAAATAAATCATTTAAATTTATTTAAATCCTCTCAATCTCTAAAAATAAAATATAATTAAATATTTTATTTATTTTTCTTTCATGTACAAACAATTAAATAAATTTATTTATTTAATTTGCTTTCTCATCTTCTAATTCCTCAATTAAATAAATTTATTTATTTAATTTGCTTTCTTATCTTCTAATTCCTCAAGAAAATCATATAAATCTTCTAAAATAAATCGTCTTCTTCATGCACACAAAATTAAATAATTTATTATTTAATTTTTCTCAAATCATGCAAATCACAAGTTGAGTTAATTGATTTAAAACAATCTTGTTTTTATCAACAACTCTTAAACTAGAATAAATCACTCTAATTTTGTGAAAGAAAATATTCCTTGTCATGCAAGAGCAAAAGCTAAGTTAACTGATTTAAAGCCACCTTGTTTTTATCAACAAACTCTTAAATTAGAAAAATATATTCTAATTTATGAAATCAAAGCTCGTCCTCATCAAGAAAGCAGTTAACTCAAACAAAGCAACTTTTTTAATGACACATGTCTTCTTTCTATTCGCGCACATTCTCTCAAGTCTTCTATACCATTGATCTTCTTATTCTTTCTACACTATTGATCTTCTCTCTCATAAAATCTATAAATATAACCCTATTCTTCCATTTCTATAATCCAAGCTTTTCATATCGTTACTCTATAGAGTTATCAGTGCACCATATCATTCCATATCAATCTATAGCTTGTGATCATCCTCCGTTGTATTTGAAGTTCATCTTCACTGCAAGAAGTATCCTAGCCATTTCTCCATTACCATCTTGAAGAACAAAGCATGGAAGTGTGCTTTCTAAGGGCTACATTCATCACCAAAGATCGATCAAGAATAGGCAAACAATGGAAGTCATGGGATAACATGGTTGTAAGGTTTTCTCTTTCATTTTAAGCTTTTGTTATCTGCATGTTCTATTGCGTTATTGGGTTTTTATATTCATTTTAATATTATCCAATTTTCCCCATAACATTTATGGCACCCACCATGTAATTTTATGTATTTTGCAAATTTTTGTAGTAAAAATTTGTGTTTTTCTAAATCCCATCGTCAAGTTTTGCAAGGATCTATCAAAAGGTGACCTCCTGGGCTGAAACTGACATCACCAACATGCTCAGAAGGGTCGAAAACCTTAGAATCACCTGTTAATTAACAAAAAATAGAGACTGAAAAAAATCTCTGTGATTTTTTTAGGGTGCATCCTTTTATCCAGCGGTCCAAAGGGTGCTTCCGTAGGGTGGATCGCTTTATCCAGCGGTTCGAAGGGTGTTTTCACGTCCTTTTATCCAACTGTCTAAAGAGATTTTTCACAAGGTGCATTATTTTATCCAGCAGTCTGAAGAGTGCTTCTGCAGGGTGCATCCTTTTATCCAGTGGTCCAAAGGGTGCTTCCATAGGGTGCTTCCACATCCTTTTATCCAACTGTTCGAAGAGCTTTTTCATAGGGTGCATCCTTTTATCCAGCAGTCCGAAGGGTGCTCCTGCAGGGTGCATCATTTTATCCAGTGATCTGAAGGGTGCTTTCGCGTCCTTTTATCTAGTGGTCTGAAGGGTACTTCTGTACGGTGCATCATTTTATCCAACAATCCTCCATCCTGCCTTCTTCTACATGCCATAAGGGTGGTATTTTTTTCTTTTTGCCATAACAAGAGCATACGAACTCGTAATCATGCAAATAAACACTCGTTGGAAAGGTAATTCTTTAAACTTCACAATGGAGTAGGTTTGATCAAGTGATTTTATCATTTTATCAGCAATTTTTATAGTCAAAGTTCAGATATCTTTCAAAGCCTAAATCTAGTTTTTTTCTTGGAAACTAATGATTTATCTATGCAGCTTGACTTAAATGCTTGTCAAAGAAAGGAGAAAAGAAACTTATGATATATCTTCTATAGGTTCAAGTTGTTAAAGAACAATAATTTATCACTAAATTAGGCACACTTTTGTTTTGAGCTTTAAAATAAATCTTTGTGTGTTTAATTAGGCAAACATTTCATTTAGACTTAAAAAAGAACCATTTCTATCTTGTTATCACTTCAAAGTTAATAATTGGTGTGTGTGCCCAAGTAGTGTAATGCATATAGTCTTTTTCTTTTTAAATAGCCATTGTTTAGTAGCCCAACATCCTTTTATTTGTTGGTGCAAAAGGTGGGACCTTTAAAGCCACCCCGATTCATGTGATTCTTACTAGAGGTAGCATGGACAATCCTAAGGTTCAGTGGGGGTACGAGCCTTGGGAAACTCAAATCTTGGTATGCATGAGAAGTGTGTGCTATGGAGAGGAGCCGGTGCTACCAAGATCCTAAAGTTATCTGCTTTGAATATGCATAGCTAGGGGATCCGACAAATACTATCTTTACTAGCCTAGGATTGTAATTGTTTTTGTGTCCAAAAAGAATCCAAAATTTTCAAAAAAATTCAAAAAACTTAAAATCATTCTATGTGTTTGCTATGTCTTTTTGCTAAAAATTGATAAAATCAGATCAAAAGACCAACCTGCAAATGAAAAAAACCAAAAAAACTGCAAAACATGTCAAAAAGTTTACAAAAGCATTCAGAAAACCAGAGCTGTGCATATACATTTTGAAGTTGCACATATATCTCAACCTACTGCACATTTGTACTGACTTCCTATGCTTTTACTACCTATTTCTGTGCATTTATTCTCTTCTAGAACTGCACATCTACTTTGACCTATAGCACATTTACCTTCTAAAACCATGCATTTGTAGTTGCACATCTATCACAGTAAGCTTTTCCAGTCTTGTGTCAATTTTTGTAGAGATGGCAAACCAATTAGAATATATTGCTCAAATACTCCAATATCTACAATTACAAATAAACTTAGGTCCCTCGCCCCATGATTGTATAACAATTGCTCAACAAATCCAAGTCTTACAACAAGAAATGGCAATCTTGCAAGCTGAATGTACTAGTACAAGCTACACCTCACACCAAAATCATTCCTTCTTTTCCCATCTTAATGATACTATTGACAAGGCAAGCACCACCTCAAGTTGGAAGTCATATACCACCTGGTCTACTAGTCCTCCTTCGCTATCTTCTAAGGCACATATCCCAAAGCATACCAGTTCTACACCAACACTGCCATCTAGTTCCTCAAACTCTAAATGGACAACCAAAAAAGAATCAGATGAGTGGTGGGAAAAATGTTTTCCAAAATTATATAGCAAAAGAAAAGCTATGGAGAAAGCCAAATCCACTCATCTGTTGCCTCATTCATCTACCCATACACCTACAAAGGATGTGATCCAAGGACTACCAGTGGAGAGTCAACCATGTCCCCAAAATCTAGTCCTTGACCTTACTAAAGATTCTTCCAATATCATGTCAAATCCTACAACCCCTTCATGTGATCCTCAACCCCTTGAGCTTATAGAAGAGTCTCCTACCATGAACCCAAGTCAAAAGCTATCCACTTTCAATCAAACAACCCAAGAGTTATGTCAAGAGCACACCTTAGAGCATGTGGAAACATTAAGCCCTAGTCTAAGTCAAGATCAAATCACTTTCATGCAACCTATCCATAACATGTATCCTTTCCATGATCAAGATAATATCCATAATAATGAACCTCTCATGAGCCACTTGATCCTATCCATCTCCCAACAACTATACATGAGCAAGAGATCCAATTCCAACCCATGCATAACCTTTATCTTTTCTATGATCAAGATACTAACTTTGATTAAGAAGCTATCCATTAGCAACTTGATCCTATGCGTGAGAAGGAAATCCAAATCCAACCCATCCATAACCTTTATCTGTTCTATGATCAAGATAATCCCTATGAAGAAGATGTCCTTGAACAACTTGATCCCATACCCATCCGTGAGCAAGAAACCTCCATTACTTCTATCCCTCTTCCATCTAATCCCATCCATGATCCAACAACTTCTGCTTCCTCTGATTAGACACTTGCCTCCCAAGTTCACATGAATGATCAACCCAATAACTTAGATCCTAAAGAGCATAATTATGATCAAGATTCTAGTGATCCTTCACCATCCATTATTGACCAAGCTACAAATCCGTTATCCTATATCCTTGGTCCCACTACCTTCATGCATGAATGTTCTTCCTTAGAACACCAACAACCATAATCCTTTATCTCACCTTCTCCATCAAATAACAAGCTTGCTGCTAGTGTTCCAACTATACATAATCCCACTATTGACCACATTCTCCAACATATGAACTATCAAGGTAAAGGCTTAGGCCTTCATGAACAAGGTATTTTGGAACCTATCCATGTCAAAGTTCCTCCGCCTTCATACGGCCTTGGATACATACCCCAAGATGAGCAATCCAAAGTTGTTGGTACTTCCTCCACTCCTAAGTCTACCACTTTCCATCACAAACCCTATCATATCCCTAAAACATATGTCACCATTCCACCTTGATCTTCCTACAATTGTGAAAACCATGTGACCATACACCTTCAACCATCCAATCTACCTTCGCTACTTCCAACTCCTAATACCGCTCCGTGTATTTTACCACCACTTCTTCCAACACCTTATCCATCCATCTATAAATCCTCTAGCAATCCCAATCATGGCCAGCAGATGCACATGTTGTCTAAACAACAAGCTTCCACCAACCCCACTTCCCTCATCCCATGGGAATTCAACAACAAATATTTGGATGCCTCTACCTATAAAGTCAAAAAACCTAAATGTCCCCATGCATGTAGATACAAAAGTGAAGAATCAAAGAAACATCCATTTCAAGCATTGCATACACCCACACACCTCAAAGCAAAACTGAAAAAGGTGTGGATCCCCAAGCATCAAGCAATTACCTCAGAAGCTGCATAAAGGCTACATATACCCAATCCCATACCTTCACAAGAGAATTCTAAAAGCAAAATGGTTTGGGTACCCAAGCAGAAAGCCATCAAGTTAAATGAGGCATCCACCTATCAAGAGTCCCAACCATCCCCTTTCTCCTTTTCCATCCAAAAGTATCAAATCCTTCCATTCCACAGGACAAACAAAAATAAGAAAAATACTACTTGTCTATGTGGGTCCCTAAAGGCCTATATCATTCATCTACCAAGCAAAAATCTCCATTGCTTCTCACACCACCTGCCTATCATAAGCTTTAATGTTTATCACAGTATGTGCAACTGTTGGTCATGGTTCCCTTCCATTCCACAACACTTTCATATAACTCCATCTCCCCTCCTTTCCACTACTATCCTACATATCTTCCTCATCCTATGGTCCATGCTTTTGCATAAACCTTCCTTCCATCTTTGCATAAGTCCTTATGTATTTCGTATCATCATCCACTATCGTACCTTCCATTATCCAATATCTACATTCTCCATCTCACTTTCATGCAATCCCCTACCAACATCTATGAGCACACTAGACATGGTTTGTGTGACAACATCTATCTATTGGGACTATCACCTTTTAGGGAGTTAGATGATTGAGTTTCTCCTTTCCATATCCACCAATCCTATCGACATATTCAAAAATAAAAATAAAAAAAAGTAAAGAAAAATCCCTTCGTCCAATGGTGAAAATCTCGCAAATAGGCACCTTGGATAAGTACCATGATGAAAACCTGGCAAATAGGCGTCATGTGTAAGTTGATCTTCTATGTAACCTACACTTAGGGGCACCTTGTCTCATCAACCTATCACTTTTCTCCTATCATTTCCTCCCATACCATTTCCTATCCTATCCTCCTATCCTTATCCATTACTTATCTATCTTGTCGAATCCATTCATCCTAATCTTCCCTTCCTCTATTTGTTGATCTTGATAAAGATTGGGGGCATAATGTTAACACATGTTTTGAATGTCTCTTGACATACCTTTTCCCTCTAAACCATGCAAAACCTTCATTATCCTATCATCCCCCTATCATCATAAGCATTGTCTTGAAAAATCCTAAGTATTCTACCTACAATGGGGCATGTTATTCCTATGTGATATAGTCCTTGGTGATCACATCCTTGCCCTCTTCCACATACATTCCTTCTATCTACTACTGCCCATCCTCATACCTACTCATTCCATACCATATCACCCTTCCACCTAACTATCCATGGTGTTCCCTTTTCATTGGTATCTGTCACTTAGGATATCTAAAAAATCCTAGGAGCATCAAAATTGTTAGCATCTATCATCACTATCTTATCCTTCTGAACTACATTACCTCTGCATCCTCATGTAGGCAAGGCCATTATCAATGTGCCCCTAAGACTTCCCATCCATCCTGTATCTTGTCGTCTATCCTCTAGTCCATCCACATGGTCCAAGTCCCTGAACTACATTGCCTCTGCGTCATCACGTAGGCAAGGCCATTGTCAATGTGGCCCCAAGGCTCTTACACTCTACTGCCCATCCATTCCATATCTTGTCGTATGTCCTTCTGTCTATCCGCGTCTGCACCATTTCACTAGATAAACACGCATGTGCAAGAAAACCCACTTCCAAAACAAAAATCTTGACACAAAAACATCAACCTATCCAAAACAAAATGAACAAGGATCAAAACACATCAAAATGATTTTATCTATACTATGGCAAGAAAGCACATCTAATGCAAGAATGTTTTGTGGAAGGGTTAAGTTAGAGAGTCTTGATTTTCATTATTATGTCTTTCTATGCTACTCAAGGATGCCAAAAGCTAGAGATGCTATGATGGGGGCATAATCATTTTTCTTTGTCTGTTATTTGTGGCTTAAACTTTAGTAATGTGACGACTTTTATCTAACGACATGATCAACAAAAGATCATCGAATACTTCTGAGGTCTAAACATGAAAAGGGGCAATCGTTATTTGTTTAAATGCAAGAAGTACCCAGGTCATCTATATTCAATTTTAACTAGATGCTTGTATCAACTTGCAATATCAAAATCCATGTAAGTAATACTTAGGTCATCTCGATTCAATTATACCTTGATGCTTGTATTTTCTTACAACATTTTAAAAGCCCAATGATGAAATAAGCACTTCAAAATACTTGCAATATCAAGAGGACAAATATCCATATCCATAACATATCCAATTGCATTCCATATCCATATCCATAATGTATCCAAGTGCATTTCATATCCATATCTATATCCAATTACATTCCATATCCCATGCAATAAGAAATCCTACAGAGTATCAATAAAAGCTTGTCAGTCCTTCAATCAAATTTCTTTTATGAACCAAATTTCTATCTATCATTGTATCTTTCATCAATTCTTCTAGTCAATTCATCCAATCATTCATCTAATTCATCAAAATAATCCAATGAATCTGAGCAATGATCCAAATGCAAGTCCATCCTTAATCCATACCGATCGAGTATATCAATCTTGTCAAATCATCTAGTCACAATCAATCGTCTTGATCCTAAGCTTGACTTAAACCAAGTCAATCAATCATAGTAATTGTCTTATACAGATTGCCACACTCTCAAAACCAGACTAGGTGTCTTATACGAGGTGTTTCATTTCTAAGACCAGACACCTTCATTGTGTTGCTCTAGGGATCTATCATTCCCCACCATGACAACACTGTCATATATCCATATCGATTAATCTTTGGTTTACTACCTGACAGGGGCAATATCTTGTTTGTTCTTGTATCATTTGTGCATACTTTCTTACTTGCTTGTGTGTGTTATCATTTTATCTTATATTTTGTATCATTCGCCTCTTTTTTCAACCCATTTTCTTCACCCCAACCTATTCTTCCAACCTTCTTCATCATGAGATTGTCCATCTCGCACCTCAAAACTCTATCCTCATCCAATCTCCCAAGGGGGCATCCTCATCCTATCTATCCATTGCCATATTTTTCTTCTATCTATACCTTAGCCTCTTTGAAATGATGTTACTCGACACAAATCTCATCATCTCGAACATCACTTCAAAGAGGGGAAAAATGTATACGCCTAGAAATGATACGACTCAATCTAAATAAATATTCTTAATATTTATTTAAGTCTAATTCCTCTATCAATAAATAAATAAATAAATTTATTTATTCGATTCATATTCCTCTAAGTTAATTAAATATCGAAAATATTTAATTACTTTTTCTAAAGTCAAAATTAAATAAAATCCTTTATTTAATTTATTTCTTCCAATCATTCCTCCAAATTTAAATAAATCATTTAAATTTATTTAAAACCTCTGAATCTCTAAAAATAAAATATAATTAAATATTTTATTTATTCTTCTATCATGCACAAACAATTAAATAAAGGATTTTATTTAATTTGCTTTCTTATCTTCTAATTCCTCAAGAAAATATTCTAAATCTTCTAAAAATAAATCTTCTTCTTCATGCACATAAAATTAAATAATTTACTATTTAATTTCTCTCAAATCATGCAAAACACAAGTTGAGTTAATTGATTTAAAACAATCTTGTTTTTATCAACAAATCTTAAATTAGAATAAATCATTCTAATTTTGTGAAAGCAAATCTTCCTTGTCATGCAGAAGCAAAAACTGATTTAACTGATTTAAAGCTACCTTGCTTTTATCAATAAACTCTTAAATTAGAAAAATATATTCTAATTTATGAAATCAAAGCTCGTCCTCATCAAGAAAGCATTTAACTCAAACAAAGCAACAATTTGAATGACACATGTCTTGTTTCTATTAGCGCACATTCTCTCAAGTCTTCTATACAATTGATCTTCTTATTCCTTCTACACCATTGATCTTCTCTCTCACAAAATCTATAAATACCCTATTCTTCCATTTCTATAATCCAAGCTTTTCATATCATTACTCTCCAGAGTTATCAATGCACCATATCAATCTATAGCTTGTGATCATCCTCCTTTGTATTTGAAGGTTATCTTCACTGCAAGAAGTATCCTAGCCATTTCTCCATCACCATCTTGAAGAACAAAGCAAGGAAGTCTGCTTCCTAATGGCTACATTCATCACCAAAGATTGATCGAGAATAGGCGAACAATGGAAGCCGTGGGATAACATGGTTGTAAGGTTTTCTCTTTCATTTTAAGCTTTTGTTATCTGCATGTTCTATTCTGTTATTCGGTTTTTATATTCATTTTAATATTATCCAATTTTCCCCATAACATATATATATATATATATAAACACATATACATATATATAAATATACACATACATATATATATATACATATACATATACATATACATATACATATACATAAAGATATACATATACATATATATACATATACATATATATATACATATATACATATATATCTATACATATATATCTATACATATGTATATAACAGAGAGAGGAGGAGAGATATCTAGATAGAGAGATAGCATTATAGAGAGGGAAAGATGAAGAGAGACAAAGATATAGAGTTACAGAGGGAGAGGGAGAGAGAGAGAGAGATAGAGAGAGAATGGAGATAGAGAGTGAGGAGAGATAAAGAGAGCGAGAGAGCAAGGGAGATAGAGGGGGAGAGAGAAAGAGAGAAAGGGAGGGGAGAGAGAGACATAGAGGTAGAGGGAGATATATAAAGAAATAGCGAGAGAGATAGAAAGAGGAGGGGGAGAGACATATAGAGATAGTAAGAGATAAATATATAGAGATAGAGGAAGACATAGAAAGATAGAGAAATGGAGACATATAGAGATAGAGAAGGAGAGGGAAAGGGAGAGGGGGAGCAATATAGAGATAGAGAGAGATAGGAGATAGAGAGGGAGGGAGATAGAAAGGGAGAGAGAAAGGGAGGGGAGAGAGAGATAGAGAGGTGGAGGGGAGAGAGAGAGACAAATAAGTAGAGGGAGATATATAAAGAGATAGAGAGAGGTAGAAAGAGATGGAGGAGGGAGAGAGACATATAGAGATAGTGAGAGACAAATATAAAGAGATAGAGGAGGACAGAGAGATAGAGAGATGGAGAATGAGAGAGATAGGTAGAGAGATAGAAAGAGAGGGAGAGAGTTAGAGTGGGAGGGAGAGATATAGATTGGTTTAGAGAGAGGAAGATAGAGGGAGGGAAGGAGGGAGGGAGAGAGGGAGGGAGGGAGAGAGAGGGAGAGGGAGAGAGAGAGATAGATATATAAAGAGGGAGAAATAGAGAGAGGGAAGATAGAGAGATAAAGAGATAGAGGGAAAACTAGATAAGAAATATAGATATAGGGATAAAAAGAGGGAGAGATAGATAGAGAGGGGACGAGAGAGATAGAGATAGAGATAGAGAGAGGATATATAGATAGAGAGGGAGAGGGAGAGAAAGAGGGGAGAGTGAGAGAGGGAGAGAGAGAGAGAGGGAGAGATATATAGACAAGGTATTAAAGATATAAAGAGATAGAGAGAGGGAGAGATAGAGATATAACATTAGAGAGAGGGAAAGATAGAGAGAGATAGAGATATAGAGTTATAGAGAGGGAGACATAGAAAGAGGTAGGGGGAGAGGGATAAATAGAGAGAGATAGAGGGAGACATAGAGAGATGGAGAGGGAGAGGGATATCTTGGGGAGATAGAAAGAGATAGAGATAGAGAGGGAGAGGGAGAGGGAGAAGGAGAGATGGAGGAGAGATAGAAAGTGATAGAGGGAGAGATGGAGAGATAGAGTTAGAGAGAGGGAAACTATAGAATGTGGGGCAGAGAGAGAGTTGAATAATCCTTTACAGAAAGTGTTTCAGACTTTGAAAATCTATACATACTTAAAGCATTTGAAGTGAAAATAAAGGCATTAGAAGGCTAGGTCACCATAGTTATGAACTTTGCCACTAAAGATGAACATACATAGGTAGAAGTAACTAAGAAAAACTCCTAGAGGTTAAAACAAATTTGACTAAAGCAAGAATAGAGTTGGTAGTAGGGAAAAGCTAGATGGTAACTAAGACAACCAGCAAGAATGCATTATCAAAGAAAGTGGAAAACTTGGAAGTATAATAGAGCCATGAAAAGAATAAAACTAGTGTCAAGTCTATTGAAATAGGATCAATAAAGGAAAAGGCCTCTAGCCAAGATTATGAGCCAACAAAGCTAAATAATCAAGTGGACACCTAGGCCTAGACACTCAAGGGCCTAAGCGAAAAAGAGGATGACCTAAAGAATATAATAGAAGAATAAAGGAGGTCAAGAGATTAAAGAACCGAATTAAAGATCTCAAATGGTTAGTCACTTCCCTTGACCACATCAAGGTCTTGTGAAGATCATACTATAAGGCCCAAAATGGAAGCTTGTAAGATGGAAAATGAGATCTAGCCTAAGTGATGCCTTAACCTATGTCAATCCATCCCCACATCACATTGGAACATGAACCAATGAAGACATTGTGCTTGGCTATGGTCCTCAAGGGAGAGACAAGCTATCTAGGTTATGTTCCTTTGTTGCAAAGATGAAAGATTGATAACTAATGAATTGATTAAACTAAGCAACATGAAAACCTAATAGAGGAAATGTACAGACTGCTATTGTGATAGTTATTAGAAAATAAGAGCATAACAGAAAATGATAGACAGAGAGGAACTTGGCACTGGAAGTAGGGATACAATTGGCATGACACTAGTACTAGAGGATACTATCCTTATTGTTTGGGTCTGAACTTTTGTGTGATGATCTCTTTACCTATCTCTCCATCTTCCTATTGTTCTTTGATGTTGGAAATCACCTATCACAATCAATGCACATAAAAGAGGGAAAAATGTTTGTGGCTATATAGGATCTTGCCTCAATCAAACCCCCATTATGGTATTCCTACCTCACAGATAGCCAGATCAATAACAACAAATAGTGTGTGCTCAGAATTGTAAGTGTGTCTAAGATTGTGGTGAGTAGTGACAAAGAAAATCAATAATCAAAACCCCACTCAAGTGTGTTAGAGTGGATTTCTATATGCCTCAATCAATATAATATGATGTTCACCCTAAGAGAGATGTGTTACCCAATGTAGAGAGTGACCAAATCCTGGAGGCAAGAATAAGGCAAAACCATACCAAACCGCGATGAAGAGGTACAAGTTGATCATTAGAACTTTAGTGATCCCAATCATCCTTCAATCATCTTGAAGCTTCAATCAATGTAGGAAGTAGACAAGTACCTAAAAATCAACTACAATAGGGCTTTCCTAAAATGCAGAGCCAATGTTCATTTTGGCAGAGCTTCACTATAGAATTCACATCATGCATCATAATGAAAAACCACTAGTTTAAATATGGAATCATAGGAAAGATTTAGGGCATAGACTAACATGTATTTTGAATTTAGGAGTCATCATAGTGCACTCGTGAAATGTTGAAATCAAGGTTGTATCGTCCAACACAAGGCCAACCTTGAGAGCATGTTTCCATTCCAGAATAAACAAACAAGACACTATCTATGGACACTAGTGTCCAAGTAGAATCTGCTCAAAAAGTGGTCATTGCTTTGGGACTTAACTAGGACCTAAACACCATTCATGATTTTGGCATATATATATGTGATCCTCGGTCAATATGAAGCATATATCTTGAGTTGAGGGTAAGGACAGGGCTAGAAATGATCCTAAAATGGACTAAAGGAGTGGACACTAAAGTGAGTGCCAAATAGAGAGTGAAATTGTCCTTGTGCCATCAAGGAGCACAATTTACGATGCTACATTTAGCCCCTACTTTAGCGAGTGTATGACACTACGTTCATATGCAAGATAAAGCACAAGAAAGAAAACATTGAAAGAATGAAAAAGGATACCCAAAAAGGATATTGTAGAGGATGCAGAGCATTGTCAAGTGAGAGAGTAGAGCCCCCAGTCTAGGAACCTACAAAACCATAGTGTTAGTGATTGCATCCTGCATAACTACTTTTTTAGAAAAAGCTTAATCATCCTGCAAGAAAAAATATGTATTAGTTTGGAAAAATTCTAAGGTGAATACAATAAGTGTTAGCAAGAAATGTAGAGGGATACCAGTCTGGAGATCTAGTCCTTAGACAAGTATTTGTAGTTAGTTTATAATGTGGTTAGGTAACTAGAGATTGACAATAAAACATAAAGAATAATACAATAGATCATCACACATACATCACAATAAGATAACACACATAATTACCCAGTACTAGCAAACTGCATGCATACATACATACATACATATATATTAGCAGCAATCAAATGTATACTTCAATATCCATCCCCTGACATAGTTATATCCATGACTTTTATGGCATTTATTACATTAGAATATATATCTATTCTCCTATCATGCTTACTTACTTACATTCTACTACTCCTATCTTTATATATACTATATCTATTACATCAAGGGATGTGTCTTCTGTCAGCTTCCGGCCTTTGCATATTGTGTTATCTCCTCCAGTCAGCTCTGATCTCTATCAAGTGACCTGCTAACATCATCCCCTCCACAAAATTATGTCTTGTCCTCAAGATATGTAAAGTCAACTACTAGGTAGGATAGTCTTGTAGATTTTCTTGAGCTTAGTCAGACTGGTATCCCACTAAATTTTGGCCTTAGCCGCCATGGTTGTCTGTCCTTCTACTTTCATGTATGTTTCCTCTACTTCCTCTATACTTGTTGGTATCTTTATAGTTTGTGTGGTTTGTTTGGCCTCTGTAAAAATACTGGTTAGGTTAGCCAATCTCAGTTTTACTACCTCCCTTAGCTATTTTATTTGACCCTTTATCTAATCCTTCTATTCCTAGAGTTGTTGATGCTGGTTATGCAATGTCTCCACTTGTGCTCTTATCACTCCTTCCTTATCTTCCAGAGGGTCATAATGTGTTGGCACATTTATGATTTGAAGCTTTAAAGCATCCATATGATCTTTTATTACTTTTTTGGATTGTGGCAATTTTAGGCAAAACTGGTATAGTACATTAGCCTCAGCTATGCTTTACTATTTTTTGGTATGAAAAAGGATAATGACAATGACTAACACATAAACTAGATCAAATCATTTTCCATATAACATTCAAGGACAAGGATGAGTCGAATCATTGCCAAATGAATCAAGACTTAGTTGTTGACCTTGGATTTCTATATGCTATAGATGGATAAGATTTAACTTAGTCTTTTTCTCAAAACCTAGGATAAGAATGCATGAAAACCCTAGTTTTACAATGATTTTGTTATAATAGAGAAAATACAATAGAAACCTAGAAACTAATCACATAGGGATAATCAGGGGGATGATAAAACGTAGCTCTAAAAAAGTAGAGGTGTTAGAGGACCTTAGCAGTACCACCTAGGTCTCGATTGAAAGAATCAGTCGATGACCTATAAACTGAAAGGTTGCTCTATATGTTGTCTTGATGCCAAATCTAAACCCAGAAAAGGTAGAAGGACATGGCTAGTACCACCCAAGTCCTTGGTGAGGGAATACTTTGAAACTATCTTCAGATCCTGAAATCTTGATTTGTACTCAGTCTTCTTGTATCTCTATATTTTCCAGATCTCACTCATGTAACCTGCATACAAGAAGAGAAAAGAGGGTTTAATGGTTATGGTGTTTAGGGACTTTCCTGAGTAGTCAAATCTCAAGATAGCATTCAAGCTTCCCAACACCATTGATTGATAAAGAGTGCATTCCCTCATGGGGGAAAAGGCTAAAAACAACAATAATATGATGACTCAAATGATGATAAACAAACAATGATTTCACCTTTGTGATGAACCCTTAGAATGATGAAGATCCTTCAACTCCTAAGTAAGGATAGATGATAGCCCCACATCTGCAACACACAATGACAATACACACACTAGTACCAAAAGAGCAATGTATTACTAAAAAAACTACTAAAAATTGCTTATAAATGACCAAACATGGTCACGTGACCATTAGTAGTTTATTGCCAGTCATTATAACACGACCAAATTGATGACTAAACCATTTTTAGTCATTTATTGGTTGTTTTGATTGATCAATTTGGTAGTATATTTAGTCATTGGTTGCTATAATTGGTCACTTATTTAGTCATTTTTTATTCACTGATATATTTAGTCATTGATTGTTGTTAACTGGTCACTTATTTAGTCATTTTTATTCACTGATTTTTGTCCATTGGTAATGTATTTAGTCATTAATTTTAATCATCATTTTGATAAATTTGGTAGTATATTTAGTCTTTTTTATTCATTGATTTAACATTGGTCATATATTTAGTCATATTTATTCATTGTTCACTGATTTCTATCAATTGGTAGTATATTTAGTCAATTTAATTATTAATTGACATCAATTAGTAGTATATTTAGTCATTTTGAAGCTTACATTTAGTCATTAGTATATTTAGTAGTATATTTTGAAGATTGCACAATGAAACAACTTTAAGAAGGTAAAAAAATCTTGTTTTATTGATAAAAAATGTTTACAAAGAACATACAAATCTAAAAATAAGTTACAATGCTTTCTCTTTGCTAAAAAACCTTCATGGTTATAATACATAGCTCAAAGAATGAACAAGAAACCAATTTTCTGAGTATCACTTAGCATAGAAGCACAAAGACATTCATAGATGTCTTCTTCACAAATCCATGACTATCCCATGAAGCTCACTATCCTAGTTCAAGATCACACTATCATCTCTATAGAGATCCTATCTCATGCACCCAACTTGCTCTAGTTCATAAGCTACCACTGTGAATTGTTACCTATAGCAATAAACTGTCCATATCTCTGATAGCTAGTATTTTAGCCTTGTTAGGCTACTGTTACCATAAGGCAATTACGATATTGTTAGAATTTGGAAACTGAAACAAGGGATAGGTAATTTGGATCTATTGTATTATTTCTCAGCATTAGAGATCCAATGATAGTGAATGCATATACTTGTAGTTACCAATGTGGAAAAGGCCCTTGAATAGTTTGACATGCATCTATTATAAGCTTCTTGAGAGTCCAAAAATATAGACTATAGCATGATGATTACTATCAATACGAAGACAATCTTAAGACTTCCTTAAACCCTTTGCCTAACTGATAACTCTTCCATAGAAGACAACAAAATGCATCAAATAACTCATGCATCACCTCCTCATTGCCAACATATTCATCATCCATCTCCAACTGCTTCAACATCTAATGGACTAACAAGAGACCAGTATAGTATGCTACAAAAGCAAATGAGAGATGTATAAATATTCACTGTAACAAATAGAAAGAATACTAGAAGAAGATAAGTCATCAATGCATGCACAGTCAAGTATACTAGAAGCCCTAAGATTTTCTCAAAAAGGATAATGTACAAACAACCCTGCTCATTGTGCAACTCCCAGATAGTCACATGAAACTAAAACTTAGAAGAAGATGTAGTTTCAGCATTAGATAAGTCATATAGCTCCTCAAATGCCCTAAAATATATTCCATGGTCATGACTTGAATCTTCCTACAAACAACCATAGCTAACATACCACCTCAACCTGATTAATGTGAGAAAGCAAGTGAATGTGTGTGTGTGTTTGGATTAATGTGAGAAAGCATGCATGCATGTATGTGTGTGTGTCTGTTTGGATTTAAGTGAGAAGCATTCAAATGCATGTGTGTGTTCGTATTTATGTGAGAAAGCATACACGCAATTGGGGAGATTCAGAGAGAGAGAGCTAGTTTGGATTGGTCTTCCCACTTGACACAGTAGCATGAGTTATTGGCTGTTATGGTTTGGTTAGTACTTTTGGCCCTTCAAATCAATGTTCACCAATTGGAAGGGCATCCATATGCACTCACTAACCTTTCTCTCTATACTTACCCATGTAAACAAATATATAAATATTGATGAGATATGCTTACCACTCATGAAGTCTTTCATTCTTAAGTATAGGACCTTTCCATTCCTCAATTTTTGTCTCTGACCTGCGATAATCTACAATGAGAGTTTGAAGCATCTTGGATGTATTAATGGATAGTGAAATGCATACAAAGCATCTAAAGACATTGACTAATTACACAAATAGTGTGATAGATGGATATTATTCACCACTGCATGTGATAGAATTCAAAAAAGTTCCTATTAAACATGAGAAATATTAATAAAAAACAACTTCCATGACTGACAACTATCTATCAAATTAATACAACACAGCTAATTACCCATTGAAGCATCATGCAATAAATTTATAGCGAACTCTTTCAAGGTACCATAGAATTGTGTGTATCTCCTAAAGTTCAATGAACATAAATAATCCATTAATTAAGATGATCAATGCTTCAAAAAGTTGTAATACTAGGGGAAAATGTGTTGGCAAGAGACACTGCTTTGGTATGGACTTGTATGTTGTCATTGATGGCAACAAGGCTTAGAGATCCTATCACCATGATAGGAAGAGATAATTCTAGAAGAGCATATTGGGTTTCAGATCCGGTTGACCGAAAATGGCTAAGTATGGAAAGTATTTTGAGTAGAGGACAGTAAGTCAGATGGTATGTCTCCGTAGATGATGATTGTGTAATAAAGTTCAGATATGATGTTAGAAATTGTTTGGTGGTATCATGCTCCAACGACTAAGTCTTGATTTCCTTCGGAAGTCACTTAGAAGAAATATCTAAGTCCTAGTAAGCAAAGGTATAGCAGGAACAATGAACAAGGTCTAGTACATAGGTCTGCATTCCTCCGTGGATAAGTATTTTGTTATACAGTTGTAGGGTGTTGTAAACACTTGTATGAAGTTTCCTATTCTAGAGTTAGGAGATCTGAACTCCACCAGAAGGTTAGTTGTAAGTTGCAAAGTATCGGTATAGTGTTTGACAGAGTTTGACAGAGAGAGTCTGGGTTCTGAAGGTCCACATTTCTCCACAAGATGATATAATGCCTTACGGTTCTAAGGGTAAGATTGGGAATGTGTAAAGATTCCTTGATATGATTTGGAAAGTGTTTTGAGATCCTCAATAAAAGTTGTAAGAAAACATATGAAGTTGTTAAGTATGTTCTTGAGGAACAGGTTAATTGGTGAGATAAATCATAATGCGAAGAAAGGATATTGTGTGAAAGATCTATGTAAGTAATCGAATGATTAGAGCCAACCTATATGAACACGTTTGGGTGAAGATTTGGGTCCATGTGACACATATTACATAGGATTGAGAGACAAGGTACATCTTTCTATGTACACGTTTCACTTCTTGGATGCTGACTTGATTATGGATTAAACCATGATGCAGATATATAAGAGCAATGATCTTTGGTTGAGTTGGGTGTGTGAATTAGAAGTGTGTGTGTGTGGTGCAAGCATGCAAATAGAAGAGAAAAGTTAGATGAGAACCAACGACGAAGACTTGGGATTCAAAATTTAGTTGCAAAATGACTGTACCCTAGCATAGTAGCAGATGCTTAAGTAGTATTCAGTTATCATGTGTGATCTAAGTGGAAGCAAACTTTCATCAACAAGGTAGTGAGCCTTCAATAAGGTTTAACAACCCTCAAGGTTTAACAACCCTTATTGTAATCTTTCTAGGTTTAGGGTTAAGGCAGTGAGCCTGCTAAATCTAGTTGTACTTCATGGCAGTAAGCCAGCATGTTCTAGGCCCGTGGGGTGACCAAGCCTAAACATCATTTTTGTGAAGATTGCAATATATATATGGGAGCTAATCCTCTTCGTGTTTTTTCCCATTTTAGTTTTTCCGTGTAAAATCTTGGTGTTATGTGTCATGATCTTGTGGATGCTGTTCAGTTGTATATTTTACTTCTATTGGATTATTCTTTTGAAATTGTTAAAAGTAAAAGTGAAAGAAAAGATTTATAGAACACTGATTCACCCCACCTCTCAGTGTTCCTGACAATCAACAATTGGTATCAAAGCAAGGTTCCTTGAATAAGTTTAACTTAAGGAAGATATAGGATAGTATGATCATGGAAGAAAGAAGGTATGGAAATTATGAAAGATATAACCAACTAGAAGCAGCACTTATGGATCTTGAAAATTCTAAAATAGAGGTCAGAGATCTAAAGGAAAATCTGAAACAAGCTAATAAATGCATCTTTAGGTTGAAAGAACAAGTCAAGAAATTCAAAGACAAATACAAAGAAGTCAGTGACCAATTGTTATCAACAAATGAAGCCCTAAATGATTTGGAAGTAGAAGTTATAGAAAGAACAAAAGAAGAAGATGATCTAAATTTGATTGTGAAGAACATATCAGAAGATTGTGCTAAACTTGAAAAAGAAATTATAAGTTTAAAAATAGATCTGGAAAAGGCTAGAAGTTTTGAAGAAAATTTCAAGATAAGTACTGCAAATCTTGATGAAATGATTGCTAGCTAGAGGAATACTAATGACAAACATGGTTTAGGACTTGAGAAAGGAGAAAGTTCAAACTCCAAGAAAATAAGCACTGAGTAAAGGCAAAACAAAGGATACCAGTTCAGAAATTAAAGAAGAAGACCTAGAAGACCTCCAGTTAGACAACCAAATGCTCAAAGGTACCCATCTTTCAATAGTTATTGTATTTCATGCAATAAGTTTGTTCATAATGCTACTTAGTGTAGGAGTAGAGTAAATCAAAAGACTCCATCATTCTCTGGTTAGTGTTTCAATTGTAAGAAATTTGGTCATAGAGCCAATGAATGTAGAAATCAGATCAGGAAAAGTTTCAACAATGGGAGGAATGAACAATCATTCAAAGGTAAATGCTTCACTTGGAATAGAATTGGTCATAGAGATGATGTATACAGAAGTAAAGTGAGTCATAATTCTATTATGTGCAATACATGCTATAAAATGGGACTCAGATCAAATGAATGCATAAGTTTGGTAAGAACTAATTTTTTAAATATCAGGAATAATCAATCATTTAATGGAAAGTATTTTGCATGGAATAGATTTGGACACATGGCTAATCAATGTAGATCAAATTCAATCCATGGAAGGAATCAAGGACAAAAGAATGTGGTATGTTTCAAGTGTAACAAATCTGGACATATTGCAAGGTTTTGTAGCAGAAGCAAGGATGTGAAGAGAGATCGCTATTCTAAAAAAGGGAAAACAAAGAAGAAAAATGAGAAGGGAAAAGGAAAGGTTGATCCAATTGAAACCAAGAAAGAATTAAACAAGGAATGGATCAAGAAAGAAGTAATTAAAGTGAGGGATCAATCCACACCAATATCCCATGTAGATAGTTCCTTTGGGAAGTAAACTGAGAGCTCTGGCTCAAGGGGAGAAGTGTGGAAAATCTAAATCCCCCAGCTAGAAAGTGGGTGCTAGAATTTGGCACAAATGCGTACAATGAAATCTGATGTGACAAAGCTCTTAGAAGATAAACTAGAAGGAAAGGGGTCAATGCGACATATTGCGGAGCAATTCTAATTGACTATGTTCTATAGTGAAGGGTTTGTTGATAACTGAGAGGGGGGGGTGAATCAGTTATCCTAATTATTTCCCTTATTGAACTTTTCTTTTAATTGATGTAGCATAAAATCAAACACAAAAACATTAACCATGAAATAAGAAACACATGACACAGTATTTTTGACGTGGAAACCCTGTTAAGGGAGAAAACCACGGGGTGATTAACCCAAGAATTATTCTCTGTTAGAAGAATAGGAAATTACAAAAATGGCACTTGCCAATTAGGGCTCACTGCCCGAGCACACTGCTCACAAGAGGCCCACTGCCTACAAAAAGACACACTGTCTACAAAGTGATGAGAATCACAGTCTTGAACTGATTGGAAGCATCTGCATATGCTGGAGTTCAGTTCCGGTTAGGCTCAGTACACTGATCTGCTGCACTTCATCTTTCCTCTATTCTTTATTCTGCTATCTTTCACATACCGGATCCTTTTTGCTACCTCTGCTCTTTCTCTGGACTTATTCGCATATCTCTCTACAACACAACACACTTCACAACTAAATCCATCCTCTATATATATCCGCACAAGTAATTTCATCACCTTTCTAGTCGGCATCCGGAACAGTCTAGTTTCTTATAAACTCTCATTCTGTCGGCTGAATCCTTCCTCACCAAGCAATGCGGATCAAGCATATACTTGTAGATATCATTAATCATGTCGGCCAAACATGATTCATGCCTTCACAACCTCTGTCATCAACAGTAACCCATCCGGAAAGCAGTCTGATACTCTGCCAGTCAGTTCTTCCTCTGTTTTCACTGTCTCTCAGGAATCCGGTACTCAACCATTCATATCTTTTTCCTTGTCCATCACCGGAGGCTAAATCCTTGGAATATACCACTCAAGGTAGTCCTCTTGACTTCCCCAAATCCACACTGCACCAAGACACTTCCACTGAGAGGTCCGGACCAATCTGTCGGACCTTGCCACATGCTCTGTTCTTCTTCACCGGACCACAACATTCTTTATTCTGACTTCCGGTAGAGACACATCATGACTTGCGGATATCTGGGATGACCTTTGTTGCCATCAATGACAACAACCATGAATCCATATAGTGTCTCTTGCCAACAATCTCCCCCTTTGGCATTGATGGCAACACTTAGTGAAAAATGACTAAGTGTTTTCACTATGCTCTCCCTTTGCTGATGCTCTGTCTTTATATACAATTTCCGGAACTCCCCCTTAGTTGGATCCCTCATTTTTCACTGCTCCTCATTCCCCCTTTGACATCAATGGCAAAGGGTAGGGTCCGCATATCAAAATTTTCAAAAATTTCTTATACTTAGCCGCATATTTACATACTCACATATATTGAAGAATGTCTGCAAAGGATGTCTGTAATTGAATCATTTCGGTAGCCCAACTTTGCTTCATTCTGTCCAAAATTGAAATGTGACCACTTAACAAAAATGCAAACGCTTCTGCCCGCTTGAGATCTGTCGGATCTTTTGTTTGGGCGGTGATCCTAGCATCACTGATGGCCTCATGCATGGTTTCCAACTTAGGGATTATAATCCTTCTAAGTTCTCCCATCCGGTTGGTGATGTTCTTCCTTTCCTTCTCAAGATTCTTTATTTCGTTCAAGACTGCAATAGTCTGACATTCTTGATTTATTATAGAGGAAGAGAGAGGATCAAAACTTTGAGATAAGCTTTGTAGCTTATCCTGTTCCTCTTTTATTTTCTTGTCAAATGCTGCTGTTGCCTTTGACCAGGATATACAAAATTTATAGATATCACCGCCATCCTTAAGAGCATTCTCTAAGCTCTTTATTCCAATGCTTACAATCTTCCTATCTTTAGAAATTAATTCTAATATCTCTGAAAATCTCTTATCCAAAAATTCCTTCCGGACCTTTTCTTCAGCTGATTTTTCTAGAGAATCAAAATGTGTATCAACACTGCTGACTAAGGTTTTTAGATTACCGGAAGTGGAGGCTGTCGGATCTATTTGGATTGATGGCATGATCTTCACAAGTACTCCGGAGGCAGCCTCTATCAACTCACAGTCTTCCATATGAGACTTCAGGAGCTTTTCATTTGCCTTGGCATTTGCAAATGAAGCTATCTTCATTGTTTGTACCGGAGAGAGAGAGTCAAAATCAAATGGGCCTTTTAGAAGCTCCGGTTCATCAATCTCTAGAGTTTCTTTGCTCAAAAATTGTTGAACAGTTTGTGCAGTGTCTCTTGCCGGAGACAGATGTTTCTTCTCTTCTGCAGTCTTAGAACTGTCAACCTCTTTGTCTTTCACCACTGCTTCCTTCTCCTGTAATTGCTCTTCTTCTTTGGATCCGGAGACTGTAGGGGAAACCGGAGGAGAGATGCTAACTTGTTCATGTGCCACTTCTTCTGGAGCAGAGGGTCCCAAGTCCTCATTTGTCTGTTCAGGGCTCACTTCTTCCGGAACAGAAGATTCCAAATCAGTAGCTGTTTCTGCACCTAAGTCCTCTACAACAGGAAGATTGAACCTTTTGAAGGCCTTCCGGAGGATCTCTTCTATTTCTTGGGCCACTTTGTTAGTCTCACCAAGCATGAGTTGATTCATCCTGGCTTTGCTTCTGAACTCATCTTTGCAGTCCTTGAAGATAATGTTCATTGTCTTGGGATCAATTTGAGGATATAGCTGAATAGCTATCTGCTCCCGGATCTCAAGATCTTTGGCATGAGCATTATTCTTTCTTACTTCCATTTCCTTCTCTAGGCTTTTAGGAATGAGAGATAT
Organism: Cunninghamia lanceolata; assembly: GCA_027924645.1. Lineage (NCBI taxonomy): Eukaryota > Viridiplantae > Streptophyta > Pinopsida > Cupressales > Cupressaceae > Cunninghamia > Cunninghamia lanceolata. The sequence continues at coordinate 16,698,132 of BSBN01000757.1, forward strand.
GATCTTAATGAAAGCCTTATTGTATATGTTCAGATATTTAACTGTGGCTTCCTGCAGAGTCTTTTGGTCTGCCTCACTGAAGTCATCATAGGATTCAGTCATTGGTTGAAGGTTTCCATCCACCGTGACCGACTTGATTATGCTCTCTAGTGACAGAGTGGGCTTTTCAACAGTTACCTCTGCCATTTCATCCTTGTCTTGGCCTGTGGAGGGCTTACCGGATCCTTTCTTCTTCTGTTTCTTTACTTCTCTTACTCCCTCATCTGATTCTGTTTCCTCTTCATCCTTTTGGCTTCCATAAGCCCTTGTGGCTTTTGTCTTGGATCTCTTACCGGATGCCTGGACTTCCAGTTTTGAACTTTTGGTTGAGGGAGGTGCAGATCTCTTTGTTGATCTGGTCCGGGTGGGAGCTCCAACCGGAGCACTTTCTTTGCTTTTCTCTTCTTCCTCGGCCTTCCTCCTCTTTTCCCGGCTGGCATCAAGTGCCTCCTTTGAGATACCTAGGCCTTGAGCAATGTGCTCTACTTCTTTTCTTACCTTTCTTTTAATCTCAGGTTCCCTGAGTTCTACATGTATTTTTACACTCAGCTCCTCAAAGGTTCCAAACCTTTCTGCCTTAGGATCTTTGGGCTGACTTAGCATGTGTTGAACATGCAGCTCCACTATCTGTTCATCAACTTCATACCCCATGGGCATGATCCAGACAGTCCTTGGCTCCACTGCCTCCATTAGGCACTGATCAGTGTCAACCATAAAGCACACTGAGTCCTTGTATTTCTCAATGAGAGACTGGGGAATTCTCTCTCTTGCTTGCATCATGCTCTGAAAGTTTTTGAAGTATCCCCATAGAGCTGAATTTCTCGCTTTTGCATCCCCAAGTCCATGCAAGTAGTCTCTTATCTGGACTGCAACAGGTTTGTCATTCTGCCATACCCATCCACTTGTTCCGGGTAGCTCATTCATGAAATAGAAGAATAGACATACAATAAGAGTACCATACTTAAAGGAATTCTTCTTATCCTTCTTGATTTTCTGTATGTTTTCCATTAATTGGCTTAGTAGTAGTTCGCAGAGATCATATTCTGCATTCTTTCTTAACATTTCATAAGCAGTGTATATTGCAGTTCCGGATACAGAATTCTCCCTGCTGGAGTGATAGATCTTGTATCCTATTATCATTGATGCATATTTGATATCCAGATCCGAAATATCTTCAATGGTCATTGCTCTCTTGTCAAATTTTGATCCGGTGGCCTCAGTTACAATGTTGTTCTTGACAGATTTGAGGATAGGTACTCCTCCGGAAGAGTATAGGCCAGTTACTACTCTAATTGCCTCTTTTGTGATCTTGCAGGGTCTATCTAGCCATAGAAAGTTGTCATGCATCCTGCTCAGTACATACCGGACCCATTCATCCTCTTCAAAGCAGGGGAAATGAATAAATTGCTCAAATTATTTCTTCTGAATATCCTTATACTCTGGTTTAAGCTCAAAAGCATTGTCAATCAGCTGCTTGTGATAGAGGTCTCTTAATTTGAATTCCCCAAATTCCTCAATGTTTGCATGTATGTAAACCCTAATGTCTTCGGTGTGTAAAACTCCGTGAGGAACACTAGAGAAGGCTCCTAGTGGGTCTACCTCCAATGATTTGTAGGGATGTTTCTTGAATGAGGGGCGAGGTCTATCAGAGATCTTAACTATGTTTGGAGTAGCCATTCTTCAAAGATTTGCAGTGAGGTAATGAAAAACGGAGAATACCTTATGCGCCTTCGGTTTGCACGGAATGGTTGGATTGATTTCTTTATGCAATAGCTTCGGCAGGAGATCCTTGGTGTGCTTTGATGACCCTTGTTGTAGAGCTCCACTTTTCGCTTCTTCTCGAGTGTAGAATGAGCAAATGTCCTTTGAGAAATCCCTTAAATTGCTCCGCGAACCCTAATATCTGTCTGCAATAAATGCTTCACCTACATCATTCTGGTTTGCCTTGTCTGGATAGCTTGGAGTATCCCAGATTAGTCCTGATCTGTGGATATCATCCGGATCTTTCAATCATGAATAAATCGAGGTAACATACTACAAGAACATCCCAAACACTCTGTCCAATCCGCAGAACAAGATAGTGCATTTCCGGATCTTTCCGCACCTTTTTGTAATTCTTTATCATACCGGAGCATCTCCCTGAACAGATCTTATTTGATCGATCACAGCTTCTTCATAACTCCATGCGGACCTCTGAAAACTTGACTGAAGTATCTCAAGACTCATATCTACAAACCCTTTGATCCGCATCTTGTGCCACATCCGGCACCACTTGTTTGGCTGGGGGAACAAGATTTTCTTTGAGTCTCCCCCTGAGCCTGAGCTCACTTTTTAATTTCCGGAAGAAATATCAGCACCAGAGTCTGGTGCGGATCCAACCTCTACATTCTCTGAACTTTTCTTCACCCAAATCTTGCTCATCTGATTCCTAACCTCATCCGCATTCATCTTTTGTTTACCCTTGTCTTGATTCTGATTATACACCGGACCTCTTTTGTCCTGATTCTTGTTTCTGCAAACTTTAGCATTATGACCGGACCTATTACAGATTTGGCAAATAACATTTCTTTGCATATTTGACTGATATCCTCTTGATCTGCATTGATTAGCCATATGACCTACTCTATTGCATGTGAAGCATCTACCTTTGAATGATTTGTTTACTTGCATACTTCTGCATTCATGGGATTTGTGTCCATACCTTTTGCAGTTGAAGCATTGTCCGGAGAAGGATGAATTAATCTGATTCATTCTCATTCTGCACTGATTAGCTTTGTGACCAAAGTGGTTGCAGCTGTGGCAGTATCCATTGAAGGATGGATATCTTTGAGCATTTGGCTGTCTTACCGGAGGTCTTCTAGGCCTGCTTCTTGGATTTTCTGATCCAAGATTCTTCTGACCGGATCCGGAGCTTTCTCCTTTCTCATATCCCAAACCATACTTGTCATCTGTCCTCTTTTGACTTCCAAGAAGAACTTCAAGTTGAGCAGAACTTATCTTGAATTTTTCTTTATATTCATTTGCTATTTGAAGGTCTCTTTTGAGAGAGGCAATTTGATCCTCAAGTTTTCCTTCATTATCTTTGGCATCTTCAAGATCAGATTCAAGGTGTCTGATAATCCTGTCCATCTGGTGGCATTCTTCTGATTTTTCTTTAAGAGATTGTCTTAGATTGTCTTCAGCCTTTCTTTTTTCTTCAATCTCTTGAGTAAACTTTATAGTTCCTGATTCCATTTCATGTCTTAACATAATGACTTCTTTTGATAACTTTTCACATAACTTGGTTTGCTCAGTCAATTCCTCATTTGTATTGCTTTCTTCACTTTGTCTTGCCAACTGTTGAAGCAGCTCCTTTCTCTTTTTCATAGAGAGACTTAATTTGTCTTTTAATTCTCTCATGAATTCATCAGCCTGTTTGAGTCTTTCCTTTAATTCACTGACTTCAGAATTTGACTGTTCAAGATCCTCAAGGGCAGTCTTGAGTTGCTCCCTTAAACCATATGCATCCATTTGAAATCCCAGATCTTCCTCAAGCTGTTAGGCTCTATTAGGAGGAACTTAGCTCTGATACCAATTGTTGATAACTGAGAGGGGGGGGTGAATCAGTTATCCTAATTATTTCCCTTATTGAACTTTTCTTTTAATTGATGTAGCATAAAATCAAACACAAAAACATTAACCATGAAATAAGAAACACATGACACAGTATTTTTGACGTGGAAACCCTGTTAAGGGAGAAAACCACGGGGTGATTAACCCAAGAATTATTCTCTGTTAGAAGAATAGGAAATTACAAAAATGGCACTTGCCAATTAGGGCTCACTGCCCGAGCACACTGCTCACAAGAGGCCCACTGCCTACAAAAAGACACACTGTCTACAAAGTGATGAGAATCACAGTCTTGAACTGATTGGAAGCATCTGCATATGCTGGAGTTCAGTTCCGGTTAGGCTCAGTACACTGATCTGCTGCACTTCATCTTTCCTCTGTTCTTTATTCTGCTATCTTTCACATACCGGATCCTTTTTGCTACCTCTGCTCTTTCTCTGGACTTATTCGCATATCTCTCTACAACACAACACACTTCACAACTAAATCCATCCTCTATATATATCCGCACAAGTAATTTCATCACCTTTCTAGTCGGCATCCGGAACAGTCTAGTTTCTTATAAACTCTCATTCTGTCGGCTGAATCCTTCCTCACCAAGCAATGCGGATCAAGCATATACTTGTAGATATCATTAATCATGTCAGCCAAACATGATTCATGCCTTCACAACCTCTGTCATCAACAGTAACCCATCCGGAAAGCAGTCTGATACTCTGCCAGTCAGTTCTTCCTCTGTTTTCACTGTCTCTCAGGAATCCGGTACTCAACCATTCATATCTTTTTCCTTGTCCATCACCGGAGGCTAAATCCTTGGAATATACCACTCAAGGTAGTCCTCTTGACTTCCCCAAATCCGTACTGCACCAAGACACTTCCACTGAGAGGTCCGGACCAATCTGTCGGACCTTGCCACATGCTCTGTTCTTCTTCACCGGACCACAACATTCTTTATTCTGACTTCCGGTAGAGACACATCATGACTTGCGGATATGTGGGATGACCTTTGTTGCCATCAATGACAACAACCATGAATCCATATAGTGTCTCTTGCCAACAGGGTTTTTGTAGCTTTTTGGGAATTAGCATTTAATGACAACTAGGTTAGGCCATGCAGAGAATAAAAGGAAATTGTTTAGTTTCAAAATCACTTTACACTTAGAGCTATCAGAAATTTAGAGAGATCGAAGATAAACTTGAACGGTGACAACCAAGATTTGAAGTATTCAAAGAAAGGAAACCCTAACTCAGCAAAGTATTTCCGTCGAAACCCTAATTGTGAATCTATTGAATTCTTGCTATGGCAACTCCACAAATTGTAGATATTATTGAATGCCCTTGCCCCAAGTTTAAGAAACAATTCTTCAAATTTTTGAAAAATGATTTGTTAGGGACATTCTCAATTACTCCAAATGGGGTCATGCATATGGAAGATATCAGGGCATATATTCATACCAATTTAGAAGAATATGATCATATGAAGTTAGGCAAACTGTATTTGGATGAACTGACCACTGCAGATATTGTGCTGAAAGATGATTACAAAGTGTTAGGAGAAAAGAAATTTGACACCTGGTTAGACTTTCCCACAATTCTGATTGATGCATGGGTCAAGCTTATTTTAAGTCAAATTCATGATGAATCTTTATGGCTTAATAAACCCTATTTGATAACTAAATAAGCCATTAAAGGAATAACTAGTATGAGCTCCTTCGGAAGGGTTCCAGGCATAAAGAAGATGAAGAACAATGTGGTAATGCAACTAACAAGAGCCAAATTTGAGAAAAATGGCCTTATAGTGAATGATATTAGGGATCCAGCTATCAGATTGGCATCAATGATTATTAGATACAAAATATACTTCTCCAACAAGGAAAATTCTATGTCTACATCAGCAATATACATAGCGTATGACATGATCAAAAATAATATGGATTATGATCTTTGTGAATTGCTCTGAAATGAACTTATGGAGAACTTGAAATGGGAAAAAGAAACTAATCATCCTTTCAAATATGAAACATTGATTACATGTTTACTCTTTTACTTTCTAAAAGAGCTACTTGGTCTAGGAAATGTTATCTAGCTCGATCACATTCTTGTAGCTGCTCAAATAAGAAATCATTTATAGAGTTTGTGTAATACAGATATGCAAAATGAAATCACATGGAAATATTTTAGAGATTTTCAAAAGAACATGGTAAGAAGGTTCTAGATACTTGAAAAGGTAGTGATAAAGTATGAAAACAGCATTGTATTCATGGTGAATAAAGATAAATGCTTTATGGAAGCTGTGGAACCAAGAATTCTATGGGTCCATCGCACTAGGTTATGAAGTTGCAGAAGATGTTTTAACTGAATTAGCTAATACGCTACTAAGTAAACCTATTGATTGCAAAGAAGACAGATTCAGGATGTTCTCAGAATTATCTTCTAGAATGTTGATGGAACCTGAGCAGTCAGAGAAACCATCAGATGAACAATCAAGCAAGATAGAAACCAAATTAGGAGGATCAAAGTTCACAAGTACTCTTGTAGAATGGGCATCAAACACTCCAGAAAGGAAAGAAGAGAGACCAAAATCTAGTGTTAGAAAAAGAATGACAATCTCATCCATTACAAAAGCCACAATTGAAGGAGAGAAGAAAAAGAAAGTCTCACCTTGTGAAGAAAAGGTGACAAGAGACACTGCTGCATCAGAAAAAGAAGTGCTAAAGAAAAAAAAACAAGATTGGGTTGAACTAAAATTTCTACAAGGCCAAAGAAATTTGGACAAAATGTCTCTGGCACAGAAACTTAAGTGGGTTTCAATTGTTCAAGCAAAGGCTCAAGAAGAGTTGTTGAAATCACTTATTGAGGATAGTAAACTGATTGATGAAGCATCTGAGATTTTGGAAAAGCTACTACCTACCTACAAAAGGGATTCATCCATGACCTCAACAAGTCATTTGAGAGGGTTAATAAGCTCCGTAAGTAATCAGTTTGAATCCTCTGAGAAATTTGTAGAAACAAAGGTAAGACAAGAGTTTGATGAGAAATGATGGGAAGTCTTGAAAATAATGATAGCAAATGACAAAACTTCATTAAATAATACAATAGTAAACATTCAAAAAGCTATGAAAGATGCTGGAGATTTATACAAGTTTTATATATCCTAGCCTAAAATTGCTCAAAAGATTGAAGAAAAGATCAAAGATTTGGAACAAAAATTGTTGGATATCTCTAAAAACTTTGATCCGGAAGAAGAGTCAGTAATAAAGAAAGAAACATAGGTCATTAATATTCACAATGACTTGACCAACTTAATACATAAAAAATATCAAATAAAAATCAGAATGGGACAACTCAGAAGACTAGTTTGTCCAAAGTTAGACTCAATGACAAATCTTATTGTAGAGGCCACGTTAGTCGTCCAAGCAGACACAACTTCTGATCCCAAAAAGGCAGAAGCCTTAGTTTTTCTTCTCAGTGAACAAAATTAGATTCTAGAAAATGTAAAGAAAAGCTGGGATGTAGAGTGGACACTGATTAAAAACATATTCGATGATGTTCTCAAGCACATGTAAAATTAGGATGAAGATTGTACTTGTAAATATGTGGTAGAGTACAAAATTTTGAAGTTTTAACATTATTTTTGTTCTGGATCACACCCTTTGTCATTGATGTCAAAGGAAGAGAAGTAGATCAGTGAAAAATGCATAATTATCTTAGGAGGAATAGGAAAATAAAGTGTATATAGTAAGGGGGAGCAGTCAAGCATTTTTCACTAAGTGTTGCCATCAATGCCAAAGGGGGAGATTGTTGACAAGAGACACTACTCTGATATGGACTTGTATGTTGTCATCGATGGCAACAAGGCTCAAAGATCCTATCACCATGACAGGAAGAGATAACTCTAGAAGAGCATATTGGGTTTCAAGTCTGGTTGACAGAAAATGGCTATGTATGGAAAGTATTCTGAATAGAGGACAGTAAGTTAGATAACATGTCTCTGTAGATGATGATTGTGTAACACAATTTAGATATGATGTTAGAAATTGTTTGGTGCTATCATGCTCCAGAGATTAAGTCTTGACTTCCTCTAGAAGTCACTTAGAAGAAATATCTAAGTCCAGACCTAAGCAAAGGTATAGTAGAAACAGTGAACAGGGTCTAGTGCAGAGGTCCACATTCCTCCGTGGATAAGTATTTTGTTATGTGGTTGTATAGTGTTGTAACCACCTGTATGAAGTTTCCTATTCTAGAGTTAGGAGATCTTAAGTCCACCAGAAGGTTAGCTGAAAGTTACTGAGTATCGGCATAGTGTTTGACAGAGACGGAGTCTGAGTTTTGATGGTCCTCATTTCTCTGCAAGATGATATAATGCCGTGCGGTTCTAAGGGTAAGATTAGGAATGTGTAAAGAGTCCTTGATATGATTTGGAAGGTGTTTTGAGATCCTAAGTAAAATTTGTAAGTCAACAGATGAAGTTGTTAAGTATGCTCTTGAGGAACAGGCAACTGGTTAGATAAATCATGATGCGGAGAAAGGATATTGTGTGAAAGATCTATGTAAGTAATTGAATGATTAGAGCTGACCTATATGAACACATTTGGGAGAGGATTTGGGTTTGCATGACAAGGTATATCTTTCTATGTACATGTTTCACTTCTTGGATGTCAACATGATTATGGATTAAATCATGATACGAATATATATAAGAGCGATGATCTTCGGTTGATTTGTGTGTGTGAAGTAGAAGTGTGTATGCATGGTGCGAGCATGCGAATAGAAGAGCAGAGTTAGATGAGAAGCAGTGATGAAGACCTGGGATTCAGAATTTAGTTTCTAAATGACTGCACTCTGGCATAGTAACAAATGCTTAAGCAGAGTTCAGTTATCATGTGTGATATGAGTGGAAGTAAGATTTCATCAACAAGGTAGTGAGCCTTCAATAGGGTTTAACAACCCTTATTGTAATCTTGCTAGGTTTAGGGTTGATGCGGTGAGCCTGCTAAATCAAACATCATTTTTGTAAAGATTGCAATATATATATATATATATATATATATATATATATATATATATATATGAGAACTAATCCTCTCCATGGTTTTTCCTATTTTGGGTTTTCCATGTAAAATCTTGGTGTTACCTATCATGATCTTGTGGATTTTGTTCAGTTGTATATTTTGCTTCTATTGGATTATTCTTTTGAAATTGTTAAAAGTAAAAGTGCAAGAAAAGATTCATAGAACATTGATTCACCCCCCCCCCCTCTCAGTGTTCCTAACAATCAACAAAATGATCATGTAAAACCACAAAAACATCAGCTACCAAAAGGTTTTCACTATAAATGGTTTTATATTTTTCAACCTAGGGCTTGCAACTGCCTCTTATTCTAAAGGTGATTGGGAATTTCCTTGCATGGTGAGCCTCACCCAAGATGGGAGAGAGAAATGATCAAGCTCTCAGAAGTAAAACCATAGATGCCCATAGAGACAACATTACAAAAGAGAAAAGAAGTATTTTTAAATTATGATTTTTTTAGAATTCATTCCACTAGGAAAAAACAACCTTAACCAATAACAAAAATTAGAAACTTTTCATATTTAGTGCAGAAAAATAAAGGAAAATCAAGAATTACTAAAGGTTTAATTTCCCTACAACACATGATTTTAATTGGTTTTGACATAGATTTCAAAACACACTAATAGGAAAATGATCAAATGAAAATATAAGGGGGCATTTTATAGAGGCAAGAACTAATAAATAATATATCCAATATTAAAAATGGTTAGATTTTAACACAGCTCCAAGATAAAAGTACAATTAATATTCAATTTGATAACATGATTTGTTTGAAAGCATTTTATTTAAATATCATCCATTTCAATAATTAAACAGTCACTAGCAATTTTACACCTCATTCACAACAAAAATGATAAATATTTGTCCTACTTCTATTGCTCAAAATTGACCTATTGAAGCAATTGAAATAGTTAAAATCACAAATGTAAATGGGAAATTTTGAAATAACATATATAAATCAAACCATGTTTTCTTGAATGGTTTAGGTAGTTAATCTCAAGGGCTCATTATATCACATATATTAAATATCTATATGACTTTTCCCATTCATTTATTGTTCACATAATTTCACCTCTAACCTCTATGCTTAAGCAAAAGAGGTTTAAATCAATTCTAGACCAAAACAAACAAGGAAGTTCAAATACAACTAGCAGTTTTCTCATTTTCAGTAGTTTCATTAATCTCTGTAGATATTCAAATTTCATTATTTTCTTGTAGTTTGGTTTTTGAAACCTCTCAGCTACTCTAGATTTTTAGTAGCTACTGTTCCAATTGTAGGAGACTACCTTTTGTTTATGTGGAATTCACTTTTTTCCCTCAGTTTTTCACTCCCAAATATCAGAATGTTGCACTGCCACAACTCATTAATACTTACCTCTTCCTAGTTTAAGAGCCACCCCATAAGCCACAATTTCTTCTAGATTGATATTGGCCTTTCCTGCATCACCGCAGGGACTCTCAAGTTTATTTGTGGGCTTGTGGGAGGCAGTTTGAGTGAGAACCACATCCTCACAAGAAAACCCTAAATGTGGTGTAGGAGAGTGACGTACTTACTTTTTTCCTCACATTCCTGTAGAAACCAACCAAAGACTGTGCAAGTGAGTGGGAAGGGGGATTTAGAGAATGCCCCAAAGAGATGTCATCTCATGGAATTCAATGGTTGTGAGGTATTTGTATTGTGTTAAGTTCTAAAGCGAAAATCCCATCTTTTCATCAATTTAAGCAGTCATATTTCAAAATTTTGTCTTGTTTATCGGTGTCTTGTTTCTGGTTCATATCTTTTTAGGGGCAACAATACAGTTTTCCAATGCATTCCTAAAGATGAAGAATGGATTTCAAATGATAGCTAAAATTCACTAAGACTAGCACTTGCCAAAGAGGAGAACATTTCATTAAGGATCTGACTTGAAAAGTTCATACTAAGTTTACGGCCATCCAGATTGTCAGGTAAAAGAAAAATAGAAGGATGAGGATCTATGCAAGGAATAGAGCATTCACCAAACAAAGATAAACTCAAACATGTGCACCTTTGAAGGGTTTTTATTTCAAAATCAAAAAGTTGCTAAGGGTAATCCATAGGTGTGCACCTGAAAGAGGAAGACTGTCAAAGATCAAAATTTTGAGGTTGCATTGTTTGGTGCACTCTTCACCAATGGGTTTTTGCTTTCACAAAGAAAGTTTTGAATTGCTTATTCAGGTGTGTGCTTGAGAAGGGGAATTCAAAAGTGCAAGATCAGAAGCTTGAAAGCATTGCTAAGATGTGAACCTATCATAAGGAGAATATGAAATCCTTGTTTTGAATCCCAAACACACTGTCAGGTATGCATGTAAAGGCAAAGGCATATATTTAGGGGGAAATTTCAACATATGGTGCATGTGCCTCATTAAAAGAATGCAGATTTAGGTTGTGAAGATTAGAATCAAAGTATTGGCACACACTCAACTAGGGAAAAACCACATTTCAAATGAGATGTGAAATCTTATGTTAAGGGGCATGCCTGATAAAGGGGCTTTGATTTCAAAATTTGTAAGTAATTTTTCTATTGATAGGCCTGTGCTTGAATGAGCAGAATGAGAGTCAAAATTTTGAAATCAATTCGCTATTTTAGGGCATGCACCTATGTAAGGCATTGTTCAAGGTATGAAATTAAAGACTAGAATGTTTGTTTAGGGGAACACTTGATTGAGGAGATTACAATTTCAAGGTGTTAGATCTGAATTGGAATATATAGGCACACACCTATTAGTGGGATTCAGCTATGTATGAAAGGCATGCATATACAATGTACAGGGACTTACCTATGAATGGTGGCTGACTAAACTCTAGCAAGGGGTTAATCTAATAATAGAGGGAGACATATTTATTATGAATAGCTTATTAGCAGAAAAAAGAAAAGTCTATTTATAAATTTGAAAACTATTCATAACTATCATGATTTTTCAAACCAGAAGTAAGTCTACTATAAATAAATGCAACGCCTAGGTTCATGATCAAGTAGATTCACATAAGGAGATCAGCTGGTATTTGGCACTTGATTTGAACCTTTCAAGAAAATGTAATTAGCAAGTGTCAAGCCAAATTTGATAACCTTTGCCAACATACTCCCTACCTATGCCAAAATGGGAGCTTTGGAACAGGGTATGGACATCCATCATAACATAATGGAAGGGGGATTTTTGTCAGATATTATAGTTGGAAATGCTCTGGTAGACATGTATGCAAAATGTGGAAGTATAGATAAGGCACGTGAACTATTTGATGGAATGGCTCAAAGAGATGTCATCTCTTGGAATGTAATGATCTTGTAGGATATGCACAAAATGGATTTGTTGAAAAGGCTTTAGAAATTTTCAAGTAAATGCAATTGGCTGGTGTAAACCCAAATTCCACAACCTTTGCCAGCATCCTCCCTACTTTGGAATAGGGTATGGACTTCCATCAAAACATAAAGGATAGAGGAATTTTGTCAAATGTTGTAGTTGCAACTGCCTTGTTAGACATGTATGCAAAATGTAGAAGCATAGACAAGGCATGTGAATTATTTGACAGAATGCCACAGAAATATGGTCTCATGGACTGAAATGATTGTAGGATATGAACAAAATAGATTTGTTGAAAAAGCTTTAGAAATTTTAAAGAAAATACAATTGGCTAGTGTAAAGCCAAATTCCACAACCTTTGCCAGCATCCTCCCTGCTTTGGAATAGGGTATGGACATCCATCAAAACATAAAGGATAGAGGAATTTTGTCAGATGTTGTAGTTGCAACTACCTTGTTAGACATGTATGCAAAATGTGAAAGCATAGACAAGGCACGTGAATTGTTTGACAAAATGCCTCAAGGAAATGTGGTCTCATGGACGGCGATGATTTAAGGATATGCACAAAATGGATTTGTTGAAAAGGATTTGGAAATTTTAAAGCAAATGCAATTGGCTGGTGTAAAGACAAATTCCACAACCTTTTCTAGCATCCTCCCTACTTTGGAATAGGGTATGGACATCCATCAAAACATAAAGGATAGAGGAATTTTGTCAGATGTTGTAGTTGCAACTACCCTATTAGACATGTATGCAAAAATGTGGAAGCATAGACAAGGCACATGAAATGTTTGACATAATGCCTCAAAGAAATGTGGTCTCATGGACTACAATGATTGCAAGATATGCATAAAATGGATTTGTTGAAAAAGCTTTAGAAATTTTAAAGAAAATAAAATTGGCTGGTGTAAAGCCAAATTCCACAACCTTTTCCAACATCCTCCCTTCTTTGGAATAGGGTATGGACATCCATCAAAACATAAAGGATAGAGGAATTTGTTAGATGGTGTAGTTGCAACTACCCTGTTAGATGTGTATGCAAAATGTGGAAGCATAAACAAGGCACGTGAACTGTTCAACAAAATGCCTCAAAGAAATGTGGTCTCATTGACTGCAATGATTGCAAGATATGCACAAAATGTATTTTTTGAAAAAGCTTTAGAAATTTTAAAGCAAATGCAATTGGCTGGTGTAAAGCCAAATTCCACAACCTTTGTCAGTATCCTCCCTGCCTATGTTAAAATGGGAGCTTTGGAATAGGGTATGGACATCCATCAAGACATAAAGGATAGAGGAATTTTGTCAGATGTTGTAGTTGCGACTGCCCAGTTAGACATGTATGCAAAATGTGGAAGCATAGACAAGGCACGTGAACTATTTAATAGAATGCCTCAAAAAAATGTGGTCTCATGGATTACAATGATTACAGGATATGCACAAAATGGATTTATTGAAAAGGATTTAGAAATTTTAAGAAAATGTAATTCGCTGGTGTAAAGACAAATTCCACAACCTTTGCCAGCATCCTCCCTGCCTATATCAAAATGGGAGCTTTGGAATAGGGTATGGACATCCATCAAAACTTAAAGGATAAAGGAATTTTGTCAAATATTGTAGTTGAAATTGCCCTATTAGACATCTATGCAAAATGTGTTCTTTAGATCTAAAAAGCAACCAATCATGTGATGCCACATCAGCGCACCAATAAAACATGACTTAATACACAAGTATTGGTTCACCCTTTTTTGGGTCTTTTTGGACACCTCAACAAAAAGCATGATGATATGGCATCATATTTGATGATGTGGACCTGAAACCTTGGTTATAAGTAGAGGCCTTGCCAAGTAAGCTCCTGTGAAAATTTTGGAGCGATTCAAAATTGTCACGTATGATATTGAGAGGCATGAAGTTAGGGTTCTCAATTACTAGGTCCTCTCCCCTACAATATGGAGTCTATCCTCAAGTAATCTAAAGAGACCATAGGGGGAGAAAACATTAAAAAACAACCCTGAGGTATTGTCCAGAACAACACAAAGATTCAATATACAAATCTAATTAGGAAGAAACATTTAATAATAATAGAGACACAAAAGAGACTATGTCATGTGACTTTCCACTCAACCCTCAAAGCAAACTTAGGTGCTATAGAGATAGACATATTGAAACCACCAACAGGGATGATCAAAAATAGAAAATTTAGGTGTAGTTTAGTGTGAATTATTAACCTCTATGAGGCATAAGCTCTTCAGATCCACTGCTATACCCTATGAGTAGTTCTATCCTTGATCTAAAAGTCCATTCTAAAGCTGGGGCATCTCATTGGGGGAGTGGATTTTGTGAGGAGATCTTCTCAATTCTGAGCCATTGAATTAGATTATAAAGACCAGCATTTTTCCACTTTGGTGAGGTTGTATCATGTTCTTTTTCTAGGATTAGTTCAACATATCAACACTTTGTAGGTATATGTGTAAGACATCCTTTGTGACCCCTATCTATGTTGGTGATATTGATTGTAGGCAACCAGCAGTTGCTTGCAACCAGATGGAGTATAGAAATGTGTAGGACATAAGCAATATGACCACTCTCCTACATTTATCTAATCACTTCTTATATGGTGGTTCAAAATTTTTGATAGCCTTAAAAATGGTGACTAGGTGTTTGCAATTTTAGTATGGCCTCAAGATGAAGAAGACACTACCTTGTTTAACTATAGCAGAGCACTATGCTAAAGTGAAAATTTAGAGCAACTAGGATCTAGTTTCTCCAAGAGAATCACAAATTTGTACCAAGGTGGTGGAAAGCTAAATCATCTTTAAGGATTTATGTCCTTGACTTAATTTTAAAATTCAATGCTTCCATGTTTTCGAGTCTTGGATTATGTGTGGTATAAACAAATAGGTGTCCTTAAGACTACTATTTTAGTAAATACATGTACAGTGCAATACCATACACCTCAAAATGGTTCCTTTCTAAGTTGTAAAAATTATTTTTGCAAGAATATAATCTCACATAAACACAACTACTCAATGATAATGTCCCATAGAATGTAGCCTAGAATCTCAAAAAAATAGAAAGAAGTTTAGAACACTAAGAATACATAGAGTATAGAATAGAGTTGGCTTCAATTTTTGTTGCAAGTATGAGGTAAACCAGTGTTGTCATTGATGTCAACATACTCATATTGCTTTGACAAGAAGGATTAAATGAGCAGTGTGCTGAGGATATTGAGAAAATTAGCCTCAGTCAGGAATAGTAAAGAACAGTGATGAGAAGAAGGCAAATGTACTATATAGGATGTGAACTGGAGGATGCGGATTAAAGGGTTTGTAGATATGGGTCTTGAGATGCTTCAGTTAAGATTTCAGAGGTCCGCATGAAGATCTGAAGGAGTTGTGGCTGTCGGTGTAGAACCAGTTCTGGCAAGTATTCAGAGGTGACAGAGGATCACAAAAGGTCCAGTGAGGTCCGGAACTGTATAATCCTAATCTGCAGATTGGAAGGAGTCTTTGGGATGTCCTTGTGATGTGCCATCTCGAGTTGTGTATGATTTGGAGGTCCAGAAGTACCTCTTGCATTATGACAGTGACGACAGACAGTATTCTTGAAGTTCCGGATAAGGAGGATAGAGATTTCAGTAAGTAAAGGAAATGCGGACGTACCTGGTCATTCAGGCAGGCTTGTGAAGGTTCTTGGATCATGTTGAGGTTTTGTTGTTGGTCCGCATTGACAGTAGAGCCTGGAATTGAAGATATTCTTCCAGATGAAGTTTTTGCTCTGTTTAGCCGACCGGATGAGTTGTTCATCCTGCGAATGTTCTTATGGTGGCCAACCGGATGTGTCATTCATCTTGCAGATATTCTTATGATTGATTGCTGACTTAGATGATTGTTCCTAAGTTGATGTCTTGTATAAATAAAGATTTGTGAGTTCATTTTGAAGGGTGGCTGGTGTGGAAAAAGGTGAAGTAGCGAAGAAAAGTGCAAAAGGCAGAGCAGATGTTTCTGGGCTTAATGGAACTGATCCGGACATGGTAAAGATGTCATTCTCCAGTTCAAGACTGTGATTCTTATCACTTTGTAGACAGTGTGTCTCCTTGTAGGCAGTGGGCCTCTTTGTGAGCAGTGTGCTCGGGCAGTGAGCCCTAATTGGCATGTGCCATTTTGTAATTCCTTATTCTTCTAATAGAGAATAATCTTTGGGTTAATCACCCCGTGGTTTTCTCCCTTAACCGGGTTTCCACGTCAAAATACTGTGTCATGTGTTTCTTATTTCATGATGATATTTGTCTGTTTGATTCAATACTGCTTTGATTAAGAAGAAGGTTCAGAAGAAGAAATAATTAGGATAACTGATTCACCCCCCCCTCTTAGTTATCAACAATTGGTATTAGAGCGAGGTTCCTCTGAAAGAAGCTTAACTGCTTGAGGAGATCTAGGATGTCGTCATACAAAAAGGATAGTCCAAAGTTCGATGGAACCAATTTTACTCTCTGGAAGGGTCGCATGAAATGTCACCTGGAATGTATGGGAAAAGCATACTTGGCCATGGTTTCAAAACCATATGTACCTCCACAAGGTGGTCCGACAACTCTGAATGAAATCACAGAAGCTGAAAACAATCGGCAGACCAAGGAAGCTCTTCTAAGCGCATTGAATGACTCAGATCTCTCAAATGTTATTGACCTACCAACTGCATATGAGATCCTGACTAAACTGGAACTTCTGTATGAAGGAGATGAGTTTGTCAAAAGTGCAAGGTTGCAAAGTCTGAAAGGGAAATTTGAAAGATTGAAGATGAGAGATGATGAAAACATCACTACTTTTATGCCAAGAGTGAATGAACTAGTGTGTGGAATTAGAAATGCTGGTGGAACTCTGGATGAAAATGAGATCGTTTGCAAAATCCTTAGATCCCTTCCTGTTGCCTACAAAATCAAGGTTGCTGCAATTGATGAATTCAGAGCCCACACAACTATCACAAGAGAACAATTGGCTGGCAAGCTAGCTGCATTTGAAATGACTGAGTTTGGAGATGATCTTCCCAAGACTGAATCTGCTTTCAAAGCCAGTGCCTATGTGAAAGGCAAACAGAGAATTGATCCGGGAGAAAACTCTTCAAGGAAGATGACATGGTATGATCAAGCAAGAAGAGACATGGAAGAAGAAGAAGCAGAAACAGCTCAACTTGAAGCCCTCATTGCAAAAAGACTACCAAGAGGATCTGGTAAGTATGAAGGAAAACTACCCTTTAAGTGCTTCAACTGCAATAAGATTGGTCATTTTGCTTTAAGATGTCCGGAAAGATCTACAAGGTCTAATACTAACAGACAAAGGTTTCAAAAGAATTGCTATTATGTTCATGAAGAAGATGACAATGAAGGAGTAACAGATGATGAATCAGAACTAGGAAGCAAATCCGGAAATGAGTGGGTGTTTATTGCCATCAAGGAAGAAGATTCAATACTCTCTGAATCTGTCAATCACAAAGTTGTTGAAAAAGCTTTGGCTGCTCAAGTGGAAGAAAAGGATGATTGGGTTATTGACAGTGGATGTTCTCACCATATGACTGGTGACAAGAATAAGTTCTTGAATTTGGAAAGGTATGAAGGAGGAATGGTAAAGTTTGGTGACAATTCTGCTGGCAGAATCAGAGGTAGGGGAACTATTTCCTTTGATGGAAAGAGCAAAACAGGTAATGTACTATATGTTGAAGGATTGAAGCACAATCTTCTCAGTGTTGGTCAGTTAGTAGACAAAGGCTATGATCTTCGGTTTAAGAATGGAAAATGCAGAATCTTTACAAGCTCCGGAACTAAAATTGCATCCGGTACTCAGACAAAAGGTAATATCTTTCATCTGGTTGGTTCAAATAAAAGTTGTTTGTTTGTTCAAATTGATCAGAGTTGGTTATGGCATAGAAGAATGTGTCATGTAAATTTTGATAACATCATCAAGATAAGCAATACTCAGGCTGTAAGAGATCTTCCAAAATTGATGAAACCTACAAATAGTTTGTACAAAGAATGTCAGCTAGGTAAACAAAGTAGAGTCTCTTTGAAAAGCAAAGATTAGTCTTCTACCGGATTGTTGGAATTAGTACATACTGATCTCTGTGGTCCGACAAGAATCAAGAGTCTGCAAGGTGATAGATATTTCATGTTGTTAATTGATGATCATTCCCCGATGATGTGGGTTACCTTTCTAAAAGAAAAATCTGAAGCATTTGAGAAGTTCAAAATCTTCAAAGCTTTGGTAGAGAATCAAACCGGATTAAAACTAAAGTGTCTAAGGTCTGATAGAGGTGGTGAATTTACATCTGGAGAGTTCATTGACTATTGTGAGAAGCAGGGTATAAGGAGACAATTATCTGCTCCTAGGACTCCACAGCAGAATGGAGTAGTTGAAAGAAAGAACCGGACCATCCAGGAAGCTGCCAGGACAATGATGTTGGAAGCAAATGTTCCTCAGATGTTCTGGAAAGAAGCTATTAGCACTGCAGTCTACACTCTAAATCGAGTTCAAATCAGAAACAATACCGGTAAGACCCCCTACGAACTCTAGTTTGGCATCACTCCCACTATGAAATATTTTAGAGTATTTGGTAGCAAGTGTTATATCAAAAGAGATGAAGATCTAGGAAAGTTTGATGCTAGAAGTGATGAAGGAATTTTCTTGGGCTACTCCACTCAAAGCAAAGCATACCGGTGTTACAATAAGAGACTGAGGAAGATGATAGAAAGCACTAATGTGAAAGTTGATGAAGGAATTGAGAAGCCCTCAAGATTTTATGAATCTGATGAAGATGACCAAGACAGTGTTCAAGGAACTCAATCCTCTCCAGTAAGACAGAGTCAGCCTGATCCAGTAAATCAGGAAGAAGAGATAGGTTTGAATGAGCCTGATCAAGAAGCAGCAGTGCAGGATACTCCCAAAATTCCAAGGTATGTGACACTAAACCACTCTGAAGATCAGATCATAGGGGATAGAAGCAAAGGTGTGCAAACTAGAAGGAATGTTGCTCAAAATCAGGATGAATGTTGTCTGATTTCAAAGATTGAACCTAAAACAGTAAATGAAGCCTGCAATGATGAAAACTGGACTAAAGCAATGAAAGATGAATTAATGCAAATTGAGAAAAATCATACTTGGGATCTTGTTCCCAGACCTAGAGACAAGAATGTGATTGGAACCAAATGGGTCTTCCGGAACAAATTAAATGAAGCTGGTAAAGTAATCAGAAACAAAGCTAGATTGGTCTGCAAAGGCTACTCCCAAATAGAAGGAATTGATTATGAAGAGAGCTTTGCTCCCGTGGAAAGAATTGAAGCAGTCAGATTATTTCTTGCATTTGCTGCCTTCAAAGACTTCAAGGTATATCAGATGGATGTCAAGTCTACCTTCCTAAATGGTGATCTGGAAGAAGAAGTTTACATTGAACAACCAGATGGATTTCAATTATCTGACAATGATGATATGGTCTGTAAGTTAAAAAAAACATTGTATGGATTAAAACAAGCTCCAAGAGCATGGTATGAAAGGTTGGATAAGCATCTTGCGCAGATTGGATTCAGCAAAGGTACTGCTGACAGTAACTTATATTTCAAAATTGATCATGAAAACATTTTGATTGTTGAAGTGTTTGTAGATGATATCATTTTTGGAGGAAGAGATAGTATGTGCAAAACTTTTGCAAATCAGATGAAATGTGAGTTTGAAATGTCTATGCTTGGTGAAATGAATTTCTTCTTGGGTCTGCAAATTACTCAAACAAAGAAAGGAATCTTCATTTCTCAGACCAAATATGTGAAAGAATTGTTAAAGAAATTTGGTATGGAAGATTCAAAACCAATGAACACTCCCATGGCAACCAGATGTAAGTTGAGCAAAGATGATGACTCTCCAAAGGTAGATCAGACAATGTATAGATCAATAATTGGTGGACTGTTGTATCTCACTCAGACCAGACCAGATATAATGCAGGCTGTTGGTCTTGTGGCAAGATTCTAGGCTGATCCTAGAGAATCTCATGTTATGGCAATCAAAAGAATTTTTAGGTACTTGAAAGGAACAGTTGAGTATGGTCTATGGTACCCTAGAGATCCGGATTTCTCTCTTCATGCTTACACAGATGCAGATTGGGCAGGAGATGTAGATGATCGAAAGAGCACCAGTGGTGGAGCATTCTTTTTGGGAAAGAGATTGGTTTCTTGGCTAAGCAAGAAACAAGATGCAATATCTTTGTCTACAACTGAAGCAGAATACATTGCAGCAGCAAGTAGTTGCACTCAAATCCTATGGATGAAGCAGATGCTAAGAGATATTAAAATTGAATATGCGGAGCCTATCACAATTTTCTGTGATAATTCAAGTGCAATTAATATTTCCAAGAATCTGATATTACACTCTAAGACTAAGCACATATCTATCAAGTTTCACTTCTTGAGAGAACAAGTGAACAAGGAAGAAGTCAGGTTGGAGTACGTTCCCTCCAAGGATCAGATTGCAGATATCTTTACTAAACCTCTTCCCAAGGACTCTTTTGAATATCTCCGGGAGAAGTTAGGGGTCATGGCCCCTCCAGTGATGAACTAGGATGCACTAATGTGCATCAGTCCGGTGGATATCACAGTCATATCTTGTGATCCGGATTGATAATTGGGAGCTACTACTAAGGGGGAGCAGCTGGTATGATTCTGATGTGTCAAAATTGCAAGTATGAGCCCTTTGCCATTGATGTCAAAGGGGGAGAGAAGACATGTGAAAAACAAGTAGCTGATGATCAAAAGGGGAGTAGCAAATGAGGAGAAGACATGTTGCTGATAGGGGGAGAAGTGACAGAAAGGAGAAGTTTCCTGTCTTGATGGTTTTTCACATCATATGTTGCCATCAATGACAAAGGGGGAGATTGTTGCAAGTATGAGGTAAACCAGTGTTGTCATTGATGTCAACATACTCATATTGCTTTGACAAGAAGGATTAAATGAGCAGTGTGCTGAGGATATTGAGAAAATTAGCCTCAGTCAGGAACAATAAAGAACAGTGATGAGAAGAAGGCAAATGTACTGTATAGGATGCGAACCGGAGGATGCGGATTAAAGGGTTTGTAGATATGGGTCTTGAGATGCTTCAGTTAAGATTTCAGAGGTTCGCATGAAGATCTAAAGGAGTTGTGGCTGTCGGTGTAGAACCGGTTCCGGTAAGTATTCAGAGGTGACAGAGGATCACAAAAGGTCCGGTGAGGTCCGGAACTGTATAATCCTAATCTGCGGATTGGAAGGAGTCTTTGGGATGTCCTTGTGATGTGCCATCTCAAGTTGTGTATGATTTGGAGGTCCGGAAGTACCTCTTGCATTATGACAGTGACGACAGACAGTATTCTTGAAGTTCCGGATAAGGAGGATAAGAGATTTCAGTAAGTAAAGCAAATGCGGACGTACCTAGTCATTCAGGCAGGCTTGTGAAGGTTCTTGGATCATGTTGAGGTTGTGTTGTTGGTCCGCATTGACAGTAGAGCCTGGAATTGAAGATATTCTTCCGGATGAAGTTTTTGCTCTGTTTAGCTGACCGGATGAGTTGTTCATCCTGCGAATGTTCTTATGGTGGCCGACCGGATGTGTCATTCATCTTGTGGATATTCTTATGATTGATTGTTGACTTAGATGATTGTTCCTAAGTTGATGTCTTGTATAAATAAAGATTTGTGAGTTCATTTTGAAGGGTGGCTGGTGTGGAAAAAGGTGAAGTAGCGAAGAAAAGTGCAAAAGGCAGAGCAGATGTTTCTGGGCTTAATGGAACTGATCCGGACATGGTAAAGATGTCATTCTCCAGTTCAAGACTGTGATTCTTATCACTTTGTAGACAGTGTGTCTCCTTGTAGGTAGTGGGCCTCTTTGTGAGCAGTGTGCTCGGGCAGTGAGCCCTAATTGGCATGTGCCATTTTGTAATTCCTTATTCTTCTAATAGAGAATAATCTTTGGGTTAATCACCCCATGGTTTTCTCCCTTAACCGGGTTTCCACGTCAAAATACTGTGTCATGTGTTTCTTATTTCATGATGATATTTGTTTGTTTGATTCAATACTGCTTTGATTAAGAAGAAGGTTCAGAAGAAGAAATAATTAGGATAACTGATTCACCCCCCCCTCTCAGTTATCAACAATTTTTTCAGTCATTTATCTTAAAAATGACAATCTATTGGTTCCCTTACTTAATAACCTTTTGTGTAAACTAATGGTAGAAGAAAAGCAAAGACTAGGGTCAAATATACTTACTATCAATGCCTCAGTGATCACAACTAAGTGTTACTGACATGAATGAACCAACATCAAATTGTTCATCAGCTGATCCTGGGATAAGTCATTTTTTAGCTATTCAAACATATAAGGGTTTAATCAGTAGTCAATTTACCTCATCCATTAGTTAAATTTTTAAATTTGAAAATTTAACTAATCTTCATAGCAACCAATGATTTAAATTTGCATCATAGTCATCAATTTTTCTTATCTTCAATTGTCCCATTTGACTTATAACAACATAGAAAATGCTAGAAACCCTTCCCCGCTCTCTCGCAGACACTTCAAGCCATGCCCATGGTAATGCGAGATTTTCCTGCATTACTGCGGGCATGGCTTGAAGCATCTACAGGAGAGCAGGGAAGGTTGGAAGGATAATAAACAAGGCCTAATGCATCATCATTGGAGTTAATCAATCAATTAGAGGCACACAAATTGGAAGACATTAGTGTATACAAGGTAATTCCCATTAGCAATCAATTTAGACAATAGATACCATTAAAATGTTTGACAGGAATATAGTAACTTGCTTACTACTTCCACACTTTACAAATTAAGCATGGTATTCAAGTACAAATGCACTTGAAAATATCTTCTAGAAGTCTAGGCAAGAACACATTGATGTGTCCAAGAAATTTCAATATGATGATTTCTCTTGAGAAAAACTATTCACATAGAGGGTTAAGCATGGTTGTCCCTGATACACAATGACATAACTTGCACATCAAAAATAAATGTTAGCAAAATACCTAAGTAAATGTATCCTTTTCAGGGTACAAATGTGTAAATATGTTAGAATACAGTTAGTTATAGTTTCCTAGCTTCTAAAGCATCCATTTAACAAAGCAATCCAAAAGTTACCTGAATTATAGTTAAATGTACTCTGGTAGACATATATGCAAGATGTGGAATCATAAACAAAACACCTCAATTGTTTGACAGAATACCTCAAAGAAATGTCATCTCATGGAATGAAATGATATGATTGTAGAATGTGCACAAAATGGATTTTGCAAGGAATCTCTCAAAATATCTTAATTAATGGATTTTGCAACGTTTTTATGAGGGTTTAGTTAATAGCAAGGAAACTGGAATAATGTCAATGCATGCCTCAATGGAAATAGATCAATGGCTTGTTAGTGAATCTTTGACACTTAAAACCCATAATATCAAATGGAAGCAATTTAAAACCCACGCTTTCTCCATCAAATGGGTGGAATTGAAGAGCTAAAAGATTCCAAGATTCTGTGTAATTTTATAAGATTTCAATCTAAAAAAAAAAATTATATGCATGAGATTATTAAGAAAGAGGATCATAATGAAACCCCGCAATAAATACACCACTAAACCTACACCACTCTCAAAGATACTTTTTCTATTTTAAACCAAAATGCAAATATTCTAGTTGCCAGTAATTTATAAATGCCAAGAAAAAGAAATACATTTAATGGGAAATGAAAGGCTTGCTTTGTAGCTGCCAGTAATTTATAAAAAAAAAATTCAAAAACCAAAAACCAAAAAAATAATGAAGATATCTCTAGACTACTATAGATATTATTTTTTAAATATAAATATACTAGTAATTATTTCATTTGTGTTAAGGACAAATATTGCTAGAGAAAGCCAAGAAGGGATAAGGTTTATGTGATTGTTATAAAAGAAAGAAAGTTGATCATATGTGGACTATAGAAGTCCAAAATATCTAACTTGGAAGATAGGAAGAAATAGAAATATGTGAATACAAACACAGTAAGCAATTTTCTTTTTTTTTGGAACACTGTAACCATGTTGCAGTGTTGTAGGAAGTTCATAGATGGTTTACTAGGTATAAACTAACTAATCATGGATTAATGTCTATAGATTCAATGAATGAAGACTTGTGTAATGAATTTTGATGCTGTAGTAAATGGGTTATTATGTAAAATACATATTACATAATCCTAAGGATATGGCTTTTGCTGCTACTTTTTATTGTTTTTCCCACACAATAATGGCCTCGTTATCCTCTGCCTCCTTGGGATTAAACACCCATAGCCTACAATTGAAGTCCTCAGTTAAAACCTCAAATCCCATCTTCAATAAAACATCATTGAAGCTTTTCTCTGATTTGAGCACACTCACAGTCAGTTGCAGTGCTAGCAGGAAGATTAGTAGAAAATATGTATTGCTACCCACTTTGAAATCATGGGTTAAATTGGGAGTTATACAGTGTAAATATATGAAGAGTCCTAATTGCTTTGGCTAGGACCCAAAGAAGAGGAACAAAAGGAAAAAGATTAAGACAATTGAAATAGAAGAAAATGTTGAAGGGGACAGAGAGAATACTAATATTGATGAAGATGATGAGATTCCTGAGGTTGTGTTCAATAGAATAATGAAAAGAATAGGGTTTTATGTGGTAGGACCCATGATCACTGACTTCATTTTGTTCCCCTTTTTTGATTTTCTCAAAACTGGTTTGAAGGTGGATGTCCCAATGTGGATTCCTATTGTGACTATATTTTTCACATTTAGGACATCAACTTTGGGTATAATGTATGGAGTAGTCTCTCAAGCTGGGATCCTGTCGAGGAATGCTCTCTCCTTGGATGGATAGAAGACCAAAAGAATTGGCTAGAGATTTGGAAATTAGATCAAGGTTAGCCTACAGATTGAAAGCAATTGAGTGTTTGTAAAAATCAATTTCATATAATGTAAATGCATTTCCCTTAAAGTAAAATAAATAGAAGGTCATTCTATCTCAATTATTTTTTCACATCTGATAAATATTTTTTTTATTTCACTGTGTTATTATTTTTATTAAGTTAGTGTGAGGTATTTTATTTATCATATGAGAAACTATTTTTCATGGTTCTAAATATTAATATGTTATATCATGTCAGTCAATCAGTAAATCTAATTAATTCTGTAATAGACAGCTATTAGAATAGTTTTGAGTGTAACTGAGATAGGCTACTGGTTAATGGTTCTCCTTTTTAACTTTCAATCAGAGAATTCATTTCTTTATTCTTAAAGAAAATGATCAAAGAGGTTTTTTCATTGAAATAGTTTTTTAAATTGCTTCCATTTGATATTTTGGGTTATAAGTTTTAGAGATTTAGCATCTGAAACTTAAAACCCACTCTTTCTCCATCAAATGGTTCTAAAAAAAAATCCCTTCCTAAAATACTATGTTTTCAGAATCCTAATACAGAGCTAAATTTACCACGCAGCCAAATTTAGCATAGGGTCAAAGTTAATCTGAAAAGTCTTCAAATGCACATCTGCTTCACAAATTATGTTAAGAAGCAACTTATTCGACACCCAAATTTTTCAAAGACTCCAAGGAGGCCTTAAAACGCACATACACAACCAAATTAGAGGGCAAAATTTTAGATTTAAAAAAGAGTAGAGATAGAGAAGCAAGGTCAAGAATCAGAACCTGCAGGGCCATATGGTATTGGAACAATCTAGAGCTAACTGGGAAAAATAGAACTGCTCCAGCTACCCCTACTCCTCTTGCTACTCCCACCACTGCCATTGCTACAGGTGCTCATGTTTTATGCGGTATTACTTTTAATTGTAATGAAATTTTTAAATTATAAGGAAGAGGGAAATTACCAATTCGTGTGACTATATATTTAGTCTTTTTTATTTACATGACTAATTATTTAGTTGTGTTTGGTGCAGGAGCACCCCTTCGAAATAAAGAATAAGTCTAATTATAGTATGTTTTACATTATGATGTAATAAGGTCCATTGGACCAATTCTTATGTTTTGGATCAATCTAGGATAGTGTGTAGACAGTTAGAGTTTGTTGAGATAGCTATCTTCCCAGCCACTTGGAAGTCTCCCAGCCACTGGGAATCGAGTCTGTACTACTCGTGAAGAGTAGCTATTTATGCCCTAGATCAGTTTGTTTTAGAGAGATAGTTGCATATGAGAAATAGAGACGTTGTGTTTTTGGAGATCAGACTGAGCATTGTGATACAGTGGGGCTATGATATTTGTATGCATTTCTGTTATTGAAATAAAGAAGATCCCGTTGTTTCATTTATCTGATCTTCAATCTATCTGTGTAGTTGATTTTGATTTTGTAGGCGAAATGGATTCATTCATCCTTTCCACCAGTTGATTCTCTGAATTGGTGGAATGGGCATGTATAATAGTTTAGTTTTCATGTGTTTTGGGATCGATTTGTAGCATGCTATGATTTATCCTAGCATCCTCATGTGCTAGGGTTTGAAGGTTAAATTCTAAGTTAAAGCTGCCCAGGAAATGGTTCGACCTGATTGTAGTGTTTTCTGTGTGAAATTTGTGAAATTTTGAGGGTTTTGTCAAAATGTACATTTGATGTATATACAGTGTTGTATGCGACATACAATCTGTGTGTATATAGCATTTGTATTTATGTGTATATCGCTAAACAAATTAGGTGTTAAAACATGTTAAAAATGCATGTTTTGAAGGTACAGAGGTGAAGCAGCCAGATATACAATTCTTGTGTATATCACTATTGTACATTAGGTCATACAAGTTGTGTGTTTACTGCAATTGCATGTTTGATACAGATCCTGTGTATCCATCAAATGTAGTTTATAGTTTGCATATACCGAATGTACATTTCAAATGTACATTGAGGTGATACAAGCGAAGTCAATGGTCAACCGCCGTCAGAGGGAATATTCCTAGCTATATTCTGCAGATGTATATTTTGTGGTTTCATATTTGATTGTATGTCCAAATATACATTCCGTCGATACAAAAGATTTTATACAAAAGTAGTCAGCAGGTCAAACATACATTGAGGGCATATCCGGAGGAATATTTGGTGAATGTATGTTTTGTTTGTATCTAGCGCTTGTATATTGAAAATATACATCATGCTTATATATTGTCGAAAGATACATTGAGTGACCGGTAGCGGAGGTAACAAGAATCGGCGATAAGAGGTAAATGTTTGTATGTATTTTCGTGACAACAGTCATCGGGATAGCTCGGTTTGGAGAAGCTGACAGATGAAGTCTTGTCGATAGGCACATAAACAAAATACTCATCGGGGTGAGATGGGTATCGGGGTGAGATGTATAAGAGGTGTCGATAGTTATTGTCAGGCCGATAGGGTATATCGGTAAGACAGTTAGACAACTCTTGTTGATGAAATAAGAAATATCAAATTCCACCATTCCATTGAACATTTCTGACTGTGGCTCTGCATCATAGTGGTATCAGAGCAAAGGAAGGATCTTCTGGAAAAGGTAAGAAGATAGCAAGATGTCAGATGAAGAAGGAACATCAGAGATTTTGGCAAGGATGACCAACACTGAGTTGGCAATTCTAGTAAAGAAGCAGACTGTAGAGAGCATTGTTGTAAAGGCTCAGAATCAGGCATTGAAAAATGAGTTGGAGAAGTTGAGGGACAGAGTAGGTTTTGGTAAAGAAGAAGATAGGGAAGAAGAAGAGATCCCTAGGTGGAATGAGGAAGACATCCCTATAGACCAGAGACCCTTGATTAATGCACTCAAATCCATGGAGAGGAGAACCATAGATGTGAAACTGGATTTGCTATTGTTTATAGGAAAGATAGATCCTGATTCGGTCATGGAGTGGATAGACTCCTTAAATAATTTCTTTGAGACAGAGGAGATACCAGAACACTAGAGAGTAAAGATAGCCCAATCAAAAATGAAAGAGGCTACATTAACTTGGTGGAATTTTATCCAAGATGACAGATGTAGATTAGATAATGAAAAGAAGGTAAAATACTAAATCAAATGCAATAAAACACAAGATTATACCTCACATGCAAAACCTAATCTCATCAAGGGAGGAAGGAGCCTTTGCACCCAAAACAAGCTCCTAAGACCAAGATGATCCCTGGACTATGGATTCCAATGTGAAATACTCTTCAATTCTGCAACTCACTATCCTAGCTCAAGAATGATTTTGGCATGGTAACTTTGCATATACTTGGAGGATGAAAATGACATGGGAGATGTTGTATTTATAGATTTTTGGAAGGGATTTTGATCCAAGGGTGGAGGATAAAAGTGATGTGGAGGGCCTAGATTTGATCTTGGAAGATGGAGGGCTAGCAATAAAAGTAAATCTTTTATTCATTTTTGGGAAAGGGGTGAATAAATGAGGTTGGGTGAGATGGATTATTTGTGAATTAAAAATTCACATGGGGAAGGGTAAAATGAATTAAAAATTCATTTGGGGAAGAGTGGATATTAATGAGTTATGACATGTGTAAGGGGTGTAAGAGGTATTTAATAAAGATTATGACAAATGTGTATTTAAAAATTGATTTATGTGGCATGGAAATCAATTTTTTATTCATGGATTGTGGGGAGAAGTGTTAATGAGGGTTTGACACAATTAATTAAGGTGATTAACCTAATTAATATGGCTAGAGTAAATAAGCAAAGGGATTAGTGGGAGGATAAGATTAATTAATCAATAATTTTCTTAATTAATCTTAAGGCTAGGATGAGGTAGGCTAGGGTAGGCAATTAAATAATAGCTATTTAATCGTCTAGGGTAGGGATAGGTTAATTAGTAGGCTGGATTAATTAGTTAACATGGTTTTAACTAATTAATTAGATTTAAGGAAAATAGGGGAATTGATTTAATAAATTTTGCATATTTATTAAATCAACTAGCTAAGGTTTGGACTATTGAATTAATAAAATTAATTCAATTTTAGGGATGAAATGGCGTGGATTTAGAAAATGAAAGGGATAATTAATTAAACAAAAATTTAATTAATTGGTTGGAAAGGAAATTGGTGTGTTTAGGGATGTCAGGAGTCAGTTTGGTGGTCGAGACATTTTTAGGTGTCTACATTTGCCCCTCTTTGACGTGGCGTCAGGTCGAAGAAAAATATGCCCCAGCTGCCGGGAAGGAATGAGATGGATAGGGGATGCCCCCTCGAGAGGTTGGTAGGAAAATGAAAATTTTGTAGGTAAGCTCTCGAAAGGATGTGACAGAAGTGAAAGTTGGGTAAGGAATGACAAAAGAGGATGACGGGAAGAAAAATAGGGGAAAAAGGCTGAGATCTGCACCCTGGAGGAAAAAAGAAGGGGTGGAGGGATGACATGGCCCACTATATTAAGTAAAGTGGGCCCAAAGAGTGCCACATTGGCACACTTTTGACTTTGGAGAAGAAAAGACAAAGGAGAGATGGCTGACTGCAACCCACGGTTTCTGCGACTTCATCACATCTCAGAGCGATTCTGAGAGTTTGGGTGGTCACCCGAGGCTGGACCCCAGGTAGGGCCTAACCTGTACTTTGTGAATTTTTATTTTATGCACATTTTTTTAGGTTTTGGGATATGGGTTTGGAGCACGTGGTGCCAAATATAAGGTGAATTAGTGCCATCTTGTGGATTAGCGCTATTCGCTAGGGTAGGGGTAGGGCAGTTTTGTCGCCATTTGGGGGAACTATTGGTGCCATCATCTGTATTGGCACCAAATCCTAGGGAACGAAAAATATGGTGTTTTAGCGCCATATTAGGGTTAAAATAGTGCTAATATCTATATTAGCGCCATAAGGGAGAATAGTGCTATCGACTGTTGTAGCGCTAAAGGAGGAATTGACGTAAAAATTTAATGCGTCACCATCATCTGGATTGGCGGCGATATAGGTCACACAGTGGCGCCATTCTCTATAATGGCACAATGGGTAGGGGAAAATAGCACCATTTTTAAAATGGCACCAGGGGTTGTCCATGTGGGGGCCACATGATGTTGACCTTTTAGACATTAGAAGAAAAAAGGGGGTCTTGGGGAAACAATAAGTTAGCATCTAACCAAGAAGTGGTGGATGCAGGATACAGAGTAGTTTATATTACAGTCGTGGGAGCAATGAGTGCCCTCCATGATGGTACTATTTGATGAGGCATGGCAAGCTTGACTGACGAGGCTGGGGCTTTGGATGTTGGCATCGATGCCAGTGCTGCGAGCTCATAGAGCTCTGATGACGGCCATGGTGGAGCGATATCGCACCGAGACTTGCAACTTTCTGTTGCTGACAGGAGAGATGACCATCACACTTGAGGATGTTTATCGCATCGTCAAGCTACCGATTCTAGGTCAACATGTGAGGTATGACACGAGGAGGGGGTGGACTACATTGACCAGAGTGTTCGAAGCAGAGCACCTGGTTCTTTCGGTAGATGAGAGGGAGTTGGATTACGAGAGGACACTAGTGGCGGGTGCAGATCCCTTTGCTTTATTTCTGTGTGCGCTGATTGGAGGTGTGGTGATGCCAGATAGGCGAGGTAGGGGTTTTCCTGTGGGCTGGGGCGAGATGATAGAGGGGATGGTGAGCCATGATATTATCTACACATGGGGGCCGGTGATGCTAGCACAACTACTCCATGAGATGCACATGGTTTCTTATCTGCATGACTGAGCTTTGTCTGCCAGGGTTACTCTGCTACACATATGGATTTGGGAGCATATCCCTGTGACACAGCCGATATGCGGTTATTATCAGCGGCCGTTTGAGGCCTTTATGTTTTTGTATCAGATGTAGATATACATACACTGGACAGGTCTGCTACTAGTAGAGGATACTAGATGACGTGATTAGCGTGGTATGGCGACCATACATTGGTTGTGAGGAGTGGCTCGATGATGTTAGTCATCTCCCCTACACATTTCAATAGAGATATCTTATGGGTCGTGTAGACCGTACCATAGAGATGTACCTACCCTCGCAGGTTATGCGTCAATTTGGACTAGTACAGGATACGCCTCAGCAGATGGCAATATATGCGCGAACGCCACAGAATACAGCCCACTGGCCTGCACCATTACAGCCACAGGTTGCATTGAATGATTTTGCAGCACTTCAGCCAGTTCAGTGGGATTGGAGGAGCACAGTGAGGGATGCAGGTACTACACCTGCATATGAGGTATGGTGGCAGATGCATCGGCCCACCTGATTGACAGATCTGACAGTGGAGGTAGCAAGGGATGACTCAGATGGGGGTGGAGATGATCCAGATGGGGATGGAGATGAGGTTATTGCAGACTACATTGTGGAGGTGATGGATGATGGGGAGGAGAGAGTGATTGCGAGAGATGGCCAGCATGTGGATGAGTTGGCAGTAGCGGCAGCGGGGCAGGGACAGGTGGGCAGTAGGTTCTAGCACAGTAGGTTCCAGCATAGTAGGCCCAGGTTAGGGGTAGACGATAGCCTAGAGGACCGCGGTGGCGCGGTGGACAGCTGACGACAGAGTAGGGTGATTTATCTCCATCATGGGTGGAGCAGCTGCGAGTTGGTAGACATGATATCAGGGCAGGGAGTTCAGGGACAGGGGTGGCGGTAGAGGTTGAGAGGCTGACACCTTGGTGACGTCCACGGGAGGAGGCGGAGGAGGTGGAGATGTTACGTGCATAGGTGGCCAGCTTAGAGGAGGCGTTAGGGCACCGAGAGGCTGAGTTGGGACAGCTGTGGGGAGTAGATGGGCAGGTGGCAGTGCTAGAGGTTCAGTTGGCCTAGGCTCGAGAGGACATGGAGGATTTGAGGATAGAGCGAGATGCAGCACTCGTGAGAGCACAGTAGGTAGAGACTGCGTTGAGCAGTCTACAGGTTGCGGGTGGGGGACTTGCCCCGATTTTGGCAGGGATGCAGGCCCAACTGGCTTAGGCGCAGACACATGCACATCAAATACAGGGGTAGTTGAGCCAAGCATAGGGACAGATATCTCAGGTACAGGGAGAGTTAGCAGAGGCTAGAGCATGGATGGAGTATTATTGAGGGTTGTATTATGTAGCCATGCTCGCAGTGCAGCGAGCACCGAGTTACAGCTAGGTCAGCGGATCGGGGGCATCAAGATCACATAGATCGAGATCTGTGCAGTCAGTGTAGCAGATGATGCCCCCTCCCTCACATGTGCCCCAGCAGGCTCCTCAGGTACCAGTAGCACCACAACCACAGCCGCCGTCAGGATCACAAGCTAGACTAGGGTCAGAGTCTCCTACTCCCTTGGAGAGAGGATCCTCCATGTGATAGTTATACCATGTTAGCCCTTAGAGGCATTGTATTAGGACACTATATATATATTTTTGATGATGAGCGATGTACATTTTTTTGCAGTGATTATATATGATGCAATGCTTTTGATGGTGTATGATGTCCTATTGTGATGATGTTTATATGATGGATACACATGTTATGTTTTATATGTTGTGGATGTATGATATTGATGCAAATGATGTGTGTGATTTGATGGATACATGGATGCTTTTGTGATATATGCATGGTATTTGTGATTTTATGGACCATATGATGCAACTAAATATGCAGACTAATAAACATTTATTATGTATGAAAATGTATGGAATTATGTATATGCCACTAGATGTATAGATGGTGATGCTGATGATGTTGTAATGTGACTAATTGTTTGTGAGATGTTTATATGTATGGAATGCAATGTGATGATACTAATCTTAATTGTGATATGCACCTATGTGATAAATGAGCATGATATGATGTGTAATGATGTGTAGCGAACTGTTTGGAAAATGAACCTATTTTTATGCAAACTTAAATGGATTAAAATGAATTTAAAAGGATATGCAATTTTAGATGGTTGAAATGGATGATATGCACTGTAAAATGGATTAAAAATGAACCTAAAATGATATGCAAAATGGATTAAAATGAACCTAACATGGTATGCAAAATGGATTAAAATGAACCTAACATGGTATGCAAAATGGATTAAAATGAACCTAACATGGTATGCGAAATGGATGAAAATGAACCTAAAATGATATGCAAATTAAATGGATTAAAATGAACCTAAAATGATATGCAAACTTAAATGGATTAAAATGAACCTAAAATGATATGCAAAATGGATTAAAATGAACCTAAAATGATATGCAAACTTAAATGGATTAAAATGAACCTAAAATGATATGCAAACTTAAATGGATTAAAATGAACCTAACATGATATGCAAATTAAATGGATTAAAATGAACCTAAAATGATATGCAAACTTAAATGGATTAAAATGAACCTAAAATAATATGCAAAATGGATTAAAATGAACCTAAAATGATATGCAAACTTAAATGGATTAAAATGAACCTAAAATGATATGCAAACTTAAATGGATTAAAATGAACCTGAAATGATATGCAAACTTAAATGGATTAAAATGAACCTAACATGATATGCAAATTAAATGGATTAAAATGAACCTAAAATGATATGCAAACTTAAATGGATTAAAATGAACCTAAAATGATATGCAAACTCAAATGGATTAAAATGAACCTAACATGATATGCAAATTAAATGGATCGTGATAGGTAGTTAAATGATATGCTTAGATGCAGTTTAGGTGATAGGTGGTATGCAAACTAGGTGATAGGTGAGATAGCCCAGTCCTGATACACATGATGTTCGTTTCATTGACCCTGAGTGGTGAGACTATGGGAGAGCATGTTAGGTTGCGGGGATGATAGGGGTGGAAGCATCTAGGGGATGGTTGTGGGGAGATTGGAGGATTGCTAGGTCATAAGACACCACGTCATTGAGGGGGGGGTTTGGTACAAGATGTGTTAAGTGGAGATATGGTGGGAAGATGGGGTTAGTGAGGGAGTTAGATTGGGGGGGGGAGAAAAATGATTATCAAATCTAGGCTGATATGGGATAGTTGACTGAGTGATTAGGATGATGATTTTGAGCTAGTAACAGTAGTTGCACAAAAGTAACTGAGAGCATTTCTTAGTTTAATGTAGCAATGTAGGATATAATTCACAAAGGTATGAAATGACCAAGGTGATGATGTATATCCTACGATTGCATGGACTAGACCCACAAACAATAGGTTGACTTCATACATGCCCAAGGTAGTATAATCTTGTCTAGTGGAGGAAGGGGACTCATAGTAGTGAGTGTGAATAATGCATATAAGGTTTTGATGCCTGTATATGCAAATATGAAACATCATGCTAGAACCGACCTGGACTTCAAGATATGAATACTATTCATGGAGTAATGAAACCAACCCACAAGCACAGCATACAGAAACAATGACTATGTCTACTCCAAGGGCTATCCGCTATGTACCATGATATAATGAGATCAAGGTAGCTTTGGAGATGTCATGGAGCAAGACAAAAAGATAAAAATCAATAAGCAAAAAGACCAACGAAAGATACAAATAGCCCTTTGTGTGTTCTTGCCAAGAGACGGGATGATAGAATGATAGATTTTGTGTCCATTGTAGGAAAGACATATCCTAGGATGCAGATCCGTTGGTGTTTGATTTGAAGAATTTTGGAAGATGGGCAAAAGAACAGGTTGGCCAAATGTAAGATTATAGTTGGTATGTTGCTTGATGATTTTTGCGTGAGGGACCATGTTTCAATTGTATACGTAGCATGTGTATCGTTTCTTAGATCTAGAAAGCTTAGTGAGAGGGACCATCCAAACGGGTTGGATGGGTGCATCTTAGATAATTGAGTACTGGAAACATCCTTCGTATTCCAGACTGCCTACATACCCTATGTCCACGGGATCAAGGTACCTTTAAGATGCAGGCAAAATGAATATGTAGTTCTAGCATGGCTTGGTGATGTAGGAATGGTTTATGATGGGTTTGATGGGATGAAGGTTGATGTGTGCTTGATGATCATGATGGAATGTGAGATTGATGGATGGGGTGATTGTTTTTTGGATTTTTTATTTTTTTTTTAGAATTTTTTTTTTGGATTTTCTAATTTTATGATGTTTTTGGATTTTTCTAATTTTATGATGTACAAAGGGAGCTTACAAGGATCCTCGTTCCATAGATGGGTTGTGTAGAGTGGGCGAAACAAACTTGAGGGTGCCAAATTCCAAGCCAGGAGAGGTGTGGGATATGGAGTGTTATGATGGAAAGAGGACTTATTAGATGGTAGAACCGGCCACTATGCATGGCGCCTGAAATAGGTTTTCACCATGGTACTTATCCAAGGCGTCACCGAAGTGATTTTCACCATTGGAAGTTTTTATTGCACTCTGATTTTTCTTGATTTTTTGATTTTTTTGGTGTTCTGATTTTTTTATTTTTTTTATTTTTTTTGACTTGGGTACTAGATGGGTTATGCATAGAATCTCTTGAGATGCAAGATGTTCATTGGCTCATCTAGAGGCTGCCCCTCAGGTGTTGCAAGCTGATAAGCTCCTGACCCATAATCGGCAGTGACGACATAAGGTCCTAGCCAATTGGATTCAAACTTTCCTTGCTTCAGACGCTCTTGTAGGTTCTTCTAATTTTCCATTAGGACCAGGTCACCTACCTCAAACTTTCTGGTTCTGATCTTTTTGTTGTAGCTTCTTCTGAGGCAGTTTTGGTATGCCTGTAAGTGATTTAATGCATTCAGATGTTTCTCATCCAGTAGTTCAAGTTGATACAACCTTGCGACGCAATAGTCTTCATCAGAGATAATGTTTTGCAATGATACTCAGAGAGATGGGAGCTCGACCTCTATAGGTAAAATGGCTTCAGATCTGAACACTAGTGAGTATGGAGTGGCTCCTGTAGGAGTGCAGATGCTTGTGTGGTAAGCCCATAGGGCAGGGTTGAGTTGGAGTTGCCAGTCACAGCCAGCTTCATTGACTGTCTTTTTTAAGATGCAGAGGATGGTTTTATTAGAAGCCTCTGCTTGACCATTTCCTTGAGAGTCAATGGCATGGAGAAGCGGTGTTTGATGTCAAACTTTTTGCACAA
Source organism: Cunninghamia lanceolata (assembly GCA_027924645.1). Lineage (NCBI taxonomy): Eukaryota > Viridiplantae > Streptophyta > Pinopsida > Cupressales > Cupressaceae > Cunninghamia > Cunninghamia lanceolata. The sequence goes on from BSBN01000757.1 coordinate 16,734,188, forward strand.
AGTGCGAACTTCCTAGTTTTTGAATGGCTTCCCATTATTAGTGATAATGGAATGAGGGATACCGTAGCAGCAGATGATGTAGTGGAGAATGAATTTGAAGATTTGGATGCCTGTGGTGAAGGTGAGTGGTATTGTTTCCACCCACTTTATGAAGTATTTGGTAGCAGTGATTATGAATTTATGGCCATTGGAAGATGGAGGATGTATTTTCCCTACGAGGTCAAGTCCCCACTGTGAGAAAGGCCATGGCATTGTGATTGCTTGCAACTCCTGTGATGGTGCGTGGATGAGATCACCATGCTGTTGACATGGGAGGCATTTTCTGATAAACTGATGTGCGTCCTTGTCCATGGTGGGCCAATAATAGCCAGTCCTCAGGATCTTTTTAGAAAGAGCTGGTCCACTTGAATGTGCCCCGCAAATACCTGCGTGCACCTCTTCCAAAGCTGTATCAGCTTCCCTAGCATCTAAACATCGTAGAAGTGTGCCATCAAGACTCCTTTTGAAGAGGGTGTCACCTACAAGGATGAAATGGGAGGCTCGACGGATGAAGGATTTTCTCTGTGATGGGGATAGGTTGGGGGGAGGATATTATCATGAAGGTAGAGGTAGGTTTCCTGATACCAGGGGGATAGAGGACCAACGATTTCGCACACTAGTTCAGATTGAGGAATGTCATATGTTGGGATGGGGAGCTCTTCGATTAGGAATTCACATTTCTTGCTACCTTGCTTCATGTCTACCAGAGATCCAATGGTTGCCATGGCATCTGTCACTTTGTTGTTTAACCTTAGGATCTGCTCAAAGTGGATGTCATCGAAATAATCTTTAAAATCATCAACCATTTTCTTATAGGGAAGGAGCTTATCATCCTTGGTTTTGTATTCATTATTGACCTGCCTGATGACTAGTTGAGAGTCACCATACACAGTTAGCTTTTCAATTTTCCATTGGATGGCCATTCAGAGACCTGTGATGAGGGCCTCATACTCTGCTACATTATTGGTGCATGGAAATGTGATTTTGAATGATTTAGGGATCGTGTCACCTTGAGGGGTAACAAATAGGATGCCTGCCCCTGAGCCTCTGTGGGTGTATGATCCATCAAAATACATCTTCCATGTGTCTGTGGCTAGTGTGATTGTCAAGATGGCCTCATCTAGAAATTCTACGATTGTAGGATGTTTTGCCTGAATAGGTGCCTCAGCCAGTTGATCTGCTATAACTTGTCCTTTGATCGCCTTCCTCTCTATGTATTCTATGTCAAATTCAGTGAGAATCATGACCCATTTTGCCATTCTGCCCATGAGAGCTGCTCTGTTTAGCAAATACTTTAGTGGGTCGATCTTAGCAATGAGCTTGGTCTTGTGATTGAGCATATAATGTCTTAACTTTTGTGACGTGAAGACGAGGGCAAGACATGCTCATTCAATTTGCATGTAGTTATGCTCATAGGAGATCAAGGTGCGGCTGATGTAGTAGATGGATCTTTCCTTCCCATGTTCATCATGTTGTGCTAACAAAGCCCCAATTGCTGTGTCTGTCGCGGAGATATACAAGAGGAGGGGCTCTCCTTGTCTTGTTGGAGATAGAACAGGGGGATTAGCCAGGTATTCTTTTAGCTAATCGAAGGCACCCTGACACTAAGCAGTAAAGGCGAAAGCCGTATCTTTCCTGAGGAGATGCTGGAATGGTTGGCATTTGTCAGCAAGTTGAGCAATGAATCGGCGAATAGACTGTAGTTTCCCTTTTGGGCTTCTCAGTTGTTTCAATGTTTTGGGGGGTGGTATTTCAGTGATAGCCTTGACTTTCGTAGGATCTACCTCGATTCCTCATCTGGAGACTATGTATCCCAATAGTTTACCTAAGGTGATGCCAAAGACACAGTTCTTCAGATTAAGACGAACATTATATTGCTCTAGCCTGTCAAAAATCTTAGCTAGCATGTCTAAGTGTTCTTCTCTGGTCTTTGATTTGCCAAGTAAGTCATCAACGTAGTCCTCCATGATGTGGTGAAAGAGGTCATGGAAGATGACGGTCATTGCTCTTTGATAAGTAGATCCTACATTCTTTAGGCCGAATGGCATTACTACCCAATAGTATGTCCCCCATGGGCATATAAAGGATGTCTTGTGCTGATCTTCTTTGGCAATTTTTATTTGATTGTATCCTGAAAAGCCATCCATGAGAGATAGCATCTCATGTCCTGTGGTAAGATCCATGATCATGTCAATGTTGGGAAGTGGGAAGTCATCTTTCGGGTAGGCCTTGTTGAGGTCTCTGAAGTCAGTGCAATAGCAGATTCTGCCATCTGGTTTAGCAACCGGTACTAGATTTGAAACCCATTCAAGATAATCAATTGGGCGGATGAACCCAACATCTAGTAACTTTTTGAGCTCTGCTTTGACTAGGAGAGCCACCTGAGGATTCATCTTGTGGAGTTTTTGTCTGATGGGTTTGGCATTGGGGCATACTACTAGATGATGAACAACCAAGGTGGGATCTAGCCCTGGCATGTATGCATAGGTCCACGTAAAGTTGCAATTTTTGCGTGTGAAGAATTCCAAGAAGTCTTCCTGTTTGAACATGCTGAGAGATTCTGCTCTGTATGTGATTTTCAGCTCTTCCTCTATCCCTAGATTCATTTCCTGAGCTAGTTCGACCAAGATGGGTGATCTATCAGGATATACTTTATCTATTTCAGGGAGGCCCATGCTTCCATCTCCTAATGCCTCATGGAGGTTTTCACCAGGAGATACGTCATTTATTTTTACTATTTTGGGATCTGATACTGCCATGGAATGGTTTTCACCATCAGATCCATTTTTCTTTTTGTGTTTTTGGGACTAGAAGCAGGGGTTGTCTCCCTGAAATAGGCAGCCGGATTGAGTTCCATGATGTATCCAGCTCTGTGATCTCCTAAGGGGAAGTTGTCTCTTACTCCCATCATTTCAGCAATGGCTTCATCATTTGGTGCGATATCGAAGATAGGAGATCCTCATTGGTCCCAGTCAATGAGGTCGGGGTATACTAATGGCAGGTCATTGGATGAGGAGGTGAGAGTGGTGACTGAGTAGATGGTGCAAATGGAGGAGTTGAAGAAGTCAGCAAAATCACTAAAGGAGTCTTATAGGCTCGTTTCGTTAACATTGTCGACGTCTAAAGAGACTAGAGCAAACTCAGCTAAGATACATTCGCTAGTATTAAGGATGTGTTGTGGTTGACCATACCCTAACCCTTGAGTATAGGGGTTTCTTGTTGCTTGTAGTGGTTCTACAATCCCTTGTTCATGAAGGCCAATGTCGCCTTGTCCTTTGTAACCCATGCTTTTGACTATTTCAGAACCTTTGCCATAACTATTTGTTGGGATGGTGGGGATGTCTTGTTCTGTTTCTTCATCCTTGTAAATCTAGGATGAAATATCTTCAAGTATATCCTGATCTAGAAGATGTTTCTTCTCAAAGATGGGTGAGGGTTTTCATTTGATGACAACTGTGTCGGCTGCCTCTATGTTCAGAGTGCCAAATGTCTTAGGAGTGGGTAATAAGCCCACACAAAAGGTGCCATGGAGGTTGTATTCTCCACAGCGTTGGTCGCTGAGTTTGATCTTAACCTCAGGTGGTGGAGGTGTTTGTGATGAAGTGGTGGCGATGTTGGCGGGGTCTATGTATGAGGTGGAAGCTGTTGGGGTGGTTGTGGTGCTGGCTTTATTGTACAGACAAAAGGTTTGGTTGTGGCCTTCCAGAAAATTGTAGTATTGGAAGGGACGGGGATCGGCATAAATAGTCACCTTTGTGTCATTGTGGGGGAATTTGAGACATTGATGGAAAGTGGATGGGACGGCTTGCATGGTGTGAATCCATGGTCTGCCGAGAAGAATGTTATATGGGAGGTCAAGAACTAGAACCTGACATTTTGTTTCAAGGATTTTCTGTCCCACTTGAATAGGGAGCTTTATGGTGCCCTCGGATAGCCTCTCGGTGTCATCATATCCTTTGATTGTTATGCACTCGCTAGCATCCACAACCTCATTTGAGTACCCCAAGTGTCTTAGCAATTTTAGAGTGCATATATTTAGGCCAAAGCCATCATCTATTAGGACTCTTTTAATGGTGTGTTTGTGAATGCAAACCTCGATGTGGAGTGCATCATTATGTAGGCATTCGGAAGCAGGGAGATCTTTTTCAAAAAATGTGAGATGGTGCGGTGTAGCAATATGGCCGACCATGGCTTGAAATTAGTTGACATCCAAGTTTGCAGGGACTTGTGTTTCCAAAAGGGCTTTGTCGAGGATGTCCTTGTGACGGGGTGATGTGCGAAGCAGCTCAAGGATGGAGATTTGAGTGGGTGTCTTTCCTAGATGAACTAGGAGGTTATATCGAGTGGTAGGTGATGGACGGGTGTTTGGACGAGGGGGGAGGGGATCAGATGTGGATGCAGGCATCTATTCAGTGGGAGGGGCAGTGCGGATTGAGACACGGCCTCGATGGTTTGTCATGGCGCAATCGGGTGCTTGTGCCCAAATGGTGATTGTGTTGACATAGTGGGATGAGGGTTCGATGCGGTCGACAATGGAGTCATAGGTTGCAGGTGGTGGAGTGACATTGTATTCTTAGTTGGACGAGGACGCTTTATTATGGTTGGGTAAAGGATCCTTGTAAGCTCCAAGGTTAGCGTTTGGTGATGGTTGGGCACTTTGATCGAGGCTAACGAGATTTTGGTCTATGAGGTCTTGGATGTAATGTTTTAGTTGCATACAGTCAGCTATTTTATGGCCTGCCACACGGTGGTATTTACAGTAATCATTTTCATTATACGATGCCGCTTTGAGTTCATTGTCTTGACGTGGTCAAACGGGCGGGAGTGTGACTACTCCTTGTTTGAGACATCTATCGAGGACGTCCTTGATGGGTTTTGCTAATGGTGTGAAATTTTGGCGAGGTTTGCATGGTTTATTTGGCCCTCTTGGGTTATTTACATTCGCTGCATACATATGTGTAGGTGTTTGGTTTTGGATGTGTTGGATGGCTTTCACATCAGTGACGCCGTTGTTTAGATTATTCTTGTTCTTTGCCCAATAGCGTGATTTATCGTTGGATTGCATGTTGGTATTGTTGTTGGGATTGGGGGTGTTGTGATTGGATTTGTAGTTGTTGTTATTGTTGTTGTTGTTGGATTTGGGGTCGTGCAGTTTGATGGAGCCCTTGGCAATGAGGGCTCATTCGACAGTAGTGCCTTTGTCGATAACCTCTTCAAAGGTAGATGCGCAAAGAATTTGTAAGTGAAACCCTAGTTCCTGATTGAGATTGGCCACGAACATGGTGACAAGTTGTTTTTTAGGAATAGGCCATAGGAGCTTGCTTGCTAGGCCCCTCCACCTTTGTAAGAAAGAAGCGAAATCTTCTCCGTTCTTTTGTTTGGTGTTACAGAGGTCAGTCATAGACACCTCATGTTCAAAGTTGTAAGAGAAGTGGTTGACAAACTTCTTCGCAAGCTCAAGGAATGTTGAATTCTAGGTGGAAGATGGGCAAACCATTTAGCGGCTTGGCCGCCAAGGCTCCTTGGGAAGAGTCTCATAAGATATATGTTGTCATTAGAGACTTTGAGGCAAGCAATGTAGAACGCTCGAAGGTGGTCCCTAGGGTCTCCCTTTCCCTTGTATTTGTCAAATTTTGGCGTTTCAAAGTTTTTAAGGAAAGGGGGCATGTACAATGTGCGGTCAAATGGGTAGGGGCAAATATCCTCAAAAGAATAGTATTTGCATTTGCCCCCAGTTTGTAGATCGTCCACCTTTTGGATTAAGCCTTGTAGGACGGTGTTGAAATCATGTGGTTGTTGTGGTTGGAACATGTAGGGTTGTTGGTTGGTGAGATATTGGAGATGGGGCGGGATTTGATGTTGGAGATTGGTTTGGTGGAGATGTTGGTGTTGTGGGTTGGGGTTCGGATTGATTGGTGGCTGCTGTTGTTGGTGCGCATAGAGTTGTTGAAGAACATGTGGTGGTATTTGGGGATTGGGATTATGTTGATTTATGGGATTATGGGGGTATGTGACACTAGATGGATTGACGTTGGGTATGTGGACGTTGGATTGGTTAGATGTGTTGCGAGATTGTTGTGAGAATAGTTGTCATAGGTATGCAATGGTGTGAGGGTTGGGTGGGGGCACACTTGTGGAAGTACTCGCTTACGTGATGTTGCCTTGTATACCCATGGTGATGTGTGAAACAGAAGGGTTGACGGTTGTTGTGGTAGTAGAAGTGATAATAGGTTGGGAGATGTTAGGTATAGTAGTGCATGTGGGAATTGTAGATGTGGTAGTGGTTGAGGTTGTGGAGGTGGTAGATACATTAGGTGTTGACGTTTGAGAGATGGTGGGTTGGGTATGTGATGTAGATGCTTGGGTATTTGATGTGGTAGGGATGATTGTAGAAGTGGATGGTTGTGATGATGTCGTGATGGGGGGAAGTTGAGCACCAAGCTTGAGAAGATGGTCAAGATATCTATTTGGGTCCGATCTTAGGACTTTATCAAGTAGGTCCATGTTATCGGCATCTTGCGTGAAGCTCAAGACATCTAGGTCATCTTGGGATATGGTGGGGACATTTTGTGGTAGTGGTGGTGGTGGTGTTTGTGTTTGTGGTAAGAAGTCAAAAGGATCGTTGGCGCCAAATGGGGGGATGAAGGAATATGTAGGTGGATTATATGTTGGATAGGTGGGTATGTTGCTGTTGTTGGTGTTAGGCATGCCAAAGGACCATTGTTCCACCATTTCTTGATTCTTTTGTGTTGTGATCTTGTGATGGGCATACGCGTATGGGTTTGATTAGGAGTAGAGTGGAATGGAGATGGAGACCTTAGAGAATTGGATTGATTTTGTTAGACCCAAAGATGGATGTGGTAGTGAGGTGGAGTAGAAGGGTATGGTGAAGATCAATATGTCTTTCCAAAGGGTTTATCCTAAGGGTGATACAAATGGATGATATTGCTTTTTGCACAAATTTTGGACGAAAGATGGATGATGGAAAAAGGGATTTGTAATTGTGATGTTTTGATTTTTTTTTTATTGATTTAGGATGATGAGGATGATGTTTTCAAATTGAGCCTTTGGATAAGATCTAGATTTTGAGTTGGCACAAAGAGATGCTTTTCTTTGTTTGGGGTAGACTAATGACCTTACACAAAGAGAGGTGATTTATTTTTCTTGAAAGGTAGACTAATGACTTTTCAAGGAAAATGTGATGTTAATGATAAGATCTAGATCTAACTTTGGCTCAAAAGGATGATAATTTTTTGGGTGATGATTTGTTGATGGGTGTTTTGATTTAGATGTCGACTTGTTGAAAGGATTTTCTTGGTCCAAGGAGATATGCAAAAAGATTGAAAGGGGGATGGATAGATATGGATTTGGGCTGATGATGAAATATCAAAAAGGGGTCCAACAATGGTGGTGATTGATCCTCTAAGGTCAAAGAGAAGGTGCAATTTGGAAAATTTTGAAGAAAATGGCTAGACTATTGTCAGATTTTTGTGAGATGGATATGGATTATGGTACAGCAAAGGGTGTAGATCACAACTAAATGGGTCTTTGTTTCAGGCAAGTCAATCTAAAAATAGTGCCAATCCATGGGTGAAATGGCACTACAATTAGATAGATATGGCACTGAAACAGGGTAGACAGATTTTTGATGGCAAATTTTTGGATTTGTTTGTTTGGAATGTGACCAACTGATTTGTTTTGTCTCTTGGCAAGTTGTTTGTGAAAAATTAAAGCACTTTAACACACATTTGAACGCAAAACAAGCAATGATTTTTGTTTGTGAAATGACATATGACTTTGTTTAGAACAAGCACTTTTCACAACCTAAGGCAAGAATGTGACAATATTTGTTGAATCCCCTAGCTGCACCTATTCAAAGCGGGTAGCTCCAGGATCTTGGTAGCACCGGCTCCTCCTTACAATTGCACACACTTCTCACACATACCAAGATCTAGGTTTCTTATAAAGCTTGTCCCTCACCAAACCTTTAGATTGTCCCTGCTACCTCGGCTAAGAACTGCATGAATCGGGGCCGCTTCAAGGGTTTTTCCCTCTGCGTCAACAAATAGAAAGATTTTGGCTTGCTAAAACAATGGCTCTTAATAAGGGCATTTGTTCAGGTGGTTATACGTGTGGCAGTGCTACTCTCCATTATGGAGTCTCCCAGCCTCCAAGGGTTGCACCTTGGAGGGTTTTGGGGGAGGTTGGCTATTGGTATAACAAAACAACACCTATCACTTGAGACTTTCATCCCAAATGCCTTATTTTATATAGCAGCTTGGAAGAGCTTGGCTTTAGCTTGATGCCGCTTGGGTCATTCCCACCTTTCAAAGTGGGGTGGTAGGCCCTCTAAGGATTACAAAAGCAATACAATCATGAAAACACTTTTGATCCCCAAGTTCATACAAAGATGCGAGGGAAGAGCATATGTGTTCCCTATGATTATATCACACTAAACATGGTTCAATTTTAGATCTTTGGATTAAATGGGGTGTGATTAATGCAAGTTTTGTGATAAGCTTTTGATTCCCAAGGTCACCAAAATGGTGCGAGGGAAGAGCATACACTTTCACACCACAAGCAAAAAGAGCACAAAACACTTCACACAATTTAAAGGATGATTTTCTTGATTACATGCGTGAGAGATGCAAGTTGTTGTTCTTTTTAACCAATGATGTATGCAATTTGTGGTTCTTTTTAGAGCCCAAAATTGAAGTGTTTGATTGTTGTTTGTTGGCACACAAAAGAGTAAATTTTAGAGCACCAAAGTAAATGTTATGAGCACACACACTTCACACAAGGAGTTGTTTGTTTGTTGGATTAATTTTAAAGCACCAATTTGAAATGTTGTCTAAGACCTAACATACAAAAGGGTTCATTTTAGTTTCCCAAATCAAAGTGTTTGCTATCTAAACATCAAACCACCCTGCAAAAAGGCTTTGTTAGTATCTGTAGTACCTGTAACAGATAGAAAAGAAATTTTTGAGAATAGTGCTAAAACAAACATGCACAGGGCCACTACGAGTAGAACAACCTGACTTACGAAAAAAGGCGCTAATAAAACACTATTATAGCGACACTAGAAAGAATAACATTGATAAAACTTTTAGCGCTAACAGGTCCTATGTAACGCATCAATACAGAAGATAGCACCGATAAAGGTATGCGAAGGCACCACTGTGCAAACTTTAGAAAGTCATTGAGGACACGCGGATAGAGCCAATCTGAACGATGGCATCAAAACGGGGGACTGATGCTGTTTATTCATTTTTTCAAAAATTTGCCATAACCTCCCCCTGTAATTCCTAGTTTTTCTGCAAAACAGAGAGCAAACCACAACAGAAAATGACAGAAAACACAAATCAAACACACGTGAGTAAGGTTAGTATGAAAAAAAGGTTGCGCAGATGGTGCAGGAGCACCCGTACATGATCAGGATATAGGATAAGTGTCCACATGATGACAGGATAGTCTATTTTTAGTATGTTTGACTTCATCATGTAATAAGGTCCATTGGACCGATGCTATGTATTAGTTCAGCCTAGGAGTATGTGTAGGCAGTTAGAGATCGAGATAAGGTAGTCTGAGCTGTCCTTCTCCCAGCCGCTTGGAAGCTCCCAGCTGCTGGGAAGTGAGTTGGTAGTACTCAAAGGACTTTAATATATACCTTCGATCTGTTAGGGTTTAGATATATTGATATTGATAGATGCATTGGTGTTGTGATTGAGTTGAGATTCAGGAGAGCAGTTCAGACATTGTGAAGCTGTATTCAGAACTTTTGAATTTCATTTGAATAAGATCTCATCATTTGCAGTATCTGAGTTTATCAGTTGTATCTGTTTTGATTTCTTTTCCGTTGGCAAGTTGATGGGTACTTGTTGGTCATGATGTTAGTCATTCGCAAACATAGAATAAAAGTTACACAACAACCTTTACTCATCTTGAAAGATGCGATGAATTCAAAGAATTCATGATCCCAAGTCTCCGTTGATTAGGTCTTAATCTACTGACGTCACTCAGTGGTTGATGTGTGTTGCTGTTTTCCATTCAGGGGCCTTACGTGTTTCTGCACTGTTCATCATCATCATCTTCAAATATCCTGCTCTGGATGTTCGCTCTGCAAGTCTCCAACGATTCTACCTCTGCACTGTAAATTTAGTCAAATAATGTGCATACAGGCTGATATTTGCATGATTTCTATCATTATTTATGATTCTTTGCATGATATTTTCAGTACTACATGCATTTAACTCAAATATGCTAAGGATCTTCAGTTACCTACGGGATTTCAGCATATTTCACTGTTTCTGCTTGTTATTTATCATGATTTACAGTTATGGTGATGAATTAATGAAATTGAAAAAAGGAAAAGGGTTAGAGAGTGAGATTCCCAAAACTACTGGACTTAGATCACTGATCCACATACAAGCTCCCATACTTGCAATGAAAAGAAGGAAAACTAGAAATCATACTTCACCAGGACATTCCACAAATCCGCATGATCTAGTGCAAAGCTTCAAAGGAACAGTTGACAACAACATGTAATGAAATGAAAGCGCTTCCAGTTGAACACAGCATTCACCAGTACATATCCAGAAATCAACAGAAGATTACGTAAAATTTACAATCAGGATGTAATCTGGAACTTCATATTCATTCAGTATGCTCAAGAACAGGTACATTTACAGTGATCTGAAGAAAGAATCTTGACATTTCAACAATTCTATCCTCATTAGTCTCAGTAATCCGATCTCCTAACTTATTCTACAGTAATTGACTTTTGCGCCAGATGCGTCTGTGTATTCTAATGTATTTCTCCCTCTTTTTTTAAAATGACAAGCCCTGGATGTTATATAGAGCGACTGCCAAAAAACGGTTACAATGATCCAAGGATCAGGATCCTCTCATAACAAACAACGGTCCAGATGAAAAGCACATGCTTCGTCAGTTAGCAAATGTACAGCTGGCACAGAATATTCCAGCATCTTCGACTTGATTCGGTCTCCAGTTGGCAAACAGCATATTTGACAATATCCTCCTCATGTCCGACCCATGTTGACTCCATGCGTAACTTTGTAATTATCAGCTTCAGCAGCATCATGATGATTTCCACGCTCAGCTTCAGCAGCATCATGACTTCCTGCAAATAAACAGACAAACATTAAGTTCATCATCATGTGGATAAACAACAGGAAGTAAACATTTTATTAAACATACCTCCCAATGTGCAGCTACAGGCAATCAGGCTCTACCTGTGAAAATATGCACTAAATGCACAAACAGCATAAAAAACAACCAGGTCAACCCTCGTTGACCAAAATTCAGGCAGTCGGGCTTTCAAATTACTATCGCTTCATGTTTTGCTCATTCTCTTGTATATCGGGTTCGAAATATGATGATGATGATCTCAGATTATACAAGGAAATAACTTCCTTTCAACCATCCCTAGAAACCGGTTTTGCATCATCATCATATTTGCGTCGGCGAAATTACATATGATCAGGGTGACAGTTTTACCTTAGGCCAACGGCAACAGTTATACCGATGCCAAACATCATGAGGATGACCAACTCTACATGCCCTCTGTCCGGCCGCAGGATATTGTGAAATATGATGCTCCACGCCTCCGAATGTTTTGAGGAAAAGCACATTAGGATGTTTTGTTTTTGCATATTCGGGAAAGAAAGACATCGTCATCATCATCATGATGAAGGCAAACAGGAGGACTCGAAAAATGATCCTGCCGCTGAAGAAAATCATGATGACGTCATCGTCATCATCAGGCTTGGTTAAAATGCAAAGGGATGACGCCATCACCATCATGTTCCGTTAAGATCAGGAGATAACTGGAATATCGGGTTCCCCCCAAGGAAGATGATCGCGTGGATGAATGCAATATGACCCTTTTCGCGTAGAAGGTGATCCTCTGAAAAGATCAGGATGATGAACATCATCATCATCATATACGCACTGGGTGATCTAAAATATGATCCTGTTGAAAGTCCTGATGACGTCATCAGGATATCCGCGGCCTTCGTTAACCTTCGCACATGACGTCATCGTCATCATCATTTTGGCGAAATGGATCACGCCTTGGAAAATATCCTACCGAAGGAGAAGGTGATGATGACGTCATCGTCATCATCATATTTGCAAAATGTTATACTTGTCGGCAGGATAATATTACTAACTGTCGGGAAAGACTAACAAGATCATGATGATCTTGTTCAACAAGGTTTGGGAAAGGAAAATCATCCTCCGTTTCGAAAGATAAGGTGATCATCATGATCACGCAAAAGGAGGTCAGGAGGATATTAGGAAATGTAGGGTCTCGAAATATCATGATGATGTTGATCACCAAGACTGTCGTGCGCGCGCAAATTATGCAGATGGCAGATTTCTCTAAGTAAGGTGATATTACAATATCAGCATGATATTATAATATCGGGTGATGTTGGAATATCATGATGCTCGCAATGTTTCCAAGGTTACTCGACGGGTAAAACACACTAGCACTTAAGATTGACGTCCGGATGTTTCGGGACTGCATGATATTCACCAGGTGATAGAGTAAGATCATGATGATGACCTTTGGCGATACAAAAGACCACCCGACGGGAAAGGATTATTACGACTTAAACTTGACGTCCGGATGTTTCGACCTCAGGATATTATTGGGGGGCTTTTCGAATACCATGATGATGATGTTCATACAGCAATTATCAGGTTTGACCAAAACTTTGACTGCTTACAACTCCTTCATATGGACGACTTTTCAAGTGATGCAAAAGGCAAACCTGCATGGAATTTCAAGCTCTTTCCAACCATGAAGTCATAGAAACAAAATATGAACTTTGACAAACTAACCTCATGATGATGACCTACCTCCTTCTGACCTTCATGATGATGATGCACCTGACTTATTTTTACCAAAACCGCCAGAAACAGACAACACAAGCCAAAACAAAAGCTGGGTCCCTGTTTTGCCAAGTCAAAATGGGGCGTGTTGTGTAACCACACAACAACTTGCCACCAAAGAAAACAACAAAATTCAAATGATTCAAGTGATGTGATCACATTCATCTATAGTGTTCTAATTCTATCTAAGTAAATCATCATGATCTTTGAATGATAAAATTTCATTATGGTGATAAAGCTAACAAAGGATCAGGTGTGTGCAGATGATTAATTATCCTCATCTTGAAAGTAAGTTGAAAACATAAGTAACTGGTGTTAAACTACATAGTTGGAGATCATCCCTCATAGCCAACTTGGATAGAGCCTTGCTGCCAGCAGGTGTCTATAACCCCGGCAAGGTTATCTGTACAATCTCCCTAAGTAGAGCCCCACTGCCAGCAGGCGTCCATAGCCCCGGTAGAGTTACTTAGATGGCCTAATTTTATTTTGTTTCTGATTTTCCTTTAAAAATTTAAATTTGATATCATCATGTATGCTCATTTGTACAAGGTGTAGTCACTTGCAGCTTTAGGTTGGAGATTGTATTGGTAGCAAGGGAGTCCCTTTAGATTTTTCACTTAACACCTATACTCATATCTTCAACAAACCCAAGGCTGTTAGGTGTTTCATTGTGTTTGATTCACTTTGGACAAGAAAAAGTACCCTGATGAAAAGACATCATAGACTTGATCATGAATATTTCTTAGACTGAATCATAACCTATATTTAAACGTGATCTTATCACTTGAATCCTAACAATTTAACTATTTTCTTAAGGTGATGAAGTGCATCATCCTGACTTACCAGAACAAGGTCCCAACCAACAAAACAACAACAACAACAAGCAAACACTGTACAAACAACTATACAAATATACAATATGATACACAAGACTGCCATGAAGTCACTCAGGCCTGGAAATAATGTTTGAGGAATTGTCCATTGACTGGCAACGGGACATCCTCACCTGTCAGGTTCTTAAGCCTATAAGTGCTGTCTCCTAAAATTTCAGAAATCTGAAAGGGACCTATCCATAGTCTATCGAACTTACCATGATCACCTTTCCTTTCATGGGCTTTATCCCACATCAGGACTAAATCTGATATCCTGAACGCTTTAATTCTGGCTCTCTTGTCAAACCAGCGTTTGACAACAGCCTGATGTTTTGCAAATTGGTCAATTGCTTGACTTCGTTTTTCCTCCAGATGCATCAACTGAAGCAACCTGACTTCCTGTTTATTATTTATGCCTAGATAGTCTTGGGCAAACTGCAGAGTAGGAATTTTCAAGTTTACAGGGAGGATAGGATCTACCCCATATACTAGCTGGAAGGGTGAGTTTCCTAATGCAATTTTCATTCTAGTTCTGTCTACCCATAAGGCATATTTCAGAAATGAATTCCATTCCCTGGGATTTTTCTCTATCAATTTTCTTATGATACTCAGTAAATTCTTATTGGTGGATTCTACTAATCCATTTCCCTGGGGATAGTAATTGGATGAGAACCTAAGTATGATCCCATGATCAAAAGCCCAACTTGACAATTTAGTGGAAATGAAGGCAGAACCATTATCACTTACCAATGCATAAGGAGTTCCATACCTGGTGACAATGTTGCTTTCCAAAAATTTAATGACATCATCAGCAGTACAAGTTTTGCTGCTGATAGCCTCAGTCCATCTGGTACAATAATCAATAATTGTTAGGACATACCTCTGGCCTGAAGAAGATGGAGGATTGATTGGTCCTATGAAATCCATGCCCCATTGTGCAAATGGGCGCTCTTCCATCACTGGCTGCAATGGTTGTGCAGCATATTTTTCTCTGTTGGCAGCAACCTGGCAAACATGACAACATTTAACATGATCAGCTGTGTCTTTAAAAATTGTAGGCCAGTAATATCCTGCTCTGAGGATTGCATGTGTTGTGGCCAACGCTGATCCGTGGGCAGTTCCAAACTTGTCATGTAACTCTGTCAAGACTTTATTGGCTTCTGGTTTCTCTAAGCATCTCAGGTATATCCCTTCATAATTCTTTTTAAACAGGGCTCCTCCCTTCATCATATATTTCTGGGATCTCATCTTTAAGGCTCTTCTCTGTGAAGCCTGCATCCTCAAAGGACATCTTCCAGTGATCAGGATGTGCCTGATGTCTGAATACCATTCTTTATTGTCTTTCTCATCTATCACATACTGTTGACTGATGATGTTTGGATCAGTTTCAGATATCATCTGGCTCAGAGCCTGTCCTCTTACTAGCTTCATGGGTGTGATCTCCATGTCATATTCTTGTAGTACCGTAATCCATTTGGCCCTTTTTTCACCAGGTTCACTCTGCATCAGCAGCATCTTTACTGCTGCATCTGGTACCACAGCAATCACTTTGCTTCTCAGTATATAATGTCTGAACTTTTTTACTGCTCTGACTAATGCAAGTGCCTATCTTTCAACATCTACATATCTCAACTCAGCATCCCTGAAAGGACAGCTCATGAAGGCAATTGGTTTCTCTTCTTTATCTTCATTTCTTTGAGTTAACATTGCTGCAGAAGTATGTTCTGAAGCAAATGAGTAGATGTAGAAATCTTTTGTATAATCTGGACTAATGAGGACAGGAGCATCTGAAATGGCCTTCTTTATATCTTCAAAAGCAGCTCTGGCTTCTGGTGTCCAGTCAATTTGTGCATCTTTTTTCAACATGGCATTCAGTGGTCTGACAATCTCAGCAAAGCCAGTGATGAACTTCCTCACGAAATTTATCTTACCAAAATAAGATTTAAGCTCCTTTTTGCTTCCTGGAAGTGGTAATTTCATAATAGATTCCACCCTGTCAGGATCAATGATAATCCCATCTTCTGTGATCAGGTGGCCTAGTAACTTTCTTGTTGTGACCCCGAATATGCACTTCTTGGGATTCAAAGATATTCCATATTCTTCACACTTCTTCAGCACACTTCTGAGATCAGCAACATGATTTCCCCTTTCCTTGGAGAATACTGTCAGGTCATCCATGTAGATGACTATACATTTTCCTATTAATCCTCTGAAGGCTATGTCCATTGCTCACTGGAACGTAGCTCCAGCATTTATCAGTCCAAACGGCATACGTCTATATGCAAATATCCCCCATTTTGTGGTGAAGGCAGTTTTTAATCTGTCAATTTTGTCCACCATCACTTGGTTGTACCCTGAAAAACCGTCCAAGAAGGACATCATCTTGGCTCCATTTACCATCTGCAGAACTTCATCCAAAGAGGGCAAAGGATAGTTATCCTTTTCTGATGCTCTGTTCAGGTTCCTGAAATCCACACACAATCTGATGTCTCCATTCTTCTTCCTGACTGGTACCAGATTTGCCACCCAAGTGGAGTGCCTTACAGGAAAAATTATCCGGGCATTCAACAATTTCTTGACCTCTTCAAGGATGATGGGCTCAAGCAGAGCATTGACTGGCCTCTGCTTCTGTCTGAAAGGTTTTGCATCTGGCTTGAGGGGTATAGTATGAGTTATGACAGAAGTGTCATACGTCTTCAACTCGTCATAAGTCCATGCAATTACATGTATATAATCCTTAAGGGCCTGAGTTATTCCTTCTAACTCTTCAGGTGTACAAACCTTACCCAACAAGACGTTTCTCTTGTCATCAGCTTGTCCAATATTCACCTGTGAATATTGACCTCCATCTGCCTTAGGCAGATCCTTATGTTTGAGCATATTATCCAGATCAAAGGCTCTTTCTAATTCAATCATACCTTTGGGAATTGTGTTGCTAGGCAACTCTAATATCTCATCTTCTTCCCAGACATGATCTTCCATACCATTTTCATCTATGATCTGAGCTTCAAATACATCTCTGTTTGATATGAAGTCCAGGATGTGCTGATCATCATCAAACACTTGGAGATTGGTCACATTGTCAGGTACCGAAGGTACTGACTCCAATTCTACTGCAAATCTCTTCAGACCAGATATAGACAGTGGTTCCAGCGTACTGGCGGCCTGAGCAAGTGCATCTGCCCTTTGGTTCTGTTCTCTTGGCATGTGAACGATGTTGAAGGCATCAAAGTCTTCAATCAGGTCCCACACACGATGCCTGTAATTTGACAGCTTTCTGTAGTTACAAGAGTAAATTCCTCTTACTTGTCTCACAACTAGTTCTGAATCTCCAAAGACATGCAGGATCTTCACCTTCTTCTTATGTGCAAACAACAGTCCATGAATCAGAGCTTCATACTCTGTGACATTATTAGTGCAGGGGAACTGTAGTCTGTAAGCTGCTAAATAAGATTTCCCTGATGGATCAGTAAGGTCAATCCCTACTCCAGAACCTTGCTTGGATTTGGATCCATCAAACCTCAGGATCCAAGGCTTATCTTCAGCAGGACATTTATTTGAACTTTCCTTTTTCTTTGCAGCTCTGGCTGCTGCTCCGCCTGATATCCACCTTAACTTAGGTGTGTCATCTTCAAGCTTCCTCTTTCCTTTATCTGATGAGCCTGATGGCTTTTCTGTTTTCTCTTCAATCCTAGCAGGAGGATGATGTTCAGCACATACGACTGCATGCTTCTTCAAAATGTGTAAGCACAGTGAGCAAGTGGTTTCTGAGTGAGGCGCCTCATGCAGCCTACACCAACCTTTAATTAAAACCTCCCGTGGAGATCTACACTGTTGTGTCATTTTTTTTATTTCTTTGACCAGAAATTCTTCGAACTTCATCAGGTCACTGCCTTTATCCTCATCAGACAACTCGTAATCCGGTTCCATGAAGCAATCACTACCAGGAGTGATCTTTTCCTTTCTCGCATCATTCGTCTGATTGGACACCAGGATCTCTTCTATTTTTTGGATATGATCCTCATCAGGATCCGTCGACTCTTCTGTTCCTGCAAAAGACAAATAAAAATTAGTATCATCATCATCATCAGATGTAGCACTCACCTCAGAATATGATGATGATGCTTCACTATACGTCTGCTCCAACATGATCATGACCAAGCATGGTTCGCAAGTCTTTTCCGAGTGTGCTTCGCCATGCAATCTGCACCATCCGTCAATCAAGATATCATTAGCAGGTATCTTTAATAATTGACAACGTTTTATCTGAGTAGATAAATGCATCTGAAAATCCTTGAAGTGATCTATTTCGTTGTCATTATCAGGATCATTATTAAGTTCTACAACTGGCATATCCTCATGATAATCATCATCATGATGATGATGAGCATCAAGCATCAGGATCTCTTCTATTTGGACAGTTTGCGGCCTGATGTGATAAACTCCAGGTTCTATGTTTACATACATGATCTCATTTGTTCTGTTATATTCGGTGATCATATGTTTCATCCTAGGCTCAGCATCAATCCTGATCTGATTAGGTATACCTTTCCATGGCAACCACATGTGACTGAAGTCTGTGGACATGTATCCGTTAAGCGTTTTAGACCAGTCCCGGCTAAGCAACATCCCATATGTATCAGGTATGTCAACTACCTGAATGTCAATGTAATACTGGATCCTAGGATCAGACGCTAGCTGCATGTGAATGTGAGTGAGTTCTCCTACGACACTTACTTCTGTCTTGTCCAGTTGAGTGACCTTCTTTAAGGATTTAGCAGGATGCAGTCCTAATGCGTTGCATATTGACAAAGGCATAACATTAGTTGAGGCTCCTGAATCAACTAAGCAGTTGTGCAAATTCTTACTGAACATTCTTATGGTGAGGAGAAACGGTGGTGATTCAGTTTTATCTCTGTACAAAGTCATGTGAGAGGTTTCAGCAGCTTGGACTGTGGCTGACACTTTGGGCTTGACAGTGCTATCTTTAGCAGTATGGTCTCTGCTATTGGATTGACTCAAAAGGTGATTATCCTCTTTAGAAGCAGGATCATCCAGCGACTTCATGAATGCCCTTTTGATGGCAGGAGTTTTCAGTAACTCAGATAGGGACAGGCTGATCTTGATTTTCTTCATTTCATCAGCCAAATAGCTGACTAACTTGTCAGACTCATGAGGTGCATTTGCGACTTTTGTTACTGTGTTTTGAGGAGACAAGTACTGAGCATTCACCTTAGGAAACCCAGGGTTATTGCTAGCCTTAGGATCAGGAGGTGTGTTGAAGTTGTTTGGAGGTAGAGATGATGTCAATGGACCAGCAGGTCTGTTGGCATTACTCCTCAGGTTATAATTATGCTTACCAGGGTATTGCTGCTGGTATGCATGTACTTCCTCATGCTCTCTTGTAGGTTCATTTTCATCCTCAAAAGGGAAGACATAGTTCGCTTCAAAGGTTAAGGCAGATTCTTCACAGGTCTGTTTATATTCCTGATGAGGCTGATTAGTGTATGTTTCCAGCACAAAAGCTGAGTCATATCCGCAAGGAACTATTTCATTTCCTTCTGCCTGAGGTGGATTTCCAGAAGTATTAGACACTTCAGTCTGAAAGATGCTGGCAGCAATCCTAAACTGTGGACAATCTAATTCTGCATGTGCATTGGTGTTATGAATCCTGCACCAATTGGTAAGGGCCGCCTCAGCAAGATTGACTCTAGTAGTCTGTTTGGCTTCACCAGGAGGCTGATTGTCTAGGGGTGATGGTAATGAACCATTATTTGGCCTGGAGTTCCACACTCTGGGCTGCCTAGGAGGATTATTGTTATTTGCAGCATTACTGTTGAAGTTATTGTTGTATCCTCTGTCAGGGTAATTTGGTCTGTCATTGGAATAACTCCTATTCTGACCTGACTGTGAATAAAACCCTTGATTTCTCAAGTGTGTTACTTCTGTGGTGAGTTTTCTCAACTGAGCAGCAATTTCTTTGATTTCCTCTTTCTCCTCTTGAGCTTTGGCCACTACATTTTCAGGCTGAGGCTGGAAAAAGGAAGATCCATGGTTATTGTGGGATAGGTCTGTACCCTGAGGTGTCTGAGCATGTGCAGGATATTGTGACGATTGGCCATTTCCATTAGGAGGAGGCATGATACTCAATGGAGGTACTTGCAAAGGTGCAGGCATGATTGCTGGGGGCATCGCTGCTCCATTTGGATATTGTGCAGGATATTGCGAAGGATAAGCTGCAGGATACTGTGCTGGATATTGTGACTGCATGCCGGGCAAAGCAGGGAATGCTATATTTGGAGTAGGAGCAGGTATCAGCTGTTGATTTACCTTGATAGCTTCTTGAAAAGCTCCTGTCAATGTGGTGATCGCAGGATGTGTTCTCCTGATGAACATGGCGGTTAATGGATCCAGGGCTGAATAATAAATACTTCTAGCAGCATCATCAGCCACCACATATGGGGTAACTAGCTTGGACAACATTTTCTGGAACCTAGCATTGAAATTTGCAATAGGTTCATGCTCAAATCTCTTGATTGTGGCAAACAGGTGGTAATTCATGGATGGATCAATAGGGACCTTGAATCTGTCAAGAAAGGCCTTCTCTAAGACAGCCCACGAACCTACAGAAGATTGACCAAGACTGATGAACCAA
The DNA here is from genome assembly GCA_027924645.1 of Cunninghamia lanceolata. NCBI lineage: Eukaryota > Viridiplantae > Streptophyta > Pinopsida > Cupressales > Cupressaceae > Cunninghamia > Cunninghamia lanceolata. The sequence goes on from BSBN01000757.1 coordinate 16,754,672, forward strand.
TTATAAGCCTCTTCCCCTAAGGAAAAAGGGAATAATCTGCACACCACATCCTGATGCTCAATTCTGGCTCTGCAGCAAGCTTCTTTAAACGTCCTGATATGATCATCCGCATCCTGATAAGGATGGTATTTTGGACAAAGCTTGTCCGGATACTTTGGTAACTCATGATACGCAGTAAAGGTCAATGGTGATTCTGCTGCAAAGAACGACATTGCAACCTGAAGGGGCTGAACTGGTGGTGCAGTTGGCTGAGGTTGGACTAAAGGTATACCCTGAGGTTGAACAGTAGGTGTCACGGGTATACCGGAAGGTATTTGCAAACCAACAGGAGTTACAGGAGGAGATCTTGGTGAAGTTCTGGACACACTAGACTCTGGAGTATGGTGAACGTCTACAGTCCTAGGTCTAAAACCTCTAACAGGCAATTCTTCAAAAATTTCACTATGTCTAGACCTGGTATTTATCCTGTGAGCCAGGATTTCTTGATTTGGAGGCCAATTAGCTGAAACTTCACAAATATTGGCTGGATTCCACCAGACGAGGTGATATTTGCGGTCAACTTGCAAATCAGACTGAATATTTACGCGATATTTGCGAAGACACTGCAAATATGACAGGATATTGGGATATTTCGACCGGTAGCACCAGATCTCGCGTGTCTAAGGCTCAAATTCTCAAAGCTTGAACAAATTTATGCATCTTTGGCCAATATTTAGTGAATTTAAAGAAATCTACTGTAAAGCTTGCAATATTTATGTGAGATTTGGAAATCTTTACACAGAATGTGCATATACAAACTTGTCACAGCAAATATTTACGCAATATGATGAAATTCACAAACGATCTGAAGTTACCTTACTCTGAGTGTCATCAAACCTGAAAGTACTGATGATGAACGTGATCTTCTGGACTCAAGGCCCTTCTTCTAGCGCCAATTTATGTTGGTCATGATGTTAGTCATTCGCAAACATAGAATAAAAGTTACACAACAACCTTTACTCATCTTGAAAGATGTGATGAATTCAAAGAATTCATGATCCCAAGTCTCCGTTGATTAGGTCTTAATCTACTGACGTCACTCAGTGGTTGATGTGTGTTGCTGTTTTCCATTCAGGGGCCTTACGTGTTTCTGCACTGTTCATCATCATCATCTTCAAATATCCTGCTCTGGATGTTCGCTTTGCAAGTCTCCAACGATTCTACCTCTGCACTGTAAATTTAGTCAAATAATGTGCATACAGGCCGATATTTGCATGATATTTTCAGTACTACATGCATTTAACTCAAATATGCTAAGGATCTTCAGTTACCTACGGGATTTCAGCATATTTCACTGTTTCTGCTTGTTATTTATCATGATTTGCAGTTATGGTGATGAATTAATGAAATTGAAAAAAGGAAAAGGGTTAGAGAGTGAGATTCCCAAAACTACTGGACTTAGATCACTGATCCACATACAAGCTCCCATACTTGCAATGAAAAGAAGGAAAACTAGAAATCATACTTCACCAGGACATTCCACAAATCCGCATGATCTAGTGCAAAGCTTCAAAGGAAAAGTTGACAACAACATGTAATGAAATGAAAGCGCTTCCAGTTGAACACAGCATTCACCAGTACATATCCAGAAATCAACAGAAGATTACGTAAAATTTACAATCAGGATGTAATCTGGAACTTCATATTCATTCAGTATGCTCAAGAACAGGTACATTTACAGTGATCTGAAGAAAGAATCTTGACATTTCAACAATTCTATCCTCATTAGTCTCAGTAATCCGATCTCCTAACTTATTCTACAGTAATTGACTTTTGCGCCAGATGCGTCTGTGTATTCTAATGTATTTCTCCCTCTTTTTTTAAAATGACAAGCCCTAGATGTTATATAGAGCGACTGCCAGAAAACGGTTACAATGATCCAAGGATCAGGATCCTCTCATAACAAACAACGGTCCAGATGAAAAGCACATGCTTCGTCAGTTAGCAAATGTACAGCTGGCACAGAATATTCCAGCATCTTCAACTTGATTCGGTCTCCAGTTGGCAAACAGCATATTTGACAATATCCTCCTCATGTCCGGCCCATGTTGACTCCATGCGTAACTTTGTAATTATCAGCTTCAGCAGAATCATGATGATTTCCACGCTCAGCTTCAGCAGCATCATGACTTCCTGCAAATAAACAGACAAACATTAAGTTCATCATCATGTGGATAAACAACAGGAAGTAAACATTTTATTAAACATACCTCCCAATGTGCAGCTACAGGCAATCAGGCTCTACCTGTGAAAATATGCACTAAATGCACAAACAGCATAAAAAACAACCAGGTCAACCCTCGTTGACCAAAATTCAGGCAGTCGGGCTTTCAAATTACTATCGCTTCATGTTTTGCTCATTCTCTTGTATATCGGGTTCGAAATATGATGATGATGATCTCAGATTATACAAGGAAATAACTTCCTTTCAACCATCCCTAGAAACCGGTTTTGCATCATCATCATATTTGCGTCGGCGAAATTACATATGATCAGGGTGACAGTTTTACCTTAGGCCAACGGCAACAGTTATACCGACGCCAAACATCATGAGGATGACCAACTCTACATGCCCTCTGTCCGGCCGCAGGATATTGTGAAATATGATGCTCCACGCCTCTGAATGTTCTGAGGAAAAGCACATCAGGATGTTTTGTTTTTGCATATTCGGGAAAGAAAGACATCGTCATCATCATCATGATGAAGGCAAACAGGAGGACTCGAAAAATGATCCTGCCGCTGAAGAAAATCATGATGACGTCATCGTCATCATCAGGCTTGGTTAAAATGCAAAGGGATGACGCCATCACCATCATGTTCCGTTAAGATCAGGAGATAACTGGAATATCGGGTTCCCCCCAAGGAAGATGATCGCGTGGATGAATGCAATATGACCCTTTTCGCGTAGAAGGTGATCCTCTGAAAAGATCAGGATGATGAACATCATCATCATCATATACGCACTGGGTGATCTAAAATATGATCCTGTTGAAAGTCCTGATGACGTCATCAGGATATCCGCGGCCTTCGTTAACCTTCGCACATGACGTCATCGTCATCATCATTTTGGCGAAATGGATCACGCCTTGGAAAATATCCTGCCGAAGGAGAAGGTGATGATGATGTCATCGTCATCATCATATTTGCAAAATGTTATACTTGTCGGCAGGATAATATTACTAACTGTCAGGAAAGACTAACAAGATCATGATGATCTTGTTCAACAAGGTTTGGGAAAGGAAAATCATCCTCCGTTTCGAAAGATAAGGTGATCATCATGATCACGCAAAAGGAGGTCAGGAGGATATTAGGAAATGTAGGGTCTCGAAATATCATGATGATGTTGATCACCAAGACTGTCGTGCGCGCGCAAATTATGCAGATGGCAGATTTCTCTAAGTAAGGTGATATTACAATATCAGCATGATATTATAATATCGGGTGATGTTGGAATATCATGATGCTCGCAATGTTTCCAAGGTTACTCGACGGGTAAAACACACTAGCACTTAAGATTGACGTCCGGATGTTTCAGGACTGCATGATATTCACCAGGTGATAGAGTAAGATCATGATGATGACCTTTGGCGATACAAAAGACCGCCCGACGGGAAAGGATTATTACGACTTAAACTTGACGTCCGGATGTTTTGACCTCAGGATATTATCGGGGGGCTTTTCGAATACCATGCTGATGATGTTCATACAGCAATTATCAGGTTTGACCAAAACTTTGACTGCTTACAACTCCTTCATATGGACGACTTTTCAAGTGATGCAAAAGGCAAACCTGCATGGAATTTCAAGCTCTTTCCAACCATGAAATCATAGAAACAAAATATGAACTTTGACAAACTAACCTCATGATGATGACCTACCTCCTTCTGACCTTCATGATGATGATGCACCTAACTTATTTTTACCAAAACCGCCAGAAACAGACAACACAAGCCAAAACAAAAGCTGGGTCCCTGTTTTGCCAAGTCAAAATGGGGCGTGTTGTGTAACCACACAACAGTACTTTCAACCCTTCCACCGGTTGATCCTGCGAATCGGTGGAATGGTCCTGTATTATAGCTTAGTTTGCATTTGTGTTTTCTGTTTATGCATTGCATTGTTCAAGAGATCAGTTAGGAGCATGCTGTGAATCAGCCTAGCATCCTCATGTGCTAGGTATAGAAAGATAAGCTGTTAGATTTTGGTTTGAAGGTGATCCGGCCCGGTCGTCATATTGTCTTTGTGTAATAGAGCGGTTCTGAGTGTTTACATGCAGCGGACGGATATACAGGAGTCTGCATGTTCGTTTCCAGTCGGAGCAAGCCGCATCGTCATCTGCGAATGCATCGCCATCAGGATCGGGTCATGAAACTGTTGAAGTTTGCATGTTGCAAGTGCATCAGGATGTTTTAAGTCAGATATATACTCAGTGTATATATCGCAGTCAGGATCATCTCTCGGGGGTGCTCATCATCCGCATATCGGGAGCAGACGCGGGAGTGAAAGTTCAGTTTTTTTTGACTAAGTGTTGAAGAGGTCATCAGGATATTGTGTGACGTCATCGTCATCAGGATATGACGTCATCGTCATCAGGATATTAAGATATCTCTCTATGCAAGTTTATCCTATTGTCGCTAAGTGCTTAGGTATCGGCGTAAGTCCTCGGCAGAAAGTTGTGTTAACATCATTAGGAGGTTTCGAGAGAATCAGATAAATCATATCATGATGCTGTTGCTTGTGTCGTCGGCTATCGGGGCATCGAAGGGAAGGTGCTGAAGTTGTCGTCATCAGGATATTTGGAGCAACCGGATATTTGATATCCTGCTGACGAAGGTGGTGTCGCATATCATGATGATGCCGCTAGTGTTTGGCGCCCGATGAACAGTGCAACCGGAGGATGTTTGCGCTCGTTGAGTATCATGATGATGATGATGATGATAGGCGACAGGCGGAGGAGGTGAACAGTAGTCGGCAGGAGGATAATTGTGCTCGACCGAAATGTGATGATGCTGTTGGTGTTTTTAGGAAATATGATGATGATGCTGAGCCGATAGGGATTTTTATCATGCTGTTTGTATATTTGGCTCCTCCTTCCTGTTAGTTAGCTCCCATTGCGTTTCACTCTGCATCATAGTGGTATCAGAGCAAAGGTTAGGATCTTCTGGAAAAGATAGGCAGGATGTCAGACGAAGAAGGAACATCGGAGGTTCCGGCAAGGATGACCAACGCTGAGTTGGCAGTTCTGGTGAAGAAACAGATTGCAGAAAGCAAGGCCGTGAAGGCTCAGAATCAGGAGTTGAAAGATGAGTTAGCAAAGTTGAGGAGCAGAGTAGGTTCTGGTAGAGAAGATGATAGGGAAGAAGAAGAGATCCCTAATTGGAGCGAGGAGGTCATTCCTGCAGACTAGAGACCACTGTTGAACGCCCTCAAGGCCATGGAGAGGAGAACCATGGATGTGAAACTGGATTTGCCAGTGTTTACAGGTAAGATGGACCCTGATTCAGTGATGGAGTGGATAGACTGTTTGAACAATTTCTTTGTAACAGAGGAGATACCAGAACAACAGAGAGTGAAGATAGCACAGTCAAAGATGAAAGAAGCTGCCTTGACATGGTGGAATTTTGTTCAAGATGATAGAGTACAGGAAGGAAAACGTAGAGTTGCCACATGGAAGAAGATGATGGCATTAGTAAAGGAAGCTTATATTCCATTGGATTACAGTATCCAGTTACACAAGAGGAAGCAAAACCTGAAGCAGAAGGAGCTAGATGTCAGCTCATATACAGAAGAATTCATGAAACTCTGTATGAAGACAAAGGTGAAAGAAAGTGAAGAAGAGAAGGTAGCCAGATACCTTAATGGATTGAGGTTTAATGTTCAGGAAGATCTTAGTCTGCATAATCCAGATACAGTGTAGAAAAGCTTTCAGTTGGCATTGAAAGTGGAAGAAAAGTTGAAGAGAAAACAAGAACAAAACAATAGAGGAAGAGGAAGACAACAAAGAGGTGGAAGAGGTCCTTTTAGAGGCAGAGGACATGGACAGGGATATCAAGGAGAATCCAGTCATGACAATAGTAAGGGCAACAATAGTCAGAATCAGAGAGAGAATTATAGTCAGCAAGGAAACTTCAGAGGTAGAAGACCTTTCAGAGGAAGATCCCAGGGCAGAGGATCCATCAGATGCTATAACTGTAACAAAGAAGGCCATATAGCCAACAGATGTCCAGACAAGGCCACAAGCTCAGCAGGAGAAAGGAGGACAAATCTGGTCAAAGAACCTGATAATCAAAGTAGGACAAGCTCTAATGATTTTCAGAGTGTGAATGCTCCTGATAATTATGGATATCCAGAAAGTGGAGAGTCTCTGATGATGAGAAGAACAGTGACTACCATGAAGGTACCTGACAAAGAAGCCCCTCAAAGGAAGTCCCTTTTCAGAACCATTTGCAAAGCAGGAGGTAAGGCATGTAAAGTTTTGATTGATTCTGGTTCTACTGAAAACTTTGTGTCTGAAGAAATGGTGATAAAGCTTAAGCTTAGGAGATTGCCTCACCCATCCCCATATAAAGTCTCATGGCTTACCCAAGGTCAGCAGACAACTGTAGAAGAGCAGGCTTGGGTAGAATTTTAGATTGGTGCATATAAGGATAGGTTGTTGTTTGATATTACCAAGATGGATGCTTGCAACCTTTTGTTTGGTAGACCATGGCAGTATGATTTGAAGGCAAAACATGATGGTGTTAGAAACACCTATAAAATCACTAAAGATGGGAAGGATATAACATTATTCCCATTGAAGGAGAAAGAGGAGAAGTCTAAAGGAAAAGAGGTGAAGGTCATGCTGATGGAAGGCAAACAGTTCATGAAAGAAGTAGCAGCAGAAGGTGCAGTTGCATATGCCCTAATCCCATGTATGAGTGTGAAGAAAGAACAGCAGCAAGAAGTCAAGAAAGAGAAGAAGCCAAGGTTGATAGACCCAGCTGTCCAAGAGCTATTGGATAAGTACAAAGGTGTCATCTCAGAGGGAATGCCAAGATCCCTACCACCTGTCAGAGATATCAGTCATTGCGTAGACTTAATTCCAGGGTCAACACTTCCAAACAAAGCAGCCTATAAGCTTACTCCAGAACAGAATGCAGAAGTAGCCAGACAGATTGAAGAATTGATGGATTCAGGTCTGATTGGGAAAAGTCTAAGCCCATGTGCAGTACCAGCTGTACTAGCACCAAAGAAGGAAGGCACTTGGAGGCTTTGCACAGATTCCAGAGCCATCAACAAGATCACAATTAGGTATAGGTTTCCAATCCCTAGAATAGAGGATTTACTTGATTGTTTGGGAAGTGCTAAGTACTTTACAAAAATAGATTTGAAGAGTGGATACCATCAGATCAGGATTAGACCAGGTGATGAGTGGAAGACAGCATTCAAAACAAATGAAGGGTTATATGAATGGAAGGTTATGCCTTTTGGTTTATCTAATGCACCTAGTACTTTCATGAGGCTGATGAATGAGGTTCTGAAAGAATTCATTGGTAAGTTTGTCATAGTATACTTAGATGACATTCTGATTTTCAGTAACACCAAAGAAGAACATCTCAGACATATAGATTTGGTTCTTAAGAGGTTACATGAAGAGTAGCTGATGATAAATTTGGACAAGTGCTTGTTCATGAAAAAGGAGATCACATATTTGGGTTTTGTCATTTCACAAGGAAAGTTACAGATGGATAAGGAGAAGGTGAGTGCCATACTGTCTTGGCCAACTCCACAGACTATGAATGATGTCAGAAGTTTCCATGGGTTAGCAACCTTCTACAGAAAGTTTATAAGAGGGTTCAGTCATATTTGTGCACCCATGCTGGATACCATCAAAGGAGGACAGAAGTGCAGGTTTGTTTGGACTCAAGGAGCAGATGATTCTTTTGAAACACTGAAGAGGAAGGTGGCACAGCAGCCAGTCCTTGCACTTCCAGATTTTAACAAAATCTTTCAGGTAGAATGTGATGCCAGTCACATGGCTATTGGAGCAGTACTCAGCCAAGAGGGTAGACCAATTGCATTTTTTAGTGAGAAGCTCAATGATGCTAAGAAAAGGTATTCATCATATGATCTGGAAATGTATGCTTTAGTTCAGTCCCTCAAGAAATGGAGGCATTACCTGATGCCAAAGGAATTCATAGTATTCACAGATAACTAGGCTCTGAGTTTCATAAACAGCCAGGAAAAGCTGAACCACAGACATATGAAATGGGTAGAAACCTTACAGGCTTTCACTTTTACATTGAAGCATAAGAAAGGGGTCAAGAACAAAGTTGCAGATGCTTTGAGCAGGAGAGTTCTCACAGTCAATCAGATTCAGTTAGAGAGTGTTGGCATTGACTCACTCAAGACCATGTATGAGTCTGATGAAGATTTTGGAGAGATATATCAGGTCTGTACTTCTTTTGGGGAGAAATACCATGCTGATTTCTCTAAATTTTTGATTCAGGATGGATTGTTGTTCAAGGGTGGACAGTTGTGTATCCCAAGGTGTTCTATGAGGTTAAATATAATCAAGGAGAAACATTGTGGAGCTATGGCAGGTCATTTTGGTCTAGATAAGACTCTTGATCTGGTCAGAAGGCATTATTTTTGGCCTAAGTTGCAATCAGATGTCAGAAAATTTGTAGAGACATGTGTGATATGTCAGAAAGCTAAAGGCAGGTCAACTAATGCAGGTTTATATCAGCCCTTACCCATTCCTTCCAGACCATGGGAAAGCATCAGTATGGATTTTGTCTTGGGTTTACCAAGGACAAGGAGAGGATTTGACAGTGTTTTTGTTGTAGTGGATAGATTCAGTAAAATGGCACATTTCTTGCCATGCAAAACCACTGCTGATGCTTCATACATTGCAGATTTATTCTTCAGGGAGATTGTCAGAATTCATGGATTACCTTTGAGCATAGTTTCAGACAGGGATGTGAAGTTTATAGGTCACTTCTGGAGAACCCTTTGGAGGAAACTGGGAACCAATTTGTCTTTTTCCTCTGCATATCATCCTCAAACGGATGGACAGACTGAAGTAGTGAACCGTTCCTTGGGGAATCTGCTTAGATGCTTGACAAAACAGCATGGAGAGAAGTGGGACAATGTTCTGTCTCAAGCTGAGTTTTCATATAATGATACTGTCAATAGGAGCACAGGGAAATCACCTTTTCAGGTAGTTTATGGAATGCATCCCAGAGGAATTTTGGAGCTGAGAGATCTACCTACAGCAGACCCTGTTAGTGCAGAAGGAGAAGCTTTTGCTGAAGCCATCAAAGAAGTTCATGATCAGGTCAAGACCCAACTCCAGCAAACCACCTTAAAATATAAGGAATATGCTGATAAGAAGAAGAAGGATGTTTAATTTGATGTTGGAGATTTGGTTTGGGTTCACTTGAAGAAAGACAGGCTTCCTAAGGGAAAGTATACTAAGCTCATGCAAAAGAAAGTTGGACCATGTCAGATTTTGCTCAAGCATGGACAGAATGCTTATGAGATCCAACTCCCACCTGATTTTGGTTTGTCTCCTATCTTCAATGTATGTGATTTAACTCCATACAAGGCTAATCTAGATGCAGATCAGGATATCCTACAGGATACAGTTGCTGAAGACATTCCCCAACATGATCCTCCACAATTACAGAAGGTTTTGGACACCAGAGTGGTCAAACAGACCAGGAACAAACAATACTTGGAGTATTTAGTCTCTTGGAAGGGACAACCGAATTCTGAAGCAGTATGGATGACTGCAGAGCAGATACAGAAACATGGTGCAGACCTTGCTACTCTCATCTCAAGTGGACTTGAGATTTCTTCTTCTGGGGAGTATGGTGCAGGAGCACCCGTACATGATCAGGATATAGGATAAGTGTCCACATGATGACAGGATAGTCTATTTTTAGTATGTTTGACTTCATCATGTAATAAGGTCCATTGGACCGATGCTATGTATTAGTTCAGCCTAGGAGTATGTGTAGGCAGTTAGAGATCGGGATAAGGTAGTCTGAGCTGTCCTTCTCCCAGCCACTTGGAAGCTCCCAGCCGCTGGGAAGTGAGTTGGTAGTACTCGAAGGACTTTGCTATATATACCTTCGATCTGTTAGGGTTTAGATATATTGATATTGATAGATGCATTGGTGTTGTGATTGAGTTGAGATTCAGGAGAGCAGTTCAGACATTGTGAAGCTGTATTCAGAACTTTTGAATTTCATTTGAATAAGATCTCATCATTTGCAGTATCTGAGTTTATCAGTTGTATCTGTTTTGATTTCTTTTCCGTTGGCAAGTTGATGGGTACTTTCAACCCTTCCACCGGTTGATCCTGCGAATCGGTGGAATGGTCCTGTATTATAGCTTAGTTTGCATTTGTGTTTTTTGTTTATGCATTGCATTGTTCAAGAGATCAGTTAGGAGCATGCTGTGAATCAGCCTAGCATCCTCATGTGCTAGGTATAGAAAGATAAGCTGTTAGATTTTGGTTTGAAGGTGATCCGGCCCGGTCGTCATATTGTCTTTGTGTAATAGAGCGGTTCTGAGTGTTTACATGCAGCGGACGGATATACAGGAGTCTGCATGTTCGTTTCCAGTCAGAGCAAGCCGCATCATCATCTGCGAATGCATCGCCATCAGGATCGGGTCATGAAACTGTTGAAGTTTGCATGTTGCAAGTGCATCAGGATGTTTTAAGTCAGATATATACTCAGTGTATATATCGCAGTCAGGATCATCTCTCGGGGGTGCTCATCATCCGCATATCGGGAGCAGACGCGGGAGTGAAAGTTCAGTTTTTTTTGACTAAGTGTTGAAGAGGTCATCAGGATATTGTGTGACGTCATCGTCATCAGGATATGACGTCATCATCATCAGGATATTAAGATATCTCTCTATGCAAGTTTATCCTGTTGTCGCTAAGTGCTTAGGTATCGGCGTAAGTCCTCGGCAGAAAGTTGTGTTAACATCATCAGGAGGTTTCGAGAGAATCAGATAAATCATATCATGATGTTGTTGCTTGTGTCGTCGGCTATCGGGGCATCGAAGGGAAGGTGCTGAAGTTGTCGTCATCAGGATATTTGGAGCAACCGGATATTTGATATCCTGCTGACGAAGGTGGTGTCGCATATCATGATGATGCCGCTAGTGTTTGGCGCCTGATGAACAGTGCAACCGGAGGATGTTTGCGCTCGTTGAGTATCATGATGATGATGATGATAGGCGACAGGCGGAGGAGGTGAACAGTAGTCGGCAGGAGGATAATTGTGCTCGACCGAAATATGATGATGCTGTTGGTGTTTTTAGGAAATATGATGATGATGCTGAGCCGATAGGGATTTTTATCATGCTGTTTGTATATTTGGCTCCTCCTTCTTGTTAGTTAGCTCCCATTGTGTTTCACTCCGGCAGGAGGATAATTGTGCTCGACCGAAATATGATGATGCTGTTGGTGTTTTTAGGAAATATGATGATGATGCTGAGCCGATAGGGATTTTTATCATGCTGTTTGTATATTTGGCTCCTCCTTCCTGTTAGTTAGCTCCCATTGCGTTTCACTCTGCATCAGCAGAGATAGTGCTAAAAAAGTAATAGCACTAAAATACGGTTGCGATAGCGCCACTGCGAGGGGTGGATAGCGCTGGACCTACAAAAATCACATACTCACACAAAAACTCATAAACAAAGATTAGATTCAGACCTTGTGGGTCCCACCGGGTGTGCCAATGTAGATTAGATAATGCAAAGAAGGTAAAATACTAAATCAAATGCAATAAAACACAAGATTATACCTCACATGCAAAACCTAATCCCATCAAGGGAGGAAGGAGCCTTTGCACCCAAAACAAGCTCCTAAGACCAAGATGATCCCTAGACTATGGATTCCAATTTGAAATACTCTTCAATTGTACAACTCACTATCCTAGCTCAAGAATGATTTTGGCATGGTAACTTTTCATAAACTTGGAGGATGAAAATGACATGGGAGATGTTGTATTTATAGATTTTTGGAAGGGATTTTGATCCAAGGGTGGAGATTGATTAGAGAGATCAATGGTGGAGGATAAAAGTGATGTGGAGGGCCTGGATTTGATTTTGGAAAATGGAGGGCTAGCAATAAAAGTAAATCTTTTATTCATTTTTGGGAAAGGGGTGAATAAATGAGGTTGGGTGAGATGGATTATTTGTGAATTAAAAATTCACATGGGGAAGGGTAAAATGAATTAAAAATTCATTTGGGGAAGAGTGGATATTAATGAGTTATGACATGTGTAAGGGGTGTAAGGTATTTAATGAAGATTATGACAAATGTGTATTTAAAAATTGATTTATGTGGCATGGAAATCAATTTTTTATTCATGGATTGTGGGGAGAAGTGTTAATGAGGGTTTGACCCAATTAATTAAGGTGATTAACCTAATTAATATGGCTGGAATAAATTAGCAAAGGGATTAGTGGGAGGATAAGATTAATTAATCAGTGATTTTCTTAATTAATCTTAAGGCTAGGATGAGGTAGGCTAGGGTAGGCAATTAAATAATAGCTATTTAATTGTCTAGGGTAGGGATAGGTTAATTAGTAGGCTGGATGAATTAGTTAACATGGTTTTAACTAATTAATTAGATTTAAAAAAAATAGGGGAATTGATTTAATAAATTTTGCATATTTATTAAATCAACTGGCTAAGGTTTGGACTATTGAATTAATAAAATTAATTCAATTTTGGGGATGAAATGGGATGAATTTAGAAAATGAAAGGGATAATTAATTAAATAAAAATTTAATTAATTGGTTGGAAAGGAAATTGGTGTATTTAGGGATGTCGGGAGTCAGTTTAGTGGTCGAGACATTTTTAGGTGTCTACAACAAAGTACAAGAAGGAAAGCGCAGAGTTGCTACATGGAAGAAGATGATGGATTTAGTGAAAGAAGCCTATGTTCTATTAGATTACAGCATCCAATTGCATAAGAGGAAATAAAATTTGAAGCAGAAGGAGCTAGATGTCAGCTCATATACAGAAGAGTTCATGAAGCTTTGTGTCAAGACAAAGGTAAAAGAGAGTGAGGAAGAAAAGGTAGCTAGATACCTTAATGGATTGAGGTTCAACATTCATGAAGATTTGAATCTGCATAACCCAGATACAGTTCATAAATGTTTTCAGTTAGCATTGAAAGTGGAAGAGAAGTTAAAGAGAAGACAAGAATAGAACAATAGAGGAAGAGGAAAACATCAAAGAGGTGGAAGAGGTCCTTTCAGAGGTAGAGGACATGGATTTGGATATTAGGGAGAATCTAGTCATGACAACAGTAAGGGAGATAACAGTCAAAACCAGAGAGGAAGTTACAATCAGCAAGGAAACTTCAGAGGCAGAAGACCTTTCAGAGGAAAATCCCAGGGTAGAGGATCTATTAGATGTTATAACTATAATAAAGAAGGCCATATAGCCAGAAGATGTCCAGAAAAGGCAACAAGTTCAATAGGAGAAAGGAGAACGAATCTGATCCAAGAACCTGATAGCCAAAGTGCAACAAGCTCAAACACTTTTCAAAGTGTGAATGCTCCTAACAATTATGGATATCCAGAGAGTGGAGAATCTCTGATGATGAGGAGAACAATGACTACCATGAAGGTACTCGACAGAGAACCCCCAGAAAGAAAGTCTCTTTTCAGAACTACATGCAAGGCAGGAGGTAAGGCATGTAAAGTTTTAATTGATTCTGGTTCTACTGAAAATTTTGTATCTGATGAAATGGTAACAAAGCTTAAGCTTAGAAGATTGCCTCACCCATCCCCATATAAAGTCTCATGGCTTACCCAAGGTCAGCAAGTAGTTATAGAAGAGCAGGCTTGGGTAGAATTTCAGATTGGATCATATAAGGATAAGTTGTTTGATATCACCAAGATGGATGCTTGCCATCTTTTATTTGGAAGACCATGATAGTATGACTTGAAGGCACACCATGACGGTGTTAGGAACACCTATACAATCACCAAAGATGGTATCGTGACATAATTGATCCCATGGATAGAGAAGGAGGAGAAATCAAAAGGAAAAGATGTGAAGGTAATGCTAATGGAAGGAAAACAATTCATGAAAGAAGTAGGAGCAGAAGGTATAGTTGCATATGCCCTAATTCCATGTCTGACAGTGAACAAAGAACAACAGCAAGAAGTCAAGAAAGAGAAGAAGCAGAGGTTCATAGACCCAGCTTTCCAAGAGTTATTGGATAAGTATAAAGGCATCATCTTTGATGGAATGCCAAGATTCCTACCACATGTAGGGGATATCATCCATTGCATAGTTCTAATCCTAGGATCTACACTTCCAAACAAAGCAGCATATAAGCTAACTCCAGAACAGAATGCAGATGTAGCAAGACAAATTGAGGAATTGTTAGACATAGGTCTGATTGGTAAAAGTTTAAGCCCATGTGCAGTACCAGCTGTACTAGCACCAAAGAAAGAAGGCACTTGGAGGCTTTGCACAAATTCCAGGGCTATTAATAAGATAACAATCAGGTATAGGTTTCCAATACCTGGGATAGAGGATTTACTTGACTATTTGGGAGGTGCTAAGTATTTTACGAAAATAAACTTGAAGAGTGGATATCATCAGATCAGAATTAGGCCAGGCGATGAATGGAAAACAACATTCAAAACAAATGAAGGGTTGTATGAGTGGAAAGTTATGCCTTTTGGTTTGTCTAATGCACCTAGTAATTTTATGAGATTGATGAATGAGGTTTTGAGAGAATTCATGGGAAAGTTTGTCATAGTATATCTAGATGACATTCTGATTTTTAGCAATACAAAGGAAAAACATCTCAGACATATAGGTTTGGTTCTCAAGAGGTTACATGAAGAGCAGCTGATGATAAATTTGGACAAGTGTTTGTTCATGCAGGAGGAGATCACATATTTGGGCTTTGTCATTTCACAAGGAAAGATGCAAATGGATAAGGAGAAGGTGAGTACCATATTGTCTTGGCCAACTCCAAGGACTATGAATGATGTCAGAAGTTTCCATGGGTTAGCAACCTTCTACAGAAAGTTTATAAGAGGGTTTAGTCATATTTGTGGACCCATGCTTGATACTATAAAAGGAGGACAGAAGTACAGATTTGCTTGGACTAAGGAAGCAGATGATTCCTTTGAAACATTGAAGAAGAAGGTGGCACAATAGCCTGTCCTTGCACTTCTAGATTTTAACAAAATTTTTCAGGTAGAATGTGATGCAAGTCACATGGCAATTGGAGCAGTACTCAGCCAAGAAGGTAGGCCAATTGCATTTTTCAGTGAGAAGCTCAATGATGCTAAAAAGAGGTATTCATCATATGATTTGGAAATGTATGCTTTAGTCCAGTCACTCAAGAAGTGGAGGCATTACTTGATGCCAAAAGAATTCATAGTTTTCATAGATAATCAGGCTCTAAATTTTATCAACAGCCAAGAAAAGTTGAACCACAGACATATGAAATGGGTAGAAACTTTGTAAGATTTTACTTTCACATTGAAGCATAAGAAAGGAGTCACAAATAAGGTAGCTGATGCCTTGAGCAGGAGAGCTTTAACAGTCAACCAGATCCAGTTGGAAAGTGTTGGCATTGATTCATTGAAGACCATGTATGATGATGATGATGATTTTGGAGAGATATATCAGGTATGTATTTCTTTTGGAGATAAATATCATGCTAAGTTCTCTGAATTTCTGATCCAAGATGGATTGTTGTTCAAAGGTGGACAGTTGTCTAGTGATTAATTTAGTAAGAGTAAACCAATCAAAACACAGTATAAATTTTCTTGTTGAGCAAATTTGAATTAAATTTGAACTTTTTCTATGTGAACATGATAAAATTTTAACCAAAAAAAATTGGAGAAATTATTTATCTCTATTGTGATTGGCTAAAAAAATGACCTCTTCTCGGCAGATTGTTGGAGATACTATTTTTAGTGCAATAAACACCTAAAATTGAGGATATAATGGGAGGAGGTGGTAATGTGGTGCAAGAGGGGCCTCCCCTCTCATAGGAAAACACACACTAAAACTCACAACTCAATTTAAAGATTACAAACACCAAATTTCTATTTCATTTTATTGAAATAGGGAAATTGCAACAAACAATTATTCATTACAAAGACAAACAATGGCCTTCATGGCCTCTCATCTCTCTTATCTGTATAATATCTTCACCTCTCCATAGACATCCCTTGGGCATACACGGTCCCAAGTAGCCAGCCTTCTCTCTAGACTAAGATTCCTCTGCCCCCCCTTTGTTCCTTATTGGCGATCGATTTTTTCCCTAGCCATGCTCTTCTTTTCTCAAGCCATCCAAATCAATCTTTTCTTCTGCATTGGGGTGGCTTTTTGCATTCTTTATTGACCTCTCTCTGCTCCCTCATGCTCCCTTCTTTTTTCTTCGGTTACAATGCACAACTATGTTTTATTACAAACTACCCTAATGCTTCTGGAGGCCCTTCATTTTACCTTCCCCACCAGACAAAATGGTTCGATTCAACTTCCACAAACAAAGTCACAAACCATTTAACTACTAAATCCATGTCGAAGTGTCAGAGAGACTCGTAAACCTATCCCACCAAATTCTCTTCATCCTATCGACATACACATTAGATGCCAAGTCATTCGTCTACAACTTGTAGCCAATCCCCACTTTCCCTCAGAGTCTATCCGGGACCCACCACCAATGATACGGGCCAGCAGGTTGAAGAGTCAAACAAACCATTCTAGGGGACTTCATAACACTCCCCACCAATCTAGAAAGATTCCCTGAAACTATGGTTGAACCCTTGGATCTTTATAATTGCAATTGTTGTTCAATTGTAACACCTCCCACCGAAGTAGGAAAGTCCTACTGATGAAGCTTAACACAATGTGACATCATGGGGACTCTAAAACATCACCAAATGGATCCCACCAAATGCACACGTGGCATCCACATCACTGTTGTGAATACTCGACAATGCATGATTAACACTTTATCACCCCATCGAAGGGACTGAATTCAAAGTCCCGACGAAGTTACAAATTCCCACTGACAAGAGTTCCTAGCCTTGCATCTGCATGTTGAGGAGACAAGATTCAATGTCTCAGTGATATCACAATGTCAGTATGATATAGTCTCATCGAAGTATCGAGGGGATGCTAAGAAGACTCCTGCCTAAAAGGAAACTAAGTGAGTGAAAAATGCTTCCTACACTAATCTAATGAGGAGAGGGCTATGCAAATTCAACTTTATCCTAACTATTACAGCAATGTTAAAACATTAACATGAGATATTGCAGTAAAACACAAGAACTAGAAAGAAGACAGAAGAGAGAGAGACAAGATATACATGGGGAAAACCCTTACGGGTGAAAAACCCCACACTCTAAAATACAGCTCAAATGTATTACAGTAAACAATAACAGATTACAATATAGTTTCAGAGCCAATGCTCTTTCAGGAGTCTTCAAATGTCGAATCTGGAGATATTTCGGTAGGATAACAGTACTTGTACAAAAGTTATTTATCTCCCATCCAAGCACCTATTTATATAGAGCTTACAAGGCAAATATGGAACCTTCTAGAGATGGGCGTCCATCTTGGACTCATGCCCCAAAACCCACGCTTAAGGACACTTGTCCAACATCTCATCCCAAAGTGGGCGCCTAGTCCCAAGATAGGTTATGACAGATGCTCTTACACACCTTACAGCTATCATAGAATCCATCATACACTGACTAAAAATATCATATTCCTCTTACATGTCATAACCTCCCTTGACCACCCAAAGATGCCTTTCTCTCATGCAAAGATACTCACTGACACTTGTCATTAATTAAAAATTGTTTGAGATTTCAGGGGCGTTGCCCCCGAGCCCCCACGAGGGCACTGCCCCTTGACCCTATCCTGTACCATGATAGGGAGTACACTAGGGTCACTGCCCCTGGACCCTGCAAGGGGCTACGCCCCTTGACCCTGTCTTGGGGGCGCTGCCCCCAAACCCTCGTTAATTATTCAAGGGGGAAACCACGGCTGCCAAACTCACCAAAATTTACCCTTCTGCATATACACAAGGTGCTGACTATGCCAACTCAACATGGGATAAATAAATACAACATTAGGAATTTGCAAAGGTTGAGACACCTAAATTCCCAACACTACTGACATTAGGTTGTCCCGTAAATGCCACTTCTCCTTACCAAACATCTTAGCGATCGGGATATCGAAGAGAGAGACAACTTTGTCCCACCAAAAAAAAATATTAGGTTAACAAAGGAATAAAACAACACCTGCAGGGAGAAATTGAACCTTACAAGTTTTCATCACTGCTAACACATGCTTGAAACAATATTGTAATATTTTCTCATTGAATGTCTTTGCCATGCCGACCAAAACTGAAACCAAACCAAAATGAAAATGAAATGTTTTGGGGCAATGTAGGATTATCCATTTGCCCTAGATGCTCCTGCATCACAATACTAACAATATTTTTTTATGACTAAATCAATATTTGGGGGAATTTGGTTATGAAATAATTCATTTATGCTTTTTAATTTGTTATATGATTATTAGTACTTGCCTTCAGCAGTACTATTGCAATCGTTGTGTCTTATCTAGTGATTAATCTAGCAAGAGTAAACCAATCAAAACATAGTATAAATTTTCTTGTTAGACAAATTTGAATTAAATTTAACTTTTCCTATCTGAACATGAGAAAATTTTAACATAAAAATTGGAGAAATTATTTATCTCTATTGTGATTGGCTAAAAAAATGACCTCTTCTCGGTGGCTTGTCGGAGATTTTTAGTGCAACAAAAACCTAAAATTGTGGAGAAAAATTAGGTTAGAGGGGAGGAGGTATCAATTGAAACAAATTAACTTTTTTAAAATTATTATGAGTGAGTCAATATTTATGGGAATTTGGTTATGAAACAATTAATTTTTAGTTATTAAATGATTATATAGTACTATTATTATTATTATATCTATATTATAATTTATTATGATATAAGTTATTTGTCACCATTCTATAGTTATTTTATTAGTACCTACCTTCGGCAATACTATTGTATCCCTAAGGCTTATCTAGTTATTAATCTATTAACAGTAAACCAGTCAAGATAGGATTATTTTTCTTGTCTTGCAACTTTGATATAAATTTGAACTTTTCCTATGTTAAGATGATAAAATTTTTAAAAAAATCATTGAAAAAAGATTTATCTCTATTGTGATTGGCTCAAAAAATGACCTCTTCTATGCTGATTGTTAGAGAGTGCAACAAACACCTATACATGTGGAGAGAAATTCCGTTTGAGGGGAGGATGTAGCAAGTAAACAAATTATGAACACTAATCTTACCTCCCAAGAGTTAAGTCATGCCTAAACAATGGCAATAATTCTGAGAGTGAAAGACCATCAGCTTTTTAGAATTTAATTTTTGATTTCATTACCTAAACTTCAAAAATGCTTTTTGTCAAAGGTACAAAATAGTTATTATATATAGTTATAATATTAATAATACTATTAATAATATTATTAATATCCATTATTAACACTTCTTCATATATTATCTTATTGATATTATAATATTATAATAATATTGTATAATAATATAATAATAATATTATATAATAATATAATAATAAGCATAAAATAAACATAATATAATATATAACAATATAATAAAAATAAAAATATAATATAATGCTATATAAAAATATTATAACATTAGACTAATGTAATGATATAAATATATTACTATCATAAGCGTGGTTTGGTGGTTAAGTGCTTAGTTGTAGTGGCAGCCACCAGAGTTAAACCCCCGCTAGGCCAATGAGCTCGTAGGCATTACACCTTTGCTAGGCCAACAAGCTCACGGGTTTGAAGTGTTCTTTCTTGGGGATGAGGTCCCCTGTGTTGTGGCATCACCAGTTCATAGCTCCAGGCAAAAGCATTGTGTGGAGCTAGAGGGTGTGTCGCCCCAGTCATCGGTCATGTTAAAAAGTTTACCAGGCACATTATCTTTAAAATATATATATAAACATTATTTATTATCAATAAATAATTAATTATACTATTTCATTAATATTTAAACTACAAAAATTTATAAATTATACTATAAATATTACAATTTTGTTATAATATTTATATTGGCTTTTAAAAAATTATTTGTTTAACATTATTAGAATCCAATTTGTCTATACAACAATTTTTTATTCTTAGAAGAAAATTCAGTCAAATATTATATCAATTAATATTATACTATATTATAATACTATAATATCAATTAAGATAATATATCAAGTGTTATAATAAATATTAATATTATAACTATAAATAATAATGATTTTGTGGTTTAACAAAAGTAAATTTGAAGTTTACCTAATCAATTAAAAAATTAAAACTAAAACACAACTATAATTACAATAAAACACATACTATAATTACAACACTACAAAGTAGGTACTGTCCACTATGTGGCACTCGTTCTTTTATGAAACAATTCATTTTTTATTATTAAATGATTATATTATATTATTATTATTATTATATTATTGTAATATTTATATTAGAATTTATAATGATATAATTAATTTGTCACCATTCTATAGTTATTTTATTCTTTTATGTATAAAAATATAAAAATTACTAACAATTTTTTTCATTAATATTATTATTATAATATTGTGTAATATTATATTGCTATTATTTTCATATTAATATGATAGTTTAATTTGTATTGAATAAAACAATATAATTCTTAATAACAATAATAATTCTTAATTTTTTTATTAATATTTTTAATATTATTTTTTTGTTGGTATATACCTTGCTTGGGGACCAGGGACCCATTCAAAAGCTGGGCAAAGCCCACATGTCCAAATATGTCTTATGAACTATATCATAGGAGATTATACATGCCAAGAGGGAGACAAATTACAAGGCCATCCATATCCCTTATAACAAAAAAACACTAATAAACTAGCACAGACCTAACTATTTCTATCTTGACCTGTGAGGTCCACGAAGGCGGGTTCCTGGTCGCAGCTGCATCTTAAAACTACCTTCTCCTCATCTGTAATCTCAACACCCATCTTGACAGCAATCCATTCTACTATCTTCCTCAGCTATATTTATCCTAACAGAAGATCATGCATATGATCTACCATCTCCTTATGATTGATCTCTACCTCCATGGATACCTCAATCATGTCTTCATGAGACATCATAGAGGAGGTAGTAATGGATGCCATCATGGATAGGGTGAGGGACCTAGCCACCCCAAAAACATTCAATCTGGCATGAGTAGTGCTAGGATCCAGAACAAAACTAGCCATAGATTCTCTCATCTTCCCACCATGTTCCCCATCCACAACTTTAGCCATGGAGATGATCCTGCTAACCCATTTTCATAGTAAGGGGTGTTTGATTTCAGAGTCTAATGCCATAACTATGTCAACCATCTCCTCGCTAAACAACTTGGCCTTATGTTTGTTGGATTTCATCTTTCCTTTCATCATGCCACCTATAGTTTTATTCATCACCCGCTTAGGAATCTTCCATCGCCACTGGAGAGGAGGAGAAGCCAATTCTTTTTCTTTACCATCACCACTCGACCCCCCACTACCAGAAGCTCCTCTGGCCATCATACCTTCTACAAATTTCTTCATAGGGAAGAAGTAAAGTGAATGAACTGGGAAATACACCGCCAAAGAAGACCAAGGATATTAATGAGGGTTACAATCGAAGAGTCTAGATGTCTTAACTTCTCACATTACACTGACCTATGATGGTCTATCAAATCTACCACCTCCGCTAGCATATATCACTTAAGGGGGGTTTTGAGTCATTATTAGCCACCTTGCCTAACATGACACAAACTGAGTATCACATGCGTGATCCTAATATTTCAGGATCTCAAGTCTGGCTTCCGTATCTGTTAGCTGCTAGCTCCTCTATCTCCATCCACATATCTCCATCTGGTTGATTATCGTGTTAGCCCTTTATCAGTTGAATATTCTTAATATTATAATTAAAATAATAATTCTTAATTTTTTATTAATATTCTTAATATTATAATTATTATTATAATAACAATAATAATTGTCATATTTATAATATAATGATATAGTATAATGCTATAATTTATTTGTCACCATTCTATAGTTATTTTATTTTCTATGTAAAAATATATAAAAATTTACTAACAAATTAATTTTATTAATATTATTATTATTATTATTATAATAACAATAATAATTGTAATATTATTATTATATTAATAATAATAATTTGTCTGGCCTGCCTGTGTCAAAGACCACCTCTTTCATGAAAGCCTTCTCTGGTAGCTGATCCCTAGGTCAAACCTTTATGACCCCTTAGGATAAATTCCATGTTGTTGTTGTTGACGGCCTGTGTAACCTGAAAAGCAGGATCCCTATACAAGTGAACAAAAAACGTAAAGGCGGGGGTCCTGCTCAGAACAAATCTGTTAAAAGGAGATATAGTGAGGGAGGTGATAGGAAAGGTGTCGAAGAAGCTAGTAAAAAGCAGGGGAATCTGGGGAAGGTGGAGGTGGTGATTGTTAAAGAAATTGCTTCAGGTAAGGATGACACTGCAGAAGGCTGTCCTTGAGGAGATTTTCTCGATTAGCGACAGGTTCATCTCAGGACTTAAAGTTAGTGGATTATTCCATTGCGTCTGAGTGGGAGGACACTAGACAAGATGTTGAAATGAAGGGAACCAAAACTACCCCCACGAAAGAACAGGAGGGTGCGAGCCACTTTGCTTCTATGAATAACTCTTTCTATGACACCAATGAGGAAGAAACTGAGGTGTAGGAAACCCTAAGATGGAAGTGATAAGTGCAAGAAGGGACATGGACAACAAGAAGCTAGACGCTGAGCTTGCTGAAGTAAAGTTTCACCTGTCTGCGATGGAGAACAAGGTTAAGAATATGGTTAAGATAGTTCTGAAGACTTCCCTCAAGGCTGCTGAAGTCTTTTCTATCCTACAGGTGGACCGAAAGAAGACTGTGGATTCTCTACTGGAGGATCAGGAAAATTTAATCAATATGATATCTGATGATTTGAAATCTCTTCTTAGCTAGGGGGTTACTGCTTCATGTTTTTAAAAGACTTGTTTAAGACTCGTTTTATGTTTTGTTTAAGTTTTTCGTTGAACTATTAGTTGGTTGTTAGTCAGCTGTTGGTGGCCCTAGGCCTACTTTACTTCTGTTTGACTTTGTTATCAGGTTCTGCTCCTGTGCTAGCAGCTTATCTATATCAAAAACAATAATAATTGTAATATTTATTATAATATAATGATATAAGTTAATTTTCAGGATGCTATAGTTATTTTATTCTTTTATGTTTGATAAATATTAAAAATTATTAACTAATTAATATGTTTGATTAAATAATGAGTTAGTAAATTAAAATATTGTTGTGATATAAATATTTATATATTATTATTATAATATTGTGTAATATTATATTATTATTTTCATATTCATATGATAGTTTAACTCTTAAGGGCAGATTATACGGACATACATATTATTAACTATTTATTATTTTAAATTTAAGAAGGAAACAAGTGTATTAAAATTGTGACATAATTTTAAGGATTTTCTAAATTTTATTTTAAAAACTGGTCATGAACTAAAAAAAGTTGATTACACTTATATAGTTTTAATCAAAAATTCTAAAACTCATTATAATGGACTAAAAAGAATGTGGCAAATATAGGGCTTTATAAATGAAAGTGTAGGTGAGAGTTATGCTACTTAATACTTGCTTTTGCAATAACTAATGTTTATTAGCTAGAGAAATCTTGTGCCTATTAACCTGTTTCTAGTTTGTAGTTAATTTTATGAAAGGAAAAAGAAGGTTCAGTTTTTCGTGCATAGCCTAAGTCATACTCTCACAGATAATTACTTGTTTCTAGTTAATTTTTAAAAAAGAAAAATGAATCTTGAATTTTCTATGCATGGCCTAACTCATAAAGATGGTGGGCAGAATAACAATAATACATAATTGCTTGTTTTTATTATTTTGTATTTACTTCCACTTACAGGTTTATTAGTTTGTATTTTTGAAATGGTTTAAATAACTTGAACTCTTGAATTGTATAGATATTTCAAAAAATTGAAAAGTGGCCTAAATGTGAGTTGATTTTTCCTTGAAATAATCTCTTATCATTTTCAAAATTTAGAAAATTAACTCTAAAGTAGTTTAATTTTTAAATCTTGTACAATAAACTAATAGATATTTAGAAAATTAAAAATTAGGGTATGTGAGAGAAAATTTTCCTCCCAAATAATCTTCTTTAAATAATTTATACTACTTTCACCATACAACTTTCATCCAGTTCTAAAAGTTAAAACACACATTTCCAACCAATATATACTTTTTATAGTTTTAGCTAAAGTGGTTTAATGTATGAGATAACCATTTATGATAATGTATAAAGTCTAGTAGCTGAGTGTTAATCAAATATTATATGGCTTTTTACAATGATCACATTTATTTAAAGTAAATTTCATCTAAAATTTACAAATTTGTAGAAATTAGAAGAATCCATTTATTTATATTGGTATTTTTCTTTAAAATTGAAAAAGCAATTTCAAAAACCATCTTAGAAGCTTACTATCCTATTACATTCTTAATACTTATTGAATTTTAAAGTTTCAAACCCTATAAAAAAAGATATCATTATGCTTTAGTTTTTATCTACAATTACCATATAACTAATCATTACCTATGGTTTTTTATTTCTATCCTTAATAAATGATTTTAGTATTTAATTTTTCAATTCATTAACTAAATTTGAAATTTACTTTTTGTCAAACCAACAAAATTGTTATTATTTATAGTTATAATATTAATAATAATATTGATTATATTATTAATATTTATTATAACACTTGTTGATATATTATGTTAATTGATATTATAGTATTATAATAATATTATAATAATATATATTAACAAAAGGAGGGGTAAAAATTTATTAAAACAAGAAGAAGTACAAAGCAAGGGAATTACATAGCCCTATCAAGCTCCACCAAGTGAGCCAACTATTGAGACAGATCCGGGGGTAAACAACATCGGTCCATCAAATTTCAATCATGAATATGTTCAGAAGCCCATTTAGCCAACAATCAACAACACCATTCCATTCTCTAGGAATATGAGTAAAAGTAAGAAACTCCAAAGAATCACAAAGGTTAAGAATATGAGCAACAGTTAAAGCCAAATGCCAGTTGACATCATCTAAATACCGCCTATTCAACAAGTTCACCACAACCTGGGAATCAAACTCACATATGATCCTTCGCCAACCCAATTGACTTCCACGCTCCACAGCCATTAAAATAGCATGAGCCTCCATAAGATTATTAGTATGAAGACCCTTATAAATTGAACATCTCCAGAGCTATCCTGACCAACACCACCAATTCTAGCATGACTAGGATTTCCACGAGAAGAGCCATCCGTGTTGATTTTTAAGACACCCTGAGGAGGAGGAGACCATCTCCCCTTCCTATTCACCCTCGGGGTAGGATGTCTACATCTGTTGCACATGAGTTGATGTTGTTGAGGCGAAAGATGAAGATGATTGCAACAACCAACATCACAAGGATCCACTGATGCTATAAGATGACACTTAGCCGCAACAGTTTCTCCCAAAGAATGCAAAATTTTCCACCACAAGTGAGGCGCCACCACCTTCTCCTCCTGAAAAATCCATCGATTTCTTTCCAACCAAAGGTTCTAGATAATAAAGGATGGGTCAATAGCCCAAGCTGCCTGAAGAAAGGAAGTAGAAATAGGAGCCTTGCCCCACCAATCCACAAAATTAGCCAGTGACGAAACATGCCAACAGGGCTTATTCCACACCCTCCACTAAAAATACCAAATCTCCCTAGCATAGGAACATTGGAAGAAGAGATGAGAGACACTCTCCTCATATTTACGACACAAAACACACATAGAAGGGCCTTGGAAACCATGCTTACACAAATTATCCCAAGTGAGACACTAGTTTTGAGCAACTAACCACATGAAGAAAGTGCATTTGGGCCACGACAACTTGTACCAAACATGCTTCCACCAAGAGACCTCATTATCCCTAAACAACTGCCTACCAAGCTACTTACAACCAGCAGACACAGAGTACTTTCTAGTCAAATCTGAACCATCACAAGCCAAGACATCAGGTCCCCTCAAAGAATTACAAGCACGGGAAGCCAGAAGCTGAGCAAGCTCACGCCTATCTTCCTCAGACCCTCCAAGTGGCCACTTAGTAGGAAGCTTCCAACGAAAGCTTACAACTGATCCACAATGGTGTACAAACTTATAATGCTCAATGATATCCCAGCTAGCCATAGAAAAAACATCAGAAAGTGACTGGAGGTGAGGAAGAGTAGAGAGAATAGGTGGGTGACCATCCTAAGAATCTAACCAAAAAAGTGCCTATGACCCCGAATGACAAATCCAAAAAAGTCCACGCTTAATCAATTGAGCCCCACCTTTCAAAGTATTCCAAATCATAGAACCACTCCCCTCTAGAGGATAGCGAGGAACCTCAAAAGAAGCAACACCCCTAAGATATTTATGGTTGAGAATACGGGCCCATAACTGATGCTAACTAGTACACCAACGTCAGTAAATCTTAGTAGCAAGAACTTTCCCATTCAAATAGTAGAGCGTAAATCTAGACCACCCTCCTTCTTAGGTCTACACATAGAATCCCACTTAACCAGGATCCACTTAGTAGATAGCAAGTTACCACTCCAAAGAAATTGACGAGAGAGGGCATCAAATTCCCTAAGGAAATACAAAGGGGCCACTTGAACAAAGCATCTATAGATAGGAAGGGCCTGGATAATTGACTTGAGAAGAGTCACTCTAGTAGCTATAGACAACCACTGATGAGTCCAATGAGTAACCTTCTGCCTCAGCTTGTCAAGCAACATCTGCCACGAGGACCTAGGTTGATGTCCAATAGCAAGAGGAATACCTAAATAGACAAAGGGAAGAGACCCAATTTGAAACCGCAAAATAGCTGCAATCCACCTTTGGATAGCTTGAGGCATATTAAAAAAGAAAATAGAAGACTTTTGCTCATTGACTTTTTGACCCGAGGCAGCAAGGTAGATATCCAAAGCTTGCCTAAAGGATTCATCTTCACGGATACGAGCCAACCCCATAAGAGAAGTATCATCCACAAACTGGAGATGAGAAATCATTAGCAGACCCAAGCCCCACTACCAACCATGAATTAGGCCTTGAGAAACCTAAAATTTAAGAAATTGACTCAGCCCCTCTGCCATAATAATAAACAGATAAGGAGAGAGTGGGTCCCCCTAATGAAGGCCCCTAGTAGCACCAAAAGGCTCTGAAGGTTCACCATTCACAATAACTGAAAAGGAGGAGGAAGTCACACAACTCAAAATCCAACTAACCCAATCTGAAGAAAAACCAAAGGCCAACATAATCTTCTGAAGAAAACTCAATTTAACTCTATCATAAGCTTTGGCCATATCCAACTTGATGAACATAGACCACTCTGTAGAGGTCACCATGGAATGTATGACCTTAGAGGCTACCACCACCCCATCTAGAATTTGCTGACCCACCACAAAGCCTCCTTGCTCTTCAGAAATGACAATGGGCAGGCAAGGTTTAAGCCTCTCAGCAATCAATTTTGTGATAATCTTGTACACCACATTACAAAGAGCAATGGGTCTAAAGAATTCAAGCCTATTAGCACCTTCCTTTTAGGAATGAGAACCAGAAAAGTAGCATTCAAGGCTCGTAGCATCTGCTTACTATGAAGAGACTCCCAGACAACCTCCAGCAAATCCAGCTTCACAATATCCCAAAACTCCTAGAAGAATTCAACTGGAAAACCATCAGGGCTAGGAGCTTTCCTCTTATTCATCCCAAACACAACCTCCTCCACTTCAGCCAGGGAAATTGGATGAGTAAGAGAAGCATTCAAATCATTTATAATCAAAGAAAGAATGCAAGCAAGGACCATATTCTCATCAGCCTCAGCAGGAGGTGAGTCTTCAGTAAACAGAGCAAAATACAACTGACGAGCCTCTCTAGACAAAGCCTATTGCAAGGAAATTGAAAGACCCTCAGAGTTAACAAGAGAAGAGATATAACACTTATTCTGACAAGCTTGCATAGAATGATGGAAGAAAGTAGTATTCCTGTCACCCTCTTGAAGCCAGTCAATCCTTGCCTTTTGTTTCCAGAAAATCTCCTCTCGGAGCTCCCACTCTTCCCACCAATTTCAGAACCTGGGACTCAGCATGTCCCAGAGCCTCTGAAAATCCCAAATTCTGAATTTGACAAGTAATACTAGCAAGATTAGCCTGCACTTCTCTTTTATTGGCCCGAAGATTACCAAAATGTGACCTATTCCATCACTTAAGATGATACTTGATATGTTGTAGCTTCTTAACAAGACAATACATAGCTGTACCATACGTAGGGGCCCCATCTCGCCACCACTGGGCAACAAGGTCATACAAGGATGGATCATGAAGCCACATAATCTAAAATTTGAAAGGAAGATTCTTTGGAGCAGGAAAAGAAGAAGCAGAAAACTTGATTGGCCAATGATCAGAGCCACACCAATCAAGAATCTCAGAACAAGTGACCATGCTACCACCTATCCAAAAACTAGAAACAAGAAATCTATCCAGCCGCTTAGATATCACTTCTAGCCCACTCCTTCTATTATTCCAAGTGAAAATTCCATTAGAGGGTTTAACATCAACAAGAGCAAGAGAATCCACATTTGCCTGAAAGAGAGCTGAAGCAGGACCAAGCCTAGGCAACCCCCCTCTTTTCTCCTCCAAACACAACACAGAATTGAAATCACCAGCTAAGATCCAAGGAAGAAAAGAAGCACAAGACCGAACAAACCTGATATGGGCCCAAAGCTAGATTTTACCATGGATGTCAATTGGAGCATAAATATTACTGACCAAAATAGTCTCCCTATAATCCAAAACTGAAGCCACCATAGAAATAGAGGAATGGCTAGAAATCCACTAGTGAGGAACAACCTTTCATGGATCCCAGAACAGAGCTAGACCTCCATAGTTTCCCCTAGAACCAATACACTGACATTGACCAGAAGACCAAATACGGGGAGCATACTGAAGCATGAAGTCCACCTAAAGCTTAGTCTCCTGATTGCAAAAGATATCCGGAGAATGAACCACAATCAAATCTTGAATAGCCTTTTGATGGGGGGTGCTATTTAACCCCCTTGCATTCCATGAAAGAATAATCATGATGAAGGTGGAGAGAAGAGGGCATCAATGGTCTTAACTGACCCAGATTCCACCAACAAATCCCCAGTGGACTTACGCATGTCCACATCCTTTTTATGACCAGCTTTAGAGGAATTATCAAGATGACCCCTCTTAAGAGGGCGTTGCAGCACCCCCAGAATATGAGATAATCCTCATACCTTACTGGTAGGCAACACCTCCTTAGCTAAATCTGCTAATACAATGCCATCCTGCAGATCAGCAGAGGCATCAGAAAGCCCAGAATTCCCCTGCTCCAAAGTTGGAGAAATATCCTTAACAATAATTGCCTGCTCCAACCCTGTATCCATACTTGTGGCCCCAGAAGGAAACTCAATAGGCATTCCCTCTTCCAAGGCCTGATTATCCAAGACCTCAAACTGATTGAAACCCTGATCACTCTGTCTATCTTTATAGGCCTGTTTCTATCCCCTTCCTTTAGCCCTCAGCTTAACATGAATGAATCCATCCTTATCAATCCCATCCTCAGCCATAGGTGACTTGCTTTTATCCCCCTTCTCTCCTGAAGGCCCTGATGAAGGAGGAGAAGAAACCCTTGTAGCTTTGGGTGCCCAAGGACATTGGCGCTGAAGGTGTCCATACTCATGACAAAAGCAACATCGAAAAGGAAGGGACTCATAGTCTAACCTTTGAACCCACGAAGCAGAGCCAAGACAAATTTCCAAAGAATCTGGCAATGGATTATTTAAGTCAATTTCAACACAAATATGAGCAAAGGAAAAAACTTTTTTATCCAAAGTATTCTAGGCGATGGCATTTGGCTTCCCCAGTAGAGCCGCAATCTAGAGCAGAATATCCTCCCTCCAAAACTCTAGCGGTAGCCATGGCAGATGGACCCACACCGGAACCCGTGAAGGCAAATCCTCTGCCACATTAAATCCTCCATGCCAGGGCTTCATGAACAAGTCAACATGATTGTAAAAATATGGCCCTCCTTAAAACACATGATTATGATCCAAAATGCAAGAAAAATCAACCATGAAATAGCCATTTGCAACCACCAAAATATCAAAATCACCCTCAACCTGCTAGGACCGACAAATCTAGGACTCCAAGGCCGAGAAAGGGATATGAATACCTAGGAACTTACAAATCAGAACATGTTGGCTCCAATAAGATATGTCCTCTTGCACCGATTCAGGAGAGATAACTAGGACCAGACGATCGAGACTCCGTGGCAAGCAGCCATTCATTTTCTTGAGCTTAGAGCTCTCACCCACAAAAGAGGAAGCCTCAAGCAAACCCTGAGGCAGCTTCACACCAGCAAAACCCATGTTTTTTGAAGCCCCTGCCATTCCACCACAACACCAAACACTATACGCTGCCCTGACACCACTTGTAAGCCTCCCCGCACCCTTCAATACCCACATCCACCCAACGCCCAACCCTCCATCAGATTTTAGCAACACTAGCTAAAATAGAGAAAACCCCACCCCGACTACACAAAAATGACCCTCAACAGCAAGCAACCACCGAACAGAGGCAAAGGGTACACATGCAAAAAAAAGTAGACATGCACATGCCCTCATAGGCAGCGTGCAACCTTCCCCTCGCACAGTGCCATCCAGTTCAAAAATAGGAAAATTTTCATCAAATATAAATATATTATTACAATTAATATATTATATTTAATATTATAATAATTATAATACTATAATAATTATTATTATAAATTTATAATAATATTATAATTATAATTAAATAATTGTATTTATTACTATATTTATTATTATAAACATTCTTTATTATCCATATGTAATTAATTATACTATCTCATTAATATTTAAAATGTCAAACTTATAAATTATATATATTGAATCAAAATTAAATATGCTATAAATATTTCAATTTTGTTATAATATTTATATAGGCTTTAAAAATAAATATTTGTTTAACACTATAGGAATGCAATTTGTCTATACAACAAATATTTAATCTAAGAAAAAAATTACAACTAAAACACATACTATAATTACAACACTACAAGGCAAGTGCTCCTTTCCTTCCTTATGTACATGTTCAATTAAATATTGCCCATGTAATATTCAAATTATCACTTTGTTACATTTAAAATATTTTAATTGATGGATTGCCACATTCTCCTCCACACCAATGATTCAATGGGAATCTCCTTAGATGCTATCCTTGCTGGCACTAGACATGATAGAAATAGAAAGTTTCAAAATGGTGTGTGCAAAAGTGGACAACATTATTATAAAATGGAGATGTTAATTCTTAGTCCCCTTAAATATGCATCTTCCTTTGATTTATGTTTGTATAGTCGTTTAGTTTGATTTTTTCAAAATAAGTTGTGATTGCAACAATTGTTCTTCTTTTAGTAGTGTCAAAGTGTTCAACATAGTCTACAACATATAGAGATAGTAGATGGTTTCTAGTTGTGGTAGAGGTTGGGTCAATTTAGGTTTCAATTTTGACCATTTTTTGTGTTTATTTTGAGCTCAAAGGTTATGGATTGGGTGGTGTGCAAGTGTTTTTGGGTTTGGATTAGCATGTCATAGAAAGGTTTCCATTTAGTATTTTGACTCCGTTGCCCAAGGAATAAAGGCACTTCTTCTCGAATTCAAAGCATATATACATGCTTCCCTTACACATCACCAAAATTTTAGTGCATTTTTATTGCACTCCAATTTGAATATTTTGTTTCAATTAAAAGCTCCAAGAAGGATAGTACTATCAGTATTTCATATGTAGCATCCTTCAATGCATACATATATTAGGAAATATTATTTTAATATTTCTTCTTTCCCTAGCCTTGTGGAACTATTAATATCCTTCACATCTGATGGTTCACACAATGTATATGAATATAATAGGAGATGTACTACAAATACTTCATAGTACTTGAGAGTAATAAGCGACTTCAAGGGGGCAAAGCTCTAAATATCTCTAATAAGAACATAATTCATAATATCATGATAATAAACTAACCACTAGCTCTTATATATACCCTTCTTATGCAATGGATGCCACTCAAGCTAACTTAAATACCTAAATATAAATGACTTAAATATCTAAATAAGACTATAATAGTGATCATATAACTTAATTAAGAGTTAAAGTAGCCACAAGCTAACTACTTACAACCCTATGTACACTAGGATTAAGGCATAACATACCCCCCCATTACAAAAGTGTTGTCCTTGACATTGATCAATTGTGGATCCTTCTATATAAAATCTCCATCTTCCCATGTGGTAACTTTAACTAATAAATACTTCTATTTAATAAGGTATTTTTTTTATTGTCCCAATGCTCTACTTCTTCATGATTGTTTAGAAAACTAACTTGGGCTCCAAGATGGGTCCTCCATCTACATCTAGTTTAGGCAGCACTATTTGTTTTAGAACTTTGCATTGTTTCTTCATTTTGTTTTGTGCTTTTGCCTTGTTCTTCTTGGGACAAGAGGGTATCTCTTGCTAGTGTCGAATGTGTTCTTCCATTTCTCTAACCCTTTTGTGTACCTTTGAAGATGAGGTGAAGGATGGTAGATGGTACCCTAGCATTGAATAAATGGCCTAATCAAGATCTCTTTTAGGATGCCATTCTTTTCAAATTTCTCTATGTGGTGATAATGCATGGAAAAATGTCCTCCTCCTCCTCCTCCTCCTCCCTATTCTTCCCCTTGCATATGCCTCAATAGTAACAAGTTCTAGCATCTTATATGAGTGCTAGCATTTTGATTAGAATAGGCTTGTCTAGATGGTCCACCTTAATTTCTTGAAACATCATCACATGCCTTCAATTTAGATGTCTTTTGGATAGATCCTTAGAGCTGGAGATCTGTAAAACCTTGGCAAAACATTACTTGTTTAAATATTTCCTTGATATCACTAATCTTAGCTACCCCTTGCATTAATTGCTCTCATACCACTCGGAATGAAATAACTTGCACAAGAGAAGAATATAATAGGAAATATGCTTCAAATACTTGATAATACTTTAGAATAATAAGCCACTACAATGAGGCAAACCTCTAAATATCTCCAATAAGAAAACAATCCACAATATCATGATAATAAATTAACCAGTAACTCCTTTATATACTATATTTATGCCCGCAAGGCCGCCCAAGATGACTTAGGTACCCAAATATAATACCTAAATGATTTAAATCTTTAAATAAGACTATAACAATGGTCATATAACTTAACTAAGAGTTAAAGTAGCCATAAACCAATTGCTCACAACCCTATGTTCACTATAGGATTAGTGGCCTAACATCTCATTCCAATCTAATGGCTCATGCAATATATCATGAATGTTCCTCTACTCTACTTATGCCCTCAAGGCCACCCAAGATGACTTAGGTACCTAAATATAACACTAAATGATTTAAATCTTTAAATAAGACTATAACAATACTCATATAACTTAATTAAGAGTTAAGGTAGCCATAGACCAATTGCTCACAACCCTATGTTCACTATAGGATTAGTGGCCTTACATCGCATTCCAATCTAATGACTCGTGCTATATATATTGAATGTTCCTCTAAAGGTTGTACTATTTGTCAAAATATTCCTCTAAAGGTTGCACTATTGGTCAAAATTGAGGTGATGTGACATGGTGGGATCCAACGTAAATAACAATAGAAAACTCTGAGGCTCACAAAGCATCGTTGATACAGAGAAGAACATTGCGCAAGTTTTAAAAACATGGCGCAAGCATTCTAGCTAGCTTGTCAATGACTCAGCATCAAATGTTACATAACTCCTCTTAGCATGGCATGGGTCCAGAAATGATAGCATAGGGCATTAAAAAGAGGGAGAAGTGGCCATAGAATAATGCAAAATTAATAAGAAATGATGCACAAGGCATTAAAAAGAACATGGCATAGCATGCGGAGATTGCATAAGTTCTAGCACAACAATCACATGAAACTTTGCATATAACCATACGAGCTTGGCACGGCCTTGTAGAAACTCAACATAGCCATAAAAATGGTGTAGAAAATCAATGAAAATTACAGTGTTGCCAAAGGTAAAAAGGTACAGGCCATTGAAAAGGATTGCATTGGGCAAATCCTTGCACAATAGAATCAAAACGTTGGTGCCTTCCATGAAAACAAGATGCCCATAAGCAATCCTTGGCACTATCCATTTGAATGTGGAGCATTAAATAAACTTGCACCTCTCACAATCTATTGTGCAGCCAGAGAATAGGGTGTGAAGGTTAAAATAGAGAACAACCATATCAGATATGGTGTATAGGGCAAGGCTAATACAATATTCAATGAGATCAAATGGCACAAGCCTGAAAACACTACGCAACACATGAGGAGCCATGGAACAAGTAACATACATTGTGCACCTGCAAGTATGGAAGTGTAGCCATAATACATGGCGCTACATTAAAATGTTGTGCAGATATTTATAAAATTGTGTAACCTCTGTTATGCTACAAACATATGAAAAGCATCATGCACCCATTTGAAGCTCCCATAGCAACCAACACAAGCATGGCACAAGGCATTTAGGAATATGGCAGAGAGGCAGACAGAAGAGCACCTCTTAGAACCATCAGATCAGAAAGCAAATCCAACGGTGAGTCATTTTGAGGTGCCAGAGAATGGCAGGAATAAAAAAATTGTACCATTGGTGTAGAGATAAAAGTGTTAGAACTACCAGGGACTCTTGGAACCATTAGATGATCCATGCCAACCTCTCATCCAATGGCCTATTGGCAATTTTTTTTAATGAATAGGAGACCATATCTATCTTAATAAAAGATAAAAATACACATATTCACAAAACAAGGTGGGTGGTAAGAAGGCACACTCTGAGAGTCACATGGGTAGAGCCCAGAAAATCAAAGAGTCCTGGGCCACGCCAAAAATTTAGGAAGCATACAAAAAATAGCAAATAAAAAGGTCATTAAGCAGCCAGAGTAGTGCCAGAGGGTGGCGGGTCCCTATCATCCAGGTTTCCCCATACAACAATGGGGTCTAGAATGACATCAAAAGGAGCCCAACCATTGTCATCTTTCTCAATTTTTTTATCTTTACCTTCATGGCAAGGTGAAATTGCCAAGCCCAAATGCAGGACCCATTTAGAAGTATTACTGGGCTAGCCAGAACCACCTCCAAGAGTGTCACCGAAAGGCCACCCAGAAGCTCTGCTTCCACCCCCCGCTGCTCTTCCAGAAGGCCACCCCAGCTCAGCCCATAGAGGAGGAGAGGGCAACCACCTGCGAGGGTGAGAGCCGTGAGGAGGAGCTTGAGAACAAGGGCAAAAATCCTTGGTAGAGCCACTTCGCTGCCGGCCCCGTGAAGGCAACCAACCTCGGGAGGAAGTGGGAGAGGGAGGCACACGAGCCACAGTGCAAGGGGCATTGCCCCAGTGGTCCAAAAGCTCTTGAAGGTGAGAAACTTCAAGCGCAACTTTGTTTTCTTGCACTTGAATCTGTAGGAGAACATTAGAGTAAATAATACCTTTAGAATATAAAGAAACAAATGTATCAATCTGGCTATGAGAAAATATGTAGGCATTTCTATCTGTCCAAATATAGAAGAGGATTTCCATCCTCAAATTGTGCCAAATCTGAGTATACTTTGCGGGGAGTCTGAGAAAGTCCCCTAGCAAAACCATATGGCAGGAGAAGGGCTTTGGCTAAAATGGCCAAAAGAAGTCATGAATCCAATTCCACAGTTGTTGAGCTCTAGTACAGAACTAGAAGAGATGATTAAATGAATCAGCCTCCCCACAAAAAGGACAATGAGGGTCCTGAACCCCAAAGTGAGAAAGCTGAGACCCCACTGGTAAGCCTTGGAAAAGAATACA
Organism: Cunninghamia lanceolata; assembly: GCA_027924645.1. Lineage (NCBI taxonomy): Eukaryota > Viridiplantae > Streptophyta > Pinopsida > Cupressales > Cupressaceae > Cunninghamia > Cunninghamia lanceolata. The sequence goes on from BSBN01000757.1 coordinate 16,790,887, forward strand.
CCAAGCAAAGTGGGCGAGCTCTGGGTCAACAATTAGAAATCGTGTAGCAGAAAATCTTTTGCACCAAATAGACATCGAGGAATGGAGGTGCCATCTCTGGTTTAGGTTGTCGATCATGGGAAAATGAGGTGAAAGCCATTAATAACCAAGTTGAGGCTTGTAATTTTTGAAAGGGGTCTCTGGATACCATTTCCAGTCTTTCCACCAGGGCATTGTGGAACAAATACCCACCTTATGAAGCATATCAGCTGGAATGGCACTCACCAGGTCATCAGAGGTTTCACGATCATCATTTTGACAACCAAATTGGGCACAGAAAGCTTCCCACGACAAATACTCATGGTGGGTCTATGAAATATATCTTGTAGGGTCTGGATACCCTTCTTATGGAATTTGAGGGCCTTAAGCCATGGAAGCTTGACCAACTATTGACCTGCACTAACAAAAAGAGGAGACAACCAAATATTATGTTGATTGAATGAGAGCCCATCACAAAATCTAGTCCCATCCAGTGGAGCCAGGGCTTGACTACCTCCCAAGCATGCCAAATGCTTTTGGCAACAAAGGTACCCAAATTCTGAACTAGCTGCCTCAGAACAAGTAGGGTTGGAAAGCCAATTCACTTCCAAGAAGGTTTGTGGGCAGGATAACCCACTTCAATACAATGTTAGATGAGGATTTCGCAGGCTTTGTTACTAGTAAGAGCATGGATGATCCATTTGACACAAAGAGAAATCCCTTGCCCCTGAGTGGAAAGAAGGCCAAGTGCACCAAAATTTCTAGGGAGGCAGCAAAACTCCCAGGCAATGCGGTGAAAGCCCCAGTGAGTCTTAGAAGAGGCCCAAAGGAAATCTCTAAGCAATTTTTCCATCTTAGCATAAGAGGCCTTGGAAGGGACCTAACATGAAGAGTAATACACATGAGTCACTGCTAATACTTTGGAGCACACCTGAAATTTACTAGCTAGAGAAAGTGGCTTGGTAACCCAGAAAGCTAATTTTTGCTCTATTTGAGATAGAACTGCTTGCTAGAGATCAGTAGAAGATGCTTGAAAGGTGAAAGGGATGCCAAGAAATTGAAATATTTTGCTAGGAGAAATCCACTTCCACCCATGTTGTTGAATGTAGAGAGGACTGGGAAGAACTGATTGTCTATAACACAAGGTTTTGTGCCATTGAATGGAAGAACCAGAGGCCAAGCAAAAGGTCTTGACACAACCAAGAGCAGCTTTGAAAGTATTTTGTTCTTCCAACAAGGTAAGGAAGGAATCATCAGCAAAGTGGCTATTGACCAATTGAGATGAAGAATTAGGCAAGGAGATCCATTGAAAAAGCCCCTGGGAAATGGAATGAGCAAGAATATAGCTAAACCCCTCAGTAGCCAATGCATAAAGTGAGGGGGCAAGTGGGTAGCCTTGATGAATGGAATGGAATAGACCAAAGGATTAGGATTGGCGACCATTAATGGTGATGCAAGCTGAAGCTTCAGAGAACAACATTTTCATAGACTACATGAAATTTGGGCCAAATCCCAACACAGAAATCATAGCTAAAATGAAGGGCCATTATATTTGCTCAGAAGCTTTGGCAAAATAAATTTTGAGAAAAAATACCTTTTGATTAGGGCATGTCACCCATGCCATGCCTTCCCAAATACTAATTATGTTGTCCAAGATGAACCTGGATTTAATAAAGCTAGTATATTCAGGGTGCACAATCTAAGGAAAAACATGGCGGATTTTTAAAGCAAGGGCTTTGGCAATTATTTTGTAGGAAACATTGAGGAGCGTAATGGGCTACCAATTACAGATATCCTTGAGATTACCAGTTTTAGGTATTAATTTTATATTGCGTTTGTTGATAAGATTACCTAGGGAATTACGATGAAAAGAATCAAGGTGAACTTTATGCAGATCCTTCCTCACACAATCCCAAAGAGCTTTGTAAAATTCACAGAGAAACCCATCAATTCCTAGAGCTTTGTCATTGGCCATAGTGCAGATAGCTTCTTTGAGGTCTTCAATTGTGAGCAATTGCTCACAAAAAGCTTTATGGGCTAAGGAAAGCCTATTTGGCACAACATCAAGGCAATCCTGGAGCACATTATTCCACTTAGGAGTATACTCTTGGGCTATGAAAACTCGCTCATAGTTCTTGATAAATGCCTGGAGAATATCAGGTAGTTCTGAAAGGATATTATTACCCTCTTTGTTTCACTTGATGCCAGGTGATGAATGTCTGGCTCGAAGAGCCAGAAAAAATTCTTTCGAGGCACGGTCCTCAATCTTGAGCCAGTGTAATCTAGCCTTGAGTTGTTCCCCTCTGGCTGCATAATTATCAATAACTTGCTTTTGATGTCTTAACTCCACAACCCTGACTTACAGAGAAGGGGAGAAGGGGTTAGCTGCCAAATCCATAGTGGTGGTGCAAAGGTCAGACGTTGTCGCTTCATAAGACCATCTGCAAAAAATAGCTGGCTGGCACCCATAAATGTGAAGAAACCTTGCATTCTGGATGATCACATCATTCCACCACTTGATCCAGCCAATTGAGTGGGGCAGTCTGCATTCAACATTCCAGATGGTGTTGATGTGGGCCAACATGAGCTGGTGACTTAGCAGAAAGGTATTTAGAAAAAACTAGGTCCTATTGGTGTGGGCTTCCTTACTTGCCATTCAATGCAAAACAAAATAGGAAAATGGCCTGACAACATCATATCCACTAATGACTTAACCAGGAGTGAGGAAGAGCTAGCAAAAGAGAAAAAAGTTTGAGCCAAGATAATAGCATGATCAAGGTGTTTAAATATCCTATCACACCCATCTCGATAATTGCACCAAGTGTGCCAAAGAGAATGAGAATGGCGATAGCTAATATTTGGGTCAAAAAGACCCAATTTATTATGCATGTAAAACCAGGCCTCTCTTTCGCCAGCTGCCCATCGAAACATGGCAAAGTACCATCCTTGTTGTATGTCATCTCAACCATATTGAAATCTCCACAAAGCCACCAAGTAGCAACTAGAAAAGAGTCAACATTCCATCGCCAGAGAATAGATCTTTCAACAACATCATTCAAGGAATAAACATTAATAATCCTGAAGGAATGATCATCAATGTTCAAAAGAATCCAAACGAGCTGATGTGTGGGGTCAAACCCATGAGCAACCACAAAAGCGTGACATCGTGGGGACAAAAGAGTTCGAGGTCTAACATACCTCTCTAGGAAGTATTTTGTTAGGGATACTCTTCAAAAGTATGCTGGTATTGATGTTTTGTGTCTTCAGGAAGTGAAAGTTTTTGGTTTTTTGCTTTCTTCAGCTTGCCGCTGTATTTGGCCAACCAGTAAAATGTTTTGTATTGGCAATTTTAATATCGTTAGTAAGTATTTTTCAAAATGTGGCACTATTGATTAGCATAATATTGAGATGGGACAGTGGGGCCAAGTAAGCTTCCAATGTTCTGTAGGGGCAATTAATGGTTCTAAATCATTAATACAAAAATAAATGAGTAATATTTTGATTTGAATCATTTGGTTTAAAGTGAAGGTGGGGCCAATTAAGTGTAAATATGAAGGAAATCATTTTAATCCATAATCACCCTCCATAAATGATAGAAAGAATGACTATAAATAATTATTTTATAAGGGGCCTATGTCAAGGAATATCAAAAATAAAAGCAAGTAATTTAATTTTACAAGGAGATACACCATTCAAAGCAAAACAAAAATAACAAAATAAAACTTTATTATTAAATGTGTTAACATTTATCTCTCTTAATAAAGGTAAACTCTTGCTCTTGTTTCCCTAAAAGTAAAGTGAGTCCACTTTGTAACTCTCTTGGTTGATATTATTAGGAACTCATGAAGAATGAAAAACAAGAAACCACAAAACAAACAAGTAGTAGGGAACTCAAAGATGGACATGGAGAGAAATAAAGACAAGAAAGGAACAACAACTAAAGGAAGAGTTTTCCTCCACTTCTTTAGGGTAGTTTTCAAATTTTCTAGTAGTGTTGGAAAGTTAATGGATAGGTCTTCTCCATATAGGATTTCTTAATGGTTGATGAAGGATTTATTTTCTTTTAGTCATTTATTTTTTCCTCCATTTCATTCTAATTTTTTGGGCTCTTTTTCTACCTTTTGTTTTATTATATTGTAATTTGTTAATTCAATTGAAGGGAGGTTTCAAGGGAAAAAACTCTACCATTTTGTGCATCTAGGCCTTTAGGTGAATATTTTGTATCATTGTATTGATCTATAATAGCTATATAACAATGTAACTTGCAGATTATATTAGTTGTTCATTATATTTCTATAAAAGAATAACATGTTCTATTTATTGTGCCTAGCTATGGTTTTGTCTATGATTTTCCCTCTATCTTTCTATTTGTATTTGCAACCTTAATTTGTGCATCTGGGGTTGGTTCACCTACCCCTAACCTTCTACTGATCAATGACTATGTATATCTTTACCCTTCATTACTGCAATTGTGTCAATTTCTTTCATTGGTTATTAAATCCTATGCAATTAGTCTCATGCAAGCATAAAGTCTTTAATTGGTTCATCACCTATATAATTAGATTTTTATTTTTGGTTCTCCAATCTCTATTTACCCTTGTAAAGTGGTCCAAAAGGATCATATTTAAAACCATATGAGGAGCCTACTTCTAAAATCTTGAAGGTCATCTTGCAAGTCATGCCCCATGCTTGTAGGCTTCCCTTGCTAGGTGTTCACATGAGAATAGGTTTGCACAAGAGTGTAAATCTATACATGAACAATTTTGCATGTCTCATGGGACATGAGTCAAAAGGCCTTAGTCTGCGTAACATTTCTTTGAATCTTTGTTCTATATTTTGTGATTGTAGTAAATCAAAAAAATATCAACTCTTAGGAGCATGAATCTTCCACTTAGAAACTCCATTGGTGAATCATAGATCATTCAGATGTGAGATCCGTCTACTATCTTGATGCTTGGTTTATGGTGATAGGTTCTAATAGGCTTCAAGAAAGATAAACAATTCACATACACATACTTGGGTTTGAGAAGCAATTGATTGGGTACTAAGATCATTCTTTCCTTTGTTAGTCTTGTATTTATTTATTTTTATGGTTTTTTTTAATCAGTAAAAAGTGTAAAGCACCTGAACAAGTATAATTATATTAATATAAAATAAGTATCCAAAGACGGATTTACAAAATACATATCATGTCTAAAATCTCCTCCAAGAAAATAGATAAGATATGGAGATCAGGAGGAGGACCTCAGCCAAAAGGCAAAAAATGATTTACACATCAAAAAGGAAGCATGTAAAGAGAAATCAGCCTAGTTGATCCACATTATCAACAACATTTAAATGTATAACTAGAAAACCTTGCAGATTGTTGTCATCCACCATATCTTGGTATTTAGGGGTAGGAGAAGGAGGAGATTAGACATTAAGTAGAAGCACCCAAGAATAAAAAGTATCATGCACTTGGTTTTCTAGTTTTGATTTGATTTCATTAACATGAGATTGCATTGAATTCTCAAGGGTTGTAATACCGTCATTTTAAAGACCATGAACAAAACCATTATAAAGGAAACAAATCATCATAATTGGAGCTTTACTAGAGTATGAAGATCATAATTAGGTAGAGATTCATCAAACATATCATTAGAAAAGAGAAAATCTTGCACAAAGTTTACAACTAACTGCCTTACCAAATCAACATTTTGAATCAAATCTATAGCATTGGATAGAAACAAGGAGACCATCTATGAAGGATATATAATCCTGCATTCCTGAAGAAAATCCCTACCACACACCTCAAACAGAGTATCCTCAATGTCTTCATTCTAAAACTTAAAATCTCTTGCCAGGAGGATGCTATCTATCATCCCATGGATTGGAGATTCCCATTTCAAAATTAGAAAAACATACAATTATTTCTAGAAAACCTCTCTATTGTCAACAACACTGAAACTGCACTTGAAAAGAGGGGAAGAAAAAGGTGCCAAATGAACTGATCACGATAGACTCAAATAATAAAAATACCTCATCCAAATTAATGACAATTGCCTCTTCATTACAAGTGAAATCCTATAGTATCTCAAGAAATAATTTCTTATACTTGGCAAATTATAGGTGATATATTGAACCATCAAATAACACATGTGGATGACAAAGAAAATAATCAAAGAGATAAGTTGAATCTCTAAAACATCAATTAGCACATGTCAACGATAGAATAGATAAGTCTTATGTGAATTAGATCACCTATCAAAAAACAATCACTAGTTAGCATCAGAAGGAAGGTCTATCTAAAATAGAGAGGACTATCTCTTTTTATCAGCATTCAGAATTTCCAAAATCTCAAGGAAATGTTTGAGAGATTGGCTATCTATGTAGATAGAATGGGAATCCAAGTGATAGGCTAAATTAGCCAAAACAATCTATTGCCCAATTTCCTTCCCTATATGTGTGCACACATAAAAATTCTTTAAGACCTTCCATGATTTCCCAAGATGCATTGAGAATATTTGAAACTTTCCAATTATAACTACTCTTCTTTTGTAAAGCATTTATAATACTTCTAGAAGAGAGTCACCTTCAATGACAACTTTTTTTATACCTAGCTAAGTGACAAGATTTAATCCCATAAGAAGAGCTTGACCATCAGCTTCATTATTTGATCCATCTAAATTTTTTGAGGCCATGGTTGACACCAAGTTTCCTTCATGATTTATAAGACAACCAAGACTATAGAGGCCTAGATTACCATTGGAAGCTCCATCAAAATTAAGTTTAAACCAATTAGTTGTAGGGGATTCCAATGGATTTGACTTCTATCAATTGTTGATTTAAAAATAGAAGATCTTCGAGATATAGTTTTGATAAGTGACCAATTTTTAATAATAAAATCATTGGGCAATTGAAGAATTTAGATTTATTCTTGTTTAAAACATGAGCCACCACCATCTCATAAATTGAGTGTTCAATCTTAAACAAAACCTCTTCAACTGAAAACTATTGCTTTCTAAAAATTCTATGGTTTCTTTCCAACCATAAATTCCATATTAAGATAGGAGATAATTGCCAAATAGAAGAAAACATAGATTATGTGAAAAGGGAAGGCCAATACTAAAAAAGACCCAATAATGAATTTGGAAGTGGTCCATACCGATTGAGCATATTGCATAGCCAATACTAACACCTAGAAGCAAAAGGGAAAAGTAAAAGCAAATGGGATGTCTCTTCTTTAGTAAGCCACAAAGAATGCAACTGAAAGGCCTTGCAATCCCAATTTTAGAAAGCCTATTGTGATTAAGGAATCTAAATCAAGGTAAAACATAAACCAAATGCATGCAAAACAAAGATTTATACCTTAATATGAAGACCCAATCCAAGAAGGCTGAAGGAGCTTGCACCCAAATGCTCTAAGATATACCCTAGATGCTCAAATAAGATGTAATATCCTCTCAAACTATGCAACTCACACTAGCTCAAGATTTTAGCATGATAACACTACTCAAATTGTGGATGAAAAATGGCTTGAGAGATGGTGTATTTATAGGATTTTTGGAGAGATTTTGATCCAAGGGTGGAGATTGATTTGAGAGATCAATGGTGGAGGATGAAGATGATGTGGAGGGCCTAGATTCAATCTTGAAAAATGAAGGGACGAGAATAAAGATGAATTTTTAATTCATCTTGGGAAGAGGGGTCCATAAATGAGGTTGGGTGAGATGGATTAGATGTGAAATAAAATCCACATGGGGAAGAGAAAATGAATTTAAAATTTATTTGGGGAAGAGTGGATATTAATGAGTTATGGCATGTGTAAGGGGTGTAAGAGGTATTTAATGGAGATTATGACAAATGTGTATTAAAAATTGATTTATTTGGCATGGAAATTAATGTTTTATTCGGCATGGAAATTAATGTTTTATTCATGGGTTGTGGGGAGAAGTGTTAATGAGGGCTGGAATAAATTAGCAAGTGGATTAGTGTGGTGTTTGGATTAATTAAATAAGGTTTCATTTAATTAATTCTAAGGCTAGGATGATGTAGGTTAGGGTAGGTAATTAAATAATGATTATTTAATCACCTAGGGTAGGGATAGGTTAATTAATAGGCTGAATTAATTCGATAAAGATGATTTAACTAATTAATTGGGTTTAGAGAGAAGGGGGAAATTAACCAAATAAATATTGTATATTTATTTAATTAATTGGGTAAGGTTGAACTATTGAATTAATTAAATTAATCCAATTGTAGGTGGTAAAATGATGATAAATTAGGTGATGAAGAGATAATTAATTAAATAAAATTTAATTAATTAATTAGAAGGAAAATAGATATGTTTAGGGATGTCGAGAGTCAGTTTGATGGTGAAGACATTTTTAGGTGTCTACATTTGCCTCTCTTTGACGTGGCATCAGGACCTAGCAAGGGAGTGGCGTCAGGTCAAAGAAAATCTACCCTAGCTGCATGGAGGAATAAAATGGGTGAGGGATGCCCCCTCAATATATCAGGAAAAAAATATTTTTTTTGGGTGAACTCTCGAAAGGGACAAAGTGGAGGTGAAAAATGAGAAGAGGACGGAAAAACAAGTCAATAGGAAGAAGAACAAGCGAAAAAGGAGTTAATATGCTCCGTAGGGAAGAAAAAGATGGAAGGGGGGTGACATGGTTAGTTATAAATAGTAAAAAGTGGGCCCAAAGGTGATTCATTTGCACACATAGCCAATAAAGAAAGAGAGAGCAAGAGAGATGGAAGGAGGTGGCAGCACACCATTCTACCCTCGATACTCACACCTAGTAGAGCGGGTGCGGACCTACATGCGATCGGAGGAGGCTGGCAAGTGGGTGAGTCATCGATCCCATCTTCGCATTTTAATTTTTGCACTTTTTAGGTTGATTTTTGTTGAGAAAAATGGATAGGTTATGACGATTAGCTCTATTTTAGATGCGGCTAGTGCAAATTTTAGGCAGTCTAGCGCTATTTTATATAGTGGCACTATTTATATAGGGGTGAATGCTATTTTTATAACTAGTATGATTTGGTTGGGTAGCACCAATTTGGGAACTGGCACATTTTTCAGGGCTACCGCTATGTGTGCTAGTTAGTAGTGCTAATTTTTATATTAGCACTAGTTTAGGGTATGTGAGCGCTAATTCGAAAGTTGGTGCAAAGTTTGGGTAAGGACAACACGATTTTGCAAATCTGTACAATTTCTGGGCATATTAGCACTTATTCATGGAATGATGCTAAATGGGGGGAAGTGCAGCGCTTTTTGAAATAATAGCACTATTTTGAGGGAATTATGGCACCAATTTTTCTATTGGCACCATTTAGCAAGGGGGGAGTGCTAAATGTGATTTTAGCGCGATTTGGTGGTTTGTTAGCACCTTTTTCTGAGATTAAGGCTTGGGTGAATTATGTGATGAAATGCAGATTGATGGGGGCATTGTGGCATCGCAGGAGTGAAGGGTTCCTAAGGTTATGGCACTATGGGCAAAGTTTGATGCGCCTACAAAGGCACGATTCAGTGCATTAGTGTTGCAGATACCTGGAGAGATGCCTATGGTGTGGAAGCACCGAGCCTTGATGACAGCATTGATTGAGAGATTTAGGCCAGAGACATGCTCATTTTTGTTGCCAAAGGGTGAGATTACTATCACCCTAGAGGACGTGTATCGGATCCTGAAGGTTTCGATACACGGGAGATGAGTGATTTACAATGTGGGTAGAGGAGGACCAACATTAGAGAGGGCTTTCGCACCAAGGACGATTGTGCTGGTGGAGGATGATCGAGCTATGAGTTATCACCAGACTCTTGCAGCTGGGGAGCAGAGCTGTGTTCTCTTTCTCTGTGCTTTGATCGGTGGGGTGGTGATGCCTGATAGGAGAGGGCATGGATTTTCAGTTGGCTGGGGGAGATTATAGAGGAGATGGTGGTGCACAGGATGGTATTTGCATGGGGTCTGTGTATACTCACACAACTATACCACAAGATACACACTGTTGTGTACCATTTGGATAGTGCATTGTCGATGGGGGTGACACTTTTACACATATGGGCTTATGAGGATATTCTGATCACCTATCCTATATGAGCATTGCATCAACAACCTTTTGAGACTTATGTGTTCAGATACTGAGGACAGCTGTAGTACTCATATACAGGTATGCTGAGATATTAGAGGAGACTGTTAGATGATGTGACACAAGTGGTATGGAGGCCGTACATAAATTGTGAGAGGTGGCCAGATGAGGATGATTAGTTACCCTATGCCATTCAAACACGGTATATTATGGGGCAAGGGAATCAGACTATAGACAGATATATTCCATCTCAGGTGATGAGATAGTTTAGCTTGCGATAGGATATTCCACAGGTGATGGCCATATTTGGACGGACACATAGGGATAGGAGATGGCCTCCATGGATAGCACCACAAGTAGCTATTGCAGATTTTGACACATTACAGCCACAACAGTGGGACTAGCCAAGTGATATTATGGACGCAGGGACCACACCTGATGATGATAGATGGTGGGCTGTATGGCGGCCTATTCAGCTTATAGATCTGGAGATAGAGCCAGACATGACTGTAGAGGAGGGCGAGGATGATGATGATGATGATGATGATGATGACTCTGATGGAGGGGGAGGCAGCTTAGTGAGGAGAGCTCCTGGGAGAGGTAGGGATTAGAGGGGGAGGGTCATACAGGCACCACTACATAGAGGGCTAACACAAAGAGGATTTATGCCACCGCCTAGGGGACCACCACCGCATCATGCACAGAGAGGATCGGGGCCATCTAGTAGAGTGCCAGTGTAGTCAGGGTAGAGAGCAACACCACCACCTCCTAGGCCCACAGGTTAGCAGGTGAGGACAACAAGTTAGACCTATAGTTTCGTAGATTGGACCGATAGGTCAGCAGTAGGTGAGGGCTAGTAGTCAGCAGGTTAGACCCACAGGGCATCAGGTTAGGCCGACAGGGCAGTAGGTGGTGATAGTAGCAGTGATTGGTGCTAGCAGCTTTGGGAGCCTAGGTGAAGGGGGTTCAGGAGGAGGTGGAGATGAGACTGCTACAAAGAGACATATATCATGACGGAGAGGCTAAGAGGGGGATGATGAGAGAGATCTAGATACCCTACGGGCCCAGATAGCTAGTTATGAGGACACCTTACAGAGGAAGGGTCAGAAGTTAGCACAACTCTGAGGACTATCCACAGCTATAGATGGAGGTGGTGAGGACAGGGATGGACAGATTAGTGCACTATAGGCATAGGTCATAGCCTTGATAGTAGAGTGAGATTGAGAGATAGGGATTCGATAGGCAGCAAAGGCTGAGATCACTAGATTAGAGGGATTGGTGGCAGGTGGTAGCTCTACATAGGTAGTACAGCTACAGAGCCAATTGATGGAGGAGCAAAGGTGGTCATCCCAATAGGCTTCTTGTGTAGATTATTACTATCGAGCTTACTGCACAGATGTTCTCCAGGAACAATGGATTCCTAGCTATAGTTAGTGGAGTAGATTTGGGATGTCAGGTTCACACAGATCGAGGTCCATTCAGTCTATAGCTCAGCCATCACTACAGCAGGTTGCGACATAGGCAAGACAACCACCTCAGCCATTATAGCCACCGCAGCCACCACAAGGTCCAGGAGGTTCTCCTACTCAGTCTAGGGGGGGTTCATTAGTCCAGGGTTGACAGTTGTATTATTTTGGCCCTTGGAGGCATTATGTTCTGACAAATTTTTGATGTATATATAAGCGATGTAAATTTTTTTGCGATGATATATGAGATGATGATTTTGATGGCCTACATGTTGTGTTTATGATGTTTTTATATGATTATGATGATGCTTATGTTGATGGCTGCAGTATGTTTTATGGATTATGCATATTATAATGATGTGATGATTTTATGAGATGCTATGGATGTACTTATAATATGATAGATGTAATGATGGTTTACTTGTGTTGATATATGCATGTTTGTGATTATGGATTATGATGTGGATGTAAAATGCAAATAAATGCTCAGATTAATAAACATTTATTATGGATGTGAAATGTACTGAAATGGAAATATATGCTTATCTTAATAAACATATATTATGTATGCAAATGAAAAATTGAGAAATTGAATGGACTAAATGATTATGCTAATGCAACTAATTGGTTTTTGTGTGATGTTTTATGCAGTGACTGAGTCATGATTATGTTTTTGTACAACCCTGGACAATGGGGCTTGGTGGTAGGGGGATAGATAGGGAGGGGGGGATGATTTATGGGTTGGGTAAGGGTATGGGATGGGGGGAAAAGGTAGTTGTTAGGTCCTAATTTACCACATCATTGAGGGGGGGGGGGAATTGGATTCAGGATGTGTTAGATGGGAATGAGTGGGATAAGTGGGGTTAGTGAGAAGAATGGGAGGGGAACTAGATGGGGGGGGGTAAAAAATCTAGGCCAAAATAGTATGGATAGATGGATGATTAGAAGGATGATTTTGAGCTAGCAATAGTAGTTGCATAAGATTAATTGAGAGCATTTCTTAGTTTATTATAGCAATGTAGGATAGATTTCACAAAGGTATGAAATGACCTAAGTGATGATGTATATATCCCATGATTACATGGACTAGACCCACAAACAATAGGTTGATGTCATGCATGCCCAAGGTAGTATAACCTTGCGTAGCCAAGGAAGGGGCCTCATAGCCATGAGTGCTCATAGTACATATAAGGTATTAATGCCTGTATATGCAAATGAGGCATGTCATGCTAGAACCGACCTAGGCTTCAACATATGAATACTATTCTTGGAGTAATAAAATCAGCCCACAAGCACAGCATGCAGAAACAATGGCCATGTCTATTCCAGGTGTTGTCCGCCACTAACCATGATATATTGAGATCAAGGTAGCATTGGAATTGACCTAGAGTGAGACAAGAAGATAAAAATCAATAATCAAAAAGACCAACACAAAGATACAAATAGCTATTATGTGCTCTTGCCAAGATTAGTGTTGATAGGATGACAAATTCTTGTCCATTGTAGGAATGATATATCCTAGGATGCAAATCAGTTGGATGTTGTTCGATAATTTTCAAAAGATGGACAAAAGTACAGTCAAGGTATGTGTAGGATCATAGTTGGTATGTTGATTGATGATTTCTTTATGAGGTGTGACATTTTCATGCATATGTTTAGCGTGTGTGTCATCTGTTGGGTCTAGAAAGCTCAGTAAATAGGGACCATCCAAATGGGTTGGATGGGTGCATCTTATGTACCTGAGTACTGGATACTTCCTTCGTATTCCAAACTACCTACATACCCTGTATCCACAGGATCAAGGTACTTTCAAGATGTGGGTGAGATGAATATGTAGTTCTGGCTAGACTTGATGATGTGGAAATGGTTTAAGATGGATATTGATGAGGAGATGATGATTGTGGGTGATTGTGAGTATGCTTGAAATCATGATGATGTTGCGAGAGCAGATTTTTGAAATTTTTTCTAATTTTCTAATGTTTTTTGATTTTTTGATTTTTTGATTTTCTAATGTTTTCGAATGTTTTGATTTTCTAATGTTTTTGGATTTTTTTATTTTAGCTATACAGAAGGAATCTTACAAGGATCTTTATACCACGATGATAGCCTTGGGTGGGGAGATGTGGGGTGGGTGACTGATGTTGCCAAATTCCAAGCCATGGAAGGTGATTTTGGTGTGGAGTGTTGTGATGGAAAGAGGACTTATTAGATGGTAGAACCAGCCACTACGCATGGCACCTAAAATAGGTTTTCACCATGGTACCAATCCAAGGCATCACCGAAGTGATTTTCACCATTGGAAGTCTTTATTGCACTTGGGTTTTTTCTTGATTTTTTTTGTTTTTTTTGCTTGGGATACTCGATGGGTTATGCATAGAATTTCTTCAGATGTAGAATGTTCATAGGCACATCTAGAGGCTACCCCTCTGGTGTTGCAAGCTAGTATGCTCCTGATCTGTAGCTGGTTGTGATGATATAAGGCCCTAACCAATTGGGTTTAAACATTCCTTTCTTAGGGTGCTCCTGCGATTTTTTCTAGTTTTCCATAAGGACAAGGTCGCCTACTTCAAATTTTTGGTTCTTTGTTTTTTTGTGATAGCTTCTTCTAGGGTGATTTTGGCAGGTCTATTGTATATGCCTAAAAATGACACGACTCTATCCAAATAAATATTCTTAATATTTATTTAAGTCAAATTCCTCTATCAATAAATAAACAAAGAAATTTATTTATTTGATTCACATTCTTCCAACAATTAAATAAAATTAATTTATTTAATTAAATCCATAAATTCTTCTAATTCTTCCAACAAATTAAATAATATCAATTATTTAATTAGTTCTTCCAATAATATCTTCTCTAAATTTAAATAAATCAATTATTTATTTAAGTTGTCTATTTCTTCTAAATTGAGTTATCTCTAAATATAATTCAATCCTTGTGCACATGCAATTGAATATTCCAAATATATAATTGAGTCAAAATATCTTCTCATCCTCATGTAATTTCCATCTTCTAGTTCTATTCTTTTAACTGATTAATCTATTCTTTTAATTGATTTAATCTCTTCAGTTAACTCATTCTTCTATTTTATTAATTCCTCTTATGTAAAATAGAGCAAGACACTTGTCTTATTCCTATTCGTGCACACTCCTCAACCATTCTTAACCATTGATCTTCTCATTCTTTCTATACCATTGATCTTCTCTCTCACAAGTCTATAAATTGAACCCTGTTCCTCCATTTCATTCATCCAAGCTTTACGTAAACTTACTTTGCAGGAATTACAGTGCGCCTTTGGCACCAATTCCTTCATTGCTTATGATCAAACTTGTTACTACACACTACTATCATTGTTGTGAAGCTCATCTTCATGGCGAAACTATCATAGTCGTTCCCATTTGAACATCTTGGAATCATAGCAAGGAAGTGCACCTTCTGAGGGGCATATTCATAGACAAGATCATTTGAGATAAGCGATCAATGGAAGCTGAGAATCAAAGGAGGTTTTCTTTGTATTGTTCATTGTTTGATTGATCTCTTTTGTTCATTATTTCATTGAGTTTTTGGTATCATTGATATTTATAAATTGATTGTTCATTTAGATCCAATTTTCCCTTAACATTTTTTGGCACCCACCGTGGCGCCTAGCCTCAAATTTAACCAAAAAACTAAGTTTTTGTGTTTTAAAAAGTTGTACACAAGAAGAAACCGCACATCTGACACATCCTAACATGCATCTGCTATATGTTCTACTGCATACATTCTTTCGGTGCATATAGTCTCTGGTCTGATGCATCTGTTGTCTGTTCCAGCACATACATTCTTTCAGCGCATATAGACCCTGTTCTGATGCATTTATCCTCCAATACAGTGCATTGATCAGTTCGGCACATACACTTTATTTTCCTATGCTTTTGACCTTTGTCTTAATGCATATGTACTATGGTGCTTCTAAGCTCTATTTTTGTGCATTCAAGCTCTAAAGCTGCACATCTAATCTAGGTAGTGATTTTTAGGGTTTCCTTAAAGTTTTTCGCTAACGCTAATATCTTTTTGTAGGAATACTCTTGATCTATTTGTAAGCTAGGTATTGGTTTAGAATCATATAGTTGCACTTGTTAACTCACACTTTGATTTCTAATGGGAAAGTAAATGGATGTTCATGCAAAGCTCACATAGTCTTAACTAGGAAAGCAGTAATTGAATCATTTCTATCTTGCATATCATTGAATCATTGCTATTACTATCTTTCGTAGTTAGACACATTGCTATCTGGATAAAATTGAACACATCATTGCTATTTGGGTAAAACTGAACCATTTCTATCTTGATTATCACTTCAAAGTTAAAAAATTCATGCTATCTGGGTAAAATTAAACACATTATTGCTATCTAGGTAAAACTGAACCATTGCTATCTCAATTATCACTTCAAAGTTAACAAATCCATGCTATCTGGGTAAACTTGAACACATCATTGCTATCTGGGTAAAATTGAACCATTGCTATCTTGTTATCACTTCAAATTTAACAAACTTCTATGCTTGCCCAAGTAGATAGCTCATTTAGTTTTTTTCTTTCTAACTAGGGGGAAAAGAACCACTGTCTTCTTTGTTTTGGGAATGATACTAGGCCTATGCTCTCCCCTATCTTGGGTGACCAAAATGACAGACATATCATTCTCGCATGTGTTTTTCCTTTAGAGGGGCCTGCTCTTGGATACCGTTCATCCAAGTAGGATTGACCCTAAGTGGTAACAGGCTAGACACTAAGCCCTACCAATCCACTATAAATAAATTGTGTTTGGAGAGCAAGCTTCAAACAATGAGTGCAATTGTGTTATACTGACAACCAACCTCCCCCAAAACCCTCCAAGGTGTAACCCTTGCAGGTTGGGAGACTCCATAATGGAGAGTAGTGCTGCCGTATGTATAACCACTCTAATTGTTGCCTTCATTAAACACATTTTGTTCTAGTGGCCAAAAACCCCTATAATCTATTTGAAGCCTAGGATTGTACTTACTTTTTCTTTTAGTCCAAAAAGACTTAAAAAATCACAAAAAAATAGAAAAACATGAAAACATTCTTTATGTTTGCTGTGTCTTCTTTCCATAAATAGAGCAAATTAGAACAAAAGAGATCATTTTGCAACCAAAGATACCAAAAAAAGAATTATAAAAATACAAAAAAATTAAAAAATCAAAAAACACAAAAAGAATTAAACAATTAGAAAAATACAAAAAAAATCATCCTTTGGTGAAAACCTGGCAAACAGGTGCCTTGGATAGGTATCATGATGAAAACCTGGCAAACAAGTGTCATGCATACTTTCTATCTTTTGTGCAAATAAAATCAAGTGGTGAAAACCTAGTAAACGGGCGTTACTTGTGATAAACCGCTTTCTCCATCTTTGGGAAACCAATCACCTTGTGTCCATTCTTCCTTCACTCATGTCCCATTTGATCCATATATTTTCCATAATAAATATGTAACGACAACCTATCATGGCTTGATACTCTATTTCTTTGTTGCCTTGTCAACCAAGGTTTTATCCAGTATCCTATCCATAGTGTCAGTTTAGCATAGTTTCTGTCACCAGTATCCGCATGGTCCAAAGTCCCCAAACTACATTGCCTCTGTGTTGTCACATAGGCAAGGCCATTTTTTTAATGCACCCTTGAGAGTCCACCTTTCCATCCATCCCATTTCTTATCATCTATCCTCTAGTCCATCCATGGTCCATTAGGGTTTACCCCAAACTACGTTGCCTCTACATCATCACGTAGGCAAGGCCATTGAGAAATGAGCCCCTAAGGCACTAGGTCAGTCCCTTAGGGTCCGTCTCACCAATAAGGATTGTGGAATCTTTCACTAGCCAAGCAAGTGCAAAGCAAAGCCCACTTTCAAGCAAAAATTTTGACGCAACACCTCAACCTATCCAAAGCAAAGCAAGCGAGTACCTAAAGCACTCTAAATGATTTTACCTAAATTATGGCAAGAAACAAACACATCTAAATGCAATAATGTTTTGTGTTGGTTAGGTTAACTTACAGAGTCTTGATTTTTATTATTATGTGTTTCTATGCTACTCGAGGATGCCAAATTATTTTTCGTTGTTTTGTTGTTTGTGGATTAAACTTTAGTAATGTGAAGCCTTGTCTAAAGATATGATAGGTAAAAGATCATTTGAGGACATCAAAGGTCTAACATGAAAGGGGGCAATCCTTGTCTATTGATACGCAAGCAATACTTAGGTCATCTCGGTTCAATTATACCTCGATGCTTGTATTAACTTGCTAAATCAAAATCCATGTAAGAAGTACTCAGGTCATCTCAGTTCAATTATACCTAGATGCTTGTATTAACTTACAACATTCAAAAAAAGTACCAAAAAAATTGCCCAATGATGAAATAAGCACTTTAAAATACTTGCACCATCAAGATGTCAAAAGCAAAGCATCCATTATACATCCATGCATCCACATCCCATGCAATAAATGATCCAAATAATGCAAAGTATCAATACAAATTAAAACTTGTGAGTCATTCTTTCAATCAATCTTCTATCTATCATTATGTTATCTTTGTGTCGATAGAGTACATCTGGACATTACAAAAACATAGCATACAGTTGCATATCATATCACATGAGATAGTCATTTAAATGATTAAATCAGTTGCATACATACTAAATGCATTAGGTCATCCATATACATTGTTGCAATCATCACATAATGTCAATAGGAAAAAATCAAAAACATAGATAAGTGCATCACATAAATTGCATAATCATATAGATACCATTCACATTTACACATCAAGAGCATATCAAGTAAAATATCTAAGTTTGCATTAGATCACATAGCATCATAAACATCTAAGTTTGCATTAGATAAACATCACATAGCATCAAGTAAAACATCTAAGTCTGCATTAGATAAACATGTGCATTACATCGTATAATAAAAATACATCCACAACATATAGCATACATGACTGAATATAGAGATCATCAAATATAGTTGCATCATCATATAGATATCAAAAATGTGTCCAAATGTACAATATCAAAAGGTACATCTCTGAGTCAATGTCTTATACAATGTATACATCTCAAGGATAATGATACATGTCTCAAAAGACAAAAATAGTACATATACATGTCCAGCTATCTGAGCCATCAAAATGTAGGTACATAGGAGCCAAAAATCCATCCAAGTGTCACCTAACCCTGCTGTTGTGAACTGCTGCTCCCAGTAGTATCCTCTATCTCCCTCCTCTGCCAGACCCAGACTATTATGGGCCCATCACAGAGGCTCCCGACTACGATCCACCTGGTCTCTGCAAGGCCATGGATTGGCTCCTATAACTCGGAGCCCTCTAATCAATAGGAACATCACCATGTTATAATCCCTGATAGTACTATGTCTGAGCCTGCACTTTGGCAAGCTCACCCTATACTTGCGCTAACTACTGCTGCACATGTGCTAATTGTGCCTGGGCCTAAGCAAGCTGTGCCTATGCCTGCTGCACCTGTCCAGCCAGAAATGTGGTAGTGCCATCTTTACCAAGGGTTGCTATGGCTGTGTCTCTCTACTTGGATAGCCCATATCCTAGCCTCAACTGCATCTCGCTCTCTTGAGATCTCTGACACTCAAGCTACATCAGTCTCCCGCCGAGCCTCAACCATCCTAAGTTGTGCCCTTAGCTGCCTGACCTATCCTCTCAGCATGCAATAGCTCTCTCCTGGACATTTAACTGTGTTGGATCCTGAGAGGCCTCACCCTATCCTTGCGCCTACTATTATGCCACCTATTGTGGTGGTGGCATAGATCCCTGCTGTGCAACCTGTGGCTGCACTACCTGTTGAGTATGGGAGGATCCCTCTCCCCAAATCTCCTCCTCTGTCAAGGTCTGCCTCCATCTCCCCCTCCTCCTCCATCCCCTCTTCCATCCCCTCTACCATCTCCTCCTCCTCATCCGCCATCGTCTCTATCCTTCTCTCCTCCTCCTCCTGCCAACCCTACCCTCATCCTTTGAATCTACATCATCTATGTGAGGAACCAACTCTCTGGGCCCTGAGTACCTCAAAAAAAGGTGAGCAGCGAACCACTTATCATAATCCAAAGGCATCCCTGCATTTACAATCTCTCTCCTCATTGGCTAGGCAATGTAGGGTATCTGTTGAAACTCTGCCACTGCCTCCTCGTAAGACACCACTAGACCCCATCTAAACCTCTCTACATGAGTCCATGCAAACTGAGCCAGCCCTTGTGGCATGCCCTGTCTCCTCCCAAACTGTCACCTCACCCTGTTGACAATATGTCTCTCCAAGATGAATCGTGTCTTGCCTATAAGCCATCGCATCTGATAGCAGTATGGCATCTCATCTACCTCGTCATCCCAAGGCTCACAGTCTAGACATGGTCACCAGATGACCACATCTACCCCATCCAGTGCATGCCTCCAGTACTCTAGCTTCCCCAACCTATGCTAGGAAATTAGTCCTGCATATCCATAGCTATAAGGCTCTCCCCTCTGTCTTTGAAAAATTCACATCAGTCTGGTAATGGCGATATGCTCCCACAACCAAAACTATATTAGTGAGACACATGCTGATAGACTAGCACCCCTGTGGTATACCACCTGATGCATATCGTGGTATAGGTGTGCCAAAACACAAACACCCCAAGCATAGCGGGTGCCCTCTGTGATCATCCTCTCCATGATCCATCCCCATCCAATCGGGAACCCATGTGATCACCTATCTGGGAATATAATGCCTCTAATCAAACCTGTGACTATCCCAGGGAAGTAGTCATAGTAGTTATGTATATCCTACTAGGAGATAACTTGTCCCTCCAGCTTGGGGTCGTAAAAAACCTGTCTGCACTCTGTAAGTCCTGCGTCCCACTATCGATCATACTCCATAAGCTCTCCCTGAATTGACAAGTGAAGTATCCTGTATACATCCTCCAGAGTCACCGTCACCTCCCTAGTCAGGAAGTGAAAGGTCCCATCCTCATTGTGAAACCTCTCCATTGCTATAGTCAGTAAGCCACGGTTCGCTCGAACCTCAGTCCTAAAGCACACATAGTCCAATCCCATCACATAGAGCACCTCTTGATCTATCTCTGTTAACATGTAGTGCTGCAACATAGGAAAGGGAAACTGCTCCCTCGACATCAGTGTATCTCGTATGTCCTCTTGCAAGCACGCAAACAAGGCATCAACCTAAAGCGGCAAGTACCATGCTCAAGATATCTATAGAATCATATCAACTAACTTAACATATCCAATTGATCAAAACAACATACTACATCTTTTGACTAGATTCCTACAATCTCAGAGATAGCTTATTGATTGACGCATCAAATAGGATGCCAATTGAGTCAATTTTGTTAAGTAAACTGACTATCTATATCCTGTGCACCAGAACAGAAGGTAAATGCACCATTTCTCATCAAATGTGCCACTTCTAACACTTGCACCGTAGCATTTCATAAATGTGTTATTCTATACCGTATATGTGCTGCCTAAGTACATGTGCTGACTCATATCTTGCATGCATCATCAAATTATGCATGCGCCAACTTTACTCATGCATGTGCAACTTTCATGCATGCACTGCTTTACCTCCTACATGCACCACAGTTCCACATGCCAGATGTGCTGAACTACACTCTGGTGCAATTGTCCAACCTAACTTAACCTAGCATTTAATGCACTCAAAATCAACCCTAGGTGAAATTATTTGAGATACATACTGGGGGTCTTGCCTCTACAGGTCGGTCGAATCATCGAACTCGCTCAAAGCAGTGCTCCTCGTGTGGAATATTCGTCCTAGTGCTGACTGCTCTATGCTTTGTACTCTCCTAACCTTTGAAAGACAAACCAAACAAAGCCAAGTGTGCAAATGACTTGTCTTGTGGCCCTAGCTCCTATATATAGCATGCAAACCCTAAACTGGCTATGTGATAACTATGACTACTTTTGATACCCGTTTCTTCTCGTTTTCTTCCTGTTTCTCAAAAACACATCCTATTTTCTTTAAATCTAACCAAGTTTTCCCTTCATCTTCATGAGATTGTCTGTCTCTCGTCCTTATGCCTTCTTCCCATCCAATCTCCTGAGGGGACATCCTATCGTTGTAACCTGTACCAGGGGTAAACTGGGGCATGCATCATTATTCAACAATCGATTTCTTTGAAGCAACACCATAAACTGCATTGCATCAAAGAGGGGTAAAATATATACACCTAAAAATGACATGACTCTGTCCAAATAAATATTCTTAATATTTATTTAAGTCAAATTCCTCTATCAATAAATAAACAAACAAATTTATTTATTTGATTCACATTCTTCCAACAATTAAATAAAATCAATTTATTTAATTAAATCCCTAAATTCTTCTAATTCTTCCAACAAATTAAATAATATCAATTATTTAATTAGTTCTTCCAATAATATCTTCTCTAAATTTAAATAAATCAATTATTTATTTGTCTATTTCTTCTAAATTGAGTTATCTCTAAATATAATTCAATCCTTGTGCACATGCAATTGAATATTCCAAATATTTAATTGATTCAAAATATATTCTCATCCTCATGCAATTTCCATCTTCTAGTTCTATTCTTTTAACTGAATAATCTATTTTTTTAATTGATTTAATCTCTTCAGTTGACTCATTCTTCTATTTTATTAATTCCTCTCATGCAAAATAGAGCAAGACACTTGTCTTCTTCCTATTCGTGTACTTTCCTCAACTGTTCTTAACCGTTGATCTTCTCTCTCACAAGTCTATAAATTGAACCTTGTTCCTCCATTTCATTCATCCAAGCTTTAAGTAAACTTACTCTGCAGGAATTACAGCGCGCCTTTGGCACCAATTCCTTCATTGCTTGTAATCAGACTTGTTACTACACACTACTATCATTGTTGTGAAGCTCATCTTCATGGCGAAACTATCATAGTCATTCCCATTTGAACATCTTAGAATCATAGCAAGGAAGTGCACCTTTTGAGGTCCATATTCATAGACAAGATCATTTGAGATAGGCGATCAATGGAAGATGAGAATCAAAGGAGGTTTTCTTTGTATTGTTCATTGTTTGATTGATATCTTTTGTTTATTATTTCATTGAGTTTTGGGTATCATTGATATTTATATATTGATTATTTATTTAGATCCAATTTTCCCTTAACACCTGCAGATGGTTCAATCCATCTAGATGTTTCTCATCCAGTAATTCCAGCTCAAGCAGCCTTACAACTTGGTATTCCTGATCAGTGATTATGTTTTGCAGAGATACTCTTAAGGATGGGAGCTCAACCTCAATAGGTAAGATGGCTTTGGATCTGAATACAAGGGAATACAGAGTGACTCCTGTGGGTATACGGATGCTTGTGCGATAGCTCTATAGGGCAAGATTGAGCTCAAGGTGCCAGTCACGGCTAGCTTCATTAATCATTTTCTTTAGAATGCAGAGGATGGTTTTATTTGAAGCTTCTACTTGACCATTACCTTGAGGGTAATATGGGGTGGAGAAGTGGTGTTGGATTTGAAATTTCTCGCACAAGGTGCAGACTTCCTAGTTCTTGAATGGCTTTCCATTGTCGGTGATGATGGAATAGGGGATGCCATAACAACATATGATATAGTGGAGGATGAACTTGGATATTTGTGTTCCAGTAATGAAAGTGAGTGGTATTGCTTCCACCCCCTTAGTGAAGTATTCAATAGCAATGATGATGAATTTATGGCCATTCGATGATGGTGGATGGATTGTCCCTACGAGGTTGAACCCCCATTGTGAGAAGGGCCATGGAGTCATAATTGGTTGCAATTCTTGTGATGGGGCATGAATGAGATCTCCATGCTATTGACATGGCAGGCATTTCTTTACAAATCAGTAAGTGTCTCGTTCCATGGTTGGCTAGTAGTACCTAGTTCTCAGGATCTTATTAGCTAGAGTAGGCCCACTTGAATTCCCCTGACAAATGCCTTCATGTACCTCTTGCAAGGCTACTTCAGCTTCTCTAGAGTCTAAACATCATAAAAGCATGCCATCAAGACTCCTTTTGTATAGGGTGTCTCCTATGAGGAGGAAGTGGGAGGCTCAGAGGATGAAACTTTTTTGTTACGAGGCAGATAAGTTGTAGGGAATGATGTTATCGTGGAGGTACAGATAAGTCTCTTGATACCACAGCGATAAGGGACCAATGATTTCACACACTAGCTTTGATTGGGGAACATCATATGTTAGAATGGGGAGCTCTTTGTCAGGAAATTACACTTCTTGCTATCTTTCTTCATATCAACCAGGGATCTGATTATTTCCATGGCATCTGTAGCTTTGTTGTTGAGCCTTGGGATTTATTCAAAGTGAATATCATCAAAATAGTCTTTGAAGTCATCAACCATCTTCTTGTAAGGTAGGAGTCTGTCATCCTTGGTTTTGTACTCATTGTTTACTTGTTGGATGACCAGTTGGGAGTCGCAATATACGATCAGCTTTTCAATTTTCCATTTGATTGCCATTCGGAGACATGTGATGAGGGCCTCATATTCTGCCACATTGTTGGTACATGGAAATGTAATTTTGAATATTTAGGGATGGTGTCACCTTGAAGGGTAACAAGCAAGACACCTACCTCCGAGCCTTTGTGTGTATACGACCCATCAAAATACATATTCCATGTTTCTACTACTAGTGCTATTGTTAATATGGCTTCATCAGGGAACTATACGAGTGTAGGATGTTCTGTGGGAATAGGTGCTTCGACCAATTGATCAGCAATGACCTGTCCTTTGATAGCCTTTCTCTCTGTGTATTCAATGTCAAATTTGCTAAGGATCATGACCCATTTTGCCATTCTTCCAGTAAGAGTAGCTTTGTTTAGCAGATATTTTATTAGATCAATCTTGGCGATGAGCTTAGTTTTGTGATTGAGCATGTAGTGTCTTAACTTTTTTGAAGACCACGGCTAGGCACGCTTGTTCAATGGGTGTGTAGTTTAGCTCATAGGTTACCAAAGTGTGGCTAATATAATATATAGCTCTTTCCTTCCCTTGTTCATCCTGTTGTGCCAACAAGGCCCCTATTATAGTTTTAGTTACTGAGATGTATAAAAGGAGAGGCTCTCCTTGCCTTGGTGGAGTGAGAACAAGGAGATTAGCCAATTACTCTTTTAACTGGTTGAAGGTAGCTTGACACTAATTGACCTAGACAAAAGCTGTATCCTTTCTAAGCAGGTGCTGAAAAGGTTGACACTTATGGCAAGCTGAGCAATAAACTGATGGATGGACTGGAGTTTCCCTTGTAGACTTCATAGTTGTTTTAGTGTCTTAGGAGGAGGCATTTCTGTGATAGCTTTGACTTTAGCAAGATCCACCTAAATTCCTCTTCTAGAGACTATGTATCCCAAAAGCTTTCCTGAGGTAACCCCAAAAACACATTTCTTTGGATTTAGATGCACATTATATTGTTCCATCCGGTCGAAGATCTTTGCTAACACGTCCAAGTGTTCCTCTCTTGTCTTTGATTTCCCTAGCAAATAGTCCACCTAATCTTCCATGATGTGGTGGAAAAGATCGTGGAAGATAATGGTCATAGCTCATTGATAAGTAGCCCCTGCATTCCTTAGGATGAATGACATCACTACCCAGCAGTATGTCTACCATGGGTAAATGAAGGACATCTTATGCTGGTCTTCTTCCACAATTCTGATTTGATTATACCCTGAAAATCCATCCATTAGTGATAGCATCTCATGTCATGTGGTGAGGTCCATTATCATGTCAATGTTTGGTAGAGGGAAGTCATACTTAGGACATGCCTTGTTGAGATCTTGGAAGTTAGTGCAACATCAGATGTGACCGTCAAGTTTTTCCACCGACACTAGATTAGAGACCCATTCTAGATAGTCTATTGGTCGGATGAACCCCACATCCAATAGTTTCTTCAATTCTACTTGGACTAGGAGTGCAGCCTGAGGGTTCATCTTTCTTAGCTTCTATTTCACTGGCTTTGCATTGGGCCGTACCACAAGATGATGAACAACCAAGGCTGGATCCAACCCTGGCATGTTGACATATGTCCATGCAAAGTTATGGTTTCTCCATTTGAAGAATGTTACAAAATTTTCCTACTCTGTTATGGTGAGGGATTCTACTCTGAAAGTGATTTTAGGTGCTTCTTTAGTCCCAAGATTCATCTCTTGTGATGGCTCCATGAGGATCAGTGACCTGTCAGGATATACTTTGTCTATTTTAGGAACACCCATGTTCCCATCTCCCAGCACCTCGTATAGGTTTTCACCAGCAGATACGTCCTTTATTTTTACTTTTTTATCATTTGAAAGGGCCACTGAGTGGTTTTCACTAGGGGATGTTGTTTTTATTCTTATATTTTTGCTACTAGAAGCATGGGTGGTCTCGCTAAAATAGGCAAATGTGTCCAGTTCCATTATGTAGCCAGCTTTGTGATCTCCTAGGGGGAAATGATCTCTAACCCCCATCATTTCTGCTATTGCTTCATCATTTTGTGCTACATCAAAGACATGAGGTCCTCATTGGTCCTAGTCTATGAGGTCCAGGTATACAAGGTGTAGGTCATTAGATGAAGATGCTAGGGTGGTCATGGAGTAGATAGTACATGTATGGATGATTCGAAGAATTTGGCGAAGTCACTAAAGGAGTCTTGATGGCCTACTTCATTGATGTTATCAACTTCAGGGGAAACTGTAGCGACCTTGGCTATGATACATTTGCCACTAGTGAGGATACATTGTCATTAACCATACCCTAACCCTTGAGTGTAGGGGTTTCTCATTGCTTGAACTAGTTCTATGATCCCTTGTTCATGAAGGCTAATACTGCCTTGTCCTTTGTAGCCCATGTTTTTGATGATTTCTGACCCTTTGCCATAGATTTCAAATGGTATGGTAGGGGTTTCTTGCTCTGTTTCTTCATATTTATATAGCCATGATGATATGTCTTCAAGCACATCTTGGTCAAGAAGGTGTTTCTTCTCAAAGGTTGGGGATGGCTTACATTTGATAACCACTATGGAGACTTCTACCTCTCCACATCCCATGTCACTGATCTTGACCTTGACCTTGGGTGGCACAGTTGATAGGGATGAAGTGGAAGCAATATTGGAAGGGTCGATATATGAGGTGGATGTTGTAGGGTTAGTTGGAGAGATAGTTTTTGTGATAGCCTTGTTGTATGGGCAAAAGGTGTGGTTATGTCCTTCCAAGAAATTACAGTATTGCAAGGGGTGGGAGTCATCATAGATGGTTATTTCCATGTCATTGTGAGGGAACTTTATACATTGGTGGAACGCAGATGGGATGGCTTGCATGGCATGGATCTATGGTCGGCTGAGAAGATTGTTATAGGGGAGGTCAAGATCAAGAACCTGACATTTAGTTTCCATTATCTTTTGGCCTACTTGGATGGGGAGTTTGATAGTGCCCTCAGACAATCTCTTAGTGTCATCATATCCCTTGATGGTTATGCATTCACTAGTGTCTACAACCACATATGAGTATCCCAAGTGTTTTAATAATTTCAGAGTGCATAGGTTAGGCTGGAGCCACCATCTATTAAAAATATTTTAATGATATGTTTATGGATGCAAACTTTGATATGCAAGGCGTCATTATGTAGATTGTTAGAGGCATGAAGGTCCTTTTCAAAGAAAGTGAAATGATGGGGTGAATCGATATGGCCCACCATGGCTTGGAATTGATCCAAATTTAGGTTGGTGGGAACTTGGGTTTCCATGTGAGCCTTGTTGAGGACTTCTTTATGGAGAGGTGACATGTGAAGTAGCTCAAGGATAGAAATTTGTGCAAGGGTCTTTCCTAGATGATCTAGGAGGTTGTACTTATTGGTAGGTGATGGGTAAACGGACGGACGATTGGGTTGAGGGTTTAATGTGGATGGAGGTGTTTGATCAATGGTAGGGGCTGTGTGGATGGATACACAGCCACGATAGGTTGTGACGTCACAATTAGGTGCTTGAGCCCAAATAGTGATTGTGTTGATATAATTGGATGATGGTTCTATATGACCTACGATAGAATCATAGGAAGCGGGAGGTGGAGTGATATTGTAGGCTTGATTAAAAGATGAGGCTTTGTTGTGATTAGGTAGCAGATCCTTGTAAGCTCCCAAATTGGTGTTGGCTAATGGTTGGGTGGTTTGTTCGAGACTAACTTTCATTTGATCTATGAGGTCTTTTAAACAATGATTCAATTTCATGCAATCAGATGTCTTATGGCCCACAATGTGGTGGTAGTCACAAAAGTCATTTTCATTGTACCACATGGCTTTGAGTTCACTTTCTTGGTGGGGCTTAATGGGTGGGAGAGTTATTAAACCATTCTTTAGACATCTATCAAGGATATCTTCAATTGGTTCCCCTAGGGGTGTAAATTGTCTCCGAGGTTTGTTTTGCTTAGGTTGACCTTTTGGAATATTTACATTGCTAGTGTATGTACTTGAGGGTGCTTGGTTTTGTACATGTTGGACAGCTTTCATATCAATGATGCCATCATTGAGAGTGTTTTTATTCTTTCCCCAAAAGCGTGATTTGTCATTTGATTACGTGTTGTTGTTTGTATTGGGGATGTTTATGTTGACCTTGTTGTTGTTGTAGGGTTTGTTATTGTATAGTTTGATTGAACCCTTGGCAATAAGGGCTCTTTTGATGGTAGTACCCTTGTCAATGACTTCTTCGAAGGTAGACACGCAAAGGATTTGTAGATGGTACCCCATTTCTTGGTTTAGATTAGTCATGAACATGGTAACTAATTGCTTCTCAAGAATTGGCCAAGGGAGTTTGCTTGCTAACCCTCTCCACCTTTGCAAGAATGAAGCGAAAGATTCTTTGCTCTTTTGTTTGGTATTGCAAAGGTCCGTCATGGATATTTCATGTTTGAAATTGTAGGAGAAGTGGTTGACAAATTTCTTTGCCAGCTTAGGGAAAGACCTAATGCCCGAGGGAAGATGTGCAAACCATTTAGCGGCTTGACCGCCGAGACTCCTAGGAAAAAGTCTCATTAGATATGTGTTGTTATTTGAGACTTCGAGGCAAGCAAGGTAGAACTCCCTAAGGTGATCCCTAGGGTCTCCCTTTCCCTTATATTTGTCAAATTTGGGTGTTTCAAAATTTTTGGGAAAAGGAGGCATGTATAGTGTTTGGTCAAAAGGGTAGGGACAAATCTCCTTAAAAGAATAATGTTTGTGCTTGCCCCCAGTTTGCAAATCATCTACCTTTCGGATCAATGTTTGTACCACACTTGTTAAGTCCAGGGTTGGTAGAGTTTGTGGGATGTAGCTTTGTTGGTTGATGAGATGTTGTAGGTTAGGAAGAGTTTGATATTGGTTTGTTTGATTTTGGTGAGTGAGGTTTTGGTTTTGGGGTATGATGTTTTGATTTTGCGAGATGGTGCTTTGGTTAAGTTGCACAAGGTATTGTTGGTAAGCGTGGATTTGTTTGAGGACATGAGGTGGCAATTGGGGATTGGGATTATGTTGTGTTCATGATACCACAGAATTTGGTACATACGTGAGATGGGATGGGTTGTCATGCCCACATTTCCCATGTGGTCATGACATGCATCATACATGTCATGTCCACATTTGTCATGTGGTCATAACACGGAATATCAAAAATTTTCTATGCTTCCCTAGAAAACCCCTCATACGCATAAGTGTGCTCGGTGGCAATATGCATAGGGTGTAAACATGTCAGTCGAATGCGAGGTAATATGATCACATGCACATTTCCCCTACACGATGAAGGCCAACTAGGGGGTCGATGCAATGTGAATAACATCGCTAATAGGGTTAGGATTGAGGATCAAAACCCTAGGTTTACCTAAGTGAATGAAGGGATTTTGACACAAGCCAAAATCAAAGTCTAATTCTAAATCATAAGAATAAATTGATGGTTTAATCTAAAATCAACATGTTTGTGGAAACAGTAATTTAACACTACGCAAGGTTTAGAAATGCTAAATTAACTAATCCTAGATTCTAGAAAAATCTGGCAGCATAACGCCTCATGAGTGTAAATAAGGTTTATTCTAATTAAATAATTTTTTGTCAAAAGTATACTAGGTTTGCAGAGTGAGTAAAAATGATTGATCTTATTTAATTCTCACTAAATTAAATAAATGACGCAATTAAAATTATTAAAAATTTAATTATCTTTGTAACTAATGCCCTTATACAATAAAATTAATCTCAAATAATTTTAACAACCTGAGCCATTATTCACTTTGGGATAGTATTTAATTAAAATAATTAAATACATTAATTAAAACCCCAACCTCGTTAGTTAAATTGGACTAATTTTATTTTTCCTCTAGCACATTTAAATACTTCCAAGAGAGCTAAATAAACATTAAAAGATCAAATAGTTTCCCATCCCTAGATAACTTAAATGCCCACTTAAATAAAACTTCAAGAGAATAATTAACTAAACCCATTTAATTAAAATCCCCATTACTAAAATTTCCTATAATTCCATTTAGAATAAAAACAACCATAATATCATAATAGAAAGAGAGGGAAAGCAAATAATAAAACCAATTTTTTTTAAAAATAACACAAGCCCTAAAAGCTCTCAAATTAAAAAAAAAACTAATATCCTTATGAGAGGGGAAGAGAAACCCTAGCCTCCATTGCCTTTCAATCTCATTTCTCTCTCTACTTCATTATCTCCTATTTGTTTTCTTTGTTGTAGGTTTGTGAAAAGTTTTCATGGCTGCCACACAAGAGGTATACACACTTGCATATACATTTAATCTTTGTATGGGTATATATTTTGTTTGTGTTTTGCGGGAGTGGTATATATATATATAATCTACAACCATATTTTGCAGGTTTAAGGGGCCATAGGGCCAAATCCATGATGAGAAGTGACTTTCAGAATGGGCACCGCCGCCATGGATCGCAGACAAAGAGCATGCTCTATGGAGTGGGGGTGTCGATGCTGTAAGGGACAGTGGAAGGGGTCGTGAGAAGGCAGTGGGGGGGAAGTCTGTGGGTTTTAAAGAGGCAACGGTGGGGGCACTGTGGGTCTACAGCGGTGGAAGGAGGGGATGTGGGTGGGGCTCGGCCCCCTCCCCACACCCGGATCTCAAGACTATGGCGGCGGTGGGGGTTGAAACCCCCACCAACCAAAACTTTAAAAACTAAATACATTTTTTTTATTACACAGTTTATAATTTATTTCTCACAGCAATGTATATGATATATATATGTCCATTTTAACATACACAAAATTATCTTTTTTTAAAAAAATATAGTAGCAATGTAGTATACTTAGATTTTTTATAAATATGATATATATATATATGCCCAACCAAATAACCCAAATTTTCATTTGATGCACAAAGGCAATATATATATATATATATATAACAAAGGGTCACATTAAATGTAGAAACATATGTGTGTGTGTGTAAATATACTAGTATATTTATATTTAAAAAATATATTTAAAGTACGCTGAGAGATATCCTTCTCGAGGCACCTATTTTTAATCAATTTACTGCACTCACCTCAAATCTGACAATTTGATATGTATCCTACAATTTCATATGTTTGTTATACATGTGAAAAAAAATTAAGGAAGCAATATAAATAGATTGAATGTGTGTCTTTTCATATGCCATTTTCATGTTAGTGCATAGTGATGGCTATGAAACTACTATCCACCTTTCTTTCCATCCAACATGTATTATTATTTTTTATTCCTTTCACCTTTTTTTTTAGTTTTTTTAATTTATGGAGTGACTATTTGGTTTTTTAATAAATATTCTAGATTGGAATCTTATAAGTTTACATAGAAATTCTAGAATCTTTCAGCTCCCATTCATGCTATGAATGTAGGAACGCCTCTTGGCGTAATAATGAAAATTACTTTCACAAAATAATGTTGGTAGGTAAAATAATACAGCCACACAAACAGCTACATAATTTTTTTTTTGAATTGGAAACAAATGCATTTTGAACTTTCTTTTAAAATAAACAACAATACTCTTATTTTCCTTTCTATGAGTAAAAATCATTTTTTTTCTCTTTATCCTTCAAAGACAAAAGAAACAACAACTATCTCTTTTTTTTGTTGAAATCAAACATTTAACTATACCAAAATTTGAACATGCTTTTCTTTCTTGCAATATTTTTTTTTTCTTCATTCATAAAGCATTTAAAATTAGCAAACTATAGATTTTATTTCCAAATGTAAATAAGTTAAATACAACTCAAGAGAGCAAAGATCTCCTCTCTTAAAAACTAAAACAAATACACAAGGCCTATCTTAGCCATGCTCTCTCAAGAGCTCAAAATAACTACACAAGAAAAGAAGTATTATTTTCTCCAACATCTCATAGCTCCAAAAAAAATACTGCAATGACACAAAAAAGGGAAAGAAGCCACAAGAAACCACTCTCCTCTCTACCATTGACTCACTCATGAGTGACCCCTGAGCTAGGACGTCATCCTCACACAAGGGAAAACACACACCACATCACAACAATGCAAACTAACACCAAAATAATATACTCCCTTGGCTTTCACATAACAAAACTCACCCAAAGTGAGTTTAATGGGGTAGGGGAGTGGACATCACTCAACTCAAGAGTGCCACTCCAAAAACTTCCCAAAACAAATTCTTCTCAAGGCCTCAAGCCAATACTTTAAACCATATTTTCACAAAGCTTTCTCTTGGCTCTCAAGCCATTTCAAAAATTATCCATATACACATATTTCCCTCAAGGCTAAAATCCCACCAAAACCAAGGATGTGACCCTGAGGAGGTTCACTCCTCCCCCACCCCACACATGTTGAGCATTCTTTCCAAATGGAGAGACTCTCACAACTCCCTTAAACCAAGTTTCCCACAACAATAACACAAAATAGAACTCACACATAGCATCACACAAGTAAAGAAAAAAACATAAGGAAAGGCATTTGCCTTGAGTCCAACATTTTAAAGCCCAAATGGAAGATAGTTGAGAAGAGCTCCTCTAAATCCTTCTCCAAGTTATTTTTCCTCTAACTCTCTCCCAAAAGTAACTAAAATTCAAAAATTGAAAAAGATTCAACAACCCCCTTCCCCTCTTCAAGAGGGATTAAAATAGGCTCTTCTCATGAGCCTTGAGGAATGGGGAGGTGACACATGTCACCTCCTCACTCCTCCACACAACCACTTGCAAGACTCTTGGAATGGGGTGGTGACACTTGTCATCCACCCATTCCACCAAGTCTTTCTCCCATCCACTTGCTCTCTCTCACATATGTGGGAGAGAAAGGTGGAGTGAAAGGAGGAGTCGGTACCACATGTACCCCAATCATCTCCTCCTAAGAAAGCCCACACAACCCCAAGGTACCCTCACCAATTATGGGAGAGGCTTGGAGTTGAGTCCTCCACAATTAAGGGGTCTTGAAGATTCCACCAACTTAGGAAAGAGGAAAGGAAGAGGTTGAGTGTTTGACCCACTCATCCTCTCCCTCTCAAACTTCTATTTTCGTCACTTTACTTCAGGGTGAAGTTAAAGTGACCAAATAGGAGTTTACCTAAGGTTATACAAGCTCAAATGGTCCCTAGACCCTAGGGGTACAACCCAAGGTCAATTTTAACCCATTTTGAGCACCATAGGTTGAGTAAAAACACATAAAAAGGGGTCTCAAAAATATAAACTCAAAATAAAATTCAAATGCAACATTACACTTAACAACACCAATCAAAAATCAAATATAAGAAGGGGTAGACCTAACCCAACTAACATCACACACTACAACATTAAAAAAATTCATCATGCATAAGATAGTTGATCTTGGTTTCTCTTGGAACTAGATCGGCTTAACATGAGAAACAACAAGTGTGTGGAATGATCTCCAATTATTCATGGCTTAGTTAGAAACACCTGTACACTCAAATGGAATGTCAATCCAACATGTATATAATAGCCAAAGCAAAGTGAAACATACACTCACGTCATCTCATGATCATATAATAGCATAAAATCACATCATAATTAAATTCATGATTTGCATTTCAAAAATCCAACACAAGATAAAATCACATACTAAATCTATAACTAAAATCACATGAATAGTATCCCAATAACATCATAATGTAAATCATATGTCTAACATCATAAATGAATCAATATCAAGGTCTAACCTCATCATAATCATGCTAAACATAATAAATCCACATAAAGCATAAAGTCTAATAGTCCTACAAATCAGGATCAACAGTTCGATAAGTCTAATATGTGTCTCCAACAGTAAAATAAAGTAGTCAATATAAGGGAGTGAAAAGGTAGGCCTCACATCCTCTCCCCTTAAGACTAAACTTGCTCCTAGAAGTTATCAAAGAGGTGAGGATACAAGGCCCTCAATCTAGCTACATCCTCCCATATCGTCATGACCTCATTGTATATGTCCCACTGGACCCTAACCTGGTCTAGCTCTCGACATCAAAGGTCCAAGGTTCAACGAGCTAATATGTGAATTGGCTCCAAAGCCAACTGATCATCCGCCTCTACCTAAAGAGCACTCCAATTCAATACATGAGATAAATCATATATGTAACGCCGCAAAACAGAAACATTAAAAATATCATGGATGAGTGATAGGCTAGGTGGCAAGGCTAGATGATAGGCTACGGGTCCTATCCGCTCCAAGATCTCAAAAGGTCCAACAAAATGAGGTGCAAGCTTAGAGCCCTTTCCATAATGGATTAGACTCTTGTGCGATCGCACTCTCAAGAATACTCTGTCCCCAACCGAGAAGCTCCGATCTACCCTCTTAGCATTGGCTTACTTCTTCTGTTGATCCTGTGCCCCTTGAAGTCTCTGCCTAATCAAGGTCACCTGCTGCTCCATATCCTAAACCAACTCTAGCCCTAGCATAACCCTTTCCTCAATATGGTCCCTACTCAAAGGTGTCCTGCAAGGTCTGTCGTACAAGGCCTAAAAAGGAGAAATACCCACTGAGATGTGATGCCCATTATTGTAGGCAAACTCAACTAGATACAGATACTCCTCCCTTCTACTCTGGTGATCCATAACATACATACAGAGCATATCCTTAAGAACCTGATTAACTCTCTATATGACCATCTATCTCTGGATAATAAGCGAAACTGAAGTTGAGCTGTGTGCCCAACACCTGCTGCAATGCCCTCCAAAAGGCTGATGTGAACACTGAATCCCTATCAAAAATGATATGGTGAGGTACCCCATGTAGTCTAACAATCTAAAACAAGAATACTCTCGCCACTGATGGTGCATTGTAGTCATGCGTACATGTGAAAAATGTACCACTTTGGTCAACTTGTCAACCATCACCATGATGGCATCATGGCGGCAAGATGACATAGGAAGACCAATAATGAAATCCATGGAAATGGTGTCCCATTTCCACTTAGGTTTCTTGTGAGGGTATAAAAGACCCTTTGGATGCTGATGCTCGGCCTTGACCCTTTGGCACTCAAGGCAATGAGCTACATAGTCTACAATATCATGTCTCATACTTGACCAATGGTATAACTGTCGCAAGTCAGCATGCATCTTCTTCACCCCTGGGTGTGCTACATAAGGTGCTCTATGACCCTCTGAAAGAACTACTGCATGTAGGTCACCTGCACGGGGTACATAGATGCATTGTCGATGTCTAAGCAACCCATCTGCCTCTAGGGAATACCCTACAAATTTGCCCACAAGGGCCCTCTGTGACTAGATCTCCTGTTGTACCTCAAGAAACTACTCATCCTCAAGCAAATGCTGAATGATGTGCTCTCTCAAGTCCACACTCAAGGTTAAGATCAGGATCTCATGGTGCCTCCAACTCAATGCATCAGCAACTATGTTCTCCTTCCTTTAATGTATTGGACATCAAAATTATACTTGTATAGAAACTCCATCCAACGCCGCTAGTGGGCATTCAAATTTGGCTATGTGAATATATACTGCAAACTGTGGTGATTTGAATGAAGCTCAAAACAACAACCCAAAAGAAAGTGTCTCCAACAAACAAGAGCATGTACCATTTCTACGAGCTCTAAATCGTGAGTAGGGTAGCTCAACTCATGTGTCTCGAGCTTACATGACTCATATGCAATCACTCTACCACTTCGTATAAGCACGACTCCCAAACCCTCAAGTGAAGCATCTGTACAAACCACAAAATCCTTTGCAAGATTAGGAACCGCTAAGATGGATGTGCTAATAAGACGCTCCTTGAGGAGCCCAAAGGCCCTCTCACACTACTCAGCCCAAGTGAAACTCTTCCCTTTCTGCTGAAGGGAAGTGATGGGGTGCACTATCCTGAAAAAGCTCTCTATGAATCTACGGTAGTAACCGGCTAATCCCATAAAACTTCTGACCTCTGTCACACTGGTGGGTGTTGGAGAATCTCTGATAGCCCTAATTTTTTATGGATCTACAGAGATTCCATCACCAAATAGGATGGTCATCTAATGATGCCTTAGGCTTGTTCTTTGATCTGTCACTAACTGTAATAGTGAACATCTGGCATCCCTTCCAAATGCAGCGCTTAAGCTGCTAAGTGGATATCAGATGAACTACTATGGGCTTTTGAATGCCCACTATCTCAACCAATGTACCATGATTGTCTAAGTAGCTAATCACCTTTCAGCGACAATCTAGCTTGGCTCTATGAGCCACAAGTTAGTCCATACTTAAAACCACATTGTAGGATCCTAATGTCATAACTCTAAGGTCACACACTATAGTCAATGGTCCCAAAGATATATCACAGTCATGGACTAAGGCATCTACCATCGTCTTGGCCCCTGTGGCCAACTCAACTTCCCACCTAAAGTCCTACCTAGAAGCCACTATTGGCTCAGGTTGAATTAAGTAAATATTCTAATATTTATCTTAATTCATATTTTCTTCTATCAATTAAATAAATATTATAAGTTTATTTGATTGGTTCATTATCCTACAATTAAATAAAATCATTTTATTTAATTAAAATCCCTAAATTCTTCTAATGTCTCAAATCCTAAATCCACCTCACAAAATCCACTTCATCAATCCAACTCCTCTTTCCACATCATCCCTTCCACCTCACCATGTTGCACATATAATTAAATATTCTTAATATTTAATTAGCTAATATCCTCCAAAATCCAAAAATAAATCTTTAATTCAATTATTCCCCACTATCATCCACTATTGAATTCTTAATTCAATTGTTCCCCACTATCATCCACTATTGAATTCTTAATTCAATTATTCCCCACTATCCTCTAGTATTGAATTCTTAATTCAATTGTCCGCCACTATCCTCCACTATTGAATTCTTAATTCAATTGTCATAACCCACTCTTCTCAAAAAAGAATTTTTAATTCATCCATTATGAATTAAAGATTCACAAAAAATGAGAGCCATTGATCTTAACTTTTGATCCTCACCCTCCATTGCCTTTTCAGAAAATCTATAAATGAGACCCTTCTCTAAGAAATTGGGGGGGACTTCATTCTGGCATCCTCATAATGCCCAATTTCCTCTAGGAAATCTTCTTCTAACATCCCTGTCATGCCCACATTCTTCTCAAATGTCCTCATTCTAGCCATTCTCATATCATCCATTATCATTGTGTTTGAAGCTCATCTTCAACACAACAAGTATCATAGCCATTTCTCCTTGTCCTCTTGAGGAATCGAAACAAGGAAGCAAGCCCCACGGTGGGCACCAAAAAGTTAATGGGAAAATCTTCAACACATATAATTAACAGGTTTTGTAAGTTTGTACTTCATTTGTTTATTCTTGTTATTCGCTTATTTCATTGATGTTTGGCTTTTTAGTATCATTATTGATCAATCCATATTTTCCCATTAACATTTTAGCGCCCACCGTTAATGGGAAATATAATTAAATATTCTTAATATTTAATTAGCTAATATCCTCTAAAATCCAAAAATAAATTCTTAATTCAGTTATTCCCCACTATCATCCACTATTGAATTCTTAATTCAATTGTTCCCCACTATCCCCCACTATTGAATTGTTCTCCTATCTGTTCTCGACCTTGATGATGAAGAAGATTGGCCCTCAAGGAGCTTGCTTCCTTGCTTGTTGATAGTGACAAGAATAGAATAGTTGTGATACTTGTTGTGTTGGAGATGAGCTTCAAACACAAGGACAATGAATAGAGGATGTGGGATGGCTAGAATAATTTCAGCATTACGATGGTATGAAGAGGAGAATTAAGAAGAAATTGGGCATTATGAGGACGCTAGAAGATGATTTCCTAAAGGAAATTGGGCATGATAAGGATGCTAGAAGAAGTCCCCCATCCCCTATTCATTGTCCCTATGTTTGAAGCTCATCTTCAACACAACAAGTATCACAGTCGTTCCGTTCTTGTCACCATCAACAAGCAAGGAAGCAAGCTCCCTGAGGGCCAATCTTCTTCATCATCAAGGTCGAGAATAGATAGGTGAACAATGGAAGCCGTAGAGTAACAAGTTTTGTAGGTTTGTACTGCATTTGTTTATTCTTGTTATTCACTTATTTCATTGATGTTTGGGTTTTTAGTATCATTATTGATCAATCCATATTTTCCCATTAACAATTTGGCACCCACCGTGATCTAACCCCCACTTGTTCGTGAGTGTTTGTCTTTGAAAGTCTCATTGCAAGATTTAGGTGTTTCAGAGCACATTCAGGCATCAACTCTCGTAAATGGCCTCCTATGCACAAACCAAACTCCCCATTGAGTCCGGGAGGCCTCAGAGGTAAGAAATCACCTATCATTTCCCTAGTTTTGTTATTTGAAAATTTTAAATTTTTTTTTTTTACTTTTCAATCCATATTTTCCCATAAACATTTTGGCACCCACCGTTAATGGGAAAATGTAATTAAATATTCTTAATATTTAATTAGCTAATATCCTCCAAAATCCAAAAATAAATTCTTAATTCAATTATTCCCCACTACCATCCACTATTGAATTCTTAATTCAATTGTTCTCCACTATCCCCCACTATTGAATTGTTCGCCTATCTGTTCTCAACCTTAATGATGAAGAAGATTGGCCCTCAGGGAGATTGCTTCCTTACTTGTTGACGGTGACAAGAATGGAACGACTATGATACTTGTTCTATTGAAGATGAGCTTCAAACACAGGGACAATGAATAGAGGATGTGGGATGGCTAGAATAATTTCAGCATTACAATGGTATGAAGAGGAGAATTGAGAAGAAATTGGGCATTATGAGGATGCCAGAAGAAGATTTCCTAAAGGAAATCGGGCATGATAAGGATGCCAGAAGAAGTCCCCCATTATTGATCAAATATCATTATTGATCAAATCTTCTCATTCTAGCCATTCTCATATCATCCATTATCATTGTGTTTGAAGGTCATCTTCAACACAACAAGTATCATAGCCATTTCTCCTTGTCATCTTGAGGAATTGAAACAAGGAAGCAAGTCCCATGGTGGCCGCCAAAATGTTAATGGGAAAATCTTCAACACATATAATTAACAGGTTTTGTAAGTTTGTACTTCATTTGTTTATTCTTCTTCTTCGCTTATTTCATTGATGTTTGGGTTTTTAGTATCATTATTGATCAATCCATATTTTCCCATTAACATTTTGGCGCCCACTATTAATGGGAAAATATAGTTAAATATTCTTAATATTTAATTAGCTAATATCCTCCAAAATCCAAAAATAAATTATTAATTCAATTATTCCATATTTTACTCTGGGAATTCTTAATCATTGTCCCTGTGTTTGAAGCTCATCTTCAACACAAGTATCATAGCCGTTCCATTCTTGTCACCGTCAACAAGTAAGGAAGCAAGCTCCCTGAGGGCCAATCTTCTTCATCACCAAGGTCGAGAACAGATAGGCGAACAATTCAATAGTGGGGGATAGTGGGGAAGAATTGAATTAAGAATTTAATAGTGGATGATAGTGGGGAATAATTGAATTAAGAATTTATTTTTGGATTTTGGAGGATATTAGCTAATTAAATATTAAGAATATTTAATTATATTTTCCCATTAACGATGGCCCCAAAATGTTAATGGGAAAATATGGATTGATCAATAATGATACTAAAAAGCCAAACATCAATGAAATAAGCGAATAACAAGAATAAACAAATGAAGTACAAACTTACAAAACCTGTTAATTATATGTGTTGAAGATTTTCCCATTAACATTTTGGTGCCCACCGTGGGGCTTGCTTCCTTGTTTCGATTCCTCAAGAGGACAAGGAGAAATGGCTATGATACTTGTTGTGTTGAAGATGAGCTTCAAACACAATGATAATGGATGATATGAGAATGGCTAGAATGTTGAATTGAAAATTTAATTTGTCATACTCCACTCTTCCTAAAAATGAATTTTTAATTCATCCACTATGAATTTAAAATTCACAAATAATGAGGGCCCTTGATCTCAACTTTTGATCCTCACCCTCCATTCCCTTTTCAGAAAATCTATAAATGATACTCTTCTCTAAGCAATTAGGGGGGACTTCTTCTGGCATCCTTATAATGCCCAATTTCCTTTAGGAAATCTTCTTGTGGCATCCTTATAATGCCCAATTTCTTCTCAATTCTCCTCTTCATACCATCGTAATGCTAAAATTATTCTAGCCATTCCACATCCTATATTCATTATCCCTATGTTTGAAGCTCATCTTCAACACAACAAATATCATAGCCATTCCATTCTTGTCACCGTCAACAAGCAACGAAGTAAGCTCCCTGAGGGCCAATCTTCTTCATCATGAAGGTAGAGACTAGATAGGCGAACAATGGAAGCCGCAGAGTAACAGGTTTTGTAAGTTTGTACTTCATTTATTTATTCTTGTTATTCCCTTATTTCATTCATGTTTGGGTTTTTAGTATCATTATTGATCAATACATATTTTACCATTAACATTTTGGCACCCACTGTTAATGGAAAAATATAATTAAATATTCTTAATATTTAATTAGCTAATATCGTCCATTATCCAAAAATGAATCTTTAATTCATTTTGTCCTCCACCAATTGAATTAAAAATTCAATTGTCCTCCACTATTGAATCTTTAATTCATTTTGTCCTCCCCTATTGAATTGAAAATTCAATTGTCCTCCACTATTGAATTGAAAATTCAATTTGTCCTCCACTAATTGAATTGAAAATTCAATTTGTCATAATCCACTCTTCCCAAAAATAAATTTTTAATTCATCCACTATGAATTTAAAATTTAAAAATAATGAGGGCCCTTGATCTCAACTTTTGATCCTCACCCTCCATTCCCTTTTCAAAAAATCTATAAATGAGACCCTTCTCTAAGCAATTAGGGGGGACTTCTTCTGGCATCCTTATCATGCCCAATTTCCTTTAGGAAATCTTCTTCTGGCATCCTCATAATGCCCAATTTCTTCTCAATTCTCCTCTTCATACCATCGTAATGCTGAAATTATTCTAGCCATCCCACATCCTCTATTCATTGTCCCTGTGTTTGAAGCTCATCTTCAACACAACAAGTATCACAGTCATTCTATTCTTGTCACCATCAACAAGTAAGGAAGCAAGCTCCCTGAGGGCCAATCTTCTTCATCATCAAGGTCAAGAATAGATAGGTGAACAATGGAAGCCATAGAGTAACAGGTTTCTTAAGTTTGTACTTCATTTGTTTATTCTTGTTATTCGCTTATTTCATTGATGTTTGGGTTTTTAGTATCATTATTGATCAATCCATATTTTCCCATTAACATTTTGGCGCCCGCCATGGGGCACCTTGTCTCATTGGCATATCCCTTTTCATCCTATCTTATCCTATCTTGCCATCCTACCATCTTTAGCCATTACATCCACATGCCTATCCTATTGAACCTATTTATCCATCCTTCCACCTTTTGATCTTGATGAAGACATAGGGGTAAAATGTTGAAATATGTTTGGATATTTCTTGACATACTTTCTTTCCAAACCAAGTCCTATCCATTGACCAGTCAAACCATGCCAACCATTCAAATCCATCCATCATGTCCTCCTATCATCATGAACTTTGTCATGTAAAAATCCTAAGCATTACCACCTAGAATGGGGCAAGTTATTCTTCCTATGCAACATAGCCTTTGGAGATCACATCCTAGCTGATTTGGAGATCACTTCCTATGCAACATAGCCGGACTCAATGGGGAGGTGCTCGGTTTGTGCATAGGAGGCTGTTTGTGAGAGTTGATGCCCGAATGTGCTCTGAAACGCCTAAATCTTGTAATGAGAAAAACATTCATTCAGATACTAAAAACCTAAACATCAATGAAATAAGTGAATTACAAGAATAAACAAATGAAGTATAAACTTACAAAACCTGTTACTCTGCGGCTTCCATTGTTCGCCTATCTGTTCTCGACCTTGAGGGCCAATCTTCTTCATCATCAAGGTTGAGAACAGATAGGCGAACAATGGAAGCTGCAGAGTAATAGGTTTTGTAAGTTTGTACTTCATTTGTTTATTCTTGTTATTCACTTCTTTCATTGATGTTTGGGTTTTTAGTTTCATTATTGATCAATCCATATTTTCCCATTAAAGGAAATTGGGCATGATAAGGATGCCAGAAGAAGTCCCCCCTAATTGCTTAGAGAAGGGTCTCATTTATAGATTTTCTGAAAAGGGAATGGAGGGTGAGGATCAAAAGTTGAGATCAAGGGCCCTCATTATTTGTGAATTTTAAGTTCATAGTGGATGAATTAAAAATTTATTTTTGGGAAGAGTGGAATATGACAAATTGAATTTTCAATTCAATTAGTGGAGGACAAATTGATAGTTCATATACTTTAGAATATGAACTATCAAGGTAAAGGCTTAGGCCTTCATGAACAAGGTATTTTGGACCCTATCCATGTCAATGTTCCTCCACCTTCATATGGCCTTAGATACATACCCCAAGGTGAGCAAACTCAAGATGTTGGTACTTCCTTCACTCCTAAGTCTACCACTTTCCATCGCAAACCTTATCATATCCCCAAAACATATGTCGCCATTCCACCTCCATCATCCTACAATTGTCAAAAGCATGTGACCATACACCTTCCACCTTCCAATCTACCTTTGCTACTTCCAAATCCTAACACCCCTCCATACATTTTACCACCACTGCTTCCAACACCTTATCCATCCATCTATAAATCCTCTAAATATCCCAATCATGGCAGACAAACACACATATGGTCTAACCAAGGAGCTTTCACCAACCTCACTTCTACCATCCCACGGGGATTCAATGAAAAATATGTGGATGCCTCTACCTATCAAGTCAAAAATCCTAAGAGTCCTCATGACCTAGGATATAAAAGCCAAGAATCAAAGAATTATCCATATCAAAAGCTGCATGCACCCATACACCTCAATGTTGAATTGAAAAAGGTGTGGGTCCCCAAACAACAAATGATTACTCCAAAAGCTACACAAAAGCTGCATACACCCAAACCCATACCTTCATAGGTACTATCTAAAAGCAAAATGGTTTGGGTACCTAAGAAAAAATGCCTCAAGTTACATGAGGCATCCACCTCTCAAGAATGCAAACCATTCACTTTCTCCCATTCCATCCAAAAGTCTCAAATTCTTCCATCCCATATGGAAAACAAAAATTAGAAAAGTACTAGGTCTATGTGGATCCATAACTTCCTAAATCATTCATCCACCAAGCAAAAAACCCCATTGCTTCCTACACCACCCTCCTAGCATCAGCTTCGACGTTTATCACAATACGTGCAACCGTTGGTCATGATTCCCTTCCATTCCACAACACTTCCATATAACTCCATCTCCCCTCCCTTCCACTACTATCCTACATATCTTCCTCATCCTATGGTCCATGCTAATGGGAAAATATGGATTGATCAATAACCCAAACATCAATGAAATAAGTGAATAACAAGAATAAACAAATAAAGTACAAACTTGCAAAACCTATTACTCTGCGGCTTCCATTGTTCGCCTATCTATTCTCGACCTTGATGATGAAGAAGATTGGCCCTCAGGGAGCTTTCTTCCTTGCTTGTTGAGGGTGACAAGAATGGAACGGCTGTGATACTTGTTGTGTTGAAGATGAGCTTCAAACACAGGGACAATGAATACAGGATGTGGGATGGCTAGAATAATTTCAGTATT
The DNA here is from genome assembly GCA_027924645.1 of Cunninghamia lanceolata. NCBI lineage: Eukaryota > Viridiplantae > Streptophyta > Pinopsida > Cupressales > Cupressaceae > Cunninghamia > Cunninghamia lanceolata. Next base: position 16,834,648 of record BSBN01000757.1, read on the forward strand.
ATGATGGTATGAAGAGGAGAATTGAGAAGAAATTAGGCATTATGAGGATGCCAGAAGAAGATTTCCTAAAGGATCTTGGGCATGATAAGGATGCCAGAAGAAGTCCCCTCTAATTGCTTAGAGAAGAGTCTCATTTATAGATTTTCTAAAAAGGGAATGGAGGGTGAGGATCAAAAGTTGAGATCAAGGGCCCTCATTATTTGTGAATTTTAAATTCATAGTGGATGAATTAAAAATTTATTTTTGGGAAGAGTGGATTATGACAAATTAAATTTTCAATTCAATTAGTGGAGGACAAATTGAATTTTTAATTCAATAGTGGAGGACAATTAAATTTTCAATTCAATAGTGGAGGATAAAATGAATTAAAGATTCATTTTTGGATAATGGAGGACATTAGCTAATTAAATATTAAGAATATTTAATTATATGTGCAACATGGTGAGGTGGAAGAGATGAGGTGGAAAGATGAGGTGGATTGATGAGGTGGATTTTGTGAGGTGGATTTATGACTTGAGATATTAGAAGAATTTAGGGAATTTAATTAAATAAAATGATTTTATTTAATTATGGGATAATGAACCAATCAAATAAACTTATAATATTTATTTAATTGATAGAAGAAAATAAGAATTAAGATAAATATCAAAATATTTACTTAATTCGACCTGAGCCAATTTTAGGTGTCTACATTTTGCCCCTCTTTGAAGCAATGTGTTTTATCACATTGTTTCAAAGAATAAAAAATTTTCTGGCAATGATACATGCCCCAGTTTGCCCCTGGTACAGGTTATGGTGATAAGATGCCCCCTAGGGAGATTGGATGGGAAGAAGGCAGAAGGTGCGAGACGGACAATCTCACAATGAGATAGGTTGATAGGAGATGAAATGGTTAGATGCAGAAGAAAGGGATGAATGATATGGAATGCAAGATAAAAAGATGACACACACAAGCAAGTAAGCAAGTATGTACAAATGATACAAGCACAAACAAGGTATTGCCCCTGTCAAGCAGTAAACCCAGGATATGGATCAATGATGTCTAGTTTCAAGAATGAGATATGTCATATAAGACACGTGTGTTGGTCTGATTTCGACAATGCAACATCCTGTATAAGACAATTAATTGATAGTGTTGTCATGGTGGGGAATGATATATCCCTAGACCAACACGGCAGGTGTATTATCATGGCGGGGAATGATGGATCCCTAGAGCAACACGAAGGATAGTGTTTGGTTTCAGGAAATGAAGCATGTCATGTAAGACGCGTGTGTTGGTCTGATTTTGACAATGTAACATCCTGTATAAGACAATTGATTGATTAATTCATCGAGTTGGTTTACGACTAGACAAGGATCAAGACCGCTGATTGTGATTAGATCATTTGACAAGATTGATTTGACTTGATTGGTATGGATTAAGGATAGACCTGCAATTAGATACGGTATGGATATGGATATGGATATAAATATGAGATGCAATTAGATATGGTATACATATGGATATGGATATGAACTGCAGTTGGATATGGTATGGATATGGATATGGATATTTGTCAACTTGATATAGCAAGTAGTTTGAAGCGCTTTCATCATTGGACTTATTATGTTGTAAGAAAATACAAGCATCTAGGTATAATTAAACTGAGATGACCTGAGTATTACTTACATAGATTTTTCAACAAATAAGGATTACACCTTTTCATGTTTAGACCTCAGAGTCCTTGATGATCTTTTGCTGACATGTCATTAGACAAAAGTCGTCACATTACTAAATTTTGATCCAAAAGCAGCAGACAAAGAAAATAATCATGCCCCCATCATAGCATCTCTAGCTTTTGGCATCCTCGAGTAGCATAGAAAGGCATGATAGCATAAATCAAGACTCTGTAAGTTAATCTAACCAACACAAAAGCAATGACTATGCCCCCAATCTGTACTGCATCGCAACATACCAAGATTATAGACAAATCAAGGTAGCCTTGAATAGATAATGGACAAAGGAGCAAAAGATAAACCATAAAGTAAATTGAATGAATTACAAAGTAAACATACAGCCAACATATTCTCTTGCCAAAGAGGTTGCTCAAGATAGATTGGATAGGAAAGATAATAGCCTTATCGTAGGAAATTTGTGTCCATTAAATGGGACTATCTACCTAAAAAGACTATCTTGTTGTGAGAAACACCACGTGTCACAGGAGACGCGTGTGTTGGTCTCGACAAAGGAACACTCTGCAGAAGACAAGCTTGTGGATCTGGTGCTTTGGTTAAGCTGGAACTAGCAGATGTTGGCAATCAGAATAGTAGTATAGTAGATGACTCTGAAAGGAAGCTGCTTTACTTCAAGTTTGTTAAGGACTCGTTGCTTTGAAAGGATGTGCTAACTTGCTGCTTGAGTTAGTCAAGTTGAGGTGGATGGATTTTGATAAATGGAAGACTAGAAAGATGATGGTGCTAATGGAATGGGATGGGTGGAGAATGATGAATCATATGTGCTTGAGTACTAGATACATCCTTCATTTTCTAGACTACCTACATACCCTGTATCCATTGGATCAAGGCACATTTACGATGAAAGATGAAGAAATGATAATATATAGTTCTGGATAGTGTGATGAATGGGTCAAGGTGAAAGGGGGAAATCTTATGTACCTGAGTACTGGATACTTCCTTTGTATTCTAGACTACCTACATACCCATATCCATGGGATCAAGGTACCTTAAGACTGAAATGAGATAATATGCAGTTCTGGGCTTTTATTGATGATGATGAAAGATCGGGTTATGGATTGAGATTGAATGATGAAATGTTGATGATGGGATGATGTGTGGTGGATTGAGCTGCTTTTGATTTGTTGATTGGATTTGTTCTGATGGTTGGCTTGATGTGATTGAGTTAATTTGCTTTGGTGTTGTTGCCAATGATTGATAGGATTTGTTTTGATAGTTGGCTTGATGTGCTTTGGTTGTGATGTTTTATATTGCAAGGTTGATTGTTTTGATGATTGGATTGTTTTGAATGATGATAGTGATGGTGTGATGATTAGAATGTCCACTCAATCTAAGCATAAGCAAGTGTTCTCAGTATGCTCAAAGGATATAAAACAAACAAAGTATTGCCCTTGTCAAGTCATAAACCAATGATTGATTGATGATGATAGATAGTGTTGTCATTGCGGGAAAAGCTATATCCCTAGACCAACACAAGGATGATGTGGGAATGATATATCACATTGATGATGATTGATGATGATTGATTTGGTTCATGACAAGATTAGGATCAAAACCTGTTGATTTGATTAGATAATGTGCCTTGAGTGATTAGCTTGCTTGATATGGATTAGTGTGACTTGGATTTAAGATCCTTGTTTAGGTTGATTTGATTGATATGATTGGAAGAAGTGATTGACTGAAATGGATGAATGAATGTTATTGATAAGAAGAATTGATCATGATGATTCTGATTTTGATTTGATGTTGATGGAGTGGATTGTTTTGGATGGTATGATTGGTTTTATTGCTTGGATTTTTTGTTGGATATTTGATTTTTTTTGTATTTTTGAGAATATTCTGCTATTTTTGGAGTTTTTTTTTTGGGATATTTGTTTTTTTTGTATGTTTTGGAAAATGCCAATGGATTTATAATTTGGGTAGTCTTTGTGCTTGATACCAATGACAAGGGAAGACCAAGCCTAGGTACAAGGATGAATAAATAGGATTGGATGGATAAAAGGATGGACGATAATAAATGGGATGGAAGGCTCGTGATATATGGATGGATAAAGAGATAGGCCATAAAACAGAAAGCTCATGATAAACAGATGGGAATAAGCTATAAGATGGAAAGCTCATGATAAGGATACACCATAGTGGATGGATCATAAGGGAGCTAGGATGTGATCTCCAAAGGCTATGTTGCATAGGAAGAATAACTTGCCCCATTCTAGGTGGTAATGGTTAGGATTTTTACATGACAAAGTTCATGACGATAGGAGGACATGATGGATGGATTTGAATGGTTGGCATGGTTTGACTGGTCAATGGATATGAGTTGGTTTGGAAAGAAGGTATGTCAAGAAATATCCAAACATATTTCAACATTTTACCCCTATGTCTTCATCAAGATCAAAAGGTGGAAGGATGGATAAATGGGTTCAATAGGATAGGCATGTGGATGTAATGGCTAAAGATGGTAGGATGGCAAGATAGGATAAGATAGGATGAAAAGGGATATGCCAATGAGACAAGGTGCCCCCAAGTGTAGGTGACATAGAAGATCAACTTACACATGATGCCTATTTGCCAAGTTTTCATCATGGTACTTATCTAAGGCTCCTGTTCGCCAGATTTTCACCATTGGACGAAGGGATTTTTCTTTACTTTTTTTTTTCTTTTTTAATTTTTTTTTGAATATTTAGATTGGAGAAGGTGGATGAATGGTGTCCCATGGACAATGTTAAGTATTCTCACAAATGTTGGTAGGGGATCATATGAAAGTGATATGGCATAGGTAGATAGCGGATTATGGAAGGTGCGATAGTGGATGATGATGCGAAATACAAAAGGACTCATCCAAAGATGGAAGGAAGGTTTATGCAAAAGCATGGACCATAGGATGAGGAAGATATGTAGGATAGTAGTGGAAGGGAGGGGAGATGGAGTTATACAGAAGTGTTGTGGAATGGAAGGGAATCATGACCAACGGTTGCACGTATTGTGATAAACCTTGAAGCTGATGATAGGAGGGTGGCATAGGAAGAAATGGGGTTTTTTGCTTGGTGGATTAATGATTTAGGAAGTTATGGACCCACATAGGCTTAGTACTTTTCTAATTTTTGTTTGCCATATAGGATGGAAGAATTTGAGACTTTTGGATGGAATGGGAGAAAGTGAATGGTTTGCATTCTTGAGAGGTGGATGCCTCATGTAACTTGAGGGATTTTTTCTTAGGTACCCAAACCATTTTGCTTTTAGATAGTACTTGTGCAGGTATGGGTTTGGGTGTATGTAGCTTTTGTGTAGCTTTTGGAGTAATCATTTGTTGCTTGGGGACCCACACCTTTTTCAATTTGGCATTGAGGTGTATGGGTGCATGCAACTTTTGATATGGATAATTCTTTGATTCTTGGCTTTTATATCCTAGGTCATGAGGACTCTTAGGATTTTTGACTTATAGGTAGAGGCATCCACATATTTGTCATTGAATCCCTGTGGGATGGTAGAAGTGAGGTTGGTGAAAGCTCCTTGGTTAGACCATATGTGTGTTTGTCGGCCATGATTGGGATATTTAGAGGATTTATAGATGGATGGATAAGGTGTTGGAAGCAGTGGTGGTAAAATGTATGGAGGGGTGTTAGGATTTGGAAGTAGTAGAGGTAGATTGGATGGTGGAAGGTGTATGGTCACATGCTTTTGACAATTGTAGGATGATGGAGGTGGAATGGCAACATATGTTTTGGGGATATGATAGGGTTTGTGATGGAAAATGGTAGACTTAGGAGGAGTGGAGGAAGTATCAACATCTTGAGTTTGCTCACCTTCGGGTATGTATCCAAGGTTGTATGAAGGTGGAGGAACATTGACATGGATAGGGTCCAAAATACCTTGTTCATGAAGGCCTAAGCCTTTACCTTGATAGTTCATATTCTGGAGTATACGGTGGACAGTGAGATTATGTGTAGGTGGAACTTTAGACACAAATTCTTTATTGGATGAGGAAGGCGAGATAGTGGATAATGGTTGTTGGTGTTCTAAGAAAGAACATTCATGCATGAAGGTAGTAAGAACAAGGATATATTGTGGAGGATTTGCAGCTTGGTCAATAATGGACGATGAAGGTGTATGATTGGTTTGATCTTCTACGCTTTCTTGGGAGGCAAGTGTCTCATCAAGGGAAGTGGAAGTTGTTGGATTTTGGATAATGGGAAAATATGGATTGATCAATAATGATACTAAAAACCCAAACATCAATGAAATAAGAAAATAACAAGAATAAACAAATGAAGTACAAACTTACAAAACTTGTTACTCTGTGGCTTCCATTGTTCACCTATCTGCTCTCAACCTTGATGATGAAGAAGATTGGCCCTTAGGGAGCTTGCTTCCTTGCTTGTTGACGGTGACAAGAATGGAACAGATGTGATACTTGTTGTGTTGAAGATGAGCTTCAAACACAGGGACAATGAATAGAGGATGTGGGATGGCTAGAATAATTTCAGCATTATGATGGTATGAAGAGGAGAATTGAGAAGAAATTGGGCATTATGAGGATGCCAGAAGAAGATTTCCTAAAGGAAATTGGGCATGATAAGGATGCCAGAAGAAGTCCCCCACCCAATTGCTTAGAGAAGGGTCTCATTTATAGATTTTCTGAAAAGGCAATGGAGGGTGAGGATCAAAAGATGAGATCAATGGCTCTCATTTTTTGTGAATCTTTAATTCATAATGGGTGAATTAAAAATTCTTTTTTGAGAAGAGTGGGTTATGACAATTGAATTAAGAATTCAAAAGTGGAGGATAGTGGGTTATGACAATTGAATTAAGAATTCAATAGTGGAGGATAGTGAGGGACAATTGAATTAAGAATTCAATAGTGGATGATAGTGGGGAACAATTGAATTAAGAATTCAATAGTGGATGATAGTGGGGAACAATTGAATTAAGAATTCAATGAGTGGAGAATAGTGGGGGACAATTGAATTAAGAATTCAATTTTGGAGAATAGTGGGGAACAATTGAATTAAGAATTCAATATTGGAGGATAGTGGGGAACAATTGAATTAAAGATTTATTTTTAGATTTTGGAGGATATTAGCTAATTAAATATTAAGCATATTTAATTATATGTGCAACATAGTGAGGTGGAAAGATGAGGTGGATTGATGAAGTGGATTTTGTGAGGTGGATTTAGGATTTGAGACATTAGAAGAATTTAGGGATTTTAATTAAATAAAATGATTTTATTCAATTGTAGGATAATGAACCAATCAAATAAACTTATAATATTTATTTAATTGACAGAAGAAAATAAGAATTAAGATAAATATCAAAATATTTACTTAATTCAACCTAAGCCAATTTTAGGTGTCTACATTTTGCCCCTCTTTGAAGCAATGTGTTTTATCACGTTGTTTCAAAGAATAAGAATAGTCTGATAATGATACATGCCCTAGTTTGCCTCTGGTATAGGTTATGATGATAGGATGCCCCCTCGAGAGATTAGATGGGGAGAAGGCGGCAGGGGTTTAAAATTTCTATTTCAAGTCAAATGTTTTAAATTACATATAGTTTGCATTCAAATGAATAGTGAAAAGTGAATAGTAAAAGTAAATAGTGAATAGTAAAAATAAATAGTGATTAGTGGAAAGTGAATAGTAAATAGTGAAAAGTGAATAGTGAATAGTGAATAGTGAATAGTGAAATGGTCCCCATCCTAGGAAGAGACCCTCAAGGTGGCGATAATTTCAAAAGCAATACTGCAACCGAAATTTCTTTGGAGGAAGGAAATTGGAGAGGAGACTAAGTGGGGAGCTCTTCAACAACTACTTCCATAATAGGGCTTGTTAAGGTTAGTATGCAAGGCCCTTATCATTGTATTTTCTATTGTATGCTTGATGAATGTTTGTTATGCATATGTTGTTTATGTTGTATTTATGTTATTGTGGAAAATTTATTAGGTGTTAAGAGAGCTTCTTCCACTTGGGAGAAATGCTCATCTAGTATGGGGTAGGGGAGGAGTGATCCTCCTTGAGTTCATTCTTGTTTTGAGAAGTTGAAAGCCTTGAGGGCATTTGTGTGAATTTGAGAAAATTAGTTATATGGCTTGAGAGCCAAATATGATATTCCTTGGAATCTGATTATTTTGTTTGGCTTGAGGCCATGAGAAAAGTTGTGATAAAATTGTTGTGAAGGGTGGCACTCTAGAGTTGAGTGTGTCCACTTTCCTACCCCTCTTTAAACTCACCTTAGTTGAGTTTATGTGTTGTGAGTATTTCCATATATCCAACTGTATTTCATATCCATATCCATATCTATACCGTATCTAATTGCATCTCATATTTATACCCATATCCATATCCATACCGTATCCAATTGCAAGTCTATCCTTAATCCATGCCAAGCAAGTCAAATCAATCTTTTCAAATGATCCAATCACAATCAGTGGTCTTGATCCTTGTCCGGTTGTAAACCAACTCAATCAATTAATCAATCAATTGTCTTATACAGGATGTTGCATTGTTGAAACCAGACCAACACATGTGTCTTACATGACATGCTTCATTTCCTAAAAATAGACACTATCCTTTGTGTTGCTCTAGGGATCCATCATTCCCCACCATGACAACACGCCTGCCGTGTTGGTCTAGGGATATATTGTTCCCCGCCATGACAACACTATCATATCAAATGTCTTAGACAGGATGTTATATTGTCAAAACCAGACCCGGAGTCTTATATAACATATCTCATTCTTGAAACTAGACATCATCGATCCATATCATTGGTTTACCGCTCGATAGGGGTAATACCTTGTTTGTGCTTGTGTCATTTGTGCATACTTGCTTACTTGCTTGTGTGTGTTATCATTTTTATCTTGCATTCCCTATCATTCATCCCTTTCTTCTACATTCAACCATTTCATTTCATGTCAACATATCTTATCGTGAGATTGTCCGTCTCACGCCTGTCGCCTTCTCCCCGTCTAATCTCCCGAGGGGGCATCCTATCATCATAACCTGTACTAGGGGCAAACTGGGGCATGTATCATTATCAGACTATTTATTCTTTGAAACAACGTGATAAAACACATTGCTTCAAAGAGGGGCAAAATGTAGACACCTAAAATTGGCTCAGGTTGAATTAAGTAAATATTCTAATATTTATCTTAATTCATATTTTCTTCTGTCAATTAAATAAATATTATAAGTTTATTTGATTGGTTCATTATCCTACAATTAAATAAAATCATTTTATTTAATTAAAATCCCTAAATTCTTCTAATGTCTCAAATCCTAAATCCACCTCACAAAATCCACTTCATCAATCCACCTCCTCTTTTCACATCATCCCTTCCACCTCACCATGTTGCACATATAATTAGATATTCTTAATATTTAATTAGCTAATATCCTCCAAAATCCAAAAATAAATATTTAATTCAATTATTCCCCACTATCATCCACTATTGAATTCTTAATTCAATTGTTCCCCACTATCATCCACTATTGAATTCTTAATTCAATTGTCATAACCCACTATCCTCCACTATTGAATTCTTAATTCAATTGTCATAACCCACTCTTCTCAAAAAAGAATTTTTAATTCATCTATTATGAATTAAAGATTCACAAAAAATGAGAGCCATTGATCTCAGCTTTTGATCCTCACCCTCCATTGTCTTTTTAGAAAATCTATAAATGAGACCTTTCTCTAAGCAATTGGGGGGACTTCATTCTGGCATCCTCATAATGCCCAATTTCCTCTAGGAAATCTTCTTCTGACATCCTTGTCATGCCCACATTCTTCTCAAATCTCCTCATTCTAGCCATTCTCATATCATCCATTATCATTGTGTTTGAAGCTCATCTTCAACACAACAAGTATCATAGCCATTTCTCTTTGTCATCTTAAGGAATTGAAACAAAGAAGCAAGCTCCCTGAGGGCCAATCTTCATCATTCAAGATCAAGAAAGAATAGGCGAGCAATGGAAATCGAAAGGTAAAGGTTGTAAGTATCTCTTTGTGATTATTTATCCTTTTTCCTTCATATTTCATTGATGTTTGGGTTTTATTATCTTTATTGATCGATCAATTTTTCCATTAACAAGTATTAAGGAATCAGTAGCACTAGAGTCAAAAAAATAGAAATGGGAACATCCCCAATTGTACCTATTGTCTCAATCACTGAGGCCAAGAAATCATCCTGGCGGTTGTCAACCACTACAAACATATGGTGGGACTTGCCCATATCTCGTACCATCTGCTCTGACCCTCCTAAACGGGGTTGTCCCCTTGCCATGAAACCCTGTGGGCACTCTCTGGCTAGATGTCCTCCTCCACCACACAAATAACATGGGCCCTGAGCCTGTACCTATCCAATCTGAGTCTTACCTGACTGCTGTTCTCCAAATCTACCTGTGGACCCCTGTGAACCCCTATATGACTGTTGTGACCTCACGAGTCTGGTAGGTGGCCTGTGCTACCTCTGATCTCTATGCGGGCCTTGCTACTACCAACCTCGATTATGACCATCGTGTGCCCTCTATTGTGGCCTGGATCTCTACTGCTGCTACTGCTGTGGAGGCCTAGGAGGTAGTGATGGAAAACTAAATCCTCCTCTCTGGGGTGGCAGCGGTGGTTTGCAGTAACTCTACTAATGCTACTACTGGCCATGATATTGAAACTAAGGGCATGAACCCTACCCTCATCCCTATATCTCCTTAGCTATGTATGCCTTCTCGGCAGCATCACTCAATGTCTAGGGGTCTGCCATGCGTACAAGCCCAATATGCAATGCTTCAACCCTCTGATAAACTTATGCACTAGGAGTTTCTCATCATGGAGATATTCTGCATATCGAGACAACTCAATGAATCTGCCCTCATACTAAGCAACAGTAAGCCCTCTCTGCTAAAGGTCATGAAACTTGTCTATGCGACGATGTTTGTAGTGATCTGATAAATACCGCACATTGAAGCACTTAATGAAAGTCTCCCATGTGAGAGTGTCCAATGAAAGATGGCACTTGTACTCCTCAGTGTACTACTAAGTAGCTGCTGCATCTCACAATAGGTGGACTACCACACATGCCTTCATGTTGCCCTCGTAAGGACTCAACACGAAGCATCAGTCTAGACTGATGAGCCAAGCCTCAGCTGTGGCTCCCTCTATAGTCTCGGTGAATGTAGGAGGATTTAGCCTCAACAAATCCCTGATGAGGTCTCCTTAGTCTCTGTGCTCTCTAATAGGTTCATCCGCATAATAATCATATGGCCTGTGCAAAATTTGCTCCACTCACACTGTCTCCTCATGCTTAGCATGTCGTGGAGGGCTCTTGCTACGGGCCCTGTAGGCCAATCCAACCTCCTCTACCATCATATCTGGTATCTCAACATATGGCTCCACATGTGGTGCCTCTCATGGCTTGACGCACAGCTCGATGCATGGCTCCACACATGGCTCCACACATGACTCTACTTGTGGCTCCATGTGTGGCTCCTCTCACAGATCAATGCAGGGCTTAGCACATGGCTCTATGTGTGGCACAACTGCGTCCAGTGGTAGCCTATCTAACACTGCCTATAGTGCCTATAGTATCTATGGTCTAATATCTGGTATAGGTAGGACCTATGGTGTCAGTGGTGCCTGCGGTGCATGACCCTCAGCCAAAAAATTGTTGTGCACCTCAGCAGACGTAGTGTGGCATGAATGCACTCCCAAACTCATCAGGAAGGCATCCTACAAAAAAATGAGGTAATTACAAATTAATCGAAACTGTAGAAAAAGTAATGTGCCCAAACAAGCCCAGTGTTTAAACTTAGACTTGGATACCAAATGTCATGTCCACATTTCCCATGTAGTCACGACACGCATCACACATGTCATCTCCACATTTGTCCTGTGGTCATGACACGAAATATCAAAAAATTTCCACGCTTCCCTAGAAACCTCCTCACATGTGTAAGCATGCTCAGTGGAAATACACATAAGGCGTAAACATGTTAGTCAAATGCGGGGTAATACAATCACATGCGCATTTCCCCTACACGATGAAGGCCAACTAGGGGGTTGATGCAACATGAATAATATCGCTAATAGGGTTAGGATCAAGGATGAAAACCCTAGGTTTACCTAAGTGAATGAAGGGATTTCGACACAAGCCAAAATCAAAGTCTAATTCTAAATCATAAGAATAAATTGATGGTTTAATCTAAAATCAACACATTTATAGAAACGGTAATTTAACACTACACAAGGTTCAGAAATGCTAAATTAACTAATCCTAGATTCTGAAAAAATTTGGCAGCATAATGCCTCATAGGCATGAATAGAGTTTATTCTAATTAAATAATTTTTTGTCAAAAGTATACTAGGTTTGCAAAGTAAAAATGACTGATCTTATTTAATTCTTGCTAAATTAAATAAATGATGTAATTAAAATTATTAAAAATTTAATTATCTTTGTAACCAATGCCCTCATACAATAAAATTAATCTCAAATAATTTTAACAACCCGAGCCATTATTCACTTTGGGATAGTATTTAATTAAAATAATTAAATACATCAAATAAAACCCCAACCTCATTAGTTAAATTGGACTAATTTTATTTTTCCTCTAGCATATTTAAATACTTCCAAGAGAGCTAAATAAATATTAAAAGATCAAATAGTTTCCCATCCCTAAATAATTTAAATGCCCACTTAAATAACACTTCAAGAGAATAATTAACTAAACCCATTTAATTAAAATACCCATTACTAAAATTTCCTATAATCCCATTTAGAATAAAAACAACCATAATATAATAATAGAAAGAGGGGGAAAGCAAATAATAAAACCAATTTAAAAAAAAAAATAACACAAGCCCTCAAAGCTCTCAGATTTTTAAAAAAACTAATATCCTTATGAGAGGGGAAGAGAAACCCTAGCCTCCATTGCCTCTCAATCTCATTTGTCTCTCTGCTTCATTCTCTCCTATTTGTTTTCTTCAATGTTGGAGGTTTGGGAAAAGTTTTCATGGCTGCCACACAAGAGGTATGCACACTTACATATACGTTTAATCTTTGTATGGGTATATATGCATCTTATATATATATATATCCAACCATATTTTGTAGGTTTAAAGGACCGTAGGGCCAAATCATATATATATATATAAAACCATATTTTGTAGGTTTAAAGGGCCGTAGGGCCAAATATGTGAGGAGAAGTGACTTTCAGAACAGGCACCGCCACCATGGATCGTCGGCCGACATAAGCATGAAGAGCATGCTCTGTGGAGTGGGAGGTGTCGGCGCTGCAAGGGACAGTGGAAGGGGTCGTGAGAAGGCAACGAGGAGAATTCTGCAGGTTTTAAAGAGGCGACAGCGGGGGCACTATGGGTCTACGATGACAGAAGGAGGGGATGTGGGGAGGGGGCCGAGCCCCACCCACACCCCACCGTAGTGGGGTGTGGGTGGGGCTCAACCCCCTCCCCACACCTAGATATCAAGACTATGGCGGCAGTGGGGGTTGAAACCTCCACCAACCAAAACTTCAAAAACTAATTTTTTTACTTACATAGTTTATAATTTGTTTCTGACAGCAATGCATATGATATAAAAAATATATATATTTATCTATATATATATATATGTCCATTCAAGCATACACAAAAATATCTTCTTCTTTTTTAAATATAGCAACAATGTAGTATACGCAAATTTTTTTTATAAATATGACAGAAATATATATATATACCAAATAACCTAGATTTTCATTTGATGCACAAAGGCAATATATATATATATATATATAGAATGAAAATTACTTTCACAAAATAATGCTGGTAAGTAAAATATTGCAGCCACACAAACAACTACATAATTTTATTTTTTTTGAATTGGAAGCAAATGCATTTTGAACTTTCTTTTAAAATAAACAGCAATACTCTTATTTTCCTTTCTATGAGCAAAAAACTTTTTTCTCTTTATCCTTCAAATACAAAAGAAACAGCAACTATCTCTTTTTTTATTGAAATCAAACATTTAACTATACCAAAATTTGAACATGCTTTTCTTTCTTGCAATATTTTTTTTATCTTCATTCATAAAGCATTTAAAATCTACGAACTATAGATTTTATTTCCAAATGTAAATAAGTTAAATACAACTCAAGTTTAAATCATATATTCATACAACTCAAAAGGGTAAAGATCTCCTCGCTTGAAAACTAAAACAAATACACAAGGCCTATCTTGGCCATGCTCTCTCAAAAGCTCAAAATAATTACACAAGAAAAGAAGTATTGTTTTCTCCAACATCTCATAGCTCCAAAAAAATTCTTGCAATGACACAAAAAAGGGAAAGAAGCCACAATGAACTACTCTCCTCCCTACCATTGACTCACTCATGAGTCACCCCCGAGCTAGGAGGTCATCCTCACACAAGGGAAAACACATACCACATCACAACAATGCAAACTGACACCAAAACACTATACTCCCATGGCTTTCACATAACAAAACTCACCCAAGATGAGTTTAATCCAGTAGGGGAGTGGATATCACTCAACTCAAGAGTGCCACTCCAAAAACTTCCTAAAACAAATTCTTCTCAAGGCCTCAAGCCAACACTTTAAACCATATTTTCACAAAGCTCTCTCTTATCTCTCAAGCCATTTCAAAAATTATCCAGATACACATATTGCCCTCAAGGCTAAAATCCCACCAAAACCAAGGATGTGACCCTAAGGAGGTTCACTCCTCCCCCACCCCACACATGTTGAGCATTCTCTCCAAATGGAGAGGCTCTCACAACTCCCTTAACCAATTTTTCCACAACAATAACACAAATACACAAAATAGAACTCACACATAGCATCACACAAGTAAAGAAAAAAAACATAAGGAAAGACATTTGCCTTGAGTCCAACCTTTTAAATCCCAAATGGAAGATAGATGAGAAGAGCTCCTCTAACTACTTCTCCAAGTTGAGCCTCCAAATTTTTCTTCTAACTCTCTCCCAAAAGCAACTAAAATTCAAAAATTGGAAAAGATTCAACAACCCCCTTCCCCTCTTCAAGAGGGATTAAAATAGGCTCTTGTCATGGGCCTTGAGGAATGGGGAGGTGACACATGTCACCTCCTCACTCCTCCACACAACCACTTGTAAGACTCTTGGAATGGGGTGGTGACACTTGTCATCCACCCATTCCACCAAGTCTTTCTCCCATCCACTTGCTCTCTCTCACATATGTGTGAGAGAAAGGTGGAGTGAAAGGAGGAGTGGGTACCACATGTGCCCCAATCATCTCCTCCTAAGAAAGCCCACACAACCCCAAGATACCCTCACCAATTGTGGGAGAGGCTTGGAGTTGAGTCCTCAACAATTAGGGGGTCTTGAAGACTCCCCCAACCTAGGAAAGAGGAAAGGAAGAGGTTAAGTGTTTGACCAACTCATCCTCTTCCTCCCAAACTTCCATTTTCGTCACTTTACTTCAGTGTGAAGTTAAAGTGACCAAATGGTAGTTTACCTAAGGTTATACAATCTCAAATGGTCCCTAGACCCTAGGGGTACAACCCAGGGTCAATTATAACCCATTTTGAGCACCATAGGTTGAGTAAAAACACATAAAAAGGGGTCTCAAAAATATAAACTTAAAATAAAATTCAAATGAACATTGCACTTAACAACACCAATCAAAAATCAAATATAAAAAGGGGTAGACCTAACCCAACTAACATCACACAACAACATTACAAAAATTCATCATGCATCACATAGTTGATCTTGGTTCCTCTTGGAACTAGATCAACTTAACATAGGAAACAACATAGTGTGTGGGATGATCTCTAATGATTCGTGGCTTAGTTAGAAACACCTACACACTCAAATGGAATGTTAATCCAGCATGTATATAATAGCCAAAGCAAAGTGAAATATACACTCACATCATCTCATGATCATATAACAGCATAAAATCACATCATAATTAAATTCATCATTTGCATTTCAAAAATCCAACACAAGATAAAATCACATACTAAATCTATAACTAAAATCACATGAATAGTAGCCCAATAACATCATAATGTAAATCATATGTCTACCATCATCAATGAATCGATATCAAGGTCTAACCTCATCATAACCATGCTAAACATAATAAATCCACATAAAGCATAAAGTCTAATAGTCCTGTAAATCAGGATCAACAGTCCCATAAGTCAAATATGTGTCTCCAATAGTAAAATAAAGTAGTCAATATAAGGGAGTGAAAAGGTAGGCCTCACATGGGTTGACATTGGATGGATTGATATTGGATGAATTGACATTGTTGTAAGGTGGTTGTGTAAAGAATTGTCTCATTTAGGCTCTGGTTTGAGGGTTGAGTTGAGGTACGCTTGTGGAAGCACTCGTATGTGTGGGGTTGCTTTGGATGCCCAAGGTAATTTGGGGAAAGAAGAGTTTACATGTGTTATGGTAGTGGATATGATGACAGGTTGGGAGATGGTAGGATTGGAGACATTAGACGCGATGGATATGTTAGTGGGAATTGTAGATGTGGTAACATTAGAACTTGTGGGAGTGGTGGATGTAGCCACATTAGAGCTTGTGGGAGCGGTAGATGTGGCGGGGGTAGAAGTTTGAGAGGCGGTAGGTTGGGTGTTTGATGTATATGGTTGAGACGATGTTGTAGGATTGTTGTTAGATGTGGATGGTTGGGCACCAATTTTGAGGAGGTAATCAAGATATCTATTTGGATCTGGCCTTAAGACTTTGTCAATCATTTCCATGCTATCAGAGTCTTGTGTGAAGCTTAGGACATCTTGATCTATTTGGTTGATGGTGGGGGTGTTTTGGATGGGAGGTTGTGGAGGTTGTGGAGGTTGTGGTGGTTGTGTTTGAAAGAAGTGGAATGGGTTTTCATGAGAACCACATGTCAGGATTTGGAAAACTGAGGGTATGTTATATGCTTGTTGTCCAATTGGCATATTGTTCTCATTGGTTTGAGGCATCCCTATTCCCCCATTATATCCAAAGTTTGCCATCTCTTGATTCTTCTTGTGTTGGGATCTAGTTATGGGCATGCAAGTGTATGGATTTTGATTTTTGAGGTGGATGAAAGGTGGAAACTTTAGAGAATTTGGATTGATTTGTTGGACCCAAAGAGGATGTGGTGATGAAATGTGATAAGATTTAGGGACAAGAGGGTGTGCTTCTTACAATCTAAAGGTGGAAGAAAATTAGGATGTGGTTTAGATAGATTTTCACTTTTAAGAGATGAGTCTCAAAAAAAGTGTCAACCTAAGGATGGTAAGAGTGTATGATGGAAGATAAATGAGGTTTGTTTGAGGATGATTTGATGGGAGAGATTTTGATGTTGATTTGGGGGATGAAACCTTAGATGAACTAGGTATGAGAGATTTGGATGATGTTTTTGAAAAGGGATATGGAAGTCGACAAATGAGCTTTAAGTAAGATCTAGTTTTTTGAGGTGTTGTAACAAATGGATGTTTCTCTTTGTTTGGGGTAGACTTATGACCTTACACAAAGAGGGATGATATTTCTACTTGAAGGTAGACTAATGACCTATCAAGCAAACTATGATGTGAAGGATGAAATCTAGATCTAGATTTAGCTCAAGGATTGATGAAGTTGGGATGTTGGATTGATGTTTTTTTATTGATGTTTGGGATTTTGGATGGTGTTTTGAATAAGAAAATGGATTTGGGGAATGGATTTGTAGAAGGATGTTTGTTTGGTCTAAAAAGTATGCAAAAAATCGAGGAGGATAAGAAGATATGGAAATGAGTAGATTATGGTAAGTCAAGGGGTCCAATAATGATAATGATTAAATCTCTAAGGTCAAAATAGAGGTGTGATTGGGACACTTTAGATCAAAATGGATTGGGTACGGATGCTTGAAATGGATGGTTTAAAATGGTTGGATTGGAATAGATGCTTGAAATGGAGGTGTGCTTGGGAAATTTTGGATTGAAATGAGGTCTCAAATGTTGTTGTTTCTTGGCAAGTTTTTAAAAACACTTCAAGCACAATAGAACACAATAGCCAAAGATTTGTTTGTGAAAAGATGTAAAGATTTTAACAAGCACTTTGCACAACCTAATGTGAGGATAGGACAATACTTGTTAGATCCACTGGCCATGCCTGTTCAAAGCGGATAGCTTTAGGATCTTGGTAGCACCAACTCCCCTCCATGGTACTCACTTCTCATGCATACCAAGATCTAGTTTTCCCAAGGCTTATACCCCCACCAAACCTTAGGATTGTCCCTACTATCTCTACTAAACCACAAGAATCAGGGCAGCTTCAAAGGTCCCACCTTTTGTATCAACAAGTAGAAGGATTTGGGCTACTAAAACAAAGGTTCATAGTGGGGGAACATCTGGGGGATTGGCACAATATGAGCATTCGATAAACCACTTAAGGTGTTTACTAGCTCTACTAGGGGTTTCATATACACAAGGTACTACTCCCTTTCAAGCTAGCATCGAATGGTATATGCTGATACCAATTTAGACTTGGCTTTCGCCTTATCCTAATTTACATATAGCAGACCGGATGAAAGTACCACTCAGGATCGCTAGTGAGTTCTCCTTTTAGATGTGTCTCAAAAGCAGACCCACGGTCTAGAAAATGAAAGAGTGTTAGAACCGTTTCTCTGACACCCAAGATCCTTTTGCAAGGCGAGGGGAGAGGATAGTTCAATTCTAAACCATTTAGGAAACACAATGTGCAAGCACACCAAGCATGACAAACACTTACTAATGTTCTTTTTAAGCCCAAATCGAAATGTTCCTAAGTTTGTTTGCAAGCACTTGTTAATTTTAGAGCATCAAAATCAAATGTTCTTCTACACTAAGGCACACAAAGATTCTTTTTATGTGTACCAATTGAAGTGTTTGTTTGTTGTTTGTTTGATAGACCAATTGATCGATTTTAGTGCACCAATTAAAGTGTTTTCTAAACTAACATTGCAAGGGTTCTTTTTAAATGCACCAATTGAAGTGTGTGTTTTAGTCTAAAAACCCTACAAATATGTTAGTAGTTTGCAATTGCTAGTCTTGGACAGACGTAAAAAAGCCTGCAGATCAAAGAAAATTCCCTATACAAAGCCTAATGTCAGTACAAAAAAATAGCACTAGAACAGAGAAAAATAGTGCTGATAAAACTTGAAATGGCGCTAATATCTTGAACCCAGAACAAAACCTAAATATAGTACTACAATACTCTCAGATAGTGCCTGGTTTACAAGTGGCATTACAATGATTACAAATGGCACTTGTATAGAAAATAGCGCTCATACAGATTGAAATGGTGCTATTACAGAAAATAGCGCTAATACAAATTAAAATAGCGCTCGTACAGAAAATAGCGTGAACATGATGAAAATAGTGTTGGCATTGAAACAAGCATTAGATAACTTCAAAATAGTTCCAGTCTAGGTCTACTTAGTGCTAATACTCGAGATAGTTCAAGAAATTCTTACAAAAAGCAAGTTTGTTGTTCAAAATAAGCTTGTTTAGTGAATTTTTAAGTTGTTTGTGGGTTGTTTTATCAAACTAAACAAGTTAATCCTTTGTTCTTACCATTTTTTTTATTATATTTAAAACAAAGAAAAAAGAGGTTGTTTGAATATAAGACTTTCTCAAAAATCCGCCATAACCTCACCTTATCCCTATAATTTTCCTACAAAAATAGAGAGAAAATTGATCCTAAAAGTCTACAAAACACCAAAAAACCAAGGCAATCAAACGTTAGTGCAAAGGATGTTGGATTTCTTGTCATAAGGAAATAGCGCTAGCACAGACAAAAATAGTACTACAAATCGATTAAATGGCACTCGAATACTAGAAAATGGTGCTACTATATGAAGAAATAGTGCTAGACAGAGGGCTTTTTGTGCTAAAACCTGCAAAACATGACTTCAAGAACAAAAAACTCACAACAAAAGCTTAGATTGAGACCTTGTGGGTCCCATTGGGCATGCCAATGTGATTAAGGAATCCAAATCAAGGTAAAACATAAACCAAATGCATGCAAAACAAAGAAGATTTATACCTTAATATGAAGACCCAATCCAAGAAGGGTGAAGGAGCTTGCACCCAAATGCTCCAAGATATACCCTAGATGCTCAAATAAGATGTACAAATCTCTCAAACTATGCAACTCACACTAGCTCAAGATTTTAGCATGATAACACTACTCAAATTGTAGATGAAAAATGGCTTGAGAGATGGTGTATTTATAGGATCTTTGGAGAGATTTTGATCCAAGGGTGGAGATTGATTTGAGAGATCAGTGGTGGAGGATGAAGATGATGTGGAGGGCCTAGATTCAATCTTGCAAAATGAAGGGATGAGAATAAAGATGAATTTTTAATTCATCTTGGGAAGAGGGGTTCATAAATGAGGTTGGGTGAGATGGATTAGATGTGAATTAAAAATCCACATGGGGAAGAGAAAATGAATTTAAAATTCATTTGGGGAAGAGTGGATATTAATGAGTTATGACATGTGTAAGAGGTATTTCATGGAGATTATGACAAATGTATATTAAAAATTGATTAATTTGGCATGGAAATTAGTTTTTTATTCATGGGTTGTGGGGAGAAGTGTTAATGAGGGTTTGACCAAATTAATTAGGGTGATAAGCCTAATTAATATGGCTGAAATAAATTAGCAAGTGGATTAGTGAGGTGTTTGGATTAATTAAATAAGGTTTCATTTAATTAATCCTAAGGCTAGGATGATGTAGGTTAGGGTAGGTAATTAAATAATGACTATTTAGTCACCTAGGGTAGGGATAGGTTAATTAATAGGCTGAATTAATTAGATAAACATGATTTAACTAATTAATTAGGATTAGTGAGAAGGGGAAAATTAATCAAATAAATATTGTATATTTATTTAATTAATTGGGTAAGGTTGAACTATTGAATTAATTAAATTAATCCAATTGTACGGGGTAAAATGATGAAAAATTAGGTGATGAAGAGATAATTAATTAAATAAAATTTAATTAATTAATTAGAAGGGAAATAGGTATGTTTAGGGATGTCGGGAGTCAGTTTGATGGTGAAGACATTTTTAGGTGTTTACACCTATCACTGGTAAGAGTTTTATTTTTGAGAGCCACCTAAGCAATAGCTCTAGCTTTTGGAAAATAATATTTTTTCCCCACCATAGTTGATGTGGACAACCCTTGTCTTCTCTAATATGTGAAGTAAGAGAGAGATATCCTTGTTTAACTGAATAACTTTTAGTTTTTAAAGGCTAGCAAAAAAGAGGATTAGAATTAGAAGAATAAATGATCTTCTGTTTAGTTAAGATATTTTTAAGAAGAATTTTTTGATCTTGTGGGATTGGTACATCAGAAAAATCTTTCCATTTAACAAATCTTGAAGATGATCTTTCACTTTCAACCCCCATAAGTGATTCGAAATAGATTTAGCCTCCACAAGATCTCGAAAAGAATTCAAAGATGGATATCCATTCCGAGAGTCATCTTAGAAGAGACTTCTTTCCTCATTATGAATAGTCCAAGTAAGGTGTTGAAGGATAACTTCCCTACATTTGATGATGAAATTCCATATTCTTGATCCAACAGGAGGATTCATAATAGTAAAAATTCTCTTCGGTTCATTTGAGTCTAAGTATTTAGCTCTCATTATCTTGCATGATTTCAAATAAGGTTTTGAAAACATATGCCAGGCTAGTTCAGTTCCCAAATCCTGATTTTGAGCCTCTAGATTGAGGATTACAGCCCCTCCAAATCTTTTAGATAAACATATTTTTTCTTAGGAAACAAGTTCAATCTTCTTCTTATTGTTCTTATCTAAATTTCCTTTCCAAATAAAGTTTCTCAAACTTTTTTCCACATATAAAATTACACCCTTAGACATATTCAAAACAAACATCATGTATACTGGTATTGCAGAAATAACTATTTTGATCATGACCAATTTACCTTAGAAACAAAGCCATCTACTCTTCCAGGATTCGATCCTATTCTTGATTGAATCCATAATTTTAGTCCAAAACAATTTTTGTTAGCCCCTATAAGCTTTGATATACCTAAATGCTGAGAAGGAAGACTTTATACTTTAATTCCTATAAACTAACAAACTCTGGCCTGGGTTACAACAAAAGAGTTGAAGAAGTAAATTTTGAGTTGCTATGATTTATACTTTGACCTAAAGATGAATAGTAGTCATCCAACACTTTTTTAATAACTTTAGATTATGTTAAAGAAGCCTTCCCAAAGAGTAAAGTATCATCCACAAATAGAGAATGAGTGTGTTATGTGTGAAAAAGATGAATGAAGAATACTAGCATACACACTAGATCAAACCCTCTTCCACAATAACATTCAAGGACAAGACCAAGCCAAATCACTGCCAAAGGGAAGTGGACTCAGCTACAGATCTTGTACGAGCTTATTTACTATGGAAAGATCTGATTCAACCAAGCCTTTTCATCAACCCTTGGGTCAAGTATGTACAAAACCCTAGTTTTAATATAATCAGCTTATAATAGATAAAAAGCAACTGAAACCCAAGATCTACATGAACAAATATGATTAGAGAAATACTGAAACTTGTGTCTCAGAAGCTGAAGTGTTAAAGGATGAAATAGGAACTGCCCAAATCTTGGAAGTGAGAATCTTCTGATGGTCTAAACTAAGAAAATATTTTAAATGATGCTCAGATGTCGGATTTGATGTCAAAAAGGCCCATAAGACTAGGGTGCCAACCGCCCAAGTCTTTATTGAGGAATATTCCTGAACTTCTTATGGATCCTAAAATCCTAATCCATGCATAGTCTTCTTGTATCTTCACTTTTTCTAAATCCTGTACCTATAACCTGCACACAAGACAACAAGAGAGGGTTTGGGGGGTTATGGTGTTTAGGGATTTTCCTCAGTCAAACCCCAAAATGGCAATAAAGCCTTCCAACACTGTTTATAGATAAGAGAGTGTGCCCTAGCAAGGTAGAGGCTAAACAAAATGATGATAGAATGATTCAAATAACAATGATATCACCTTGGTAGTGAAGCCCTTAGGATAATGAAGATCCTTCAACTTGTAAGAAGATGGATGACAATAACAAACCTACAACAACACACACAATAACAACACAAATCTGCTCTGGAAACACAATGAATTCTTTAAATGCTCTTTTCTCCAATATCATAAGTTTTCTATATCCATCTAGGTTCATAATGAAATCAAAAACACACTTATATATGATTTCCTGCTAACATTCATCAAATTAAATCACAAGAGCTGACAAAGAGGAACCTTTTGAAATGTCCTATGACGACTGCCACTAATTTATGCTGACCAATCAGGGAGGACTTGGGTGATTGGCACCCAAGTCTAAGGGCCCCTTTTTAGTCTGGGATAAGCTTAGTGAAGTCCCAAGGTTCCAAATTATCATGGGTGTTGGGCAATCTTCTTCAGGATGATCAATTATAACATATAATGTAATAAACGGGACCTAGGAGGTAAACAAGGAGGTAAAAAGACAAATGTCCACCTTTTACTCCATAACATTTAGACCCAACTTTAATGTGTGTATGAACTTACAATTCAATGCATACATTAAAGTATGGTTGAAGCACATCAAACACACCAAGCACTAGAGCGAAGAAACACCCTAAGTTTAGAAGACCGTTTCTAGCTCCCTAGCTTAGGCAAACATTAGAAAACACTTGACAGTCACATAAGACACATTGAATATAGTAAGGAAGAATGCAATACATGAAGAAGATAGTAAAGCATACAATACATAGAGAAAACATGGACACAATCATGCAATACACAAGGCATACACGAAGAGAAGACATGATTAAACAATTAAACAACCCTAACTAGGCAATGGGGGAGCTCATCGCTACACACCACCATCAAAGGAACACAAAACACATAACATGGGGGGAGCTCATTTCTACGTGCCACCAAAAAACATGCAAGACACATGGCTTGAGGGAAGTTCATCATTATGTTCCACCACTAAAACATGTAAAACACACAAGGAAGACACACGAAAAACACACAAAATATGCAAGAACTGTAGAGTATGTCTTTGACATACTATACATCTTATACACACCAAACATGGGTGATAGGGAGGATCTCATCACTACACTCCACTATCTAAGGCATGGGAAATACACCTGATAGTTGAGCCATGCTACCACAACTACCAAAGACATCCTTAAGGGAGAATAACTCAAGATTCAACCTTGCCTCCATAGAGGACTTTTAAAATGATGTGAAACCACTCAAGGGAAGACAAAATCCTTCCTTCCACAGAAGGGATTTCAAAATGCAACCCCACTCACATCCATAGACATCTTATAGTGAAAATGAAGCATGCACACAAAGTATACAACCCCACATGCATCGCGCAGACACCTTTCAATGAAAAGGTACACAAAACAAACCAAAGTACACAACCCCGCCCGCATCCGTAGATGCCTTATAGTGAAAAGGAAGCATATGCAAACATGCTTTATTAATAATATCTTAAATAATCAAGCATAATACCACAATATATGCCCCCACCTTAAAGTGGTTGATCTCAAGTTTGCCAATATTAATCACATTTAAGGTAAAGTTGAAAAAATTCAAGGGAACAAGAGCTTTCGCAAAGCCCATGCCTCCAAAGTGACATGTGCTTATGATCACCAATTGTCACCACAAACACATCAATACCATTTGCTAACAAGCATTAATCAACAATATATAAGCTTTGGATAGAAAATCTAAGCTAAGATAACAACCAAATCATCTCATGAAACTTATACAGAAATCATTTAACATATCACTTAATAAACCAAGGCTACACTTGTGGGTTCAGAACTAAGTATAGCCATGAGGTTATACTTTAGGTATCTTAGAATCGAGTGTAGCTACAAGGTGAGATACAAAACATACCAAATTGCCTAGAAGTAGATTTAGAGTATTGTAAAGGCTTATTACAAGAGTTTCACAATACAACACATGATCACATCACAACACAAGGTGATTCTACGAGTCAAGTGTTAGTAATATATCAACCCCATCTTCATATATGGACTAGGTCCACTTTTTCTTTCTTACTGCAGGTATGCATGGTACTTATTAGTATTTATATGTTATCATCATTCACCAACTAGTAGAGCCATGGAAGAATGGAAAGACTAAAAATGAGAGAGGATATAAAAGTGACTTAGGTTCACGACATGGGAAAATGTCCCCAAGACATTCTCCACAACATTATGCCCCAAAGGAACTACACACAACAATTACAATAAGAGAGAGGAGAGTAGAAGAATAGAGAAACACATAGAAGAAGTGTCACAACAGAGGCAATCTTCTTATATCCTTGAACTTACTAGAGTATCAAGGGTCATCCAAGGAGACCTAAACAATATTTGAAATGATATGGGGGAACACAACACAACACATAAGAGGAGACCGCTCGTGAGAGAAACTCAAAGAGGTGCTACATAAAAGGTGGCTAAATGGATGAAAAATACTTACCTATGATACCATGTAACCACACTAGCAGTTGTCTTTGAGCAAATCATTTTCATCCCAATCTCGAATGTGGGAAGAAATGTTGGTATCTGGCAACTAATCATTCAAGTATTGTACACTAGTTATGTATCCTTGTCAGAGTTCAAGGGAGGTAGCCCCCAAGAAGCAGGGGTTGGGGGGCATAGCCCCGAAAAAAAAAATTTCTCTCTTTTTTGTATGATCGGAGTCGGTTGATAATTTTTGTTAACCAACAAAAGAAAAATGACATTGCAAAACCCTAATTCTAGAAGCTTCCAAAAAGCTTGTTATAAGTGGCTGGGATGTATGTTACGGTGATGTATTCATGAGATTGTAATCTATTTTGCATTGGATAATAAAATCATTGGATGGCTAAGTTTCTGTGGATGTAGCCCATATTGGGTGAACCACGTTAAATTTCTGTGTTGATCCCTTTTGTGTTGTTCATCATTCTTATATTTGGGTTATTTAATCTGCATATAATTGTTAGTGTTTATTGCTTTGATCTACCTAAACCCTAACAACTGGTATCAGAGTGGGTTGTGTTTGATTATCATCTGCAGGAAGGTCTCACGATTGAGTGGGAGTCTCAAGGGTAAGTGGGAGCAATGGCAGACAAGGGTAAATTGAAGGTAGATAAATTCAATGGGTAGAACTATCAATTAGAGAAGATGTAGATGGAGGATTATCTCTATCAGAAGGATTTATGGAGGCCATTGGAAGGAATAGCCAAGAAACTGACAACAATAACTAGTGAGGATTGGGAGCTTCTAGACAGAAAGACACTGGGAACCATTCGGTTGTGCCTAGCACCATCTGTGGCATTCAATATAACAGAAGCAAAGACAACAAGTGAACTGATGAAAGCTTTGGCCAAATTGTATGAAAAACCCTCAGCCTCTAATAAGGTATTTCTCATGAAGCATTTGTTTAATCTAAAAATGATTGAAGGTCGATTTGTGTTAGATCATTTAAATGAGTTTAATACGATTACCAGTCAGTTAACTTCTATAAAAGTGAAATTTGATGAAGAGGTGAGGGCTCTCTTGGTTTTATGTTCTTTTCTAGAAAGATGGAATAGCTTGGTAATGGCTATAAGTAACTTTGTCTCTAGTTCAAATACTTTGAAATTTGATGATGTTGTAGGTGTTATCCTTAGCGAGGAAATGCGACAGAAAAACACAGGTGAGAGTTCAACATCGGGTAATGCTTTGACTGTAGAGAATAGGGGAAGAACAAAGGAGAGAGGAAAAATCCCAACAAATCCAAGAAGTCACAAGGGAAGTCAAAGAAAGGAAGATCTAAATCTAGAGGAAGAATGGATTGCTGGCACTATGGAAAGTCAAGACACTTGAAGAAGGATTGATGGTCTTGAGAGGGCAAACAAGGAGATGGACAACATGATGATGGTAAGGAAGCTAATGTTGCAAGTAATAAATTGTAG
Organism: Cunninghamia lanceolata; assembly: GCA_027924645.1. Classification (NCBI taxonomy): domain Eukaryota; kingdom Viridiplantae; phylum Streptophyta; class Pinopsida; order Cupressales; family Cupressaceae; genus Cunninghamia; species Cunninghamia lanceolata. The sequence goes on from BSBN01000757.1 coordinate 16,861,366, forward strand.
GATGCTTTAATTTTGTGTTTAGATAATGCTAATGATTCCTAGGTAATAGATTCAGGGGCTTCATTTAATGCCACACCCCATAGGAAATATTTTTTAGATTATGTTCAAGGTGATTTTGGATAGGTATATTTGGGTGATGATGAACCTTGTCAGTTTGTTGGAAAAGGAAAGATAAAAATCAAGTTGTAGAATGGAAATGAATAGTTACTACAGGAGGTAAGGTATGTTCCAAATTTGAGAAGGAATTTAATTTTTGCAGGACAACTGGGTAGTGAAGGTTGCATAGTTACCTTTTCAGACAAAGTATGGAAGTTCACTAAAGGTGCATTAGTAGTAGATAAAGGTGAAAAGGTAGGCACATTGTATTTGTGTACTGGTAATACTTATTCTACCTTAGCTGCTACAAAAATAGTTGCAACTAAGATAGTTATAGCACTTGCTACAGGGACAGAAACAAAATTGTGGCACCATAGGCTTGGGCATATGAGTGAGAAAGGGATGAAGATCCTTCACTCCAGAAAGTTGCTACCAGGTCTGAAGCAGATTGACTTGAAGTTATGCAAAAATTGTGTTTATGGAAAATAGAAAAGAGTCTGATTTCTCAAAGTTGGAAAAGAGAAGAAGAGTGAGAAATTAGAGCTTGTGCATTCATATGTATGGGGACCAACTCAGGTATCTTCTCTTGGTGGTTCTTTCTATTATGTTACTTTTATTGATGATGCAACTAGGAAAAAATGGGTGTATTTCCTAAAACAAAAATTAGAAGTATTTAACACTTTTAAAAAATGGAAAGCTTTGGTTGAGAATGAGACAGGAAAAAAGTTGAAGTGTCTTAGATCTGATAATGGAGGTGATTATTACAGTAGAGAATTTGAGAATTACTATTCATATAATAGAATCCGTAGGCAGAAAATAGTTCTTGGAACCCCACAAGAAAATGGTATGTCTGAGAGGATGAATAGGACCATTATAGAACATGCAAGGAGCATGAGATTGCAAGTTGGACTACCATTACACTTTTGGGCAGATGCTGTACATACTGCTATTTATTTAATAAATAGGGGACCTTCAAATCCTTTGGATGGTGGCATCCTAGAGGAGGCATGGATGGGTAAAAAGGTAAACTATTCATTTCTAAAAACCTTTGGTTGTGACACTTTTGTCCATGTTGATATTGAAAATAGGACGAAGCTTGAGGCCAAGTCTTAAAAATGTACCTTCATTGGATATGGAGTAGATGAATTTGGTTATCAGTTATGGGATTATGAAAATCATAAAATCATTAGGAGCAGAGATGTTATATTCAATGAGAAGGTCATGTATAAGGATCAACTACAGGAAAAGAAGTATGAATAGGCCAAAAAGGAATATGTGGTGATGGATGAGATTCCTGAAAATAAAATGCTAGTGGTACCTGATGCTCAGCAACAACAAGTTATCCCATAGACTCCTACAAGTGTTAGACATTATACAAGGATAACTAGACCTCCAGAAAGATTTTCTCAATCATTATATTCTATATTATTAACTGATTCTAGTGAACCTAAAAGCTATGAAGAAGCAATGCAGGTAGATACCAAAAATTAGTGGGAGCTAGACATGAAAGAGGAAATGGATTCCTTGCTATAGAATCAGACTTGGGACTTAATCCAATTGCTTGCAGGTAAAAAAGCATTGCCAAATAAATGGGTTTACAGGTTGAAGGAAGAAGATGGATGCAAAAAAAGATATAAGGCCAAACTCGTGGTAAAAGGTTATGCACAGAAAAAAGGTATAGATTTTGATGAAATATTTTCTCCAGTTGTAAAGATGACTTCTATTAGAAATATTCTAAGTCTTGTGGCTACGGAAGACTTGCATCTTGAATAGCTAGATGTGAAAACAACATTTCTCCATGGGGATTTATAAGACGAAATATACATGCAGCAACCACAAGGATATGAGGTCAAGGGTAAGGAGGAATTTGTGTGTAGGTTAAAGAAGAGTTTGTATGGCCTAAAGCAAGCACCTCAACAATGGTATTTGAAATTTGATAGTTTTATGGCTGAACAAAGATACAAAAGATGTCATTCTGATTATTGTGTTTATTTTAAAAAAATGGGTAATGATAGCTATATTATCCTATTGCTTTATGTTGATGACATACGTGTTGCCGGGTCTAACATGTAGCATATTAATGAACTTAAGTAGAAATTAGAAAATTCATTTTCTATGAAGGATTTGGGTGTAGCAAAACAAATCCTTGGTATGAGGATCACACAGGACAGGACAAATAGAAAAATATTTTTGTCTCTAAGTGAGTATGTAAAGAAGGTGTTGAAAAGGTTTAACATGCAGAATGCAAAAGTAGCTAGTACACCTTTGCCTAGTCATTTTAAGTTGACTAAGGAGATGTGTCCAAAGACACAAGAGGAGGAAGACAAAATGTCTAAGATACCATATGCATCAATAGTTGGCAGCTTGATGTATGCAATGGTATGCACAAGGCCAGATATTGCACATGCAGTGGGAGTTGTGAGCAGGTATATGAGCAATCTAGGAATGGAACATTGGAATGCTATAAAATGAATTCTCTGATATTTGAGAGGTACTACTTCAAAGAAACTATGTTTTGGAGGAACAAATTTTGCTCTAAAAGGATATGTTGACTATGATATGGCGGGTGATATTGATAGCAGGAGGAGTACTACAGGGTATGTTTTTACTGTAGGAGGTACTATAGTCAGTTGAATTTCAAGATTGCAAAAGGTTGTTTCACTTTCAACCACTGAAGCTGAGTATGTTGCTGCTACGGAAGCTAGCAAGGAGATGATTTGGTTACAACATTTTCTAGAGGAATTGGGGCAATGCCAAGAAGATAGCCCTTTGTACACTAATAGCCAGAGTGTCATTCATCTTGCTAAGAATTCATCTTTGCATTCAAAAACTAAGCACATACAGCTCAAATACCACTTCATCCGGCCAGTTTTGGAGGATGGGCAGTTGAAGCTAGAGAAAATTCACACAAGTCAGAATCCTGTAGATATGTTCACAAAGGCAATTACACAGGAGAAACTAATTTCCTCATCAGTTTCCATTGGCCTTCACGACTGATAATGGTGGATATAAGAAACCAGCTAGGCCTGTAATCCAGTGGGAGTTGCAAGCGCAGCGGTGTCGTCCAAGATCAGTCTCCAAGTGGGAGATTGTTTGGTGTGAAGCTTGATTAGTCTCTAAATGGGAGATTGTTGGTATGTGGTGACTGAACATACAATTTTTAATTTTTTGTTAACCAACAAAAGAAAAATGACATTGCAAAACCCTAATTCTAGAAGCTTCCAAAAAGCTTGATATAAGCAGCTGGGATGTATGTTACGGTGATGTATTCACGAGATTGTAATCTATTTTGCACTAGATAATAAAATCATTGGATGGATGAGTTTCTATGGATGTAGCCCATATTGGGTGAACCACGTTAAATTTCTGTGTTGATCTCTTTTGTGTTGTTCATCATTCTTATATTTGGGTTATTTAATCTGTATATAATTGTTAGTGTTTATTGCTTTGATATTCCTGAACCCTAACAATAAATAGGTAAATATGGTACGATGGCCCTATTGGCACCTTCAAATTTTGGCTAAATTTGAAGTTCCCATGATAAAAAAATTGATTGCAATGCTGAGAAATACACTTGTGAAATTTATCCTAGTAGCCTACTTTGGAGGATCATAATTTGAAGCATGTTCACTTTTGTGCCAAAAAACTTGGTGAGCACATTCATTTGTTATATGTAAGTGTGTATGTTTGATTCCATCTTCCTATGATCAAGTTTGACTAGGTTTTGAAGCACCAAGTTGGAGGGTTCTAGAAGAGTTTATTGTCCCCACATTATTGGATTTGCCAGAATGGTCAACTTTGGAGGTCAATATTTATGAGATGGATGATTTTCATGACAAACCAATTGGTTCTTACAATTGTCCCCATGTTAAAGTACTTCTATGTCCATTTCTAAATCCCCAACATCTCGTTTGATATTTTTCATATATCAAAAGAAAATGTAGTTTGTTGATATTTGTTGTATGCATAGTGTCAAGTTTGTTAGAGAGCTAACTTTGAGAGTTGATACTTTGAAGCTAGGTGATTTTCAGGAGAAGTGAATTGGTTCCAATGATTCTCCCCATATTCATACACATCCCTATTCAATTTTAGATTTCCAGGACATGATTTGATATTTTTTCAAAGCCTGAATTAGAGAGGGTTTGAGAAGTTTTTGAGATTGCACTGTGTCAGATCAGCCCAGGAGCCTAACTCTGACTGTCAATATTTTGCATCTCAAAAATAATTAAACAAATCCACTTGGCAAGCATGTTTTTGTGACATATGGAAACATCTCAGTTCAACCCCAGGGTCACACGAGTAATTTTGGCATGTTTTTGAAGGTAATATTGAAGGCAACTTAGTCTATTTTTTACTGCAGAGCTGAATGATATTTTAGCTACTAGAGAAATGATGGTTACCTAGAGTTAAATGTCGCAAATTCAAAGTCCTTCCCACATTCCCGCAGTAGTCAAGGAACAAGCTCTAAAGTGAGTGTGGTACTGTGGTAACTCATATACCTTTCCCACATTCCTGCAACAACAAAATTATAAACTCTAAAATTAGTGTGGTGTTGTGGGAGAACATAAGACATAATTCAAAGTTTCCCTGCACTCCTACAAAGGCAAAGTCATGAAATATAAAACAAGTGCGGTATTGCAGGAAGTAAAATGAAAAAAGGTTTTATTTGCATGGATACCACATCCCCCAACAAGTCTCGTGTTGCGGGAATTTGCATAAACGGTGAAATATATTGCAATTAAAATATGGGGGATATTTTTACATTTGAAAAGAAAAGATTTATTTAAATTGTTCACGTCATTGAATGTAACAATTATTTTGAGGAAGTTAAGTGAAAAAATGTGTGGGAATGTGAATAATGTAAGTGAAGGACAAATAATATTTTATTTGCAACGAAATGTGATACACGGGAGAGAAAATTTTTTAAAATTAATCACAATGTGATTAATTTTGGGAGAAAATAAATTTTTGTTAATGGCAATGTTGCAATTGTAGATATTTTCACTAAAAAGTGAAACATTTTCACCGAGGGAGTTGAGGAGTGGGTAATTATTTTACCCGAGGCATATGGTGGAAGTGCATGTAAATAAATATAAATGTTGTTGGAAAAAGGGGGATAATAATAGTCATTAAGATTATTGTATTTTGCCAAAATTATTTTTTCACGGGGATAAAGGAAAATAATTGAATATTTTCATTTGCAAAGAGACATAAACAAGAGATAACCTATGTAATGAAAAATTATGTGAATGGGTGGGTAGTTTAATAGTCATTTTGGAATGTAAACAGTCTGAAGTTTGTTGCTTCCTTTGAATGCATATAAGAAGGAAACCAAGACTGGAGATAGTATAGAAAGAGGTTAGAGAAAAGGGGGCATAATAGATTGGTGTACCTATGAAGATTTGAGATGAGATTATGCAGAAATGATTTGCTCTAAAAATGGTTTCAACTGTTTATTAATATAAATGAAAATAAATTGTGAAAATGTCTCCAAATCATTTTCATTTAATCATATGAATCAATATGTGAAGTACTTATTGATTTGTCATTGCATCTTTAAATGCTTCTGTGTGATATTTTTGATGGGTTCTCTCAAGTAGTGATTAAATTATGTTGAATATGTTACTGTGATTTAGAGAAATCAATTTGGATTAAGAAGTATGGTTTCATGGTTGAAATTTCTTGCACGTTTATGCAAGGAATTAATAGGAATAGTGTTGAACAGTTAGAATTTAAGACCATTGGATGAGCAATAAATCATTAGGACTCTGATACCCAACAAATAAGGCACCGATCAAAAGTTATGCTCTAGATCAAATAAAATCATTGTACATATTTTGATTTTCTATTTGTAGGAGTAGGAGTAGTGGTTAACTAGTATAGTTTTGAATTTTCTATTTTAGACATCATGCCAGTTTGGAGTAGATTAAGTTGAAGAAGTTGTACAAATTTGTATAAGATTTTAATCTACTCAATCATCACCAATCAGTTTTGAGGAGTTCATATTTAGTGGTGATAAAAAGGTACACCCACCTAGGCATAGTAGATCTTGAAGTGCAGGGAATTCTAATCGTCTTGGTTGATTCTAATTGAATATCAAAGATATATACATAAGAATGATTCTAAAATTTCATGCCCATCACACATTTGCTTTGACAATGAAGATACTTTGTGTGTTAATAATGATGCATTGCACGATGAGTGTGAAAGAGTATATTTAGGATTACATTTTGATAAAATAGGGACATCTGGTTGTTATGAATTTCATTACAGCAGTGCTTCAAAAATGCATACTTCTTTTGAATCTTGGAGCATTGATGATATAAGCTTGTCAAATCTACAAATTGTTGAGGCAACTAGTGATGGAGTTTCAAGTTCACAATTGATACAATATGATTTGTTCTACTTTTTAGTTTAGATAGAGAGCCACATTTTGGTGAATAACAACAAATGTGATGAAAGAGGGTATCACATAGAGTCTATGACTAACTTGTTTGGTGGTTGGGTCAGTGCAAGAAGTTGGGTCCACTTTTTGGCCAAAAAGTGGAAGTGTTATCCTTGATTTTCAGAATTTGTCACATTTGACCTAAAAATTTGAGGCACTTAAAGATTGAATATTAAGTAAAGTTAGTAATATGAAATCTAGTACTCGGAGCCTAGTTTTCCAAATATGTAATTTATGTTAATACCCAGATGATACAAATTGATTTTTAACAAGCATTTCTAAAAACCACTTTTTAAAAGACCTTTTTTAACCATACCATGCACGTGTACGACCAACATAATTTGAACTAAATAAAAGTATTTTTTTAAATACTTTTGGGGAAAGATGTGTAGTATAGTGAAGTTTGATGAGGATATTTTCTTATAATTTTTTTCTAAATATTTTTTTTATTAATTTGTTATTGGCCCTATTTGCTATTTTTGAAAACCCCTCATGTATGACCAACATAGTTTGAGAAAAACTAATTATAAATTTATTTTTTTCATTGTGTAAAGAATGATGTGTAGATTGATGACATATAATTTAAAAAAATATATTAAAAATTGAAAGTTATTAAAAAAATACAAACACCTGTCATTTCAAGTTTTTAGACTAATTTAATCATAAATTAAAAATAAATAGAAAATTAAGTCCAAAAAAATATTACATATTTGAAAACTAGACACTATCATCTGTAATGGGTTTTAATTTTGTAAAAAAATTTTTAAAAAATGTCATCATCCATATAGGTAAAGTCATTTTTTCCTTTTGTTCTATACTTAGACAAATACTTGCAAGTCCAAGGCTCAAGGTTGGCTACCCATGCCTTTCCTGAGCCTAGAACCAAACCAAAAGCAAGAGAAAAGGTGGTCAACCATTTCAAATTTCTTAGAACGGGTACGCGTTATATAACGGGTATGCATTATATAACAGGTACCCATTATAAAACAGGTATCCATTATTTTTACAAATGGGTACCCATTTTATAACAGGTACCCGTTATGTTTACGAATAGGTACCCGAGTCAGTGCAAGAAGTTGGGTCTACTTTTTGGCCAAAAAGTGGAAGTGTTTTCCCTGATTTTTAGAATTTGTCACATTTGACCTAAACATTTGAGACACTTAAAGATTGAATTTTTAAAAATATTAGTAATATGAAATGTAGTACTTTGAGTCTAGTTTCTAAATATGTAATTTATTTTAATACCCAGATGATAGAAATTAATTTTCAATAGGCATTTCTAAAAACCATTGTTTAAAAGTTACTTTTTTTTACCATACCATGCACATGTATGACCAACATAATTTGACCCAAATGAAAGTATTTTTCTAAATCCCTTTGGGGAAAGATGTGTAGTACAGTGAAGTTTGATGAAGATATTTTTTATAATTTTTTTCCAAATATTTTTTTTTTAAATTTTTTATTGGCCCTAATTGTTGTTTTTGAAAACCCTCGTGTACGGTCAACATAATTTGAGAAAAAGTAATCATCAAATAAATTTTTTTTTTCATTGTGTAAAGAATGATGTGTAGATTGATGACATAATTTTTTTTTTTCAAAAAACTTTAAAAATTAAAAGTTATTAAAAAAATACAAACACCTGTCATTTCAAGTTTTTGGACTAGTTTGCTAATAACGTAAATAATACATAGAGAAACGAGTCCAATAAAAAAAATTACATATTTGAAAACTAGACACTGTCATATGTAATGGGTTTTAATTTCGTAAAAAAATTTAGAAAAAAAATGTTGTTAGCCATATAGGTAAACTCAATCTTTTCTCTTGTTTTTTATTTAGAAAAAAACTTGCAGGTCCAAGGCAAGGGGTTGGCTTACCATGCCTTTTCTAGGCCTAATCTTTTAGGAATGGGCACCCGTTCTAAAATAGGTACACATTATGAATAGGTACCCATTTTAAAATGGGTACCCGTTCCTTTTGTGTGGGAAAAGAAAGTGCGCATAGTTTTTTTTTCAAATTTAAATATCTATATAGAAACAGGTACCCGTTCCTAAATGGGTACTCATTCCTAAGAGGGTACCCGTTTAGGCTCGGGTATTAGAATCTGAAAAGATTATTAAACGAAAAAAGTAGTGCAAACAAATAGATATCTAAACTATGAATGCAAATGATACAAAATCAAAATAGCAACACAGAGTTAGTCTCCAAGAGAGTAATGCAAATGCTAGAAGCAAAATATCATTAAGAGGATGCAAAAGCAAAAGATGCAAAATACAAGTCAGGTAGCATGCTTATATAGACTAGGAAGAGGGAAGAGGTGGCAACACCAACCAATCAAGAGCAACCATCTATTGGACTAAAAATAGCAAAGTATCTTCCCAAGATAGATAATGGATGCTCACATGTAGGAAGGTGACACCTCATAATCCTCTCACCTAATAAGACATGCTTTATTAACCTAAGCGATATTAATAGAAGTGTAGGAAAAACCTAGGAATAGGAAAAAATAAATAACTCACTAGGAAATAAAAACCTACACTAACACCCCCCATAAGCAAAGCTTAGGTGGATGTAGAAATGGGACCTAACAAATCAAGCCTGATAAGGTACCCATTTACATAAAATTCCCCCCCAAAGAGAGAGAAAAGCCTCCCCCCCCCAAAAAAAAAATAGAGAGAGAAGAGACCCCCCCAAAAGTAGAGAGAGTTAAGACTCCGAGTGAGAGGAAGAAGCCCTCCTAGAAGATGAAGCATCCCGCACCCCCAGCAAAACTAGAAATGAAGGAACTTGCTCTCAGTGAAGGGTTTAGTGAAGATATCAGCAACCTACTCAAAAGTTGGATAGTATAGAAGGTTGATGACGTGGCCATGGATGAGCTCCCAGATGTAGTGCATGTGGACCTCTATGTGTTTGGTCTGCTGATGATGGACCAGATTTTGTGAGATCTGAATGGCACTCTGGTTGTCACAAAATATGACTGATGGCTATCTGATCTGGATACCAAACTCAGTGAGAAGATTTTGAAGCCAAATGGCCTTAGTGGTAGCATTCACAGCCCCCTGATACTCGGCCTCAGTAGAAGATAGAGAAATAGCAGACTGCTTCTTGCTAACCAACAAGTAGGACCTGAACCAAGTGAGAAGCTGTAACCTGAAGTAGACTTGCGATCCTGAGAATCACCTGCCCAATTTGAATCTATGTAGCCCACCAAGTCAAGCACAATCCCCACTGCATAGTGAATCCCAAAATTGTGAGTACCCTAAATGTAGTGAAGGATCCACTTGGCTGCTTTCCAGTGTAGCTCATGAGGCTCCTGCATGAATCGAGAGACCATGCCTACAACATATGAGTTAGATAAATGAGAATCCCAACAAGTGGAGAAGAATACTGAGCCTCAAGTTTGACTCCAGAAAGAAAGGGAGTCAGACTAGGCTTGCAGTCAGCCATATGAAACCTCGAGAGAAAATCTAGAGCATACTTGGACTATGTGATGGTGATCCCAGAAGAAGACTGAAAGATCTCAATCCTGAGAAAGCAATGCAATAAGCCCAAGTCAGTCATCAAAAACCGAAGGGTAGTTTTGACAGCCCCAATGGTAGATGAAGAACTCCCTGTGATCAGCAAGTCATCAACATACAGAACTAGAAATAGGAGTGAATCATCTTGCTGTAGAATGTAGACATTGGGATCAGAATGGCACTGAGTGAACCCAACTGATAGAAGGAAGGAGTCCATCTTGGCATACCAGGCCCGAGGAGCTTGTTTGAGGCCATAGAGAGACTTCTAAAGATGGCACACAAGTGAAGAATCCTGAATGAACCCCTGTGGCTACTCCATGTAAATCTCCTCCTAAAGGTCACTATGAAGAAAAGCACTCTTCACATCCATCTGGTGTACTTCCCAACGATTGGCTGCAGCAATGGTAAGAACAAGTCGGATGGAATTCATTTGGGCAACTAGTGCAAAAGTCTCAAAGTAGTCAATCCCAGGAACCTGGGAGAATCCTTTGGCGACCAAGCGAGCCTTATGCTTGTCAACCGACCCATCTGCTACAAATTTTGTCTGATAGATCCACTTACATATAACAAGTTTTGTTCTCTTAGGAAGAGGGACAAGATCCCAAGTGTGGTTCCTCATCAAGGAACTATACTCCTCCTACATAGCTGTATCCCACTCAAGAATACCAGAAGCCTCATGAAAAGACTATGGATCTAAGGCAGTAGCAATGAAGACATGTGGAGCATCCTAGAACTATGAATGAGTCTGCCTAGTGTCTAATGGATCCCTAACCCAGTCACCTGCAGACTGCAAGGTCTATCTAGCCCAAAGTGGACCGAAAGATCAAGAATTTGGAGGAGAATCATTAACCTCTGAATGATGACTAGGAGAGGAAGGAGGTGAGTCCTTTGAATCGCTCTTTGCATCAGAAGTGGAGGTAGAAGACTGCTCAGGGGAATCTGACTCATCAGAAGATCTTTCATGTATCCCAAGTGACTCCAATGTCAAAGTAGAAGGAGTTGGAGAAGAAATAGAAAGTGAGCTCGAAGAGCCCTCCTCAAACTAAACACTCTTCTCAATGAACAACTCATGTGTAGTAGGGTGGAGCAACTGATACCCCTTCACACCATCAACATAGCCTACAAATATGCAAGGTCTGCTCTATAGATCCAAGGCCTTGCATTTCTCTACAGGAATGTGGGCCCATGTAGGAGAACCAAAAACTTGAAGGTGCTTAACTGATGGTTTTTGACCATTCCAAGCTTCAAAAGGAGTGACTCCCTTCAAGGCTCGGTGAGGAACATTGTTCTCAATATAACAAGCACAGTTAATGGCCTTTGTCCAATACTGTGGTACAAGAGATCTGGAGTGAATCATGTAGTTCGCCATTTCCTTCAAGGACCTATTCTTCCATTTTGCAACACCATTCTATTGAGGATTGTATGGAACTGAATGCTACAAATCAATCCCCTCTAAAGTGCAAAACCTCTCAAACTGATGGTTGACATACTCACCACTATTATTAGTGTGCAAAACTTTGATGGTTTTCCTGGATTGCTTCTCTACAAAAGTTTTGAAGTCCTGAAAATGATCAAATACCTCTGACTTCTGTTTGAGAAAGTACACCCAAGTATATCGAGAAAAGTCATCAATGAATGTGAGGACATATCGGGCCCTACTGAAAGAAGGATTCTAAAATGGACTAGCCAAATCACTATGAACTAGCTCCAGTGTCTGTGAAGCTCTCCATGCCTTACCTTTGTCAAACTTTTCCTTAGGATGCTTACCAAGAATGCAACCTTGGTAAACACCACCTGAAAACTAAACTGAAGGCAACCCTGTGACCATGCTCTGCTGGTTGAGCTACTACAAGTAGCAGAAGTTAAGATGGCCAAACCGCTCATGCCATAATCTACTCACATCATTAGAATGAGTGATCAAAATAGTCGAAGGAGGATCAGGAACAAAGTGAGAAAACATATAGAGCCATGACTAATGATCTGCTCTCCAAACTGCAACTGTAGAACTATGGTGCAACTCACAAATCTCCACTAAATCAGGAGTTAACCCAACCCACTTGCCTGAACTTGTGTGAGTGATCTGGTATACCGATTGGAGATTAGTTGATAATGAGGGCACACAAAGAACATCATAGAATGTGCCATCCCCCACATCAATAGACCCTCTCCCACACACCTCAACAGAAGTGTCATCATGCTTCAAAATAGAAGGCATAGTACACGGCTCCAAAGATGCAAGTTCTTCTTTAGATGAAGCCATGTGGTGTGAACCACCCGAATCAAGAACCCAAGTGGATGGTGAAGAAGCAATTGCAACAAGGGCCTTGCCCTTTCATTTCCCGTTGCTATTTTCTTTTGCCTTTTTAGACCCCTCATTAGAACTCTGTTTGATAGACTTAGGAACATTCATATTATTCTTCTCAAGAATGTGTGTCAAGTGATCAATTTGTTTCTTCAGACATTTATGTTCATCATGATCGAGTCTTTTACAATAGGCACATTGGACCCTCTCTTTCTTAGGCTTGTCACCCTTGGAAGATTGGGTCTCATTAGTTGCTTTTAAAGCAACCAGTATCTGATCCTTCTTCTCCTTGCTATTCTTCTATTTCTTATCCTTACTATTGTTGTTACTACTTTGTCTTTTTTGTTCTTTTGTGCCTTGGTTGGTAGCCAAGGCATGTGACTTAGAGGACTTAAGAGTGCCCATCTGGATTAGCTTGTCCTGTTCCCAAGTGAGATTGATAGCAAAATCATCTAAAGATGGCATGGTGAATTTAGTACCAAGTGCACCCTTAGTAGCATATAAGGTAGAAACAAATATAGAATATTCTAAACTTAGCTTAGAGAGAATACTAAGAATCAGTTATTCATCTTTCTTTTCAATTCCACATTGTTTTAACTATAGCCTTAGTGATTTTAATTTAGTGAAGAAATCCTGGATTGTGTTGAAATTACCTGGACTTAAACTAATTAGTTTATTTTCCAACATATGACCTCATTAAATGTTGTGTGCAAATAAGTGTTTCTAGCTTTGTCCAGATTTCATTTGGTGTATTCAAAGACTCAATGTGAAAGAGCAAATCAGGAGAAATAGACAAACACAATTTTCCATATGCCTCATCACATTTGTTAAACCACTTAGGCTTATCTTCATCTTTAGCAGGTTCAGTTTCAAGTCCCATAGTTATCTTATTTAATCCAACTTTTCTTAAATGAATTGTCATGCATGATTTCCACTCAAAGTATTTGTATGGAGTTAGGATGGACAGATTTGTTTGATCCATGACGAAGAAATGCAGAGAAAAAAAGCTAAAAAGAAGAGAACACAACCAAGACAACCCCCTCTTTTCACTCAATCAAAGAACCCCCCCAGAAAATATGATTTGGCACTTTATATTAGTGCATTTACAACTGCCACTAGCAAGAAATACTAAGTGGTCTTGATTTCAATGCATTACAAAACCCTCACGAAGAGCATATGCTGAAAATATAACTTTGGCATAATACTTAGAAAAATAAACAGCACCACTGTGATCTATTCAAAAATTCTTGCAATTTCAAAAAAAGAATCGAATCGATACAAGGTCGTATGTGAAAGTTATGATCCTCCAAAGTTCCCAAAATGAGAACTGTGCAATGTCACGACTGAAAATCTGCAATTTTTGAAAAATCTCAACATCAAAATTAAAAAAAAGACTGCACTAGTCCATAGGGCACAAAAAAATAGCCAAAATTAAAAAATAATTTGTGGGAAAAGGAGTCCGTATGAGCAAGAATGGAGCATAATAAAATTGCCTTCAAAACTGCAACTGCCAACGGAGAGGGGTCTTGCTATAGTTTTCCGAGCACATTTCTACAAAATATATAGACTGCATGCAAAAACTAAAACATACCTAGATGGTTTTTTTGTGCTGCGAACAAAACTCAGAAGGTGTTTTCCTTGGTGATGTACAGAAGATGTTGATCTAGTATAAATAGAACACTTTTAGCTACAAAAAATGACCCCATCAACCAAAAAATAACATACAAAGGCTGAATCAATTACCTAAAACAAGCAAAGGTATGCTAGAACTTGCAATATTGATTGAAAACACCAAATATGCAAGCTAGTTGTCAGATTTGAGCTTGAAACCCTGGTTTCGCAACTGTGTATGACAATCTCCAATTTCAGTGAAACAAAAGCCAAATATGACTTTCTCAAGCCTCCTAGACATGTTGGAATAGCTAGAAATGCTGTTAGTATAATCAGAAATGCTACAATCACCCAGATTTCATAAAACACATGCGCAAACCCCAAAGATTAAAAAAGTTTCCATCAAACTTTTTTGATTCTCAAGATCTTCCGAAAATGCAAGAGAAGAGCATACTAGGTTTTTCAAAAAACTACAATAAACTTAATTATCCCCCCCCCCAAATCTCTCAAATAAGGAAACTAAAATCTACTCTTGCACATAGCAAGGCTCTGATACCATGTTAGAATCTAAAAAGATTATTAACCCAGAAAACTAGTGCAAATGAATAGATATCTAAACTATGAATGCAAATGATACGAAATCAAAATAGCAACATAGAGTTAGTCTCCAAGAGATTAATGAAAATGCTAGAACCAAAATAGCATTAAGAGGATGCAAAACTAAAAGATGCAAAATACAAGCCAGGTAGCATGCTTATATAGAATAGGAAGAGGGAGGAGGTGGCAACACCGACCAATCAAGAGAAACCATCTATCAGACTAAAGATAGCAAAGTATCTTCCCAAGATAGCTAATGGATGCTCACATGTAGGAAGGTGACACCTCATAATCCTCTCACCTAATAAGACATGCTTTATTAACCTAAGCAAGATTAATAGAAGTGTAGGAAAAACCTAGGAATATAGGGAAAAATAAATAACCCACTAGGAAATAAAAACCTACACTAACATCAGGCACCTGTTTCTGTCAGAATTTTTTTTTTGCCCGCGACTTCTCCTCTATGTGGACCCAACTTCTTGCACTTACCCACCCATTTTAAAACGGGTACCCATTTCTTTTATATACATTATTTCTGATTATTAGGGGAAAACATACTATCACTGTATCCCTGCAACTTGTATGTCTAATGTACGGGCTGACAATGACATTTTTTTGTGTTTTTTACTTACAGGTGTCTTGTGGAATCTCTTGGCATGCCATATTGTATTCAGATTTTGAAAGGAATCAATCATATGAACAATTTTGAAGTGGAATCAAGTGTAGGAGCTATTTTCAAGAGGAATAAAAAGGAGGGTTTTTGTTATTTACATCTACTTTTACATAAAAATCTATGTAACAAAGGATCTACATCTAGTTGTACTTCAAAATTTTAAAGAAGTACACCAATCTGAAGTTGGATTAAATATCAGTTGTTATTTTATCAAGAGGGTTTGGTAATCATGGGATCAAATCAATGTCAAAAAAGAAAACAAAGGAGGGTCATGACACCTCAAGAAATTGAAGCAAATAGAGAGAAGGAAGCAAAAAGGCAAAGAGATAGAAGAACAAGTGATGCAGAGTCATCCACACTATAACCTTCGCATATAGCATGAATGTCTGCAGACCAACCTCATCATCATCATCTTCGCCATCATCATCATATTCCCTAAAACTACCAACAGCATCATCATGTTCTGCGTTACACAGTCAGCATCATCATATTTCAGACGATCGCAACATCCGCCTGCCGACTACTGTTCATCTCCGCTTTCCTTCGACGCTCCGCTACCCGACGATACAAGCAACAGCATCATGATCTACTTTATCCGGTTGTCTTCGAAACCTCCTGATGATGCTAATACAACTTCCTGCCACGGACTTCTGCCGATACCTTAGCACTTTAACGACGGCAGGATAAACTCGCATAAGGGGGATATCTCAATATCCTGATGACGATGACGTCATATCCTGATGACGATGACGTCACCCAATATCCTGATGACCTCTTCAACACTTAGTCAAAAAAAAAACAAACTTTCTTTCCCGCATCTACTCGCGATATGCGGATGTTTGGCACTCCCGATATGATGATCCTGATGCCGATACACTCCTCGGCTCCTCCTGCTGATGATCACCCCGACGAACTCACACTTCATGCAATCGACAACATCATGCCGATCTTCTCTACTTATCCGGATGACGATGTCCGAACTGTCTGCAGGATATTCACCAAGATATCCTGATGATGCCGTCTTCACGAACTTCTTCACTTAGCGAAATTTCCCTTCGCCGATCCACCAGGGATGACCCGATCCAACCTCAGGGTGATCTTCCAACTCCAGTTTATCAACTTGACCTAGCACATGAGGATGCTAGGCTTCTCAGCATCTGTCGACCGCGATCCTGCACACCTGCATGTAAACAGAAAACAAACTACCTACTAACCTACTGTACATTGCCATTCCACCGATCAGATGAGTCAACCGGTGGAATGGATCAGTATATCCATGAAAACCTCTCAAACCAGCAATCGATTACAGGAAGGAGACCAAACAGAAAACGAAACAGGATCTTTATTGACTCAAAGATGCAATACAATATGATGTTCCTCACACAGAATACTCAACTCCTCTGCTTGATGCAACACTACACTGCCGATCGATGATCTCCAATCAACCGATCTCATGCTTATAAAGATTTGCCTACGAGTACTACTGACCCGACTCCCAGCGGCTGGGAACTCTCCAAGCGGCTGGGAGATCCCACCGAACATACATCATGACAGCTGTTATAACTAACTAGCTAAAAATAGCAAAAGCCTGGTCAGCATGATCTTATCATGATCAGCATGACCTTATTACATGCAATTGGTCTAACAGACCTTCTTGGAAACACAAACATGACCTAAACTACTAACTGCCTTATCAAGACCAGCTGTCAGGTAGGTGCTCCTGCACCATACTCCCCAAAAGAAAAGAACTCATGTCCCATGAGTTGAGTATGTGGAAGTCCTCCACCTTTACACTTTGCCTTGTCAATAGTCTGACCTGCTCCAGCTTTATCCTCTGCTGGCTCTTGGCTGCTCCAAGACTTCTGAACTGTAACTTGCTTTCTGGCAAGTAAATCTGCATGCCTGTTGATGTAGGCCTTTCTCTCACATACCCTATGTTTGTCAGATTGTCTGACCAGAACCTCTGGCTGAACTGCCTCTGTGGTGTTCAACTGTACCTTTCTTTCAATCTTCATAGGACAAGCAATAGTCCCAACTATGACAACATCCTTGTCATGCCTCTCAACTGGTTGCTGTATACAAACCTGTTTCTGCACCTGCTGCTGACCTCTGTCAGTCACAACTGAAACTGTCTTCAGCTTGTTATCTGTAACAACTCCTTTCCCTGCAGTATCCTGAACTGCCTTCATGCCTGCTCCCCTAGGCATCTGCACATACTCCTTCTTTCCCATTAAAATGATTTGAGCTGCCTTCTGTACTGCAGCTTTTGCCTGCAATGGCATCAACTTAATAGTCTTCCCATCCTTCTGGATGGTGTAGGTATTAGCATACCCATCATACAGTACCCTTCTGTCAAATTGCCATGGTCTACCCAGCAGTAGGTGACAACATTCCATAGGCAATATGTCACACAAAATTCTATCCTGATATGGTCCAATCTGGAAATCCACATATGCCTGCTCAGAGACAAAAAGTGATTGCCTATCACTCACCCAAGATGCCTTGTAAGGGTGTGGATGTGGAATCCTTTCCAGCTTCAGTTTATCAACCATCTCCTGAGATACCATGTTGTCTGTTGAACCAGTATCAATGACAACCTTACATACCTTACCTTTGCTCTTACATGTGGTTTTGAAAAGAGCTCTTCTTTGCATCATATCCTTTGATGCCTGCCAACTAATTCTCCTTAACATCAATGATTCTCCACTCTCTGGATAGCCAAAATTCTCAGGACCTCTGTGTGAACTCTGTGCACTTTCTTCTTCTTTCTCTTCTTGTACCAGTTGTACCCTCTTGTCACTTGTTCTATCATTTCTGGATGATGAACCTTTGTTTTCTGGACATTTGAAAGATGGATGACCAAACTCTCCACAGGTGTAACACTTTCCTGAAAATGTAGTAGAACCTCTACCACCTCCAAATCTTCCTCTATTACCTTTCCATCCACCTCTGAAATCAGACTGTCCTTGTCCTTTACCAGTGTCTTCTTGACCCTCATTGGTTTGCTTTTGTGCAGGGGCTGTTCCTCTTCCCCTATTGTTTCCTCTTCCTCTCATGGACTTATCATGTCCTCTATTCAGCTTTTCTTCAATCCTGATTGCCATTTGATAACAATCCTCCACATTCTTAGGGTTAGCTAACACTAACTCATCCTGTATGTTAAACCTCAAACCAGCCAAGTACCTAGCCACCTTTTCTACCTCATTCTCATGATGACCAGATCTCATACTTAACAGATAAAATTCCTCAGTATATGCTTTCACATCCCTGTCTTTCTGCTTTAAAAATTGCAGCTTCTTAAACATCTGGATTTCATAATCCCTTGGCAAGAATTTACCCTTTATCCTTGCTACCATCTTATCCCATGAAGTGATCTTAGACTTCCCTTGCTTCCTTCTCTCAGATTGTACATAATCCCACCATACCAAAGCATGACCTCCTAACTTGGTCTTTGCAATCTTGACTTTTTGATCCTCAGCAACATCTTCACATTCAAAGTGATTATCCAGTGCAGCAATCCAGTCCAACAACTCATCTTCATTCAAGCTTCCAGTATACTTGGAAACATCAACCTTTACCTTAGGTTTTTCACTCTGCACTGCCTTTAACAGTTTTGCCAATCTCTGGTCTTCAGCATCCAGATCTTCAGCTACCTCTTCATACTCTTCAACAGTATCTGCCTCTTCTTCAGACTCACTGTCTTCTACTTCCCTCTTTTTGTTCTTTTCCAGGGCTGTCAGCCTGGCTTGAAGTGCTTCAGCAAGCTCCTTCATCTTCCTCATCTCTCTAGCATGTTTCTCCTTCAGTTCCTGCAACTCCCTTGCAGTACCACTACCTTTAGGAGGCATTTTGTCAACCTCACAATCAACACACAACTCAACTCTATCTCTACCTCTGCCCTTTCGGTGACAGAATGAACACACAACAGCCCAGACCTTTTGCTGAGCTCTGATACCACTATGATGCAGAGTCATCCACACTATAACCTTCGCATATAGCATGAATGTCTGCAGACCAACCTCATCATCATCATCTTCGCCATCATCATCATATTCCCTAAAACTACCAACAGCATCATCATGTTCTGCGTTACACAGTCAGCATCATCATATTTCGGACGATCGCAACATCCACCTGCCGACTACTGTTCATCTCCGCTTTCCTTCGACGCTCCGCTACCCGACGATACAAGCAACAGCATCATGATCTACTTTATCCGGTTGTCTTCGAAACCTCCTGATGATGCTAATACAACTTCCTGCCACGGACTTCTGCCGATACCTTAGCACTTTAACGACGGCTGGATAAACTCGCATAAGGGGGATATCTCAATATCCTGATGACGATGACGTCATATCCTGATGACGATGACGTCACCCAATATCCTGATGACCTCTTCAACACTTAGTCAAAAAAAAAACAAACTTTCTTTCCCGCATCTACTCGCGATATGCGGATGTTTGGCACTCCCGATATGATGATCCTGATGCCGATACACTCCTCGGCTCCTCCTGCTGATGATCACCCCGACGAACTCACACTTCATGCAATCGACAACATCATGCCGATCTTCTCTACTTATCCGGATGACGATGTCCGAACTGTTTGCAGGATATTCACCAAGATATCCTGATGATGCCGTCTTCACAAACTTCTTCACTTAGCGAAATTTCCCTTCGCCGATCCACCAGGGATGACCCGATCCAACCTCAGGGTGATCTTCCAACTCCAGTTTATCAACTTGACCTAGCACATGAGGATGCGAGGCTTCTCAGCATCTGTCGACCGCGATCCTGCACACCTGCATGTAAACAGAAAACAAACTACCTACTAACCTACTGTACATTGCCATTCCACCGATCAGATGAGTCAACCGGTGGAATGGATCAGTATATCCATGAAAACCTCTCAAACCAGCAATCGATTACAGGAAGGAGACCAAACAGAAAACGAAACAGGATCTTTATTGACTCAAAGATGCAATACAATATGATGTTCCTCACACAGAATACTCAACTCCTCTGCTTGATGCAACACTACACTGCCGATCGATGATCTCCAATCAACCGATCTCATGCTTATAAAGATTTGCCTACGAGTACTACTGACCCGACTCCAAGCGGCTGGGAACTCTCCAAGCGGCTGGGAGATCCCACCGAACATACATCATGACATCTGTTATAACTAACTAGCTAAAAATAGCAAAAGCCTGGTCAGCATGATCTTATCATGATCAGCATGACCTTATTACATGCAATTGGTCTAACAGACCTTCTTGGAAACACAAACATGACCTAAACTACTAACTGCCTTATCAAGACCAGCTGTCAGGTAGGTGCTCCTGCACCAACAAGGATTCAAGAGATGAAGAATATTGAAGCATCTAGTTCCATGACTATTGAAGAGAAAGACATTCAAGAGACTATAAAGGATGGGATGAATGTAGATGATGCAAATGTGGAAATGGTGAATTTAGAAGAAAATGTAACTATAAAAACAAATGCATGTATGTCTTCAAACCCAACTTTCAATGATATGGAAAATATGACTATAGAAGCAAATCTAGGTATGTCTTGAAGGAAAAATTTTAATGATATAGAAAATGCGACTATACAAACAAATCTGGGTATGTCTTGAAAGCCAACTTTCAATGATATAGAAAATGTGACTATAGAAACAAATCCAGGTATGTCTTCAAACCCATCTATCGATGATATTGATTGAATTAATTTATTAAATGAAGTTGGATATACCAATGATGAGCTCAATTATACTACTGAAAATATAGAAAGAGGAAATGAGAATGAAATCCCTTATATGAGTGAAAATGAAAATGTTTTCTTAAGATTGAAAGAAATGTCTTGGATAATCTTCCTGGTAAAATTTCTTGGAGACAAATGAGAACCCATGCAAATAGATTGTATAAAATATTTTTTTATAGAAAAAGTTTTGGATTTCAATGTCAACTCATGATGCAATTGATGAAAATGTGGAAATTGCAAAAAATGATGAAAAAGTTAGGCATTTTTGTAAAACCTAAAAAGAAAGATGAATCAATGAAACAAGTTTTATCTAGTATTGCTAATGCTATTGATTCTATTGGTAAAGAGAGTCGATATAAAGATAGCAATGCAGCATGAAGAGCTATAACAAATACTTTAGTCAATAAATTATTTTCGAATAAAACAATGATAAGTAAGACTAGTGAATTTCTAAATATATAGTCTAAAACTTTGAGAAGAGTAGCAAAGAGAAGAGAAACTATTGAAAATAATCCAATTAACCAATGTTAGAGTTTTAGTGGTAGACTCCTAAGGTATGATATTAAATTAAATAATGAAATCAAATCTTTAATTGAAAAATATTGGCATGATAATACAGGGCTATCATCTAATGTTAGAGATGTTTTAAAATTAAGAGTGAGGTCCAAAATTCAAGATCCTCATCCAAAACAACTATTAGACATGACTCAAACTAAATTATATAAAAAAAATTTAGATGATTCAGTGTTAGTACCATTTAATATTACCATAAGTCAAATATCTTTCGAGAAATGTAAACATTGGTATGTGAAAATTAATAAACAAAAAATCTCTTGTTGTTGTAAAACTCATGTGCAATTTCATTATTATTATAATATTTTTTGATATATATGTTCTCCTTTGCATAATAATGAAATTATGTAGGAATGTGGTACTAATATGCCATCTCAAACAATTAAGGAGTTTGTAGTAGGTTTGTTTTGCGAAACATCTAATGGATACTTATTTTATTCAAAAGCATGTATTTATGGACAATGCAATGGATGTGGAAACTTTTCATTGTTAGGAGAATGTATGCATGAAAATATTTCACATGAATTTGGATAGTTCAATTATTGGATGCGAAAAGATTCAAGAATGTTGAATATTCTTTAAATGATGGAAAAATTGGAAAGTGTTGCGAGTTAGTCACAGAAAAAATTTGTGTGCATACTTTCATCAAAGATTTTAAAGATATTTATTGTTTCTAAATATGTGAAACACTCCCAATATGCTCAGTGGCTTGATGGAAAATTTCACACATGTAAAAACACATCTGCAATTGGAACTATCCTATCAATGGTTGACTTTACAGAAAACTATACTCTTTCTCCACAAGAGGAAATTCAATCCTAGTATTATAATTCAGTGCAAGTGGCCATCTTTGTTCATATTGTATACAGACATGCATATGATAGTACAAAAGATAATAGAAAATTTTTGAGGGAGTATCATTTCTATTTCAGTGATAACCGGTCACACTCTTTAAGAGTTTGTGCAATATTGTTTCACAAAATTTTATGAAAGTTTAAAAGAAAGAGAAATCCAGATGACACAACATTTCATATGGTCACACAACTGTATAGGGCAATTCAAAAATGCAAGAATGTTTTATTGGCTATGTAGGGTTTAGAAAGAAAACAATATCCAACATATATGTGGAGTTTTTTTGAAGTTGGACATGGTAAAGGAGAACATGATAGATCTGAAGCATGTGTGAAAAGAGCTCTTGCTAGATAGCAACTAGAATTTGAGGATGCAACAAAATTTAGAGATGCATGTGCAATTGTAGATTGGTGTAATGAAAAATTATCTACGGGATCAAGTGAGAACTCTACAATTCAACTATTCTTTTGGTTAGTTGAAGAAGGGAATATTTCTACTCAACTTGATTGTGAGACAATTACTGGATCAACAAAATGGCATTCATTTAAGAGTTCAAATGCAAGCACATGTACTATATGGACTAGGGAGCTTGCATGTTTTTGTCAATTTTGTATTACAGGTGATTGGGGAGCATGTAAAAATACAAAATGGCTTGAAGAATGGAAACAAATATCTTTAACACTTATAGAAACACATGATCAACTTGAAACAATAATTGAAGATGATAATCAAGTGTTTGCATCAGATGACTATGATCGTGTTTCATACCTTGTACATGAAGGTACTTTAATTTTTAATATTTTTTTATTACATTTTTTTGTAATATATATAATTAATTATATATGTATGCATGTACATATTTATGTGATTTAGATACATGTCCCACTTTATTGATTTAAATATTTTTTTTTGCAAGACATGTGTATGTTATTGTTGCACCTAAGGATAATGAAGAGGAACCAAGTATTGGTTGGCTCGATGTGTTAAGACAAAACAAAAGTTATTACATCCTAGAGTAGATGATGATAACTATGAGTATCCAACAGGTTATGTGGTTGTTGTTGGCACCTGACTACGAAAATATCTAATAAAAAAGAATGGTTTTCCTACATTTGAAGATTATGAAAGACATAATAAAATCATACACTACTCACATTTAGTTGTGGAAACAAATATAAAACTAGTCAGATATCAAGGGAGACCTGCTAATAAACAGTTATGGACACTTTCTATGGAAGAACGTGAGTCAATTATAAATACATTACAAAAAAGAGAGGATGTAGATGGTACAATAAGATAAATTTTTAGGTATGTATATACTTGTATATATTTAATCAATAGTTAATATAGTTGTATTAAGTCATCGTCTTACCTACCCTTAAACAATTTTTTATAAATATAGAACTAATTTTCTCACATGACACATAGTTTGAGTGGATAGATTATTTACTTGTGTATTTCCCCTTACACCACCTCTCTTACATCCCCTTAAGCCTTCCTCTTACATCACTTAAGTCATCCTCTTAGATCCACTTAAGTCATCCTCTTACATCCCCTTAAGCCATCCCTTTATTTTATAATTTGTATTGACTCATGTATCTCCCCTTAAGCCATCCTCTTACATCTACTAAAGCCATCATCTTATGTATCCCCTTAAGACATCCTCTTAGCTCCCCTTAAGACATCCTTTTACATCCCCTTAAGCCATCCTTTGTGTTATCTAGTTACATATTGCATCAATGTTTTGTGTTTTTGGTATATATATTCTTTCATTCTCATTTCATCTTCTATATTATTCTATTTTTATCTTAAAATTTGCATGGACTCATGTATATATATAGTTAATTTACTTGTACATTTGAACATTATTTTTGTAGGTGTACCCTACAAGTAGATATTTGCATGATTGTCAATAGAAGTTTTCAACATACAAATATGTGAGGTCAATTTTGTAATCTTCAACTAAACGTGAATGCATTAGGTAATTGTATATATACTCATATATTTCATATTCAACATGTTATCTAGTTACATATTGCATCAATGTTTTGTGTTTTTGGTATGTATTCTTTCATTCTCATTTCACCTTCTATATTATTCCCCTTATCTTAAAATTTGTATCGACTCATGTAAATATATAGTTAATTTACTTGTATATTTGAACATTATTTTTGTAGGTGTACCCTACAAGTAGATATTTGAATGATTGTGAATAGGAGTTTTCACCATAGAAATTTGTGAGCTCAATTGTATAGTCTTCAACTAAAAGTGAATGCAAATTAGGTAATTGTATACATATACTCATATATTTCTCATCCATCCTCTAAAGCCATCTGCTTGTACATCCCCTTAATTCATCCTCTTAGCTTCCCTTAAGCCATCCTCTTACATCCCCTTAAGCCATCCTTTTATCTTATAATTTGTTAATTGACTCATGTACATCTCCCCTTAACCCATCCTATTACGTCCCCTAAAGCCATCCTCTTATGTATCCCCTTAAGACACTCTCATAGCTCCCCTTTGTGTTATCTAGTTACATATTGCATCAATATTTTGTGTTTTTGGTATATTCTTTCATTCTTATTTACTTATACATTCATTATTTTTTGCAGCAAGTAGATTTTTCCATAATTGTGAATAGAAGTTTTCACCAAAGAAATTTGTGAGGTCAATTTTGTAGTCTTCAACTAAAAGTTAAAGCATTAGGTAATTTAATATATATATTCATGTCTTTCATATTCAACATGTTATATCTAGTTACATATTGCATCTTGATGTTTTGTGCTTTTGGTATATATTCTTTAGTGACATTATGGATCAAGAAAGATATTTTATTCTTGTAATTCAAGATTTGGGAACCTTTTTATTTGAGTTTAGTGCTCTATTTTGGTGGATTTTATAACTGCAAGGGGTTCCTCCATGCTACTCTAGTTATCCTCAATTTTTATGGCATGTTCTCTCTTTAATTTCATTTCTTTGTTAAATTTAATTTTGTAAGCATTTATAGTCATTTATTAAATTGCCATATTCTAACTCTCTAAAATCTATAATTGGTGAACTAGTTTGGAATATAATTTAGAGTAGTTTATGGTACAAAAGTCTATATCCTAGACAAGTTACACCTTCAATGGTTTATGGTACTTTGCATAGATGTTCTAAATAATTTTTTAGCACTCAATTTAATCTATTTGGTGCATACATTAACACTTAGCCTTGAACCCAGTAGCCAACTACCACCACATATCACCTCAGCCTACTAATCACTTTTTCTAGCATTTTACCCACCTTCAATTATATAAAGAAATTAAAACTTCTCTTTTTCTACAAATTATTATAACGCATACTCATTGTTCTTCCCATACCATTCATAAGAACTCCATTAACACATCTTAAGCTTTCTCTCCCATCACACAAATAAAAGAGATTAAAAATATCTTTTAACACACTCATAAGCACATCTATGACAACAAATCATTTCAAGTACCATGCAAATAAAGAAACATCCAAAATAAATACAACCTGAAACAAAGAATATTACCTCAACACTTTAAGATCTAAATCTAAAAGAATATTTTCAACTCTTTATTCTCTCTCCAGACACAACATTCCCCTTATACAAGATCTAAAAAGCATTCCACATCTTATAATATTATTTCTAAAACAATAAATCTAACTAAAAAACAATACTATCTTTAACTTTTCATCTTCTATTCTAGCTCTCTAACTCCAAACATGCAAGTGAATAATGAATCCAAAAGAAGCGAACCCCTATACTTATACTATTCCCAATTTTTTGTTAGATCCTAAGTTCTCCTTTGAATGTTGGTCATCCTTGTGCTAGGTTGGAAGAAGTTATGAAAAAGAGGTATGGTAGTTTTGTGGCTAATTACTGGACAAATACTAATGGCAATAGGTAATGGAAAAAGTTTAATGAAGAAATAGATATACTAATAATATTATGTTATTAAACCTAACCAAAAAAATAAGTGCATATAGATTCAATTTATTCTCCAAAATGGACACCTTAATCTAAACTATTGAGCTAGGTGGGGACTACTCTATTAAGTTAGGATTCAAACTCTTATCTACTCCTTAGCCCACTAATTTCAATAAGAAATCTATGTGTGTAATGCTCACCTATGTCGACCCTTGTCCTTGTGTAAGAGATGATTATTTGTGATAGATCATGTCATTTCCATCCTTATGAGATATGTTAATTATTGTTTCTAAAACTTCATGGTTGGGATACAACCTAGTGTGTCTCAAGTTTTAGGGTTTATAGTTTAGTTTTAGGGTTTATCAAGTTCATATTTTTAGGGTTTATAGTTTAGTTTTAGGATATATCAAGTTCATAGTTTTAGGGTTTATAGTTTGAAGTTTAGTTTTAGGGTTTATAGTTTGAAGTTTAGTTTTATGGCTCATAGTTTGAAGTTTAGTTTTAAGGTTTATCAAATTCATAGTTTTAGGGTTTATAGTTATGCTTAGCATTTTAGGGTTTATAGTAACATAGTTTTAGGGTTTATCAAAACATACATAGCATAATTTTACTTAAACCCTAATTTTTTAATTTAAACCTACAATCATAAAAAAATACATTAAAAACTACCAAGAAACCAACTTGGAGGTCTTTAAAAATGATGAGGTGGCGGGAGGAGGTGACAGGGCAAAAAAACACTAGAACTATGTTGGCAGGGCATTTAAAAATGCATACCCATTCTGCTATGTCGCTGTCCCTATCAGCCTATGGAGGAAAATGAGCCTGTAGGGGCTTTTTTAAAAATTTATATATATTTTCAAAATGGGTACCCGTTCTATAACGCATACCCATTCTATAACACGTACCCATTCTATAACGCGTACCCATTTACTAATGGGTACCCGTTTAGGTTCAGGTGCCCGTTCCTGTCAGGAATTTTTTCATCCGCGCAACTTCCCCTACATGTGGACCCAACTTATTTCTTTTACTCGGTTATGACTTCTTCTTGTCACATGATAAAATTTTTCAGATTATCCTTATTTTCATATGCAAAATAAGGGAGAATGTACTAGCATGAAAGATATCAATATCCTATGTCAAGTAGTTTTTAATAATATTTTTAGATTGCCTTCAATACAGCAAGATCAAAACCAAGTATATGATAGAGGAAAATAGAGGCTTTTCTTTTTGGTGTCTTTGGGCCATCAGTTGTGGTGTGATTTTTCAAATCATACTAGTTCAGGACAGAGGATAGGTTGGACTCTATTACCCAATGGATAAAACACCCGGTCTACTCCCCAGAGATCTAAATTCTGACTATGTTTGCAAGGGGCATACATCCCCAAATAGAGCCACTGTTGGAACCTTCAAATTTTGGCTAAATTTGAAGTACCCAAGATGAAAAAATTGATTGCAACACTTAGAAATACACTTGTGAAATCTATCCTAGTAGCCTGCTTTGGATCCTATCATAATTTGAAGCCTGTTCACTTTTGTGCCAAAAAAATTGGTGAGCACATTCATTTGTTATATGTAAGTGTGCATGTTTGATTTTAGCTTCCTATGATCAGATTTTACTAGGTTTTGAAGCACGAAGTTAGAGGGTTCTAAAAGAGTTTGTTATCCCCACATTATTGGATTTGCCAGAATGGTCAACTTTGGAGGTCAATATTTACGAGCTAGATGATTGTCATGACAAACCAATTGGTGCTTGCAATTATCCCCATGTTAAAGCACTTCTATGTATGTTTGCAAAGCCCTAACATCTCGTTTGATTTTTTTCATATATCAAAAGAAAATGTAGTTTGTTGATTTGTTGTATGCACAGTGTCAAGTTTGTCAGAGAGCTAACTTTGAGAGTTGATACTTTGAAGCTGGGTGATTGTCAGGAGAAGCGAATTCATTTCAGTGATTCTCCCCATATTCATACGCACCCCTATTCAATTTCAGAGTTCCATGACATGATTTGATATTTTTTCTAAGGCCAAATTAGAGAGGTTTTGAGCAGTTTTTCAGACTGCATTATGCCAAATCAGCCCAGAAGCCTAAATTTGACTATCAATATTTTGAATCTTGGGAAGAATTAAACAAATCCACTTGGCAGGCATGTTTTTGTGACATATGGCAACATCTCAGTTCAACCCTAGGGTCACACGAGTAATTTTGACATGTTTTTTAAGGCAATTTTGAAGGCAACTTAGCCTATTTTTGACTATAGAGCAGAATGATATTTCAGCTACTAGAGAATTGATGGTTACCCAGAGTTTTGCTGCAAATTTCAAGTCCTCCCCACATTCCCATAGTAGTCAGGGCACAAACTCTAAAGTGAGTGCGGTACTGCAATAACTCATATACCTTCCCCGCATTTCTGCAACAGCAAAATTATAAACTCTAAAATCAGTGCGGTGTTGTGGGAGCACATAAGACATAACTCAAACTTTCCCCGCACTCCCGCAAAGGAAAAGTCATGAAATATAAAATAAGTGTAGTATTGTGGGAAGTAAAATGAAAAAAGGTTTTATTTGCATGGATATTGCATCCCCACAAAGATTAAATAAAAGAAACAAAAACAAGTGTGGTGTTGCGGGAATTTGCATAAACGATGAAATATATTGCAATTAAAATATGGGGAATATTTTTACATTTGAAAGGGAAAGATTTATTTAAATTGTTCATGGCATTGAATGTAACAATTATTTTGAGGAAATTAATGTGATTAATTTTGGGAGAAAATAAACTTTTGTTGATAGTAATGTTGCAATTGTAAATATTTTCACTAAAAAGTGGAACATTTTCACCTAGGGAGTTAAGGAGTGGGTAATTATTTTACCTAAGGGATATGGTCGAAGTGCATGTAAATAAATATAAATGTTGCCAACAAAAGGGGGATAACAATATTTTGTCAAAATTATTTTTTCCTGGGGATAAAGGAAAATAATTGAATATTTTCATTTTCAAAGAGACATAAACAAGAGATAACCTATGTAATGAAAAATTATGTGAATGGGTGGGTAGTTGAATAGTCATTTTGGAATGTAAATGGTCTAAAGCTTGTTGCTTCCTTCGAATTCATATTAGAAGGAAACCAATAGTGGAGATAGGTTAGAAAGAGGGTAGAGAAAAGGAGGTAGAACATATTGGTGTACCTATAAAGATTTGAGATGAGATTATGTAGAAATTATTTGCTCTTAAAATGGTTTCAACTGTTTATCAATATAAGTGAAAAGAAATTGTGAAACTGTCTCTAAATTGTTTTCTTTTAATCATATAAATCAATTTGTCAAGTACTTATTGATTTGTCATTATATCTTCAAATGCTTATGTGTGATATTTTTTATGGCATCTCTCAAGTAGAGATTAAATTCTATTGAATATGTTACTATGATTCAAAGAAATTAGTTTGGATTAAAAGTATGATTTCGTGGTTGAAATTGCTTACATGTTTATGCAAGGCATAAATAGGAATAGTGTTGAACAATTAGAATTTAAGACCATTAGATGAGCAATAACTCATTACAACTCTAATACCCAAAAAATAAGGCACAGATTATAGGTTATGCTCTAGATCAAATAAAATCATTGTACATATTTTGATTTTTTGTTTGTAGGAGTAGGAGTAGTGGTTAGTATAGTTTTGAATTTTCTATTTCCAACATCATGCCATTTTGGAGTAGATTAAGTTGAAGAAGTTGTACAAATTTGTATAAGATTTTAATTTGCTCAATCATCACCAATCAGTTTTGAGGAGTTCATATTCAATTGTGATAAAAAGGTACACCCGCCTAGGAATAGTAGAGCCTAAAGGACAGGGAATTCCAATCATCTTTGTTGACTCTGTCAATTAGCTAAATCAGTTGTTGAACTTGATCATAAAGCCTAGCATACTTCTATGGTTTTGCAATTTGTAGATTTGGAAACCAACAGGCCCAAATTGAAATTTCTTCCTTTAGCTCTTCTTTTGATTCAATTTCTATCAATGGGATGTTTTCTTGTTGAGGTGATACCTGTCAAGCTAAAGCTTGTCATTTTCACGTTTTTCTTACATTCTAGTTCCTTCTTGTCTTGTTGGTGATATTTGCGAAAGGAGTTTCTTTTTTCATGAATGTTTGCGAAGGTGAAATTGGCATAAAAATTATCCTTTGTGATGAAATGCTTTTCTCTTTAAGGTTGTCTCCTAATCCTTGTAAGGATGACATAGGGCGAACCTCGACAAAAATTCCTTTACCTCTTGGGCAAGGGGGTTCCTTCATCTCAGTTTGTTTTTCACTCTCTATTTGTCTAGTAGGAGGAATTGTAGCCTCAAAGGACTGAGAGGGTCCAGGAGCATTCTTGCAATGTGATAGTTGAGCTATTAACATTGCCTAATATTTTTGATATTCCAGGAAAAATTGATCTTCTCTTGGTTGATTTGGTTCAATATTTTGCGGCCAAAAGTAATCCAAGTTGAATTTTCTATGACTAACTAAAGGTTTCCATCCACTATGATGAATAACATCCACTCATCCTTGATGAGGGAATTTTAAGCATTTATGAATGGTAGAAGGGACCACTTTCATGGACTTAAGCTACAGATTACCTAACTTCACATGAAATAGGTTTGAGATAGGAATGATGACAAATGATTGTTCTAAATCTTTTTCCACCACCTTGATCAAAAGTGTTATTTTTCCAATAGTCAGGAGGAAATAATAATTGTGTGCTTTCATCATTATATGTGTAGAATCATAGGTATCTTGTGCTAGCTCATGCATGTATAAGAATTCTTCAGTTATCACATTTGTCATACAATTAGGATTGATAAGGACTCCTATTGTAGGATTTTCACTTATTCTTGATGTAATTTAAAGAGGGCAATCAATATCTCTAATTGTGACCTCATGCAGTGTGAATGATATGATAGGTTCAAGAGCCTTCCTTTTCTTATTAGAACGAGGAGGAACCACACCGCCTTTGTTTTGATTAGATGCCATGTATGTGAGACCATTGCACACCAAGGTACTAGTTTGAGGGATTTAGGTTTTTGAGAATAAAAAACACACTAATTTCACTACAAACAAAGTGAGTTTGATGCAAAGAGTGCTGCATAAAAAGGCAATGTAAATGATTTTAATACTTTGTGCAAAGTAGTTTGAAAATTTTTTTAAAATTCTCAATGTTTGAATACACAATGTGTAATTGGAAAAATTGTGATTTTGGTAATGAAAATGGGAAATGATGAAACACTTTGATGCAAAATCAGATTTTTAGGAATGTTTATGATAGCAGGAAAATCTGAAATAAGATTTTGACTAGAAACCTTAGCTTTTGAAATTAACTAGGTTTCAGGAAAGATTTATTATCGCATTTTACTACTTTATGTTATTCCTAATTATAGCATCTATTGCAAAACATGAAACATTACAGTTAATTGTATGTGTAAATTGTAAAATGTATAGACTAACATATATAAATGTTAATTTAATTGAATATAAAGTTGAATAATATCACTAATTATTTAGAATAAATAGTAAAGAAAATTTAAATTTAAATTCTATTCCATAGTGGAAATTAAAATAAATTTTTTATAGATTGATAAATGAGGAAGTGATCAAAATAAGAATAAATAATTTAATAATAATAAAGGTAATTTTAAATTAAGTTATATGGTAAAGTTAAATTAAAATAAACTAATTATATAGTTTGAACATAAGTAAATTCTTTTTTTTAATAAATAGATAATTATATAATAATAGTAATAATGGTAAAATAATTACGCTGAGAGGTGAAGCCTAGAGGCGTTATACAAGCCACAGCACAGCATTATACAACCACATCACGGTTGCAAGTTTTATTTTGCTGATTTAAATTGACGGTTTGTTCAGCTATCATATTGTAAAAATAAAATAAAATAAATTATAGAGATTAATGTTAAATGGATTGATGCCTCCCACCTCCCATATTCTAGGAGAGAAGATGGGCATGATCACATTTCATTGCAGGAGAGAAATGTGGCATGTGGGTAGTTAGGAAATCAGTTCTCCATTATTTGTTTCCAACTTCACACTCAAGTATTTCAATAGTTTAAGCCAGAAGCATGTTCAAGTATTTTAGTAAATTCATGCTCCTATTGTAACAGTTTATGACAGAAGCATGCTCAAGTATTTTGGCAAATTCATGTTCATATTTTAACAGTCTATATTTTCAGATCTGCCATCATATAAGTTATATTGGAAAAGGTGTATCTTTAGAGGAAAACCTAAGAGAGAAAAAGAAGAGTAGAACCTAATGTCTTTGTGATGTATGTAGCAGCCAAGTCTATCATGGATAAAACTAGAGATGATGCAACAAGTTCTCTCCTCTATTGCTCCTCCTCAGGAAAAGATTCTTGTTGAGGTGCCAAGTTGTGGGGATTTAATGGAGTTTTCCCCTCACAACATGATAGCTTCAAATGATACAATCTTTCCTAAAATTGCAGATTCTAGGTAGTACTTTAATGCTGAGGTGATTGGATCTTAGAAATCTTGTAATTGTCATTTGCCTTTAATATTACAAAGCTTTAGGACACTTTCATATTGCCAAATTAAAGGGAATAAGTCTCAAATGAAAAGAATTTGTGATTCTTGGAGCCAAGATAATTACATGCTTATTAGAGTATGCTTTAAGAGAAGAAGATGCACTGGCCCTTTGTATTTGGTTGGGTATCTATTTGTTTATCATATTGTAGTTTCAAGAAAAATATAGGGGATTACAGTCTACTTCTTATGTTTTCCAGGCAAGTTTAAACTATTGTATTTTGGTTTGGATCATGCTGAGGCGATTGGATCTTAGAAATTTTGTAATTGTCATTTGCCTTTGATATTATAAAGCTTTAGGACACTTTCATATTGCCAAATTAAAGCGAATAAGTCTCAAATGAAAAGAATTTGTGATTCTTGGAGCCAAGATAATTACAGGCTTATTAGAGTATGCTTTAAGAGAAGAAGATGTGTTGGCCCTTTGTATTTGGTTGGGTATCTATTTGTTTATCATATTGTAGTTTCAAGAAAAATATAGGGGATTACAGTCTACTTCTTATGTTTTCCAGGTAAGTTTAAACTATCGTCCACTTATGCTCAGCCTTTAAAGAGGGGATACAATGTTGTCTTATTATGATGTTGATGAAGTCTAATAATAACAAAAGATAAAAATTAAAAAAAAACAATTTACATTAAATATTAACTTGAAATAATATATCCATATTTGATATTAGATCTTACCTGAAAATCAAGTGAGAATCTTTTTATAATGGTGAAATTAGCATTTGCATACCAATTACCTCATAGGCATTATACATGTTGTTACTACTTACATAAAAAACTATTACTATATTTTTCAAAGTTAATATAAAAGTAAAAAATTAAAATAAAGTAAACAATATAAATAAAATAAAATAAATAGTTCTAGAGCAAAATTAAATAACTCCCATCTTATGCTTTGATTCAACTTAAAAAAAAATCTAAACACTAACAAAAACAATCTTAACCTCAACAATAAATATTTTATAATTTAATCTCCATAAATTCATGTCCATTACAAATTATTAAAAAAATAAAAAATATTTAACTTAAATCAAAAAATCAAAAAATCAAAGCATTTAACTTAACTAAAAAATAAAAAAATTGAGTTCAGTTTAATTAGCTTTACAAATATAATTAGGGTAAGGGTTAGAATTTTACTTAGGTTTAGGGTTATTTAAAAAATTAGGTCACGGTTTCAATTAAGGTTTAGTTTAAGGTTAGGATTAGTTGTATAACTATGGTTAGGGTTTGGGTTATAGCTAGGATTAGGGTTATAGTCAAATTAGGATAATGGTTTTTTTTATAATTAGGGTTTCAATTAGTGCAAATATATAACCAAAAAAATATTACCATTGGTTAGGGTTAAGGTTATAGTTACAATTTGGGTTTGAATTCCAAGTAGGGTTGGATTTACAATTAGGGTTCAATTTAAGGATACAATTACCATCAGGATTAAAATTATTAGGGCTTACAAATATAATTAGGGTAAGGGTTAGAATTTTCTTTAGGTTTAGGGTTACAATTATAATTAGGATTAAGGTTAGTGTTACTGCCATATTTAGGGTTAGGGTTATAATCGGGGTTAGGTATGAAATTAGGGTTATAGAATTTGTTATAATTAGATTTAGGGTTACAATTATGGTTATGATTAAAATTAGTTATAAGTAGGTTTAAGGTTACAGATACAATTACAATTAGGGCTATAATCACAATTAAAATTAGGTTCACAAATATAATTAGGTATGAAATTAGAATTATAGAATTTGTTATAATTAGATTTAGGGTTACAATTATGGTTATGATTAAAATTAATTATAATTATGTTTAGGTTCACAAATATAATTATTGTAAGGGTTAGAATTTTACTTAGGGTTAGGATTTCAATTAAGGTTTACTTTAAGGTTAGGATTATGGTTACGGTTATAG
Source organism: Cunninghamia lanceolata (assembly GCA_027924645.1). Classification (NCBI taxonomy): domain Eukaryota; kingdom Viridiplantae; phylum Streptophyta; class Pinopsida; order Cupressales; family Cupressaceae; genus Cunninghamia; species Cunninghamia lanceolata. The sequence goes on from BSBN01000757.1 coordinate 16,896,230, forward strand.
GGTTATTATTATAGGGTTATAATTAGAATTATGATAATGAGTTTGGTTATAATTATGGTTTCAATTAGTGCAAATATATAACCAAAAAAATTATTACGGTTAAAATAAGGGTTAGGGTTAAAATAAGCGTTACGGTTAAAATAAGGCTTTGAATTAGAATTAGGGTGGATATATAATCAAAGGGTTGGCCTTACAATGAGAGTTATGGATAGAATTAAGGTTATGACATCCTTCTTTAAGGTTAATGTTACAATTAGGGTTAGGGTTACTATTATTAGGGTTATAATTATAATTACAATTAATGTTAGTGTTAGGGCCATATTTAGGGTTAGGGTTATAAATAGGGTTAAGTTTAGAATTAGGTAAGGAATTAGGGATTCTAACTATAACCATCATCGTAATTATACTCCTAATCCTAACCTTATATATATTTAAATTAATTATTGTCATTAATAATATATCTAATTATTCTCATTTAATATATTATTTTGATTAAAATTATTAAAGTATACAATAATTACCAATAAAAAATAAGAAATAAATAAATATATGCTAGTAATAATGGAATTAATAGTTAAGTTGTTTAAATATTATTTAATTAAATTACTATATTAATTTTAATAATATTTTATTTTATAAAAATTGTAAGGGAAAATTAAAATTTAATTCTATTGTTTAGTAACATTTAATAAAAATTTGATAAGTGAATGAATTATATATAAGTATATTTATGATTATACACTAATATGTTAGGAAATGATTTAAAAGTGGTATTTGAATGATGGAGTTAGATTCATTAATTAGTATTTAATGGAATGCGAAATTGCATAATGGAAGTGAATATTCAAATGGAGATACCATATGTGCATGTTATCTATAAAAATTAGGAGTTTGTTTAAATTAATTATGGAACTAATTAAAATAAGAATAATAAACATGTAAGTGGAAGCAATACAAATTAACAAAAATGAATAATTTTCCAATAAAATAAGGGGAGAGAATATAGGGGGAGAGGATATTTTTATTTTTCTTGCCATATTATATTTAAATATTTGATCATATAAATATACAACAACAAAAAACAATATTCATATTAATATAATATAGTTCCACAATTAATTTAAACAAACTCCTGATTTTTTAGACAATGTACACATGCACCATCCTATCCCCATTTCAATATTCACTTCCATTATGAAATTTCTCATTTAGTTAAATAGTAATTATTGAATCTAACTCTACCATTCAAATACCACTTTTCTTAAGTATAAATATACTTATATATTAATCTATTTGAAAGGTAGAGTTAGATTCATTAATTACTATTTAACTAAATGAGAAATTTCTTAATGGAAGTGCATATTGAAATGGGGATAGGATGGTGCAAGTGTACGTTGTCTAAAAAATTAGGAGTTTGTTTAAATTAATTTTGAAACTATATTATATTAATATGAATATTATTTTTTGTTGTTGTATAAACCCTGGTTAGGGATGAGGGACCCATCAAAAATAGTGCAAAGCCCTTAAGTCTGTACTTGAGAAAACTATCTTAAAACATATACATATTGTCTAAGGAGAGGGCAAATTACATGACCCTCTCCCAAATACCTATCTATAGACAATCAAAGAAAACTACTTAGCTGAAGAACCAATCAAGTTCACCACATCACCCTCCTTGTCAAAGGTGCAAGTGTAAACTAGCTGAGCATGTTCCTCCACCTACAGCCCAATCTTGATAGCAATGCTCTCCACAGCTTGATGAGTCTCCACCACTCCCAGCAAGACATCATGCATATGGCCTAGCAAAACCTCTTGATTCTTCTCCGCAGCTCTGGAAAACCCCACCAAATCGCCATGCATTAAGATAGAGGCTGCAACAATAGATGTCTATTACACATATGGTTCCAATGGCTGTATTGTTTGTCATTGATGTCAACACTATCACAAGGTTGTCATTGATGTCAATACTATTATGAATGTGTAATAGTGTTCATAGTTGGATGTAATGCTCTTGAAGAAGAGATACATTAAGATAGGAATTAGATGTATGTCATTCTCCTGAAGAAGATACATTGAGATGAGAATTAGAAGCTCATATCATGCCTTGTTCATTGTAGAATTGAGTATGAAGTTATATTTAGATGGTAATTATAAGCATAAAAAAGACACATTAATATGGGAATTAGAAGCACTAAGATATGGTACTGATGGACTAAGATATGTTGTATGCTCTCTTCTACTATCCCTAAGAATGCATGTGTTAATGCAAAGAAGATTTAGTTGCTGGGAGTTTGTGATAGTCTCTATTTTAGAATGACCACCTTTGAATACTATCTAGGAAATTTCTCAACATTTTCATTAGTTTGGTTTCAGTTTATGGATTGGAATATAGCTTAATGTAATGAAAAATCCTGCATATTCCAAGTTTTATGATGTATGGACTGTAGACCAGAAGTATGTTTTGCAAAAGATAGAGTGAAGACAGTGTTGGTTCTGTGAAGATAGTTTCTACATGAAAGCAGGATGCTCTGCATTCCTCTGCATTTGTAGATTTGACTATGTGGTTCTAAAGGTATGTTAAGATTCTAGTGAAGATGATAATTCCAGAGATTCAAATTGTTTACCCTTCTATTGTGAAAGTTGTGCATGATAGAGTACCGACATATGTTCTGACAGAGTAAGTCAGTGCTAAAAGTTTGTTGGAATGCTTCGCATTCCTCCGCAAATGAATGATTGCCCTTTCAATTTTAAGGATAGGCTTCTAGATGTGTATTATATGTTTCTTTTTAGTTTCAAGGTTCTTACCAGTGGACTGTGGCTTAGTTTTTCAAATGACAACATGTTGCAGTGTGTTCTAGATGATAGAGTGTTTTCAAAGTTAATGATTGAAGCCATGCAGAATAAGTTTTTGATGTGTGGTGGAAAAGGAGTGTTTGGGGATGTTTTATGAGTCATGTGGACTCATATGAAAAAGTTTCACGAAGTTCTTTCTTGTTTCTAGTACCACACAAGGTTTTTGAAGTTGATGTGGCCATTATACTTCAAGTCTTCATGTGTTCTCCTTAAAATTGTCCTATTTCCAAATGAGTAGAGTGTGCAGATGTAATTCCTTAGTGTTTGAAACTGTGAATGATGTTTTGGACCTAGTTAATCAAGTGTCGGGGTCCGCAAGGCTTGGATCTTCTGTTCGTGTAATGTGTGGATTCACTTAGGACCTATCTTCTACATGTGTTCTTATTATGTACTATCTAGCTAACTTGTAAATGTATTTTCATATTGTATCTAGCTGACAAGCTATGTAATCAATGCAATATCATGTATAAATAGTGAATCAAATTGAGCGAGGAAGTGTGATTGCAAGTTGATTGAAAAGGTTCGCAAACAGATAAAAGGCAAAATAAATGTATTATTGATGTGTGACTGAAGGAGAAAGTGTAGAAGTTGTTGATGCTTTCCAGATTCATCTTGAAGACATATTTGAGATAGTGATCAAGTATAGAGTGTGCCTAATTGATCAGATCTTCAGAAGAAAGTGTGAAGAGGTAGAAGTGCAATCATAAAAAATGTGAGCTTCAATTTCAATTTTTAGAAAGTAGAAAGACTTTGCAAGGCTTGGATCTTCTGTTGGTGTAACATGTGGCTTCACTTAGGATCTATCTTCTACATGTTTCATATTGTGTGCTGTCTGGCTAACTTGTAAATGTATTTTTCATATTGTATCTAGATGACAAGTAATGTAATCAATGCAATATCATGTATAAACAATGAATCAAATTGAGTGAGGAGAGTGTGATTGCAAGTTGATTGAAAATGTTTGCAAACAGATAAAAGGAAGAATAAATGCATTATTGATGTGTGACTGAAGGAGAAAGTGTAGAAGTTGTTGATGCTTTCCAGACTCATCTTGAAGACATATTTAAGATAGTGATCAAGTATAGAGTGTGCCTAATTGATCATATCTTCAGAAGAAAGTGTGAAGAGGTAGAAGTACAATCATCAAAAGTGTTCAAGCTTCAATGTCAATTTTTAGAAAGTAGAAAGATTGTCATATTGTAATCTTTTTTAAGTGTGTTCTAATTTCAGGGAGTTGTAGTTTCCTTCAAAGTGACCCTAAAACAAAGCCATCAGGGAGTAGAAGCTTCCTTTGGAGTGACCTTAAATCAAATTTACCTAGGGAGTAGCTACTTCCTTGGGTTAAATCCCCTAAAACAAAGTTATTATTTGATCTTCATATATTGTGAGTTAATCCTCACCATGGTTTTTCCCTTCTAGAGTTTTCCACGTATATCTAGTGTTATGTGTTGATGTGCATTGTGTTATACTTTCATGTTGATATTGTGATGGTTAAGGTTTAATCTGCTCTGGATAAGTTAAAGTTGTTGAAATTCAAAATTGTTAGAATACTGATTCACCCCCCTCTCAATATTCTTGTGTATTTAATAATGTCAATGTTACCATAGTCATCGATTGCATAGTGCCAAACACATTTTGGAAGCACCTTCGCATTGTTCCTAGGTCAAGTAATAGTGTAGACACCACCTCTCGAAACTTCCCTCCATCTGGATATCCACCTCCTTATCTAAAGATAGCATCTTGCAGAACCACTCCCACAAAACTAGATTCTTAACTTTGGCTTTGACCAAATTTGTAAAATTTGCCATGGCTTCCTCCCCAAACAGCCTCCTCTACCTCTTCCTAAGAGCGTAAGCCCTCCTCATTCTACCACCCACTGTGCTACTAACAATATTCCTTCTAATTTAACACCGTCATAGGGAAGAGGCTACCACATTTCCTTTGTCAATGCCTCCATCATGGCCCCCAACACTGCCAACTAACCCATCCAAGCCTACAGTCCCACCAAACTCCACCATTATAGAAAAGCACTTCACATGAATTCTCCTTAGGGATGCTTTGAATCATACCTAATTATTGCTTCGTCCCATTATTAGGAGATATTAATATGAATATTACATAATATAATCTATTAATATTTAGATTAGTATAATATTTCAATATTTAATATTTATACACAAATATATATTAATATTTAATTTTACTATAATATAACGTAAATATAAATACATTATAATTCTACTAATTTAATATACATTCTATTTTTTTTTGTGCACAAAGGAATTAGTTAGCTGCCCTACATTCTATTATTAATATATAATTAATTATATTATTTCATTAATATTTAAAATGTCATAAGAGAGAGTGAATCAAAATTAAATAATCACATTAAAATATGAATGTTATACAAATATAAATATTAAATTTTTGTTATAATATTTGGATAGACTTAAAAAAAATTATTTGTTTAGTAACCAAATTCAGGGGAAGGATTTAGTCACTTAGAATTTAATTAAACATGTTAATCTAAAAAAAATTATTTGTTTAATAACCAAATTCCCCTAATTAAACAAGTTAATCTATTAGTATTGCTAGCTCCTCAGATTTGGACTAGATTTTTCTACTCAATTTTAGGTGTTTGTTTCACTCAAAATAGTATTTCAACAAAATTTGTCTGATAAATTATTTTCCTAATAACTTTTATTAAAATTTTACTTAGGAAAAATTAAAATTTGTTAACATGAAAATTAATACTTTGTTTTGATTGGTTTACTATAGATAATTCATTGTAATAGTACTGCCAAAGGAGGTACTAGTAAACAAGAATTGTAGTCTTCTCTTTATAAAGAAGAAGAATAGTTCTCTTCCTTCCAATAATAATTGATTTTTAGATATCTTTTTCCAAAATTCTAATTTTTTTAAATAAGAGAATATATATTTATATATAAAAACAAAAATAAATAAATTGATAAAAATACTTATAAGCAAATCCATTTTTTTGTTTATGTTGCAACAATGACTTATATTTATTTGAGACATTTGCAAATCTTTTAAATCATGTCTTATAAGTATGAAAAAATTATAAAAAAATATAAAGTTTAAATAATTTTTATAAATATAAAAAAAATATTAGAAAATATAAGTATATTGAAAGTTTTTCTAAAATTTCTAATTAGTTGTTTTTTTAATTATTTAAAGTAATTTAATATTTCTTGTTAATAGAAAATAATATAAATATAAAAAAATTATTTTAAAGTTTCAGCATTTTTTAACACTTCTAATTAACAAATTTTAAATACAAAGTAAAAATACTATTCTTTTTATATTTTTTAATTTTTTTGTTTTGTTTATTTTAGTTTTTTTAAAATTTTTTTGTAATGTCTTAAATAAATAATTGATTTTTTAGTAAAAAAAAATTAGTTTAAACAAACTTATTTAATTTAATGTTTTTAACAATACACAAGAAAATGTTTTAAGTTTACTATTCATAAAAAATAACTTGGAATATTTGAGAAGAAAGATTGATAACTCTTTTAACATTTGAGTATTTTAAGGTTTAAATTTATGGTATGGTTAAGAAGATCCTCTACTTTCCTCTTTTAATCTTAGAAGATTTTGATGAAAAAGAGGGAGGGGAAAATCCAACGCAAAAAGGATAAAGGCATAGTCACGAAAGATCTTAGTGCAAATTCTTGTTTTTCAAATATTTTAGATTGTGACCGTCCCTTTATCATATTTTCTAACCATTTTTACAAAGAAGCTAGGAAGATGGAGATATACATGTACATATATACATATTAATGGTGCTTAACAACATTAGTTTTAAGACTTTATAACTACGAACCCATAGTATGCCTAGAAAATTTTAATCTCCACATGAACTTGCTACCATTATAGTTGACTTTTAATACAATAGTACGAATCTAAAATTATGATTAATATCCATTAGATCTTATATATATTGTATATGGTAGCATGTTTTGGCATAAACCAAAATCAAATGATATTTTTTATGGCATTTTATCACTAAATATAAGAAAGAAGTAGTAATTGGACTCATTAATGATGAGCTTGGCAAACTCATTGCTATCATCTACAAAAATGAGAGAAAACCACCTAATCTACCAATCTTTGTTGTCTTGAAGTTCTAGCATTACACTCAGTCTATTTGGGGCACACATGACCCACAACTAGTTAACAATTCTTCCAATCACATGTGGTGGCCACTAGTATATCCCCCTAAAGATGGCTTGGCCATTGATAATCCAGAAAGAATAAGGTCTATCAATCATTAGAGCACCACACTAAACTAAACTGAATAACAACATTAAAACCAAAAAATAAATTGTCTAGACACTACTCTTTGAAAATAGTTCTTGGACCAGTAAGACTTCTTCAAGCTGCTCCCAAGTATAGTCTTCCAACTATAATCCAAGTTCCCAACATCATTGGACACCATTTGCACATGAAGTGTCTCATTACCTTCATAAAGGTATGATGCTGAACTATTGGACATCAATCCTCACATGCATGTCTCATAACCCCAATGAGGTATAGTTTCTTTGATCGACAAGCATCTCAGACTTTTGAACATCTATCTATCCTCTACTACATCCTTGTAAAAAATCTTTAAAAATCTAGGCATCCACACACAACTCACAGCCCTCTCATTTACCTTGGCACTCCTATGAGGGAGTCATCCCAAGTCTAGCTCTGATACCAAAATAGAAAACAGTACAACTGCATTCCTTATTGATTCAATAAGATAAAGGTTAGAGATTACAAACTCATAACAAAGTCCTATAAAAGTGGATCTACACTTGACACCTAACTCAACTAATTGACAACACACTAACAACTATTGACACAACTACAACATCTAATTGCTCATACACCTACATCTAACAAATTGTTAACAACTTATTGTTACATTTATTAATGTTGGAGCATATATTCCAACACATTGGTGTCATGAGTTCAAAGATTGTCCAATCTATGCGTCTTTCTTACATTCTCATTCCAACAATATGCACATAGGCAAAACAATGTATATATAATCCTTAAAAAAAATAAGGAGCACCTTCCAAATATGTTGGGACACAAAATTCCTATTAATATATTTGGTTCCCCTTAATATATAATATACAAAAGTTAAGTTTTTATATTAAAAAAAATCAAATAACTTTTAATATTTTGTATTCCAATTGTAATGATATTATAACCTTATAGATTCAACACCTGAAAGCACTCTAAGTATACACATTTTTTTTTAAGATAGCTACAAACAAAACATTTCCCTCCTTTTTTTAAGATAACTACAAAACAAAACATTTCCCTTACGATTTCTATGAACTTTTACCATATCCAATGAACCTTATAATGCAATTGCAAGTGGTATTAATTGTAAGGGAATGCGGATGACCCTTATGTTAAATAGCATTCTGAACATGAATCTAACTTTATGAACCTTATGTTAAATAGCATTCTGAACATGAATCTAACTTTTATTGCGTGAATTGACTATGTACATTTGACCATGAAGAGAGACAGTTTGCAGACGGTTTCTGACTTGCAATACGAACAATGGTCGGTTCAACTCAAAATCGGTGCACACTTATACCATATCATATTTACTGCAACTTGATATACATTGAATAAACCCCAACTAATCCTCTGCAAGTTGTTAATCATATAAAATAAAAAAACGCGTTTTCAACTCACAATCACCGTCGTCTAATCTTCGGTATTCAATTTCCTTGCCCGCACGATGACGTTCAAATGAAGAAATCCTCATTCAACCGTCTTGACCGGCTGTATATCTTATTATTCATAAATCACATTACCTAGATTCCAAGTTTATGTGGAGCAAAACCTAACTGCGTAACTCCCAACCAGTAGATCTTAATTGTTAGCTGCTTCAAGTCAACCCTAGTCTCTAGCCGCATACATTCACCGTTGAAAAAAACATCCATTGGCTTCTATATTTATCTGCTCTCTACCTCTATACTTCATAGAATTTCATTCTCTTTCTGTCTGTTAGCTTTGAGGTTCCCATGGACAAGATTACTGAAGGCAGGAGATACTCTTCTTACGGGGTGTCAGATGAGATGCACCGGAAGGTAATCATTCTAACTATGTTTATTCTGAGAGTGATTCTGTTAAAATTGTGTGAGTAATTTTTGCATTAAAGCTTTTGAGTTGTGCAGATTGTGGGCGAATTAAGACGACTTGGCGAGGAGAATCAGAAGCTCACATCGATGATCAATCGAATGTACAGCAACTATAATAGATTGCTCATGAAGCAACAGGTACAAACTTTATTGGAATTAACTGAACCCAGTAAATTATTTTTTGTTCTAGAGGTTTCTGGCTTTAACTGTGTAGAATTTTTTTAATTATTCGAGGTTTGGGATCACATTTAGTGATCCATCATCCCTAATGCTTGATAAGTTTGGTATAAATAGCGATAGAGGAGAAATGTTAACAAAAAGGGGACAAGGTGGTTCAAATGATGATGGATCACTTCCAAACATCGAATAAGTAAAAAAATGCTACACGGTTAAATCCAGAAACCTCTACAACAAAAACAATTATGGACTTAATGTTTTCCAGTAAATTATTGTTCACTCAAATTTCTAATCATTATGTTTTGCTTTATTTGTAGGAAGAGTATTTCATTCCCACTCTGAAATCAAAATCAGTGAATCTGAAATTAGGGTTAGATATAGAAGAGGTAACAAATGATGGAGAGCTTAGGCAGCAGCCTATTGATTGTAGCACTGTACTTTCTGAAAGCTCCCAAGAGAAGCATTCCAAATCCTCTACAGACAATCAATGGCTTTCGTCCAAGAAAAGGAAAATGAGCCCTGAGTTGGAGCAGAGCGGAAATGGTGAAGGGAATTCGTGCATAGATGAGGATTTACCGAGTGAGAAACCTCATGCACTGAGCAAGAGACCCGGCTATCCAAAAGCGCTCCAGTCAAAGAAAATCATCTATGTCCAGTCAAGATCGGACACACCCACGGTAAAAATCCTTTGTCCTTAGCATTTAGGTATAGCATATGAGGACAAAACCAAGCATCAAAATGTACGATTTATCATGCCATGCCTTATGACTTTCAGTTCTATTTAGAAGGCAAAAAATTGAAGTGTAACTATTTTCAGGTCAACGATGGCTGCCAATGGCGCAAGTATGGGCAAAAAATGACAAGAAACAGCTCATGGCCGAGAGCTTATTACAAATGTGCGGTTTCCTTTTGTCCAGTTAAGAAAAAAGTACAGAGATGCAGTGAAAATCCAAGCATTTTGAGCACCTGCTATGAAGGAGAGCATAATCATTTGCTCACTCCAATTGTCATGGCCGCCATGAACTCTGCGCCAGGCCATTCCTACCTTTCGAACAGTAGTGTAGGTTTAACTGGGGGGAAAGATCTGCCCTTTTCGGCTTCCATTGCTACAATCTCATCTACGGGTTCTTCTCCCTCCGTTACTCTCGATTTCACCAATGATCATATCCCAATCTCTATACCTAAGTCCAACCCTAACCCTAATTCTTCACTGCACTCGCCACACCCACAATTACAAGCAGAAAGCAGCAATATGAATTATAGTCAATTAGGGTTGGATCCAGTAGCCTTCATTAAGGCAGATCCCAATTTTAATGCAGCATTGGCTGCAGCTGTAGCTGCTTCTATTATCAAATTGGGTGGACCGTGTTAAGGTATGAAAAGAGCACACAAAGCTTTCCTTCTGATTGATATTCAAGGTCCATTGTCATGTAATGTAAGGCATAAAACCTTCTGTCATGTACTAGTATTTGTGCTGAAATGTTTTGCTTGAGAGACATCGTTTAAGGGAAAAAAAACCCAACAAGCGATTGTAGTCTCCTAAAATAGGATTCATTTTTCATGGCGGTGTTGATTTTGTTGGATTTTCTTCACTTCAGAAACTTTGATGGTTTATATAATCTTGTTACGTAGAATTGTAATAATAACTTCAAAATGACTATCACTGAATTTGATCTAAGGGTTAGCAATTTAAGGGAAATGAAGCGCTGAATGCCTGTAAATGATGGGTTAGGTATGAAATACAAGGGATTGATTGACAGAGGAGAAGGGTTGCTGCGAAAGGAAATATATAAATATGTATATATAAAAAGCCTCTAAATCATTATGAACAATTCTTATCTTGACATTTTAATAACACTGTATTTCAGCTAGATCCACCATCAACATTCCACAACAACGGTGAATGAAAATCAAAACACCTGATACCCAGTCAAGGATAAAGACCACTATTTTGAATATTTAATTCTTTAAGATTATAAGTTTTTCATAGCCTGTGGTATTTTGTCAATAAAGCTTGTAGAAGACATTTATTTCTTGACTACAGATCACAGTACGACCTGAAGTGTCAATGATAAAATTCTTATCAACAAATTTTTACAGCACAATATTTGATCCTCTATAAAACACGTCTAATGTCCATCTTTTTAATCAATAAAATCTATGGAATACACAACTAATCTACCGTGCTGAAATCTCCGTATCCTTGTATTCTTTCTACGATGGCTTCTTTTTTTCTTTCTTTCTAAATTGAATTAAGCAAAAATTATAAGAAACAGTTACAACAGCAGAAACTCAGAACAGCCAGATCACGGCCTAATCATCCGGCTCAATAGAAACTACAGACTGTCAATCAAGGAGCATGGATTGTGAGGGCGTGGGAGGGGAAGATGGCCTTTTCTCTGAAGAGGGCAAAAAGGTACAAGAGGATAGGGATGGAGGAGTTTGCTCAACTGTGATGACTAAAAAACTAAAAAAATCATCCACAAGATCATTTTTGTTATTCTGTTAAATCTCTTTGATTGAAAGTTAAGGACTGAGGGTTTCAACCATGACTTAAAATTTACTAATGTATAATTTTATATAATAAAATGAATAGATTCCTCCTGTTTTTTTTTTCCTTACAGTCGTATAATGAAGTTTTCAATGCTCGCTGGGAAAGATTTATTGAGAGGACATAAAGATAATCCATGAAGTAGGAGACAAATGCCCTCTTCAGAATTGGAAACTAATAACTTTCGTTTTTATTTAAACATTAAATATGAAAAAACATTCATGCAAAAATACTATAAGTTTATGGTATTTTTAAAGAGAAAAGTATATATTTAAATTAGAAATATCATTTTAAAGTATTATTGAAGGGTAGATAGATACAAATATTTTTAGTTTATTTGCCAATCACAGCATATCTTTTGTTAAGTGTCATTTTTAGTAGGGTAATGTTTATATAGATGTTATGCATATTTGGGTTGTCCTTGGTAGCCATTCACAATGGTTGTGTTTACATACACATGGATAGAGGGAAACATCAAGTTAAGGGTTGGCATATCTCACTTGAAATGAAAAGACTACATGTTTCTATGAATACAAGGTATTTTTCCTACCTACACAACTACTTTGCAATGTGGAGAGGTCATAGTAATCATTACTATCTTATCAAATAGATGTGTGGCATGTATGTTTGGTATAGACAATGATTGTTCAGAATGAGTGAAATGGGCATAGACTATCAAAGATAACAAAATTGATCAATATGCTAGCCTCAATATCATTGATCTAAATGTTGGTGATCTAAATTGTTTTTTCCAAATCCCTAAAGTGCAAGCCAATTCCTAAGATTGAAGATTTCAACTTAGGGGAAATCAACTAGAACTCATGATTAGTTAGGAGAAAGCTTAGGAACAATGCTTAAGGTAGGGTAGCTCTTCTTTTCTTTAGGCTATGTCAAGCTTGAGAGGGTAATCCTTGAGGTTCTTTGAGGATAAATAAAGAGAAATAAGATAAACATAATTGGCCTTAAAAACAAACCCACCTTGTGCGCATGAAATTCCTGAAGGCTTGTCACTAGAACTTCACTATCTAGGCTTCAAGAACCAAGACCTAAGAACCTCCTTTAAGCATATAATCAATAGATTTACACATGAAACTAAGATTAAAATAGATTTATATCCCTTCTCATCAATCCACTTAACCTTTCTTCCACATGTACAATCTATAGCCTACACTAGCATGATTCTCCTAAAGTTTATTAGCTTGAGATTACTAAGGATTTGACATAGTTTATACTCTTGAATCATGATAGCATTTTGAACCTATTATACTTTTGCATGCTACTAAATAAAAAGAGATGTTTGAAATTCAATTGAGTGTTTGACCCTTCACCATTAAGATTGGCGCTTATTCAATACACAATAGAGTCATGATCTACAAAGAGAAATTAGAATACAAGTATGAACTAGCACTAGATACAAACCTGCATATGCATGCATACAACTCATTGAATACCAAGAAACAAACACATAGTAAATATACTTCAAAGATCCATCACTAATAAAAAATATCTCATTTACATTAAGGAGAAGATAATTACAAAAGAATTATAATCTTTTATAGTGTTATACCACTAACTAATCCTCATGACAATCAAGCTAGAAAATTGGCTAGAGAAATCCCATGGGACACTTATGAAACTTCTTAAAATACTTCGCTAATCATGTAGACGTTTAACTATGTACTTCTCATGCTAGACTACACATTCCTAAGGCTAAATCTTGACACTCCTAGCTCTTATAAAATATAGACTAACATCAATTGATACCCTTGAAAACACTTAGGTATTCCTATACATAAGATGGTTCAGTGAAAGACCCTAATTGTATCTTACAAACATTCATAAATATTATTTACTATCTAAATTTCTTATCTTCAAGGATGTGGACACATGTCAAATCATATCAATTCAACTCAATCCATGTCATATAAATCATATAGTTGTAGGCACTAGGATTTAGTACTTACACAAGTTAGGGAATCTTCAAAAGAAGAACTCAAATTACTTGGGTGTGGGGGAGAAGAATTACTCATCTCATGTAGGTCATTTCTTTAGTTTTAGGCATATAAGATAGCTTGTACTAGTTATTTTATTTTTTACATTTAATCCACTTGTAGCAAGAGGAAGTGATCAAAATTTATCTTATAGGCAAGGGATCCTCATTTGATCTAAACTTGTTGTAAAAATATGGGAAAGTCCTCATCAATCATGTATATAGGCCACCTATAAACACTTGATCCTCTACTAATCTATGGTCTTCAAATAAAGTCAAGAATTACACCAGTTGATATTCAATTAGTACTCTCATTATAACTTTTCTTGTTTGAACATCAAGCATGGGGATCCTATAAGTGTGGGACATGACTTACAAGAAAACCTCCAAGATTTTAGAATTTGGCTCTTTGTCATATTTCCTATAAGCTCTTAGATTTTCTTGTAAGGAGAAAAAGAGAAAGAGAACTAAAGAAAATAATATATTACACTATCTAAGTGAACAATTTGAACTAAATCATGCATCAAATTATAATGTTGCTTCTCCTTAATAACATTTGCATAGTAAGTCTACAACATTCACAACTTAAACATCCACAAATATGCTAGATGCTTAAATAAATCATTATAATAAATAGATGAGATAGATCACAATTTTATATATTGGTCATTTTAAAGCGCATAATTACATATAGTCACAAATAGCTTAGTTGAACTTTGGACAATCAAAGGATAATAAAAATTAAAAAAACATATGAGTAAATATCATGTTGCAGAGCTCTATAGGAATGAGAAACTTAGTAACCTCTATCTAAAATGAGTGCAAAGATCTTACTTATACTAGATAGAACTAGGTGTGAGTATCCTTGAAAGAGTGAAGGAACATCTAGTTGATCATGAAGGAGAGAGTATAGCATTAAAATTGCATGTTTACAATCACTAGGTAACTATGTTTTATGAAACTACCATTCTAATCTAGAGGGGAGATTGGATAAATCTATTAATGACCTTCATGAATGCTCACTAGAAGAAACTATGTGCATGGTTAAGCGTGAGAGAAGACCTATTTACTTTGAAAAGTAGGGCCCATGGTAGAGTGATGTGGAGCTCAGAACCAATGGCACACTAGGAAGAGGTTGTCAAATTGACAACATGTTTCAGCATGTGTGGGATGTTGGATGGAACAATGTGATGTATGATCATGTGGTTTAGGCTATGCTAGTGATTCTTCTTTAAATCCATCTCTAGTCAATGGTGCACTATATAGGAGTTTTTAGACTAATAATATATTTATAGTGCACAATGTTGCCATGGGCATTGCTGATGTAACTCTTATTTTCCTTTATCTACATGCTTTGTATAGTAGATGGGCCTACTCTACCTCACATGGAAACATAGATTAATGGAGCACTGGGAAGAGGTTGTTAGACTAACAACACCTTTGGGATGCATCAAGCATTGATTTGGTGATAGTTTGAATGGTCTTGAGGAAATCTGAAGCTTTGATTACTTCAAAATTCTTGCGAGTCTATAGAAAACTCCCATGAATGTAAAATTTCTTTAGATGATAGAAATTGAACCTTCAACTTATACGAGATTGGCTGAAATGATCTTTCATAGAATAAAATGAAAGAAAAAGGTTGAAAAATGAAATATAGACATAGAAAACAAGTGCCTGATAGAACAATGAATTGGCCTAGAGGGTGAGCAAAGAGTAAATATCTATAAACTTGAATGATAGGTAGGATAAGGTCTAAAGTAGATGATAGGGTAATCATGGAATGGATGATTACAAAGGATGATCAAGGATATGTAAAAGTGTGCAATGTCCTCCACAAATATAATTTTAAATAGATAATTTTAGATTTGAATGTAAAAGCAAAATCTTGAAAAACTACACAAATTTAGCCAAACTAATCAACTTAGATTTTGGTAATTTTATCACAGAAACTCCTGGAATCTTCCTCAATTGATGAAATCTAGTTTTTACATTGATATGGGCTATTGTAATAGTGAAAACAACAACATCCACATCAGCAAAAAAATCTGAAACTATCACTCTTAAAAATCACACCAAAAATTACAATCACACAACACCGACAACAATATTTTGCTTTGGACAATTTGAAAAATTCAACCCACAACTCTTGAAGCTAATCTGAAAGGAAAAACAAATAGAAACAAACTGATCTACAATAGTAACACAAACCAAAATACACAACAACAACATCTGAAACAAAGCCCCACACAAACTATCCCAAAGGATCAAAACAAATTGTTCCACAACTATGCCAATATTCTATTGCAAATAGAAAAATGTGAATCACTAACACTGTATCTAATCAAAATGAGGTTAATGGATATAAATACATCTAAAACACCACTGCTATAGAAAATAAAAGCAAAACACAATAATTTGGAAATTAATTTCACACCAAATTATACTTCAAAACCTACAAAAACACACACAAATTGAACAACTAGAAGAATATACAAATCCTTTAAGCTCCAATGCAACCTTTGAGTAAGATTTTTCTCACAAATGAATGTGTTTTTATCCACTAATCTCTACCTCTAGTGGCTTTTTATCCTCAAATGGAATTGTAAAAGCACAAGTGCTCATATAGAAAAGTTGAGAGAAAAACATGATCAAAAGTTATTTATGTATGCAAATCCCCACATATAAATATAGCCCATTAATTCAAACACACGTCTCCTAGAAAATGATTAAAATAATTTTATTTCTAATAGCTTCCCTCAAATGGCGCTCACATGTCATAACCGTTACAAGATTCCTAGCAAAAGATAAGAAATAACTCCCCTCTTACAAGTTGTCATAAAATCAACTATTTTTAGGACCCTATGAGATGCCAAATCTCCTCATGGAATCCTACGCCCCATTTGGTGCTGCAATAATAATAAACTTATTATTTAATTGTTCCAAAGTATCTAGAAAATATAAATTCATGGGACCACAAATTAAATATTAAATGAACTATTTCCCACATTATTCTCTCTAACCCAGAGGAAATATTGGAATGTGCTAATAATTCATCTAAAATAAATTAATTAGAAAGGGAACATGAAAATTTTTCCTTTCCCAAGATTTCTTGTCCTCAAGAAATGTAAATTAGGATGCTCCAAAATTTTAGGACCTTCCCATGTAGCATCTTTTGTAGGAAGATTCTTCTAATGAACAAGATAATTTGTTATACACATCTTCCTCACTTTTTCAACCTAGTATCAATCACAGCTTCAACAATCAAAATTAGTCTTCCCTCATCATCTAAAGGAGATAAATCAAGTGAAGGATTAATATGTAAACTAACTGCTTTCGCCAAGAAATAAACTTGAAAGACATTGTGAATTTTACTATTTTTGGGAAGCTCTAATTCATATGCCACTTCACCATCATTTTTACAAATTCTATAAGGTCCATAAAACTTGGTTTTAAGCATTTTTTCTCCACTTTTCTTGATGGAAGATTGACTATATGGATGCAATTTCAAGAACACCATGTCACCCACTTAAAATGATCTTTCTATATGCTTCCTATATACATATTATTTATGTTGATTATATGCTTTTTGCAGATTATCATTGAGTGATCTCACAATTTCATATATATATAAAATAAAAACTCAATTGTAGTAGCATAATTGTATAACTAGACATCTAAATAGGCATATGTATCATATATAAAGAAATGTTGCACATGCTACATATAGTGTATAGATCACATGTGACAAATATGACAAATAACAAACAAAACATAATGAGCTATAACTCAAAATGTAAATGCAAGTATGTATGATATAAAGACATGCCACATGTGCTACATAATATAAATAAATCTAGTTCAGACACAAGTGTATAGATGTGATCTAAATAACAAACAAATAGTCTAACAACATCATGAGCACCTCCTATGGATAGAATGAGCCTCACTCAACCCAAGACTAAAATCATGTGATGATTCCTATCCTGAGCCCTGTCCTAAACCTTGTGTAGATCCCATTCATCTACGAATATTTGACTCATGTGTAGATCCCTACACATAAAAATATCTATATGATTATATATTAAAAAAATATGAAATCTAGTACTTGTTCAAATTTTATCTAAAATACTTTACCTCACATCCCTCAACCACATCTTGTGTCTGTTGCAAAGTGTCATCTCCCACCACTCTAGTCAGTCCCTGATGTAAGATTGATTTTAGGAGTCAACACACATGATGTATAACTAAATTTTATATTTTATAATATATATAATTTATAATAAATTTACACTAGATTAACTGCAAAAATTAACATATACCTCATCATCAGCAACCTATGTAGTTCCATGGATGACCCTCGCAATCCAACTAAGGTCAGATGAATTGAGGGTCATCGCAACATCATCAAACATAAGTCCATGGAATGATCCTGTGGAAAATGTGGACTAACAATATCAAGCTGTGGTGGAATCTGCTATGAAGGAATGGTAGAGTGACCTCCTAGAGAAAATTGATCTCCCCTTATGCCCTATGTGGTCGTATGACTATATGTAGCTCAACGATTAGTATGGCATTTGATATGTGCAGGCTGTAATGTTAAGAGGGATCACATACTCTGCACTGATAAACTTGTACGCATCTAATAGATCTTGTGTGAGACATGTACTCAATCTATGAAGTGCATCCTCTACAATAGTTTGTGCCACATAATGTGGCAAAACTATGTCAACATGAATGAAAGGATCATAACTCATGGAAGTGGTATCTGTTGGTTTTTGCTTCTGAATCAGCATTAGGGTTTGCCACTTCTAATGCACAGGTAGATTCAGCCAACTGAATACAGGAGGTTGCATGAGCTCCTCCCCTTCACTTCTAGTTCTGCTGCACCAAGGGGGGTGTCCCTATTTGATAAAAGTATAACCTTGACTAGCTCAATGATAGAAGGATTTAACTTGACAGCAACAGGCAGAATACTCTCATGTATGGACCAAGATTTGTGTAACAAATCACAAGGTTGGCAACATTCTTGGACATGATGTCTGGTTGGGTATGAGAGCATGCAGGGATTCTAATCCTACTCCTACAACTAACAGGTGGAAGGATGAAATGGTTTGATTTGATTCTTGGATGCAAAGCTGGACATGGTATATAACCTCAACACAGAGCTAGATTGGTGCCTATCCAGGGCTTGGAGTCGGTAGACATACACCTGTGAATGATCAGCATGAACAACTAAAACTAGATTTTAGGGGGATATACATGATATCTGCCTTACAGATATCTCCCAATACAGAGTGTTAAGCTGTCTATACTTATGGCATCCCTATTGCAGTATACCCTTCCCAATATTCAATCTAAAAATAGTTTAATCTACCCCTTGAGCAGAAGTTAAAAGATTAAACATTCAACACAGGAATTCTATGTTCTAGAATCTCAAACATTCCTTGAATGCTTGGACTCAGAAGAAAGATACATGCAAAACTGGAGACAGAATCAGCATAACACATGCAAACATAGCATTATTCATATAAAATTGACCATGAAATCAATGGATTCATGCACCAACGTACAACAGGAGATACATAAACTCACAAGTTTTGCTGCACAGAGCAACCAAATCAGCTGTATTGTATTACAGAGCCAAATGTTCAACTTTCAACAACGTAAAAAATGGTAACACAGTCTGCCTATATTGGCCAGAAAGTGTACCCGCAGCAATTAATTACATGGTCAAAAATCAAAAATCTGCCAGATACATCCATCAGAGGGAATGGCGCTTAGAAGTTATTGCTGCATCAGACAGAAAAGACCTCGAGCCCTGCGCCGCCATCAGGAAGTCTCCACTCAAAAATCAGGCAACCTGATCATGCGTACTATTGCCCATACCTCTGCACCATCGCCATTAAAGGCCTCAACCACCCGCGGCCTACTTGAAAACTGTCGCTATGTTCAAACAGAAGTTCGCACCAAAATGCACTTTACTGAAGTTTCAAATGTGCAGGAAGAATAGTCCCACATTGGTGCCGCGGAGACTCCTTCAATACTTTAAAAACATGGTCGCGAGCATAATAGGTGTTGAGCGCCTTTTGCCGCGCTAGACACATAAGCCTTCTCCAAAAGCCCATTGCCAAAACCCAAGCCATCGGCACACCCCAGAATTCTCCTTCCGATCTCAACGGTCTCGCCAACCGCATCTTCGCCAGCCACACACTGCTCCTCCATCGGCCAAACTCCTTACATCGGCGGGCCACAAATTTGCTTCGCCAATAGCCAAACACACGCTGATGGACATCCATCGGCCAGACCAAAACAATCGGAGCACTCAAGAAATCTTTCGCTGATGAAGCCAATCACTCCGATAAGACCAAAAACATAAAGCCTTGAACCGTTGAACCCCGAACCAAAAGGGTTCAACACGAGGGTTCAATGCGATGGTTCAAACATCAAAAATAATACTCCATAGGCAACAAAGCTTCGAACCATTGAACCTTGAACCAAAACAAAAAGGTTCAAGCGGGAGGTTCAACGATGCAATATTTGTGCAAGGCAAATGCATAATACGACCCGTTAGAAGAAAATTGAACCCTGAACCGCTGAACCACTGAACTTAGAGAAAAAAGGGTTCAAGTTCAAACCGAAATGTCGAAGACACAAAAACGAACCCATGCCGATGGAGAAGAGATGAAGACCACCTCTATTGAACTAAGATGCAGACACTGAAAAACACTAAAGGGGTGCCAAAACTTAAAACTTTTTTTGGACTTTTGGGATGGTGCTTGCATGAAAATTGCTAAATTAACTGACAGTCAATTCAGGCACCAACAGTGGCTCTGATTGGGGACGTGCAAGTGCAAGACTACAGTGAGAACCCCAGATCTCTGGGATGCAGACCAGTCCCCTATCCATTGGGCACAGAGTCAAACTTGCATCAATCTACATCACCAAACACATTATTTTAAAATAAACATGGTGGCCCAGGGCCACCAAAAAGGAAAAACTAGACTTTTCCTTTGTCAAACACCTGATTTTCTTTTGACTTCTTCAAATGAAGCCTAAAAGCATTTAACTGTCTACAGCAAGCCCCTTGGCAATTATTTGTGCTGCTGCTCATTTCTTTTTTTTTAACAAATCTACAGCTAGCTTCATCAGCATATATAATTATCAGTTGTAGAATGTCATCATCATATGAGTCACTAATGTTGCTTGGAAAAATAACAGACTCACATGAAACAAATGAATCTACATCAGAATTTTGCCCTTCCTCAAAAAATAAGAGCTCCTCTGTATCAAACATGCAATATTCAGGCACAAGCAACATCTCATAATCAAATTTATCTTGATGAACATACAGATATCCATCATCATCATGCATGACAATTTTCTCATTAATGTCCACCTGAAATGTCTCAAGAGAAGGCAGAAATAACTCAGAATGTAGCCCTACACTGAAAGCTTCATAGTCACCCCTGCAATCAACACTATCCCCAACTGTATGAGCACGCACATCTGTAATTTTCCCATCCACCTCTGAATAGTGACCTTATTTTTTATCTTCACCAGTGCCCTGATAATCAAAAGCAAAGTTTTCAACCTCTGCACTATGAAGGTGGCCAAAATCTTCAAGGAAACATTCATAATTAGCATCCAAATATATTTCATTATTTGAAAGGCTCACATATGCATCTGAATGCTGGCAATCACTAGCATATTCACTGCCATCCCTTGAATCAATGTTTTCTATATTCAGAGTGAAGCTCTGCATATCCACTTCATATAAACAATCAGGCATAACTAGGATATGCACACTGCTACAAGACACAACTTCATGTATGTCTCTCATTTGATCAATTAGAGGGCACCTTGTGTCTGTAGGCTTGTCTTCTAAAGGCTGATAACAATCTTTGTTTTCATTATTACAAGATGTGCTTACATTTTCTACAACATTTTCTTCATGCATCACATCATGGCTGCACACATTATTCTAAAATATATTTCCCTCTATACAATCATTTTTCAATGCACATACTGGGAGAGCTGAAATATATTCACTTTGATAACTGCTTTGACAACTTGCAGCCATGAAACCTACTGGCATTCCATATTTCTCATTGTTTTCTATGTCCATAGCAAATTGGAAAGCCTGGTGAAGTGTGACTGGTTCTTTATCTCTCAACAGATAACTCATTTCTTCATCAAATGCAGCCAAATAAATTGTCAAGCACAATGCATTATTAGGTCTCATATATTCAGGGATCTGCCTGAGCAATTTAATAAACCTAAGATTAAAGGCTGGAACCAGCTCCTCATCTTCCCTTTGGATATTCATAAAATGTATGATTAATGAGGCCACATCAAACCTTTCACCAAACTGCCCTAGGAATGCAACTTCTAAATCTATCCATGAAGAAACTGAACAAACAGGCAGGTCTGAAAACCATATCCTAGCATCATCTTCCAATGACTGAACAAAGAGTCTCATTACTACATCTTCATCCTCTACCTCATAATCTTCTATTAAATTACAAAATCTTTGCAGATGTTTGTTTGTCGATTCAGAATCTGATCCACTATATTTTGGCAAACATCTTCTAATTTTATTGGGAATAATATTTGGGTAACCATATATCCCTGTGAAATTTAGGGCTTTATATCTTTCAATAAAGAATGGTCTTCTTTGAGAGCACGACCAGGCTTGCTGTTCTAAACTCAACATTTTGAATCAAAGATGAATACCTGGATATATGTTGCAGCATTGATAGGTTCTTTCAACAGAGTCGCCACCTTTCAGAGAGAGGACAGAATGTCAGCAAGGCACTTTTGTTTTCTAGATTCATCACCCCAGCAGAGCACCACATGGTTCCTTTTTGCTGCAACAACTTCACTGGAAACTAGATTTTCTAGCCCTCAGGTTACTTGACTCTCTCTCTCCCCAGTAGAGTCACCATTTTGTTGGTTTTTACTTCTGAATCAATATTAGGGTTTGCCACTTCTAATGCACAGGCAGATTCAGCCAACTGAATACAGGAGGTTGCGTGAGCTCCTCTCCTTCACTTCTGGTTCTGCCGCACCAAGGGGGGTGTCCCTATTTGATAAAAGTATAACCTTGACTAGCTCAATGACAGAAGGATTTAACTTGACAGTAATAGGCAGAATACTCTCATGTATGGACCAAGATTTGTGTAACAAATCACAAGGTTGGCAACATTCTTGGACATGATGTCTGGTTGGATATGAGAGCATGCAAGGATCCTAATCCTACTCCTACAACTAACAGGTGGAAGAATGAAATGGTTTGATTTGATTCTTGGATGCAAAGCTAGACATGGTATATAACCTCAACACAGAGCTAGATTGGTGCCTATCTAGGGCTTGGAGTCGGTAGACATACACATGTGAATGATCAGCATGAACAACTAAAACTGGATTTCAGGGAGATATACATGATATCTGCCTTACAGATATCTCCCAATACAGAGTGTTAAGCTGTCTATACTTATGGCATCCCTATTGCAGTATACCCTTCCCAATATTCAATCTAAAAATAGTTTAATCTACCCCTTGAGCAGAAGTTAAAAGATTAAACATTCAACACAGGAATTCTATGTTCTAGAATCTCAGACATTCCTTGAATGCCTGGACTCAAAAGAAAGATACATGCAAAACTGGAGATAGAATCAGCATAACACATGCAAACATAGCATTATTCATATAAAATTGACCATGAAATCAGTGGATTCATGCACAAACGTACAACAGGAGATACATAAACTCACAAGTTTTGCTGCACAGAGCAACCAAATCAGCTGTATTGTATTACAGAGCCAAATGTTCAACTTTCAACAATGTCAAAAATGGTAACACAGTCTACCTATATTGGCTAGAAAGTGTACCCATAGCAATTAATTACATGGTCAAAAATCAAAAATCTGCCAGGTACATCCATCAGAGGGAATAGCGCTCAGAAGTTATTACTGCATCAGACAGAAAAGACCTCGAGCCCTACGCCGCCATCAGGAAGTCTCCACTCAAAAATCAGGCAACCTGATCATGCGTACTATTGCCCATACCTCTGCACCATCGCCATTAAAGGCCTCAACCACCCGCGGCCTACCTGAAAACTGTCGCTGTGTTCAAACAAAAGTTCCCGCCAAAATGCACTTTACTGAAGTTTCAAATGTGCAGGAAGAATAGTCCCACATTGGTGCCGCAGAGACTCCTTCAATACTTTAAAAACATGGTCGCAAGCATAATAGGTGTCGAGTGCCTTTTGCCGCGCTCGACGCATAAGCCTTCTCCAAAAGCCCATTGCCAAAACCCAAGCCATCGGTACACCCCAAAATTCTCCTTCCGATCTCAACGGTCTCGCCGACCACATCTTCGCCAGCCACACACTGCTCCTCCATCGGCCAAAATCCTTGCATCGGCGGGCCACAAATTTGTTTCGCCGACAGCCAAACACACGCCGATGGACATCCATCAGCCAGACCAAAACAATCGGAGCACTCAAGAAATCTTTCGCCGATGAAGCCAATCACTCCGATAAGACCAAAAACATAAAGCCTTGAATCGTTGAACCCTGAACCAAAAGGGTTCAACAGGAGGGTTCAACGCGATGGTTCAAACATCAAAAATAATACTCCATAGGCAACAAAGCTTCGAACCATTGAACCTTGAACCAAAACAAAAAGGTTCAAGTGGGAGGTTCAACGATGCAATATTTACGCAAGGCAAATGCATAATGCGACCCGTTAGAAGAAAATTGAACCCTGAACCGCTGAACCACTGAACTTAGAGAAAAAAGGGTTCAAGTTCAAACCGAAATGTCGAAGACACAAAAATGAACCCATGCCGATGGAGAAAAGACGAAGACCACCTCCGTTGAACTAAGATGCAGACGCTGAAAAACACTGAAGGGGTGCCAAAACTTAAAACTTTTTTTGGACTTTTGGGATGGTACCTGCATGAAAATTGCTAAATTAACTGACAGTGAATTCAGGCACCAACAGTATCAACTGAAGGAATGTTGGTGCATGGGTGCAAGATGTATCTACTAACATGGTCAAATGCCAAGTGGTCAATCTCACTAGCAGTAGTACCTAAACTCTGAAAGATGATCTGTCTGGATGATACAAGTGTCGGCTTAGCTACTGATCCTAGATTCAACCTTTTGGGAAGTACCAAAAGGTTGGGACTAACTAATACCCTCTTATCAATGGGTGGTGGTAGCTTAAGATGTCTGATTTGAAGTTGCATCAGAATATTTTAGGATTTAACTGTGTGAATATTTTTTCCTCAACATTTCAGATCACACTCTGTGATCCATCATCAAGAGAAGAAAACAAGAAAAGAAAATAGAAAAATGATTCTCTTCTCTTATTTTATTCTCTTGATGATGGATCACAGAGTGTGATCTGAAATGTTGAGGAAAAAATCTTCACACAGTTAAATCCTGAAACATTTTGATGCAAGATCACGGACTATGGAAATCTAATGTCTATTAATGATTTGAATTTTATTAGAAAACCTCTCCCTTCCCTATACAACATGTGTAGGGATAAATGTGTAATCAAAATCAAAATCTAAATGAACTTATGCATATAATTGTTTACAAAATATAATGGTAACTCATCATTATGTGGCCATCAGTGATGTATTGCAAACCACTTAGGGTATATAAGTGGTCCAACAATGGGATCTACGCACCTGGTCATGGAATAGCCTTGACTCTATCTCGTCCAATATACTATGAAAACATCAAATGAACCATATCTAATGAAATGACCATATTAATTGCTGTCCATTTCATAGTACCAATAACACTACTAGCAAGTGACACATTAAAATCGTCAATACTGACATCATCATATGGGTTATATGATTTGACAGTATCTATCATATGAATAAATTGATCTTGAATAGCCACCAACCTATCTTTATTAGACACTTGTTTGGTGTATTATGGATCATATGGTCCAAATGTGTTAAAGCATTATTAAGTCTATCAAGAGTACTCACATACAAGTCACTCCTAGCATTATGTATATTAATAGGATTAGGGTTAGATTGATGAGAACCCTAATCATCCATGATATCAAATGTACGTGTATGAAAGTCTACATTTAAAAACAAAATTGCATACATTTAATTTATAAAATGAAAATTTAATTTAATCTAAAAACATTTAAAATTGAAAAATTAAATATATTTAATCTAGACATTTAAATTAACAAAACTAAAAACATTTAAAAATTAAAAATTAATTATATTCAATTTACACATTTAAATTAACAAAACTTAGTAAATAATGTTCATAATTTATTTATCAAGTTATAAATTGTGTCCACACATTAGATGTGGAATGAAGACATATAAAATGTGCATACATGTACATAAAATTTAAAAACATATATCAAAATATCTTGATCAATCAACACAACATTTACATCATCCACAATAAGTATTAAAAAATAAAAATAAACATATACAAATTCATTTAACTATTTGTTGGTTTAATTTAGCTTTAATTTAAGATGTAGATATTAGGTTATACTTTACCATCATACTTAAAGTACATGATCAAATGGTCTACACATCATGGACATACATCTAAGTTGAATGCCACTTGGAACCTAAGCTCAAAGTGATCAACTTTCACTTATCCATTTCATGCGAACAATCCAAAGATGACCCGTCTTGAAATTCCTTTTCTAAAATTCATTTTCTAAAATTCCTTTTCTAATTATCTAGGATAATTAATTAATCAAGTAAATTAGCACATGTAATCAACCTAGATAAAGTTAAAAAGTCTTGAAATTTAATACATATGTATGCTATGAAAATAAATAAAGAGGATATGGGTACTTAGGTTTGGAGGGGATTTAGATGTGGCACTGAAGATATTTTAATGTAACTTGTGCTAAGTAACCCAATCTAAATTTCAACTATCAAGCCCAAGATTGTGAATAAAAATTTTAAACATAGCCAACAAAATTCCAATGTGCATATCAAGAAATTTAAGCACAATTTTTTTTGCAAAAGTAAATGAACAAAACAAACAATATCATTTACTAATATGTAGTTTGGAAAGTAGATTTGTACAATGTTGTGGAAACATGATAACTCTCTACAAATAAAGATGTGTTATTTTTTCTTTTCATTTTAAGGCTAGAGCCTATTAGACATGTCACTCATATGCAACTATTTTTTTGTTATAGAAAAATAAAAGTTTGACATTTGTAGTAAGCATGTACTTTCTTTTCAAATGAACAACCTGGATCTACTTTCATGATCATTGTGTACCTAAGATTTATTCTAATATTATTATTTCTAATCCATACAAATAATATATATGTTGAAAAGATAAAGTTTCTTCCAACAAACATTTTCCAAGAGAACAATGAACCAAAATCTAACATAGTAAAAATAATGATCATTTCATCGATCGGTTTGATTTACATCCTATTTATACTATCCATAATGCTAGTACAAATAGCATTTCAAAGTCAATGAATAATTTGGTTATCAAAACCATCTATGTGCAATAGACAAACCAAACCACTTATATACTACAATTGCAAGTCTATGAACCAAGCTTCCATATTTCTCAAAACATATATCATTTGTTTCCATCACAACACTATTGGGGGGCACTATCATTTAACTTATACTACAATTGATGTCATTTAATCAAAAGACAATAGGCTATTTTTCAACTTGTGTTGTATGAATCATAGTCTCAAACAAACTTTATCCCACCAATTATGAATAAATAAATAAAGAGGACAAGTGTACTTAGGTTTGGAGGGGATTTAGATGTGGCACTTAAGATATTTTAACGTAACTTGTGCTTAGTGATCCAATCTCAATTTCAACTATCAAGCCCAAGATTGTGAACCTTTGACAAAGTAAGAAATGACTTGTGCTCTTTTCTAATTTGAACTTACACCTGCAATTCTAATCTACACACCTATAGTTTTTATCCTTTTTCAATAGTCCTAAACCTAATCTATGGCCTTGATATTTATGCTTTTTGTCTTTACAATCTTGTTCAATATAAGATATTTTAAAAGGAACTTGGTTCTTAGAAGTACCAATAAAACCTATTATGCAAGGGATAGGATGTCAACTTGATTACCACCTTGTACTTTAGTTAATCCCTTTGATTGAGTTAACAACATGGAAGAAGTCTGAAGTCACACCAAGTAGAAATTAAAATCCTTAGATGCATGTCTTTATAAATTATTAGATGTTAATCTAATCCTCCTTGATGCTTAATTGATCAAACAATATGATTCACTAATCGGTAATAAATGATCCAAGATGAATTAGGTCTTTATCCTTTTATACAATATCGTAGCATGAAAAATTAAATATATTATTATTGATTTGCTAGGCAATGGCTAGTTGGAAGAAATTTACTTTGGGCCCACGATTAATTTTTCTTTAGGAAAATGGTCAATTTCACATATACCTAGTTCTAAACAAGGTTCAAAATTACAATTGAAAAACCTTTTGAACCAAGCGACTTAAGATATATTTACAAATATTGAGGTTAGGTTTAGACCATTAAGGAACACAAGCTTAGAATTAGATTAGGTATATGTCATATGCCAAAAATCTATAAATAGGAAGGATATTCCTCATGTATGTTTATTTCTAGGGTCTTGTTCAATTGGAGTGATTCAAAATTACCACATATGATTTTGGAGTGATTTGAAATTCCCACATATGATTTAGAAAGGTGTGAAATAGGTTTTTTTAAATCTAGAATTTGTGTTTGTTTCTGGGGTTTTAGTTTCATTTTTAGGATTTATTTTCATTTCTAGGGTTTTAGTTTCATTTTTAGGATTTATTTTCATTTCTAGGGTTTTAGTTTCATTTTTAGGGTTTTAGTTTAGTTTATTCAGTTGTTATTTGACTTTTATGGGGCCTAAATGTGATAGCCAACCTTGGTTGTCAAGCAATTTTTAATGACAGTTATCTGTCCAATGGTGCCTTTAAAATACTATGACATACCTTAGTATAAGTAAATTATATAAAAACTATATATATATATATATATATATATATATATATATATAATTATCCCATATAATTTTTGACAGTTTGTCCAAGATCTCTCCTTTCATATGATATGGTATTTTTAAAGTTTCAATTGTATTTTACATAAAAAAAGGCCTAAATATAGCTATACAACTATGAAAGTTCTATTTTATTTAGAAAAAAAATATAAAAGAAGAAAAAATGAAAAAACCCTACCTGCAATAGTCGGCATGTAGGTTTCTATGGGGTCACAAGCTCCTTCTATGGGGTCATGGGCTCTAGTCAGAAGGGTTTCTAATGACTCAAATCCAGGCAAAAATGACATTTCAATTTTTATTTTCTTTTTTTGTCAAATTTTCGCTTGGAACCATGTCACCTGGTAGGCTATTAGTTGTAACCTTTCTACCTAAAAACCTCAGTCCACTTTTGTGCCACGCAAGCCATGTGGTTCTAGGTAGAATTGTGTTGGGCAACTACCTACTACTCGAAAACCTTCTTCTTAGAGCTATTTAATTGGCTAAAATTGTGACACACATATCATGTGACCTATTCCAAAATGATGAAGTTATCACAAAGCTCATGATATTGAAAGATGATACCTCCCCATGGGACCACACCAGCAACTTTGGAAGCACTTTAGATGCCTCCACACATATAGAAAAAATCCATAAAAGCCTAAGGATTATCATGTCATATGATATCAATATACAAAATCCAAGAAAAATCCATCCAAAAGGCCACAAATCCCACCAATCCCAAAGAAAAAACAAAAACAATGTGGGTCACAACAAAAATTAATTAAATTCAAGTAAAGCATCCAGATCCACATTTCCAAAGTTACACTTCATTCCCAAATCCCAACTTCCTTATCCCTCATCTTGCACCCAATCAAAAATTCCTAAAAATTATAAGTCCATTTGAGTCCCCAAATCCCCAAAATAGCAATCCCAAAATTCCCCATCCCTATGCATCTCAAATCAACATCCTCCCAAATTCCTCATCAAAATACCAAAATTCAACTTTTATGATGGTGTGTGCAAATGTTGGTCCTGGTTCCCCTTGACCCCATGGCATTCCCCCATACCTCCATCACCCCATCTTATTATACTCAAATCCCTTATCCAACATATCTCCCCCATCACATCCCTTCAATCTATGCTTTCACATAACCCATGCATCCTTCACCCATCCTACCTTTCCCCTCCATTTCCCATGATAAAATTCTCTCAAACTTCAAAAGCTATAATGGCACCCTATTTATCCTTTGGAGAAGCCCACTTAGCCATCCATAAATCCATCTACCAACATCTATGATTGCAATGACAACACCATGCTTCATGGGATCCTATAACCTCCATGTCAAAATAGAAACTTTAGTCCCCATCCTCATCAAATCCATCCAATCCCCTTCCTCTAAGAAAAAATTCCAAAAAAATTACAAAAATTATCAAAAAAAAAAATTTAAAAATTAAAAATTAAAAAATAAATTCCATAAATATCACCCCTCAATCCAAGGACTCCGCTTGTAGACCAACCAAATGATGTCACTTGAAGTCCTCTCCTCAACCCAATCCTCTCAAGTAGTGGGAGCCCTTGATCTTTCAAATTGATCCTAGCCCTCCATTTCATCCTCAAAACATCTATAAATTGAACCCTCTCCAAGCCATTTTTATGTCCCCATGCAATGCAATATTATATTGTAGGTTTGAGGAGCAATCACACTTCAAGTATCAAGGATCATAGCCAAAATAACAAGGTTTTCATGTTTTGTTATGTCTTTTAACTTCATTTTTGTTATGCATTCCTTTTAGCTCTAATCAGAGGTTACATTTGATTATGAATAGGATAGGTTAATGCATGTTCTAACTTGTTCTTTATCATTCATTTTCATATGTATATAGGTGTCATTTTTTATCTATTCATTGAATTTTTAAACAAATTATATTTTTATATTATAGACTCAATTCTATGCATGCTAAAAAAAATGATTTTATATTAAAATGGGAGCACAGTCAATTTTCAATTTTTTTGGTTATGTTCGCTTTAAAAATTAGTAAAAGCTATATATATTAATTAAAAATTAGTAGAAAAATCTAGCACAAACTATGTGATATTAGCTAACTTTCCACTAAAGGGATTTATGAAATACTAAAAAAAGTCAACATTTTAGAGGGGAACAAACCTAATGCTATGTTATATTTTTTTAACAAAAACATCACCATTTTGTGTCCTCCCCCTATTTGACCCTCTTAATCTCCACCATTTCAAAAAATAGTAGTTTAGAAACAAGACTACAAGCACTATTAATCTTGTTCTTGTCACATCTTAAAATTTTGAGCATGTGTATGTTTAATTATTCACCAAACATCATCTTTTGTTAATTTCAAGAAAAAAGTGGCCACTTTTGACCCTCCATTTCCATGCACATACCCAAGCATGGATTGGGATGTGTGGCTACATGGTTCTCATTTTCTTTATCACATGGAGGAATGCAAATAGGGTGCTTGATGCTTTATAAGCCTAGCATGGAGAATCTACAAGTGTACTATAATCTAGTTCTTGAGATTTTACATTGAGTTTTGTGGGTGCTTTTGGAGGCTAGGTTTTTCCCTCAAGTGAGAGGGTTTTCCTAGGGTACATTTGGTGCTATCTTGTGGTATGTTTTGTTATTCTTTTACATTGTGGATTTTAAATAATTATTTTTAATTTGTTTCTCTCATGAGGGTTATGTGGAAATGGTTTATTTTGCTACAATTTCCTTTTAGGCTTGACGCCCTTGCATCATGATATTATACAATGAGCAGTTGTAGTAAGCAACTAATTATTGTTGTAGAAAAAGACCCTAGAAAGAGCTTTGATAGCATTTTCAATAAACCTGCCTCTAAAATAAAAATAATAAATAGATATACGTAGAAAATAAGAGAAATAAAATTCTTGTATATTGTGTTTGTAGTGCCACTTAGAAAGAGAAATTCTCCCAATAGAACATAAACTCCAATTACAATATTCAAGGTGCTTACACATGGTAAGTCATTAAAATTTATTGATTCTTTCTAAAGATAACTAGTACTATCCCATGCATGTGGGATAAATACTTTTATTCTAATTTACCATATGGGTGACTTACAAAGCATATGCATGCATTTTAATGATCTAACTAATATCAAATTAATTGGGTTTAGGGGACTTAACATATAGCGACTATGTGTGAGGGTGAAGGAGAGAAGACCTGTAGAGGAGTGAATGCTAGGGCAAGGATGAATGACGATGCTATTTAAGGAAAGAAGGTTCAAAATCAAGGGAGTAGAAGAGGATGATCTTCTCAGGAAAAGGCCAGGGATATTGGGCAATAGCGATATCAGCTGAGGTCAATTTCTTGTGGGGACGAGGCTCCTGGTGGATCTGAGCCTCCTCCTCTCTCATCCCCGCATGGCTCACCTTATCCTATGTCAATTGAGCTCACTTCAAATTGTTATGAGGCCTGTAAAAATAACTCAAACCCCTTCCATGTCTACAACAAATTTTGTTTAGATCAGATTTGAAAGTCAAACCATAATTTATGACCTCCTAAGCTGCCCGATCCAGACCCTGGTTTGAAGGAGACTCATTCTCTTAGGACTTTTGGTTTGATCTTTAGTGATGTAAAGGTTGCCCTTGTGGATGATCTTTCCATTTTTCATAGTTTAGATGATAGCCTAAATGCTTTTTCCACTGATATGGGGAGTCCTTCTCTTATTCTCCATCGCATATAGAAGCATCCATTGTTAGAGGATCTCAAAGCTTGGATTTCGTCTGTCTAGCATAATTTGGCTCCTCCAGTAGTTCATTCCCTGGATTTTGGTTTCTTTATGGCAATCTTTGCTTCTTCTGAGGATTGCAAATTCGTTACACAAAATGGTCCCTAGTTTATGGGGAATTCTATTTTGTTCCTCACCCCCTGGACTCCATTCTTTGACCTTGCCACTGCTATAATTTTAGAGATCTTGATTTAGATCAAGCTATATAACCTTCCCTTGGTGATGCAGGACCCTTCTCTCATTCGGGAGATGATCAGTCAGGTTGGGTATTTTGTGAAGATAGACAATGAGGAAAAGGCATCACATAGATACACAAGGGTCTGTGCCCTCGTAGACATATCAAAACCCCTACCTGGTTCGATTCAGATCCTTTCCTCTCATGGTTCATGGGTGCAATTTTTAAACTTTGAGGGTTTGCCCTTTAAATGCTTCCGCTGCAATGAGTTGGGCTACAAGATAGGGGACTGCTCTACACCAAGACCTCTCGGTTCTAGATGCTACAACCTTAAGAAGTGGAGTACAAATTTAGGATCCCCAAGTGTGGATTTTGTCTGGCACAATCATGGTGAGTTTTTTGCTCCCTTTTCTGCTTCAAGGTCTAAGTCGGTGGTTCCCTTGGATCCTCCTGATCATTCTCCTACCCCTATTTTAGATTATTGTTCCTATTATGGATGATGTGGAGGCTTCAGAGTCAGATGGCACTTTCTCTTTTATAGATGATCTAGATGACCCCATCACTAATTTTTTTGATCAAGACTTTTTGGCGGATCCTTTAGGGAAATTAGGTCTCAATTAGATGGAATCTAAAAGATAAAACCTGATTATGGTGCTTCAATTCAGAAAAAAGGCAAGAAGTCTGAGGCTGAGAAAATTTGTATTGAAGGAAAAGAAGTTGTGGAGGAGGGCACTCAATGGACCATGGAGGCTCTCCTTTCCTAGAAAAAATGCTAAGTCTTAGCTTGGTTTGGGTTGGTTGGACTCAGTCTCTCTCCATTCTAGATATGTTTCTTGGGACTTTTTCCTTTGTAGCCTCTATTGGTTTGTGATGGCTTTGCTTCATCTCAGAATTGTTGGAGTGTTGTATTGGGGCTTTCAGTTTATTGCTTATGCTCCCCTTTTTCAGGGGCTTGCATTTTGTTTTTTGATTATATATTTTCATATACAAAAACTCTCTTACGCAGCAAAAAAAATGATCTAACTAATATCTAATACATATATTAGAATGAGGATACCTGACACATTCATTACTTTAGCATGTGCAGTTGATATAGCTCACAAGAATGCCAAAGTGGTGGTAAAATGTAGAGGATAAAAGAATATATATCTTTCCCTTCTTCTCTTTTTTTATTTGTAGTTTTGGTTATCTCATAAATACAATGTCTTATTTTTTTCAATTTGTCCTATTTGGTTCATAAACTGACCCAAAACCTAAAACCTATTAGCCATTATCCTATCCTAGTCCTAAATATTTAATCCTATGCCTTAGAATTCACCGTGGGTGTGCATATATCACTTGGAAAGGCTATCCCTATGGCCTTACCCTCTTAATTGGATTTTTCTCTTTCTTTCCCAATCTATGCCTTTTGGATAATTTGACCATTACGTATTAGATTGTATGACATGTAGTTAAAATTGAGAACCAATGATCTTGTATTTAGGAACAAGCCCTAGTTCATTAATATGTCATCAAGATAAGAAAATCTTATTCACATTACATCATATAGAGACTTGGAACTTATATCAATACATGTATAAGAAAATACTATATTTTAATTTATCACCTAGCATCTTTCATCTTTGTGAGCTATGTCTTCCCATCTTGTTTATTAGCAATGCATCTCAATTGCTATCAAGGAAGTCCCAAATATTTCCCTTTGTCTATAACAATCCCTCAAATATGCTTCTCAGTATCATTGACCTCCAAGTATAGGTGAAAAGTCAAGCACACTTGTACCAAATAATAAAAGAGCAGAGAGAAAAATTGTATCATTAAAACTTGACTACAAGTGTGGCACCATACAAGAGAAAACATACCTTCTAGGTAATTGGAATAGTTCAAATAGTTAGACTCCAATCATCCATCACAATTTACATAAAAAAACCAACTATAAACCATCTAAAATAACAAAATAAAGCTAAACCACCCTAATCATCGTTTTATTTATAATATGAGAGTTTTATTTAAGTTTAACTACTATTTACTGTAATTTAGCATATAGTTACTTTCCCCATTTCTTGTGAAGAACAAAATAATAAAAGATGTAGTGATATTCTTAGAATATAATTTCTATAGAAATAAATGTTCACTCTATTGGAAAATATAATTTGGAGTGGACATTAACTTCGCCTACCCATCAAAGATATTTTGGGGATATCCTTCCTGTTGCATGCCAAATTCTTTTAATGTTGTTTTGCTGGCCTGATAAAATATATTGATTGCTAGTAAGTCCGCTTCAATGCAGGTAGGTGAGTTTGAATTTGTGTGTGTGGCATGATTTTATGGAAGACAAGAAGAGACAAAAAGTAAGAATGAAAATAGAAAATAGAATTGTTAGAGACTATTGTATGCAATAGTAGAGTAGAGAAGATAGGTTACAACAACAATAGAAATAATATTGCAAAGAGAAGAGAATAGCTCCAGACAGTAGGCAGCTATGGACAAAGCAACAGATCCAAACAAGAAAAACAAACAACTCCAGAAGAAAAGAGTAGTGAACATCTCTAGATAGAGAGGGACAATAGCAATGTCCAGTCATCTCTAGAGAGGGCAGTATTTGTACAGAAAGGAGAAACAGAGTTGTAGCTTTGTAGTTTGTAATTTTTTTAATGTAAAATATTTTTGCATATAAATATAAATCTTTATTTATTTTTTATTTGTGCCCTCTTCTCTCTCTCTCTCTCTTGTTTGTTCTTATTCGCTCCAACATAGTAGTATTGGAGTAGTGATTCCAATAAGTGGTATTAGAGCTAATGTTAGTAGAGCTAGTGCCCTAGTTTTTTCATATTGAGGAAGAGCCCTAAATATTTGTAGGTATTAACAATATTCAAATTTAGAAGAATGGTAAGAGTTTACAGAAAGAGTTGGTAGTAGAAACCAACATTTGATGGGAAAAACTATGATATTTGGGCAAAGAAGATGAAGATAATATTAGCTGCAAATGATCTATGGGAGTTGGTTGTCAATGGTTGTTGAAGGCACAAGACAACTGAGAGGGGGGTGAATTAGTTGTATCAAAAACTTTAACTTTTCTCAAACAATATCACATTCACATTCACTTACTTTATCCTCTTAATCTATTATGAAGATTAAACATGAAGTGCAGAAACAAAACTTAAACACATCAACACCATACACACATGAACACCAAATTTTATGTGGAAAACCCTAAAAGGAAAAAACCATGGTGAGTGTTAGCTCACAATATAATGTAGTAACAATATTGAATAACAAAAGAGGCTCACTGCCAAAGGGCTCACTACCCAAGGGCTTACTATCCAAAGAAATGCTCACTACAAATAGGGCTCACTTTCATTAGGGTGGCTCACTGCCGAGGGGTGGCTCACTGCCAAGGGGTTGGCTCATTACTTGGAGGGGTGGGTCACTAACATGAACTAATATAATAGCATCTACAACATGCCTAAGTTCAATTCCATTGAAGCACAATACAAATCACCTTCGATGCCATTACTACACACAGTCTCATCTGCACATCTTCGCATCCCCCACAAAACACATGGATTAATTACATTTATTTATACCTATCATTAACCTTGGAATATACATCAAGGTCAACATTACAATCTACAACCATTGAAATAGTCTCCAAGGTCGGCAAATATACATAATTCAAATTAGGTCTAGACCTAAACAAACTTGTAAAGAAAATGAATGAAAGAAGAACACTTCACAGCTTAGCTTGGACCCAAATACATATTCACATGCTTCAACATGCTTATACAATCCACGAACCACATCCACAAAGAGTGGTAGCATCCAAGTCAGCCTAACTTGTGCAAACACCAAGAATGCTTAAACACATGCTTCCAAGAGCTCAATCATTGCTTGCGGATCAAGCACAAGCCTTCACTATGATCTTGAGACATCCATGAACAACATAAAATCATCTAGGAGCTAACAAATCTATCCACAATAGATCTCAGTTGAAGACAACAAATATCATTTGAAGACAAATCACAGAATACTCACAACAAACACTGTCGAACCCTGCTAATCCGTAACTTGCTTTTTGAAGCACCAAATCACAAATCCTTTGGAATGAAGACAGATAAGGACCTTATAGACATAAGACTAGAATTGGAAGATCAAAGACCAAACTACGGAGAAATGTGGAGCAAAATACTTTCTCCCTGTCACTTGCAAATGTTGTCAGGCATAGTCTTCAAACTGGTAAATAGAACTTCTGTTGTACATCGGTCTAAACCATCAAATTCTTGATTTAGCATCTTCAAACACTGCTCTAAAATATATCCAAATCTCACACTCCAGTCTCCAACATAGAAGAAATGTGGAGCAAGACTCAGACAGTATCCAGTAAGCCAGAGTACATCTTCACAACTCTATCTTCAATATGAACCAAATTTTCTCAAAAGCACTTGGATACTCAATATCAGTAACATATTCTTATCATCTTCAGTACTTATATAATGCAATACAAAGCAACTAACTCATCACAATCAAGTAACAAAACAAGAGCACAGTTGGCACTAATGACAACACAAACATGTTGACATCAATGACCACCGATTCTCCCCCTTTGTCATTGATGGTAACATATGATGTGAAAAACTAAACAACATGTTCCACCATCAAGATATAACTCTGCATTAGAACTCCCCCTTTCTCTTTACACATCTAAACTCTCTCTGATCACTGAATGCTTTCTTTTTCTTTGCATTTTTCACTTGAACTCTCTCCACCTTTGATATCAATGGAAAAGGGCAACACATCTCTTTCCACTGCACATACTAGCACTTGTTATTAACAGCCCTAAATGCTTCCTTTAGTCTACAACATTCTTCAGGATCACTACTTGCTCCCCCTGAGAGGTAGATTCCATCATCAGTCCAGAAAAGAATAACTCTTGAACCACACTAGACTGATGCACTTCCTTATGCATCTAGTTCAACAAAGGAGGGGCAATAACGCCTAACTTCTCTCAGAAATACTCAAATGTGTTCTTAGGAAGAGATTTGGTGAATATGTTAGAAACCTAATCTTTTGTAGGCACATACTCAAGCTTCACTTCTTTCTCTGCAACCTTCTCTCTTAAAAAGTGATATCTGATAGAAATATGCTTATTCCTTCAATGCATCACTGGGTTCTTTTAAATGTTAATGGCACTAGTGTTATCACAGAAAATAAGAATTGGATCTTCATACTCAACTTGAATGTCCTTCAGATTTTGTCTCATCCCAAACACTTGTGCACAACATGATGCTATTGCAATGTATTCTGCTTCTGCAGTAGATAAGGATACTAAATCCTACTTCTTGCTTTGCTATGTCACAACTCTATTTCCAAGAAAGAACACACCACCACTTGTACTTTTCCTATCATCTATGCATCTGGCCCAATTTGCATATTTGTATGCACTTAGGTTGAAGTCATTGTTCTTGGGATACCACAAGCCATAATCAGATGTGCCTTTCAAGTACCTAAAAATCCTCTTTACTGCCATAACATGTGACTCTTTAGGATCTGCTTGAAATTTGGCCACAAGATAAACTGCATGCATGATATGAGGGTTGGTAGCAGTTAGGTATAGCAATCCTCCAATCATAGACATATACTTGCTCTTATCATCCTTATGAGATTCATCATCTTTACTCAGCTTACAACCATTTATCATGGGAGTACAAACTAGTTTAGATTTTTGCATTCCAAACTTCTTCAACAACTCCTTGACATACTTAGACTGTAAAATTGAAAATTCCCTTATCCATCTGATTAATTTGCAGTCCAAGAAAGAAGTTCATCTCACCACACATTGACATCTCAAATTATTTTTGCATCTCAACTACAAAGTTCTTACACATACCTTCATTTCCACCAAAAAATATATCATCTACGGGTCATCCCACAATAATGAGTTACACCTTTGGCCAAACTTGACATTGAAATCAACATTTTGAACTAAATCTTCACTTTCTAACACCTATAGCTGCTAAACCATTAGGAATTTGAAGATGATGCGAACTAGTGATTTGTGAGATTTTGTTTGTAGATTCTAAATATATATATTTTTAAAAGAATTAGAGTTAATTTGTAAAAAAATTCGTGTCTCCTTTGATAATTAGTTTTTAATAGTAAACAATATTTTTTTAAAGTAATGTGTATTCTCTCACACATAACTTTTTTCTACAAAGGATAAAATTCTGATTCTTTTGAATTTATATTGGTAACACCAATATCTAGAGGATGTATTTGGTTTCATAATGTTTTGTTATTTCTTTTTAATTAAGTTTTGAAGTCAAACCAATTATAATTTAGACATAGGCGTATTCTATCTAACATAACTTTTTCGTATGTATCAGAATTTAATTATTTTTTGTTGGAATAAGGACATCAATACCTAGAGGACATGTATTTTTGAGAATTTTTTTCTCTATTTTCCTATTTTTTCATATGTGTGAAACAAAGACCTTGATGTTCATTGGAAAACCTACATTCACAAAAAATAAAAAATAACTACAATAATCAAATTAAATATATATATAAAATTATACTTTTTGGGAAGCTTATAAGGGACTGCATACTTACAAAACATAAATTTTAAATGAATTCATTTGATCCCCCAAAAAGGTAAATCAAAAGTGGTTTTTTATCAGCATTTTGATAGGTATGGTTTAAAACTAGTGGGGTTCTATCCAAGGGGGTTTGAATTTAAGGGGGTTTGATCAAACCCTCTTCAATTAAAATCCTTTAAATGTAACCTTTCAAGGCTTAAATAATTATATTTTCTAAAAATATGTGATTTCAGAAAAAATCAAGATGTCACAGAAAGTGTAACCCATTATTGTGGTAGCACCCCTACATAGACTTCAATAATCAGGATTTGATCTTTTCTTACCTTGATATACAAGTTACTATTTGTAGGCCCTTTATTAAATCCTTGTTGCAACAAATACTTATCCAATCTTGCATACCAAGCTCTAGGAGATTTCTTTACTCCATACAATGCCTTCTTCAATATACATACCATGTTTGTTTTGTCTGATAACTGAAATCCATCCAATTGCTCTATATATACTTCTTCCAACTCTCCATTCAGAAAAGTAGACTTCACATCCATCTGATATACTTTGAAATCTTTATGTGCTTCATAGGCCAGAAATAATCTAATAGCTTCAATTCTTGCCACCAGAGAAAAAGTTTCTTCATAATCTATTCCTTCCACTTGTGAGTAGCCTTTGCATACAAGTGTAGCTTTGTTTCTTATCACTTCTCCAATCACAGGCCTAGGGATAAGTTCCCAAGTTTTGTTCTCTTCAATCTGCATAAATTCTTCTTCCATTTCCTTGACCCAGTGCTCATCTTTACACGCTTTAGAAATTGTCTTAGCAGAGATTTGCCTATTCTTCTGCAGCTCCTTTTCTTGTCAATACTCTTCTCCTCTTGTCACCTATTATTTGATCTTCAAAATGATTTCTTTGCACATACCTGGGGGTTTTAGGAACTCTTTCCAAAGATTCTTATTCTTCAACTTGAGCTTCTTCTTCTGGAATAGCTTGCACTTCAATCTAAATTTCCTTGTCTTTTTCTCCAACTATCTTTGAATCAACAGATCCATCTGATTTTTATCCATTCAGCTTTGATACTTTCTGAACATCTTCATCTACCTTCACATTTGTACTTTCAATAATTTTCCTCAATCTTTTGTTACAGCATCGGTAGGCTTTGCTCTTAGTAGAGTACCCAAGGAATATGCCTTCATCACATCTAGTATCAAAATTTCCCAATTCTTCATCTCTTCTAATAAAACATTTGCTTCCAAAAACTTTGAAATACCTGACAATAGGATTTCTTCCATACCACAACTCATAAGGTGTCTTTGTTCCATATGCTTTGACTTGTACTCTATTTTGAATGTAGACAGTGTTATGAATAGCTTCTTTCCAATAAACTTCCAGAAGATCAGCTTCTTTGATCATTGTTCTAGTAGCTTCTTGAACTTTTCTAGTTTGCCTTTTAACTACTCCATTTTGTTGAGTGCTGGGGGTAGAAACTGTCTCTTTATCCCATGTTTGTCACAAAAGGCATTGAATTCATTTGAACTAAACTCGCCACCTCTGTCAAATCTCAAACACTTGATTCTCAAAATCCATTTCATTTTCAACCATTGCTTTAAATGCCTTGAGCTTATCTAGGCCTTATGATTTTTCTCTAAGGAAAGTAATCCAAGTCATTCTTCAATAATCATCAATAAGAAGCATGAAGTACCTATCACCTTGTAGACTTCTTGTTCTTATAGGACTATGCAGGTTTGTATGCACCAACTCCAATAGATTAGTAGAGGATTGTTCCTTGCTCTTGAAACTTATCTTTGTAGATGGCATTAGCAAGCTTCACAATCTTAGGTAGGTCTCTTATAGCTTGAGAAGAGCTTATTCTCACTAGATTATCAAATTTGATGTGACACATTCTCCTATGCCATATCCAACATTCATTTGTCTAAGCAAGTAAACAATAATTATCAGTACCTTTCAAATGATAAACATTACCATGAGTCTTCTTACCAACAGAAATTAATGTTCTAGAGGATTTCCTTATCCCACATCCATTGTCTTTAAATATCAGATTATATCCTTTGTCACACATCTGTCCAACACTTAGAAGATTATACTTTAGGCCTTTGACATACAGAACATAATTTGTATAATACTTTCCATCAAAAGTGATTTACCCTTTTCCACATGTATCTTACTAGTTGCATCATCACGAAATCTAACTAGTCCTCCATCATACCTTTCCAATTTGACAAAATCACTCTTATCTCCAGTCATGTGATTTGAAAATCTGTTGTCAATGACCCATTCATCCTTTTCCTCTTTAGCATGAAATGCAAATATCTCTTTTTCTTCTTTCGGACTTCCTTCCTTCACACAACTTGCACGATTAGTAGAAGGAAGTTCTTCTCTTAGGGCAATAAACAAGCATTCCCTACCATTATCATCTTCAGAATCAAGTTCATCATCAGTTAGACCATCATCATCTCCAACATAGTAACTCTTTCTTACCATCTTATCTTTTACTTTCATGGTTTTTGATCTTCAAAGTTCTACCAGGACATCTTGAAGCATAGTAACCAATTTTACCACAATTGAAACATTTGAAAGGTAACTTACCTTAGAATTTTCCACTGCCTCATTTCATTCTACTTGTAAATTTTGCCTCAAGATCATCAAGGTCTTCTTCATCTGATTCCATAGGATATTTATCTGATCTAGCAATCTTTTCTTCCTTGGCTTTAAAAGTAGTCTTAGTTTTTATAGGAACATTAGTATTACCAAATTCTCTCATTTCAAAAGTAGTTAGTTTACCAAGCAATTGATCTTTTGAAAGCTTATTCATGTCAAACAATTCTTCAATGGTAGATACCTTGTGACTATAAGATTTGGGAAGAGTTATGAGTACCTTAACTACAACATCCATATCATCTATATTTCCACCAAGACCCTTGATGCTACTAACCACTTCATCAATCTTCTGAATGTAACTTGTTATGTTCTCATCTTCAGACATCCACATAGTTTCATATCTAGTCTTCAACTTCTACAACTTGGCCTTTTTGATAGATGCATCACCTTCATAAATACTTTTGAACTTTTCCAAGATCTCATGAGCAATTTTTAGATGATCCACAACTTTGTCCATTTCAATGTTAGATAAGGCATTTAGTAGAGCATTTTTAGCTTTGCCATTAATCTCATAGGCCCTAATTTCATTTGCAGTCCTCGGACCACCATTAGGTATTTTGTATTCATCTTCAACTATTCTCTAGACATTAAAACTAATGGAGACAAGATAAATTTGCATTCGTACCTTCCAGGAGGCATAGTCAGATCCATCAAACCGAGGAATGTCTTTGTGCACCATCCCATATCTACCTTAAGCTATTAGGCTTTCTTCCAAGGAACCTTTCTCTAATACCAATTGTTGAAGGCACAAAACAACTAAGAGGGAGGTGAAGTAGTTGTATCTAAAAATTTAACTTTTCTCAAACAATATCACATTCGCATTCACTTACTTTATCCTCTTAATCTATTATGAAGATTAAACATGAAGTGCAGAAACAAAACTTAAACACATGAGCACCATACACACATGAGCACCATATTTAATGTGAAAAACCCTAAAAGGGAAAAACCACAGTGAGTGTTAGCTCACAATATAATGTAGTAACAATACCGAATAACAAAAGAGGCTCACTTCTAGAGGGCTCACTACCCAAGGACTCAATGTCTAAAGAAATGCTCACTGCAAATAGGGATCACTACCATTAGGGTGCCTCACTGCCATTAGGGTGGCTAACTACCAAGGGGTGGCTCACTATCGAGGGGTTGGCTCACTATTTGGAGGGGTGGCTCACTGCCATGAATTGATATAATAGCATCTACAACATGCCTGAGTTTAGTTCCATTAAAGCTTAATACAAATCACCTTCACTGCCCTTACTACTCACACACTCTCATCTGCGTATCTTTGCATCCCCCACAAAACACATA
The DNA here is from genome assembly GCA_027924645.1 of Cunninghamia lanceolata. Lineage (NCBI taxonomy): Eukaryota > Viridiplantae > Streptophyta > Pinopsida > Cupressales > Cupressaceae > Cunninghamia > Cunninghamia lanceolata. The sequence continues at coordinate 16,939,556 of BSBN01000757.1, forward strand.
GATTCATTACATTTATTTATACCTATCATTAACCTTGGAATGTACATCAAGATTGGCATTACAATCTACAATGATTGGAATAGTCTCCAAGGTCGACAAACATACGTAATTCAAATTAGGTCTAGACCTAAACAAACTTGCAGAGCAAATGAATGAAAGAAGAACACTTCATGGCTTAGCTCAGATTGAAATACATCTTCACATGCTTCAACACACTTCTACAATCCACAAACCACATCCACAAAGAGTGTTAGCATCCAAGTTGGTCTAACTTTTGCCAACACCAAGAATGCTTAAACACACGCTTCTAAGAGCTCAATCATTGCTTGTAGATCAAGCACAAGCCTTAAAATGATCTAGAGACATCCATTAACAACATAAAATCACCTAGGAGCCAAAAAATCTATCTACAACTGATCTCACTTGAAGACAGATCACAAACTGCTCACAACAAACACTATCAAACTCTGCTAATCAGTAACTTACTTTCCAAAGCACTAAATCACAAATCCTTTGGAATGAAGATAGCTAAGGACTTTATAGACATAAGTCTAGAACCACAAGACCAAAAACCAAACTATGGAGAAATGCAGAGAAAAATACTTTCTCCTTATCACACTGCAAATGCTACAAGGCATAGTCTTCAAACTGGTGAATAGAACTTCTGCTTCACAATGATTAGGTCCACCAAATTCTAGATTTAGCATCTTCAAACACTTCTCTGAAATATATCCAAATCTCACACTCTGATCTTCAACACATAAGAAATGCAGAGAAAAATTTAGACATTATCCAGTAAACTAGAGTACATCTTCACAATTCTGTCTTCAGTATGAACCAAATTTTCTCAAAAGCACTTGGATGCCCAATATGAGGAATATATTCTTACCATATTTAGTACTTATATAATGCGATACAAAACAACTAACTCATCACAATCAAGTAACAAAACAAGAGCGCATTTGACACTAATTACAACACAAACATGTTGACATCATTGACAACACCAGTTAGCACATACTTGCAACAATGGTTTCATTGATGTGACTAACCAAAGTGCTTATGCAACATTGACAAATGCCCAAAAGAACTAGTTAAAAGAAAGAAGAATGAAATATGCAAAATTTGTCAGTCTAATTGAGGCAGATTTGATATAAGCTATTTTCCCCCAAATAGCAGCAACTAACTATGGAAATGAGGTATGGGAGATTCTTTAAAATAACTACAAAGGGACTGACAAGGTGAGGTTGATTAAACTACAACTACTCTGAAAAGTTTTTGAAACCCTTCAAATGAAGGATGGAGATTCTATTTCAAACTTCCATACAAGGGTTTCCACCTTAATAAATTAGTTAAGAATTAATGGAGAAACAATAGAAGAGAAAATGATTATTAAGAAAATCCTTAGAACTCTACCCTCAATATTCGATCCCATTATCATTGCCATAGAAGAGGCTAAAGACCTCTCAAAGATGATAGTTGATGAGGTGATGGGTTCACTAAATCCCATGAGTAATGGTTGAATAGATCCGTTCCATCCCTAGAGAAAGCCTTAAAGGCTCAAAGTAGTGTGAGAGATAGGGGAAGAGGAAGAAATAGAAAAGGTAAAGGTCAAAGAGATAGAGGAAGAGACTACTCTAGAACATAGAGCCCAAATGACCAAGAGGAGACAAGCACATCACAAGTAGCTTTCCAAGACAAGAAGAAGGGTAGTAGTTCAAATCAAAGGTATGAGAAAAGCAATACATGTAGTGTTATTAATGTCACAAATTTGGTCATTATGGTAGTGAATGTAGGAAGAAACAACATGACCAAGGGATTCAAAATGGTCATGTAGAAAATGTGAATAAGGTTGAAAATGAAAAATAGTTAAATGTGTTTATTGGGTGTAACATTGTTCAGTAGAGAAACACTAAAGTTTGGTATTTGGACAACATGTGTAGCAACCACATGAGTGGTAATGTAAATTTGTTTTACTCCATTGACAAAAACATCAAGTATGAGATCAAAATGGGGAACAATGAAAATGTTCTAGTCATGGGAATATGCACAATCATCATTCACACCAAGCAAGGTGACAAAAGAGAAATCTAGGACATCTATTATGCCCCAAACATAAAACAAAATCTCTTGAGCATTGGATATATGGTACAAAATGGATATAGAGTCCTGATGGAGAATGGAGAGTGCTTTATCTTTGACAAGAATGGTAGCAAAAAGTAGATTGCAGTAATACAAACGATGAGAAACAAAATTTTTACTCTCAAGATGTAAATTTAGTCTCCTGAACTATCCGGAATTGTATCCTCCAAGTACATGAAGGCTCCAGAGTACTCTAGAGTCAACCAAATGGCATCTATAGTAATGGATCAGTAGTTAGCCTTCAAGGCAGTCATCAAATACTCATCCAAGCTTTGTCATTTGAGGTATGGGTACTTAATTTGTTTTGGTTTGAATCTATTATCAAAGAAAGACATGTTTAGGGGGCTACCAAAATTTGTAGAGCTTGACAGGAAATGTGAAGCCTACATTTTAGGAAAGCAACATAGATAACCCTTTCAATTGGGGTATTCTAGGAGAGCAAAAGTGCCATTAGAGTTGGTACACTCAGATTTGTGTGGTCCCATGAAAACACGTACCCTAGCTAGAAATACTTATTTTATGACTTGTATAGTAGAAAGACATAGGTTTATTTATTGTAGAATAAATTTGAAGCATTTGAGCAGTTAAAGGTGTTCAAGGCTTTGGTTGAAAAGTAAAGTGGCTAATTCATCAAGGTCCTCAGAATGGATAGAGGGGGAGGATATGTCTCTAAAGAATTTCTAAATCTTTGAATGAGTGAAAGAATATAAAAATAGTTAACAACTAGGTACACTCCACAAAAAAATAGATTTGCTAAGATGAAAAACAAAACCATCCAAGAGATGGCAGAAAGCATACTGAAGGCCAAGGGACTATAAAAATAATGTTGGGGTGAGGTTGTAGCAACATCAATATACCTGCTAAATAGAAGTCCCACAAAGGTAGTATGAGATAGGATTGCACAAGAGGCATGGACAAATAGCAAATTTCAAGCACTTAAGAATCTTTGAGTGTGTGGCATATGCATTTGTGTCAAAGGAGAAGAGGTAGAAACTTGATGACAAAGAAGAAAAGTGCATCTTCGTCAGGTACAATGCAGAATCCAAAGTGTATAAGTTGTATAACCCTATTACCAAAAAGGTTATAATCAATAGGGATGTTGAATTCATTGAGAATAAATCATCTTATGGCATGGTTGACACCACCATAGGTATATTAGCAATGATACCCATAGATGATGAAGAAGGTAGAAATGAAGAAGGGAGCTCCCAATAGTTATGAAAAACCAACTTTGGAGCACTCTAGATCTTGCTCCAATGCACTCCAAAACTATCCCTAGAGCACTTTAGAATCCATCTCTGAAGCTCTCTGAAACCATCTCTGGAGCATTCTGGAGTCAAGCAGCTCAAGACTGTAGCAACAAAATCAACTCTCGACCACCTTAGAGGCAAGAAATAGTAACTCTAGAAGTAGTTGAGATTCTATGCTTGCTTCTCTAATGTCGAGAAAGACAAGGAGCATGAGGAAAATCTATGGAAATACAAGGTATGAAAATTTTGATGAAAGTTTCAACTTTGTTTTATTCTCTCATGGTGATCCAACAAATTTTGAAGAGGCTATGAAAGAACAAAAGTGGAAGGCCATGGATGAGGAGTTGGATGCAATAGAAAGGAATGAAACATGGGAGCTAACTGATTTAACAAAGGGTACACAAATGATTGGAGTTAAGTGGGTCTATAAGACTAAGAGAACTAGTGAGGGAATGATTGAAAGGCATAAAGCAAGGTAGTTATTAAAGGATACAAATAGCAACCTCGAAGAGATTTTGATGAAATGCATGCACCAATTGCAAGGATGGAAATAGTGTAGGTAGTCTTAGCAATAGTAGCCCAACACAAGTCTCCAAGGTATATCAAATAGACATGAAGTCGACCTTCCTAAATGAAGTACTAAAAGAAGAAGTGTATGTGGAACAACCACCTAGCTATGAAGTCCCAGGGAAAGAAGACAAAGTGTACAGGGTCTGAAAAACTCTCTGTGGGTTGAAACAAGCACTATAGGCTTGGTACAATAGAATAGATTCATATTTGTTGAGTAATGGCTTTAGCAAAAGTAGCAGCCAACCCGAACTCTACATCAAAGTATCTCATGGGAAGATTTTTGTTAATATTTTGTATGTAGATGATTTAAGATTCACATAAAATAGTAATCTCTTCATTGTTGATTTCAAAGAGATAATAAAAATAGAGTTTGAGATGATAGACCTAGGTTTGCTAGAATATTTCCTTGGCATTGAGGTCCAAAAAACAAAGCATGGCATATTTATTTCATAAACTAACTACGCCAATCAAATCTTCGAGAGGTTTATAATTCTAGAAACATCAAACCTATCCCAACACCAATAGCTACATGTCTTAAATTAAGCAAGGAGGACAACAACAATGAAGTAAACCCAACCCTATACAAAAACATGGTTGGAAGCCTAATGTATTTGATTGTTACAAGGCATAATTTAATGTATGTGGTAAATCTGCTTTCTAGGTTCATGGAGAGACCTAAGGACACACACTAGAAAGTAAAAAAGAGAATCCTGAGATATGTCAATGGGACCAAAAGCTATGGCATTTTGTACACTGCATCTAGTGAGTTTGAGCTGGTTGGTTACAAGAATAGTGATTGGATAGGAAGTGTAGATGACAAAAAAAGCACATCAGGATATGTATTCCGCATGGGTTTAGGAGCCATTTCATGGGCATCTAAGAAGCAACCCATTGTTTCTCTCTCCACAATAGAATATGAGTATATAGCAACAAATACAACTACATGTCAAGCTATTTGGCTTAGAAGAATCCTGGCAAGTTTGAATGAGGAACAAGAAGATAGTACAACAATTTATTGTGACAATGTCTCCTGAATATCCTTGACAAATAACCTTGTCTTCCATAGATGAAGCAAACTCATTGAGTTCTGTTATCATTTCATAAGCGAGCTAGTAGAGCATGGAGAGATTGAACTTCAATTCTGCAGATCCGGGTAATAGCTCACTGATATTTTCACTAAGGCACTGTCAAAATAGTGCTTTGAATGCCTAAGAGAAAAGCTAGGCATTGTGGATAGTTCCAGAATTCACTGAAATCAACTCTGGAAAGATAGTTCTAGACAGCTCTAGAGAATAGGTTCATAAATTAGTTCTGAACAACAGCTTTAGAAACTAGTTACAAACATCTCTAAAGATACAAAATTAAAATATATATGCATGATATGTGACTCTAGATTAAGGGGGAGTGTTGGAAAATCTAATCTAGTGAAAACATTAACTCTACCTACCTATCAGAGATCTTTTGGGGATCTCCTTCCTACCGCCTGCCAAATTCCTTTAATGTTGTTTTGCTAACCTGAAAAAATATATTGATTGCTAGTTAGTCCTTTTCAATGCAAATAGGTGAGCTTGAATTTGTGTGTGTGCAGCAAGATTTTGGGAAGACAAGAAGAGATAAAAAGGAAGAATGAAAATAGAGAATAGAACTGTTAGAGAATATTGTATGCAATAGCAGAGTAGAGCAGTGAAGATAGGTTGCAGCAACAATAGGAAGAATATTGCACAGAGAAGAGAACAACTCTGGATAGAGTAGCAGCTCCAGACAGGAATAATGAACAGCTCTAGAAGAAAAGAGAAGTGAATAGCTCCAGACAAAGAGGGACAACGGGAATGTTCTATCAGCCCTAGAAAGGGAAGTATTTGTAGAGAAATAAGAAACAAGCTTTGTAATTTGTAATTTTTTGAATATAAAATATTTTGATAAGTAGGAGGTATTTTTCGCAGCATGTCAAATTATGATATTGTATTTCAGGGTTTAACTGTGTAATTTTTTGAGTCAAACACATGACCCATATTACATGAGTAGTGGTTCACATGAACCCATCTCTCATGTTAATGAATGGTCCCGATGCTTCACCCCTGTGAGCATCACCTAGATGCAATGAGTGCTAAGTGGACCATTCATTAACATGAGAGATGGGTTCATGTGAACCACTACTCATGTAATATGGGTCATGTGTTTGACTCAAAAAATTACGCAATTAAACCCTGAAATACAATATCATAATAAAATATTTTTACATATAAATATAAATCTCTGTTTGTGTTTTATTTGTGCTCTCTTCTCTCTCTTGTGTGTTCTTTTTCTCTCAAACATAATGGTATCAGAACAACGCTTCCAACACACTCAAATTGAAATACGTGTGCACATCTTGATAACTTAATGATTGTGCCACAAAATGGAAAACGATTTCAAATTTGATCATAACCTTTGTCTAGATTAAGATAAACTGCCATTATTTTCCTTATATTACTGTTGGCATAATTAGCAAACCTTTGGGGTGATTACATTAGAATAGATTCAAAGGAAGTTATCCGACTTAAAGCAAGTGGTAATTTTGGATACTTTGACAAAAGTTGTTCTAGTGCTGCTTGCACGACCATCTCTGAGAGGCAATTGCTTCTTCCAACAGTAACCTGTGCCGTCCAGAGTGGCGTAGATAACTACTGTGCAAAAGCAATCGTCCAGGCATGCCTGCTTGCATGCAGTTCTCCGCCGCTTGCACTGCACTTCTTCATACACCAGGTAGCTAACACAAATCACAAAGAGGAGCGTAGCAGTTGTATTAACAGTAGCAGCCATCTCCACACAAATATGATGCCGATTGCCGAACAAGAGTTATTCTAACCGAGTCTAACAAGCTTCTTTTATAGGAAGAGTTCATACAAGCCGTGGGTTGTGATCAATTTACGAAATTGGGTTGTCAAGGTTAACCTTAACCAGCCGGTGCGTTGCAAACGACCGGTTGGTCGAAATTTGTATGGCACCCACCAACAGTCGAAACAGAGTGTACGGCAGGTCGAATATTGGATGGTCGACAAGGACCGAGTCGAAACAGTAATTAAGTTTGGTCAATTGGTGCACTCGAACGAAGAAGCCGTACGGCCAGTCGTTTACAATGCACCGGCTGTTTACAGCTGGGCTTTAGTTGTTGGGTTGTTTAATTGGTAAACAACTGATTGTCTATGGATGCTTTTATATTTAATTGTGTATCTTTTTCATCAACGTTGCAGATTATTAAGAAGAGGAGTGATCTGAAACATGAATGAAAAAAAGATACACAATTAAATCCAAAAGTATTCATAGTGTGAAAAACTCATGCCAACTAAACAACTGGTTGGTTTATAGCAGCAATGCTCATATAAATATGATGCAGAACCAGATATATTCTAAACGAGTCTAATAACTGTCCTTTATGAATAAAGGTTCCTCATGGAGAAAACGGAGGACTCTCTAGTAGATAACCCAGTCATCAATGATATGATTCCCTGGTCAGTGGACCCCCTAAACACGAGATTATGCTTGGACTTGATACTCGATGTTCGTTTGTTTTGGAAAACATGTCTGAATGGATTTCTGTCTTTTAAGGTTTTGTGAAAATCATGTGGCTAGTGGGCGACAAACGCTGGACACAAACACCCAAAGACAGAACACTTTTTTTTTTCCCAAATCTATGAGTTGACAGCCATAGCCATACAAATTTTAATCCAATGTAAGTCAAACAACCCTCGGCGACCCGCATATGAAGAAGGATGTCCGTGGAGAAAATGGAGGGCTTTAGTGGAGAACAAAAAATCTAGATGTACATGGCAACTTCTAATGTCGCCATTGAAAATGTATAGACAGTCTGTACTTTGTCCACGTTGTCTGACGATGAATATTCACTATCCGTTCTTGTGAGCAGACATAAACCTGGTTGCGATTCTCTGAAAAGATGAAGATTTTACTCATCTGGTCGTTTTGCTCGTTCCCTTGATCTTTTGCATAATGATATCTATGCCCGTTCGTATAACCTTCTTAAAAATTGGGGCTATCATGTAACATTTAAAAAAGTAGGCGCTAGCATAGTGGCATTCATTTGACATTTCCCTTCTAAATTCATTTACTTGTAACTTCTTCTTAAACTCTTCATTTTCCCCTCAACTTAAAATCAATGGAATTTGCTAGTTCAACAATATTACCTTGTTGACACTCTAGGGTGATGTGAATATCTAATTTCTTCTAAGGAAATTGCTACAATTTATACTCTTAGGTTGTGACATACTTTGTTTCTTCCAATTTTAACTAATGTTATGTCCTTATTGCTCCAAACCTAAGCATGCTAAACATGTTTTCTATGATAGCCTTGTTTCCAAGCACAATTAAACTTTATTCACAAAGAGCTCCTTACAATCTTTGGTTGTAGGCCTTACTACAAAAATGCTTTGTTGGTGCTTAATATTAATGATAATGTGATCTCTATTATGTTAGAGTAATAATTATAATTAGTTATTTGTACAAAGAATGTTATATTGTCATCTTTCATAACATTTGTTGCTTGCTAGGACTTGCCACTCTAAATCTTGATACTAACATCAATTTTTTGATGGAAAACATGACCAATCTTACTCTCAAGGCTAATTAGTAGCTGGCCCAACAAGTGTAAAATCAAATCAACAAGATTGAAATCACACAAGAAGGGATGTGCAAGCACATCAAGGCCAACACTTGTAACACCATCATAATGACTGCTATTAATTCCTCTCTCTAGTATGAAAGTAAGATTAGTCAAACTAGCCTTCATCTATAATATTAATTGGAAAATACAAAGATGGTGTTCAAACAAGGTATGGACAATTTCCTTGACATAAAAATTAGTAGAGATTGCTAAGCTTTTATGTTATAATATTGAACCTTGGTTAGAGCTAAGACTTGAAAGGGGAATTAAATAGATTGTATCATTTTAAAACACATATAAAAGAGTAAGAAGGAAGTACACACATTTGCACAATAATACATACTTAATGTTTCTTATTATAACTCTTTTCTCTTTTATTATATTCTCAATCAATAGTGCATCCTTCATTATATTGTCTTTGCACATACAATCTACTCCTTATCTCTCTATCTTATCTTACTCACATCATGTCCTCTCTTTAATATTTTATGTTTTGTTATGTACATCTTCAACACATGAACTAATGCCTTGGTACAATTACAATTAAGACCATGTCCATTCTTCATTGGTTTTATCCTTGTATGTCACATCACATATAGTGGTACTACATAGGTTTTTGTACACTTGAAACTCTACCATAGCCTTTGTAGTAAGTATCTATTATTGAGGTAGAAGTGGATCAACCATGATATTCTAAACATTGCAACTTGTTGAAAAACACTATCAATATTATCCCTAGACATGAAAATTTCTCATCCTTAAAAGGGAATCTAATTAAAAACCTCAATCCTCCAAAAGTTATGTGATGGTAGGTGAACTCACAAAGTTGCATTTCTTTCAAAAAAAATTAATTATAGTGGTAGTTTGTCTTGCTATTTCTAGGGAAGGATGATGTTATATTTTTTAGTCAACACCTTTAAGGTAAGTGCAAGAGGTTGGGAGTATATTGAGGGGGAAACTGTAGAGAAAAAATCATGGGACAAAATGGATATCCACTTTGTAAAAATTTGAAACCTACTTTTTAGAAACAAATATCCATTTAGGTTCAATGTTTCAGACATAAGTGTGTATCCATTAAAATGGAAGTTCATTAAGAACATATATTCATTATGAGTGGATACATAAACCAAATGGATATCCATTCAATTACTTTAATTTTTTCCTACTCTCGCAGACATTTCTCCACTATTTCTTCATAGTGCAACAATGAGAGTTAATTTCACATGAATGTATATTCAACTTAAGATATCCCTACACTATCCAATCTTTGCCTCTTCCCTCCATGACTAAGCCACAATGGGTGATCTCACAATGGTGTGTCCTAATCATGGAACATCTTAACTTTAACTTGAAATCATGTATTTTTTTGAAAATGTATGATTTAATTCTAGAAGGGTTTCATCTAAGGAATTTTGATTGAAGGGGGTCGGATCAAACACCCTTGGATAGAACTTCTTATACTTAAATTAAAAATCTCAATAGTCTCCTTCATAACTATTAAAATGCTAACAAAAAATACATTTTGCATTCACTTTTGGATGACCAAATGAAGTAATTTGACAATACCATTTTGTAATTATGTAGCCATTAGTATTAGTTTTCTAAAAATTATAATATCTATTTGTTGCAAGTATGTGCTAATCGGTGTTGTCATTGATGTCAACTAGCTTGTGTTGTCATTGGTGTCAACTGTGTCTTATGATGAGGTTGTTGATGTTTGATCAAGTTGCCTTGCTAAAGTTGATGTGATTGCCGTGAAGATGTGCTGAAGATGTTAGGAATATGCTTTTGATGGTTGGTTTCCAAGTACTTTTGAGAAAATTTGATTAATAAAGAAAATAATGTGATGAAGAGACTGACTGTCTTAATAGAATAGTTATCGAGTTTTGCTTCACATTTATTCCTAATTGAATATCTGATTGTGTGGTTTAGATATGTTGTTTAGAGGTGGTCAGAGATGTTATATTATAGATTGTGTGCTCTAGTTCATTGTGTAGAGAAAGTTATGTTCACCAGTGTGTGGACATTATTTTTGAGTTGTGCAGAAGTATCTGGGAGAAACTATTTTGCTCTGCATTTCTCCGTAGATTTGTTTCTGGCTTTGCAGTTTTGGATTTATACTTATAAGGTCTATATATTTCTTTAGTTCAAGTGGCTCATGGTTTGGTGCACTGCAAGTACATCTCTTAATTTGCAGTTGATGACAGAGTATGATATAGCTGGTTAAGTGCTCTGGTGTGAACTTTCTTGTGAACTTTCTTCAGGTGAAAGATGTTGCAAAGGATTTTGTTGGTTTTTAGGTGCTTGTGGATGTTTCTAGATCATGTTCAAGCTTGGGGCATGGTCTGCATGTCATCTTTTGGTCTTGAGGAAGTGTGCACTTAAAAGTTAATAGTGTTAACACAAGTTTGGCCAACTTGGTTGTTTACACTAATTGCGGTTGTGCTTAGGTGATTGTGAAAGCATGATGAAGTGTGTAAGAGTGGATTTAGGTCTGTTCTAAGGTGTGATGTTGTCTGCATTCATTCCTTTCCTTTGCAGGAATGTTTTGGTCCAGACCTAATTTGGATTTTATAGGTTAAGATGTGTTGTCAACCTTGGAGAGTGTTTTCAAGATTGATGATGGTATAAATAAGTGTCAAGGATTTGTGAGTGGGTGTAGTGAGGGACATAATATTTTTAATGTGAATTTGATTAGTTTAGTGAGAGCTTTTATGTGCTAGGCTACTAGATGCAGTGAGCAGAAGGTGTCTACTATTTTTTAGTGTTACTACGAAGGTGTTGGTTGTGTTGTGGTGAATATTGAGCTTCATTGGAACTAAACTCCATGCATAGGTTAGATGCAATTATATTAGTTCAACCCTAGTAGTGAGCCTCTTCTTCTTCTGTCTCTTTCTTCTAGATAGTGAGCCCTTTGGTAGTGAGCCTTTCTTTCTTCTAGGTAGTGAGACCTTTGGCAGTGAGCCTTTTGTAATTCCCTGTATTGCTACTACTTTATATTGTGAGCTAATCCTCACAGTGGTTTTTCCCTTCTTGGGTTTTCCATGTAAAATCTGGCGTTGTCTTCTGTTTGGTACTGTTATGATTCAGTTTATGTTATTTTCTTTTCATTCTTAATCATCATAACAAGTTTAAAGGTTAATGTGAATCTTAATGTTTGTGAGGGTTTAAAATTTTTGATACAACTAATTCACCCCCCCTCTCAATTATCTTGTGCATTCAACAATTGGTATCAGAGTGAGGTTCCTTTGAAGAGAGCTTAACAGCTTGAGGTAGATCTGGGATGGCGCACAAGAAGAATGTTCCTCATCATGCCCTCTTGAAAATAAGAATAGTAAGTTATCTAGTTTCTCTTGGATATGATATATGGAACTCAGTTGTAACTGCCTTCAAGACTAGCAAATCTGAAATAGATCAGGAGAATGCTAATTATATGAAATTGGGTATTGGTAAGCACAATGAGAAGTTGTCTTTCAAGAGTTTCAATTGTCACAAGATTGGTCATTATGTTTCATGATATTTGGAAGGAATTTTGAAAATTAAGAATAGGGAAAATAAAAGTAGAGTGCCTAAGAAAAGATGCTATGAGAAAGAAGACACAAGCATATCTAATGATGAATATGATGATAAAGATGATAAGGATAATGAAGATGATACTGTTATAGCTAACCCTGAAGAATGTGTGAAGGAAAATGCTCTGGAAGTAATTCTTAATAATGAAGATACTTCGATGTCTACTTTTCATACCAGACAAGAAAAGAACTATTGGGTTATTGACAATAGTCGTTCCAATCATATGACTAGTGAGAAAAGCAAGTTTATTAAATTTAAGAAATATGATCAAGGACTAGTCAGATTTGGTGATGATTGTACTGCTAAGATATGTTGAAAAGGCTCAATCAAACTTGATGGAAATCAAAACACTAATGATGTTCTTTATGTTAAAGGTTTAAGGAAAAATCTCTTGAGTGTTGGACAATTGTGTAGCAAAGGATACAATCTTATGTTTCAGGATGATGACTTTGAGATCAGAAAGGAGTCTGGAACTGTGATAGCTACTAGAAAGAGGATATATGGAAATATTTATCATCTCAAAAGTGGTGATGGTCATTGCTTTATGACTTAGATCAGTGAGAGTTGGCTATGGCATAGGAGACTATGTCACATAAATTTTGATAGCCTGGTAAAGATAAGTTCAGGTCAAGCTGTGAGAGATCTGCCAAAAATTACAAAGCCCATCAATGCCATTTGCAGGGATTGTCAAGGTGGAAAGCAAGCAAGAGGAATTTTACAAGATCAAGAACAATCTTCTACCAGACTATTGGAATTGGTACATACAGATCTTTGTGGTCCTACTAGAGTAAAGAGTTTTCAAGGTGATAGGTATTTTATGTTATTTATTGATGATTCTTAGATAGAATGACATGGGTCACTTTTCTTAAGGAAAAATCAAAAGCCCTAGATAAGTTTAAATCTTTTAAAGCAATGGTTGGAAATGAAATGGATATGAAGATCAAATGTTTGAAGTCTGACAAAGGTGGAGAATTTACTTGTAATGAGTTTAACATGTTTTGTGAGAATCATGGGATAAAGAGGCATTTATCTACCCCTAGGACTCCTCAACAGAATGGAGTGTTGCAAGTATGGGTCTAACTGGTGTTGTCATTGATGTCAACATACTCATGTTGCATTAATGAGAAGGATTGGATGAGCTGTGTGTTGAGGATATTGAGAAAATTAGTCTCAATCAGGAACAGTGAAGAACAGTGATGACAATAAGGTAAAAGTCCAAGATAGGTTGAGGATCAGAGGATACAGTTTAAAGGGTTTGTAGATATAAGTCTTGAAATGCTCCAATCAAGTTTTCAGAGGTCTGCATGAAGATTTGACAAAGTTATGCCCACTCAAGTAGAACCAGTTCCGACAGGAGTTCAGAGGTGACAGAGTGACACAGATAGGTCTGGTGAGATCCGGTAATGCATTATCCCATTATGCAGATTTGAGGGAGTATTGAGGACATCCGTGTGAAGTGTCAACTCAATTGGTTCATGGTTTGAAGGTCTGGAAGCACCTATTCCTTTGTGACAGTAATGACAGACTGTGTTCTTAAAGCTCCGGATGAAGGAGAGAAGAATTCCTGCAAGCAAATGAAGTGTTGATGTTCTTGGTGATTTGGGAAAGGTTGTGGTGATCTTTAGATTGTGTCCAGTTCATGATTGGTGGTCTGCATTGAAGTTAGAGTGCACATTTGAAGAATAACCATCGGATGATGGTGTTCTTCCTGAGACTGGCTGACCAGATGTATTACACGTCTTACGGATGTTCTTGTAGATGTTTGCCGACTTAGATGATTATTCCTAAGTCGATGCCTTGTATAAATAAGGGATTGTGAAGTCTTTCCAAAGTGTATCTTGTGGAGATGAGAGTGTGGTAGCGAAGAAGAGAGCGAAAGGCAAAGTAGAAGTTTTGGGCCTAAATGGAACTGATCCAAGCATGGTAAAGATGCTATTCTCTAGTTCAAGTTTGTAATACTTGTTACTTTGTAGACAGTGTGTCTCTTGTAGGCAGTGAGCCTCTTGTGAGCAGTGTGCTCGGGCAGTGAGCCCTAATTGGCATGTGCCATTTTGTTCTTTCTATTCTTCTAACAGAGAATACAATCTTAGGTTAATCACCCTGTGGTTTTTCCCTTAACTGGGTTTTCCACGTCAAAATCTTGGTGTCTTATGTGTTGATAAGTTTCTGCTTGCTGTTTAATTGCATTATGTTTTATGATTCATATACTGCTAATCACTAAGAAGATTTAAGTGTGAAATTGAAGAAATTTTTAGACAACTGATTCACCCCCCCTCTCAGTTGTGTGCCCTAAGTCTAACAATTGGTATCAGAGCCAAGTTCCTCTAAAAGGAACTTAACCGCTTGAGGAGATCCAGGATGTCTTCTTACAAGAAGGAAAGCCCGAAGTTTGATGGAACAAATTTTAATCCATGGAAAGGTCGCATGAAGTGTCACTTGCAATGCATGGGTATGGCATACTGGACCATGGTTACAACACAGTATGTACCTCCACATGGTGGTCCAAAAGTTGTAAAAGAAATCACAGATGCTAAAAACAATCTGCGGACTATAGAAGCTCTTCTAAGTGCATTATCTGATTCAGAGCTCTCAAATGTTATTGACCTACCAACTGCTTTTGAGATTTGGAAAAAATTGGAACTTTTGCATGAAGGAGACCAGTATGTTAAATGTGCAAGGTTACAGAGTCTGAAAGGGAAATTTGAAAACCTAAAGATGAGAGATGATGAAAATATTACTACTTTTATGCCAAAAATAAATGAGCTTATTTGTGGAATTAGAAATGCTGGTGGAGTCTTGGATGAAAATGAGATTGTTGGCAAAATTCTCAGATCCCTTCCTACTTCTTACAAAATCAAGGTTGCTGCCATTGATGAATTTAGAGCCCATACAATTGTCACAAGAGATCAATTGGTTGGCAAATTGGCTGCATTTGAAATGACCAAGTTTGGAGATGATCCCCCCAAGACTGAATCTGCATTCAAAGCCAGTGCCTCTGTAAAAGGTAAACAAAGGTTTGATCTGGGTGAGAACTCATCAAGAAAACTATCATGGTATGAAAAAGCAAGAAAAGACCTGGAAGAAGAAGAAGTAGAAACTGCTCAACTTGAAGCCCTCATTGCAAAGAGACTGCCAAGAGGATCCAATAAGTATGAAAGAAAATTGCCTTTTAAGTGTTTTAAATGCAATAAGATTGGTCATTTTTCCTCAAAATGTCTGAAAAGATTTTCAAGGCAAAATCCTAACAGATCAAGGTTCCAAAAGAATTGTTACTATGTTCATGAAGAAGATGATAATGAAGGAGTAACAGATGATGAATCAGATATAGGAAACAAATCTGGAAATGAATGGGTGTTTATTACCATCAAGGAAGAAGAACCAATATCCTCTGTATCTATCAATCATAAAGTTATAGAAAGAGCTCTGGCTACCCAAGTTGAAGAAAAGGATGATTGGGTCATTGACAGTGGTTGCTCTCACCATATGATAGGTGACAAAAATAAGTTCATAGATTTGGAAAGGTATGAAGGAGGAGTGGTGAAGTTTGGTGATAATTCTGCTGGTAGAATCAGAGGAAGAGGAACTATTTCTTTTGATGGAAGGAACAAAACCGGTAATGTTCTATATGTTGAAGGCTTGAAGCACAATCTTCTCAGTGTTGGACAGTTGGTGGACAAAGGCTATGATCTCCGGTTCAAAAATGGAAAATGCAAGATCTTTGAAAGCTCAGGAATAGAGATTGCATCCAGTACCCAAACTAAAGGTAATATCTTCCACTTGGTTGGCACTGGTAAAAGTTGCTTATTTGTTCAAGTTGATCAGAGTTGGTTATGGCATAGGAGAATGTGTCATGTGAATTTTGATAATATCATCAAGATAAGCAATACTCGAGCTGTAAGAGATCTTCCAAAATTGGTGAAACCTACTAATAGCTTGTGCAAAGAATGTCAGTTGGGTAAGCTGAACAGAATCACATTCAAGAGTAAGGATCAATCTTCTACCAGATTATTGGACTTAGTTCATACTGATCTATGTGGTCTGACAAGAATCAAGAGTGTACAAGGTGATAGATATTTCATGCTATTAATTGATGACCATTCCCGAATGATGTGGGTTACCTTTCTGAAAGAGAAATCAGAAGCTTTTGAGAAGTTCAAAATTTTCAAGGGTATGGTAGAAAATGAAACCAGATTAAAATTGAAATGTCTGAGATCTGATAGAGGTGGTGAATTCACATTCGATGAGTTCATAGACTTTTGTGAGAAGCATGGTATAAAGAGACAATTGTCTTCTCCTATGACTCCACAGTAGAATGGAGTAGTGGAGAGAAAGAACCGGACCATCCAGGAAGCATATAGGACAATGATGATGGAAGCAAATGTTCCTTAGATGTTTTGGAGAGAAGTTGTCAGCACTACAATCTATACTCTCAATCGAGTTCAAATTAGAAGCAATACCGATAAGACTCCTTATGAACTTTGGTTTGGCATCACTCCTACTATGAGGATTTCAGAGTGTTTAGTAGCAAATGTTACATTAAAAGAGATGAAGATCTAGGCAAGTTTGATGCTAGAAGTGATGAAGGAATTTTCTTGGGTTACTCCACTCAAAGCAAAGAATAACAGTGTTACAATAAGAGACTGAGAAAGATGATAGAAAGTACAAATGTGAAGGTTGATGAAGGAATTGAGAAACCTTCAAGGTTTTATTAATATGATGAAGATGATCAGAATGGTGTTCTGATTTAAGGAGCCCAAACTCCTTCCGGTACTCAGAATCAAACAGATCTATAATTCAGGGAGAAGAGATGAGTCATAATGAGTCTGATCAAGAATTAGAAGTGCAAGAAACTCCCAAAGTTCCCAAGTATGTAAGACTGAACCACTCTGAAGATCAGATCATAGGTGATAAAAGCAAAGGAGTTCTAACAAGGAGGAGAATTGGTCAAGATTCAGAAGAGTATTGTCCGATTTCAAAGA
This sequence comes from Cunninghamia lanceolata, assembly GCA_027924645.1. Taxonomy (NCBI): domain Eukaryota; kingdom Viridiplantae; phylum Streptophyta; class Pinopsida; order Cupressales; family Cupressaceae; genus Cunninghamia; species Cunninghamia lanceolata. The sequence continues at coordinate 16,956,727 of BSBN01000757.1, forward strand.
TTGAACCTAAGACAGTGAATGAAGCTTGCAATGATGAAAACTGGACTAAAGCGATGGAGGAAGAGATGGTGCAAATAGAGAAAAATCACACTTGGGATCTTGTTCCTAGACCTAGAAACAAGAATATGATTGGAACCAAATGGATCTTCCAGAACAAACTAAATGAAGTTGGTGAAGTAATTAGAAATAAAGCCAGATTGGTCTGCAAAGGTTACTCTCAAATAGAAGGAATTAATTTTGAAGAAACTTTTGCTCCAGTGGCAAGAATTGAAGCAGTCAGATTATTTCTTTCCTTTGTTGCCTTCAAGGATTTCAAGGTATATCAGATGGATGTCAAGTCTGCCTTTCTAAACGGTGACTTGGAAGAAGAAGTGTATATAGAGCAACCAGATGGATTTCAATTGTCTGATCATGGTGATATGGTCTGTAAGTTGAAGAAGGCACTGTATGGATTGAAGCAAGCCTCAAGAGCTTGGTATGAAAGATTGGATAAGCATCTTTTGAAGATTGGTTTCAACAAAGGTATTGCTAACAGTAACTTATATTTCAAAATTGGTCATGAAAACATCTTGATTGTTGAAGTATTTGTTGATGATATCATCTTTGGAGGAAGAGATAGTATGTGTAAAACTTTTGCAAATCAAATAAAAATTGAGTTTGAGATGTCTATGCTTGGTGAAATAAATTTCTTCTTGGGTCTGCAAATTACTCAAACAAAGAAAGGAATCTTCATTTCTCAGACTGAATATGTGAAAGAATTGTTGAGGAAATTTGGGATGGAGGATTCAAAGCTAATGAATACTCCCATGGCAACTAGATGTGAGTTGAGCAAAGATGATGACTCTCCTAAGGCAGACCAAACAAAGTATAGATCAATGATTGGAGGATTGTTGTATCTCACTCAAATTAGACCAGATATAATGCAGACTGTTGGTCTTGTTGCTAGATTCTAGGGTGATCCTAGAGAATCTCATGTCATGGCAATCAAGAGGATTTTTAGATATCTAAAAGGGACAGTTGAGTATGGTTTGTGGTATCCTAGAGATCATGATTTCTCTCTTCATGCATATATAGATGCAGATTGGGCAGGAGATGTGGATGACCAGAAGAGTACCAGTGGTGGAGCATTCTTTGTGGGAAAAAGATTGGTTTCTTAGCTAAGCAAGAAACAAGAGGCAATATCTCTGTCCACAACTAAAGCAGAATACATTGTAGCAACAGGTAGTTGCACTCAAGTTTTGTGGATGAAACAGATGCTAAGAGATATCAAAGTAGAGTATGAGGAACCTATCACAATCTTCTATGATAATTCAAGTGCAATAAATATATCTAAGAATCCGGTGTTGCATTCTAAGACTAAGCATATATCTATCAAGTTTCACTTTCTGAGAGAGCAAGTGAACAAGAATGAAGTTAGACTGGAGTTTGTGCCTTCCAAGGATCAGATTGCAGACATCTTTACTAAACCTCTTCCTAGGGACTCTTTTGAGTATCTCAGGGAGAAGTTAGGGGTTATTGCCCCTCCAGTGATAAACTAAGGTGCACTACTGTGCATCAGTCCGGTGGATATCACAGTCATATCTTGTGATCTGTATTGATGATGGGGAGCTGCTACTCAGGGGGAGCAGCTGGTATGTTCTGAAGTGTTGGAGTTGAAAGTATGAGCCCTTTGCCATTGATGTCAAAGGAGGAGTAATAAAAGGAAAAGAAGACATGTGAATGGTTGTTGCTGATAGGGGGAGTTGTGACAGTAAGGAGAAGTTCATGTCTTGATGGTTTTTCACATCATATGTTGCCATCAATGACAAAGGGGGAGATTGTTGCAAGTATGGGTTTAATAGGTGTTGTCATTGATGTCAACATACTCATGTTGTATTAATGAGAAGGATTGGATGAGCTGTGTGCTGAGGATATTGAGAAAATAAGTCTCAATCAGGAACAGTGAAGAACAATGATGACAATAAGGTAAAAGTCCAAGAAAGGTTGAGGATCAGAGGATGCGGTTTAAAGGGTTTGTAGATATAAGTCTTGAAATTCTCTAGTCAAGTTTTTAGAGGTCCGCATGAAGATCTGAAGAAGTTATGGCCACTCAAGTAGAACCGGTTCTGGGAGGAGTTCAGAGGTGACAGAGTGACACAGATAGGTCCGGTGAGATCCAGTAATGCATTATCCCATTCTGCAGATTTGAGGGAGTATTGAGGACATCTGTGTGAAGTGTCAACTAGATTGGTTCATGGTTTGAAGGTCTGAAAGCACCTATTCCTTTGTGACAGTAATGACAGACTATGTTCTTAAAGCTCGAGATGAAGGAGAGAAGAATTCCTGCAAGCAGATGAAGTGTGGATGTTCTTGGTGATTTGGGAAAGGTTGTGGTGATCTTTGGATCATGTCCATTTCATGATTGGTGGTCTGCATTGAAGTTAGAGTGTGCATTTGAAGAATAACCACCGGATGATGGTGTTATTCTTAAGACTGGTCGACCGGATGTATTACACATCTTGCAGATGTTCTTATAGATGTTTGCCGACATAGATGATTATTCCTAAGTTGATGCCTTGTATAAATAAGGGATTGTGAAGTCTTTCCAAAGTGTATCTTCTGGAGATGAAAGTGTGGTAGTGAAGAAGAGAGTGAAAGGCAAAGTAGAAGTTTTGGGCCTAATTGGAACTGATCCAAGCATGGTAAAGATGCTATTCTCCAGTTCAAGTTTGTAATACTTGTTACTTTGTAGATAGTGTGTCTCTTGTAGGCAGTGAGCCTCTTGTGAGCAGTGTGCTGGGGTAGTGAGCCCTAATTGGCATGTGCCATTTTATTCTTTCTATTCTTCTAACAGAGAATATAATCTTGGGTTAATCACCCCGTGGTTTTTCCCTTAACCAGGTTTTCCACATCAAAATCTTGGTGTCTTATGTGTTGATAAGTTTCTGTTTGCTATTTAATTGCATTATGTTTCATGATTGATATACTACTAATCACTAAGAAGATTTAAGTGTGAAATTGAAGAAAGTTTTGGACAACTGATTCACCACCCCCCTCTTAGTTGTCTACCCTAAGTCTAACATGGAGTGGTTGAAAGGAAGAACATGACTGTTCAAGAAGCTATAAGGACAATGATAAAAGAAGCAAACCTACCAAAAGTCTATTGGAGAGAAGCAATTTAGACTAATGTCTATATACATAATAGAGTACAAGTATGAGCAAATGACACAAAGACTCCCTATGAGCTATGGTATGGAAGGATTCCTACTGTTAAATATTTCAAAGTTTTTGGAAGCAAATGTTATATCAAAAAGATGAAGAACTAGGAAAGTTTCATGCAAGGGATGATGAAGGCATCTTCCTTGGGTATTCTACTAGAAGTAAAGCTTGCCAGTGCTACAACAAAAGGCTAAGAAAAATTATTGAAAGTGCTAATGTTAAGGTTGAAGAGGATATACAGAAGATTTCAGAGGTTAATGAATATGAATCAGATGAGTCTTCTTGTGGAGAAGAAGAAGTTACTAAAGAAAAAGAAGTATAGATTGAAGAATAAGAAGCTTCAAAAAGAATATCTAAAACTCCCAAGTATGTGCAAAGGCATCACTCTAAAGACCAGATCATTGGTGATAAAAGCAAAGGTGTGTTGACAAGAAGGAGAGCTGCTGAAGAACAGGTAATCCTATGCTCACTTTCTAAAGTTGAATCTAAAACAGTGGTTGAGGCATGCAAGGATGAGTATTGAATCAAGGCTATGGAAGAAGAACTGATGTAGATTGAGAAGAATCAGACTTGGGAACTTGTCCCAAGACCAAAGAACAAAAACGTGATTGGAACTTGTTTAAGGTGGAAAATGAATAGGATTTGTTTAGGGTTGATTATGATAATTTGTTTTAATCCTCCTTTCACCACTAAGCATTTAAGGACTTTCAGCCAACTAGAGGAACCTACTACAGACCTTCTATCACTTGGAACATAGGGGAAGATTGGAATTGTAAGATCTAGTTGTTCAATTAAACCCAATTATGCTCAAAACTCTAATTACATGAATTCATGAACAAGTAGACAAATTACAGAAAATGATCGCACACAGAGATATCAAATGACAATCAAATGTGTACCAGATTTTGAAGTTCAAAAAACATAAAAGTTAGGGACTAATGAGCGGGCACCCTAGTCCGATGCCACAGTTTTTGTCAAGATCTAGGAATCATGTCTGCAACCCATTCCTATTATTCTAGAGATTTTTCTATTGCGAGATCTAGAGGACTAATGAGCAGGCACCTGAGTCCAGGTCCCTATTTTCTTCTCTGATCTGCAATTCTGATAGTCTACACTACTCTCGTGCAACTCCACTTTTTCTTCTTTCGTAACCTGTAACATGCAATCATAGAAATATGGGTTGGGGGTTGTGGTGTTTAGAGGCTTGCCTCAGTAAAGCCCCAAAGATACATTCAAGTCTTCTGAACACCATTGTCAGATAAAGCATGTGTAGCCATGTGGGATAGAGGCAAAATCCAAATGATAAATGATAGAAAACACAATTGATATCACCTTGTAGTGAAGATCTCATGGAAGGAAGATGCTCTTCATGCCATGAGGAGATGGATAACAAAACTACAAATACAACCATAAGAACAACACAAATTCTACTCCACAACACAATGAATGTCTTGAATCAGTTTCACAAAATCACAATGCTCATCTAATTTCCATCTAGTTTACAAATGAAACACTAGTCATGCTTATATATGTAACTACAAACATTCCCGCTAAGAATTTCATAATTCAAACTTACCATGTTGGCATAGGACCTAAATAATGGTCGTAAACTGACACTTTGAAATTGGTCCTGACATAAAATAGGGTAGGACTAGGGCATGGGCACCCAAGTTCTCCCCCTTATTTCAGGTAGGAATCATGTTAAGTGCATCCCCTGAGTCCTAATTACCATGAAACTTTAGGGTTTTCTCATCGGGAGTCATCAAAATCATGCAAGATGCTCTAAATGCATACCAAGGACCCAGGAGCTAAACATTAATAGAGAAAAACCCCCATGGTTACTTTTGCTGACATAACATTTAGCCCCCACTTTAATGTATGTATGAACACCAAGCCAATATATGCATTAAAGTACGGTCAACAAACACAACAAACACGCTAAGCATGGAGAAGACACGCCAATCATGGAGAAGATAGTAACAGACATGCAAAACACAGTGAAGATAGTTATAGTCATGTAAGACATGAAGAAGACATCATTGGACACATGCAAAACACAGTGAATATAGTGAATACAGTGATGATTTTTAATTTTTCTTTTTCTCATATATATGAAATGTAGATGCAAGTACAAGGAACATAAACACACCACCCATAATGTAGGAGGGACTCATTGCCACCAGTCTTTAAGACTACATATGGTGCAACATACACACCAAAAAAATCAAGCATGCCATACAAATCCCAAAGCATAGGAGGGACTCATCGCCACTGGTCTTTAAGACTATGCTTGGGAACAAACACACAATACACACACACTTGGAGGACACAGAGAAAGCATGTGGCAGACAAGCGATGGAGTGTTCCTATTTCTAGGTTCATCACCATCTCAGGCACATTATAGGCACACACTGATGATTGCACAACAATCGTCGAAGACATGCTTAAGGGTTCAGTTATTCACAAAATAGCTCCCCGTCTCTACAGAAGATTTTTTTGAAAATGACAGGATGTGCACTCTCCACGAGAAATACACCATCCCTACCTCCACAGAGGGCTTAAGATAAAAAGGATATGTGTGATATCCTGCCTCCATAGAGAGCTTAAATTATTGCAAGTTGATTTCAAACAAATCTCAAAGTGCAAGAGGGACTCATCGCCACCAGTCTTTAAGACTGCACCTGAGAACAAATATACTTTTTGCTAGCATCTAGAATAGATAGCTTACCTTATATATGCCCCCACCTTAAGGTGGTTGATATCATGTCATGATATCAAGAATGTTAAGGTAGGAAGAAAACACACAAGGGAACACGAGCTCTCACAAAGCCCATGCCCCTTGGAGGTGACTATACTTTACAATTGCCAAATGTTCCCACAAACACATTCCTACAAGAAAAGTGTTAGCATCCATATAATCATGATAAACAAAAATGCATATGATCAATCACATAGAAAACCGAGGTTATAGTACAGATTTGGAGACCGAGTATAACTGTGGGGCTATACCATAGAAATCTCAAAACTGAGTGTAACCAGGGCGAGATTCAAAGATAAACAAAGTGCACAGAGCAGCAGTATTGTTATGTTTTGTAAGTGTGATAAGACAGCATCAAGATCACATAGATTGATTCTACTAGCCAAGCATTGGATAATATATAACAACCCCATCGTCATGTATGGACTTGGTCCATTTTTTAATTTCTCGCTAAAGGGACACTAGGTCTGCATTAGTATAAAAAAATTTTGTCATCTACCCACTAGATAGAATCATTAGAGGAGGAGAAATAATAAATCAAGAGAGGAGAACAAGTGCCTTAGGGACAGTCATGTAGGAGGGTGCCCCCAAGTCACCAACTACAGTGCTATGTCCATAAGACACAACACACAACAGTGAAAATAGAGAAGCAATGTAGAAGAATTATGATACAAATAGAAGGTCACAATAGAGGTGATCTCCCAGTATCCTCAACCTTACAAGGGAATAAAGGGTCATCCCAGGAGGCCTAAACAACACATAACACATCACGGAGGAAACACAACATGGAGGGGAGGGTTAGAAATACTAAACCTAATACGACACAATGCTAAAAACATATATATCTAGGAGGAGGCCACCCTTGAGAGCAACTGTAATAGGTGCTACAATGAGTGTGGCTTCAGGAGGAAGAAATACACTTATTCACTATCCTCTTAGGAGGTGGAAGAAGTGATTTGTTCTGAGTGATCTCGACATCCATCCATAAAAGATTTAATACAAGAGACCTTTCATCATCCACTAGTGTTGCATCTTTTGAAAAGAGAGCATAAGAATGAAGGGAAAGTAAGGTGTTGTGAGGATAATTGTTGGTGATTGTATCTCTAGTAGTGTTCAAAGAATATGCAATCAAGTTTTTCACATCCTTAGTGATATCTAAGGGACCTAAACATTCAACCAAAGGAAGGGGATCAAGAGTCTTGGCTTCCTTAATGATGTTCAAAGTACTTGAATATTCAACTAAAGGAGGAAGATTGATAGTATGATCCATAGAGATCTTATGCACAATGACAGGGAGAGAGTTTTTATTGGTGTTAGTTGAAAGCTCATTGTCTACCCATGGAATGTTCTTGGTTGGAGAGGCTTCCTTATTCACCAATGTTTCATCTTGGCCAGAGAGAACATTGTAATAAAGAGGTGGTGGGATCTTTTCATTCACTAATTCTTCTTATTGGCCAAAGATAGCATTGGAATGAAGAGATGGTGGTATAATGTTAAGAGATGTGTCAAAGAAATCATCCTCTTGCATCAAAGTGTCCACATAAGGAGGAACAACTTTGGGAGAGTGGTCACAAGGTAAACCTAAGTTATCATCACATGTAGGAGGCGTAGTGGAATGTTCAACAGAGAGAAATTCATCTAAGGTTTCATCTAACATATTGAAGTCATCACTACTAAATGTATTTTTGGCTATAAATTTGGTGAGATCATCTAATATCGAAGGGTGTATTCCCATGAGATTTGTGAATATATCAAAATCAGATATATAACAAAGGATTTCATATGTAGATCACATAAGGAGATCAACATCATGAATGTATGCTATTTGTTTCAAGACTTGAGGATATTCATGAGTAAATTTAGAGAAATGATCAATGTCTATGATGTATGCAAACAATGCTTCCAAAGATGAAGAACAAGAAGTATCCATGATGAAAAGATTGAGGAAATTAGGTCTTTAAATAGTAAAACTCACAAATTTTGAAATCAATCAAGAGATGTGAACAAAGTGTATAAACACCTAGTGTTGAAATACGCAATGTGTGTTTTAACAAATGTGTCAATTTTTCACAAAAAGCTATGAAATGAAGCAAAATTTTAAAATTACCAATGAATGTATGCTTTAATATGAGTGAAATATCTGAAATACAAGATGTCTAAGATGAATTCAAGATCATATTTCAAAAGCTTTTCGAAAGTTATGCAAGAGACAAGTGCAAAACTATGTGTAAAAATGACCTAAAATGCTTGATTTTTTCAACTTTTTTCAATGCAAATAAGTGAAAGAAAAGGTGTTGTAAGGAAATTTATGAAGTGCTTAATATGTCTGACATCAATCCAATAAATGAGTAATATCCTTCACAACATGCTTTTGATGCAAATCTAGAGTGATGACAAGTCAAAACCTAGTGAAAATACACTAAAATATGTAATTTTTTGCAAATTTTCAATGCAAGCACCCAATAAAAAGGGTGTTGTAAATAATTTTAGGAGGTGAAGAAGATTATAGTAGTAATATAAGTCACCTAAATCCATAAAATATGTCACAACATGCTTGGAGTGCAAATCTATGTCAAACCCTAGGGAAAATAAAGTAAAAATATGCAATGTTTCACCAAATTTTCAATGTAAGAGCCCAATAAAAAGGTGTTGTAAAGGATTTTAGGAGGGGAAGTAGATACTAACCCTGATAATAGCCAATTAGTGTGGAAAAATCCTTTACAACATGCCTATGATGCAAATCTAGAGAGACGACAAGGCCAAAATCTAGTGAAAAAGTAAGGTTTTAAAACCCTAGGCATGAAATTTTGCAAGCAAACCACTATGATGAAACATTATTGTTAGAAATAAGTCCTAATGAGTGTTTTACAAGTGCAGTGAAATATGAAACAAGATTTTGACTACAAACCCTAGCTAATGCAAAACTAGGTTATATGGAAAAATGCACAATTTTAAGCAATTTTCAACAATTTAAGCATGAAAATGCAATCTAAATGAATGATGAATGATGAATTTATGTATTTTAAATCATATCTGATGATAATGATAGATATTTGTTGAAATTAAATGCCAATTAATTTAAATTATTTGAAAATACAAGCTAAAAATGCTAATTTTTTTAAATTTTTAAATTTTTTTGTAATTTTTCAAATGCAGTAAGATGAATAAATGAAATGAATGTAAATATGAAGCACAACACTCAGCAAGGTGCCAAAAGGTCCAAAAACATGGGTTCACCAAAATGTTTAAGGTGGAAAATGAAGAGGGTTTGTTTAGGGTTGATTATGATAGTTTGTGTTAATCCTCCTTTCACCACTAAACATTCAAGGACTTTTAGCTGAGTATAGGAACCTACTATAGACCTTCTGTCACTTGGAACATAGGGGAAGATTGGAATTGTAAGATCTGGTTGTTCAATTAAGCCCAATTATGCTCAAAACCCTAATTACATGAATTCATGAACAAACAGACAAATTACGAAAAATGATCGCACACAGAGATATCAAATGACAATCAAATGTGTACCAAATTTTAAAGTTGGGGATTAATGAGTGGGTGCCCTAGTCTAGTGCCACAGTTTTTGTCGAGATCTGGGAATCTTGTTTGCAACATGTTCCTACTGTTCCAGAGATTTATCTATTGTGGGATCTAGAGGACTAATGAGTGGGTGCCTAAGTCCAAGTCCCTATTTTCTTCTTTGATCTACAATTCTGACAGTCTGCACTACTCTCTTTCAACTTCACTTTTTCTTCTTTCACAACCTATAACCTACAATCACAAAAAAATGGGTTAAGGGTTGTGGTGTTTAGAGGCTTGCCTCAATCAAGCCCCAGAGAGAGATTCAAGTCTTCCAAACACCGTTGTCACATAAAGACTGTGTATCCCTACGGGATAGAGGAAAAATCCAAATGATAAATGATAGAAAACACAATTGAGTTCACGTTGCAGTGAAGATCTCATGGAAGGAAGATGCTCTTCATGCCATGAGGAGATGGATGCCAAATCTGCAAATACAAACACAAGGACAACACAAATTCTGCTCCACAACACAATGAATGTCTTGAATCACTTTCACAAAATCACAATGCTCATCTAATTTCCATCTAGTTTACAAATAAATCACTAATCATGCTTATATATGCAACTACAAACATTCCCGCTAAGAATTTCATAATTCAAACTTACCGTGTTAGCATAGGACCTAAATAACGGTCATAAACTGACACTTTGAAATTGGTCCCGACCTAAAATAGGGTAGGACTAGGGCATGGGCACCCAAGTCCTCCCCCCCTATTTTAAGCAAGAATCATGTTAAGTGCATCCCCTGAGTCCTAATTTTCATGAAACTTTAGGGTTTTCTCATCAGGAGTCATCAAAATCATGCAAGATGCTCTAAATGCATACTAAGGACCCAGGAGCTAAACCTTAATAGGAAAAAACCCCCAAGGTTACTTTTTCTGACATAACAAAACTAAGTGGGTATTTTGGAACAAATTGAATGACAATGGAAAAGTGGTAGGAACAAGGCAAGACTTGTGCGTAAAGGCTACTCACAAGTGGAAGGATTTTAGATATGATCCAGTGGTGAGAATGGAGCCCATTAGGATGCTTTTAGCTTTTGCAGTACATAAGGATTTCAAAGTGTATCAAATGGATGTGAAGTCTACTTTCTTGAATGGTGAGTTGGAAGAGGAAGTGTACATAGATCAACCAGAAGGATTTTAGTTGTCAGATAAGCTAGATATGGTTTGCAAGTTGAAGAAGGCACTATATGGATTGAAGCAAGCCCCCAGATCTTGGTATGCAAGTTCAGACATGTATTTATTATAACAAGGATTCAATAAAGGGTCTGCAGATAGAAATATGTACATCAAAGTAAGTAGAGATCAAATTTTGATTGTGGAAGTATATGTAGATGACATAATTTTTGGTGGAAATGAAGGTATGTGTAAGAGTTTTGTAGATGAAATACAAAAATAATTTGAAATGTTAATGTATGGGGAAATGAATTTCTTTCTTGGGTTACAGATCAATCAAACAGATAAGGGTATTTTCATTTCTCGGTCTAAGTATGTAAAAGAGTTGTTAAAGAAGTATGGCATAGAAGATTCTAAATGAGTTTGTACTCGTATGGTTACTGGTTGTAAGTTGAGCAAGAATTATGAATCTCCTAAGGCTGATCAAAGAAAGTACAGATCAATGATTGGAGGATTATTGTATCTGATTGCTACTAGACCAGATATTATAAATATAGTTTGTCTTGTGGCTAGATTTCAAGCAAATCCTAGAGAGTCACATGTAATGACAATAAAGAGGATATTCAGATATTTAAAGGGCACTCTAGATCATGGTGTGTGGTATCCAAAAGATACTAACTTTACTCTAGGTGCTTATACAGATGCAGATTGGGCTAGTTGTGTAGATGACAAGAAAAGTACAAGTGGTGGTGCATTCTTTCTTGGATGCAGATTGGTGTCTTGGCTAAGTAAGAAACAAGATTCAGAGGCAGAGTATATTGCTACAGCATCATGTTGCACAAAGGTGTTATGGATGAGACAAACCTTGAAGGATATGAAAGTTGTGTATGATGAGCCAATCCCTATTTTCTGTGATAATACAAGCGATATTAACATTTCAAAGAATCCAGTGATGCATTCGAGGACAAAGCTTATTTTAATTAGGTATCACTTTGCTCTAGGTGCTTATACAGATGCAGATTGGGCTAGTTGTGTAGATGACAAGAAAAGTACAAGTGGTGGTGCATTCTTTCTTGGATGCAGATTGGTGTCTTGGCTAAGTAAGAAACAAGATTCAGAGGCAGAGTATATTGCTACAGCATCATGTTGCACAAAGGTGTTATGGATGAGACAAACCTTGAAGGATATGAAAGTTGTGTATGATGAGCCAATCCCTATTTTCTGTGATAATACAAGCGATATTAACATTTCAAAGAATCCAGTGATGCATTCGAGGACAAAGCTTATTTTAATTAGGTATCACTTTCTGAGAGAGAAGGTTGTTGAGATGAAGTAAAGCTTGAGTATGTGCCTACAAAGGATCAATTTGCTGACATACTCACTAAGGCTCTTCCTAAGGATACATTTGAGTATCTCTGGGAGAAGTTAGGGGTTATTGCCCCTCCTTCTTTGAACTAGATGCATAAGAAGGTGCATCAGTCTAGTGGATTTCAAGATTCATTCTTTTCTAGACTAATGTTCGAGGCTACCTCTCAGGGGAGCAGGTAGTGGTCATGATGATTGTTGCAGTCAGGGGTAGTAAGAGTTGATACAGTTTGGTGTGCACTCCTAAGGGGGAGTATTCATAGTAGTGAAAGAAAAAGATGTTGCGGAGTAGTAGTGAGCAATGCAAGTATGTGCGGTATCATAGAAAGTGAAAGTTGTGTCACCCTTTGCCATTGATGTCAAAGCGGGAGAGAATTCATGTGAAAAACAAAGGGAGAGAGAGAGTAAGATGTGTAAAAGAAAGGGGGAGAATAACAAAGAAAAGAAGTTGGTGCAGAATTGTGTCTTGATGGTTTTTCACATCATGTGTTGCCATCAATGACAAAGGGGGAGATTGTTGCAAGTATGTGCTAATCGGTGTTGTTATTGGTGTCAACTATGTCTTCTGATGAGGTTGTTGATGTTTGATCAATTTACCTTGCTAAAGTTGATGTGATTACCTTGAAGACATGCTAAAGATGTTAGGAATATGATTTTGATGGTTGGTTTCCAAGTGCTTTTGAGAAAATTTGATTAATAATGGAAACCTAGTGTGATGAAGAGACTGATTGGCTTAATAGAATAATGATCGAGTTTTGCTCTGCATTTATTCCTAATTGACTATCTAATTGTGCAGTTTGGATATGTTGTTTAGAGGTGGTCAGAGATGTTATGTTCCAAATTGTGTGCTTTGATTCATTGTGTAGAGAATGTTATGTTCACCAGTGTGCAGATAGTATTTCTGAGTTGTGCAGAAGTATATGGGAGAAACTATTTTGCTCTACATTTCTCTGTAGATTTGTTTCTGGCTTTGTGGTACTAGATTTATGCTTATATGGTCTATATCTTTCTTCAGTTCAAGTGGCTCATGGTTTGGTGCTCTGCAAGTACATCTCTTAAGTTGCAATTGATGTTAGAGTATGATATAGCTGGTTAAGTGCTCCAGTGTGAACTTTCTTTAGGTGAAAGATGTTGCAAAGGATTTTGTTGATTTTCAAGTGCTTATAGATGTCTCTAGATCATGTTCAAGCTTAGTGCGTGGTCTGCATGTCGTCATTCAGTCTTGAGGAAGCATCCACTTAAAATTTCATAGTGTTAACACAAGTTTGGCCAACTTGGTGGTTTACACTAATTGCGATTGTGCTTAGGTGATTGTGAAAGCATGATGAAGCATGTAAGAGTGGATTTAGGTCCATGCTAAGGTGTGATGTGGTCCGCATTCATTCCTTTCTTCTGTGGGAATGTTTTGGTCCAGAACTAATTTGAATTTTATAGGTTAAGATGTGTTGCCAAGCTTGGAGAATGTTTTCAAGATTGATGATGGTATAAACAAGTGTCAAGGATTCGTGAGTGGGTGTATGTGTGAGGCATATGATGTTTGTAATGTGAATTTGATCAGTATGGTGAGAACTTTCATGTATTAGGCTACTGGATGCAGTGAGCAGAAGGTGTCTACTATTTTTTAGTGTTGTTGTGAAGGCGTTGGTTGTGTTGTGGTGAATATTGAGCTTCATTGGAACTGAACTCCATGCATAGGTTAGATGCAATTATATCAATTCATCCCTGGCAATGAGCCTATTCTTCTTCTATCTTGTTCTTTTGGATAGTGAGTCCTTTGGCAGTGAGCCTTTCTTTCTTCTGGGTAGTGAGCCCTTCAGTAGTGAGCCTTTGTAATTCGGTATTTATACTACTTTATATTGTGAGCTAATCCTCACCATGGTTTTTCCCTTCCTCATTTTTCCCTGCTTGGTTTTTCCATGTAAAATTTGGTGTTGTCTTGTGTTTGGTGATGTTATGATTCAGTTTATGTTATTTTGTTTTCATGCATAATCATCATAACAAGTTTAAAGGTTAATGTGAATCTTAATGTTTGTGAGGGTTTAAATTTTTTGATACAACTTATTCATCCCCCCATCTCAGTTGTCTTGTGCATTCAAAATTATTATGTTTTTTAATATTATATATTTTTTATTTTACAATGAGTGCAAGTCCATTATATGAAAAACAATGTGTAGAAACCTAAAATTGACCATGTCCTCATAACCATTCAACATCCCCTAGACATTCATCTTGCAACATATTGTTCCTTAATCCCTTTCCCAAATTAATTAAATAAATTTTATTTATTTATTTAATCCATTTATACCTTGTAGCCAAAATTAATTAAATAAATCATATTTATTTAATTAATTTATCCTCCCAACATCCCCTCTCCAATAATTATTAAAATAATTTTATTATTTAATTTAATTATTGAGTCACATGACTATCTTGTCCTCATCCTCAACCACTTGCTACAATCAATAAATGAGTGTCACAAACATTAAATTACATTTTCATCTCCACCATTCATTTCATACTACATATTTTAATCTTGGCCATTCACATAAGGATAAACCCTAGAAGCTTTCTTTGTTTCCCTAGAAATCCTTATCCTTTCCCTATTGTGCTCTCAACCAATCTTAGCCATTGATCTAATCTATTAATCCTAGTCCTTCATTCATCATATCCAACCTCTATAAATCAAGCCTCAACCAACCCATTTTACATCACATCTTTATGCAATATTATGCTATCAAAATCATCCTAGCTCTTCCATTATCATATCCATTATCATTATCTAGTTACTATGCTGTAGAATTGAGAAACCAACATATCAAAATCATTATCAAATATCATAGGATTGTTTAACATTTTCATTTTGTCTCTTAGTCCTTTGATCTCTAGATGAAGTGTTCTTCAAGTATGGAATAGGTACTTTCATTTTGTATTTTTTCCTTATTTGATTCCATATTTCTGCATACACATTTTTGGCACACCTAGTGGAACTCACGTCCTTGATTTGACCCCTTTTTAGGAAGAAATTTGTCATTTTTCCTTATAGATTACAGATCCACACCTACGATTTTCAATCCACGCTTGTCTTATGACTCCACGCCTCCGTTTAATGATCTCAAGCTACTTTTTTTGGTTTAGTGCCCCTGAAAGCTAGTTTAGCACCCTTGCTAGCTAGAGGTGTGCCCTTGCAAGCCAGTTTAGCACCCTTTCTAGCCAGAGGTCTACCCTTGCAAGGCAGTTTAGTACATTTGTTTCTAGGCCTCATTTCCTAAATTTGACTTCTGGGTTTTCTGTCTTCACTTCTAGTTTACAGATCTAGTTTTGTTTTGGTTTGATAGTGTGTTTCGCAAGGTTTTTATGTCATTTTAGGGTTCATTTGGCGCCTCTATCATAGATTATCTCCCTTGTATATCAAATTAGTGCCTTTACTTCAAGGCCTCATCTCATGATTCTAACTTCTAGGTTTGGTGTGGTTTCACTTCTACTTTCTAGATCTAGTCATGTTTTAACCTAATATTATGTTTTGCATGGTTTTTAGGTCATTTTGGCATCAGCACCCTTGTTGTACAGTTTAGCAGCTTTGCTTCACAAATCAACGCCTTTGTTTCATAGTTTAGTGCCTTTGCTTCAGAGATTTGTGCCTTTGTCAGGAGGTATCATATTTGCACTTTTCTTATTTCTAATTATCTCTGAATCCATGCCCTTAGCTATATTTCCGCACTTGTTCTTGATTATCAATTTTTAGGTAACATTTTGGGGTTGTTTTGGAGCTAACACATTTGTGCAACTTGTTTACGCTTATCAAAGATCATATCTCAAACTACTAACAAGTTTGTTGCAAGTTTTCTCTTGTCAAAAACATATCATTTGAAACTTTGTGTTTGCTTTTGTGTTTACTTTGTTTGGTGGATTTAATTGTGACTTAGGGTATGTATCTTCCTCCCTTGCACTTAGTGTGATCTTGGGAATCAAAATCATCCTTGAGCCACATTCATCTTCACATAGACATATTTTTATCTAAGGTTTAATCAATCTTGTTTTGTGGGTCAAGTGCATGTGTATGCTCTCCTCTCTCATTGTTAGGTGATCTTGAGGATCAAAAAAATCTCTTGATTCACCTTTGTCACCTTAATATTTGCTTGTTTGTGTGTATGCTCTCCCCTTGCACTTTGTCTAATCTTAAGGATCAAAAACACCAAGTATAATCTTTCCCTTAGAAGGCCTACCTTTAGAGACACACCCACTCTAAAGGGGAAACCTCAACCATGTGTTCTGGGGGGTATATCAAAGGAGGGAGAGTGAAATTTGTACCTCAAACTAGTCATGTAGTCATTGGGACAACCTTGGGGCTCCGAATGATTATGAACACAAGGTAAAGTGGTGTTTGATTGATTGCTTATGCCACATCCCTTCAACGGACTAGTGTTCACAGACTTGGGCCTCATCATACCTTGTGTATTTGGAGGACTCCCCTAGAAGCTTGTATAGCCTAGTTTAAGACCTTTCAATTGTCTTCTAGTGTGGTGCAAGGTTCAACCGATCAAGC
Source organism: Cunninghamia lanceolata (assembly GCA_027924645.1). NCBI lineage: Eukaryota > Viridiplantae > Streptophyta > Pinopsida > Cupressales > Cupressaceae > Cunninghamia > Cunninghamia lanceolata. Next base: position 16,973,288 of record BSBN01000757.1, read on the forward strand.
CTAAAGTTACTCACTATGTACTTAATCAATTAGAGATAAGCATGTTCTCTTTGGGTAAGGCATAATGGCCTCCAAGCAAAGGGATAGTTGGTGTAATGCCTTTATCTATAGTTATATGCTTGAAAATGTGTTCTTAGTTAGGTAATAACATTGAGAGGTATTCTATTGTGTGGGCCTATATGTTGTGTGGTTACACAACACGCCCCATTTTGCTTTAGCAAAACAGGGACCCAACATTTCTCTGCTTTTGCTTGTTTTTGCTTTCTTTCTTTGGACAGGTTTGATAAAATTCAGTCATGTATGTTAGCGTTGCTTATGCATGTGCATCACAAAGAGGAGTTAGTTGCCAAAGTTAGAATTTGTTAGCACAAACCTCATGATTGGAAAAGGTACAAAATTCTAAGTAGGTTTTCCTTTTGAATCACCCCAATGTTCGTTAAAGATAGAAAGTTATACTAAGTCAAAGTTGGGTCAACCCAAATATATCCCATAGGGTCATATTTCTGAATATTAGTCATATTTGTTTAGATGACCCTGACTTAATAAAATTACCTGATGTGCATTCGATCACCAATACGTGAATGTCAAACTTAAATAAGGATGAATATCTACCCGTCAAGAATTTCATGTATTCACAGAGGGATCATATTTCCTAATATTCGTCATCTTGTAAAATATCACCCTTTCGCAAATATCACCCTCTGCAAATATGATGATGATGTTATTCAATTCCAACAAATAAAAGAGATCACCTTGATGATGACGCAATCATTGCACCCGACCCACTGAGGGTCATATTTCTAAACACCCATCATATTTCTCAATATGACGATGATGATGGTGATAGTTTGTCATTGATGTCAAAAGGAACATCAATCAGGAGTTGTTCATTTGGACAAAATAAATGTTGTCAGTTGAGTTGGCTTGATTAGTGTATATCTTTCATATATAGTGTAGTATCTTCAAGGATGTAGTAGCAGTATGTGGCAGGAATCAAGTTGTTTGATGGTAAGTTGCAGTGCATTTATGTTATTATGCTTCTTGTTCTTCTTGGTCATTTCTTCACACAAGATGTTGAGTTGATGCAAGTTGTTGGACTCAATTGATAATGATCATCATCCATGGTTGAGGAGAATTCAGATGAGTTAAATTTATCTTAGTAGTTTGACACATAAGGAAACAGGTAGAGGACATGTATATTCACTGTATTGCTTCTTCAAATCAAATCAAGAGTATAATGCTTTCGTAATTATCTTGTGCTCACAAAGTTGATTATGATCAAAGTTTTCATAATTCATATCAGAACATATGTTTGTTGTTTTGATGACAAGATGGTATTGCTTCATGGTTAAGTCAGGTGATGCAAATGGTTTATGAAAGCATGAAGTGTTTATAAATGGTGCATAACTATGATCATTGTGCAAATGGATGTCAAGCAAATGGATGTCAAAGGAGGTAAATTACATACTCTGCTAGAATTATGTATCATGTGTAGAAAGATCATTAGTGGATCCTAATTGGAAGATGATATAATCATGGAGGAACAAATTTCCTAAAATCCTAAGTATCATTGTGGTGCCCTAAAAACCTAAGTTCATTTTTTTGGCACCCATCATAAACCAAGGTTACTTTTGTTTTAATTTGATGTTGACATGCGAGAGCAGGTTATTCCACTTATGTCACCTGCTAGAGGGGTCATATGTCATAGTATATGACTGGCCCATTCTGAGTTTGACCAACACCCTCAGTATCTCCCATGAACGTTTGGGTGGCAAAGAATATCAATTGATATGTTTAAATGAATGTTGAGCGGTTTTTTTTTTAAGTCTAATAAAAGACCACCTTATTCGAAAGGAGAGCATGCTTTTTGGAGTGCATTCGATGGGGAGTAAAACAAATAATATCAAAAAGATTGTGTGGGGTGCGAACAAGCCATTTCAATTGGCTTTGATTTTATTTTTTTAGAAACTTTTAGTTTTCGGCCTCCATGTCATATTTTTATGACAATTAAATAAGGTGATTTTATATATGCAAAGCCACCGAATTTGTATGGGTTTTAAAAAAGGAAAATATGTGGATTAGCCATAAAAGGCTTGGTTTCTAAAGTTTAGAAATTTTTTTAAATTTCTATTTTTTTTTTTTTTAAAAAGGTATGAGATCTAAAATGGGAAGTATATGAGTCTTTTAAGGAGTTTTTCAAAGAGCTTTTAAAGGAAATAGATGATGCCTTTTTAAAAGCAATTTTTTGGAAAATCCTTTTTATTTTTCCCATACCATTGAAGAATTTAGTAAAGATTTTTATGAAAAATTGCAGAGAGAAGAATTTCAAAAAGAACAGGATAACAATGATGCAAGGAGAAAATATATTTGCATGTCTTTTATTCTTGTAGGATATGAAGAGTCATTTTGCAGGTTGTTGAATATTGAAAAAGTTTTAAGGGAGAAGGAATTTCAATGATCTTGCCAATCATGTTGTAGAAAAGAAAATATATATATGTATATATGATTTTATTTTTGCAGAGATTGAAGGGTCTTGTACAAAGAGGATAATGAAAATTTGGTTGAAGAAATTTGTAGATTGAAGGGTTTTGTGAATTAGAAGAATGTGAAAGGGCAGTTGTATTTTATTTGACAGAGATGAAACATACAGAAGATGAAAGGTGAAAAGACATTCAACTTGTATAAAAATGTTTTTCAAGTGCATTGATGTATGTCTTGAAAGATAGAGATGAAACATACAAAATGATGTAGTGTTGTTGTGTGGAATTGAATAGAGAAATGAAGACATTTTCTAATAAATCCTTTTGAGAAAAGAATACTAATAAGATGATACTGGGTTTGTAATGCAGAGATAATTAGATGAATTGTTATGCAGGTGTGAAGGAATTGAGAATTGAATGGAAACAGAGTATCCCTCTGATCTAGTTTATAACTTCTATTAGTGATGGTTTGCCAGTGAGGCACAGTATGCCAGTGAGGCAGTTCTGGAGTGGTTTTTCTACCCCTGGAGGGTTTTCCACTCGTGCAATTCTTGTGTCTTGATTCATATTGATCTTCTCTCTGTGGTTGTATGTTTTAATCATGAGTTTTGTTTATGTGTTTGACAAAGTTATGTGCATATGTGTTTGACAATTCAATGATAACTTTCTCTCCTTGTGCTCTCCAAGTTAAAGTTTGTAAAAAGATTAAAAAATTCACACAACACTGATTCACCCTCCCTCTCAGTGTTGTCCCTGACTCCTACAATTGGTATCAGAGCCAAGTTCCCTTTTTGAAGTCTAATAGGCTCAGGTAGGTCCTGGTAGTGGAGTAAAATGGGTAAGAAGAATAGAATTAAGATGTCAAGTAAAGATGCTGATCAAAAGATAGTAAAACAAGCCTCAGTTGTGCCCAGCAATGATTTGTTGCATTTGTCACCCTTGATAATTGATACAAAGAATGGTCATGTAGTTGAGAATTTTGATAAATTTAATGAAAGAAAAGATATCTTTGCTATTGAGACTAATGATGAGATGAACATGAATTTAATGAATATATTTGTGAGGTTGATTTTGAAGGAGAGATTCTATGTGCCCTGGATACAATTAAGCAACTTAGTAAAGAAAACAGGAGATTAAAAGATCAGCTTATACAAGAGAAAGAATTCAAGGACAAAGTTGTTTTAGATCTTGAAGAGGCAAGAAACCTGATTGTAGACTTGAAGAATCAAGCAGGTGAATCAGACAAATTGATTGTCAGTTTTAAAACAGAGGTTGAGAAAGCTAAGAAGATAACTGATGAAACAAAATCTAAGTTGGAGGCTAAAAAGGTTGAATGTCAAAAGCTAGAAAAAGAAATAATTTCTTTAAGTAAAGAAATTGAGGATGTTAAGAAGCAATTAGAAAATAATCTAAAATTTGAAGAGAGCACAAGCAGGTTAAATGAGATGTTGGGAAAACAAAAACAACATGGGGATACTTTTGGACTTGGTTATGAAAAAGGAGAGTCTTCTAAAGCTAGAGATACTCCTAGAAGAAAAATTGATCAGCCTGATGCTCCTAAAAGAAAAATGAACAATCAAAGAAGAAGTATTGCACCTATAAGACAAGCTTACATGTACAGGTATAACTATTCATTTAATGGTTACTGTTATACTTGTAATCATTTTGGGCATAAAGCAGTTGATTGTAGAAGGAATACTAACCTTGTATGTTACAAGTGCAATAATGTTGGACACATACAAAGAAATTGTAAAGTGCATAGAAGGTATGATCTTGCATGGAAGCTTAACATGAATGATCAAAGGCACTATCAGTTATTTGATTATGATTGTAATATAGTGTGTTATAATTGCAATACTCTTGGTCATAAAGCACACAGTTGCAGGAAAGTTTCACCTGATTTGAAAAAGTGGAAAAGAAAAGAAGCTGAAAAAGTCTGGAAGAAGAAAGAACCTGTAATGGTTTGGAGACTGAAGTGAAAACAAAATGAAAAGAAGGTAAATCCCAAATTTGTGCATCCAGCACAAGTTACATCATTAGTTGCATAACAGATAGCATGATGTGAGGGGGAGTTGTTCTTGTTCTATCTTTTATCCCCAAAAAGAGTTTCAGTGTATGTTAGGTGTTCATGATCAGTGACATGTTTAGTGGTTTATAATGCATATAAGGAGTTCAAAAGTTCTCTGCACAAAGAGGTTGATGTTGTTGTGACTTGATCACTATTTGTATACTGTTCATATCATGTTGGTACTTAAAAATTGTGTTGCAGTTCTGTGTGATTTTGCTTGTCAGGACAAAGAGCTTAAGATGCTCTCAAGAAGCTCTTATCACAAATAAGATATGTTGGCAAGGAAGGTCAATTCATAATTTCTTGTCTCTGCATTTGGTTTTGCAAAGTATTGTTGCAAGAAGAACTTGGTGTTTAGTCTTGATGGGTTGAATAGAATGATAAAGTCAAGAGGCAAGAGTTCTTGTTAAGATGTGTTTATGTATATATTAGAATTGACATTTTGGTGTGAAAAGTGTCTTGTATAGAATAGGAGGATAGTCTTCATTTAGTTTAGATGGTCTTCAGTCTTTGTCATGTCAGAAAAGGTGTCAGAATAGTTTGGTTGCAGGATGATAGTACATATCAAAGAAGTCGATTTGATGGTCATATCAACTACCTTGTTGAGTAATGTTTTTATGACATATGTTTTGCATAAGTATTGAAACTTTTAGGTGGTTTGAAGATAGTGTCAAAAGAAAATGATAAACTAGAGATATTAAGAAGTTTTTGGTGTGATAATTTCACATGGTTCATTGATGATCTTCTTCTCTAATATGTTTCAGACAAAGTTCTTCAAGCTATGATATTGATGGTGATATCTTGTATTTCATCATAGGAAGTTAAAGGTATGTTTTGAATCAGCAATTGCAGATGGTAATGTTCAAAAAGGTTTGTCATATGTTGGCTTCAGGATTGTTATCATCATAAATCATTACTTGTTCAAAGGTTAACAGGAGTTTATGCCTTCAAAGTGTTCATAATTGAATATGATTATAATGATTATGATCATGCTATAACATCTTTAAGTGCAGTTGTTCTAAGGGGGAGTTAATCAGAGGATTGAGTTGTCACTATCTTGGGAGATTTGAAAAGGACTTATCAATAGTGCTCATTATGTCATCTTCAGTTGGAAACTACAATGGTTTGTGTTGGTTATTCTTGCCAGTAATTGCCAGTGGTATTCAACATAGGGGGAGTAAATAGTTTTATGTCTTTGTCATCAGATGTCAAAAAGGGGGAGAAAGAAAAATTGCAATCAGATGGTTTTGCCATCAATGACAAAGGCGGAGATTGATGGTGATAGTTTGTCATTGATGTCAAAAGGAACATCAATCAAGAGTTGTTCATTTGGATAGAATAAGTGTTGTCAGTTGAGTTGGCTTGATTAGTGTATATCTTTCATATATATTGTGGTATCTTCAAGGATGTAGTAGCAGTATGTGGCAGGAATCAAGTTGTTTGATGGTAAGTTGCAGTGCATTTATGTTATTATGCTTCTTGTTCTTCTTGGTCATTTCTTCACACAAGATGTTGAGTTGATGCAAGTTGTTGGACTCAATTGATAATGATCATCATCCATGATTGAGGAGAATTCAGATGAGTTAAATTTATCTCATTAGTTTGACACATAAGGAAATAGGTAGAGGACATGTATATTCACTGTATTGCTTCTTCAAATCAAATCAGGAGTATAATGCTTTCGTAATTATCTTGTGCTCACAAAGTTGATTATGATCAAAGTTTTCATAATTCATATCAGAACATATGTTTGTTGTTTTGATGACAAGATGGTATTGCTTCATGGTTAAGTCAGGTGATGCAAATGGTTTATGAAAGCATGAAGTGTTTATAAATGGTGCATAACTGTGATCATTGTGCAAATGGATGTCAAGCAAATGGATGTCAAAGGAGGTAAATTACATACTCTGCTAGAATTCTGTATCATGTACAGAAAGATCATCAGTGGATCCTAATTGGAAGATGATGTAATCATGGAGGAACAAATTTCCTAAAATCCTAAGTATCATTGTGGTGCCCTAAAAACCTAAGTTCATTTTTTTTGCACCCATCATAAACCAAGGTTACTTTTGTTTTAATTTGATGTTGACCTGCGAGAGTAGGTTATTCCACTTATGTCACCTACTAGAGGGGTCATATGTCATAGTATATGACTGGCCCATTCTGAGTTCAACCAACACCCTCGGTATCTCCCATGAACGTTTGTGCGGCAAAGCATATCAATTGATATGTTTAAATGAATGTTGAGTGGTTTTTTTTTAAGTCTATTAAAAGACCACCTTATTCGAAAGGAGAGCATGCTTTTTGGAGTGCATTCGATGGGGAGTAAAATAAATAATATAAAAAAGATTATGTGTGGGGTGCGAACAAGCCATTTCAATTGGCTTTGATTTTATTTTTTTAGAAACTTTTAGTTTTCGGCCTCCATGTCATATTTTTATGACAATTAAATAAGGTGATTTTATATATGCAAAACCACCGAATTTGTATGGGTTTTAAAAAAGGAAAATATGTGAATTAGCCATAAAAGGCTTGGTTTCTAAAGTTTAGAAATTTTTTTAAATTTCTATTTTTTTTTTTTTAAAGTATGAGATCTAAAATGGGAAGTATATGAGTCTTTTAAGGAGTTTTTCAAGGAGCTTTTAAAGGAAATAGTTGATGCCTTTTTAAAAGCAATTTTTTGGAAAATCTTTTTTATTTTTCCCATACCATTGAAGAATTTAGTAAAGATTTTTATGAAAAATTGTAGAGAGAAGAGTTTCAAAAAGAACAGGATAACAATGATGCAAGGAGAAAATATATTTGCATGTCTTTTATTCTTGTAGGATATGAAGAGTCATTTTGCAGGTTGTTGAATATTGAAAAAGTTTTAAGGGAGAAGGAATTTCAATGATCTTGCCAATCATGTTGCAGAAAAGAAAATATATATATGTATATATGGTTTTATTTTTGCAGAGATTGAAGGGTCTTGTACAAAGAGGATAATGAAAATTTGGTTGAAGAAATTTGTAGATTGAAGGGTTTTGTGAATTAGAAGAATGTGAAAGGGTAGTTGTATTTTATTTGACAGAGATGAAACATACAGAAGATAAAAGGTGAAAAGACATTCAACTTGTATAAAAATGTTTTTCAGGGGCATTGATGTATGTCTTGAAAGATAGAGATGAAACATACAAAATGATGCAGTGTTGTTGTGTGGAATTGAATAGAGAAATGAAGACATTTTCTAATAAATCCTTTTGAGAAAAGAATAATAATAAGATGATACTGGGTTTGTAATGCAGAGATAATAAGATGAATTGTTATGTAGGTGTGAAGGAATTGAGAATTGAATGGAAACAGAGTATCCCTCTGATCTGGTTTATAACTTCTATTGGTGATGGTTTGCCAGTGAGGCATAGTATGCCAATGAGACATGTTTTATCAGTTAAGCTAGTGAGGCAGTTCTGGAGTGGTTTTTCTACCCCTGGAGGGTTTTCCACTCGTGCAATTCTTGTGTCTTGATTCATATTGATCTTCTCTCTGTGGTTGTATGTTTTAATCATGAGTTTTATTTATGTGTTTGACAAAGTTATGTGCATATGTGTCTGACAATTCAATGATAACTTTCTCTCCTTGTGCTCTCCAAGTTAAAGTTTGTAAAAAGATTAAAAAATTCACACAACACTGATTCACCCCCCCTCTCAGTGTTGTCCCTAACTCCTACAGATGATGTCACCATAACATGATAATAAAGAGAATAGGACAGCATGATGATGTCATCATGATCTACACCCAAAGAGGTCACATTTCGTAATATCCCTGACCTTAGGAAACATGGCAATGATGTCATCTTGCACAAATAATTATTGAAGTCCATATGATGATGACATGGTCCCACATTCTCGAATGAGGAGGATATTCCTATGTCTCAAAGGTTTGGATATTGTCGATATCCCTCATTTTGAACTTTATGACTTGATCTTTCTTAGAAGTCAAAAGTTGACCGTATCACCCTGATCATTAGTGAATGATTATCGTGTGGGAGAGTCATATTTTAAAATATCCTTGATCTTCTAAAAGATCACCCTCTGACATTAAATGTTGAGTCCAACGGTAGGTCGCACCCCATCGATTTCAAATGTAAACCCAACACTTGGCAGCATCCACAAGCTTCATGTGAATGATCAATGGATTTAATCAAAATGACACATACGCCCTAATTTGTCCTATTGATTGGTTTAAAAGTGAAATCTAAGGATTATTTACATTTACCCTATGATAATTAAAAGTCACAAAGCTCTGAAAGTCAACACCTCACAGTCATCTACAAACAGAACGTGACACTCGACGAAATGGAATGGAAGATATGGTGCATTCACATTTATCCTGTTATCAGTCACATAGTTAAAAGAGGGAAAGTGGTTATCAAGTAAAGTAAAACCCTCTCTTTTGTCATTTACTGCAATTTGCAAGGTAAAATGGTTCTTTATTAGGTTAATCTATATGGTGATGCATGAAATAAATTGAAATGTTGAATTATTGCCATGAAATGCATAATCCTTGAACCCTCCCCATACATACACCCTAGGGTAAGAAATGCATGTCTTCATCATAGGATCTAATGGATATGAGAAAGAATAAATCTGACTCTGAGTTCTTGAAACCCACGTTCGTACAACCTGAGGGAGTAGGATTTAGATATGGGGTGATAGATGACACACATCAAGGGAAGACATATTTGGATGCATGGACAAGGAGGTTGGATAATGAGAATGATAATCTCATACTGGATAGGATATTCACAACTAGTATGTGGCATGTTCTGGGATTCCCATATGCAATGGAGGCTATCAAGCTAGTGGTGGAATGTGTGAGAAATTATAGCACTAAGAATAGAAGAGTGGAAAAACATGGCAGAGTGTATGTCGACTTCTCAATCAAGGGCATCACTGCTGCATTCAATCTTCCTATAGGGGATAAAGTGGTCAGTGTAAGCCTAAGTAGGTTGGAGAAAGAATACCGTAGTAATGAAAGGCAAGCCAAGAAAATCATGTATCCATGGAGGTGTAGGGGTAGCACTTATAAAGCTGCTACTAAATTGCCTAAGTACTTGTACAAATTTGATTTTGATGAAGTGTATCAGTTTATGATTGCCCTGTTAAACAGGATGACTAGCAAACAACATACTGGGAACTTTGAAAATTGGATATATGGGATCATCCAGATGGTATTGTATTCAAAAAATAAACTTCTCTAGACCAGGATCATCAGTGATAGCTTAGATGAAGGGATGAGAAGGTTGGGTGGCCAAACTTGTATATTTCATATGACTTCTTATGTTGTATATGTATGTTCTTTCAAGGGGACATTTGATGCTTTGTAAACAGTGGGCAGGGTTGGAAGCAATCTTGGTGATACAAACATATGGGATCATTACCCACAATTATAGAGGAGAGCATATCTCCAAGATTATAAACTAGTAAATGACACGTTCTCTATGCATTTAGTTAGACCCTTGGAGGAAGACAGAACCAATAGATTGAGTATGGAAGCTCAAGCAATTATCTATAAGCATGGGGCATGGTTTATCTAGTTCCCCACCTTTTCATACATAAGAATTGAAGGATTTGAGGGGCAACCCTCATGTTACCCAGGTACCCCACTGATAGGGTCATCTTGATGGAGTTTGTTAGACAAGTATCAACCTCAGTTGAGGCTCACTTGGAAAAGAAGAGGATCCCTCCTATGTTGTTCCCAGTATACATGGGCTGGTATATATGCCCAGACAGACAAAGTATTAAAGATGCCATGGGAGGATTAAAACTCATGTATCTACAACCATTTTCTATAACTAGGTCATATGACTCATATGGTAGAATGCAAAAACTATTGGGTAAACAAATACATCAAAAACACCTTGAAGATTATTGGACTGATTGTGATGATGAACAAGAAGTCAGGAGAAGGAAATATCAAAGGTTCACTCTCAATTGAATCTAGACTTTTGATTACATTCCAGTGTCTACACAGTTTCATGAGGACGATGGGAGAATAATGTCCAATGAATATGAGGATAATAAGGTGTATAATGACACCATCTCAACTCCTGATTTGACACAGCTGGAGGAGACCTCATTGGATCAAATAATGCAAGGAGTTATCCAATTGACCTAGAGTTGGGTAAAGGCTAAGGCCACTGAGTTGCAAAAGAAGGGTATAGCCCTTACTATTGACAATAAGAAGAAGAAACAAGTATCTAAAGAAGAATATGATGATTTCCTCATTAAAAAGAGGAAATCTAATGGAGAAGATTACCTATTGAGGAACAAAAGACACCAAGCAAGGGCAAGAAGGCTGCTCTTGTACAACAAGGGGTGATTATTAAAATACTTCAATCAAGAGGTGATGGGGTATCTACCTCTGCACCTACATCTACATCACAACAATCTACTGCTGCTAAGAAAGACAAGAGGGTAATTAAGCTTGCTCCTGAAGTTATAGAGGAACAAATGGAGGATGAACCATTACAAGATGAGTCATTGCAGGATAAACCATTGGAAGAAGAGAAGTTGGATAAGGGACCTAAAGATGATGATCTATTAATAACAAAGAAGAAAAGAAAGAAAGTACAGCAAATACCACCTCAAAAGAAGCAGAAGACAACAATGAGGGGAAATATTAACACTGACCCTATCATATTAAGAGGTGCAGGTGGGATGAATTTTATGAAAGAGTTGCAATATGATGTCCCCATTCCTGAAATTATTCAATTTAAAACTGAGAAGGCAGAGGAGCAGGCAAAAGAGATGCATATGGCTGGTAAAGAGTCCCCTTTTCCACTTGATAACACTGTTGAATTATCAGATGATGAGGTAGTTCAAGATGTGGCTACTCAGCATATGGAAACCTTAGTACCTAATACTAAGATGACCCCTCATCGGACCCCATTGGTCCAAAAGGTGGATAGAAAAATAGAAGATGAAATGGATGAAATAGAGCAGGACAACCCTGAATAAGTAGCCCAATAGATAGGGCTAACTAATTTGGTAGAGCAGGTTACTCATCCTGCAATGATACATTTAACTTACCAGGGTGATATGAACCTGAATAACGATAATGATCAGCCTTTGGAGCCTAAAATATTGGAAATACAAGGCATACAGAAGCTAAGGATATGACACCCAATAAAAATAGAAACTAGTGCAATACACCAACAAAGCAAGAAAAGTCAGAGGCACAGCTTCAGAGTCAAGGTGATCAGGAGACACCTGATAAAGACACTGATAAGGATCAAAGTTTTTCATCACCACATGTTGAAAGAAGTAATCAAGGTAATCCAGGATTAGAAGAGAAATCAGGTGAGAATGAATTGATCTTGGGAGAAGTTTGTACATCTAAAGATGAAGAGTAAAGTTTACCACAAGGTGAAGGTCAACAGAAAGAAATAGAAAAGGTGATTGAGGGTGATCTAAGTGATTCCCAAGGCCTAAATACACAGTCTTCTCAAGAAACCCAAGTGCCCCATGATAAACAAAAGGAAAAGGTTCAACCAACTTCTGAGGAAACTTTACAAGAGGAGGGACACGATCAAGTGTGCATACTTTACAAGAACCTCCACCTCAGAAAGAAATCCCTCAGCAAGAGTTACCTCAATAGGAGTCTCCTAATAAGAATGTGCATGTGGAAGAAATAAGAAAAGAAAATTGACCATTGAGGGCAAGGCCAGATACACAGCGCCAGGATAATCAAAATAAAGGGGGTGATCATCAAGAGCCCAAGGGTGATGTCCCTTATTGGCTGCAACAAGAAGTAAATCTGCAACAAATAGATGAGGTACATGATTTTGATGTTTCTACATTGTTCAGTGAAAGTATGATGAAACCTAAAAGGAAGGCAAGGCTTACATCTGCAATAAGAAGAGACCCTACTACAGGTAGGAAAACAACTCAAGTAGCCTTGCCAATGGTTGAAAAGGGGAAAGGTAAAATAAGCCTTAATGAATTTTAGATAATTGATATTGATTTAGGTTTTGCAAATGAGGACCAGGAAGGTCAAGAGGGTAAGGATATTATTGATTCTTTGACACAAAGGGTAAAAAGAGAAAAGGAGAAGAATAGGAAACATAAAGAGCACATTGCTCAATTGTATTCTTTTATTAAAGGATTAGTTGATCCTAAGCACACACCTATTAGTCTGGCCACTCCATTAAAATTTATATCCCAAGAAGAGGTTATAGGATTGGATTTGATGAAGCACAAGGCACAATTAATGGATAATTGGTTTAATTTTTCTATTTCTGAAGCTAAAAATGTGGTGAAGACCTCCTTGGAAAATTGGAATTATCTTAGTGCTTTGAAGAGTTAAGTGGATAAGTTACAAAATGAAGTAGGTAGGAGATCTTCAAAACTAGAAAATAATCTAGATTCTTTGGGAGAAATGAAAAGAATTGATATGAAGATACATATGGATAACAAAATACTGGATGGTAACACTTCTCAGTTGCTCAGTATTTGGTATGAGGATATTGGATTTGAGTGTGACATCTTGAAAAGATGTAGTGGCAGGCTCAGGGACATAAGTGCCAAACTATATGATCTTATGGCAAAAGAAGTAGAAACCCTAGAGGCTCTAGAAGGAAATGTAGAAGGGAAAATAGAAAATCAAGATACCAATTTTGCTATCTAGGCTTTTCATAATAATTTTAAGCAAGCTATAGAAGATCCCCTGCACCATTTGACAGAAGAGGTAATAAACAAAGTCATGAGAATAAAGGCCAAGGTGGAAACATACAATGAAACATTGAATAGTAGGAATAATAAAATGGATGTACTTCAAGGAAAGTTTCATTCCCATGGGCATGCTACAGTGAGCGCCAAGGTCCAAGAAGGAGGTGAAGTTGATAGAATAGTACAGTTATATTAATCCATCAAGGCAACCATAAAGGTACACATAAGAGGTGATCTGCATCAAAGTGACAGTGATGATGAAAATGATGAAGAAGATGAGAATGATGAAGAAGAGGATGAAAGTGAATAAGAGGAAGGAGATGAAGAATAAGTAAAGATGCATAACAATAGAATCATATGCATAGTCCACTTGCAAACGAATGAGTTTTGCTAGATAGTTGCCAGCTGGCAGTTTATGCCCCATACACAATTGTTGACTTAGTCAATGAGATGATATTTACCATTGATCTAAATAGACAAATCCTAACCGTTCGTCATTTGTAGGGGATGGAGTGCACTTTTTATGGCATTAGAAACTTAATTGAAGTTAGATTACTGAAGCATTCAGGACTAATTTCAAGGCTTTTGTGAATGTACATGTCTTTTGAGTACTTAATGAAAGAGAAGCTATTTTGATTACAAATAATTGTAAATCTTGAGTAATTAGTGGATGTAATCTAGATATATGCATTGATTAGTTGTGTCCCTTGGAGTGCTTGTTAGTTTGCATATGTTGTTTTCATTCCTTGTTCCTTTGAAGTTAGCATCAACCATACCTAGTTGTGGAACAACCTGGTGAAATTATGGTTTGATTTCTTCTCTTCATGACTGTATCTAGAATGTATGTGACTCATTAGCTAAAGGTTCACCAAATTTAGAAGTATTTCTTTTAATTTTCTTAAATTTCATTGCAAATCACCTTCACAATTGCAAATATCATACAATCTAAAGCAAATAAACAAGAAATATGCCTATAACTCATAAATAATTGAATACATAGAGCATATTTTGAGTGAAAGCATGCCAAAATGACAAATATCATGCTAATACAAATGTACATCAATGATATACATGTAAATATCTTCTTATAGGCACATTATTTGACTAAATACATAGTGTAGAAGCATAAAACAAGTTCATGACAGTAAATGCTCAAAAGAATTGATCAAACTTATAAATATAATCTTTATTTGTGGAGCATAGTGGAAATAACCTTGTTTGTAAGGTAAATTTATAGGAAATAGATGCAGAACTAGATATATAGGCAACGATTCACCATACAGATAGTGTAAGACCTCTTGAAATAGAAAACAACATGTCACATCAACCTCTGAGTAACGTAAGATGATCATACCCTGATCAACGGAGACTTGGAGTGATCAATTTGTTCCAAATTGATCGTACTTTTCAAGATAATAAAGGTTTGTTGTGCAAATTTTTATGCATGTTGTTATGACTAACAATCATCATCAACACTATACTATGAAGATACACCTACTTGAATAATCTAGGTTGTTATTGTGTATTATGTGTGTGTTCATTCCCATTGGCCAAATCCTTATCATTTGAAAAACTTATGCATGTGTGTATGAACGTTATGTTTTCCAATTTGCCATTTTCCCAAGTCAATCTTTTCAAACCATTCCAAAACATTTCCAATATCTTAGAGTCCATAGTGTAACATTTTGAGAGAATCCTTGTCACACTCTAGCTTAAGGTTGACTTTATTGAGATCCATATCCATAGTCCATATTCCTTCCATCCTTGTCATCTACCTTATCTTCCATTCACATCAAACTTGTCCATATACTTTAAATTGATATTTTAGCCCTTAATCAAGACCATCATCTTTTCAATTCTATCCAATCAAATCTTAGCCAATTATAGATCATTTTTTCTTAAGTTGATAAGTCTATCTTAAGTATTTGAAATATATCCTCATCCTTAGTCAAATCCATCCAATTTGATCTTGTCCCTTGATCTTAATCTCAATTTTAGTCCTAGTCATCATTATTACTCTAGTCCAAGTCATCAGTATCCTTTTAGTCCAATCATCTATCCATCCAATCATTCATTTCCAATCCAAGGTCTCTAACACGTAAGCCTTTTGTCACATCATTAAGATCTCTCATCTTATGCCCCCCATAACTAGATTAAAAGCCAAGAAAATCATGGATTCTCACATTGATAACCAACCATGTTCACCTGCACCCACAAGTGTGTATGATGATCAAGTTAAATGCTCACTTTCTTTCATGACATCTCATCATATGGAAGCTTTTCGACACCATAATCCCATTGACACACATGAACATGAACAAAGTGTTGACCAAGATGAGCTTTCACCTAGATTTGCTAATTTCATGACAAACCTCCCACATCTAGATTTAGTCATGAACTTTTTTATAGACTACGTGTTGCAAGTATGTGAAGTCAGTGTTGTCGTTGATGTCAACATGCTTATGTTTTCATTGCTGTCAAATGTGTTTACTGATGAGGTTGTTGTTGTTTGACTGAGTTGCTTCGATTGAAGATGATTTGGTTGCCTTGAAGAAGTGCTAACTTAGATGTTAGGAATATGTTTCTGATGGCTGGTCTCCAAGTGCTTTTCAAAAAATTTGATTAATAAAGGAAATAGTGTAGTGAGGTGGAATTTTGGCTTATGGAGTAGTGTCCTAGTTCTGCTCTACATTTTCTCTATATTGAAGATTTGTCTTTATAGTTTGGATTGTTGAATACAAAGAATACTGAGAGGGGGGGTGAATCAGTATTCTGATAAACTTTTCATTCACACATTTATTAATCCATTTACCAAATTCAATAGCATGAAAGCAAAGTAAACACAAGAAGAGTAGCCACAAATTCATAACACATAGACACCAAGATTTTACATGGACAACCTAAAAAGGGAAAAACCATGGGGAGTGTTAGCTCACAATATAATATGATACCAATACCGAATTACATGAAGGCTCACTACCTAAGGACTCACTGTCCAAAGAAGTGCTCACTGCAATAGGTTCACTGCTAAATAGAAGAGAAAATAATATAGAAAGAAGTGGCTCACTACTAGGAGAGGACTGCTGTACAAGTGCATCTAAAAAATGCTATGGTGTAGTACCAATTTGCTCAATATATAGATTCAAAGGACTTCATATTGTCTGCCCTGCTTTTCTGCTCTACTTCACATATACTTCTGTCCTTCTGCCTTTACTATCCTTTTTCTAATCATAGAACTGCCTTAGGTCACAAAATCATGGAATTCACATTCTATTCAAATATTTCCACACACCAAACACTAAAATCCATCAAGTATATATATCCACAACAAGATTCATCTCACAATCAGGTCGGCAAGCCAAACATGAAACATGTATACAAGTGTTATACCTTGTCAGCTTGATCTTATGCACAAATAGGAATGTAGACCAAAACAAGCATACAATAGTCTTCATATAGGTTAGCATCAATCATTCAACCACTTGGATTAATTATTCAAACAATATATCCTTACTGCAAATAGATTTATCTTGCCCATCAGCTTATCCCTTAAGTACACACTTGACCAGTTCAACTGTCATGCCAAAACTTCCAATGCAGACTGTATGAGACTTTGAAGATCATAGACAACATTCATTATGGACATCTTAGCATACCTTCAGAACCATGGAGCTTAATATTTTTTCATAGAGAAATGTGGATCTCAGAACTGTTGTTCTATCAGAGAGAAATACTATCAAACTAGAAGCTGATAAAGAACAACTTGTAGACCGTGATCAAAGAAACTTTAGAAGCTATAACTCTTGATTTAGGTAGTCATAATGAGTATCTTTGTCACCTCAAAACTACAAGACAAAATATGTAACGACAGAGGAATGCGGGCCCCTTTTTCTTTGGTATTGTGCATTGTTCCTTTCTTAACTCTGCTCACCCGGACAACCATTTCATAGTATGACTTCCGGAGGAAGTCAGGACTTGAACACTAGAGCATATCATCACCAAATAGCTATAATTAGCATATCTGAACTGCATGTAATGATATTCAACTATGGAGGCATACTAACCCAATCTTTGTCACTTATTCTGTATACTGCCCATACTTAGTCATTTTAGGCTTTTGGACTAGAATCCTTTTATGCCTTGTTGTCAAACCAAATTGATCTATCAAAGTAAAGTATCTTTGCCTTGTTTCCATCAATGAAAATAATCAATCACTCAATAGAGCAGTGTCTCTTGCCAACAATCTCCCCCTTTGGCATTGATGGTAACACTTAGTGAAAAATGCTTATCTACTCCCCCTTTCTATATACACTTTGTTTTTCTTCTCCCCCTTGGGTGTTTTCCCATTTTTCACTGGTTCTCTTCTCCCCCTTTGACATCAATGGCAAAGGTGTATGTGCAAATATCAAAATTGAATCAAAGTTTCAAGATTGTCAAATTCTTCTGCATATGTATAGGTACAATTTGTCAAATCAATTAGTTGCATGTGAAAGGATATCATTGTACACAATCTTTAATTGTGTTAAACTCTCCAACCCACCTATTCTTAGCACTGTTCAAAATTTGGATGTTCTCATTTACTTGGAATACCAAATCTTCTACCTTTTGTACACTGATAGGCATATCAGTTATTTCTTGAACCTTTAAGGCTTTTGCAACTAGATTTGTCATGAACTCAATTTTAGGGCTTATCATCCCTCTCAGGTGGCACATTTTGTTTTTCATTTCTTCCTGTCTACTGAGTAGACTACTTATGTTGTTTTGAGTACTTACAACTTGTATTTCCATGCTACTAATAGATTCAACTGTTGGATCAAAGGTCTTGGAAATATTTGCTAGTTGAAGCTCCATGCTTTTGACCTTCTCTTCTATTTCCTTAGTGGTCTCTGGCCATGACAAACAAAATTTGTATATACCACAGGCTTCCTTGATTGCATTCTCCATATTCTTGATGCTACTTTCTAACAAAATTTTGTCACTGTATAACTTGGTTTTTAACTCTGGTAATCTTTTATCTTCAAATTCCTTTCTAACCTTAATGTCAATAAACTTTTTAAAGGATTAAAAATGAGTACTTACAAAATTTATTAGACCTTTGAGCTAATCAGTTGATGACACTAATGTATCTTTCTGATATGAGGACATCAACTTCTTCATAATACCAGATGCTTCATCAATGAGTTTATTGTCCTATATATGTGTTTTCAACATTTCTTCCCAAGTATTAGCTTGCACAATTGATACCAGTTTGAATTTCTACACAGGAGACATAGAATCCAAATTTATTGGTCCTTGTAGAAACTCGGGTAAATCTAAGATCTGTGTTCTTTGTTGCTTTTCCAAAAAAATTCTAGCATAGTCAATCAGAACTTGATTTGCAGCAGTGTCTCTTGCTACTTTTTCTTCACTAAGTGTAACTTTCTTTCTTTTCTTCTCTTCTGCTGGCTTTTCTTTCTCTACTTCAGTGGTGGCTTCTGCAATAGATGAGGTCCTTGTTCTTTTTTTGGGGCTAGATGCAGGTTTTTCCTTTTTAGATCTCTCATCTTTCCTTTCTATAGTATTTAATGTCCATTCTACCAGAGCACTTATGGGCTTTGATCCTTTTTCTTTAGTTTTTTCCTCACTTATTTGTTCATCTAATGTTTTCTCTAATTGCTCATGTTCCATGGCATTTTGGAGGATAATTCTTTGAATGTCCCAAATTTGTCTTCTTTGAGATCTTTCAGTTTGCTCGGTAGTACATTAGCTAATTCAGTCAAAACATCTTTTGCAACTTCATACCCTAATGTAGGGACCCATACAGTTCTTGGTTCCATAGCTTCCATGAAGCATTTGTCTTTGTCTACCATGAATACAATATCCTTTTCATACTTCATCACTACATTTTCAGGTATTCAGATTCTATAACATTTTCCTTTGAAAGTTCTTGAAGTATCCCCATAAGATTTCATTATGCTTGTTTGTATTTCCCAAACTCTGCAAGTGACTTCTTATTTGAGTTGCTATTGGTGTGTGATCAAGCCAAACAATGTTTCCCAAGCTGGGTAGCTCTCTCAGGA
This sequence comes from Cunninghamia lanceolata, assembly GCA_027924645.1. Lineage (NCBI taxonomy): Eukaryota > Viridiplantae > Streptophyta > Pinopsida > Cupressales > Cupressaceae > Cunninghamia > Cunninghamia lanceolata. The sequence goes on from BSBN01000757.1 coordinate 16,992,603, forward strand.
AGTAGAAGAGTAGACAAGTGATCAATGTTCCATATTTGAAAGGATGATTAGTCTCTTTTGTTCTTTTCAAGTTCTCCATTAGTTCACTGTAGAGTAATTCACATAGGTCATAATATGTATTATGTTTTATCATGTCATATGCTATGTATATAGTTGGTGTAGACACAGAATTTTCCCTGTTGGAAAAGTATATTTTATATCCAATAATTATTGATGCAAATTTAACAGCTAGATCCTTAATATCATTTACCGTGAGGGATTTCTTATTCCTATTAGCTGCATTACCACATTGTTCTTTATTTTATTTATACCTGGAACCCTCCAGGAGCAACTCATACTAGTTATAGCTATGATAGCTTCTTTAGTTATCATATATGGTTCATCAAGCCACATAAACTCATTATGAATCTTGCTTAGAATAAACTTAACCCATGTATCATTCGGGATCGCAGAAAAATCCAACTAGGTGTCTAATTTCTTTTCTCCTAGAACTTTATATTCATCTTTTAACACATCAATAGTAGTCAGTTCATCCAAGTACATTTTTCCTAGATTCATGTGATCATATTCCTCTAGATTGGTATGAATATATGCCCTAACATCTTCCATATGGATAACTCCATGTGGAGTAATTGAGAATGCCCCTACAGGATCATTTTCCATTGATTTGAAGAAATGTTTCTTGAACTTGGGGTGAGGTTTTTTTCACCTATCTCGATTACATGAGGAGTAAACATATTCCCAGAATAATTCAAACTTTATAGTAGGGTTTTCAAGTTGTAAATACCTCTTTTGTCGAATTAGGGTTTCCTTCTCATGAAATGGCTTTGAGCTATTTTGAATCTCTGGAAATCTTTGATGTCACTTAGGATTCCTTTTCAACTTAATAGCTTGAATGCAAAGTGAATTATATATCGAATGAGTTCCTTTTTAACCTTTTATATGAAAACCTTAGTCGTCATAAATGCAGTCCTTCAAAAACCTATTAAACACTTCTCTCTTGAGTTCTATCAATCAAGGTTACTCTGCAATGTTCCACATTTGATTCTTTTCTTCTAGAATTACTTTGAAAAGATCTGTCATATGAAGCTTCACATCATATCTTGATGTCAGATCCTAGCACTAATTATCTGGCTAGGGGATTTGGATTTTTAATACAGCTCCCCCTGAGCCAGAGCTCCCAATTTACTTCCCGGAGGAAGTATCGGCACCGGCTATTGTGGATCCATCCCTGACCTCATTAACATCCTTCTTAATCCAGACCTTGCTCATTTCCTTCTTGATTTCCACTAAATCAATCTTGTTCTTACCTTTATCATTTCTCTTCTCTATTTTCCTCTTCTCTATAGAATAGTCTCTTTTCTCATTCTTGTATCTACAGAATCTTGCAACATGTCTAAACTTGTTGCAATTGTAGCATACCACATTCCTATGTCCCTGATTCCTTCTGTTGATTGGATTCATTCTTGTTCTGCATTGGTTAGCCATATGCCCAAATCTATTGCATGCAAAACATTTTCCATTAAAGAATTGAGTATTCCTTACCAGACTTCTACATTCATTTGATCTATGACCAATTTTCTTGCAATTGAAACATTGACTAGAGAATGATGGAACATTCTAATTCATTCTATTCCTACACTGAGTAGCCTTATGGCCAAACTTGTTGCAATTAAAATAATGGCCATTGAAAGATGGGTACCTTTGAGCATTTGTCTGCCTAACCAAAGGTCTTCTAGGTCTTCTTCTTTGATTCTGAAACTGGTTTCCTTTGTTTTTCTTCATCTCGATGTTTTCTTGATCTAAATTAGAACTTTCTCCTTTTTTAAATCCCAAGCCCTTCTAACATGAGTATTCTTTCCCAAATCTTCCTCAAGCTATTAGACTTCTTCCAAGGAACCTTGCTCTGATACCAATTGTTGAATACAAAGAATACTAAGAGGGGGGTGAATCAGTATTCTGATAAACTTTTCATTCACACATTTATTAATCCATTTACCAAATTCAATAACATGAAAGAAAAGTAAACACAAAAGAGTAGCCACAAATTCATAACACATAGACACCAGGATTTTACGTAAAAACCCCCAAAAGGGAAAAACTACAGTGAGTGTTAGCTCACAATATATTATGATAGCAATACCAAATTACATGAAGGCTCATTGCCTTAGGGCTCACTACCCAAGGACTCACTGTCTAAAGAAGTGCTCACTACAATAGGCTCACTGCTAAATAGAAGAGAAAAGAATATAGAAAGAAGTGGCTCACTTCCAGGAGAGGACTACTATAGGTGTATCTACAAAATGTTGTGGTGTAGTACCAATTTTCTTAGTATACAGATTCAAAGGACTTCATATTGTTTGCCCTACTTTTCTGCTTTGCTTCATATATACTTCTATCCTTCTGCCTTTACTGTCCTTTTGCTAATCATAGAATTGACATAGGTGGCACAATCATGGAATTCACATTCTATTCACATACTTCCACACACCAAACACTGAAATCCATTGAGTATATATATCTATAACATGATTCATCTCACAATCAGGTCAGCAAGCTAGACATGAAACATGTATACAATTGTTATACCTTGTCAGCTTGATCTTATGCACAAACAAGAATATGGACCCAAACAAACATATAATAGTATTCATATAGGTCAGCATCAATCTTTCAACCACTTCAATTAATTCTTCAAACAATATATCCTTACCCCAAATAGATTTATCTTGCCTGTCAGCTTATCCCTTAAGTACACACTTGACCAGTTCAACTGTCATGCCAAAACTTCCAATGCAGACCATATGAGACTCTGAAGATCATATACAACATTCATTATGGACAACTTAGCATACCTTCAAAACCATGGAGCATAATATTCTTTCATAGAACAATGTAGATCTCATAATTATTGTTCTATCATAGAGAAATACTGTCAGACTGGAAGCTGATAAATAACAACTTGTAGATAGTGATCAAAGAAACTTCAGAAGCTATAACTCGAGATTTAGGTAGTCATAATGAGTATCTTTGTTTCATCATAAATATAAGACAAAATATGTAACAATGGAGGAATGCAGACCCTTTTTCTTTGGTATTGTGCACTATTCTTGTCCTAACTCTACTCACCTGGACTTAGCCATTTCATAGTATGACTTTTGGAGGAAGTTAGGACTTGAACACTAGAGCATATAATCACCAAATAGCTATAATTAGCATATCTGAACTACATGTAATGATATTCAACTGCGGAGGCATACTGGCCCAATCTCTATCACTTATTCTATATACTACCCATACTTAGCCATTTTAGGCTTCCGGACCAGAATCTTTTTATGCCTTATTGTCAAACCAAATTGATCTATCGAAGTAAAGTCTGTTTACCTTGTTGCCATCAATGACAACAATCAATCATTCATCATAGCAATGTCTCTTGCGAACATGGATATGTTGTTAAGAGATGTTTAGAGATGTTATATTCCAAATTTGGTGCTCCAGTTTGTTGTGCAAAGAAAGTTGTGTTCACTAGTGTGTGGACTATGTTTTAGAGGTTTATAGAGGTGTTTGGGAGAAATATCTTTGCTCCGTATTTCTCCTCAAAGTGGCTTTTGGTCTTGCAATTCTAGACACGTACATATAAGGCTCCTATCTTTCTCTAGTTGAGGTTGTTCGTGATTTAGTGATCTGGAAGAGGACTTATCGAGTTGCAGTGTATGGCAAAGACATTTGAGTTTGTTGAGTAAATAGGATAAGGTTGTGTGGCAGGTGAAAGTTGTTGTGGAGGAAATTGTTGGAAATTAGGAAGCTTAAGGATATTTGTGGAATACTCTAAATTGTGTTGAAACCTTGCATGTGGTCTAGAAGTCATCTTTGGTTTTGAGGAAGAGTGTACTTAAAAGCTCATGGTGTTAACATAGGTTTGGCCGACCTTGGGTGCTTACACTAATTGCAGAGTTGCTTTGGTGATTGTGAAAATGCGGAGTAGTGTGCTTGGATGAATTTATGTCCAAGATAAGATGTGTTGTGGTCTATCTTCATTCCTTTCCATTGTGGGAATGTTTAGGTCGAGACCTAATTTGAATCTTCTAGGTTAAAGTGATTTGTCAACCTTGGAGAATGTTCTCAAGGTTGAACACAATATAAATGAGTGTCAAGGGATTATGATTGTGTGTGAACATGATGGATGTGATTTGAATAATAGAGTGGTTGAATGTGTGGTGCAATAAAAGCCTTCATGTGTTAGACTACTAGATGCAGTGAGTAGAAGGTGTCTACTATTCCTTAGTGATGCTACAAAGATGATGTTGATATTGTGGTGAATATTGAGCTTCATTGGAACTGTACTCCTTGCATATGTTAGATGTAATTATAATAGTTCATCTTTGGTAGTGAGCCATCTCTTCTCTATCTTTCTTTTAGGATAGTGAATCATTAGGCAATGACCCCTTTGGTAGTGAGCCTTCTTACAGTGAGCCTTTTGTAATTCAGTGTTGTTACTAATTTATATTATGAGCTAATCCTCACCGTGGTTTTTCCCTTCTTGGGTTTTCCACATAAAATCTAGTGTTGTCTTATGCATGGTGCTATTATGATTCAATTTTTGTTATTTTCTTTTCATGCTTAAACATCATAACAAGTTTAAGGGTTAATTGAATTAATGTGGATCTGAGTGTGTATGTTAATGTGGATCTAAGTGTGTATGAGGGTTTTGAAATTATAAGATACAATCGATTCACCCCCCCCTCTCAGTTGTCTTGTGTATTCAACACTAAGGGGTAGAGGTTCCTTCACAACCTAAGACATTAAATCTTAAAGATCCCATTACTCCTGGTCCTACATCACAACCCATCATGGAAAATCATCAAGACAACCCAACAGGTTGTGTGGCCTTGCCTCCACCTCTTAATGATCCTAATTCCACTTAATCCTTTCAACTAGGTCCACCCACATCACTTATCCCATGAATTTACAAGCCATATAAAACATTACCAACTTCATTTCCACCCATTTCCATTCCTCAACAAACACTAGCAATCCCCTCTTAACCACTCTCTTAACACATACCACTAAGCCATCCACAAACCACCTATTCACATGTCTATTCATATTCTTCATCCCAACCCAATACATCTTGAATTAACACATACCATACCTACAATCAACTCAATCCTTCAAACACTCAACTCATGGTCTCATATCCACAACACAATTATCATCACACCACATCCAATCCTTTGATATAACATGTCACTACACAATCCTAGTCACATGGACCTATCAACTACACCTCATCATCACCAAACCCACCTCGTTTGGATCATAAAATGCAAGAGATGGTAGAAAATGCCCTTCCAAAACTTCAAATTGGAACCCAATGTAAACATTTCAAATTTGAAGACTTTTGTCCTTATCTATTAGATTGCTCCATCATGTCAACTCCTTTTCCTCCTAATTTTGAGGTCCCCAAATTTGATAAATATAAAGGAAAAGGAGACCCTAGAGATCATGTCAAGCAATTCTTTATGGCTTGTCAACAGGTTTCCCATTATGACATTTATCTCTTGAAAATTTTTCTACTAAGTTTGGTGGGAAAAGCTTTAGATTGGTTTCATCATCTTATTCTCGATACCATCGCAACTTTCACCGACTTAACTAAAAAATTTGTTGGTCATTTCTCCTACAATTTTGAACATGAACTCACAATGCTAGACCTTTGTAATTCCAAACAACATAATGGAGAAAGCTTTGCTTCTTACCTATAAAGGTGGAGAGGGCTTGCAAGTCAAATCCCATTTGCCATCCCCAAAAAATAATCGGTTAGCATCTTCATCCAAAACCTTAACCAAGAAATGGCATTTCATCTTCAAATCCATTTTCTTTCCACATTTGAAGAAATTGTTGATAAAGGGATCACCATTGAAAAAGACCTTATATATAAAGGTTTAATCAAATCTGAAACGAAAGACAATATCCCTATTATGTGGAAAATAGTGATCTAGCCTTAGGAGTTAAAACTAGGTCAAATTCTCTTCTAAAAACATTGAGACACAAATCAAGCTTGGATTCTACCCTTGAGGGAGATCCAAACTACAGGGGTTCTACCTCTTTGTTGTATATATGAGTGTCAAACCAAATTCAACCAATCTAGCTAGGGCACAAGATCAAAACCCTAATTGAGAAAGATTGAGTTACAGATGACTGTTGAAAGTGAAATTAGAGAATCTAAATGAATAATAGAGATGAGTAAATAAATCAGAATAGGAACCTAGAGTCAAAATGCCATGGGAACTAGGGTGCTCAGGTGCCCTAGTCCTTTTTTGGGGTTTGAAAAAAAGAAACGTGTGCTAGGTCTATACCTATAATACCTTTCTTCTCCCAAACTAATATCTCCTTAAACCTGTTTCTTCTATCTACACAAAAGAAAGAAGGGAAATTTGTTGTGGCTATATAGGAGCTTTCCTTACTCAAGCCCCCATTTCAGTATTCCTACATCATGGATAGCCAATATTAGAACAAGATGTGTGTGCTTAGAAACCCTAAGTGTGAGAAGTAACATGCAAGATCTAATCAAATAATATCAAACCCTAATCCTATATGACTCAAGCAAATAGGAAGGAATGATAAAAGATATGATTCACTCAAGGAAGCTCACAACTTCACCTCAAGGATGAAGATTCATCAAAGGTTTTTGAATAAGAAGGTGATGTAACCATACCCTTGGAGAGTACTCAAGCCAATCTCAATTTGGTGGTTCCAACCCTTCTCCTAATCATGCACAGTTCTTCAACCTAGGAAAAAATGAGATAGACTCAGGATATCATCTCCTTGCCTTAATACAAATCTTTCCAAGAGAAAAGTAGAACTCCATTTGATCAAAAACCTACAATAATTAAATAGCATAGAGAGCATAATAATAGAGAGCTTTTTCACATCTAGAACACATCTAGTTTCAAATGAAATAAGTCACTTACTTTTATACAATGATACAGAAAAGAGTAATTTGAATTAAAGAGCTGACATCATGTGCCAAAAGGCAAATTTGAGTTTAGGGTTGGCCTAACCAACACTAATGTTGACTTGTAGACTTAAATTGCCTCCCTAAAACATGGGAGGGACTAGGGTGCTCAGGTGCCCTAGGCCCCTTTGGGAAATTAAAGGCTCAAGACCACACTTAATGCGAGGATAACTCCAAAACTCAATTTATTTCTCGAGTTATGATGAAACTTTAATCGAAATCATGACATTTTCTATAAACAAGGCCAAAATAGGGCTTTATGGTGGACCTAAAAATGAACTAGGCTTGGGATCACTAAAGGAAGGAGCTAAACATAATGAAATTGTGTCTACACAACTAATGTAAATAATTTACAATGTAACATTTAGCCCTCACTTTAGCAATCATATGACACTACGTGCATGCAAGCTAAAGGACATGAAAGTAAAAACATATTGCAAAAGGATATAAAAAAAAGGATATTGTAGAGGATCCAGATCATCACTGACCAAGAGGGTGAAGCCCCTAGCCTGTGATCCTGCAAACCACAGAGTTAGTGCTAAAAAACAATCTTGCAACCAACAAATGTACGTGTTAGTCCAAAAAATCTAAAGGGGAAAGGTGATGAGAGCAAAATTTGTGGGTAGATATATGCCCCCTATTTCTGCTTGCTACTTCAAGATGTAGAAATAGGGTGGCGATCTTTCCACTTCAAATTTCTAGAGAGAAGGTTGATGAATATGCTTGGGTAGGGTCATTCTAGTGAATAATGCCAAGATGCAAAACATGTGATTGTAGAGATGGCAGAACTAAGATTTCAACACAACAAACAACACTAAAATCTAAGTTTTCTAGCCTATGTTATCGATGTTTAGATGAAGAAATGTCTAGACAAATGTGGTCTTTGACCCTAGATAGTAATCAGGAGTTCTTAGCTTCTTACTATAAATAGTAAAAGTTCTCACATTTTACCATTCTATTGTCATTTTCAATCTTTGAGGAGATAGAGCAAGGAGGAAAGCCATCATGTTGATCTGAAGGACATATTGACCATCGAGGCTAGATGAACTACAAAGCTAAGTAGCATAGGGACTAAACGAACATGAGGTAGGCTTCTATACAACTTGTAATTTCATTTATATGATTATTTAAATGTGTTTTTTGTTTTTTGATCCAAACATGGGCCTAGGGGACACTTTTCAGTGTCCACCTAGGGCACCATTTCCCTCCTAGGGTGCCCCAGACCTTTATGAGTGCCCAGGTCCTCCCTAAGTGCCCCAAACCTCTTTGGGAACCCTAGTTTAGGATCAAGGCTTTAAGTGATTTTTATTGATTGCTAATGAAGTTATTTGGATATGAGAGCATCCTGGCAGCCGTCTATACACATTATTGTGTAGTCAATCAAGCACACTTACAGACACAAAGATGGGACATCTACGAGATGTTGGATTGTAGTGGGTGTATACTATGCTTACAATAACATATCATCGTATGATGTTGATGGCGTTCATGGAGCGGTGGAACTTAGATACATCCACTTTTCATCTTCTGAAAAGAGAGATGACTGTGACTTTAGAGGATGTGTACAACATACTACAATTACATGTGCATGGTGAGATAGTCAGGATCATAGAGCAAAGGTTTGAGAACTACACTCAAGTGAGCCAGATATACTATAGCGATCGAGGACACATTGATATTAGATTCTTAGAGTAGGGTGTGGTTATTATACCAATTATACATCATATCATGATCACTATGATCACACTAGTTATTACACTAGATGGGTAAGGCACTCACCTTTATGGGGGCCTAGTCCATACCATTAGAGTGATGGAAGAGTAGAGGACAACATACTCCTGGAGACGGAGTATGCTTTCTCATTTATACTATGATTTGGGTTGCTATGTACACCATGAGGCACATAGCTTGATGAAGTGCACACTCCTATAAGTGCATGAATTTGAGTACATTACATGAAGGAGGTCAATACTTTATCTGATAGAGACTATAATGACTAATCCATGAGAACATGCCTATGAGCTAAGGAGTCCATGGAGATGTGGTGATTTATCATTTTGGAGGATTGTATTTCATAGGCTATAGCCAGAGGTCATCATGTAGAGACCATACAGGGGATGCAGACCATGGATGGGAAAAATGAGGTAGCTAGTGAGGATGCAGAGGGATCAATTGTTGATCGGTCACAGAGATCGCATCGTAGTTGCCTTGTATTCTGATAAGGTGATGAGGTAGTTCAGATGAGTGCAAGGAGTTCTTACCACATGAACGTTCTTTGCGAGGTCATCATGTTGTAAGGTACGGCCTCATGATAGGACATGAATTACCATCGCAAATGCGGTGCTGAGTGATCCAAATGATGTTACAGAGGATGATGATCTCATCTCTAAGGTTGATGATGTAGGTGTGAGCCCAACATATACATCATGGTGAGAGACAGCACACCCTGCTCCTATCTTTCCTATCAATAATCTTGTTGGTGATCCCAAATCCTGGGTCAAGTGAGGAGATGAGTCAGAGGAGGGAGAGGAAGACAACAAAATAGATTATGTGAGAGATGATGATGATTATGAGGAGGAGAATCCACTAGTGCCAATGATGAAAGGTAGATGATGCTAGCTAGAGGAGAGTGTAGGTGTCAATGAGGAGGCACTTGGGGTCTGAATACATAGCCTACAATCATGGTGTATATCTAGAGGAGTATAGCATCACTTTGAGTGTAGGGAGTTGAGTAGTTGTGCCACTACGATACTCCCAATATCTAGGATGACTACAGAAATCAACATAGTCACCATTCCACATGATCCATCATGGCAAGAGAGTGATCTAGGTGAGCATTATATTTTGTTATTGTACTTATGTTAGTTTAAGATGCATAATGTTGATTCGATTGAGGTGTTGACATGATGATTATCTTGTTCTATAGTTGGTAGCAGTGCATGGCATAACTTTGTGAGTCAAATCATAACAGAGATGGTACCCATCAAGTCGACATAGTAGCCAGTCTAGGCTTGTTATAGGCCACCATACATGGTGGGTCAACATGGAGAGATATTTGGTCATGTTATGCAGCTAAGAGAAGTATTCGAGGAGGGATAGATAGAGTGAGATCATCTAGTAGTTGAGAGAGACTGAGCAATCTCGAAAGCAATGAGTGTCAAGGAGACATGAGATGTTCTCCAAACACAACCAGATCAACATAGAGTCATAGTGACATTAGGTACTAAACATGGCCTACTAAGCTATCTATAGGCTAAGGTGGACCGACTGAGAAGAGAGATCAATTCCTACAAATGCACATAGATGCCATATGAGAGGTGGGAGATCTTAGAGGCGAGCTTAGGGGCTTATGATCATGGAGTATCTCTAGGAGTCCTTCATGATCCATAGCCTCACATAGATGGGCATCTGTTATTTAGGCACCACCGAGTCTCGGGGGATTTGGATGTCACGGTCCAGCACTTTGATGATATTTATTGTATTGTGTTACAATTCACCACATTTTGGTGTAGTGACCTGAACTTATGTATGCAAACTCTTATATGATGATATATATGGTTTTGATTCATGATTTATTCTATTTATACTAGATGCCATTTGTGATCTACTTTGTGAAGTAAATGAAACAAAGATCTAGATTTGTTTTATGCATGTATGTCAAATTAAATGCAAAAAGTTATTTGTGTAAACAACTATGTGTAGTTGTTTAACAAATGCAACAATTATTTAAATGATACATGTTCTAATGAAACACACATATGCTTAATTCAGATATTAGACAAGATGTCTACACATGATGAAATAATTTAATTGTGATCCAATGAAACAACATTGTAACATTGTTAAATTACATTCGACGATGATTATTGAACATGGTGCACATCCATTATTTTATATGCTAACAACTAAGTTATTCTCTAAACTAAGAAAACTACTTTAAATAATCAAGACAAACTATATATTTTGTCAAGACTGAAGCAAATAATGAAATAGGAAATTTGAATTTACTATCTACCAATCATTTTCTTTATAAAGAAAGTGATATCATATAAATGAAAAAACAATTAAGAATAATATCTACATAAATGCATAGTGTTAATAGGTTCTTTAAGAGGTATACAATGCATATCAGATACTCTATGCACACCTGATCTGAAGACTTCAGTGATGATGTAAGATTCTAGCCAATTTGGGCTAAACTTCTCTTTTTTACCAGGAGGTGCATTGACATTGTGTTGATTTTCATAGAGTACAAGATCTTCAACCTTGAATGAATGATGAATAACATGTTCATTGTATGAGCATTGAATAGACTTTTGGTGAGCTTGAATATGTTTGAGAGCATTTATATGCTATTCATCGAGCATCTCAAGTTGTTGATATCATAGTTTTCTTTGAGTGTTTTCATTGAGAATTCCCTTGAGAGAAATTTGTAATGAAGGAATTCATGACTCTAAAGGTATGATCACATCGGCGCCATACACAAGATTGTATGGGGTACTACCTATAGCTATATGAACACTTGTTAGGTAAGCCCGTAATACATATGATAGTTGAGTATGCCAATCCTCTGATGTTTGTTAATGATTTTTCCAAGATTTTGTCCAATTATTTTGTTAGAAGCTTTTGCTTGTCCATTTGATTGAGGAAAATATGGCATACAAAAGCACTGTTGAATATGATATCTTTCAAGGAATTTCTTCACATCTTTGTTCTTAAATGAAGCACCATTGTTAGAAACCAAAGTGGAAGGAATACAAAATTGAGAGATTATGTTTTCTTGAATAAAGTGACAAATAACTTCACTAGTCATGGATTAGAGAGGAACCACTTCGACCCACTTCATAAAGGAATCAGTAGATGTGATTATGAAAGAGTGTCCTTGAGAAGAAGGGGGAGAAATTTTCCCAATAAGATCTAAGCCCCACACGAAGAATGGCCAAGGTGAAACTTGAGAATGAAGTTCCTAGGCAGGAGCTTGAATGAGATTGTTATATTATTGACATTGTGATCACTTTTCGACAAAGCCAAAGGAATCTCATTCCATGTGTTTCCAATAGTAACCTATATGAAGAAATTTTTGAACAAGAGATCTCCCATTGAAATGTCCTCCATAGGCACTTGAATGTGCCTCCTCTAGGGCAATCGAGATCTCTGAATTATTAAGGCAACAAAGGAGAAGACCTTCATAGCTTCGTTGATATAAAAAGTTTGATAAGATGATGTAACATGTCGTAAGTTTGTGTATACTAATTTGGTCACTTCTGGATGCTAGATCAGGAAAGCTACCATCACACAAATATTAGAATATATGGGAGTACCATTCCCTTGAATCTATATTATCACAAAAGGCAACCTCAGGTATTTTAGATATTGAAGGTGTTTTGAGATTATAGATGATAAATTTATAGTTCCCTAAAGAATCGTCAAGGGACATAAGGGAAGCATCACTTACCATTGCATCCGCATGTCGATTGTCTTTTCGTGGAATTGTGTCGATTGTGAAAGATGAGAAATTCTTCAATGATGATAAGGCCATGTTTTGATACTGAGATAATTTATCTTTCTTTTCTTGATAAGATGTAGTGACTTGTCTTATGATCAATTGAGAATCACAAAGTATTTAAATGTGTTTAATGTTAAGAGACAAGTGACATGTAAGCTAACAATAAGGGCTTTGTACTCTGCAATGTTGTTGGTACATAGAAAATTGAGACAATAAGATAGAGGAATCAACTTACTTGAAGGAGATACTAGTATAATTAATACCAATGCCAGAGCCAGTTCAACATCCAGAACCATCAAAGAATAACTTCCACTTGTTATCAACATCTAAGGAAATGATTTGATCATTAGGGAAAGATTCTTGATTTGGAATAACAAATGGGGAAGGAGCTTTTGCTAAGTTGTCAGTCAACACTTTCCCTTTAATCACCTTTTGAGAGATAAACTTAAGGTCAAATTATGTTAACAACATAACCCACTTTTCTAAGTGTCCTAAAAGATCTATATTAGAAAACATATGTTTTAAAGGATCAAATTTTACAATTACATTAATTTCAACATTTAAGAGATAATGTCTCAATTTTTGTGTTGCAAAAATGAGAGCTAAGCATTTCCTTTCTATCATAGTGTATCACATTTCTCGAGAAAATTTTAGCTGATGTAATACACAACACATTCTTTGCCATCGTCATCATGTTGTGCTAACAAAGCTATGAGACCATTAGAAGATGCTGATGTGTAGAGAATAAATGGTCATCCAAAGATAGTAGGCTATAATATAGGAGGATTGGCTAGATAACTTTTGAGGTCATCAAAAGATTTTTGACAATTGCTATCCCATTTAAAGTTAGATTCTTGCTTGAGTAGTTGTGTAAAAGGATGAGTCTGATCTCTAAGTTGTGAAACAAATCAATGAATAGATTGAATCTTCCTTTGTAAACTATGAAGTTGTGAAATATTTTTAGGAGGTGGCATGTTAATAATGGCATAAATAGTTTTCATAGCCAACTCAATACCATGATGTGAAACAATGAATCCCAATATCTTACCACTATCAACACCAAATATGCATTTATGGGGATTCAAGCACATGTTGTATTTACGTATATGTTCATGTGAGGCCGATTATTTCTACCTCCCTTATTTTGATTGTTATGCATTTAAGTTGATGACATTATCAGAATTTTAGTGACTATGGTTTCATTATGCAGACTTCATTTTAATCTCTTGATTATGATAGGACATTGATTAGACATAAGTGATTTGATTTGATCTTATTGCTGCTATTTTGTGATTTGATATACGAGAGACATATTGATGATTCTTGTGATGAGATTCTAGTTATTTATGTGATGTGGACTATTTGACATGTGATTGAAAAATAAAATTTAATTTGGGATTATGTATTGATGATTATTGTTGTATTCGATTGTGTGAATTTAATTCCAGTTGCTTCAGCTATGATTTTTCATGATATGATTGACACTTGATCGAGATGTGCAGGTTTTACATTCCCTAGCCACGAAAAATTAGAGGTAGAATTCACACTATGTTATCCCTTGTAAAACCGATCCATTCCCAAGAGGGATAAGGATCACGTTTGAATTTGAATGTTGATTTAAGTGCTTGATTTAATTTTATTATTTTTGCCTTAGTACCCTTTTTATTTAAATTGATTAATAATAAGTGTTGTATAAATTTTACTTGATTTACACCACTTGGTATTTATTTTAATTTTGTTGAGGCCATTTAAAAGTGGATTTTTAACTCCTTTGTGAACCCTAGTGTCCCAAAAGTTACACTAGGTGGTTACCCATGAGTCTAGGGTCAACTTGGACTATCTAACCCTAGATTTGACTCACTTTTGGTCACTCTAAACTATGGTTTAGTAAAAGTGACGAAATTTGAAATAAGGGAAGGTGGGAGATGAGTAATGCCTTGGGAAAGACTCATCTCCCTTCCCAAAGTTTGGGAACCCTTTCCCAAGCAAGACTTGGGAGGTCTCTAAGACTCCCAAGTGTGTGGGAGCTTCCTCCAAGACTCTCACACATGTGTGAGAGCATCCTGGAGGGAGATGGCTCCTTGAGAGAATAAGAGGATGCCATATGGCATCCCTTATCCTCTTGAAGGTGTGAGTGGGAATGCCACCTCACCACTTGTCCTCTCACACATGTGTGAGAGCACAAGTGGATAAGGTGAGGATTGAGAGGGAATGGGAGGATGACACTTGTCATCCTCACACTTTCTCTCCCTTGCAAGTGGCATGGGAGGAGGAAGGAGAAGGTGACAAGTGTCACCTTCTCATTCCTTAAGGCCAAATTGATGGCCTATATTATCTCCTCTTGTTGAGGAGTGTGGGGTTCTTGTAATTTTAATTTTTCTTGCTATTTTGGAGGAGTTTGGGAGAGTTAGAGGATTTTTTTGAATGATTGGAAGGCTTGGAGCTCTTCACCAAATGTGCTTCCAATATAGGGCTTTGAAGGTAAGCCTCTTAAACTTGTTTTCTTACCCTTGCTATTTAATGTATTGTGTTATAGTTTTTGGTTGTTTTGCTGTTTGCATTATTTTTTGTTGGGATGGGAGTATGGTGAGAGCACCTCCAATGGAGGTAATGCTCAACTTGTTTGGGTAGGGGAAAGGAACCTCCTTGAGGTCACTCCCACAGTTTGTATTTATGCCTTGAGGGGCTTTTATTTGTGGAGAAGTTTATTGAATGGCAAGAGTGCCATGGAGATTATTGTAGTTTTGTGGAGAGTGGTGTTTTGGAGATTTTGGCTTGAGGCCATGAGCTTGACATTTTATCTTTTGGGAGCCCTTTGAATTTGAGGGGTCCATTCCCTACCCTCATCAAACTCATTTTCATGAGTTGAGTTTTGTGGAAATCCTATGGGCTATTTTTGTGTTAATTGTGGTGTTTGATTTTTGTTGTGGAATGGTTATACCCGTGTGAATCCCTACCTCCCTAGCTTGGGGGTGACCCTCTTGCGGGTCTACGGTAGGGAGGAGAGATTTTCAAAGTGGCTAGGTTGTCCTTCTTTTGTTGTGTTGTTTGTAGGTTTGAGTGGAGAAATGGAGTTGAGAGGAGTTCATTTTGGGGATCATATAGTTTCTTGTGTTGGCTATTGGAGCCATGGCCAATATGGCCTTATTTTATTTATTTTGACCAGTTTATAGATTCATGAAGTTGGATGTTAAAAGTTGTGTAATATAAGCAATGTCTTCATTTTATTTAAATACTGTTTATCTTCCTATTTGTAAATTAAGATTTGTGAAATGCATGAGATATGTTATTTATATTTCTTATCATTAATCTTCAAAAAAAATATGTATGAGCAAGCTAGACAGATTCTTGAGTTTGCAAAGGAAAGATTGAGAAAGATTAAACTAAGTTTTTTATTTGGTTGCTTGAGAATTTATTTCATATTTGGTTATGCTCATTCTGTCACAAAGGATTAATTCCAAGAAAATAAAACTATGAATCCTATTTTTTTTTTATCTATTACATTGAAAGTATGATATTGCTATTTTATTTTGGCATCAAAAGAATATAATACATTCTGTTTATATACTCATGTTTTTTAAAGAAAAAAAGAAAGGAGCTATTAGATATTTATGTTATAATGTACAATTTAGTATTCTGCTTAAATCAATGTTGAGGAAATAAGTGCAATGAGCCTATACAAAAGATTATATATTGTGTTGTTCTCATTTTATGGAATGGCTTGATGTCCTTTATTTTATAACCTCACTGTAAAAATGTTTCACACAGAAAGAAAAGATTCAAAAAATTACTATTTGTTGAATAGGTTACAGTATATAAATATACTTATATATATATATTTGTATATTTATAGGTGTATACTTTGAAATAACAAAAAAAAAATAGATATATACAACTGTAGAAAATGTAATCTTATTGAGAGTTTAAGGGCAGACTGTTGTTTGAAAACTGAATATACTTACACTGTGATATTTTTATAGACTGGGGTTTCACTCTATGTATATAAGATATGTTTTTAAGAAGAGATTTATATTAAGAAAATAAAATTTATACAGAGTTTTCTTTTGTTGGAGGGATGGACTGGTGTGTTGCAGTATTTAGAGTTTAAAATAAAACAAAAAAATTAAGACAAAAAGACTGTGGGCGGCGGCGCCGCCCACAGTAGTTTATTATTTGCTAGGGGGTGTGGAGAGGAGGCTCTACCTCCACGCACACCTGTGGGTGTGGGTGGAGGCAGAGCCTCCTCTCCACACCCCCTAACCCCACACTCCCCACCGGAGACCACGACCTCATCGCCGGAGCCCATGATCTCGACGCTGTAGATCGTCGCTGCCTTCCGCCTCCTGTTGTAGCCCCAACACTTCCAACCCCTCACACCTCTACTATTTGTACCGCTGACCCTCCACTCTGGTCTGTTAGACCGTTGCCGCTACACCACTCCAACCCTGCAACACATCAAAACTCTTCTCATTGCATTGTTTAAAATCCTCTTCAAAAAAAAAAACATATATTTACCTTCTAAATGTTCATAGGCAAATAAACAAAAAAAAAACTACTTGGGTTTTGGGATGCATACCTCCGGATCTCAACCCTGGCCTCCAATGGCCTATCAAACCCTAAGGCTACATGAAGAGGCAATGATGCAGAGGCATCCACACTATAACCTTAACATATAGCATGGATGTCTGCAGACCATCATCATCATCATCATCATCATGTTTTCTTTTACACTATCAGCATCATCATATTCGGCAGCATCATCATGTTCGGCAAGCGCGAACATCCTCCTGACGTCCACTGTTCATCTCACCGACAACTTCGACCTTCACTATCTTCAGCATCATGATGTTCAACATCATGTTAATCAGCGGGATGTAAAACATCCGGTTGCCTCCATTTATCCTGATGATGACACTCTACTTCACACACCATCCCTTCAATGCTTACGTCACCCCGATATCCTGATGACGTATATCCTGATGATGATGACGTCATATGCAGCTCCTCAATATCCTGCTGCTCCAAAATATCCTGATGACGTATATCCTGATGATGATGACGTCATATCCTGCTGTTGGCCAAACTTAACTTTTTTTGGCCCGCGATCAACCCGATCTTCTTCCTTATGCCGATACGCTCCTCCTCGGCACCTCCTGATGATGATCACCCCGACGCACATTCACTTCATGCAATCGATAGCATCATGCTCATCTCCACTCATCCGGATGACGATGCTCGAAGCGACTGTAGGATATTCACCAAATTATCCTGATGATGCCGTTTTCACGAATTTCCAACCTTAGCGGATTTTCACCGTTCTGATCCGCCGAACCTCCGTGGATGACCCGATCCACTTCCAGGGTGATCTTCCAAACTCTATCAGCTCGACCTAGCACATACCCATGCTAGGGTTCTCAACACCTCTCGACCGCGATCCTGCACACCTGCATGCAAACAAACAAACTAAAACCTAACCTACTGTACATCGCCATTCCACCGATCCGACGAATCAACCGGTGGAATGGATCAGTGAATCCATGAAAACCACCCAAAACAGCAAATCGATTAGATAGTGGAATTCAACAGAGGATGAACACAAACAGGAACTCTTATTCGATTTCAAAAGATGCTATTACAATATTCAGTCTCTCTCTCGCAAAGTCTGATCGATGATATCTAATACCAACCGATCCTCATGCTTAAATAGATTTTCCTGCGAGTACTACTGACCCGACTCCAAGCGGCTGGGAAATCTCTCCAAGCGGCTGGGAGATCCCACCGGACCTACAACATGACAACTATCCTAAGAAACTACCTAAAAATAGTAAAACATGATCAGCATGACCTTAGTACAGTCAGCATGACCTTATTACATGCATTTGGTCTTATCAGACCTTCTTGAAAACATAAACAAGACTCAAACTAACTAACTGCCTCATGAAGGCCAGCTGTCAGGTAGGTGCTCCTACACCATACTCCCCAACAGAAAAGAACTCATGTCCCATGAGTTAGGGTTGTGGAAGTCCTCCACCTTTACACCTTGCCTTTGCAATATTCTGACCTGTTCCAGCTGTATCCTCTGCTGGCCCTTGGCTACTCCAAGACTTCTGAACTGTAACTTGCTTTCTGGCAAGTAAATCCTCATGCCTGTAAATGTAGGCCTTTCTCTCACATACCCTGTGTTGGTCAGGTTGTCTGACCAGAACCTCTGTCGGAACTGCCTCTTGAACTTCTGCAATGTTCAATCCTATCTTTCTTTCAACCTTTATAGGACAAGCAATAGTCCCAACTATGACAACATCCTTGTCATTCCTCTCAACTGGTTGCTGTGTGCAAACCTGTTTCCGCACCTGCTGCTGACCTCGGTCAGTCAAAACTGTAACTTTCTTCAACCCGTTGTCCTTAACAACTTCTTTCCCTGCAGTATCTTTATCTGCCTTTATGCCTGCTCCTATAGGCATCTGCACAAACTCCTTCTTTCCCATTAAAATGATTTTGGCTGCCCCCTGTACTGCAGCATCTGCCTGCAATGGCATCAACTTCATAGTCTTCCCATCTTTCTTGATGGTGTAGGTATTAGCATACCCATCATACAGTACCCTTCTATCAAATTGCCATGGTCTACCCAACAGTAGGTGACAACATTCCATGGGCAAAATGTCACACAAAACCCTAGCATGATATGCTCCAATCTGAAAATCCACATATGCCTGTTCAGAGACAAAAAGTGATTGACTATCACTCACCCAAGATGCCTTGTAAGGGTGTTGATGTGGAATCCTTTCCAAATTCAGTTTATCCACCATTTCCTGAGATACCATGTTGTCTGTTGAACCAGTATCAATGACAACCTTACATACTTTACCTTTGCTCTTGCATATGGTCTTGAAAAGAGCTCTTCTTTGCATCATATCCTTTGATGCCTGCAAACTAATTTTCCTTAGCATCAATGATTCTCCCTCCTCAGGATATGCATAATAGTCAGGCTCCTTATCTCTTTAATTAGTGTTTGAACTCTGCACACTTTGTTCTATTTTCTCTTCTTGTACAAGTTGTACTCTCTTGTCATTTGTTCTATCATTTCTGGATGATGAACCCTTGTTTTCTAGACATTTGAAAGATGGATGACCAAACTCACCACAGGTGTAACATTTTCCTGAAAATGTAGTAGAACCTCTACCACCTCCAAATCTACCTCTATTACCTTTCCATCCACCTCTGAAATCAGACTATCCCTGTCCTTTACCAGTGTCTTCTTGACCCTCATTGGTTTGCTTTTGTGTAGGGGCTACTCCTCTTCCCCTCATACTGCTGCCTCTTCCTCTCATGGACTTATCATGTCCTCTATTCATCTTTTCTTCAATCCTGATTGCCATTTGATAACAATCCTCCACATTCTTAGGGTTAGCTAAAACTAACTCATCCTGTATGTTCAATCTCAGACCAGCCAAGTACCTAGCCACCTTTTCTACCTCATTCTCATGATGACCAGATCTCATACTCAATTTATAAAACTCCTCAGTGTATGCCTTCACATCCCTTTCCTTCTGCCTTAAAAATTGCAGCTTCTTAAACATCTGGATTTCATAATCCCTTGGCAAGAATTTACCTTTGATCCTTGCTACCATTTTATCCCATGAAGTGATCTTTGACTTCCCTTGTTTCCTTCTCTCAGATTGTACATAATCCCACCATACCAAAGCATGACCTCCTAACTTGGTCTTTGCAATCTTTACCTTCTGATCCTCAGCAACATCTTCACATTCAAAGTGATTATCCAGTGCAGCAATCCAATCCAGCAACTCATCTTCATTCAAACTTCCGTTATACTTGGAAACATCAACCTTTACCTTAGGTTTATCACTCTGCACTGCCTTTAACAGTTTTGCAAATTTCTGGTCTTCAGCATCCAGATCTTCAGCTACCTCTTCATACTCTTCAACAGTATCTTCATCTTCTTCAGACTCACTGTCTTCCACTTCCCTCTTTTTGTTCTTTTCCAGGGCTACAAGCCTGGCTTGAAGTGCTTCAGCAAGCTCCTTCATCTTCCTCATCTCTCTAGCATGTTTCTCCTTCATTTCCTGCAATTCCCTTGCAGTACCACTACCTTTTGGAGGCATTTTGTCAACCTCTCAATCAACACACAACACACAATCAACTCTACCTCTGCCCTTTCGGTGACAGAATCAACTCACAACAGCCCAGACCTTTTGCTGAGCTCTGATACCACTATGATGCAGAGGCATCCACACTATAACCTTAACATACAGCATGGATGTCTGCAGACCATCATCATCATCATCATCATCATCATCATCATCATGTTTTCTTTTACACTATCAGCATCATCATATTCGACAGCATCATCATGTTCGGCAAGCGTGAACATCCTCCTGACGTCCACTGTTCATCTCACCGACAACTTCGACCTTCACTATCTTCAGCATCATGATGTTCAACATCATGTTAATCAGCGGGATGTAAAACATCCGGTTGCCTCCATTTATCCTGATGATGACACTCTACTTCACGCACCGTCCCTTCGATGCTTACGTCACCCCAATATCCTGATGACGTATATCCTGATGATGATGACGTCACATGCAGCTCCTCAATATCCTGTTGCTCCGAAATATCCTGATGACGTATATCCTGATGATGATGACGTCATATCCTGCTGTTGGCCAAACTTAACTTTTTTTGGCCCGCGATCAACCTGATCTTCTTCCTTATGCCGATACGCTCCTCCTCGGCACCTCCTGATGATGATCACCCCGACGCACATTCACTTCATGCAATCGATAGCATCATGCTCATCTCCACTCATCCAGATGACGATGCCCGAAGCGACTGTAGGATATTCACCAAATTATCCTGATGATGCCGTTTTCACGAATTTCCAACCTTAGCAGATTTTCACTGTTCTGATCCGCCGAACCTCCGTGGATGATCCGATCCACTTCCAGGGTGATCTTCCAAACTCTATCAGCTCGACCTAGCACATACCCATGCTAGGGTTCTCAACACCTCTCGACCGTGATCCTGCACACCTGCATGCAAACAAACAAACTAAAACCTAACCTACTGTACATCGCCATTCCACCGATCCGACGAATCAACCAGTGGAATGGATCAGTGAATCCATGAAAACCACCCAAAACAGCAAATCGATTAGATAGTGGAATTCAACAGAGGATGAACACAAACAGGAACTCTTATTTGATTTCAAAAGATGCTATTACAATATTCAGTCTCTCTCTCGCAAAGTCTGATCGATGATATCTAATACGAACCGATCCTCATGCTTAAATAGATTTTCCTGTGAGTACTACTGACCCGACTCCAAGCGGCTGGGAAATCTCTCCAAGCGGCTGGGAGATCCAACCGGACCTACAACATGACAACTGTCCTAACAAACTACCTAAAAATAGTAAAACATGATCAGCATGACCTTAGTACAGTCAGCATGACCTTATTACATGCATTTGGTCTTATCAGACCTTCTTGAAAACATAAACAAGACTCAAACTAACTAACTGCCTCATGAAGGCCAGCTATCAGGTAGGTGCTCCTGCACCAGGCAAAACAAAAATAAGGGAGAAAGAACAAAAAAAAAAAGAATAAGAGATTAGGGTAATGAGGAAACCTATTGGAATGGAGAGATTAGGTCAACATTGCTATTAGAAAACAATTTTATATTTAATTAGGGTTTTTCTCATTCTTATTGAGAGGATTTTAAATGGTGAGATTTTATTTTATTCTTTATTTAAAACCTCCATTTTCTTTTTATTGTTTAATTTATCTTTTGAGATCTCTTTAAATGAATTCTAAAATTGGAAGGGGTTGATTTTTGGCATTTGATTTTGTCTTGTGTTTTGAATTTAATTTTTGAGTAAGGGTATTTTTCTCTTTCCCTTGTTTATAGAATTATTTAAATGGGGATAATGAATTTCTTTTGATGGAAATTTATCATTTTAATTTCATCTATTTTATTATTATTTTACGGGGAGAGTTGTTTAAACTCTCCTCCCTCATCTATTAAATTTTTGAGTGAGTTATTAAACATAATGCCAAAATTATATTTAATAACAGACTCAGTTTTTTCTGTTGAATTTAATTGACGTTTTGTCATTTAAATTAATTTTATTATTCTACTTTATATCGTTGATTTTGTTCTTAAGTTTAATTTAATTTTTAATCATAAATTTTATTTGTTTTTCCTATTGGTGATTTATTTAAAAATTTATTTTGCGTTTATCGAAAACGCGTTATGCTGTCAAATTTTTCCTAGATTCCTAGGGTTATTTTATGTGGTGTTTTAATTATTTTTAATCCATCATCCCACTTTTATCACGCGCTATCTTGCCATTGTTTTACTTAATCACTTTTTTGATCTAAGTTAAATTAGGGTTTGATGTTGGGAGAATCTTCTTCACCTGGGAAACTTAGGGTTCAGATTTAAATTAGTCTAACCCTAGAAGTGACACACTACATTTTACATACCCCCTAGATGGCCTTCACCTTGCGGTTATGCTGACATGTTTATGCCTTTGGCGTATTGTCACTGAGCACGTAGACGCGTGCGAGGGGGTTTCTAGGGATAGGTAGAAATTTTTTTCGTAGTTCGTGTCATGACCACATGGCAAATGTGGACATGACATGTGTGTTATGTGTCATGATAGCATGGGAAATGCGGGCATGACATTTGGTATCAGAGCCTAAGTTTAAACACTGGGCTTGTTTTGGGCACATTTTATTTTTGCAACTTTGATTAATTTGTGGTTACTTCATTTTTGTAGGATATCTCCCCGATGAGTTTGGCGAGCACAGTCTCGCCGTACTCCACCTACCGAGGTGCACACTGACTCTTCAGCTAAGGGGCCGGATCAGCCAGTCCCACAGGCACAGCCAGACCTACTAGCACCACAGGCACCACTGGCCCTACTAGATATTGGGCCACAGATATTACAAGCTTTATAGGTAGTTTTAGATAGGCTTCCACCAGCTGTAGTTGAGCCACACATAGAGCCACGTGTCGAGCCCTGCGAGGATCCACGAGAGGAGCCACGCGTGGAACCACGAGCTGAGTCCCGTGTCAAGCCACATGTGGAGCCTTGCGTAGAGCCACGAGGGGCACCACGTGTGGAGCCTTATGTCAAGTTACCAGAGATAGAGGAGGTTGGTTCAGCCGACAAGGCCCATAGTTGGAGCCCTTCACATCATGCTAGGCATGACGAGGCAGTACAAGTAGAGCAATTTGGTCACAGGCCTTATGACTATTATACAGATGAGCCTATCAGGAGGCCTAGAGACAGAGGATACCCCATTAGGGATATATTGAGGTTGAACCCTCCTACATTCGTAAGGACCACAGAGGGAGCTGAGGTAGAGGCTTAACTTATCAGCTTAGACAAATGCTTCACATTGCATCCTTACGAGGGTAACATGAAGGCCCGTGTGGTAGTACACTTGTTGCGAGATGCAATAGCTACCTAGTGGCACACTGAGGAGTGCAAGCATCACCTTTCTTTAGACACCCTCACATGGGAGACCTTCATTAAGTGCTTCAATGCGTGATATCTATCAGACCATTACAGGCAGCGTCGTATAGACGAGTTCCATGATCTTCAGCAGAGGGGACTTACAGTGGCACAGTATGAGGGTAGGTTTACAGAGTTATCCAGATATGCAGAGTATCTCCATGTCGAGAAACTCCTAGTGCATAAGTTTATCAGAGGACTAAACCATAGTATAGTAGGGCCTATTCAGATGGTAGACCCCCAGACTTTGAGTGATGCTACCGAGAAGGCATATATCGCTGAGGAGATTTAGGGACGAGGGAAAAGTTCATGCCCTTAGTTTCAGGATCAGGGACACCAGCAGCATTAGCAAAGTTTCCATAGACCATCACATCCACCTCATAGAGGAGGATTCAGTTCCGCACCTTTACCTCCTAGGCCCCCACAGCAGTAGTAGCCATAGCAGTAGTAGAGAGCTAGGACACAGCAGAGGTCACATGGGGGACATAATAGAGGTTGGCAGCAATAGGGTCTGCATAGCGATCAGAGGCAGCAAGGACCACCTGTGGGACCCACGAGGTCGCAGCAGTCTTATAGGGGCTCACAAGGGTCTACTGGTAGATCAGGGCAACAAGAGTCGAGTAGGACTCAGACTGGACAGGTACAGGCTAGAGGCCCTTGTTATGTTTGTGGTGGAGCTGGACACCTAGCTAGAGAGTGTCCACAGGGTTTTACAGCAGGAGGGCAGCCTCGTGCATGAGGATCTAAGAAGACTGTTGGTGATGTGGGTAGATCCCACCGTATGTTCGCGACAGTTGATAACCACCAGGCTAATTTTTAGGTGTCAGTGATTGAGACGTCAGGTATGATTGGGGGTAACCCCATTTCTATACTCTTTGATTCTGGTGCTACTGATTCATTCATATCTCCATCGTTAGTGGAGTGTTGTAGGCCGGTGGCCTCTAGGCAGGGTGATAGGTGGGTGGTTGAGTTGGCCTTAGGGGCCAAACTGACAGTAGATACCTTAGTCCACGACTGTGAGATTGCTTTGGGACCCTTTACCATAGTTTGTGACCTTAGAGTCATGACATTAGGATCCTATGATGTGGTGTTGGGTATGGATTGGCTTGCAGCTCACCGAGCCAACCTAGATTGTCACCGAAAGGCAATCAGCTATTTAGACAATCACAGTACATCAGTTGAGATTATGGGCATACAGAAGCCCACAGCAATGCGTATGATATCCGCTCAGCATCTTAAGCACTGCATGTAGAAGGGATGTCAGATGTTTGCCATCATAGTGAGCAACAGATTAGATGACAAGCCTAAGGCATCTTTGGAGGATCATCCCATCCTTAGAGAGTTTGCCGATGTGTTTCTAGCAGAGTTATCAGGGATGCCACCCTGACATGAGGTAGACTTTCACATAGACTTAGTGCTAGGTGCTGAGCTAGTGTCTCGTGCACCCTACAGGATGACCACACACAAGCTCACTGAGCTCAAGTTACAGTTGGAGGACTTGCTTGAGAAGGGGCACATCCGACTGAGCATTTCACCTTGGGGTGCTCCCGTCATCTTCATGAAGAAGGATGGGTCTCTTCGTTTGTGCATGGACTACAGGCAGTTGAATAAGGTGACGGTGAAGAACTGTTATCCTCTACCCAAGATTAACGATCTTTTCGATCAGATGCAAGGAGCCAGGGTGTTCTCTAAGATAGACCTAAAGTCCGGCTATCATCAGCTACATATCATGGAGGTGGATATCCATAAGACTGCCTTCCGGACTCATTATGGCCACTATGAGTTCACAGTGGTTCCCTTTGGCTTGACGAACGGCCCTGCAGTGTTCATGAGTCTCATGAACGGGGTGTTCTGTACCTATTTAGATCGGTTCGTGATCATTTTCCTTGATGACATTTTGATCTACTCACGGACTGAGGATTAGCATAAGGAGCACCTTCGTCAGGTTCTACAGTGTTTGTGAGAGTAAAATCTTTATGGGAACTTGATGAATTGTGTATTTTTCAGGACAGAAGTTCAGTATCTGGGGCATATCCTATCTGGTGATGGAATCTCTATAGATCCATCGAAGATTAGGGCTATCAGGGATTGGCTAGCACCCACTAGTGTGACAGAGGTTAGGAGTTTTATGGGGTTAGTTGGTTCTTATCGTCGTTTTGTTGAGGGTTTTTCTTAGATAGCACACCCCATCACTTCCCTTCAGCGGAAAGGGAAGAACTTCCAATGGACTGAGTAGTGTGAGAGGGCCTTCAGGGTCCTCAAGGAATGTCTCACCAGCGCTCCTATTTTAGTGGTTCCTGATCCTACAACAGATTTTATGGTTTGCACGGATGCATCACTTGATGGATTGGGAGCCATACTTATGCAGGGCAGTAGAGCAATTGCGTCTGATTCGTGAAAGCTCAAGACCCATGAGCTGAACTACCCTACACATGACTTGGAGTTAGCAGTAGTAGTTCATGCTCTAGTTCGTTGGAGACATTTCTTGTTGGGTCATTACTTTAAGCTCCATTTAGATCATCACAGCCTTTAGTATATCTTTACACAGCCAAATCTAAACATTCATCAGTGGCGTTGGATGGAGTTCCTCTACGAGTATGACTTTGATGTCCACTACATCAAAGGGAAGGAGAATGTGGTTGCTGACACATTGAGTCAGAGGTGCGATGAGCTCTTGACCTTGACTCTGAGTGTGGACTTGAGAGGACACATTATTCATCATCTTCCAAAGGATGAGTGGTTTCTTGAGGTGCAACAGGAGATTAGATCACAGAGGGCCCTTGTGGGCAAGTTTGTAGGGTATTCACTTGAGGCAGATGGTTTACTTCATCATCGACAGTGCATATATGAACCCCGCGCTGGTGACCTACATACTGTAGTGTTATCAGAGGCTCATAGAGCACCATATGCGGCACATCTAGGGGTGAATAAGATTCACGCCGATCTATGACAGCTGTACCATTGGGTGCATATGAGACAGGACATAGCAGAGTTTGTTGCTCAATGCCTTGAGTGCCAGAGGGTCAAGGCTGAGCATCAGCATCCAATGGGTCTTCTATACCCACATGAGATACCTGAGCAAAAATGGAACACCATTTCCATAGATTTTATCATTGGTCTTCCTATGTCTTTGCATCGCCATGATGCCATCATGGCGACAGTCGATAAGTTGACCAAGGTGGTGCATTTCTCACTTGTACACACAACGTACAATGTGCCAACAGTGGCAAGAGTATTCTTAGATGATATTGTGAGATTACATGGAGTACCTCGTCACATTATTTCTGACAGAGATTCTGTATTCACTTCAACTTTCTGGAGAGCCTTGCAGTAGGCGTTGGGCACACAGCTCAACTTTAGCTCTACTTATCATCCTGAGATAGATGGACAGACAGAGCGGGTGAATTAGGTGTTGGAGGACATGCTTCGGATGTATGTTATGGACCATCAGTCTAAATGGGAGGAGTATATGTATCTAGTTGAGTTTGCCTACAATAATGGGCATCACAGCTCGTTGGGTATGCCTCCCTTTCAGGATTTATATGCTACACCATGCAAGACACCATTGAGTTGGGATCAGATAGAGGATAGAATTGCCATTGGTCCAGAGCTAGTTCAGGATATGGAGCAGCAGGTCATACTGATTAGATAGAAGTTACAGGAGGCACAGGATAGACAGAAGAAGTATGTTGATGCTAAGAGGACTGATCAGAGCTTCTCAGCGGGTGATAGGGTATTCCTTAGAGTGTAGCCACACAAGAGTCCAATCCATTATGGAAAGGGCTCTAAGCTCATACCACAGCTTGTAGGACCCTTTGAGATTTTGGAGTGGACAGGACTAGTTGCCTATCGTCTAGCGTTGCCACCTAGCCTATCACGTATCCACAATGTCTTTCATATTTTTATTTTGAGGCGATATATATCTGATTTATCTCACATGCTAGACTAGAGTGCTTTACAGGTAGAGGTGGACAAACAATTAGCTTTGGAGCCAATTTGCATATTGGCTTTTCAGACGCTGGGCCTTCGAGGTTGAGAGCTGGACCAGGTTAGGGCCTAGTGGGATCGTTATGATGAGGTCACAGTGACTTGGCATGATGCAACTAGTTTGAGGGCACTCTATCCTCACCTTTTTGATGACTTCCAGGAAGAAGTTTAGTCTTAGGGGGGAGGATGTGAGGCTGATTATTTTTACCTCCCTTATTTTGATCGTTATGCATTTTAGTTGATGACATTATTAGACTTTTAGTGACTATGGTTTCATTATGCAGACTTGATTTTAATCTCCTGATTATGATAGGACATTGATTAGACATAAGTGATTCGATATGATCTTATTGATGCTATTTTGTGATTCGATATACGAGAGACTTATTGATGATGCTTGTGATGATATTCTAGTTATTTATGTGATGTGGACTATTTGACATGTGATTGAAAAATGCAATTTAATTTGGGATTATGTATTGATTATTGTTGTATTCGATTGTGTGAATTTAATTTCAATTACTTCGGCTATGATTTTTCATGATATGATTGACACTTGATCGAGATGTGCAGGTTTTACATTCCCTAGCCATGAGAAATTGGAGGTAGAATTCACACTGTTATCCCCTGTAAAACTAATCCATTCCCAAGAGGGATAAGGATCACGTTTGAATTTGAATGTTGATTTAAGTGCTTGATTTAATTTTATTATTTGGCCTTAGTACCCTTTTTGTTTAAATTGATTAATAATAAGTGTTGTATAATTTTTACTTGATTTACACCACTTGGTATTTATTTTAATTTTGTTGAGGCCATTTAAAAGTGGATTTTTAACCCCTTTATGAACCCTAGTGTCCCAAAAGTTACACTAGGTGGTTACCCATGAGTCTAGGGTCAACTTGGACTATCTAACCCTAGATTTGACTCACTTTTGGTCACTCTAAACTATGGTTTAGTAAAAGTGACGAAATTTGAAATAAGGGAAGGTGGGAGATGAGTCATGCCTTGGGAAAGACTCATCTCCCTTCCCAAAGTTTGGGAACCCTTTCCCAAGGAAGACTTGGGAGGTCTCTAAGACCCCAAGTGTGTGGGAGCTTCCTCCAAGACTCTCACACACGTGTGAGAGCATCTTGGAGGGAGATGGCTCCTTGAGAGAATAAGAGGATGTCATATTGCATCCCTTATCCTCTTGAAGGTGTGAGTGGGAATGCCACCTCACCACTTGTCCTCTCACACATGTGTGAGAGCACAAGTGGATAAGGTGAGGATTGAGAGGGAATGGGAGGATGACACTTGTCATCCTCACACTTCCTCTCCCTTGCAAGTGGCATGGGAGTCTCATTCCGTAAGGCCAAATTGATGGCCTCTATTATCTCCTCTTGTTGAGGAGTGTGGGGTTCTTGCAATTTAATTTTTCTTGCTATTTTGGAGGAGTTTGGGAGAGTTAGAGGATTTTCTTGAAGGATTGGAAGGCTTGGGAAGGCTTGGAGCTCTTCACCAAATGTGCTTCCATTATAGGGCTTTGAAGGTAGGCCTCTTAAACTTGTTTTCTCACCCTTGCTATTTAATGTATTATGTTATAGTTTTTGGTTGTTTTGCTATTTGCATTGTTTTTTGTTGGGATGGGAGTATGGTGAGAGCACCTCCAATGGAGGTAATGCTCAACTTGTTTGGGTAGGGGAAAGGAACCTCCTTGAGGTCACTCCCATAGTTTGTATTTATGCCTTGAGGGCTTTTATTTGTGGAGAAGTTTATTGAATGGCAAGAGTGCCATGGAGATTATTGTGGTTTTGTGGAGAGTGGTGTTTTGGAGATTTTGGCTTGAGGCCATGAGCGTGACATTTTATCTTTTGGGAGCCCTTTGAATTTGAGGGGTCCATTCCCTACCCTCATCAAACTCATTTTCATGAGTTGAGTTTTGTGGAAATCCTATGGGCTATTTTTGTGTTAATTGTGGTGTTTGATTTTTGTTGTGGAATGGTTATACTTGTGTGAATCCCTACCTCCCTAGCTCGGGGGTGACCCTCTTGCAGGTCTACGGTAGGGAGGATAGCTTTCCAAAGTGGCTGGCTTGTCCTTCTTTTGTTGTGTTGTTTGCAGGTTTGAGTGGATAAATGGAGTTGAGAGGAGTGCATTTTGGGGATCATATAGTTTCTTGTGTTGGCTATTGGAGCCATGGCCAATATGGCTTTATTGTATTTATTTTGACTAGTCTATAGATTCATGAAGTTGGCTGTCAAAAGTTGTGTAATACAAGCAATGTCTTCATTTTATTTAAATACTGTTTATCTTTCTATTTGTAAATTAAGATTTGTGAAATGCATGAGATATGTTATTTATATTTTTGTCATTAATCTTCAAAAAAAATATGTATGAGCAAGTTAGACAGATTCTTGAGTTTGCAAAGGAAAGATTGAGAAAGATTAAATTAAGTTTTCTGTTTGGTTTCTTGAGAATTTATTTCATATATGGTTATGCTCATTCTGTCACAAAGGATTAATTCCAAAAAAAATAAAACTATGAATCCTATTTTTTTTATCTATTACATTGAAAGTATGATATTGCTATTTTATTTTGGCATCAAAAGAATATAATACATTCTGTTTATATACTCATATTTTTTAAAGAAAAAAAGAAAGGAGCTATTAGATATTTATGTTATAATGTACAATTTAGTATTCTGCTTAAATCAATGTTGAGGAAATAAGTGCAATGAGCCTGTACAAAAGATTATATATTGTGTTGTCATCATTTTATGGAATGGCTTGATGTCCTTTATTTTATAACCTCACTGTAAAAATGTTTCACATAGAAAGAAAAGATTCAAAAAATTACTATTTGCTGAATAGGTTACAGTATATAAATATACTTAGTTATATATATCTATATATACATATAGATATATAAATCTGTATATTTATAGGTGTATACTTTGAAATAACAAAAAAAAATTAGATATATACAGTTGTAGAAAAT
Source organism: Cunninghamia lanceolata (assembly GCA_027924645.1). Taxonomy (NCBI): domain Eukaryota; kingdom Viridiplantae; phylum Streptophyta; class Pinopsida; order Cupressales; family Cupressaceae; genus Cunninghamia; species Cunninghamia lanceolata. The sequence goes on from BSBN01000757.1 coordinate 17,023,627, forward strand.
GTAATCTTATTGAGATTTTAAGGGCAGACTGTTGTTTGAAAACTTAATATACTTACACTGATATTTTTATAGACTGGGGTTTCACTCTATGAATATATATATATGTTTTTAAGAAGAGATTTATATTAAGAAAAGAAAATTTATACAGAGTTTTCTTTTGTTGGAGGGACGGACTGGTGTGTTGCGGTATTTAGAGTTTAAAATAAAAGAATTAAAATTAAACAAAAAAAAATTAAGATAAAAAGACTGTGGGTGGCAGCACCACCCACAGTAGTTTAGTGTTTGCTGAGGGGTGTGGGGAGGAGGCTCTGCCTCCACCCACACCCCCTAACCCCGTACTCCCCACCGAAGACCACGACCCTGCCACCGGAGACCATGATCCTGCCGCCGCAGATTGCCGCTGCCTTCCGCCACCCGTCGTGGCCCCAACACTTCTAACCCCTCACACCTCCACCGTTTGCACTGCCAACCCTCCACTCTGGTCTGTTACACCACTACCACTACATCACTCTAGCCCTGCAACACATAAAAACTCTTCTCATTGCATTGTTTAAAACCCTCTTAAAAAAAAACATATATTTACCTTCTAAATGTTCATAGGCAAATAAACAAAAAAAAAACTACCTGGGTTTTGGGATGCATACCTCCGGATCTCAACCCTGGCCTCCAATGGCCTATCAAACCCTAAGCCTGCATGAAGAGGCAAAACAAAAAGAAGTGAGAAAGAACAAAAAAAAAGAATAAGAGATTAGGGTAATGAGGAAACCTATTGGAATGGAGAGATTAGGACAACATTGCTATTAGAAATCAATTTTATATTTAATTAGGGTTTTTCTCATTCTTATTGAGAGGATTTTAAATGGTAAGATTTTATTTTATTCTTTATTTTAAACCTCCATTTTATTTTTATTGTTTAATTTATCTTTTGAGATCTCTTTAAATGAATTCTAAAATTAGACCGGGTTGATTTTTGGCATTTGATTTTGTCTTGTGTTTTGAATTTAATTTTTGAGTAAGGGTATTTTTCTCTTTCCCTTGTTTATAGAATTATTTAAATGGGGATAATGAATTTATTTTGATGGAAATTTATTATTTCAATTTCATCTATTTTATTATTATTTTACGGGGAGAGTTGTTTAAACTCTCCTCCCTCATCTATTAAATTTTTGAGTGAGTTATTAAACATAATGACAAAATTATATTTAATAACAGACTCAATTTTTTCTGTTGAATTTAATTGACGTTTTGTCATTTAAATTAATTTTATTATTCTACTTTATATCATTGATTTTGTTCTTAAGTTTAATTTAATTTTTAATCGTAAATTTTATTTGTTTTTCCTATTGGTGATTTATTTAAAAATTTATTTTTGCGTTTATCGAAAATGCGTTATGCCGTCAAATTTTTCCTAGATTCCTAGGGTTTATTTTATGAGGTGTTTGATTTATTTTTAATCCATCATCCCACTTTTATCATGCGCCATCTTGCCATTGTTTTACTTAATCACTTTTTTGATCTGAGTTAAATTAGGGTTCGATGTTGGCGGAATCTTCTTCACCTAGGAAACTTAGGGTTCAGATTTAAATCAGTCTAACCCTAGAAGTGACACACTACGTTTCGCATACCCCCTAGACAACCTTCACCTTGCGGTTATGCTGGCATGTTTACGCCTTAGGCATATTGCCACCGAGCATGCAGATGCGTGCAAGGGGGTTCCTAGGGATAGGTAGAAAAGTTTTTCGTAGTTCATGTCATGACCACATGGCAAATGTGGACATGACACATGTGTTGTGTGTTGTGACCGCTTGGGAAATGCGAGCATGACAGTTCAAAGATTTGACAGATAATTTTGACGTGATCCTGGCATAAAATGGATTTGGCTAGAATATCATCAACATAATCCTCTAAGATGTTATGCATGAAATAATGAAAGATAAGTGTCATAGCACATTGATAAGTCACACCAGTGTTCTTTAGTCCAAATGGCATGACAACCAAACAAAATGTTCCCCAAGGAATTATAAAAGTTATTTTATAGTGATCTTGAGGATTGATGAATATTTGATTATAACCAGAGAAACCATCCATAAAGGAAAGTAATGCATGGCTAGTAGTAGAATCGATAATCATATCATCTTAGGAAGAGGAAATTCATCGTTTAAAGATGATTTATTCAAATCTTTAAAATCACTACACATTCAAGTACAGTTGCCAAATGTAGCGACAGCTATAAAATTTGAGATCCAAGGTGAGTAGTCAATATGGTGGATAAAGCCTGCTTGTAGAAGCTTCTCTATCTCAGCTTTGACCAACAATGCAACCTTAGGATTCATCTTGCATATCTTTTGTTTTACCAATTTAGCATCAAGATGAATGACAATATTATGTGTTACTACCTTAGGATCAATGCCAGGCATATCAGAGTATGTCTAAGCAAAGAGATTAGGATATTCATGTAAGAGAGATGTGAGTTCTTGATTTTCTTCAAAATTTAGACAATTTCCAATAGGGATGACTTTTTCAAGATCATCCTTATCCATCAAAACATTGTCAGTTTTTCCATTAATGAGAGTACTACAGTCTTAAGTATCAGGAGGATGAAGGGATTCTATAGGTGACTCATGTGATGCCAAGGTATCATTAGATAAACAAGTGTCCCTCCCAAAGTATGCTTCCACATTTAAACAATATGGAAGGCCACAATCATGATGGTAATGAGGCAAGTGATCATAAGCTCCTAAAAATTTAGCCAAAACTTCATCTATTGAAAAAGTATCCAAAGGAATATCTTGAAAGTTACAATCTATATCAATCAATTTTGAATATACCCAATTAAGTGTAGATGATGAAATTCTATTTACATTTAGACTAGGATGATGAGCATCTTTGGTGGGTTGTAAAAAATGATATCCAAGTCCAAATGAAGAATAATGTGGGTTAGCCTCCAAAGGGACTTTAATACCTTTCTCCTTTATACACAACCATTACCGTTGTATCCACATTGAGAGAGGAATTGAAAACCTCAACCATAAATAGATTCCATTTCCAAAGAGGAAGGAGGCAACCCATACATCTCATATTCAATAGTATAAGAATAAGTGTTATCATCATTGTTTTTCAAAGAAATGTTAGGTTATGTAGGAGTAGAAATTGAAGCAACCTTAGAACTTTTCAGCTTTGACAGTGAGACTTCATACTCCCCTACAAAGGTAGGTGTAAAATCTAACAAACTGCAATCATTGCCAAAGAGTGTAATCAAATGTGAAGCTAATTCTTCTACAATAACCTTTGTAGGAGAGGGAGAAGAATTAACTTTAGAAAGAGGAGAAGTGAGAGTAAAGGGCTTAAAATATTGTCTATTTTAGCCTCAATTTGTAAATAACTTTCTAGAATCAGATCAAATTCAATTGTATGGAGCTGATTGTTATAAACAAACTTAATTGATCGATGAAGGGTAGATGGGACTGCCCCCATGGCATGAATTGAAGGTCTACTAAGAAGAAGATTATATGAAAGAGAATTAGGCATGACATGGATAAGGGTAGGCAATGTCACAAAAATAATCCTAAGAGGTAAGGTAATAGTACCCAATGATTGCTTACCAATGTTATCAAAGCCACGAATGTTGAGTTTATCTAGTTTAATGAGAGAGGTATCAACATTGATTTTATGTAACAAGTCTATGCCACAAACATCAAGACATGATTATCATTTTATGTCTAACTCTCATATTAGTAATGAAGACAAATATCATAAGAGGCTCATTTTAGTTTTAAACTTCTATGGGAGTTAATTCATGTGGTTGAAAAATAATATCTGATTTTGTCACATGTATACAATCTAACAGAGTTGCTACATCATTCAGTTGAACAATAGGTAGAACAATCACCTTTTGTAAAGCTTCTTGGAGTATTTCGTGGTATGTAGGTGATGTTTGTATCAATTCCCATAGAGAGATCTTTGTTGGAGTAGCACAGAGCTACTCAACAAGATCATAATCTCTACCATTATGAGTAGGAAGATCAGGTGCTTGAGGAAGAATAGTTTGAGAAGGTGGAAGAGAAGCAGGAACAAATTGTATTTGTTTCTTTTTCTTATTGGTATTTCTAGTGTTATATGTGTGAGCAACTTCATGATGCATGGGTTGTTGCAACACATTTTGATTGAATGGAATATTTTTAGTCATTTTTTTGAATAATTGAATATATAACTAGGAGTTCTAGGTGTTTTCGGAGAACCTCCTATTGTGATATATGATTGAGGAGCATCATTACAAAAATGTATGACAATTTTAGGTTTCTCAGGTTCTTTTGGAGAATTGAAAACATAAATATATTGATGATTATTTGAAATAGAGATGGATTAGGATTTATAGAGGATGATTCCATAGAAATCAAGTTGTCTAAGGCTTCATCTAACATGTCAAAATCATCACTACTAAACAGCTCATCAAATGCATTAAAATCTTAAATAAAGTAATCTGACATAATTGCATAACCTACTTTTTCAAACTTTATAGTGATAAAGGGAATAAGAGGGAATGAAATGAAGTTTTATTTATGCACAATATGGAATATATCAAGTTATGAACAACAATTATTTAACCATATTATCCAATAACTAGCTAAAACATACTCAAAATTTATCCATTTTCAAGATAGGATTACCATAAAATTAGATTTTAGATAACCCTAATCACTATATATGAATAAATGAACTATGTATAACTAAAGAATATGTATCAAACTTAGTTATAATGAGATCTAAATCATCAGATCAGAAATTTAATTTGCACTATAATGATGTAATCTCATGAATTTTAAACAATATCACAAACATAGGCTATTTTTAATCTAAAACAAATTCTTTTTTTCCATTTTTCAAATGACAAAATGAAAAGCATGCACTAAAAACAAATGATGATAAGGTACATAAAATAAACTCACCTTAATCAACCTAATAATGCTATAAAGATATGAAACAACACACTAATCTAAAAACCCTAGGTTTAAGACTAGCTAGTTTTTTATGAAATACAAGGATTTTGTAACCCTAATGATGAATTAAAATGAAAAAATTATTAAATGAAAGAAAGGAAATGATGAATGAACTTAATCTAAATCAGATCTATGATAGAAAAACAAACTTTTTCAGAAGAAGGATGCAAGAGTGTAAGAAGAGTCGAGTTCACCAAAATATCATGTGGAAAAGAGTGATCTAGCCTTGAGAGTTAAACTAGGTCAAACTCTTTTCTAAAAATATTGAGACACAAATTAAGCTTGGCTTCTACCTCTTTGTTGTATAGAAGAGTGTCAAACCAAATTCAACCAATCTAGCTAGGGCATGAGATCAAAACCCTAATTGAGAAAGAGTGAGTTATGAATGACTATCGGAAGTGAAATCATAGAATCTAAAGGAACAAAAGAGGTGAGTAAATAGATAAAAAAGAGAACCTGGAGTCAAAATTCCATAGGAACTAGGGCACTTATGTGCCTTAGGCCTTTTTTAGCGTTAGTAGAAATTGAAACTTTCATCAGGTTTGTACTTGCAATACATTTCGTCTCCCAAACTGATATCTCCTGAAACTTGTTTCTTCAATCTACACACAAGAAAGAAGGAAAACTTTTTATGGATTTATAGGAGCTTACCTTAGTCAAGCCCCCATTTCGGTATTCCTACCTCATGGATAGCCAAGATTAGAACCAGATGTGTGTGCTCAGAAACTTTAAGTGTGAGTAGTAACACGCAAGATCTAATCAAATAATATCAAACCCTAATCCTATATGACTCAAGAAAATAGGAAGGAATGATAAAATATTTGCTTCACTCAAGGAAGCTCACAACTTCACCTCAGGATGAAGATTCATCGAAGGTTTGCTAAATAAGAAGGTGATGTAACCATACCCTTGAAGTGTACTCAAGACAATCTCAAGTTCTAACCCTTCTCCCAATCATGCAAAGTTCTTCAACCTAGGAATAAATGAGATAGATTCAAGATCTCATCTCCTAGACATCATACAAATCTTTCCAAGACCAAAGTAGAACTCCACTTGATAAAAAAACTTGCAATAATTCAATAGCATAGAGAGCATAATAATAGAGAGGTTTTTCACATATAGAACACATCTAGTTGCAAATGAAAGAAGTCACTTACTTTTATACAAGGATATATAAAAGAGTAATTTGAATTAAATAGATGACATCACGTGCCAAAAAGAAATTTTGAGTTTAGGGTTGGCCTAACAAACATTAAATCTAACTTGTAGACTTAAATTGCCTCCCTAAAACATGAGAGGGGCTACAACGCTTGGGCACCCTAGGCCCTTTGGGAAATGTAAGGCTCAAGCCCACACTTAATGAAGGGCTAACTCCAAATCTCAATGTATTTCTCAGGTTATGACAAAACTTTAATAGAAATCATGACATTTTCTATAAATGGGGCCAAAATAGAGCTTTAAGGTGGACCTAAAAATGAACTAGGCTTGGGATCACTAAAGGGAGGAGCTAAACATAGTGAAATTGTGCCTACACAACTAGTGTACACAATTTATGACATAACAATCCCTACAAATGATAAATTCAAGCCTTAGGCTAAGAACAAACATATGGTTAATGATGGAGTCACCAATGTTAAACATGTCCAAACAACTCAATCCTCCCAATGTAATGCACCAAAAGTCTTGTCAACTAGTACCATCACCCTTGTTGAGAGACAATTTAGAACTCCTCTAAATTCATGATGACATTTCACACATTTAGAAAAGCCAGTGTGTCAATATTTTGAAAGCTTGTGCAAGCCGACATTGTCACATACCCTTATACAAGACCCTATACCGATAATGAATCGAAACCCACACGGTATAATGAAGAAGAATATTGTGATTATCATTGTGTCTATGGTCATCCCACATGTAATTGTATAAGGCTCAAACATTATATCCAAGAACTTATTGATCAAGAAATTTTGGAGGTCAATACTAAGCCTAAATCTTCCAATGCATAATTGGGTGTTTATAATGATCCTTTTCCAAAACATCAAACCAAGTCTATTGCCACCAACCCCAATCAATCTCAAGATAATTTCACCAACAATGTTCACTATAGAAAATCCCCCCTTGATTATGACAATGTCATAGGAATAATTGTTTATGATCCTTCACAAGTTTCCACCATCACCATTAGAGTCCCATCCCCTAGATGTGATGTCACCACTCATTGCAGAACCGTTACTATCCCCCAACCTTCATCTTCCTCATCACAACCTTCATCTTCCTCATCCACTCATCTATCTAGTTATAATATCCTTGATCACCTTGGGAAGACTCTTGCACAAATCTCCATCCTAGATCTCCTTAAGGTCTCTCCCATACACAACCCATATTAGATCGTGTCCTCCAAGATTCCTAAGTCCCACATGATATTGACCCTGATCAATTCTAATATCTTGTGAGTCACCTTTCTTCCACCTATCACCTCACCTTTACCCAACAATACATGTCATCTATTGATCCATTTCATAACAATGCCATTCATATAGAGGTCTTGATCTCAAAAACCAAAGTCAAACATGTACTTCTGGATAATGGAGTTGGCTTGAATCTATGCACCTTGAAGTTAATAAAACAATTCAAATATTCACAAGTTGACTTGGAACCATTCCCTCATACTATCAAAGGATATGATGATACTAAGAGAGAATGGAAATGCACCATATGTCTTCCCATACAAGTTGGACATGTCCTTTTACACACTACATGTCGTGTCCTTGAACTTGAGCTTCCATATAACATCTTACTTGGTCATCCTTGGATCCATGCTATGAAAGCTATACCTTCTACTTACCATCAATGTATGAAGTTCCCACATAATGGTGTTGAAATTACTATCTAATCAAATCCTAGACCCTTTGCATATTGTAGGGCCTTGCAAGTTGCTAGTCCTAAAGATATATTTGTCCTAACAATGATATTTCCACTAAGGAGAAGGTTACCTCTTTTGCATCTTATGTTCATCCCAATGACCTTTCTTCCACTTCATCATCCTCTAAAGTTCCTCAAGTTACCAAAGTCAAGATTATAGACAAATTTTGTGGAGAGTATGAGTTACATAATCCTTTCCATGTTGAAACACTCCATGACTCTTCTTATGGTCTAGGATACATGCCCTCTAGTGTGGAAACAATAGATCCTCATGTTCCCTCTACAAGTCTTGATGACCCCTCTAATGTAGTTGAAAGTATCATTGATGGAACCATCAATGCCTCTATCAAAGACCTTGGCATTTAATCCTTATTCCATGACAATTCCATCTCCACTATTGAGCCCTCATTGCCATATTCCACTTCCACTTAATGGGACCAACAAATTCCAATCTCTCACACTACTTGTCATAATGATGAAGTACATATTGAACTCTTTAGTCTTATGTTTACAAAAGAAAAGATTCATAAAAATTATAAAGAATTGGACTTCAAAAAAAGAAATCCTAGGGTATCCAAAGTCAAAGAAAAGTCCATTTTACCCCTAACCTCCAAAGAGCATTTACTTGCAGAAAAGAAAATCCATTTGGGTATCAAAGCAAATCCAAAGAAACATCCTAAAAGTGAAATTCAAATCTCCTACTTTTGTAGTCTAACTTTCTAAGAATATACCATCACTAGTTATCTTTTTGTAATTTTCCAAACTGATATTTTTTTATGAGATTAGATCTGAGAATTAATTTCAACATTCACCACTAAAATTTGCAATAAAATCAATAAGACTAGCTAACAAGACAAGCCCGAAATTACACCAAATATGTTGGAAACACCACAAACTAATTTTTATTGATTTTTCTAATGTAAATAACATAATATCAAGTTTGAAACACTAATCAGAATAGTACAAACATCAGCAACATAAATTCCTCAAAATCCACTACAAACTATGCAAACTACACTGCTAAAAATTGCCAAATACATCACCAGATCAAACCCCACTGAAAAGAACAACTCCTGGATGCTTGAAATGGATTCCAAATGACCATGAAATAGAACACACTCCACAAAACTATAGAAACACTTCACAGAATGCTGGAATCACCAAAAACTGCAACAGAACAACCTGCAAACACAAAACTACAAAACTGTTGAAACTGCACAATCCTTTGAAGCCCAATGCAATCCCTGGATGGAATTACTCTCTATAACCAAAGTTTTTTCATCCTCTAATCAATTGATACTAATGGGTTTTTATCCACAATCCAACAACTCCAATGGGTTTTCATTCACTGAAGAAAATCCAATCACAAGTGCTCAAACAAGAAAATTGGGTTGTAAAAATGATCAAAAAGTCCCTCTGAAAGAAAATACTTGCATATTTATAATATCTCCAAATCCAAACTCCCATATCTTAGAAAATCAATTAAAATAATTTACTTTCCAACAAATTCCCTCCAAATATGCTCACCAAAATGACCCATGCAAGATTCTTGTCTAAAAATAGAAAATAACTCCCACTATGACAACATGTCATAGATGTCATAGAATCTTGTCATAAATGTCGTAAAATCTTCTAAATTCACTCTTGGGAGTTATAATTACACATAATTAAACTCCATTCCCCCATTTGTGCAATTAAATAAAAATATTTAATTGCTCCCGAAAATAATAAATCCTTAATTTGCGGGATTACAATTAAAATATTAAATAAAATATTTCCCTTTTGAATTACATTAGCCCATAGGAAAATAGGAATGGACTAATAATTTCACCAATTTAATTTTACTATAAAGGGGACATGACAAATATCCCCTCCTCAAAATTGCTTGTCCTCAAGCAATTAAAACCATGATGCTTCAGAATTATGTTATATTGCATAGAAAGCCTTGATCATGTACCTGTGAGATGTTGCAATTCCTGCCATAGAACACTATGAAAACATGAAGACTCAGATTCCTTTATGCCAATACCATGTACCTAAAAAGAATATCCATATAATTTGAGCTCTTGGATATGCAAGACTTTGGTGCATTCTTTCCAATACTCAAACTGGACTACATCCTCCCACAAAGATTTGGTAAACTCACCAAATATAGTTTTGTCCATCTTCCATCCTAGCATCCTGGAAAATATCTTAGTAGTGAACATGAGATGAGTGACATTTATGAAGAAATCACCAAGGTATAAACAACTTATCCATGCTATCAATTGATATGTAGTATGTCTCCATTTATTTTGCATCAATAGCCTTACTTTCACAACTTGCCTTTCTAGCTGTGTATATGCAGTCACCAAGAAAACTAAACCAAAATCTCTTGCAAACATTATCAACAATAGAAATCTGATTTATGCAGCCTAAAGAATGGCTACAACATAAAACACATCCTTCATAATAGTGAATACCAATCTTTGAAACCAATACCTTCTTTACCTTGAATTTGTGGAGACACTCCCTGCAGGATATATCACAAACTGCTAGAAACTTTGCCTCTGTTTGAAAGATGCTTGATGCAAATTTAGGATCTGATTTGGAATAGTAATGGAACATATGAAGAATAGAAAATTTTATAATATACCAGCATACCAAATTCCACCAAACTCTGGATATTGATTTTGCAAACCACAAGCCCTTCTAGTGGTAATATATGTACTTCCTGAGTCCAACTAGCACAAATTGGTCACCCAAAGATAATTTCAAAATGAAAGTAGAAAATAATTTTATTGCATCCTCTACTATATTAGGTGACTTACTTATGTGCTCGATAGTTTCCACCTTGAAAAACTTACAAGACAATCTCCCACAACAAGTCAAATAGTGTCTTAGATCTCTAGCTAGGAAAGCACTGTCATTGGGCAACTTGTACCTAAGACTTATGATACATTTTGTGATGTTATGGGTCTGATTTATTCTACTATTAGGATTGTTATAACAGCCATTATATCTTTTTCAAAAATATCTTCCATTCACCCCTTTAGTGTTGAGATACATATCATGAAAATGCATAACACTAGACCCATTCATTACCTCATCCTGTGAGTAGTCATTTTCAGCCTCTTGGATTGGACTATAGGATCCAAAATATAGTAATGGAGTTATCATACAGCAGCAACATTCATTCCATGGCACTTTGAGCTCCACAAAGAAAATCATCAACTTACTCTATTTGAAGATGTTGTATTCCCTAGAATCATGCATTGGCATATACTTGAATTTCTTCACAAACCCATTTAAAATATTAGAGACAAATGCATCATCCAAAAAATCTAACATGAGGGAAAATATTTGTCCTTCATGGATAGTAAGGAGATACCAAGAATAAAACATCCTGAAAAGGTTATATACCCACATCACTTGAAATACCCATCTTTGTGGCCCCAAACTCCCATAGTACCAAACCCAATAGATTCTCCATTCAATGTAATCCATCACATGGCTATCATGAGTAAATTTAAATTTGAATATATTCAAAGAAAGGCTGATTTTAAACATCTTATCACACCTTGCAAGGCTTTCCTCTGAAACTTTGAACTCCATGTTATCAAGTTTCTTGATTTCCAATCTTTGCAATGAAAACCAAATAATTCTTTTTCCTATAGTACCACAAACTATAGTAGATCCATGTGAGAAATATGAAATATTAGCTTCATGTAGAGAACTAGTTACCTTTTCAATCCCTTCCTATGCTTCTTGTCTTGCATCCTCATGTATGTCCTGAGCACTAGTGAATTGGTCCAAGTATGTGATATCATTCTTCCTCAAAATTTTCTAATACAAATTAATTTCCAAATCTATGACATGTTGGAATATTTTGTCTAATGGTGATCCTAGGAACATATTACTAAATACCATTCTTTGTAGATTTGGAAGAAATTGAAGAACATAAAGTAGATTATGTTGCTTACCAAAACTTGGGATTGATCCAATACCATAGTCAAATAGGAAGTGACATCCTATGGCTCCTTGTATTTTATTCTTAGGCTGCAGCCATTGAACTATGTGATCCTTCACATCATTTTCTTCATGCTCATGTATGATCAAATTGAATTTTCCTGCATAGGTTTCTGATTTGAAAATTTTGCAAAGATGTGATTTACCATTTATATCAAGCAAGATGTACATTTCATGTGCATATTCCTCAATAGGATCATCTTGGAACTCCTCATTAGAATCACATATTGCAGCAAGTTGTAAGAACAAATACTCAATGCAACCCATAGAAAACTCTAAAACATACTAGAATCTTCTACGATAAATAGAAAACCCATTTCCTACAACTATCAACTTCATGTTCTCAATTTGAATGGAGCCCCACCTTTGCATTAAGGAAGTCCAATCACCTTCCCCTGAAACATCATATCCTTCCACAAATGGATATGAGAAATTTGAAATGAAAAAAATAAGATATCAGTTGGTTACCTTCATTGGCTCATCAAACACTTCTTGCATTCCATTCTCCTTCATGTCTAAAGTTCCATTGATATGATCCAAGTATGATAACTTTGCAACCTTCTTGATGCTGGGAATAATGAGGCCATCTTTTAGAGTCTTATCTTTCTTGTAAACTCCTCCATACATCCAATGGTAGAAAACCTTTATGAAGCTTGATCCTGAAAGTACCATGCCATGCTTGGTAATAAAATTAACAACATCAAATTAACACCTTATTTCCTTACCACATTCCCATGATAATGTTGATAACTGAGAGGGGGGGTGAATCAGTTAAACTTTTTGTTCTTCTTTAACAACTAGTGCAGCATCAAAGCAAATAAGCATTCATAATCATGAAAGAAGAAATAAAGTCAAGATACATAACACAATGATTTTAATGTGGAAAACCCTGTTAAGGGAAAAACCACGGGGTGACTAACCTAAGAATGTATTCTCTGTTAGAAGAATAGAAATATAAAATGGCACTTGCCAATTAGGGCTTACTGCTCGAGCACACTGCTCACAAGAGGCTCACTACCTACAAAAGACTCACTGTCTACAAGTTATAAGGAGAGTAACAAGATACTTGAACTGATGAGAAGCATCCACATATGCTGAGGTTCAGTTCCGGTTAGGCTCAATACACTGATCTACTACACTTCATTCTTCCTCTTCTTTGGTGTTGCTGTCCTATCACATACCAGACCTACCTTACTACTTTCACACTACTCTTCACTTTTATTTGCACAACACAATACCCCACACACACCTTCTCATTGAAATCCATCTAGTATATATATCCATATAAAGGATTTCAACATCTTTCTAGTTGGCATCTTGAATACTTAATATTTTCCCAAACTCTGGTCTGTTGGTTGAATCCTTGCTTACCAAGTGATACATATCAAAGAGATGATTATAGAAGTCATCAATCATGTTAGCCAATCATGAATGATACCTCAAGAAACTTGATCACCATCAATAACTCATCCGGATTAAGGTCTAATGCTCTACTGGTCAGTTCTTCCTCAGTTTACTCTGCTAAATAGGAACCCAATACTTAGGTGCTCATATCTCCTTACTCTTTCACTACCGGAGGCTCAATCCCTGGAATCTATCATTCAAGGTACTCCTCTTAACTTCCCCAAGTCCACACTTTACATAGATACTTCCTCTGAGAGATCCGGACCTGATTGTCAAACCTTGCTGCATACTCTTTTCTTGGTCACCGGGCCACAACACTCTTCAATCTGACTTCTGGTATAAGCACACCATGTCTTTCGGATGGGTGGAATGAGCTTTGTTGCCATCAATGACAACACTCATGAAGCTACAATGTGTCTCTTGCCAACAATCTCCCCCTTTGGCATTGATGGCAACACTTAGTGAAAAATGACTAAGTGTCACACTACACTCCCCCTTAGCTGATGCTCTATTCTAATGTACACTTTACCGGAGCTCCCCCTTAGTCGGCTTCCACATTTTTCACTACTCCTCACTCCCCCTTTGACATCAATGGCAAAGGGTAGGGTCTGCACACCAAAATTTTCAAGAAAAACAATCTATACATATCCGCATAAGTGTATATACAAGTTGTACTTACATGTACTTAAGTATGTCTGCAAAAGTATTCTTCAATTGTATAACTTTTGTAGCCCAACTGTACTTCATCTTGTCCAAAATTGAGATGTGACCACTCAACAGGAATGCAAACGCTTCTGCCTTCTTAAGATCTGTCAGATCATTGGTCTGGGCTGTAGCCTGAGCATCAGTTAGGGCCTCATGCATGGCCTCTAACTTAGGGATAATGATCCCTCTAAGTTCACTCAACCTGTTTATTCTATTTTTCTTCTCCTTCTCAAGCTTCTTTATTTCATCTATGACTACAATAGTCTTACACTCTTGATTTACTATGGAGGAGGAGACAGGATCAAAACTTTGAGATAAAGTTAACAGTTTATCCTCTTGCTCTTTTACTTTCTTCTCAATATCCTTGGTCACTTTAGGCTAGGATAAACAAAATTTATAGATATCTCCACCATCTTTAAGAGCATTTTCCAAGCTCTTTATTCCAATATCCATAACTCTCCTATCATTAGTTATTAGACCTTGCACTTTGGAGAATCTTTTGCCCAAAAACTCCTTCTGGACCTTTTCTTCTGCTAACTTCTCTAAGGAATGAAAATGCGTATGAACAGAATTTACAAGAGACTTGAGATTAACAAATGTGGAGACTGAAGAATCCTTTTGGAAGGATGGCATGTGTTGGCAAGAGACACTATATGGATTCATGGTTGTTGTCATTGATGGCAACAAAGGTCATCCCACATATCCGCAAGTCATAATGTGTCTCTACCGGAAGTCAGAATAAAGAATGTTGTGGTCCGGTGAAGAAGAACAGAGCATGTGGCAAGGTCTGACAGATTGGTCCGGATCTCTCAGAGGAAGTGTCTTGGTGCAGTGCGGATTTGGGGAAGTCAAGAGGACTACCTTGAGTGGTATATTCCAAGGATTTAGCCTCCGGTGATGGACGAGGAAAAAGATATGAATGGTTGAGTACCGGATTCCTGAGAGACAGTGAAAACAGAGGAAGAACTGACTGGCAGAGTATCAGACTGCTTTCCGGATGGGTTACTGTTGATGACAGAGGTTGTGAAGGCATGAATCATGTTTGGCAGACATGATTAATGATATCTACAAGTATATGCTTGATCCGCATTGCTTGGTGAGGAAGGATTCAGCCGACAGAATGAAAAGTTTATAAGAAACTAGACTGTTCCGGATGCCGACTAGAAAGGTGATGAAATTACTTGTGCGGATATATATAGAGGATGGATTTAGTTGTGAAGTGTGTGTTGAGATGGAGAAATATGCGAATAAGTCCAGATAAAGAGGAGAAGTAGCAAAAAGGATCCGGTATGTGAAAGATAGCAGAATAAAGAACAGAGGAAAGATGAAGTGCAGCAGATCAGTGTACTGAGCCTAACCGGAACTGAACTCCAGCATATGCAGATGCTTCCAATCAGTTCAAAGACTGTGATTCTCATCACTTTGTAGACAGTGTGTCTTCTTGTAGGCAGTGGGCCTCTTGTGAGCAGTGTGCTCGGGCAGTGAGCCCTAATTGGCAAGTGCCATTTTTGTAATTTCCTATTCTTCTAACAGAGAATAATTCTTGGGTTAATCACCCCGTGGTTTTCTCCCTTAACAGGGTTTCCACGTCAAAAATACTGTGTCATGTGTTTCTTATTTCATGGTTAATGTTTTTGTGTTTGATTTTATGCTGCATCAATTAAAAGGAAAGTTCAATAAGGGAAATAATTAGGATAACTGATTCACCCCCCCCTCTCAGTTATCAACAATTGGTATCAGAGCTAAGTTCCTCCTAATAGAGCCTAACAGCTTGAGGAAGATCTGGGATTTCAAATGGATGCATATGGTTTAAGAGAGCAACTCAAGACCGCTCTTGAGGATCTTGAACAGTCAAATTCTGAAGTTAGTGAATTAAAGGAAAGACTCAAACAGGCTGATGAATTCATGAGAGAATTAAAAGACAAATTAAGTCTCTCTATGAAAAAGAGAAAGGAGCTGCTTCAACAGTTGGCAAGACAAAGTGAAGAAAGCAATACAAATGAAGAATTGACTGAGCAAACCAAGTTATGTGAAAAGTTATCAAAAGAAGTCATTATGTTAAGACATGAAATGGAATCAGGAACTATAAAGTTTACTCAAGAGATTGAAGAAAAAAGAAAGGCTGAAGACAATCTAAGACAATCTCTTAAAGAAAAATCAGAAGAATGCCACCAGATGGACAGGATTATCAGACATCTTGAATCTAATCTTGAAGATGCCAAAGATAATGAAGGAAAACTTGAGGATCAAATTGCCTCTCTCAAAAAGGACCTTCAAACAGCAAATGAATATAAAGAGAAATTCAAGATAAGTTCTGCTCAACTTGAAGTTCTTCTTGGAAGTCAAAAGAGGACAGATGACAAGTATGGCTTGGGATATGAGAAAGGAGAAAGCTCCGGATCCGGTCAGAAGAATCTTGGATCAGAAAATCCAAGGAACAGGCCTAGAAGACCTCCGGTAAGACAGCCAAATGCTCAAAGATATCCATCCTTCAATGGATACTGCCACAGCTGCAACCACTTTGGTCACAAAGCTAATCAGTGCAGAATGAGAATGAATCAGATTAATTCATCCTTCTCTGGACAGTGCTTCAACTGCAAAAGGTATGGACACAAATCCCATGAATGCAGAAGTATGCAAGTAAACAAATCATTCAAAGGTAGATGCTTCACATGCAATAGAGTAGGTCATATGGCTAATCAATGCAGATCAAGAGGATATCAGTCAAACATGCAAAGAAATGTTATTTGCCAAATCTGCAATAGGTCCGGTCATAATGCTAAAGTTTGCAGAAACAAGAATCAGGACAAAAGAGGTCTGGTGTATAATCAGAATCAAGACAAGGGTAAACAAAAGATGAATGCGGATGAGGTTAGGAATCAGATGAGCAAGATTTGGGTGAAGAAAAGTTCAGAGAATGTAGAGGTTGGATCCGCACCAGACTCTGGTGCTGATATTTCTTCCAGAAATTAAAAAGTGAGCTCAGGCTCAGGGGGAGACTCAAAGAAAATCTTGTTCCCCCAGCCAAACAAGTGGTGCCGGATGTGGCACAAGATGCGGATCAAAGGGTTTGTAGATATGAGTCTTGAGATACTTCAGTCAAGTTTTCAGAGGTCCGCATGGAGTTATGAAGAAGCTGTGATCGATCAAATAAGACCTGTTCAGGGAGATGCTCCGGTATGATAAAGGATTACAAAAAGATCCGGAAAGATCCGGAAATGCACTATCTTGTTCTGCGGATTGGACAGAGTGTTTGGGATGTTCTTGCAATATGTTGCCTCGATTCATTCATGATTGAAAGATCCGGATGATATCCACAGATCTGGACTAATCCGGGATACTCCAAACTATCCAGACAAGGCAAACCGGAATGATGTAGGTGAAGCATTTATTGCAGACAGATATTAGGGTTCGCGGAGCAATTTAAGGGATTTCTCAAAGGACATTTGCTCATTCTGCACTCGAGAAGAAGCGAAAAATGGAGCTCTGCAACAAGGTTCATCAAGCACACCAAGGATCTCTTGCCGAAGCTATTGCATAAAGAAATCAATCCAACCACTCCGTGCAAACCGAAGGCGCATAAGGTATTCTCCGTTTTTCATTACCTCACTGCAAATCTTTGAAGAATGGCTACTCCAAACATAGTTAAGATCTCTGATAGACCTCGCTCCTCATTCAAGAAACATCCCTACAAATCATTGGAGGTAGATCCACTAGGAGCCTTCTCTAGTGTACCCCACGGAGTTTTACATACCGAAGACATTAGGGTTTACATACATGCAAGCATTGAAGAATTTGGGGAATTCAAATTAAGAGACCTCTATCACAAGCAGCTGATAGACAATGCTTTTGAGCTTAAACCAGAGTATAAGGATATCCAGAAGAAACAATTTGAGCAATTTATTCATTTCCCCTACTTTGAAGAAGATGAATGGGTCCGGTATGTACTGAGCAGGATGCATGACAACTTTCTATGGCTAGATAGACCCTGCAAGATCACAAAAGAGGCAATTAGAGCAGTAACTGGTCTATACTCTTCCGGAGGGGTACCTATCCTCAAATCTGTCAAGAACAACGTTGTAACTGAGGCCACCGGATCAAAATTTGACAAGAGGGCAATGACCATTGAAGATATTTCGGATCCGGATATCAAATATGCATCAATGATAATAGGATACAAGATCTATCACTCCAGCAGGGAGAATTCTGTATCCGGAACTGCAATATACACTGCTTATGAGATGCTAAGAAAGAATGCAGAATATGATCTCTGCGAACTACTGCTAAGCCAATTAATGGAAAACATACAGAAAATCAAGAAGGATAAGAAGAATTCCTTTAAGTATGGTACTCTTATTGTATGTCTATTCTTCTATTTCATGAATGAGCTACCCGGAACAAGTGGATGGGTATGGCAGAATGACAAACCTGTTGCAGTTCAGATAAGAGACTATCTGCATGGACTTGGGGATGCAAAAGCGAGAAATACAGCTCTATGGGGATACTTCAAAAACTTTCAGAGCATGATGCAAGCAAGAGAGAGAATTCCCCAGTCTCTCATTGAGAAATACAAGGACTCAGTGTGCTTTATGGTTGACACTGATCAGTGCCTAATGGAGGCAGTGGAGCCAAGGACTGTCTGGATCATGCCCATGGGGTATGAAGTAGATGAACAGATAGTGGAGCTGCATGTTCAACACATGCTAAGTCAGCCCAAAGATCCTAAGGCAGAAAGGTTTGGAACCTTTGAGGAGCTGAGTGTAAAAATACATGTAGAACTCAGGGAACCTGAGATTAAAAGAAAGGTAAGAAAAGAAGTAGAGCACATTGCTCAAGGCCTAGGTATCTCAAAGGAGGCACTTGATGCCAGCCGGGAAAAGAGGAGGAAGGCCGAGGAAGAAGAGAAAAGCAAAGAAAGTGCTCCGGTTGAAACTCCCACCCGGACCAGATCATCAAAGAGACCTGCACCTTCCACAACCAAAAGTTCAAAACCGGAAGTTCAGGCATCCGGTAAGAGATCCAAGACAAAAGCCACAAGGGCTTATGGAAGCCAAAAGGATGAAGAGGAAACAGAATCAGATGAGGGAGTAAGAGAAGTAAAGAAACAGAAGAAGAAAGGATCCGGTAAGCCCTCCACAGGCCAAGACAAGGATGAAATGGCAGAGGTAACTGTTGAAAAGCCCACTCTGTCACTAGAGAGCATAATCAAGTCGGTCACAGTGGATGGAAACCTTCAACCAATGACTGAATCATATGATGACTTCAGTGAGGCCGACCAAAAGACTCTGCAGGAGGCCACAGTAAAATATCTTAACATAT
The DNA here is from genome assembly GCA_027924645.1 of Cunninghamia lanceolata. Classification (NCBI taxonomy): domain Eukaryota; kingdom Viridiplantae; phylum Streptophyta; class Pinopsida; order Cupressales; family Cupressaceae; genus Cunninghamia; species Cunninghamia lanceolata. The sequence goes on from BSBN01000757.1 coordinate 17,042,982, forward strand.
ATAATAAGGCTTTCATTGAAATAATATCTCTTATTCCTAAAAGCCTAGAAAAGGAAATGGAAGTAAGAAAGAATAATGCTCATGCTAAAGATCTTGAGATCCGGGAGCAGATAGCTATTCAGCTATATCCTCAAATTGATCCCAAGACAATGAACATTATCTTCAAAGACTGCAGAGATGAGTTCAGAAGCAAAGCCAGGATGAATCAACTCATGCTTGGCGAGACTGACAAAGTGGCCCAAGAAACAGAAGAGATCCTCCGGAAGGCCTTCAAAAGGTTCAATCTTCCGGTTGTAGAGGATTTGGGTACAGAAACAGCTGAGGACTTGGGACCCTCCGCTCCAGAAGAAGTGGCCCATGAACAAACTAGCATCTCTCCTCCGGTTTCCCCTACAGTCTCCGGATCCAAAGAAGAAGAGCAATTACAGGAGAAGGAAGCAGTGGTGAAAGACAAAGAGGTTGACAGTTCTAAGACTGCAGAAGAAAAGAAACATCTGTCTCCGGCAAGAGACACTGCACAAACTGTTCAACAATTTTTTAGCAAAGAAACTCTAGAGATTGATGAACCGGAGCTTCTAAAAGGTCCATTTGATTTTGACTCTCTCTCTCCGGTACAAACAATGAAGATAGCTTCATTTGCAAATGCCAAGGCAAATGAAAAGCTCCTGAAGTCTCATATGGAAGACTGTGAGTTGATAGAGGCTGCTTCCGGAGTACTTGTAAAAATCATGCCATCAATCCAGATAGATCCGACAGCCTCCACTTCCGGTAATCTAAAAACCTTAGTCAGCAGTGTTGATACACATTTTGATTCTCTAGAAAAATCAGCTGAAGAAAAGGTCCGGAAGGAATTTTTGGATAAGAGATTTTCAGAAATATTAGAATTAATCTCTAAGGATAGGAAGATTGTAAGCATTGGAATAAGGAGCTTAGAGAATGCTCTTAAGGATGGCGGTGACATCTACAAATTTTGTATATCCTGGTCAAAGGCAATAGCAGCATTTGACAAGAAAATAAAAGAGGAACAGGATAAGCTACAAAGCTTATCTCAAAGTTTTGATCCTCTCTCTTCCTCTATAATAAATCAAGAATGTCAGACCATTGCAGTCTTGAATGAAATAAAAAATCTTGAGAAGGAAAGGAAGAACATCACCAACCGGATGGGAGAACTTAGAAGGATTATAATCCCTAAGTTGGAAACAATGCATGAGGCCATTAGTGATGCTCAGACCACCGCCCAAACAAAAGATCCGACAGATCTCAAGCGGGCAGAAGCATTTGCATTTTTGTTAAGTGGTCACATTTCAATTTTGGACAGAATGAAGCAAAGTTGGGCTACAGAAATGATTCAATTGCAGACATCCTTTGCAGACATTCTTCAGTATATGTAAGTATGTAAATATGCGGCTATGTATAGGAAATTTTTGAAAATTTTGGTGTGCGGACCCTACCCTTTGCCATTGATGTCAAAGGGGGAGTGAGGAGCAGTGAAAAATGAGGGATCCAACTAAGGGGGAGTTCCGGAAATTGTATATAAGGACAGAGCATCAGCAAAGGGGGAGCATAGTGAAAACACTTAGTCATTTTTCACTAAGTGTTGCCATCAATGCCAAAGGGGGAGATTGTTGGCAAGAGACACTATATGGATTCATGGTTGTTGTCATTGATGGCAACAAAGGTCATCCCACATATCCGCAAGTCATAATGTGTCTCTACCGGAAGTCAGAATAAAGAATGTTGTGGTCCGGTGAAGAAGAACAGAGCATGTGGCAAGGTCTGACAGATTGGTCCGGATCTCTCAGAGGAAGTGTCTTGGTGCAGTGCGGATTTGGGGAAGTCAAGAGGACTACCTTGAGTGGTATATTCCAAGGATTTAGCCTCCGGTGATGGACGAGGAAAAAGATATGAATGGTTGAGTACCGGATTCCTGAGAGACAGTGAAAACAGAGGAAGAACTGACTGGCAGAGTATCAGACTGCTTTCCGGATGGGTTACTGTTGATGACAGAGGTTGTGAAGGCATGAATCATGTTTGGTAGACATGATTAATGATATCTACAAGTATATGCTTGATCCGCATTGCTTGGTGAGGAAGGATTCAGCCGACAGAATGAAAAGTTTATAAGAAACTAGACTGTTCCAGATGCCGACTAGAAAGGTGATGAAATTACTTGTGCGGATATATATAGAGGATGGATTTAGTTGTGAAGTGTGTGTTGAGATGGAGAAATATGCGAATAAGTCCAGATAAAGAGGAGAAGTAGCAAAAAGGATCCGGTATGTGAAAGATAGCAGAATAAAGAACAGAGGAAAGATGAAGTGCAGCAGATCAGTGTACTGAGCCTAACCGGAACTGAACTCCAGCATATGCAGATGCTTCCAATCAGTTCAAAGACTGTGATTCTCATCACTTTGTAGACAGTGTGTCTTCTTGTAGGCAGTGGGCCTCTTGTGAGCAGTGTGCTCGGGCAGTGAGCCCTAATTGGCAAGTGCCATTTTTGTAATTTCCTATTCTTCTAACAGAGAATAATTCTTGGGTTAATCACCCCGTGGTTTTCTCCCTTAACAAGGTTTCCACGTCAAAAATACTGTGTCATGTGTTTCTTATTTCATGGTTAATGTTTTTGTGTTTGATTTTATGCTGCATCAATTAAAAGGAAAGTTCAATAAGGGAAATAATTAGGATAACTGATTCACCCCCCCCCTCTCAGTTATCAACAGGCATGATCTTCTCTAATACACCAGATGCAACTTCTATGAGCTCACAGTCTTCTATGTGAGATTTCAGGAGTTTTTCTTTTGCCTTTGCTTGAGTAAAGGATGCTAGCTTCATGGTTTGAACTGGGGAGAGGGAGTCAAAATTGAATGGACCTTGAAGCAGTTCCAGTTCATAAAATTCCATCATCTCTTTGGTCAAGAAATCTTTAACTGCTTCTATTGTGTCTCTTGCCGGAGACAGAGTTTTCTCCCCTTCTATAGCTTCAACATTGTCACTTGTGGTCTTCTATGTTTGACCTTCTTCTCTTTCCTTCACTTCTTCTTCTTTTTCCTCTAATCTTTCTCCTCCTTTAGATCTGAAGACTACTAGAGAATCTGATGAGAGATATTTTCTTCTTCTTGGACTTCTTCTTCCAAAATAAAGGAATCCTGGTCCTTGGACTTCTCCTCACCTATCTCCTGTGTTTCTTTTGCAATCTTTTCAGTAGGATCTTTCTTTGATGCACTTTTCCTTTCAACATCAGAAGGTTCATCACTTACATCCTCTATAATGGGAATGTTGAATCTTTTGTATGCATTCTGGAGGATCTCTTCTATCTCTTTTGCTACTTTGTTAGTTTCTCCAAGCATAAGCTGATTCATTCTAGCTTTGCTCTGGAACTCATCCTTGCAATCTTTGAAGATCAAATTCATTTGCTTTGGATTGATTGAAGGATAAAGATGAATAGCTATTTGTTCTCAGATCTCAAGATCCTTTGCCTTAGCATTATTCTTCCTTATTTCTAATTCCTTCTCTAGGCTTTTGGGAATGAGAAATATGATTTCAATAAAAGCCTTATTGTAGATATTCAGATACCTGACTGTAGCTTCTTCCAAGTTCTTCTAGTTAGCTTCATTATACTCATCATAGAACTCAGTCATTGGTTTTAGGTTCCCATCCATAGTAACTGATTTGATGATTCCTCTGCCTTCTCTTCTTTGCCTTGACCAGTAGAGGGTTCACCAGATGTTTTCTTCTTCTTCTTCATTTTCTTGACCTCTTCATCAGATTCAGTCTCTTCATCATCCTTTTGACTAGCATAAGATCTTGTGGCCTTTGTCTTAGTTCTCTTCTCTCCTTTACTGGATGATTTTGCTTCCAGTTTTGATGCCTTTGAGCTCTTAGCAGTGGTAGGTACACAGGTCTTAGAGGATCTGGTTTGGGAGGGGACTTCCACCGGAGCACCTTCTTTCTCTGCCCTTTCTATCTTCTCTCTATTTGTATTAAGTGCCTCCTTTGAAATTCCATGCCTCTTGGCAAAATCTTCTACTTCCCTCCTTACCTTTCTCTTGATCTCAAGCTGTCTCAGTTCAACATGAACTTTTACACTTAGTTCTTGGTAAGTTCCAAACCTTTCTGCCTTAGGATCTTTGGGCTAGCTCAGCAGATGTTGGATATGCAGTTCTAGGATTTTCTCATCACCCTCATACCCCATTGGCATCATCCATACTATTCTTGGTTCTACTGCCTCCATCAGACATTGATCAGTGTCTACCATAAAGCACACTGTATCCTTGTATTTTTCAACTAGGGATTGGGGAATTCTTTCTCTAGCCTGCATCATGCTTTGGAAGTTTTTAAAGTAACCCCACAGTGCTGTGTTTTGTGCCTTGGCATCACCAAGCCCATGCAAGTAATCTCTGATTTGAATTGCAACAAGTCTATCATTCTGCCATACCCAACCACTGGATTTGGGTAGCTCATTCATAAAGTAGAACAAACACAGTATCAGACCACCATACTTGAAAGATTTCTTCTTGTCCTTCTTGATCTTTTGTAGGTTTTCCATCAGTTGGCTCAGAAGGAGTTCACAAAGATCATAATCTGCATTCTTTCTCAACATTTCATAAGCAGTGTAGATTGTTGTTCTGGATATAGAATTTTCTCTACTGGAGTGATATATCTTGTAGCCAATAATCATGGAGGCAAACTTGATGTCTGGATCTATGATATCCTCAACTATCATTGCCCTTTTATCAAATTTAGATCTGGTAGCCTCACTCACAGTTTGGTTTTTGACTGATTTTAGAGTAGGTAACCCACCAGATGAGTGCAATTCGATTATTGCCCTAATTGCTTCCTTGGTTATCTTGAATGGCCTCACAACCACATAAAGTTGTCATGCATTCTGCTCAAAACATACCGGACCCAATCATCTTCAGCAAAATAGGGGAAATGAATGTACTGTCCAAAATGTTTATCCCGGATGGGCTTATACTGAGGTTTTAGTTCAAATGATTCATCTATTAGTTCCTTGTGGTAGATATCCATCAGCTTGGATTCACCAAATTCTTCAATGTTTGTGTGAATGTAAACCCTAATGTCTTCTACATGCAGAATTCCATGTGGAATGCTAGAAAATGCACCTAGAGGATCAACTTATAAGGATTTATAGGGATGTTTTCTAAATTTAGGGCACGGCCTATTAGTGATCTTCACCACATTCAGAGTAGCCATCTTTCAAAGATTCATAGAGAGATTTTCAAGAGCAGAAAATACCTTTTATGCTTCTAGGGTTCACAATATGAACTAGATCGGATTGCTGGATGAATTGACTTCAGCAGTTGATCTTTGATGGGCTTGAGGCAATTTGTTGCAGAGCTCCTATTCTCTTCTTCTTGAATGTAAAATGAGCAAATGTTCAATAAGAGAACTCTTATATTTCTCTGCAAACCCTAATTTCATATTGCAATAAATGCGTAACTTAAGTCATTCCAGTTTGCCTTGTTCTCCTTGTTCTGAGAAAAATATTTTCTAGATTACTGAGATGCATTTAGAGTTGTTCTTGGTGATGATTGAGAATCTATCTACCTTACACAATCATTCCATTTATCTACAGATCAAGATCCCTCAAATTTGAATCATACCGGATCTAACTGTGAAAATAGATGACTATTGAACCAGATCAATCTTGGAAGATTAATCTTTTCAAAACTTCTTGTGGATCTTCCATATCTTTATCATGGATTATTTAGATATTTCTCTGAGAGCCCTTTGATCCACAACCTTTCATGTGCCACTTTCAGGCACCTATTGGCTGGCTGGGGGAAATTATTTTTCTTTTATTACTCCCCCTGAGCTAGAGCTCATCTATTTAGTTTCTAGAAGGAATATTAGCACTAGATTCTGGTGCAGATCCATCCCCATTATTTTTTGTACTTCTCTTCACCCATATCTTGTTCATCTCTCTTTGAATTTCATCCACATTCACTTTTCCCTTTCCTTTGTCTTGGTTTTGATTATGATGCACCAGACACTTTTTGTCCTGATTCTAACTTCTGCAGAATTTGGCAATATGACTGGATTTATTACAATTGTAGTAAACAACATTTCTTTGCATATTTGACTGATATCCTCTTGATCTACACTGATTAGCCATATGTCCCATTCTATTGCATGCAAAACATCTACCATTGAATGAATTGTTCATTTGCATATTTCTGCATTCATGAGTTTTGTGACCATACCTTTTGCAATTAAAGCACTGTCTGGAGAAGGATGAATTAGTCTGGTTCATTCTTCATCTGCACTGATTTGCTTAATGACCAAAGTTATTGCAATTGTGGCAGTATCCATTGAAGGAAGAATATCTTTGGGCATTTGATTTCCTTGCCGGAGGTCTTCTAGGCCTATTTCTTGGATTTTCTGATTTGGAGTTCTTCTGACCAGATCCAGAGCTTTCACCTCTTTCATATCCCAAGCCTTGCTTGTCATCTACCCTCTTTTGGCTTTGAAGAAAAACATCAAGTTGAGAAGAGCTTATCTTGAATTTCTCTTTGTATTCATTTGTTGTTTGAAGATCCCTTTTAAGAGTGTCAATGTTATTCTCAAGTTGTTCTTCATTATCTCTAGCTTCTTCAAGATTAGATTCTAGATGCCTGATTATTCTATCCATTTTGTGGTAGTCTTTTGATTTCTCTTTGAGGGATTGTCTTAGATCATCTTCAATTTTTCTTTTCTCTTCAATTTCTTGGGTGAATTTCATAACTCCTGATTCTATTTCATGTCTTACCATAATGACCTCTTTTGATAACTTTTCACATAACTTGGTTTTCTCCTTCAGATCTTCATTTATATCATTGGCTTCACTTTGACTTGTCAATTGCTGAAGTAGATCCTTTCTCTTTTTCATAGAGATACTTAGTTTCCCTTTTAGTTCATTTATGAAATCATCTGCCTATTTGAGTCTTTCCTTCAATTCATTGACTTTAGAGTTAGATTGCTCAAGATCATCTAGGGCAAACTGAAGTTGTTCCCTCATATCATACACATCCATTTGAATTACCAAATCTTCCTCAAGCTATTAGGCTCTGTTTGGAGGAACTTAGCTTTGATACTAATTGTTGATAACTGAGAGGGGGGGTGAATCAGTTATCTTAATTAATTTAACTTTCTGTTCTTCTTTAACAACTAGTGTAGCATCAAAGCAAATAAGCATTCATTCATAATCATGAAAGCAGAAATAAAGTCAAGATACATAACACAATGATTTTGATGTGGAAAACCCTGTTAATGGAAAAACCATAGGGTGACTAACCTAAGAATGTATTCTCTGTTAGAAGAATAGAAATACAAAATGACACTTGCCAATTAGGGCTTACTACCTGAGCACACTACTCACAAGAGGCTCACTGCCTACAAGAGACTCACTGTCTATAAGTTATAAGGAGAGTAACAAGATACTTGAACTAATGAGAAGCATCCACATATGCTGAGGTTTAGTTCTGATTAGGCTTAATACACTGATCTACTATACTTCATTCTTCCTCTTCTTTGGTGCTGCTATCCTATCACATACCGGACCTGCCTTATTGCTTTCACACTACTCTTCACTTTTATTTGCACAACACAATACCCCACACACACCTTCTCATTGAAATCCATCTGGTATATATATCTGAACAAAGGATTTCAACATCTTTCTAGTCAGCATCCGGAATACTCAATATTTTCCCAAACTCTAGTCTGTCAGCTGAATCCTTGCTTACCAAGTGATGTGTATCAAAGAGATGCTTATAGAAGTCATCAATCATGTCATCCAATCATGAATGATGCCTCAAGAAACTTGATCACCATCAATAACTCATCTGGATTAAGGTCTGATGCTCTGCCGGTCGGTTCTTCCTCAGTTTACTGTACTAAACAGGAACCCAATACTTAGGTGCTCATATCTCTTTACTCTTTCATTACTAGAGGCTCAATCCCTTAAATCTATCAGTCAAGGTACTCCTCTTGACTTCCCCAAGTCCATACTTTACATAGATACTTCCTCTAAGAGATTCGGACCTAATTATCAGACCTTGCTACATACTCTGTTCTTGGTCACCAGACCACAACACTCTTCAATTTGACTTCCAGTATAAGCACACCATGTCCTGCGAATGGGTGGAATGAGCTTTGTTGCCATCAATGACAACACTCATGAAGCTACAATGTGTCTCTTGCCAACAAATAAGCATCTCATTGTGTCTGTCTCCATTTGGCCATTACCCAAAATATTTTCTTCAAGTGTGGTACTTGGATTGCACAAGTCATCCATAAAATATGAACATTGATCCCTCATCATGTGGTTAGAAAGCACAACAAACCCTATATGAATTCTCATAAACTTCCTTTCATTCCAAATAGAAGAGATGGAAACTCAATAGTGCCTCTAACTACTTTAATCCTCAAGAGATTACCTAGATCCTATATGAAAACACAATTTTTGTCTTAACTCAAAGAGTCCTAATGCCCTATATTGCAAGTTGTATCCCTCACTCTATCACCTTTTTTACCATGCTTTCCATGATGACAAGAATTTTTTAGTGACATAGAAGGAGACAAATCTAAAATGTTTTCATATCTTGGGCTACAGATAAGATGTTCATCCTCATTTGCTGAAAGAGAGTTCATTGAGATATCCTCAACAACTCCATTTTTGTGACTCAAAACCATTGAATTAGGACTAACCAAAATATTCTTCTCAAATGCATACCCATCCAAAATGCTATTCTGCAAATCAAACAATGGCTCACCATTTGGAAGTTCGGAAGATAGTGCATGGATTGGTACATGTCCCTCCATCTTGGGCTCTTCACAACTAACAAGAGATGTCTTTTCCTCCTCAAATTCATCAATATTTTCTTAACATGTACAATCATTAGTAGTAAAATAAACATTTTCTATTTCCAAACAATTTTTACCTTCAAATTGTAAGGTGGATTTCTCCAAGTTTTACTTCCTTTCAATTTCTTGTAAATCTGATTTGTCTTTATGCTTCACCATCACCATTTTTGGTTCTATGGCCTTCCTTTCTATCTCTTCTAGTTCTACTACTATGACTTTTGAACCTTCCTTTGTATCATGTTCCTTAGCATCTTCTTGATTTTTGGTATTTATAGACTTTTCCATCTTAACTTCTTCCTTTCTTCTTCTCATGAAATTATCTTCAAATGATACTTCAAATTTTCCCTCTAAAAGGTACTCTTCAAAAGTTTTGAGAACCACTCCTTCTTTAGGCAAATATTTCCTAGTGAGTTCTACATAATCATAAAAAGTGAGGGCTGCCTTAGAAATTATACATTTCATACAATATTCATCAAACCATACTAATATTTTGGAAACTAAAACATCATTTTCCAAACTCCTCAAAAGGGATTTGAAGAACCCTCCCATGATCAACAACTCAGTACCCTATAGGCTGACAAGATCTAGGCTCTAATACCACTGTAATGATCCAAACTGAGATTTTAACATGAAATTAGATCTGAAAATAAATTTTGATAAGCTTCACTAAATAGTGCAACAAAATCATCAAGACTAGCTAACTAGACAAACCATAACTTACACCAAATATGTTGGAAACACCACAAACTAATTTTGATTGATTTTTATGATGTAAATAACATAATATTAGGTCTGAAACACTAATCACAATAGTACAAACATTAGCAACATAAATTCCCCAAAATCCACTGCAAACTATAAAAACTACACTGCTGAAATTTGCCAAATACATCACCAAATCAAACCCCACTAACAAGAACAACTCATGGATGCTTGGAATGGATTCCAATTGACCATAAAATAGAAACACACTCCAAAACACTACATAAACACTTCATAGAACATTGAAATCACCAAAAAATTGCAACAAAACAACTTGCAAACACAAAACTACAAAACTGTTGAAACTACACAATCCTTTGAAGCCCAATGCAATCCTTGGTTGTAATTACTCTCTATAACCAAAGGGTTTTCATCCTTTGATCACTTGATACTGATGGGGTTTCATCCACAAGCCTCCAACTCCAATGGGTTTTCATCCACTAAAGAAAATCCAAGCACAAGTGCTCAAACAAGAAAATTGGGTTGTAAAAATGATCAAAAAATCCCTCTAAAAGAAAATACTTGCATATTTATAATATCTCCAAATCCAAACACCCCTCTCTTGGAAAATAAATTAAAATAATTTAATTTCCAACAAATTCCCTCCAAATATGCTCACCAAAATGGCCCATGCAAGATTCTTGTCTAAAAATAGAAAATAACTCCCACTATGACAACCTGTCATAGATGTTGTCATATAATCTTGTCATAACCATCATAAAATCTTCTAAATTCACTCTTGGGAGTTATAATTACACCTCATTAAACTCCATGCCCCCACTTGTACAATTAAATAAAAATAATAAATCCTTAATTTATGGGATTACAATTAAAATATTAAATAAAATATTTTTGCTTTTCATTTACATTAGCCCATGGGAAAATAGGAATGGACTAATAATTTCACCAATTTAATTTTACTATAAAGGGGACATGACATCTTTTGTGCAAGAGGTATTAAATTGTGTGTCTAGGGCATGTACTTAAGGACATCATCCCATTTCATCAATAGATCATCAACAAAGTGCATCTTGCAACCACATTTCGAACATCAATTACATTATCCTATTCCATTCTTCATTTTGTATGTCTTCAACTTGTTACATCTACCAATGTGTAAGGACCAACTTCCTTAAACCAAAATAAAATAATATCAAATCAGTAATCAAAATATGGAAGGGAGATTTTTTTTCTTTTAATAGACGCAAGAAACACTAAATAAAATAGTAATTCATTTAACTCATTAATCATTCAATAATTATAAAGTTAACAATGTAGCTTACAAATACATTTAGGACCTAGTCCTTTAAATCAACCAAGCCTCAAATGATATTTTAAAAGTATCGCTTAATACATAGTTGGCAAGAAATAGAAAGACATAGTCCAAGGATCTAAGCTTGAGATAATTCTCTAAAGTTCATTTATACCCTAGATTTGAGTGTGATAGAACAACAGATAACCATAATAAGAAATAACATTATGCAATAAGATCTGATCACAACGAGTATGTAAAACACATGAATAGACGCATAATCAATTATGTACTCATTATATCTCCTTATATATTTATATTCATCATTAGATATGAAAGGCAGGTCTAAGTCTTTTCTCTGTATATATTTTCCCTTATATCCTCTTACATTACACTTACATTATTACATATCTTTATTAAATATACTATGACAAGGATGTGTCCCTTACAAAACACCCTTAATAATATTATCCGTATCAACTTCATGCTTTGCACTCCATTTATGTTGGCTTGCAGTAGGTTCTTCTGACTACCCTGTATCCTGCCAACATCATCCCCCCTTTTAGAAAATACGTCTTATCCTCAAGACATGCAATGCTAGTTTCCTAGAAGGATGTTGTTGTAGATTAGCTTGATTTGTGCCAAAGTAGTATCCCACTACTTTTTTCCATGTTATAATACTTGTCTATGGCCATGGATCTAGATGTGAGTTGTTTTAACCTCTACAAGATTGGCAGGGATCTGTATTTTCTATGTACTCTGCTTAGCCTCCCCTAGTATCCTTGTTAGGTGGGCTAACCATAGGTTGACCAACTCTCTTAGCTATTTGATTTGCATCTTTATTTGTTCTCTTTGATCCTGTAGTTGATGCAGTTATGTGTGGATGTTTTCTATTTCTTCCCTTATAGAGCCATCCATATCTTTGAGTGGGTCATAGGTTCTAGTTGTTTGTAAAATCTGCACCTCCAAGTGATCCATCTAATCCTTAATGTTCTTAGTCATTGCTGGCCACTATAGAAAGATCTAGTATAGAACATTTACTTTTCTTATTGCTTGTTTCAAGTTCTTTATTTTATGCTCTAGTTGTGTATTTGTTGCTGCACATTTCTTTGTCACATCAGTCATCCATATTTTGTCATTTTTGCACTGACCTGCTACTTTATTTTGGTCTCCTGGTATTGCATCTCAACTTGTATGGCATCCACTAATTGCTTTAATTATTGAGGCAGAGGTAGTGGTGTGTCCCTTTGTTATTGTGTTAGTTGGTTTTGTAGTGCATTAATAGCTTTCTACAATTATTCTGTATTGTCCACATGTTGTTGCAATATCTCCTCTCTAGTAGTGGCATGGAACATATCTCGTAATTGAAGCTTTTGAATCAGGGATATCCCTAATAATTTGACCTATGAACCTAGTAGTGGAAGTTGTAGTAGTTGTGGTGCACTATTGGTTGTATTTGTTTCTATTGGGCCAAGAAGTCCTTTATAGATTGTAATGGAGATGTAGAGGAAGATGCCCCTAGAGTGAATGTCTATTGTTCTTGTTGTGGGTCATCTTCTTGTTCACTTTCCTATGTGTTGTGTTGTGGAGAGCCTTTTTCTTGTTCTTGTTCAATTATTTCCCCCTCCTCCCTAAGTGTGTCATACACCTTCTTTGTTATCTCCTCTATTTCTTTTTGGAGCTTACTTCGTTCTTCATCTGTTTCTAGCATCAAGGTGTCTACTCTTTTCTTTGTTCTAAGCTCTTTGGCCTGCAGCTATGTCATCTTCTCTTTTTCTATGGTAGACATGTTTGGGTCTACCTCTTTGATTGCTTTCTATCTTATTGCTTCTTCTAATTCTACTACTCTTTCCCTATTTTTCCTCAATGCATCATTCACTTCTTCCAGGAAATTTTTCAATTACTTCTTCTATTGATTGATCTATTGTGCAGATATACCTTATTAGTGCCCTAATTATTCTTTGTTTATTCTCTTCACCTACTTGACTATACAGGGTGAGATCTTGTGGTAACATTCCATGGTGGATAATGGTGTTAGTCATGGTACCCACATCTATTATTGGTTCTTCTTGTTCAGGTTGTTGTGTTTCTTATGTGGCCTCTGTTTCTTCAATTTGTATTGTCAAACTTCTTATTTTCTTATTTTGCAATGGTTTTTTCACCTCTTCCTCTTCTTCCTCTTCTACTTCTATCTCTCTTGATGATTGAATGATATTACTTTTAACTCCATGTTTCATTCTCATTGTTTTCTTTTTCTTTTCTATTCTCATTTGTACTAGGATCTTTGAGATCTCTTCCACATTTGGATCTTTCCCTTTTTATTGTGGGGTTGATACAGTTTGAGCTAAGGATGCTAACTCTGCTACAATTTGTGCACTAGGGGTTACAGTGTGTAGTCTTCCTAATCTCCTTATTTGCGGTGTTGCTATTGTACTAACTTGTAGCACTGATGCACTAGTCTATGTTGGTAAGGAGCTCAGTTGCGGTGATTCCTTAGATAGAAATGCCCTATTTTTCATGTAGTTTCCCCCTTATTATTTTCTACTTATTCCTTTGTATCCTTTTTCTATTTCCTATCCATAAACTCCTTATATGTTCCAAACCTTTTTACATTTGGATCCTTAGGATTGCTAAGTAGATTTCTAGCATATGCCTCTACTTCTTGTTTTGTGATCTCATAGGGAATCTTGGGTATCCATGAGGTCCTTGGTTCTATAGCTTCCATGTATGTGTAGTCCTTATCTACATTAATGCGATGTGGTTTATGCATTGTTTTACTGTCTCATAGGGTATCCTCTCCCTAGCTTGCATTTGTTGTTGAAGGGCCTTGAAAAACCCTCAATAGACGACAGTATAGGCTTGTTTATCTTTAATATTTTTGCATGTTGCGTAATTTATGCAGTGATAGAAATATCCATTTGCCATACTTTTCCTGTAAAATTATGGACTACATTCATAAAGTAGAAAACCAAGCATATGATCAATGTGTCATCCCAAAAATTGTAGTTTGAGTTCTTCATTTCCTATAGGTTCTCCATCAATTATTCTCATAGCACCTCACATAAGTCAAAATCTTTCCTTCAACCACCATTTAATATGCAGTGTGGATGGTTGTGCCAATTGATGAGTCTTCATGGTTTGCATAATAAATTTTGTAGGCAATGCCTATGGTTGCATATTGCATTGCAAGGTTAATGATTTCTCTGACATTGAGGCTCCAGCCATCTGGTGTTTCCCCAGTTAGTTTAGTTATTGTCATTCTTGATTGCCTTCTTTGATGGTATTTCTCCTACCGTACTTATCTCTATTGCCACCTAGATGGCTTGTTTGGTGATGTAGTATATTTTATCCAAGTAGATAAACTCATTGTGGATTCTATTCAGTACTATTCTCACCCATTCATGCTCCATGTATTAATCCAAATAGTCTTTCCATGCATCAAGATTCTCTTTCTCTATCTCATGATATTATGGTAGGTGGTTGGTCTGATCTGGCTAGAGGAGTGTCCTATGAAGCTCCTCAAATTTTATGGTCAATCTTTGATACGGGTTCATGTATGTGTTTATGAATATCTTATGTATAAACTACATTAGGTGGGATCTCAGAGAAAGCTCCTTGTCAACTTCCATAGCCTTATAGGGATATTTTTATATTTTAGCCTTGGCTTCTGTGAAATATCAACTAACATAGGAGTTGCCATTGTTATCATTCACAAACTCTATCTAGGGTTTCTTGAATTTGATCTGTATTTAGCTCAGTATTTTTTTAGAATGAAAAGTTGTATCTCCTCCATTAGTTGGATCTTATATAGATTTAAATAGTACCATTGCACATTTAATGCTTTTTACTGTTTCTATCTTTCTAGGGTTTTGTATCCATTAACATTCTTGTGGCTTTCTAACGCTATTTTGTTTGTTTAATATTACATTATAGTACATATGATACATTTTTATGAATTTCATGCTTCTTTTCCTTATTCTACTAGATGATGGTAATATTTTAGGCATGCTCCATTTACATACCCTTCAACTTGCCTTGCTTTTTGAATTTACTACTAGATAATAATACTCAGTCTCCTTCCTAGAATCTTTTAACATCAAATTCTTGTCGTGTCAAGATTTCTATCACTTTTGTTCCAAAATTTGATTATATAGTGCAATGAGTCGATTCTCATCCAGTTTTCTAGATCCTGAATTCTTTGAGCTAGGGACTCTTCCTCACTTAACCGTAAAATTAATGCAATGTGGAAATTGGGGAGTATGAAGTTCATAGGTGCATCCGTTCCATATACAAGTTCAAATGGTGTAAACTTAGTAGATCTCTTGTATGAGGTGTGGTATGCCTAAAGTACCGTAGGTACTTTTATATCCAAATCTTCCCTAATTCCATCACACATCTTGGTTAAAGTTGTCCTAGTTATCTTGTTTAAGGCCTCACTAGCTCCATTTTCTTGTGGGTGATATGGTGAGCTTCTATTATGGGTGATCATAATTTTTTTTTAAAAGCTCTGCAATTAATTTATTTACAAAGTTTTTCCCTTGATCACTTGTTATTCTTAGGAGACAACCAAATATTGTTATGATGTTCTCATATAAGAATTTTGTGATGGTTTTTGTTGTGCAATTTCCTTTATCAGTTGAACCTCTACCCATTTAGATAGATACTCTACCTTAGTAATGATAAATTTGACCTTAGAGTTTTTTTGCAGGAGGTCTATTGGGCCTATGAAGTCTATCACCTATTTTTCAAATGGTATCTATGCTAGTACTAGTTTTAGTGGCGTTTCATCTTTTGCGGTAGGTCTCCCTACTCTCTAACACATATCACAGTTTTTGACATTATGTTTTGCATCCCTGTGTAAGGTAGGCCACCATAATCCTACCAATTTGATCCTTTTTGTTGTTGTCTCTCTATAGTTATGTCCACTAGAAATTTCTTCATGAGCTTCTCTTAGGATAGCTTCTCTTTCATGTTCATATATGACCCTTCTTATAATATCATCTTTTCCTACGATATGTAGCTCTCCTTCTATTAATGTGTATGGTAGCACCTTCCTCATTAGTGTTTGTTTGTCTTGTGGTGATGTATCTTGTGGAAATTTGCCTATAGACAATAAGATTTCTATTTCGTGTAATTCTTCTGGTACCACAATTAGCCTAAATAAATTTGTGATAGGAAGGTTTTCTTCCTTGCTATCTGGTTCTTCACCTGATTCTATTCTAGACAAGTAGAGCCTTGATTGTTCCTTCCTCGTTTTACCATTATTTTAAAATCAAACTCCTGGAATAGGAGTAACCAGTGGCATGTTCTTCCTTGAGTAACTATTTGATTTAGTAGGTATTTTAAAGGCTCGTAGTCTATATAGAAAGTCAATGGTGTAGATAGTAGGTAGTGTTTGAACTTTTGTAAAGCATATACCATTTCTACAACCTCTCTTTTAGTATTTGTATAATTTTCTCCATCTTTGATAATTTTCTACTGGCAAAGGCTATGAGATGGTCCTTAGTCCCCTTTGGTTGCTCCAATACTACTCCTATCGTCATGCCAGAGGCATCCACATGCACATGAAATGCTATTATCCAGTCTTGAAAGATTGATATTGGTGCTTCTGTAATCTTTTGTTTTGATGTATCAAAATAATTCTAACATTGTTCATTCTATTCAATAGCTTTCCCATATTTTTTCTTTAACAACTCTTCTAGTGGTGTTTCAATTGTCGCATATCCTCATATGACTTTGTGGTGGTACCCTATATATCCCAAGAAGGATTTCACTTCTAGTGCTATTTTGGCTGGTGGTAAGGTCATTATTAGTGTTACTTTTAATGGATCCACCATTAATCCTTCTTTGCATATGATGTGACCTAATAAGGTACCAAATGGTACCGCAATCATGCATTTCTTTAAATTCAAAAAGATTTGTAAACTCCTGCATTTGTTTAGCATCATTCTTAATGTTTGTACATGATCTTTAACCAATCCATACACTATCCAATCATCCAAATATACATCTAGTAAATCATGGATTAAGACTTTGAATGTGTTTACGATTATGCTACTAAACACCACTGGTGCATTCTTTAAGGCAAAAGGCATAACTGTGTACATGAAGGACCCCCATTTAGATGTAAAATTTGTTTTAGGTTGGTCTTCTTCCCTTATTCTGACTTAATGGTACCAAAGAATCCATCAGTAAATGAATATATTTCCTTTCTTGTAATTGATTCCAGTATTTATTTGGTGAAAGGAGTAGGGAATGGGTCATGTATGCATGCTTTGTTTAGCTCTCTAAAATCAATGTATATTCTCACTTCTCCCATTTTCATGTTTTGTACAACCATTGGACATATCTATTCCACATCCTCTACTACTTTGATTATCTCGACTATGATCATTTCGTCTAATTCCCCTTTTACCTTTTTCTTCATGTTTGGATTCATCCTGTATGGTCTCTTTCTCTGTGTTTTAACTCCTTTCAGTTGTATTTTCATTAATCCTACTTCCCTTTTTATACCCTTTAAATATGTAAATGAGATCCTCAAATTTGGACAAGATTTCGGCAACTTGTGCCACCACTCTTTCATCCCAGTGATCACCTATTTTAGCTAATATTGGGTCTCCTTCTATTGCAATATTTTCTTCTTTGAATTTTGTAATAAGTGAAATCTGAATGAAGATAAGACTAATCTAATGTAAACAAACACGATTATACCTCCATTAGACCTCACGAATCCATGCGGGAAGGAGAATGCACCATGTAACTCCTCAGATGTTTCCCTTGATGAAAATGATGAATGTGGATTGCTCAAGTGCTCACAACACATTGTAAATGAGTGATTAGGGATTTGATGATTGATTTGGATGGAGATTGGGAAGGATTGGTGGGGATTAAGACAAGATTTGGAGTGATTTTGACAGAGTGATGGTATGATAAGGGTATTGAGATAGGATTTTAGCAGAGGTTTGATGCATGGAATGGCCTCCTAAATGGCTTAGAGAGGGGTCCTATAAATAGGATTTTGGAGATGAGGACGGAGGGTCAGGATTCATCTGACCAAATCAAGGGCTAGGAATAAAAGTGAATCTTTTATTCCTAGGGATGAATTAAATATTCCCATTTGGGGAAGAGTGGAGATGAGTGGGGGACAAATGAATTTTAAATTCATGTGAGTGGAGGTGAGTGGGAGACATCTGAATATTAAATTCAGTTGATTGGGAGTGAGTGGGAGACATCTGAATATTAAATTCAGGTGAGTGGAGGTGAGTGGGAGACAAGGTTAATTAAGGGTTTTCTTAATTAACTTAAGCATGATTAATCAGATAATCAGGATTAAGAAAATGAATAAATCAATTAAATGAATATTAGGAATATTCATTCAATTAATAGGAATTAGGGTTGTAAGGTTAAATGGATTAATAGGTGAATTAATTGATCACCAGGGATATGCAAATCAGGGGAATGGATTATTGCGAGATACGAAAAATTGGTTTGCAGAAGCAGTCCAATTTTAGGTGTCTACATTTGCCCCTCTTTGAGATGGTGTTGCGACTAAGCAACATCATTTCAAAGAAGTTAGAACATAGAGTTGGATTGGATAGAAAAAAGATTTTGGTTTAGAAGAATAGGGTAAGGCTTGGGGATAATTGGCAAGTGTGATGCCCCCTCGAGAGGATAGGCAGGTTGTGAGAACATGGGTGTGCTCTCGAAATGGATGGGATAGATTGGTAAATGTGGTCAGAGGATAAGTGGTGGGATGAAAGGATGGTGATGTTCAGAGATGATTGGTGGATGATCATTGTGCTGAAAGTGAATTTGAGCAATCCTAGGTTTGATATAGCAAAGTGGATATGTTCACCAAGGTATAGAAGACCAAGGTGATGAGGTCATCCAACATTTGCATGGACTAGACACATAGACAAAGGTATGATCTCATGCATGCCCAAGATAGTACAACCTTGTCAAGATGAGGGAAGGGGACTCATAGCATAAGCCCTTAGTAGAAAAAAGGTATGATGAACCTTAGATGCATAAGGAGATCAAAATGCTAGAACCGACCCTATGATCAATCAAGATATGAATACTATCTTTGAGTATTGAAACCAAACCCACAAGCACAACAGACAAAAGCAAGACTATGCCCCATTCTAGATGGTTTCGCCACATACCATGATATAGTAAGATCAAGGTAGCTTTGATGTGATCTTCGAATAGGACAAAAGATCAAAATCAAAAACAAAAAGACCAATGAACCAAAACAAGTAATCATTGTATCTTTTGCCAAAATGGATGATGATTTGATAGATTTTGCCTATCGTAGGAAAGACATATCCTAAGGTAGGGATTGATGAATGATTTGATGATTTTGTAAAAGTGGCTCAAGATGTGATGGTGACAAGTTGTGATTGATGCTGATTTGATAGTTGATGATTTTGATTAAGGACAATGCTTTGACAGGTGATGCAATGCTTGGATCCAGTGTAAGCTTATTGATGATAGATGTGATGAGGAAGAGAGATGATGATAAATGTGATGACGATGAGAGTGTGATGGAGCAAGTTTTATTTGTGTGATGGATAAATTACTTTTGGAATTTTGTGTTTTTTCTATTGTTTTTTGTATTTTTTATATTTGTGATGTTTTTGTAATTTTTTTATGTTTTTGGTTTTTTTTATTTTTGATGTTTTTGGATTTTTTTTTATTTTTGATGTTTTTGGAATTTTTTGATTTTTGATGTTTTTGGATTTTTGGAAAAGGATGGTTTATTATGATGGTTGCATTGGATTGCGTGTGGATAATCTTTGTGCTAGATACTAATGACAAGGGAACACCAAGTCTAGAGGTGAAAGTGATGGGGTTGGAATGGGGGATTGGATAGCTGATTCATGATGGATGAATGGACAAGCAATAGGGATGTATGTGAGATAGATGGAAGATAAGGATGAGGATGTTCTCCAAGGGCTAGGTTGCAAGGAATCATATGCCCCAATGTCTAAAGAATTTGGCATGATGGGCTCATGTGTGAATGGATGGATTTTGCAGTAGATGAATGGGGGATACACTAACAAAGGGAGTATGCCAAGAGGTCCCCAAAGCATGTTGTTGATATGTTGCCCCTTGTCTTTATCAAGATCTAAGGTGGGAGATAGAGTGGATTGAATGGATGGGGAATGATAGGATAAGGATAAGACAGTGGATAAGATGTGCGAGGAGATGATGGATGTGGATGAAGGAAACGGTTTTGCCCCCAAGTGTAGGGATACAAAATGAATGGAGAAGGGATTACGCATGATGCCCACAAGGGGTTTTCATCAAGGTACTTGCCCAAGGTGCCACAAGGAGTGGTTTTCACCATTGGATGGATTTTTTCTTTTTACTATTTTCTTGATTTTTTTATTTTTTTTCTTTTTTGACTTTTTGGAGGGAAGGGGGACTCTAGTGTTTGTTTCCATAGCAAGGAGGAGATGGTCCCATGTTGGATAGCATTATGGATGATGATTGCATGGATGTTGGTAGATAGGAGAAGATGGAATGATTATGGATAATGGTGGTGTATAATGTGGATTATGCAAAAGCATGGACCATAGGAATGTGATGGGGAAGATATGTAGGATATTGAACAAAAGATGGAGAGATGGGGGTATGTGGGAATTGTAAGTGGTGGAGGGGAACCAAGACCAATGGTGGCACACACCATGATGTATTTGGAAGCTTGTATTTTGGATGTGGAGTTGGGAGTAATGGGGATCGGGATGGGAGATTTCTGGATGGTCGATTTGGGGTTTTAGGGACCCAAATAGACTTAGACTTTGGGGGATTTTTAGATGGGGAGCAGGTGTTTGGGATTTTACAGTAGATTGGGATGTGGATGCCTCATTAGAGTTGAGTGATCTTTGTTTAGGGACCCACACCATTTTTGTTTTTGCTTTTGCTTGTGATGGTGTGGGATTGGATAGCCTTTTTGATTTTTCAGGTTGATTGGAAGGGATAATATCCTTAGGATTTTGTGCTTTATGAGTTGAGGCATTCAACTTTTTGAATCCCATGGATTTGGGGGAAGCTTCATATTTGATAGATGTGTGCTTTTGTTGGTCTTGATTTGGGATTTTAGTGGACTTATGAATGGATGGATGAGGAGATTTGAGGATGGGGATATTAGGGGTTGGTAGGATAGGAGGTAAAGTGGATGTGTGGATAGGGATGTTTGGAGTCGGTAGGATAGGAGGTAGAGTGGATTTGATGGGGATATTTGGAGTTGGAAGGAGTGGAGGTAAATTTGATGGAGGGAGATGGATGGTCGCATGCTTTTGCAAATGGTAGGATGATGGAGGAGGGATGGTGATGTATGTTTTGGAAGTGCGATGATATGCACCATGTTTGGGATTGGATGAATGGAATTTGGAAGGTGGGTGGATGGTATCAACATGTTTAGGTTCTTTTTCTTGGGGTGTATAGCCAAGGCCATGGGAAGACGAATGGAATGTGGTGTGAATGGGCTCCAAGATGCCTTGTTCGTGAAGGCCTAAGCCTTTGCCTTGATAGTTCATATGTTGGAGCATGCAACATGCAATGGGATGTTTGTTGCTATGGAAACAAGATGCGAGTCTAGTATTTGGTGGAGAAGAATAGGTGGTGGAAGGAAGTTGCTCACCTCCTACAAGGAAGTCACCACAGATGAAAGTGCTTGTGCCAAGTGGATAAGGGGATGGAGTTGGGATGGTATTGGTAGATGGAGGTAAAGGATTCATGGGGGATGGTAAAGGGGTGGTAGAAGAAGGTGGGGGATCAATTGTTGGCAAGAGACACTATATGGATTCATGGTTGTTGTCATTGATGGCAACAAAGGTCATTCCACATATCCGCAAGTCATGATATATCTCTACCGGAAGTCAGATTGAAGATTGTTGTGGTCCGGTGAACAAGAACAGAGCATGTGGCAAGGTCCGACAGATTGGTCCGGATCTCTCAGAGGAAGTGTCTTGGCACAGTGCGGATCTGGGGAAGTCAAGAGGACTATCTTGAGTAGTATATTCCAAGGATTTAGCCTCCGGAGATGGACAAAGAAAAAGATATGAATAGTTGAGTACCGGATTCCTGAGAGACAGTGAAAACAGAGGAAGAACTGACTGATAGAATATCAGACTACTTTCCGGATGTGTTACAGATGATGATAAAGGTTGCGGAGGCATGAATCATGTTAGGCCGACATAATTGATGATATCTACAAGTATATGCTTGATCTGCATTGCTTGGTGAGCAAGGATTCAGCCGACAGAACTAAGTTTGTAAGAAAATAGACTGTTCCGGATGCCGACTAGAAAGATGATGAAATTACTTGTGCGGATATATATAGAGGATGGATTTAGTTGTAAAGAGTGTGTATGTGTGAAAGTGAATGCGAACAAGTCCAGAGTAGAGCAGAAGTAGCAAGAAAGATCCGGTATGTGAAAGGATAGCAGACTAAAGAACAGAGGAAAGATGAAGTGCAGCAGATCAGTATACTGAACTTAACCGGAACTGAACTCCAGCATATGCAGATGCTTCCAATCAGTTCAAGACTGTGATTCTTATCACTTTGTAAGACAGTGTGTCTTCTTGTAGGCAGTGAGCCTCTTGTGAGCAGTGTGCTCGGGCAGTGAGCCCTAATTGGCAAGTGCCATTTTTGTAATTTCCTATTCTTCTAACAGAGAATAATTCTTGGGTTAATCACCCCGTGGTTTTCTCCCTTAACAGGGTTTCCATGTCAAAAATATTGTGTCATGTGTTTCTTATTTCATGGTTAATGTTTTGTGTTTGATTTTATTAAAAGGAAAGTTCAATAAGGGAAATAATTAGGATAACTGATTCACCCCCCCCCCTCTCAGTTATCAACAATTGGTATCAGAGCTAAGTTCCTCCTAATAGAGCCTAACAGCTTGAGGAAGATCTGGGATTTCAAATGGATGCATATGGTTTAAGGGAGCAACTCAAGACTGCCCTTGAGGATCTTGAACAGTCAAATTCTGAAGTCAGTGAATTAAAGGAAAGACTCAAACAGGCTGATGAATTCATGAGAGAATTAAAAGACAAATTAAGTCTCTCTATGAAAAAGAGAAAGGAGCTGCTTCAACAGTTGGCAAGACAAAGTGAAGAAAGCAATACAAGTGAGGAATTGACTGAGCAAACCAAGTTATGTGAAAAGTTATCAAAAGAAGTCATTATGTTAAGACATGAAATGGAATCAGGAACTATAAAGTTTACTCAAGAGATTGAAGAAAAAAGAAAGGCTGAAGACAATCTAAGACAATCTCTTAAAGAAAAATCAGAAGAATGCCACCAGATGGACAGGATTATCAGACACCTTGAATCTGATCTTGAAGATTCCAAAGATAATGAAGGAAAACTTGAGGATCAAATTGCCTCTCTCAAAAGAGACCTTCAAACAGCAAATGAATATAAAGAGAAATTCAAGATAAGTTCTGCTCAACTTGAAGTTCTTCTTGGAAGTCAAAAGAGGACAGATGACAAGTATGGCTTGGGATATGAGAAAGGAGAAAGCTCCGGATCCGGTCAGAAGAATCTTGGATCAGAAAATCCAAGGAGCAGGCCTAGAAGACCTCTGGTAAGACAGCCAAATGCTCAAAGATATCCATCCTTCAATGGATACTGCCACAGCTGCAACCACTTTGGTCACAAAGCTAATCAGTGCAGAATGAGAATGAATCAGATTAATTCATCCTTCTCCGGACAGTGCTTCAACTGCAAAAGGTATGGACACAAATCCCATGAATGCAGAATTATGCAAGTAAACAAATCATTCAAAGGTAGATGCTTTACATGCAATAGAATAGGTCATATGGCTAATCAATGCAGATCAAGGGGATATCAGTTAAATATGCAAAGAAATGTTATTTGCCAAATCTGCAATAGGTCCGGTCATAATGCTAAAGTCTGCAGAAACAAGAATCAGGACAAAAGAGGTCCGGTGTATAATCAGAATCAAGACAGGGGTAAACAAAAGATGAATGCGGATGAAGTTAGGAATCAGATGAGCAAGATTTGGGTGAAGAAAAGCTCAGAGAATGTAGAGGTTGGATCCGCACCAGATTCTGGTGCTGATATTTCTTCCGGAAATTAAAAAGTGAGCTCAGGCTCAGGGGGAGACTCAAAGAAGATTCTGTTCCCCCAGCCAAACAAGTTGTGCCGGATGTGGCACAAGATGCGGATTAAAGGGTTTGTAGATATAAGTCCTGAGATGCTTCAGTCAAGTTTTCAGAGGTCCGCATGGAGTTATGAAGAAGCTGTGTTCGATTAAGTTAGACCTGTTCAGGGAGGTGCTCCGGTATGATAAAGGATTACAAAAAGGTCCGGAGAGATCCGGAAGTGCACGATCTTGTCTTGTGGATTGGACAGAGTGTTTGGGATGTTCTTGTAATATGTTACCTAGATTTATTCATGATTTAAAGATCCGGATGATATTCAGTGATCAGGACTGATCCGGGATACTCCAAGCTGTCCAGACATGGTAAACCGGAATAATGCAGGTGAAGCATTTATTGCAGACAGATATTAGGGTTTGCGGAGCAATATAAAGATTTCTCAAAAGTTATCTGCTCATTCTACACTTGAGAAGAAGCGAATAGTGGAGCTCTGCAACAAGGTTCATCAAGCACACCAAGGATCTCCTGCCGAAGCTATTGCATAAAGAAATCAATCCAACCACTCCGTGCAAACCGAAGGCGCATAAGGTATTCTTCGTCTCACTGCAAATCTTTGAAGAATGGCTACTCCAAACATAGTTAAGATCTCTGATAGACCTCGCCCCTCATTCAAGAAACATCCCTACAAATCATTGGAGGTAGATCCACTAGGAGCCTTCTCTAGTGTTCCCCACGGAGTCTTACATACTGAAGATATTAGGGTTTACATACACGCAAACATTGAGGAATTTGGGGAATTCAAATTAAGAGACCTCTATCACAAGCAACTGATAGACAATGCTTTTGAGCTCAAACCAGAGTATAAGGGTATCCAGAAGAAACAATTTGAGCAATTCATTCATTTCCCTAGCTTTGAAGAAGATGAATGGGTCCGGTATGTACTGAGCAGGATGCATGACAACTTCCTTTGGCTAGATAGACCCTGTAAGATCACAAAAGAAGCAATTAGAGCAGTAACTGGTCTATACTCTTCCGGGGGGGTACCTATCCTCAAATCTGTCAAGAACAACGTTGTAACTGAGGCCACCGGATCAAAATATGATAAGAGGGCAATGACCATTGAAGATATTTCGGACCCGGATATCAAATATGCATCAATGATAATAGGATATAAGATCTATCACTCCAGCAGGGAGAATTCTGTATCCGGAACTGCAATATACACAGCATATGAAATGCTAAGAAAGAATGCAGATTATGATCTTTGTGAACTACTACTAAGCCAATTGATGGAAAATGTACAGAAAATCAAGAAAGACAAGAAGAACTCCTTTAAGTATGGTACTCTCATTGTATGTCTATTCTTTTACTTCATGAATGAGCTACCCGGAACAAGTGGATGGGTATGGCAGAATGACAAACCTGTTGCAGTCCAGATAAGAGACTATTTGCATGGACTTGGGGATGCAAAAGCGAGGAATACAGCTCTATGGGGATACTTCAAAAACTTTCAGAGCATGATGCAAGCAAGAGAGAGAATTCCCCAGTCTCTCATTGAGAAATACAAGGACTCAGTATGTTTTATGGTTGACACTGATCAGTGCCTAATGGAGGCAGTGGAGCCAAGGACTGTCTGGATCATGCCCATGGGGTATGAAGTTGATGAACAGATAGTAGAGCTGCATGTTCAACACATGCTAAGTCAGCCCAAAGATCCTAAGGCAGAAAGGTTTGGAACCTTTGAGGAGCTGAGTGTGAAATTACATGTAGAACTCAGGGAACCTGAGATTAAGAGAAAAGTGAGAAAAGAAGTAGAGCACATTGCTCAAGGCCTAGGCATCTCAAAAGAGGCACTTGATGCCAGCCGGGAAAAGAGGAGAAAGGCTGAGGAAGAAGAGATAAGCAAAGAAAGTGCTCCGGTTGAAACCCCCACCCGGACCAGATCAACAAAGAGATCTGCACCTCCCTCAACCAAAAGTTCAAAACCGGAAGTCCAGGCATCCGGAAAGAGATCAAAGGCAAAAGCCACAAGGGCTTATGGAAGCCAAAAGGATGAAGAGGAGACAGAATCAGATGAAGGAGTAAGAGAAGTAAAGAAACAGAAAAAGAAAGGATCCGGTAAGCCCTCCACAGGCCAAGACAAGGAGGAAATGGCAGAAGTAACTGTTGAAAAGCCCACTCTGTCACTAGAGAGCATAATCAAGTCGGTCACGGTGGATGGAAACCTTCAACCAATGACTGAATCCTATGATGACTTCAGTGAGGCAGACCAAAAGACTCTGCAGGAAGCCACAGTTAAATATCTGAACACATACAATAAGGCTTTCATTGAGATCATATCTCTCATTCCTAAAAGCCTAGAGAAGGAAATGGAAGTAAGAAAGAATAATGCTCATGCCAAAGATCTTGAGATCCGGGAGCAGATAGCTATTCAGCTATATCCTCAAATTGATCCCAAGACAATGAACATGATCTTCAAGGACTGCAGAGATGAGTTCAGAAGTAAAGCCAGGATGAATCAGCTCATGCTTGGTGAGACTGACAAAGTGGCACAAGAGACAGAAGAGATCCTCCGGAAGGCCTTCAAAAGGTTCAATCTTCCTGTTGTAGAGGACTTAGGTGCAGAAACAGCTGCTGATTTGGAATCTTCTGTTCCGGAAGAAGTGAGCCCTGAACAGACAAGTGAGGACTTGGGACCCTCTGCTCCAGAAGAAGTGGCCCATGAACAAGCAAGCATCTCTCCTCCGGTTTCCCCTACAGTCTCCGGATCCAAAGAAGAAGAGCAATTGCAGGAGAAGGAAGCAGTGGTGACAGACAAAGAGGTTGACAGTTCTAAGACTGCAGAAGAAAAGAAACATCTGTCTCCGGCAAGAGACACTGCACAAACTGTTCAACAATTTTTGAGCAAAGAAACTCTAGAGATTGATGAACCGGAGCTTCTAAAAGGTCCATTTGATTTTGACTCTCTCTCTCCGGTACAAACAATGAAGATAGCTTCATTTGCAAATGCCAAGGCAAATGAAAAGCTCCTGAAGTCTCATATGGAAGACTGTGAGTTGATAGAGGCTGCTTCCGGAGTACTTGTAAAGATCATGCCATCAATCCAAATAGATCAGACAGCCTCCACCTCCGGTAATCTAAAAACCTTAGTCAGCAGTATTGATACACATTTTAATTCTCTAGAAAAATCAGCTGAAGAAAAGGTCCGGAAGGAATTTTTGGATAAGAGATTTTCTGAAATATTAGAATTAATCTCTAAGGATAGGAAGATTGTAAGCATTGGAATAAAGAGCTTAGAAAATGCTCTTAAGGATGGCGGTGACATCTACAAATTTTGTATATCTTGGTCAAAGGCAACAGCAGCAATTGACAAGAAAATAAAAGAGGAACAGGACAAGCTTCAAAGCTTATCTCAAAGTTTTGATCCTCTCTCTTCCTCTATAATAAATCAAGAATGTCAGACTATTGCAGTCTTGAATGAAATAAAGAATCTTGAGAAGGAGAGGAAGAACATTACCATCCGGATGGGAGAACTTAGAAGGATTATAGTCCCTAAGTTGGAAACTATGCATGAGGCCATCAGTGATGCCCAGACCACCGCCCATACAAAAGATCCGACAGATCTCAGGCGGGCAGAAGCTTTTGCATTTTTGTTGAGTGGTCACATTTCAATCTTGGACAGAATGAAGCTAAGTTGGGCTACTGAAATGGTTCAACTGCAGACATCCTTTGCAGACATTCTGCAGTATATGTGAGTACGTAAATATGCGGCTATATATAGAAAATTTTTGAAAATTTTGGTGTGCGGACCCTACCCTTTGCCATTGATGTCAAAGGGGGAGTGAGGAGCAGTGAAAAATGAGGAATCCAACTCAGGGGGAGTTCCGGAAATTGTATATAAAGACAGAGCATCAGCAAAGGGGGAGCATAGTGTAAACACTTAGTCATTTTTCACTAAGTGTTGCCATCAATGCCAAAGGGGGAGATTGTTGGCAAGAGACACTATATGGATTCATGGTTGTTGTCATTGATGGCAACAAAGGTCATTCCACATATCCGCAAGTCATGATATATCTCTACCGGAAGTCAGATTGAAGATTGTTGTGGTCCGGTGAACAAGAACAGAGCATGTGGCAAGGTCCGACAGATTGGTCCGGATCTCTCAGAGGAAGTGTCTTGGCACAGTGCGGATCTGGGGAAGTCAAGAGGACTATCTTGAGTAGTATATTCCAAGGATTTAGCCTCCGGAGATGGACAAAGAAAAAGATATGAATAGTTGAGTACCGGATTCCTGAGAGACAGTGAAAACAGAGGAAGAACTGACTGATAGAATATCAGACTACTTTCCGGATGTGTTACAGATGATGATAAAGGTTGCGGAGGCATGAATCATGTTTGGCCGACATAATTGATGATATCTACAAGTATATGCTTGATCTGCATTGCTTGGTGAGCAAGGATTCAGCCGACAGAACTAAGTTTGTAAGAAAATAGACTGTTCCGGATGCCGACTAGAAAGATGATGAAATTACTTGTGCGGATATATATAGAGGATGGATTTAGTTGTAAAGAGTGTGTATGTGTGAAAGTGAATGCGAACAAGTCCAGAGTAGAGCAGAAGTAGCAAGAAAGATCCGGTATGTGAAAGGATAGCAGACTAAAGAACAGAGGAAAGATGAAGTGCAGCAGATCAGTATACTGAACTTAACCGGAACTGAACTCCAGCATATGCAGATGCTTCCAATCAGTTCAAGACTGTGATTCTTATCACTTTGTAAGACAGTGTGTCTTCTTGTAGGCAGTGAGCCTCTTGTGAGCAGTGTGCTCGGGCAGTGAGCCCTAATTGGCAAGTGCCATTTTTGTAATTTCCTATTCTTCTAACAGAGAATAATTCTTGGGTTAATCACCCCGTGGTTTTCTCCCTTAACAGGGTTTCCACTTCAAAAATACTGTGTCATGTGTTTCTTATTTCATGGTTAATGTTTTGTGTTTGATTTTATTAAAAGGAAAGTTCAATAAGGGAAATAATTAGGATAACTGATTCACCCCCCCCCCTCTCAGTTATCAACATCAATAAGGTGATCCACAGATGGGAGGGGATTGGGGATGGGATTAGATGGGATGGGTAGACCTTGATTAGGAGAAGGGGTTGGTGTTTCAACATGCTTTGGATTTGTTTCTTGACATATCTCATGTGCTTGGATAGAAGTGGGATTGATTTGAATAGGTGTGGTGGTTGCTTGGATGGATGTGATAGGTGCTTGGATGGATGCAATAGGTATTTGGCATATGGATTCTTGAATAGGGCTGCATGATGGTTGTTGACTTATGATAGGGGGTTGTTCAAGAGGTTTGGTAGGTGTTGGATTGCCTGAGGGTGTTTGATTCCTTGCTAATAGCTAATGGATGGTATCCTTCATGAGTGTATGGGTGGAAGAACAATATAATGGATGGATAATGATGGAAGTTGATGTGGGATTGGGATTGGGATTGGATAAGTGGGTGATAGGATTAGCTTGTGAGGGTTCGTGGGTGGGTTCAAGGATAGGTATGGGACTAGATGATGGTGTTGGAGGGCACTCTTGATTGGTATCTCCCTTGTCAAAGGTTATTTGATCTTGCCTAGGAGAACTTGGACTGATTTGATTTATGTACAAGGGACCGCTTGGACTTGTAGGTGCGTCATGTTGCAAAGGTGGATTTGGGCTCACTAGTTCTTGTTGTGATGACACTGGGTTGTCTAGGTAGCAAGATGTAATGGTAGGATATGTAGACGAAAGGTTTTGGGGTTGGTATGAAGTTGAGGGTTGATATGAGGATGATGGAGGTTGATATGATGGAAGTTGATATGAGGTTGATGGAGGTTGATATGATGGAAGTTGATATGATGTTGATGGAGGTTGATAGGAGGATGATGGA
This sequence comes from Cunninghamia lanceolata, assembly GCA_027924645.1. Lineage (NCBI taxonomy): Eukaryota > Viridiplantae > Streptophyta > Pinopsida > Cupressales > Cupressaceae > Cunninghamia > Cunninghamia lanceolata. The sequence continues at coordinate 17,072,916 of BSBN01000757.1, forward strand.
CATTGATATGATGTTGAAGATGATGATATGTAAGGTTGTTGTGGAATTGGTTGAGGTTGGGATGGTGTTGCGGCGTCTTGTTGTGATATGGTTGGTTGTTGATGTTGGTAAATGTGTTGATGTGATGATGATGGAGGGGTTGCATAGGATAGTGATTGTTGTGAGATGGATTGATATAGATAGGGGTTGTGATAAGTTGAGAAAGGGTTGATAGGACCTATGGATGAATTTGGTTGATGTGAAGTGAGGTAAGTTGATGCAGAATTGGTTTGATGTGTAGAGGGATATGATAGGATAGGTGTTAGATGTGGTTGGACTTTGCAAGTGGCCATGACGTGTTGGAATTCTACCAAGAGGTATTGTATGTGTGAGGATTGGCTTGTGCGACCTTTTTGAATCAATTCTTGAATGCTTTGAAAGGTTCGGTGCTCTAGAGGGGATTGGCTTGCATGCATTTGGTGAAGCATATGAAGGAGCTTTTGGAAGTCCTCCAAGGTTGACATGATGTCACCCAAGTGGTTCAATCTTAAGTCCTTGTTGGCAAGTGCTTGGTTAGGATTCGGTGATGATGTGGATTGTTTGGATGAAGTTGATTTTTCTTGGCAAGTAGACAAACAATCAAGCAAGAAAACACAATGGCCAAAGGTTTGATTTATGAAAAATGTGATAATCAAGCATGTACAACCTTAAGGATTTGGGCCACTAAAACAAAGGTTCATAGTGGGGGAACATCCAGGGGATCAGCACCTTATGAGCATCCGATAAACCACTTAAGGTTTTGACTAGCTCTACTAGGAGTTTAATATACCTCGATGGTACTACTTCCTTTCAAGCTAGCACCGAATGGTAAGCACTCATACCGATTAGACTTGGCTTTCATTGTATCCTCAATTTACATATAGCAGACCAGATGAAAGTACCACTTGGGGTCGCCAATGAGTTCTCCGAATGGATGTGTCTCAAGGGTAGGCCCACGTCCTAAAAAAAAAATAGAATAGAACCATTTCTCTTCACCCAAGATCCTTGTGAAGGCAAGGGGAGAGGATACTTTGATTCTACCCTATGGGATAACACAAACATGCAAGTGCACAAGACACAGCAAACAAGAGCTAATGTTCATTTTAAGCCCAAATTGAAAATGTGCCTAAAGTTGTTTGTTGCAAGCAATGATTAATTTTAGTTGCACCAAACTCAAATGTTCTTTACACTAAGGCACACAAGGATTCTTTTTAGGTGCACCAAAATGAAATGTTTGATTGTAGATTGTTTATACAAAAGGTTCGTTTTAGATGCACCAAAGATAAATGTTCTTTAAGCTAAGAAATCCCTACAAAAAAGATGTTAGTATCTTCCAAAAGGATGATGAAAGAAGGTATGTGAAAATGCCACTATGGGCAGAACAACCTGACTTATAGAAAAATGGCATTAATTAAACTTATGACACCACCTTTAACCGATACAAGAAAATAGACTGCATAAATAGATTCTTCAAGAGATTCTATGCAATTTGAAAAAAAATTTATGAAAATTCAATCAAAAACGCAAAAGATATGACGATTTGAAGTGTGCAAGCTTGTTTGACTTTGACTGATAAAAAGGGCAGGAAAAATGTACCGTCACCTGATAAAAACCTCACAACTATGAGGTGCTCAGAGTGCTCTTTCTGATGACTACTTGTTTGCGCGATTTCACCTCTGTATACGAAAGTTATGATCAAGAGAAAAAAAATAGCCTCCTTTGGTATATAGAAGGCACTAGAGATTAACTAGCGGTTAATGTTTAACTGCTGGCAGTTTGATGACTCCGGTCACATGTAGGTGTTATCTCTGGTGGTTAGGGTTTTCCTGGTAGGTTTTGTTTGAAAAAGGCCCCTGGTCGCTGATATGACCAGGGGCTAGGACCTGGCAAAATAAAATAAAAAAATACGAAAGGGGCTTAAGCCCCTTTCCCACCTTGCACCGATGGTTAGGGTTTGTGTGTTTGTTTTTGCTTTGTTTGGACGGGAATGGGAGAATGGAGCAAGGGTTTTTGAGGGAGGCCACAAGAGGTATGGGGATCGGGGGTTGTGGGAGGCAGAGGGCGGTGGAGGGTGCTGGCGTCGTAGGAGGAGGGTGAGAGGTATAAGGGTTACGGCAGGTGGGAATGGTGGACGGCGCGAGGGAAGCTTGGAGGCAGGGGAGGCTGGTTGTGGGAAGCAATGTGGGTGGGGGTTGGAGGATGGTCACCAGGAGAGGTGTCGACCGGTGGTTGCGAGAAGCGCAGGCAGCGACAGGGGGTTCTGTGGTAGTTTAACAGGCAGTGGCGAGTGGGAGATGGGTGGCGACCAGGTGGAGGGGCGAGGTGGCGGGAGTTATAAGGTGGTGGCAACTACTTGTGGTTGGGTTTCAACTGCAGAGGGGGAGGTTCCATGCAGTGGTGACAGGAGGAGGTTTGGCGGTTAAGAGAAGCAGTGACGGGGATTCGGAGGCTCAGGCGGCGGGATCTAAACGACAGGCCTTCAAAAACAAAGCTGGCTTAAACCTTCAAAATAAACCATGAACCCTGCATAACTGGATGATGAAACCTGCAAAATAAGAGCTATCTTCCTACACATAGAAAATCTAAGATCACAGGGGCTGCGGGTTCTGTATGGTACGGATTCATACGGTACGACCTATGGCCCTAAAAAATTTTCAAAAAATTTTCAAAAAAGATATTGAAGTTTATAGTCAAAATTCACAGAATCAACATCCTAATCATGAAAATGAGGTCAGTTTTCACCTAGGATGTAACCTGCAACACTTCCTCACCAAAACTTGCAAAAAAATGTTAGAAGATGAAGATTTTGACAAAAAACCTTCACAAAATGACGATTGGACTCAAGACCGGGCGTGCCAATGTAATAAGTGAAATCTAAATGAAGATAAGACTAATCTAATGTAAACAAACATGATTATACCTCCATTAGACCTCACGAATCCATGCGGGAAGGAGAATGTGCCATGTAACTCCTCAGATGTTTCCCTTGATGAAAATGACAAATGTGGATTGCTCAAGTGCTCACAACACACTGTAAATGAGTGATTAGGGATTTGATGACTGATTTGGATGGAGATTGGGAAGGATTGGGGGGGATTAAGACAAGATTTGGAGTGATTTTGACAGAGTGATGGTATGATAAGGGTATTGAGATAGGATTTTGGCAGAGGTTTGATGCATGGAATGACCTCCTAAATGGCTTAGAGAGGGGTCCTATAAATAGGATTTTGGAGATGAGGATGGAGGGTCAGGATTCATCTGACCAGATCAAGGGCTAGGAATAAAAGTGAATCTTTTATTCCTAGGGATGAATTAAATATTCCCATTTGGGGAAGAGTGGAGATGAGTGGGGGACAAATGAATTTTAAATTCATGTGAGTGGAGGTGAGTGGGAGACATCTAAATATTAAATTCAGTTGATTGGGAGTGAGTGGGAGACATCTGAATATTAAATTCAGGTGAGTAGATGAGTGGGAGACATCTGAATATTAAATTCAGGTGAGTGGAGGTGAGTGGGAGACAAGGTTAATTAAGGGTTTTCTTAATTAACTTAAGCATGATTAATCAGATAATCAAGATTAGGAAAATGAAAATATCAATTAAATGAATATTAGGAATATTCATTCAATTAATAGGAATTAGGGTTGTAAGGTTAAATGGATTAATAGGTGAATTAATTGATCACCAGGGATATGCAGATCGGGGGAATGGATTAGTGTGAGATACGGAAAATTGGTTTGTAGAAGTAGTCTAATTTTAGGTGTCTACAAATTTGTTAAGTTGGTTATAGTACTTCTCTTTTGTCTCAATTATTTTTTGATTTCTCTTTCTCCTTATTGAACTTCTATATCCAAATTATGTTTATCCTCAACATCCTCTTGTTACGTTTTAAAGCATCTTTTATCAGTGTAGTCAATTTCTTTGTCTATCCACTCTATAAGTTTCCAAATTCCATTTGACTTAGGTGATGGAAGATTTTGTTGTAGTAATTCTTTCTCAATTCCTTCAGTAGGTTTAAACATTATTTCTTTCATTTTAAGGAGTGTGGTGTGAATATGTTTTTCTGGATTATAAATGAGAATGTATGTAGGAAATCTTTCTACAGTTCACCCCAATCTTTAGTTTTGGTTCTATGTTCCTGATTTATATACCAAGTTTGTACAACTAGTGTCAGCATCTAGTAGAACATTTGGATATATAGTCTTGTGTCATATTCATTTGTGCCCTTTCAGACCATTATACACATGTCTAGATGTTCCTACAGTAGAATTTATCCCTTATATTTGGGTATGATTTTATATTCTCCTTCTTCTGGAAGGTATCTAGTTTCTATTAGGATTTTAACTTTTGGCCACCTTTGGATATTGTATAAATTACATGTGTATGCCACCAACTCATAGCATTGCATACAAGTGTATGTTGTATTACTTCTAGCCTTATATGTTCTTCTACAAATGTGTTTTCCATTTATGTTAAGTAATTGTCCCAGTCTCCTACCCTTGAGTTCTTGGGAAGTTTTATGTGGGTTCAAATTCCTCATGTAATATGGTTATCTTAGCATAGTTTTGATGTTATCTCTTGCTATTAGTTTCCTAGGTTACAACATGTATTTTACAGTGCTATATTATTAAGTGCAGTGCTATGTGATAAGGATTCTTCTAGAATTTTGACCATGAATATTCTATGGAATCCTATCACTCTCTAGGTTTTAAGTTCTAGTTCATCTTATAACCTTGCATTTAGTACATCCTCACTCTCTGTACTATAGTTGTCACTTTCTACCTCTATTTCTCCCTCTAAATTTAGCTCCTCTAATAGTTCATGTTTAGGAAATTTGGATATTGAATAGATAATTTTTGAGTCCTCATCACTATGGTCTTCTTGGCTAACCTCTTCCACATATGTTTCTTAAATGCTCCTTCCTAATGGGATATGTACTATTTTATTGTTATCAGTGAAAGAGATTTCCTCTTTCTTGGAATCCAAAATTCCATTGGCATTTACAAACCACTGGAGACCTAATAATGCATTAAAAGAGTTGAATGGTTTGTTTATTGCAACTATTTCAAAATCTATTATTTGTTTGTCTCCCATCATGGTAACTTCTACTTTCTTCTAGGTTCCTAGTGTACCTATAGTTGATCAATCCACCAAGCTGATGTTGTATGGGTTTTCTTCTAATCTTGGCCTTCCTAGTTGTTCCCAAATCCTTTGTGGTAGCATGTTGACATCTACACCAAGGTCTACCATAACCTGGTTGACCTTTTTGTGGTTTATGTGAGAATTTATCATCTGTGGTCCAGTTTTCTATTGGTGGTCTTTCTTTGCCATCTTTCTTATTTGTGGTTTAGGGTTTTGATCCTTATTCCAATATTTACATAATTGTTTCAGTTTGTCTACTAGATTGTGTTTGTTAACTGTGCCAATTATTTTAATGTGATCACTTCTTCTTCAAAAAAGAAATATTTTTGTTGTTATTGTTTGTGGTGTTCTTTGGTTATTACTTTTTTTTATTGTTCTAGAATTTTATCATGTTGACTTTTATTGGGAAAGAAAATGTCTTTTTTCTTCTACTTCTTCTTCCTCACTATCAATCTTTTCTATTCTTGTGGTGTTGGTCCCTTGTCTTGTTATTATCATAGCTTTAGTTTTATTTTGATTCTTCTTTTGTTTAGATTTTAACTTTTTATGGTAGTAGTCATCATCTAATTTTTCATTGTGTGACATGTTTGACTCTTATCTGATTTCCTTTTGGCATCTCATAGCTTCTTACAGTACATATTTTGGTATTTTCCTTATTATGTGGGCTCCTTTATTTGAATTGAACCCTTGTCGTTCATCACTTTTAGATTAGGCATGTGCATTTTTTAAGTATTGTTGTGTTTTATCACAATTGAATAAATCATGTTCTAGATTTCTATAGAATAGACATTATTTCTTTCTATCTCCCCAACTTTTGTTTGCAAAGTGCCCTTGTTTATCGCATTTATAACAACTTGCATCCTCTCTCCTTCTCCTACCTCTACCATGGCCTCTACCTCCTCTATACCCATTTTATTGGCCTCTTTCGTCATTATTATAATTATTCATGTATGACAATTAATTGGGGTTTGTGTTTTGTAATGTATTTACATACCTTTAGTTTATCCAATTAGGAGCTTTGTATCTGTTAGGTCTCAAAAATGTAGGTTGTTAACCTTAAGAGGTTGCCAAGCTCTCTTAACACTTTTGGCTAATGAAACAGGGGTAATATGATTAAAACCCCCTTCTCTTTAGGTTCTGCTAGACCTAAGTGAGTGTACCTTGATAGTTAATGCAGATTTGTATAACCTTAGTTATCTACTCACATTGGCATGTGTAAGTGCGAGATGGATATAAGGCTAAAAGTTATTCCTAATGCTAATGTTTAAAGTTTGAAAATGTGAATAAGGTTTTGAAATGTTATTTTGTAATGACCAGTGCCTAATTCTATTAGGTTAATGGGGTCAAGATTTGTATGATTTGTAGATTTATATTATTTGGCTTAACTCTGACTACCTGGCACCTTTTGAATGTTCAAACTTTGTGTAAATATGTAGGATTGTTGGTTATCAGACTCTTCTTTAAAATCCAATTGATATTTCTCCAAGTTACTATGGTTGTATGAAAGGAATTTAATTCTACTTTGAAGGAAACCAACTAAGATGATTTATTCAGAGGATTTTAACACAGGGTAGAGACCAATAAATGTGAATCATTTAGATGGACTTAAATCAACTTCATATAGAAACTAGTCAAGCATACCACACAGAGACAACAAATGTGCCTTGATAAATCTAATTATTTAAATAACTAGAAAAAATCAATGTGGAGACAATCAAACAACTCATAAGATTGAATATCAATAGAATAGTAGAACACCACAGATATATCCACAGATTTAAACCATCTTGCCCATTATATTATTAAAATATCATAAGAGTTTTGTATCTTGCTTCTGAAAATATGATTGAAAGAGATATTATAGTATATAATAATTGTTATGTGAATCATGATCCCCTCTTTCTTCTTTGATTTTCATCTCTCATATATGTTTTGCAATTTTAGGGTTATGACCCTTCATTCATTCTGATGCAACCTTTCATTATTTTGATTACCTTTAATAATAAAATATTTAATATGACTTCTTTGCCTTCAAAATGCTCTGGTTCTTGCTTGTGGGATGCTTTGTGTAATTGAATTTTGTATGCAATTGTGAAGTTAATGTATTGAAAATGCTTCTTTTATTCCTTTTGGAATTTGATATCCCCTGCAGTAGATATGCATTAAATGCTATGACAGAATATGCACTTTGATGTTTCTTTTGTTTTTCCACTCAATGCATATAGTATATAATAATTTTTATGTGAATCATGATCCCCTCTTTCTTCTTTGATTTTCATCTCTCATATATGTTTTGCAATTTTAGGGTTATGACCCTTCATTCATTCTGATGCAACCTTTCATTATTTTGATTACCTTTAATAATAAAATATTTAATATGACTTCTTTGCCTTCAAAATGCTCTGGTTCTTGCTTGTGGGATGCTCTGTGTAATTGAATTTCATATGCAATTGTGAAGTTAATGTATTGAAAATGCTTCTTTTATTCCTTTTGGAATTTGGTATCCCCTGCGGTAGATATGCATTAAATGCTATGACAGAATATGCACTTTGATTTTTCTTTTGTTTTTCCACTCAATGCATACTTTGAATTTTGTATACACTGATCTTTTGCACTTTTTCATTTGTATATGTATATGCATGCACTTTTCACTAATACATAAAATAAAAGTGAACATTTTGACTTCTAATTTCTTCTCTTTCATTTTGCATATTTCCTTGTATATGTCTTTTGTATATCTTATGCAATCGCAACAACATACACATGCGAACTCCATCAGGTTTATGAACCAGATTTAAATTACCTTCAGATCCACCTTTGTATACATTTCCATCTATATTACCTTTTTGCATATCGTATACATGCACTTTTAAACATATATCTACGATGTTAACTTTTCACATTTCACTATGCATATTTCTTTATTTCACCATTTTAATCATTAGTTCATGTCCACCATTGCACCTTCTCTTTTTTAAATATTGAATACATACATCATAATATACATCTACAGACTTCACCTAAAGTTCTCAAAATTTAACTCTTTAATCGGGTCTGGACTTGTATCTACATTTTAGATACAAACATTTATACATACAAATAACCCTTCACTCCCATTTTTGGAACTCAAATGGATTTTCTTTTAGGGTCCACCTATACATATGTATAAGAACGTTTAATACTCGCAATGTATTACCTATGCACATGAGGTGACCAAGACCTTATATGCTACTTTTGAATTCCCATTGACATCTGCCAATGTATATTTGAATTTGTATATGTAATACATACATTATGAGATACAAATACAAGTGCAGATTTCTACCATTATACAACATGTAATAAGAAACCATTGGGTCCGAATTTGTATACTTATGTTTTAACAACTTATGATATAAACATAAAACAACATTTTAAACATGATGCAAATTATCACCCAACAGACATAAAAGATAATGTATACCAGATACATGCAAATGGAAATGTATATGAGATACATTCTAACCAAAGCAGCCTAGTGTCAACTTTTCACAAAAAATGGCATAACTCTTAAAATACGCAGAATTTCCAAACCATTGAAAAGGCAACCCTAGCTAAATTTTGACATCAATTCCAATGATTACACCCACTTTCCATGAAACACGTGCAACCTTAAGTTAGACACATCTAGGACATTTTACCAAAATTTTAAGGTTCCAATAGTGGCTCTTGCTTGGGGATGAATGGCCGTGAGGTCATTGCAAGAATTCAGAAAATATTTTTTGGGATGCAGACCAATGGTGGTGGAAAGGGTGGCAAATGGAAATCCTAACCTACTGTGCATGGAAAAAAGGAAAATTTTTAGAGAAGAAGTATTTCAGGAATTGTCCATGCACTGGCAACTCTTGTACTTCACCACTCATATTCTATAAGTAATAAGAATCTTCACCACATTTACCAGTGATGATAAATGGGCCCATCCATAATGCCTCAAACTTACCATGTTTTCCTTTGTCCTGTCCTCTGGCATTCCACATTAGAACCATGTCATCCACCTTAAATTTCCTTTCCTTAGCCCTTTTATCAAATAAGTATTTTCATCTGTAACTACATTTTTTCATTTTGTTCCTAAGCTTGGGCTCTTATTTCATCCAGTTCAGCCAATTGTTCCATTCTCTCTTCCATAGGTTCAAGAACATCTATATCTTCTTTAGGAATAAATCTATAAACTGGTAAGAGATTATGTATAGGAAGCCTGGCTTGTGCACCGTATACTAATTCAAATGAGGATTTTCCTGTGCTCTTCTTTATAGTAACCCTATCTGCCAACAAAGCCAATTTAAGTTTTGAATCCCATGCCTTCTTGTTATTTTCTAACATTCTTTTAATTATTTTTAAGATGCTTTTGTTGCTTGACTCTACCTACTCATTAGCTTGAGGATGATATGGGGAAGCATATGAAATTGTTATGCCATAGGATTCACATAATGTTTTAAATTCTTCTGATCTAAAGCACATGCCATTGTCTATAATGAGTCTCACCAGAACTCCAAACCTAGTGACAATGTTTTCTAATAGAAAATTAACCACCACTTTACTAGTGGCTTGTCTAGTTGGAATTGCTTCTATCCACTTTGTAAAATAATATATAGCTACCAAGATCCATTTGTACCCATTACTAGATCTTTCTACAATCTCCCATACAAAGTCAATTCCCCATTGATGAAATGGAGCTTCAACTTGCAGTGGTCTTAATGGTAAGGCTCCTTGGTAGTTTAATTTTCCAGAGAACTTTTGACAAGCTTCACATTTTCTCACATATCTATGGGTATCCTTAAAGACTTCAAGCTAGTAGTATCCTACTCTCATTATCTTATGGGCAGTAGTCTTTGCTGAGAAGTGCCCTCCACACACACACCTTTATGCATTTCTTGTAACATCTTCTAGCCTTGTGTTTTATCCAGGCATAAAAGTAAAATATCATCACTATTTTTCTAGTATAAATCTCCATCCATGAAGACATATTTTGATGCAACAAGTTTCAATGTTCTTCTTTGATTGTCATTCAGGCCTTGAGAACATTTCATGTTCTTAAGATAATACATTACATTGGTGTACCAAGGTGTATGCTCAATACTTGCTATGGTATTTTCTTCTCTTATGTTACAAACTTGTGTGGCCTCCATATTTGATTCAACCATCAATTTGGCCAAACCTTAACCTCTAATAAGCCCAGTGATTTGGATGTCAATGTTAAATTCTTGAATTCTATTGATCCATCTACATCTTCATCTTGTGAGTTCATTTTGTGTGAAGACATCCTTTACTGCGGCATTTGGTACATAAGCTATCACATGGGCTCCAACCAAATATGGCCTGAATACCTTCACTACTTTTATGAGGGCATAGGCTTGTTTCTTAGTAATGTCATACTTCAATTTTGCCCCCTGAAGTAATTTACTAAAAAATGATATGGGCTATTCATATCCTTCATTATTCTTTTGTAACAACACACCTGCCACTGTATGAAAAGATGCAAAAGAAAATATTTGGAATGGCTTGTCAAAGTCTGGGGATTTTAATATAGGAGCTTCTTTAATAGCTTTCTTAATGGACATAAATGCATCAATGGCCTCTTTGGTCCAATCTACCTTTGCACCCTTCTTCAACATTCTTGAGACTAGCTTGACAATTTTTGTGAAGTTTGATATGAATCTTCTAACAAAATTGATTTGTCCAAAGAAAGATTGAATAGCTTTCACATTTTTTGGAATAGGAATTTTATCAATAGCCTCTACCCTTTTAGGATCAATCCTTACACCATGCTTTAAGACTATGTGTTTTAGTAATTTTCCTTTTGTCACAATAAAAAGGCACTTCTTTGGATTTAGAGAAATACCATATTCCAATGCCCTGATGAAAATTTTTTCTAAGTGTAGACAATGGTCTTCTACCTTTTTAGAATATGATGTAAGTTCATCCTAGTAAACTACCATTATTGTGTTAATCAAGTCAGCAAAAGCTACATCCATGGCCCTTTGAAATGGTGCCTTGGCATTTGTAAGGCCAAATGGCATTCTCACATAGACATAGGTACCCCAAGGTGTTGTAAAATCAGTTTTATATTGTTTAGATTCTTTAACCTTTACTTGGTTGTACCCAGAGAAACCATCCATCATGGACAACAATTCACATCCTATCACTTGTTCCAACATTGTCTCCATGTTTGGAAGGGGGTAGTTATCTTTTAGTGATGAGATGTTCAAATTTTTGAAATCTACGCATAGTCTTATATCACCATTCTTTTTTCTTACAGGTACAAAATTTGATACCCAAGAAGAATGTCTGATTGGTTTGATAATACCTCCCTCTCTGAGCTTCATGAGTTCTTCTTGCATTTTAGGTGCCATCATTGGATTTCTAGGTCTTTTCCTTTGTCTGAATGGTTTAGCATCAGGTTTCAGTGGTATTTCATGTTGAAATAAGTCTTCTTGGTATGCCTTTAGATCATCATAGGACCAGGCAAACACATGTTTATATTTTCTAAGTAAAGTTATAAGCATTTCTCTAACTTTTGGACTAATCCTTTTTCCAATGTAAACCTTTTAGAGGCTATCTCTGTTCCCAGATTAATCTCTTCAACATCCTTAAGATCAACTATTGTAGTTTTGAGATTACATTTGTCATGTCCATCAAACACTCTTTCTAGAGCTACAAGACCTTTGAGTATTTTATTTGTTTTGAGTTGGACCACTTCTTGCCCAAAAAGAGTTTGCTTGCCATCTACCTCTTCCACAAATGCATTGAAATCAATCTCATGGGATTCATATTGATCCACACACTAAAGGAATTTTATAAGATCTTCATCATCATTGAATACTTGCCAATTATAAATATTATTGGGGATTGTTGGCCTCATCTTTAATTCTACTTTTGTTATCCCTGATAATGTAATATCATCTTTCTTCAAGGCCACATTTTCCAAGAAATAATCCATTATGTTTTTGGACCTTTCTATCTAGTCTATAGAGAATGCATCAAAGAATTCAATGGTATCCCACACAACATTTCTATATTGCTTTGATCTCTTGTTTTTTGATGAATATTTTGCCTTGATCTATGAGACAACTAATTCAGAATCACCATATGCTACTATTAGTTTGATTCCATATCTTAGGGCAATGTTTAAACCCAATAACAATGCCTCATATTTAGCAATATTATTAGTGCATTCAAAGGATAACAAGAATAAATATTTGAATGTTTTGTCTGTCGATGAGATGAATACAACTCCTACCCCATTCCCTCCTTTACTGCATGCACTGTCAAAATACATTCGCCATACACCTTCTTTATCTAGTTATGTCTATCATCTAGTCTATAGAGAATGCATCAAAGAGTTCAATGGTATCCCACACAACATTTCTATATTGCTTTGATCTCTTGTTTTTTGATGAATATTTTGCCTTGATCTATGAGACAACTAATTCAAAATCACCATATGCTGCTATTAGTTTGATTCCATATCTTAGGGCAATGTTTAAACCCAATAACAATGCCTCATATTTAGCAATATTATTAGTGCATTCAAAGGATAACAAGAATGAATATTTGAATGTTTTGCCTATCGGTGAGATGAATACAACTCCTACCCCATTCCCTCCTTTACTGCATGCACTGTCAAAATACATTCGTCATACACCTTCTTTATCTAGTTGTGTCTATCTAGTAATTAATTTTGTATTTTGTAGTTTAGGCTATGATTTTTCAATTCTGAAATTCCCAAGATCTACATCACAAAAGAAATTTATTTGATCTAGATTTAGGTGTTCTATTATATTCTCATATCTTGGCTCTTTGCACAACCTAACTTCTTTCCCATTCACTTGTATTGTAGCATATGATAAATCAAGTTGGACACATCCTCCTACTGCAGCAGTCCATTGTCTAGATAACAACATACCATAGTATGGTGGAGTATCTATTATAGTTATATAAGTTATATAAGTAGCTTCAGGACATGAGGCCAACTTCAATTCTACATCTCTCATGATTCCAACCACTGGAATAGACCTGTTGTCCATTGCGTAGCATTTACCATATCTAGTAACTACCCACATGCCTAATTATTTCATGATAGCTATGAGCATGATGTTTATGGCAGCCCCAGAGTCAATCATACAATTTCTTACCATCTTGTTATTGATTAATAATGTTATGTAGAATGGGTCCACTTGGGAAGGATTCTTTGTTATGGCATCACCCAGATAAATTTATGGAGTTTTCATGACCTCTTGTCCAAGATTGTTTGTTTTGTTTTCTGGCCCTTCTTTGTCTTTGCTACGACTTTGCTGCTGATTTGGTATACTAGAAATCAACTTGAGAGAACTATCCATGTATTCATCTACCTTCATCATTTCCATTAATGGTACTAATATCTTTATTTGGGATAATGTTTGTGTTATATCAAATGAAAGAGTAATGGCTATCTGTTCTATTTTTTCTTTATTTGAGCCTTTCTCTTCAAATTGTTGCTTACTACTATCCTTCATCTTATTTTTCTCAATCTTGGATGTTTCCTTATGTGTATTCTTCTGATTTTCTCCCTTTTTCTAGTTATCTATGGCACCCTTTTTATAGTTTGGTTCTTTAATGAACAAGCCTCTTGGTGTTCCCTGATCTGCATTTACTATTCTATTCCTCATATTGTAATTAGTCCTAGCTTGAGCCACTGTAGTAATTGTAAGAGATCTTTTTTCCTCTTATGTAGGTTTTCTAAGCTAGAACTGTGGGATTATATTGGATGTATAAGTAGCTCCTTCATCATCAACCTCTTGATCAGAGAAAATTTCTTGTTGACCTATGTTGACATTATACCTCTAGTTGCTTACATTGTATTCAAACCCATCTTCTTCAAAGGATGAGTAGTCTTCATCAATTGAATGAGGTCTCATTTCCAACATGTTTACAATATGATCATTCATGTACTAATCATAAGATACTTTATTTTCTTGCAATGATTGAGCCACTACACAATATTCAGGTGAAGGAAGAAGGTTGCATGCCATACACCATGGATTAGTTTCTACCATATGTGTCCCATGTCCTTTTAGGGGATCAGGGGTGTCTTTGCCATAATTTTGTTTTTGTTTGTTATCTACAGGTCTCCCATCCTTCCAATTTGTGTTGTAGGGCATATCATGTAATCTAGGCCTTTCATTTATATAATAATTTGTTTGCCTAGTCTAATGGTTGGTATGATTTTGTGGAATTCTAATATTTTCCCTTTCACCAAGCTTTCTAGTAGCTCTTTTATTGTTTTCAATATTCACAATGGCCTTTTGAGCTTTTGCAAGGGTCATAGGGGCTTTATTTCAGAGTTCATACCTAGTTTTGGGGTCAAAGGCCTTGAGATATAGGGCCAGGGCCATACCATCTGGAGGTTTCATTTCAAATGATATTTTATGGTATAGTTTTGAAAGCCTCTAGTTGAAATCCACTACTGACTCATTGTAATTCTTTTGGATGCTTGTCAATTCATGTATAGCAAAATTTGGATCAGAATGACTCCCATACTGCTCTTTGAACTGATCTGTAAAGTCTTCAAAAGAGCTTATTGAGGCATTAGGAAAATTCTTATACCAATCCCTAGCATCTTCGATTAGAGATAGCATAAATAATTTCATGTGGACATCTTCATATTGCACTTCATATCTATCCATAACTATTTCAAAAATTTTGATATGTTCATCTGTTGTAACAACATTATTTCCAGAAAATGTTGGGATTGCATTTCTCAAATCATTGTCAATGGGATCAAGACAAATTTGATACCCAGACAAATCTAGCTGCCTGTATCTATTTATATTGAAGGGTCCTTGTAGGTTTTGGTTTGGCTGGTATTGTTGGTGGTGATGGTGAGGTGGATGTTGTTGTATATTATGGTGTGGATTCTTATTTGCATTTTGCTGGCAAGGTGGAACATGTTGCTGACCAGGAGGTGGATAGGTATTAGCCATATGTTGGGAAGTAATGTGAACATATGTGTTCTTAGGTTTCATGGTGGAATGTTCTGCTACACATATCCAGTATTACTTGGATTATGTGGTGCTGTTGAAATATTTGAACCACTTGTATTCTATTGTGATCCTTGTGATTGCTTGTAAGAACATGACCACTTTACTTATGGGAGGTACATACTTTGAGCTACTTGTTGTACTTGTAGACTTTATTTGTTATAATTATTTTTTTATCCATTCCTCCTCTTCCTTTAGTTTGGTTAGCCTAAGTTCTTCCTATAAATTTTGTAAGTCTTGTTGCACCTCATCAGCATTTCTTGTGTCCTTTTGTGGACTACCATAAGTTTCTATGGACTCCATTTGATTAATAGACTCATTTTGAAATCCCCCACCCTACTGCAGTGACATTTTATAATCATATTCTACTTGCTTTTGTATCATTTCCCATTCAAGTTGTGCCTCAAATTCAAGCTTCTTTTGAGGGTCAGGTCTATATTGGTCTAGAATATCAAATCTATTGTGTTCAAACTAGGTAGGATTACCTTTTGATTGGAAACTTTTATGAAATTCTAATTCATGTAGAGGAGTAAAACTATTATGTGTTAGTAAAGGTTGTTATGATGTGTTTTCTTGAGTACTCTGGCTATTAGTTTGAATGTGTTCTGACTAATTTGATATTCCATTCTTCTTAGCAGGGACCTCTATAGGTGGAGATGGCTGCTTATCATTTAATTTTCTATCATTAGTTTTGGATCTCCTACCATCCATGTTGCAAGAGACTAAAATTTGGTGTTAGAGTTGCCACCTCTCTTAAAGAGGAATGATGTTATCTTCAGACTCTTTTCCACCAATAGAGTTATGATTCTTTTATTTCTTGACTCTATTGAGATGGTCTTGTACCAGGTTTCCTTATGTTATCTCTAGCAAAGTCACCAATTCTGTTACAACTCAGATGGGCAAAACTTTAGAAAATAGGATAGGATAATACTTCACTTGACTCCCCAGTAGAGTTGCCAATTTTGTTAGGTCTCAAAAATGTAGGTTGTTAACCTTAAGAGGTTGCCAAGCTCTCTTAATGCTTTTGGCTAACAAAATAGGTCTAATATGATTAAAACCCCCTTCTCTTTAGGTTTTGCCAGACCTAGGCGGGTGTACCTTGATAGTTAATGCAGATTTGTATGACCTTAGTGATCTACTCACATTGGCATGTAAGTGTGAGATGGATATAAGGCTAAAAGTTATTCCTAATGCTAATGTTTGAAGTTTGAAAATGTGAATAAAGTTTTGAAATGTTATTTTGTAATGACCAGTGTCTAATTCTATTGGGTTAATGGGGTCAAGATTTGTATGATTTGTAGATTTATCTTATTTGGCTTAACTCTAACTACCTAACACCTTTTGAATGTTCACACTTTGTGTAAACATGCAGGATTGTTGGTTATTAGACTCTTCTTTAAAATCCAATTGATATTTCTCCAAGTTAATGTGGTTGTCTTAAAGGAATTTAATTCTACATTGAAGGAAACCAACTAAGATGATTTATTCAGAGGATTTTAACTTAGGGCAGAGACCAATAAATGTGAATCATTTAGATGGACTTAAATTAACTTCATATAGAAACTAGTCAAGCATACCACACATCGACAACAAATGTGCCTTGATACATCTAATTTATTTAAATAACTGGAAAAAATTAATGTGTAGACAGTCAAACAACTCATAAGATTGCATATCAACAAAATACTAGAACACCATAGATATATCCACATATTTAAACCATCTTGCCCATTATATTATTAAAATATCATAAGAGTTTTGTATCTTTCTTTTGAAAATATGATTGAAAGAGATATTATAGTATATAATAATTGTTCTGTGAATCATGATCCCCTCTTGCTTCTTCAATTTTCATCCCTCATATATGTTTTGCAATTTTAGGGTTATGACCCTTCATTCATTCCAGTGCAACCTTTCGTTATATTGATTACCTTTAATAATAAAATATTAAATTTGACTTCTTTACCTTCAAAATGCTCTGGTTCTTGCTCATGGGATGCTCTGTGCAATTGAATTTCATATGCAATTGTGAATTTAACGTATTGAAAATGCTTCTTTTATTCCTTTTGGAATTTGGTATCCCCTGTAGTAGATATGCATTAAATGCTATGACAAAATATGCACTTTGATTTTTCTTTTGTTTTGCCACTTGATGCATACTTTGAATTTTGTATACATTGATCTTTTGCATTTTTTCATTTGTATATGTATATGCATGCATTTTTCACTAATACATAAAATAAAAGTGAACATTTTGACTTAGTTCCTTTTCGATGTTAAGTTTACCTTTTGTATCTCAAAACCATGCACGACATACCTTTACGCACTTCTAATTTCTTCTCTTTCATTTTTCATATTTCCTTGTATATGTCTTTTGTATATGTTATGCAATCGCAACAACATACACATGTGGACTCCATCAGGTTTATGAACCAAATTGAAATTACCTTCGAATCCACCTTTGTATACATTTCCATTTGTATTACCTTTTGGTATATCATATACATGCACTTTTAAACATATAGCCATGATGTTAACTTTTTACTTTTTGCTATGCATATTTCTTTATTTCACCATTTTAGTCATTAGTTCGCGTCTGCCATTGCACCTTCTCTTTTTTTCATATTGAATACATGCATCATAATATACATCTATGGACTTCACCTAAAGTTTTCAAAATTTAACTCGCTAATCAGGTCCGGACTTGTATCTGCATTTTAGATACAAACATTTATACATACAAAGATACATACAAATAACCCTTCACTCTCGTTTTCGGAACTCAAATGGATTTTCTTTTAGGGTCTGCCAATGCATATATATAAGAATGTTTAATACTCGTAATGTATTAACTATGCACATTAGGTGACCAAGACCTTATATGCTACTTTTGAATTCTCGTTGACATCCACCAATGTATACGTGAATTTTTAAATGTAATTCATACATTATGAGATACAAATACAAGTGCAGATTTCGACCATTATATAGCACGCAATAAGAAACCATCGGGTCTAGATTTGTATACTTATGTTTTAATAACTTACGATACAAACATAAAATGACATTTTAAACACGATGCAAATTATCACCTGATAGACATTAAAAACAATGTATACCAGATACATGCAAATGGAAATGTATATGAGATACATTATGTCCAAAGTAGCTCAGCATTGACTTTTCACAAAAATTGGCATAAATCTTAAAATATGTAGAATTTTCAAACCATTCAAAAGGTAACCCTAGCTAAATTTGGATGCTGATTCCAATGATTACACCCACTTGCCATGAAACACATGCAACCTTAAGTTTGATACATCTAGGACATTTTACCAAAATTTTAAGGTTCCAATAATATCTATGATTTTGGGTGTAGAGGGGTCTCTTGACCAATCCCTTTACATATGCCATGTCTTGGTTAATTGTTTTGTTGTTGCGTTGGGCATTAGACCAAGGCTCATGGTCATCATTGTCTTCCCTTAGCCTAAATAGTTGTGATGGGCAATCCTCTATTTCATGGTTGTTCCATTCACCATAGATGTTGAAATATAGTGTGTTGTTCCTTTGAGGCATTGTCTTAAGGTGTACCCTTAATGCATAAGCCTTCTTTTCTCCTTTCATCATTGGAAATTCATTCCTTGTGTGTCTTTCTATTTTGCAGTATGAGCACAAGATATTTCTTGTGGACTTTCCTCCTTTCTTGCAAGAATCTCTTGTTTCAATTTTAATTGTTCTAACTCTAATTTGAGTTTTTCCATTTCCATATTTTCTTTAGTCTTATCAGTCCTTCTCCAAGTTTACAATTCTATGTGGCATGCCAAGGTTACTACTTTTGAATATGAGTTAAAAGTTTTCCCATCTACTTGGATGTTCTAATGTTAGGGCTTATCCATGAAACAAACCATTCAACTCTCTTCTTTTCATTAATGGTTCTTGTAATTTCTAGGTAATTTCCTTAAACCTTTTGTCAAAATCTTTGATTGATTCACCTTCCTTCTAGACTAGGTCCTTAATTTTACTTAACCCTTCAGTAGGTATTTCTGGTGATTCAAAATTGACTAGGAATTCCTTCTTTTATTTCATCCCATGTTTTGCCATGTTGTGGACATGTCTTCCTATACCAATTCAGAGCATCATTTCTTAGGGTTCCTATAAAGTCAAATAACTTGGTTTGATCCCTAGTTACATTATTTCTTTGCCATGTTGATTCTAGAATGAATACATGCTCTGTTGCCATAGAGGTATCTTTGTCAAACACTGGCAACATAATGGGGGTGTCCATTTCTAGTTTTCCTTGTGTTTTACCTTCTTTGTGGTATGTTTTCTTTGTGTTTTCTTGTGGTTTCTTATTGGTTCTTTACAGTAAGGGTTTACTTTCCCTTCCCTTGTCTCTTTTCAATTGTATGTCAAAGTATTCTTTCCTCACAATCTTTTACGATCTATTATTCCTGTTGTCTTTGTTTATCTAACTCTATGTTGCTATTTTTCACAAAAATCCTTCTAGTTTTATATGGCACTAGGGATGACTCTTAGTCTAAGGATTGTACCTCTTGAAAATGTCTTTTTGTTTTTGGAGATATCTTTTCATTGGTTAAGGACATGTTGTTTTATAAAGGTGTCATTTCCTTATCTTTTCTTATTTTACTTTCTTGGATAATGACGAATTCATGTTTATCAGATATCGCCTCTAGTTATTTTTGTTGAAACTTGTTTATCAGTGATGTCAAAGTTGGAGCTGATGTTGTTCAAAGTTGTAGTTGATGTTATCAAGAGCAAGATGTCACAGTTGCAATTGATGCTATTATTAATATTTTCTTGTTTCTTGTCATTATTGAAAGATTGATATCATGATGTTGATGTGTTTGTATTCCTTGATGGAGATGTGTTGGAGATGATTGATCTTCATATAAGTTGGATTGGAGATGTGTTTGGTCTTGATTCAGTGTTGTCAGATGTTGAATGGAGTTTATCTGTGGCTTAGTTGTTGATGACAGTCATGGTGTTTTAACTTCATCTTCATTAATTCATTCATGATGCAAAATAGAGTAAGGTATGTCTTCAAATGCCAAATGAATCAATCCTCAAGTTTCAACCTTATAATGTTATTGTAGTTTCTTCAAACAGCTCTGTTTTCCTTGTAACCTTCCTAATAGGGTTTTCTAACATATTTTTTGCAAAATGGACTCTAACTCATAAAAAAAATATCTTTTTGGGCACCCATTATGGACTTACACAACATATCAAAACCACTCCCTAAGTTTCTTTAGAGAAAATTGGGGAATAATTCTCTGCTGATGTCAATTTCTAGGCCAAATAGGCCTTCTTTCCAAAGGGACTATGAGATCTATGGCCTCCCAACCTGCCAACTGCACTTGGAAGAATTCAATGTGTTGCCAATGAAAAAAATCCACTATTGTTTTGATCAGGATCTTCAATTACCTAATGAAAATCAGACATGCAAGGTTAAAATCCATAATTTCTCTGAAAAAATAGGAAGAACAACACTAGGGCTCACCCAAAATCACCACAAACCACCTTACTCTACTCTACAAATGAAATAAATAGTTAATGGACTTCAAGTTCTATCATTCCACCAATTTGTACAATTTTCCCATGGTCTAATCTCCCAGAAACATGAATTTTCTCCTTAAATCTGCTAAACCCTAGGTTACATAGCTGTGCATAGAAAAATACTCATAAAATCCTTATACAATAACATCAGACCCTAAAATCATATGAAAATGAAAGGTAAGACAAAATTCTATCTATCCATGTATGTTGTAGAGCATCACAAGGCCGTACCAGGCTGTACAAATGCAAAGAACAACAAAAAAATAGTAAAAACTATCAAAAACTATGTAAAAACAACAATGTCTAAGTTTCTTCTTCTTTTTCTTCCTTCTACAAACTCTATTCAATCCAGTCTCATCCTCTACAACATGCCTTTTATCAATACTAGACGTTTCTCAACCAAAAAGACCATATTTGTCTCTTGACCTTCTATATTTCATCTCTTGACAATGCATTATTTTTAATAGAAACATACCAAAATGACATCACCATAACAAAAATGGCCTAGTTTAGGCCTTGCTTCAACTTAACTAGACTTGACACACAAACCTATCATTTGACACCTATTTACAACCCTCCTATAGTTGAAATTCAACAAAACACTATCAACAACTATGCACATGTCTTAACAATGCAAAAATACATCTTTCTCCTAGGTGCTCCTGCACCATACACCCGGGGTGAAATGATTTCATCCTCCTGATGAAATGAGATCTTCTATAGTTACTCCATGTTGTGTAATGTCTTCCTCAGTCATCCAAGTTGCATCTTCAATAGGTAGTCCAACCCACTTGACCAAGTATTCCTTGTATACCTTTCTCCTTGTTCTCTTTACTTCCTTGGTGTCCAGAATAGTTTCCGACTACAGTGGTTGATTGGATGGTAAATCCTTTACCCATTCCTCATCATCATAATTAGGTTCATCTACTCCTTTACCTGTACAAATAGATCCCTTGTAGGGATATAGGTTAGCTACATTGAAAATATGCGATATAGCAATCCTTGTGGGAGTTCAATCTCATATGCATTGTTTCCAAATTTATTGACCACTCTGTAGGGTCCTATTTTCTTCATCATGAGCTTTGTGTACTTCCCCTTGGGCAATCTCTCTTTCTTCAAATGTGCCAATACAAGATCACCTACTTGGAATTGGATATCCTTTCTCCTCATGTATGTTGTCCTCTTATACTTTTCCACATTCTTTTCAAGTGTTTGTCTAACTTGTTGATGAATGTCAAGCATGGCTGCTACAAAATCTTCTCCTTGAGCACTCCTCTTATCCATCACACTTAAGTCTCTTAATTCATAAACACCTCTAGGGTGAGCCCCATAAACAATCTCAAATGGAGTTCTACCAGTACTCTGATTGATTGAATCATTATAAGCATATTTAGCCTGAGGTAGTATCAAATCCCAAGCCTGATTGTGTTTGTTAGTCCAACATCTCAATAGGTTTCCCAAGGACCTATTGACAACCTCAGTTTGCCCATCTATCTGAAGATGATAGGCAGAACTGTAGGTTAATTTTGTGCCTAGCTTTCTCCACAATGTTCTCCAAAAATGCCCAATGAACTTTGCATCTCTATCAGATACAATAGATAGTGGCAGTCCATGGATTCTAACAATCTCCTTAAAGAACAAGTTTGCAATATGGGTTGCATCATTAGTAGTCTTGCATGCAATGAAGTGTGCCATCTTGCTAAACCTATCCACTACCACAAATATGATGTCATATCCCCTTACAGTCCTAGACAGCCCTAAGACAAAATCCATACTTATTGCTTCCCATGGTTTGTTTGGTTAGGCAAGGGCTGATACAAACCTACATTTGAACTTGTCCCTTTGGCTCTTTGATAGATGACACATCCTTCCATAAACTTTTTGACATCCAAATGCATCTTGGGCCAGTAGTAAAATCTCTTCACTTAATCTAGAGTTTTGTCACAACCAAAATGTCCCCCTAACCCTCCACTATGCTTCTCTCTTACTAAATTCTCCCTCATTGAACATCTTGATACACATAATTGGGTTCCCTTGAAAAAAAGACCATCTTGAAGGACATACTCAGTGTATTCTCCATGAAATGAATTAGAAAATTGATTGTATACCTCAAAAGTATCCTTGAAGTTAGCATCCTCTTTCTACATGTCTTTTAGGGAATCAATCCCCACACTTTGAAGTTGTACTTCTTGTACCATCAGCACCCTCCTACTGAGTGCATCGGCAACTTTATTATCTTGACCCTTCTTATGTTTTATTGTGAATGTATAGGCCTGCAGCTGCTCCACCCACTTCATGTGCCTGTGGTTTAACTTGTCAAGACTATTCAAATAACTCAATGCATGGTTGTCTGTATGGACAACGAATTCTTTGGGTAGTAGATAATGCCTCCATTTATTGAGAGCCTGTACCATGGCATATAGTTCAAGATCATATGATGAGTATCTTCTCTTTGTCTCATTAAGTTTTTCACTAAAAAATGCCACAGGCCTGCCTTCTTGTCTTAGCACTACCCTAATAGCTTGATTGCTTGCATCACAATCAATAGTAAACACCTTATTGAAGTTAGGGATGGCAAGGATGGGTTTTTGTGCCACCCTTGTCTTGAGATACTCAAAGCTCTGATCTGCTGCTTCTGTCCACTGAAACCTGCTCTTCTTTTCTCCTTTGATGGTACCAAGAATAGGGGCACATATATGGCTGAAGTTCTCAATGAATTTTCTATAAAAGGTAGCTAGTCCATGAAAAAATTTTGCTTCTCCCACTGACTTAGGTGTTGGCCAATTGAGTATGGCCTCAACTTTAGTAGGGTCCATCTTTAGAGTTCCTTTAGATATTACAAACCCAAGATAGACTAGTTCTTCCTTCAAAAACTCACACTTTTAAGGTTGATTACCAACTTCTCCTCATCTAACCTTTTGAAAACTCTATCCAAGTGCTACAAATGATCATCTTTTGTTCTACTAAACACAAGGATATCATCTAGGTATACTACTACAAACTTACCAATGAAATGTTTTAGCACCTCATTCATGAGTCTCATGAATGTACTAGGGGCATTGGATAGACCAAAGGGCATCACTAACCACTCATAGAGACCTTCATTTGTCTTGAAGGTAGTATTTCACTCATCAGCTTTCCTTATCCTTATCTGGTGGTACCCACTCTTTAAATCTATCTTTGAAAAGTATCTTGCACCAGCCAAACTATCCATTAGGTCTTCCACCCAAGGTATAGGGAACCTATACCTAATAGTAATCTTATTTATTGCTCTAGAGTCAGTGCAAAGTCTCCAATCTCCATCCTTCTTAGGGGCCAAAAATGTGGGTAAAGCATAGGGACTTAAAGTCTCCCTTATCAAACCCTTATCCAGCAGCTCATGAACTTGTTTTTTTATTTCCTCATTTTGTTGTGGTGTCATTTTATATGTTGCCTTGTTGGGCAGACTTGCACCTGGTATGAAGTCAATATGATGACTTACATCCCTGATAGGTGGCAATGCACTAGGCAACTCTCTTGCTCCAATATGCTCATACTTGTCTAACAAGGCTTGCACTTCAGGAGGAACCTCCACTTGATCTGTTGCAGCCTTAAAGACTAGCTTTCCCACAATTGCAAATCCACCTTTTTCCTTCTCAAGATCTTTCAAGAACTCCTTTTCTTTCACAACCATTACACTAGGACCCTCATTAACTGTACTATCATCTTCTTACAGAGGTGACAAAGTAATTGACACACCATCCTTTTCAATTACATGCTCATTCTTATGGCCATCATGTTGAGCCTTCTGGTCAAATTGCCAAGGCATACCAAGGAGTAGGTGGCACACATCCATGGGCACAATATCACAAAGGATCTTGTCCTTATAAGGTCCTATGGTGAACTCTACCCAATCTTGCTCATTCACAAGCACCTTCTGCCCCTTATTGAGCCATGAGATCTTATATGGAGTTGGGTGAGGTATTCTCTTCATTTTAAGTTTCTCAACCATTTCAAGAGACACAATGTTATCTGTTGAACCAGAATCAATGATGACCTTGCATATCTTTCCTTGAGACTTACAGGTTTTCTGAAATAGAACTTTCCTCTGAGTGGGTTCCTTAGAGGTTGGCACTTTAATTAGAGTTCTCCTGATAATCAAAGCCTCTCCTCCTACCTCTGGTGTAGCATGAAGGGAAGATGGGTTGACATTTTCTTTATCCTCCTCCTGAACAAGTTGTGTCCTTCTTTCTCCATTATGAGAACTTGTACCCTATTTGTCTGGGCACTTCCAAGCAAGATGACCATATTGATTACAATTGTAACACCTTCCAGAGAAGTTATTGGACCCCCTTCCTTGTCCATTAAATCTGCCCCTACCTCCTGGCCTTCTTCCCCTAAAATTTCCTCTTGTTTCACCACTAGACTCTTGACTTGTGCCTTGATCATTTGGTTCTCTTTGTGAGCCTCTGCCACCAAGGTTACCTCTGCCCCTAAAACTCCTTCTGCTACCCCTTAATTGCTTTTCCCGCCTCCTCTTAATCTTCTCTTCAGCCTTAGTAGCCATCTAAAAACACTCCTCTATAGTCCTAGGAGTGGTAAGACTAATTTCATCTTGTATTGCTAACCTCAAGCCATTCAAATATCTAGCCACCTTTTCCTTTTCATTCTGCATATGCCCTGACCTTATAGTCAATTTGTGAAACTCTTCAGTGTATGCAACCACATCCATTTCTTTTTATTTTAAACTTTGCAATCTCCTATATACTTGGATCAATCAACAGGTTAGAACTGACTCTTTACCTTTGCCACCATCCTATCCCATGAATTGATCTTGGGCTTATTCTTCTTTACTCTCTCTTCTTGGATGTAATTCCACCATGTCAATGCTAGTCCCTTTAACTTGGTTTTGGCAAACTTGACCTTCTTATCTTCAGGTACTTCTTTGTAGTCAAAATAGTTATCTAAAACATCAATCCATTTAATTACCTCTTCACCATCCATTTTGCCCCCATAAATTGGTATCTCTATCTTCACATCTTGAGACTCACCTTTTGTAGCCTTGAGCACTTGCAGAAACTTCTTTTCTTCAGGGTCCAACTCCTCTTGGAGTTCTTCTAGAGGGTTCCCTCTTTCACCCTCTTCCTCATCTTTGAGGTCACTTATCTCTATAGTACCCTTACCCCTCTTGTCTTTCCTCTCCAGTGCTTCCATCCTGGCCAACATGGCTTCTTGAAGCTCTTTTAGGGATCTAATCTCCCTAGCAACCACTGTACTGCCCATTTTTGGAGGCATCTTGAATGTTCTTCTCTTATCTGTCTTCTTAAAACTCAAATCTCTTCCTCTATTTGATCACAAGCCTAAGCTCTGATACCACTCTAATGCAAAATAGAGTAAGGTATGTCTTCAAATGCCAAATGAACCAATCCTCAAGTTTCAACCTTATAATGTTATTGTAGTTTCTTCAAACAACTCTGTTTTCCTTATAGCCTTCCTAATAGGGTTTTTCTAACATATTTTTGCAAAATGGACTCTAACCCATAAACAAAATATCTTTTTGGGCACCCATTATGGACTTACACAACATGTCAAAACCACTCCCTAAGTTTCTTCAGAGAACATTAGAGAATAATTCTCTGCTGCTGTCAATTTCTAGGCCAAATAGGCCTTCTTTCCAAAGGGACTGTCATGCCCACATTTCCCATGCAGTCACGACACATAACACACATGTCATGTCCACATTTGTCATGTGGTCATGACACAAAATATCAAAAAATATTTCTGCGTGTCCCTAGAAACTCCCTCACACGCGTCTGCGTGCTCGGTGGCAGTACGCATAAGGTGTAAACATGTCAAACATATTTGGGGAAGTGTGTCTACCTATGCAATCCCCTGCATGATGAAAGCTGAATAGGGGGTTATGCAACGTGATGTGCACCGCTTCTAAGGTTAGAACGAATTTAATTCAACCCCTAAGTTTCCTACGTGAAAGAGATGATTTTGACTGAATCAAAATCAAACCTTAACCCTAACCCAATAATAAAATTGACTAATATAATGCATCCAATGGTATGATGGTTGCATGATAAAATGGAGTGATTAAATGAAAGTCATAAAAAATGCCATAAAAACAAAACCCTAAAATCTGGGAAAAATTTGACAGCATGTTTTCAATAATAGAAATAAATATTTTAAAAAGAAAACCCTAAGAAGTAATTAATGCACAAATTAAATAATAAAAAAATAAGAACAATTAAATAAATTTTTAAGGTCACACAAATTCGACCACTCAACAAGTTATTAAATTCAAAAATGAATAGATGACCAAATTAAAAATCAATAATTAAGTCATTTAATAAATACAATTTTGACAATTATATTTATTAATTAACTCAAACATAAATTAGAAAGGGGAAAAATTAAAATATCTCTCCCCATAGAAATCATAAAATCAATCAAATTAAAATAATTAAATTAAAAAGTCTCTCCCCTACGAAATTAAAATTAAAGTCCACAAGAAGAAAATAATAAAGATGTCCCAAAATAATTAACTTGTAAAAGGGATGAAGAATCCCATTTAAAAAAATAAAAACAACCCCTTACCACTAATTAAATTCCACATGGAATTAAAATCTGTAAGGGTAAAATGGTGATCAATCAAATGAATAATGTATGACCCAAACATCAACAGACTAGGAGATAACAAAGAAGATTAAACGAAAATAGCAATGAATAATACAAAGCAAACCTTCCCTGAAATCGATGCTTCTGTTGTTTGCCTATTACAACCGTCATTTTGCAGATGAAGTGAGCCCTCAGAGAGTGCACTCTTTTTAGCTGTTTGTAGGAAGTCAATGGTAAATGGCTATGGTGATATGCAATGAAGATGAGCTCCAATGCAAGTATGTGATCTCAAGCTTGTGGATGGTAAAAAGGTGCCAAAGGCGCGCTGGTGATATTTCTGCAGAGTAACGATGTCAAAAGCCCTGGATGAATAGAGTGGAGGGATGGAGCTTCATTTATAGACTTGGAAGAATGGGAATCAACGGTTGAGAGGAGATATGAAGATCAACGGCTGAGGATGGTTGAGGAATGTGCAACCAGTAGAAATGTGACAAGTGTCTCATCTCCATCATGAAAGAGGGGATGTGACAAAATTGATTGGAAAGTTAACTCCATTGACTGAACAGTTAACAGACTTGATTGATCAGTTAGAAGAGTGGATTATGGAACGGACTGAATTGATTGAGGGATTGACTCAATTGACAGGTTAGTTAACACTTTTGATTGATTAGTTAACTAACCTCTTATTTGAGAAGAAATAGGCCATGTGGGTGAGGGAAAATAAGATAATTAAATATTAAATATATTTAATTACATGTGCAACCTGATGAGGTGGACAAGGTGAGGTGGATTTTCGAATTAGAACTTAGGATAGAGGAATTTGGTTTAATTAAATAATTTATGATTATTTAATTGCGTAGGACATTTAGAAGAATTTTAATTAAATAAATTGAATTTATTTAATTATGGAACAGTGAATCGATTAAATAAATTTGGAATATTTATTTAATTAATAGAAGAACGGAATAAATATTTAGAATATTTATTTAGGATGATTTGTGTCATTTTTAGGCATATACATTTTGCCCCTCTTTGATGCAATGCAGTTTACAGTGTTGCTTCAAAAAAATCGATAGTCTGAATGATAATACATGCCCCAGTTTACCCCTGGTACAAGTTTACTAACGATAAGATGCCCCCTTGGGAGATTGGACGAGAAAAGGGCAAAAGAATCGGAGACGGACAATCTCACGAAGACGAAGGGGTTAGGATAGGCAAGAGGAAAAAAGACGCGCTTCAGGGAAACGGGAAGAAAACTGGAGGAAAAATAGGCATGGGAAGTAGTCACAATCATCACCTAGCCAGAATTAGGGTTTGGAGGCTATGAATAGGAGCTGGGTCCACAAGAATAGTCATTTGCACACTTGTTTGATCTGGATTGGATAGAAAGAGCCTAGAGCAACTTGGAGCAGCATGGCAGCCAGAGTAGCAGACATTCCATGCAAGGAGCATCGATTCGAGCGAGTCCGTCGATTCGGGCGGCCAGCAGAGGTAGGACCCCCGGTATGTGATTCAAAAAATTTCTCCTAGGGTCGACTTTAGGTGTCATAAATGCATGTAGAAAATAGGTCAAACAGATGTGCCGAAGTGCAGAATGGTGCATATGCCCCATGAAGCAGCACTTTTATCGTTTCGCGGCGCATATGCCGGTTTCGGCGGCGCATACATGAAAATGGCGCATCTGTGCGTTGTAGCTGCACTTCTGTAATTAGGATGCGCATATGTGATTAGGTAGTGCATCTGTTCAATGTAGCGGTGCATCTGTGAAAGCCATGCATATGTTGAATCAAGTGGCACTTTTGCAATTGGGCGGCACATATGCTAAGTTCTGCGGCGCATGTACGAGAACCGCGCATATGTGCACTGTAGCAGTGCATCTGCATTTAGGTGGCGCATATGCCAATTTTAGCGGCACATGCATCAAGAAACGGCGCTATTATAAAGAAACGGTGCATTTACCACCTGTAGTGGCACATTTGCTTTAGATAGCAAATTACTTAGCCAAATTGATTCGATTAGCGTCCTGTTTGACGCGGTAATCGATGAGCATCCTGTTTGACACAGTAATCGATGAGCTATCTCTGAGATTGCAGGAATCTAGTCAAGAGATGTAGTGTACTGTTTTGATCAATTTGAAATGCTAAGTTTAGTTGATATAGTTCAGTAGGTATGTTGAGTATGGTATATGCCGTTTGAGACTGACGCGTTGTCTTGCTTGCTTGCAGGAGGATATTCGAGACACACTGCAGTCGAGGGAGACATTTCCCATGCCCCTATTGCAGAGATATATGTTGACAGAGACTGACAGAGTGGCGCTTGGTGCCATGGGTTTGGACTATGTTTGCTTCATGCCCGAGGTGCAGGCGAACCGAGGACTGCTGACGGTTGCTGTGGAGAGATTTCACAGTGAGGACGAGACTTTCCACTTTCCTACAGGAGAGATGACGGTGACCTTAGAGGATGTTTACC
Source organism: Cunninghamia lanceolata (assembly GCA_027924645.1). NCBI lineage: Eukaryota > Viridiplantae > Streptophyta > Pinopsida > Cupressales > Cupressaceae > Cunninghamia > Cunninghamia lanceolata. The sequence continues at coordinate 17,102,777 of BSBN01000757.1, forward strand.
GGATACTGCACTTACCCGTGGTGGGTGAGTTAGTGGAGTATGACGCGCAGCGGGATGCGGGACTCGCTGAGTGCCAGCGAGTGTTTGATGATCCTGAGCTGGTGGGACAGGTCATCTCGTGGTAGGATATATATGATTGCTATGACTACTTCCTGGGGATTGTGGCAGGATTGATTGGGGGCGTTGTATGCCCGGACAGGAGATCACATGGCTTCCTGATTGGATGGGGCAGGATTATGAAGCGGATGCTGACTGAGGGCACCTGATATGCATGGGGAGTCTGTGTACTAGCCCACTTGTACCATGATATGCATCAGGTGGTGTACCACCGCAGCACGAGTCTATCGGCTGGTGTGCCATTGCTACAGTTTTGGCTGTGGGAGCACATAGCGGTGACTAGGCCGATATGTGTGTTCGCAAGGCAGAGAGGAGAGCCATACAGTTATGGCTATGCAGGAGTGATTTCCCAGCACAAGCTAGGGAAGTTAGAGTATTGGAGGCACACTTTGGATGGGGTAGATGTGGTCATCTGGCAACCATATCTGGACTGCGAGCCCTAGGACAACGAGGGAGACGAGCTACCATATTGCTTTCAGACTAGGTGGCTGATAGGCTGGACATGGCACATACTGGAGAGACAGATGGTGGTCCGAGTGTTGAGACAGTTCGGCAGGAGGCAGGGTATGCCATAGGGACAGGTGCTCTTTGTGCAGACACATGCAGAGAGGGTCCGATGGGGGCTGATGGCTTCATACGAGGAGGCCCTAACAGAGTTCAGGTAGACTCCCTATGTGGCATGGGATATGAGGACAGAGATAGCAAATGCAGGGGTTACACAGGATTATGAGGATTGGATGATTGTACATCCTTTCCCGAGATATTCAGGACCTGGCATGTTAGTGCCTCGCATTGATGAGGCAGACTCAAAGGAGGAGGGACAGGTTAGCCCAGGGGGAGGGGGGCTAGAGGAGGACAAGGATGAGATGGTAGAGCTGGAGAGAGGCCGAGACAGTGGAGGAGGATAGGCCAGGCCGAGCAGGCAGTGCCAGGATAGGTGGCACAGCAGCAGATACTGCAGCAGGCGCAGATGCCACCACCCCAGCAGGTACCATAGCAGCAGGTGCCCCAGCCATAGGGGCCAGGACAGGTAGAGGTAGCATAGGGGCCAGAGCAAGCAGAGGTGCATGAGAGGGCCATAGCCAGCCTGAGGGGATAGGTGCGAGCGCTACAGGCACAGCTGAGGAGGGCTGATGGCAGGCAAGAGATAGATGCAGCAGTTATCGTGGGGTTGACTCGCGAGAGAGATATGGCAGATGCCCGGTTACGTATTGTCCATGTAGAGCGAGACACTGCTGTGGCTGCCATGGGGACAGATGCAGCGAGCTCATTTTTGGTGGGGTAGGTGCAGCAGGCACAGGCACAGGTAGGCCAGTTGCAGACACAGTTGGCACAGGTACAGATAGAGCTTGCTAGAGCACAGTCACAGGCTCAGTACTACCGAGGTTTATACCATGGGGCTATGGCATCGAGCCAGAGGGCAGGGAGCTTCAGGAGTTAGTCTAGGGTGACTCACAGAGCAAGTCCATCACAGTCAGGGGCTTCCATGATGGGTCCTCAGCAGTCAGGAGCTGGCAGTGGTGGCCCACCGCCACAGGGATAGACACAGAATAGATGTTGTATTTTTGGGACATGTATCACCGTCTAGTTGGATGTATATTGTATATGACACTTTTATTTTGGAGAGAGATGGTGATATTGTACATTTGGACCTCTTATATGATAGTATATATGATGATGCAGCTTTGTGTATCTATTGCATGTGTTATGAGATGATGATTTACTTCTATTGGATGATGTGATGTATGTGTAGACTTAGATGGTCTATCTGAGGCTATATGAGATGCATTGTTTTGATGTGATGCTATATGATATCTATATGATTCAATGCTTCGAATGTATGCTTATGATGTCTATATGATTGAATGTTTTGAATGTATGCAAATGTAATATGATTGCTATGGGATGATGCAGCTTTGTGTGTGATGTTATTGGATGTCTATATGATCTAATGTTTCAAATGAATGCAAATGTAATATGATTTCTATGTGATGATGTAGCTTTGTATACGATGCACTTAGCTATGTTTTTGTGATTTGCTATGTTTTAAGATGCAATATGATGCTAATGTATGGATGACTTAATGCATTGTGTTAGGTATGCTACTGACTTAACCATGTTCATGACTAACTCTACATATGATATGATATGCTCCTATATGCTTTGTTTTTGTGAAGTCAAAATGTACTCTATCGACACAAGAATGACATGATAGATAGAAGAATGGATATGATAGAATGAATTAGAAACTGCATTTGATATTGTTACTCTGCATAGTTTGGGTAATGAGGATTGTATGGGATATGGATGTATGGATGTGTATATGGATATAGGATGGATGTTTTGCTCTTAGAGTGCTTTATTTCATCATTGGGCATTTTGTTTTTGGTACATTTTCTGAGATGTTGTAAGTGAATACAAGCATCTAGTTATAATTGAACCGAGATGACCTAAGTACTGCTTACATGGATTGTGGTTTAGCAAGTTAATACAAGCATCTAGTCAAAATTGAATCTAGATGACCTGAGTACTTCTTGCATTTCAACAAACAAGGATTGCCCCCGTTCATGTTATACTTTTGATGTCCTCGATGATCTTTTGCTGATCATGTCCTTAGACAAGGCTTCACATTACTAAAGTTTAATCCACAAATAGAAAACAAAGAAAGTAATCATGCCCCCATCATAGCATTTCTAGCTTTTGGCATCCTCGAGTAGCATAGGAAGGTATGATAGCAAAAAATCAAGACTCTGTAATTTAACCCTAGTTCCAAATCCACAAAATATTCTTGCCATTAGATATGTTTATTTCTTGCTCTAGGTTGAATAAAATCATTTAGAAGACCTTGGGTATTTGCTTTGCATTGGATAGGTTAAGATGCTCACAGTCAAGATTTCTGCTTGAGGTACGGGTTCTGCTTGCATTTGCTTGCTTGGTGAGAAGATTGCACAATCCTTATTGGGGAGACGGACCCTAAGGGACTGACCTAGTGCCTCGGGGGCTCATTGCTAAATGGCCTTGCCTACGTGACGACGCAGAGGCAATGTAGTTCGGGGTAAACCCTAATGGACCATGGATGGACTAGAAGAAAGACAACAAGAATGAAGACAAGAAGGAGGATGAATGGGACCATAGAAGAAATGGAAGCCTTGGGGGTGCATTAGAATAATGGCCTTCCCTATGTGACGGCATAGAGGCAACGTAGTTCATGGACTTGGACCATGGACACTGACAAGAGACCCTATGCTAGGCTCATATTGAGGAGACAGTATGGGACAAAACCTTGGTTGACAAGGCCACAAGGAGAGTATCAAGCCACAATAGGTAACTGTCAAGTGTTTATTTGTGGGATAGGTATGGGTCGAATGGGGCAAATGGAGAAAGAATGGACTCAAGGTGATTGGATTCCCAAAGATGGAGAAGGCGGTTTATCACAAGTAACGCCTGTTTACTGGGTTTTCACCACTTGCTTTTATTTGCACATGAAGCTAGAAAGTAACATGACGCCTGATTGCCAAGTTTTCATCATTATACCTATCCAAGGCACCTGTTTGCCAGGTTTTCACCAAAGGATGATTTTTTTGTACGCTTATTATTATTATTATTTTTTTTTGGTATTTTCTCTTTTCAACTTTTTTGATTTTTTGATTTTTGAGTTTATTGTGCCCCCTTGCATTGTGGTTCTCCTAGGTATAGAACCGGCAGAGGTACATGCTATTTATTGGATCATCAAACAACTCACCCTCTGAAGTGGCCAACTGATATGCCCCCGATCCGTAAGCAGCTACAATCACATAGGGTCCAAGCCAGTTAGGCTCGAACTTACCTTTCTTTTCTTTGTCTTGTTGATTGCGAGGGTTTTCTCTGAGGACGAGGTCCCCAACCTTGAAACATCGCGGGCGAACCTTGTGGTTGTAGCTTCATGACATCATCTGTTGATAGGATTTAAGATGATTGAAGGATTTCTAGTGCCTTTCTTCCAGCAGCTCTAGTTCTTGTAACCTAGAGACTCTGTATTCTTCGTCTGATATGAGACCTTTCAATGACACTCTGAGGGATGGTAGTTCGACCTCAATGGGAAGGATGGCTTCAGAACCATAGACAAGGGCATAGGGTGTAGCACCTGTGGGAGTGCGTATACTAGTTCTATAAGCCCACAGAGCGGGATTGAGTTGGACGTGCCAATCGCGACCAGCTTCATTGACAGTCTTCTTTAGGATTTTCAGAATGATTTTATTCGATGCCTTAGCTTGGCCATTACCTTGGGGGTAGTATGGAGTGGAGAAACGATGTTGGATCTTGAAACGCTCACAAAGTTCCTGGACATCCTAATTTTTGAATGGTCTTCCATTATCTATTATGATGGATGAAGGAATGCCATATCTACAGATGATGTAATTCAGAATGAAAGAGGAAATTTGTTTTCCTGTGACGGTGGTTAGGGGAACGGCTTCAATCCACTTTGTGAAATACTCAATGGCAGTTATGATGAATTTCTGGCCGTTGGAAGAGGGTGGATGAATTTTTCCCACAAGGTCAAGTCCCCACTGACAGAAGGGCCAGGGTGTCGTTAAAGGCCTCAACTCTTGAGCAGGTGCATGGATCAGGTTCCCGTGTATTTGGCACTGTTTTCACTTTTTGATGAACTGATATGAATCCATTTCCATATTTGGCCAGTAATAACCCAAATGCATGAGTTTCTTGGCTAAGGAAGGGCCACTGGAGTGTGTTCCACATATCCCTTCGTGTACATCTCGCAAGGTAGTTATGGATTCTGCTTGTTCCAAACAACGGAGTAGAGTACCATCCAGACCACGTTGGTAAAGGGTATCGGCTATAATGGTGTAACGAGAGGCCTGTCGGATGAAAGTTCATTTTTGGTTGGAAGACAGGTCTGGTGGGAGAATATTATCCTTGAGGTAAGTGTAAGTCTTACCGTACCAAGGTGAATCAGATCCGACTAGGAGGCAAATGGAATGGGTTTCAAGGAGATCATAAGCCGGTTGTCGGATGGTTTCCACTAAGAACTCATATCGTGACTCATATTTAGGAATTTCTAGAAGAGAGGCTATGGTAGCCATTGCATCTGCTGCTTTGTTCTCTATCCTAGGTATTTGCTTGAAGGAGATGGTCCCAAAGTGTTCTTTGAGGTTGTCGAACATCCATTTGTATGGGATGAGCTTCTCATCTTTGGTTTGATACTCATCATTGACCTGATTTATGATAAGCTGAGAATCACCGTAGACACATAGTGCTTGGATTTTCCACTCAGTGGCCATCTTGAGACCAATTACCAAGGCCTCATACTCTGCTATGTTATTAGTGCATGGAAATAACAACCTGTAGGACTTCAGAATTGTGTCACCTTGGGGAGTGATAAATAGGATACCTTCCCCCGATCCATGGTTGGTGTAAGATCTGTCAAAGTAGAGTTTCCAAGGAGATGTTGACAGAGCGAATAAAGACTCATTGGGAAACTCAAACTGCATTGGTGAAGTGTCTTGTAATCATGCCTCGGCCAGTTGGTCAGCGATGATTTGTCCTTTAATGGCTTTTCTGTCCACATATTCTATATCATATTCACTAAGAAGCATAACCCACTTTGCTAGTCGACCTGTGAGAGCTGCTTTGCTGAGAAGATATTTCAGTGGGTCGATCTTGGCAATGAGTTTGACAGGATGTGCCAACATGTAATGTTGGAGTTTTTGTGAAGCAAAAACTACCGCAAGGCATGACCTTTCTACTTGTGAGTATTGCAACTCGTAGCCCACTAAGGTTTGACTGATGTAGTATACAGCTCTCTCCTTGTTCTCGTAATCTTGCTATGCTAGAAGAGCTCCAAGAGCAGTGGGTGTAGTAGAGATGTAGAGAATTAAAGGTTTTCCTTGGATCGGAGGCATGAGTATAGGAGGATTCATAAGGTACTCCTTTAGCTTGTTGAATGCCTCTTTGCACCGCTCGTCCCATTTAAATGGAATGTTCTTATGTAGGAGATGGCTGAAAGGTTGGCACTTGTCTGCCAGCTCTGAGATGAACCTGTGGATGGCCTGTAGCTTGCCCTATAAGGATCTCAACTATGTTAGAGTCTTGGGCGGTGGCATGTCCATTATGGCTTTGACCTTGGCTAGGCCTACCTCTATTCCGTTTGCTGACACGATGAAGCCTAGCAGCTTGCCTGATGTTACCCCAAACACACATTTCTTCAGGTTCAGTTTGACTTGGAATTGGTCCAACCGTTGAAAGACTTTTTCTAGGACATCCAGGTGTGAGTCCCTTGTGAGAGATTTTGCTAATATATTGTCAACATAGTCCTCCATAGTTACATGCATCATGTCATGGAATATAGTTGTCATGGCCCGCTGATATGTAGCCCCTGCGTTTTTTAGCCCAAAAGGCATGACATTCCAGCAAAAGGTACCCCATGGGCAAGTGAAAGCTATTTTGTGTTGATCCTCTGGTGCTATTTTGATTTGATTGTACCTTGAGAATCTGTCCATGAGTGATAGCATTGTATGTCCTGCAGTGAGGTCGACTATGATATCGATGTTTGGCAATGGAAAGTCATCCTTGCGGCATGCTTTGTTTAAGTCTCAAAAATCATTGCATAGTCGAACCCAGCCATTTGGTTTAGACATTGGCACAATATTAGATATCCATTCTGGGTAATCTATGGCTCTAATGAACCCCACATCTAGCAATTTCTTGAGTTCTTCTTTGACCAAAAGGGCTATATGAGGATGCATTTTTCTCAGCTTCTGCTTTACGGGCTTCACCCCTAGATCCAATGGCAAATGATGTAGAATCAGGTTTGGGTCCAAACCTAGCATGTCAGCATATGACCAAGCAAAGCTGCCTCTCTTCTTCTTAAAGAATGGTACAAACCTGGTTTTCTCTGGCGGTGTGAGAGATTTGGCAAAGTGGATAATCTTGGGCTGCTCTTCGGTTCCAATATTCACAGGTTCTATCAGCTCCACTACAATTTGTGACCTTTCCTGATACATATCACTAGGGAGAGTGTCAAGCATTCCATCGTCAAGTGTCACAGTTGGGTTTTCACCGTCAGATGCGTCCTTTCTTTTTACTATTTTATGATCTGACACTGCAGCAAGGTAGTTTTCATTGTCAGATTCATTTTTGATCTTGATGTTTTTTCGATTGGAAGGCTTGGCACCCTCCCCGAAGTAATCCACGGTATTCAATTCTATAGCAAAACTAGCTTTATGATCTCCTTTTGGCAAGTGGTCCCTAAGTTCCATGTAATCAATGTAAGCATCATCGTTCTGGAACATATCTAATTGGGGGGTTCCTTGCAGATCCCAGTCAATAAGCTCAAGGTGTAAGAGGGGAAGGGAGTCGGATGAGAGACCTGATTCAGATGGTGTGAATGGAAACATTGTGGGCATTGGCGGGGGTAGTGTTCTGGGTGGTACTTTCCTCCAAGTTGTTTATCGCAATGGAATCAAAACTTTCCTCGAAAGCCATAATCTCAGGGGTGGGCAAATCAGACTCCAGTGGTCTGTCCCGTTGCATTTATCCCTCATGGTAGGGGCTAAGAGTTTAGATGGTGTCAACCTCTTTGTCATCGTAGGAGTGCTCTGTTAGCTTGTCCCACTCATACTCATTTGAATCATCTGAATCTGTGTCACTATCCACTTGGAGCGTTTGGGTTGTCTCCACAAGGCAGGCATTTTCCTTGGCTTTACCCTTGCCTTTGTACCCTAGGCCAGTTGTGTTTCTAGTCAAAGAGGATGAAGAAGGTTGTATAGGTTTAATGATTCCTTCCTTTCTAAGGCCTATGGGGCCTTGTCCTTCGTACCCCATCCTGTGCAAAATAGTCTCACCCCGCCCATAGAGTTCTGTAGGGAGTTTAGGTGGTTCTTGGGGGGTGTTTTCTTCTTCAGCATAAAGCCACTGCAGGAGATCTCGCTCCTCTATCTCATCAGATAAGGTCCCCCATTTTACAAAGGGATTTGCGGGAGCTGCAAGAGGAGCAGATGGCTTTGGAAAATGTTTGGGTGGCTGCTTGGGTTGGCCAAAAGAGCGAGGAGACAAAGGCATCTTGGCAAGGTTGAGGTTGTGCTCAATGGAGTATTCCCCCATGCCATTTTCTTTTATAGTGAGTTTCAGTGGTTTAGGTCAGGAGGAGGAAGCTTCAGCGGTATGGTCTTGTTGCGGGGTAGGGGAAATGTAGGCTCTGTTGTTGGGTATGACACATTCAGGTTTTACACGGAAAGAATTGCAGTGCTGGTAGGGGTCGGGGTCGCCTTGAATGGTGACCTGCTTGCCATTGTGTGGGAACTTAATGCATTGATGATAGGTTGAGGGGACAGCCTTCATGGCGTAGATCCATGGTCTCCCTAATAGAATATTATAAGCAAGCTCCCGATCAAGGACTTGGCACACCACATCTTTAATGACCAGTCCCACTTGAATGGGTAGGACAACCATTCCTTTTGTGGTTCTTTCTTCCTCGTCATATGCCTTAATGGTAATTTTCCTCCTTGGATCAACTACTTGTTCGGAGAACCCCAATGCAAGGACTAGCTTCAATGTGCAAATTTTTAAACTGGCACCCCCATCAATGAGAACCCTCTTGATGCGGTGCTTGTGTATGAATGCGACAATGTGCAGAGGGGTGTTGTGGGGTTGAGATACAGAAAGATCATCTTGCTCAGTGAACGATATGGAATTGGAGGATGTCAAATTGCCTACCATGGTCTGAAACTTCTCTTGGGCCAGGTTAGTGGGGACAGTGGTTTCCACTAAGGCTTTCTCAAGAATCTCTTTATGAGAAGGAGATAGACGCAAGAGCTCCAATATAGAAATGTGAGCTAGGGTTTTCTGTAATTGGTCGAGGACATTGTACTGACGGTGGTTGGATGGAGATGGTGACGACCTTGGAGGAACGGTGTTGAGTGTGACTTTACCACTATGGGTAATTATACTACAACCAGTGCGGTTAGGTCCTGGTTGTTGGTTGGGTGAAATGACATTGACCTGTAGAATATGTTCAGAAATGTAGTTTATGGTGTACTCAAATGGAACACTTGCATAGTTAGCATTACTCGTCCCGCTGTTCTGATTTGGCCGGTGGCGATTATTGTTATTGTCATTATTGTTGTTGCCGGTGTTGTTGTGGCCATGGTTGTTGTCGTTGTGGCCATTGTTGTTATATGGCCTGTTATGATTCAGAAGTGGATCCTTGTAGGCCACATGAGTTTCATTGGAGGTATACTGTGGTGTCCCTCCCTGATTCTGATCCAGTATATCTTGAATGACATGTTTGAGGCGGATACAGTTGTTAGTTGTATGCCCCCTTCCTCGGTGATATTCACAATAGTCTGTGTCCTTCCAGTAGGGAGGTTTGACTATAGGCTCGTAATCACTTGTTGGCGGTAGAGAAATTTCATTGTTAGCCAACAACTTTCATAGCACAGATTCTTGAGACTCGCTTAACGGTGTGAATTTTCTTCTTGGGTTTGAATTGTACCAAGATCTAGGTTCCCGAGAGGGTGGGTTGTTGATTGCACCATTGTTTGCATCTCCCTTAAGAGTGAATATGGGTTGTTGTTTAGGAGCTGCTACCTTGGCATCAACTACCCTATCGTTGACCACATTCTTGTTCTTGGTCCAAAACTTTGATTTATCCGTTGTGTAATTGGAATTAGGCATGTCCTTGTAGAGCTTGAGAGTTCCTTTAGTGATCATAGCTTTTTCAATGAATAGGCCCATTTCAATGACTTTGGAGAATGATGTAGGGCATTGTATCTAAATCTGATAGCTAAGATCCGTGTTTAGGTTGTGGACAAACATTTCCAATAGCTGCTTCTCAGGTATATCATAAGAACACTTACTAGCTAGCTGTCTCCATCGTTGTAAGAAGGTGGCGAATGACTCACCACTCTTTTGTTTAGTATTGCATAGATCTAGCATAGATACCTCATGTTCTATGTTGTAGGAGAAGTGTGTTATGAATTTATTGACAAGTTCATCAAAAGTTTTGATCCCTAGTGGGAGGCGCGAGAACCACTCCATAGCTTGACCACCTAAAGATCTTGGGAATAGTCTCATCAAGTAGGTCTCGTTGTGAGCTACTTCTAAACATACTGCATTGAATTCCCAGATATGATCTCTAGGGTCCCCCTTCCCTTTGTATTTGTCGAACTTTGGGACTCCAAACTGAAAGGGGAAGGGTTTCATGACCAAACTTTTGTCAAAAGGATACAGAGCTATATCTTCCAAAGAGTATTGCTTAGAACTTGTACCTGTCTTAAGGTTGGATATTTCTTGGTTTAGACTTTTGATTTGTTGTCTCATGTCACCCATAGGAGCATTTTGATCTATGGGTTTCTTGCCTCTATCATTTGCATTCGGGACTGTGTCATTCGTGCCTCTCTCATGATCATCACATCTCCGCTCATGATCATTGTCTACATTTTCCATGATGGAGCTTATGTCAAAGTCTGCAGGGAGTTTGACTCTGAGATTAGCAAGATGGTGGAAGTATTATCGGGGTCTTCAAGGAGCACCCTCTCTACTAGGCATTGGAATTTGCTATCCTGGATGTGCGCTACTAATTCTTCATGAGAAATTTCTTCGTCACCACCACATGGTGGGGCGAGGTGATCAGATGCGTTGGCCATTTCAATCTGCATGTTGTACTGGGATCGAGTAAGAACCATGCAAGGTGGGGTGGGATGATGTGGACCAAGATTAGAAATTTTGGTGAGTTACTAACTGAGACTGTTGTGAATGGGATACCTAGGACAGGATTTGGACAAAGGATTCTCTCGCTCAATGACTTCAAGTAAGACGGTTGACACAAGACGTTGGCCTCTAGTAAGGGTAGTCGATACCAGTCTTACTGTGTAGGGCTTAGTCATTCAACAAGACTACTAGCAAAGGTACGGTGACCTACTAGGCTTACGTGAATTCACTAATGACACGAAAAAGGGACCTATGTCGAATCGGTATGGGACAAACTGACTTTGGGACAAGAGGGATTTGGATAGAAAGTGAATGGGATGATCGACGAAAGAGAGAGACTTGGGTGAAACGGATGAAGACTGACTGCAAGGTTGAATCTGACCTCAGAAAGTGAAACTAGGCTGAAATGGGTGCTCTAATCAAGTGAAAATATTTTCCCAAAAATAGGGCAAGTGCTCACTGTCACACATACGTAGAAACAGATGCGCAGTAGGAATGAACAAATGCGCCGTAAGTCACAGTATATGCGTAGCTCTGGTTAAGTACAAATGTGCAGCAATAGTGTGTATATGCATAGTAATAGTATATATGTGCAGCAAGTCGTTACAAAAGCACAGCAAGTTGCAGTATATGCACAGCAGAAAGGAGTATATGCGCAGCTCTGATATTTTTGCAAAATTTTTGGATTTTTCTTCTGTTTTTGGTATTTTTTGGCTGGAAAAGGTCTTCCTGATTTGATATTATGAATTAACAGCAAGAAAACACAGCAAGCACAAAGAATATTTTGTAGTTTTTCTTTGTTTTTGTAGTTTTTTCGACTCTATTTTGGACAAAAGCAAGCACAAAATCCTAGGCGAGAAATGGATTATAAGGGATTTGGGCCACTAGAACAAGAGGTATTTAATGCGGGCAACCGTTCAAGTGGTTACACGTGCGGCAGTACTACTCTCCATTATGGAGTCTCTCAGCCTCAAAGGGTTACGCTTGAGAGGGTTTTGGGGGAGGTTGGCCGTCGGTGTAACATAACAGCACTTGTTGCAGGAAGTTTTCACCTCAAGCATAATTTATTTTAAGTGGCTTGGTAGGGCTTGGAATTAGCCTATTACCACTCAGGGTCATTCCCACTCGGACAAGCGTGCATCCAAGGGTAGGCCCCTCCTAAAGGTTAAACAAATAGAATGACAAGTTTGGCACTCTGATCACCTAGAAGAGGGGAGAGCATAAACCTATTGTCATTCGCAAGCATAGAATACACTGATTAATCCACCCTAGTTAAAAGTGAAAAAACTAAATGGGCTAATCTATTCAAACACAGAACTTTGAAGTGAGTTTAGCAATATAGCAGTGGTTCAGTTTTAAACCCCAGAAAGCAGTAGCGAGTTCAATTTTAAACCGTGTAGCACGAGATTGTTAACTTTGAAATTCTAGTCTCACGATATAGCAATAGTTCATTTTAACTTCAAGATCATTGATGAGTTCAATTTTAAACCGCGTAGCATGAGATTGTTAACTTTGAAATTCTAGTCTCACGATATAGCAATGGTTCATTTTAACTTCAAGATCATTGATGAGTTCAATTTTAATCTTAGATAGCAATAACTTGGAAGGTGTTTGCAATGCAAGCAAGAAATAGTCCAGTTACTTTCTCCCTGATTAGAACTAGATGAAGATTTAAATGAACATCAATTTTACTTTCCCTCAAAAAATGAAATGTGAACTAATTAGATGCAACTACATGGAACTAAACCAGATCCTATCCTACAAAACAGCTCCAGCAAACACCTGCGAAAAGGTTAGAGTTAGCAAATTCCCCTAAGAAAGTACTAAAACCTCAGTTTGTTACAAATGCGTAGCTTCAGTGATCATATGCGTAGAAATAATCAACAGAAGCGCCACAATAATGAATGCGCCGTAATATTGTACGTATGAGCAGTTAAAAGGAATAAATGCGCAGTAATAATGGATGCGTGGCAACAGTCTTCAAAAGCATAGTAAAAAGGAACATATGCACAATAAAGTCAAAAGCACCGTAACAGTGCGCAAAAGCGTAGCAAAAATACACAGATGTGTAGAAAGGATAAAAGCGCCATAACAGTCTTTATATGCACCGTGGGAATGTTTAAATGCGCTGAAGTAGCCTGTACGTGATTCTGCGTGACCTGTACGGAACCTGTCTTCAAAAGAGCTCAGATTTTGATGAGATAATGGGGCAAGGGCCCCACGGTGGGTGCCAAAAATGTAAGGGTAAAATGGTGATCAATCAAATGAATAATGTATGACCCAAACATCAATAGACTAGGAGATGACAAAGAAGATTAAACAAAAATAGCAATGAATAATACAAAGCAAACCTTCCCTGAAATCGATGCTTCTGTTGTTTGCCTATTACAACCGTCCTTTTGCAGATGAAGTGAGCCCTCAGAGAGTGCACTCTTTTTAGTTGTTCGTAGGAAGTCGATGGTAAATGGCTATGGTGATATGCAATGAAGATGAGATCCAATGCAAGTATGTGATCTCAAGCTTGTGGATGGTAAAAGGGTGCCAAAGGCGTGCTGGTGATATTTCTGCAGAGTAACGATGTCAAAAGCCCTGGATGAATAGAGTGGAGGGATGGAACTTCATTTATAGACTTGGAAGAATGGGAATCAATGGTTGAGAGGAGATATGAAGATCAATGGCTAAGGATGGTTGAGGAATGTGCAACCAGTAGAAATGTGACAAGTGTCTCATCTCCATCATGAAAGAGGAGATGTGACAAAATTGATTGGAAAGTTAACTCCATTGACTGAACAGTTAACAGACTTAATTGTTCAGTTAGAAGAGTGGATTATGGAACGGACTGAATTGATTGAGGGATTGACTCAATTGACAGGTTAGTTAACACTTTTGATTGATTAGTTAACTAACCTCTGATTTGAGAAGAAATAGGCCATGTGGGTGAGGGAAAATAAGATAATTAAATATTAAATATATTTAATTACATGTGCAACCTGATGAGGTGGACAAGGTGAGGTAGAAAAGGTGAGGTGTAAAGGTGAGGTGGATTTTCGAATTAGAACTTAGGATAGAGGAATTTGGTTTAGTTAAATAATTTATGATTATTTAATTATGTAGGACATTTAGAATAATTTTAATTAAATAAATTGAATTTATTTAATTATGGAATAGTGAATAGATTAAATAAATTTGGAATATTTATTTAATTAATAGAAGAACAGAATAAATATTTAGAATATTTATTTAGGATGATTTGTGTCATTTTTAGGCGTATACAAAATCCAAACCCCAAAATAAAGATTTAAATCAACCTAAATAAAAACACTAGGAAAGGCATATAAATCAAAAAGGTCAAAAAGCAATTGAGAAAAGAATTCCCCAAGAAATAATTAAGGTGAAAATTAAATAAATAAAGTAAAAAAATAAATTAAATAATTATAAGGTCAAATTAAAATTTACCACCCATCAAAATATAAAATTCGAAATTAACTAAATGAACGAATTATAATTTAACAACTAAGTCTTTTAATAAATATAATTGCAACAATTATATTTATTAATTAACTCGAGTTTAAAAAATAAAAGGGGGAAAAATCAAAACATCTCTCCCCATGGAATAATAAAAAAATTGATTAAAATAAAAAAAATATTAGTTTAAAATTTTTCCCCAAATAAAATTAAAGTCCTCTAGAAAATAATAAAGATGCCCAAAATAAATAATAGACCAAGGAATAAAGCATTTTAATAAATAAAAGTTCCATCCCCATTAAAATAAATCTCACATGGAAATAAAATCCAACCCCTCAAAAAAAATCAAAAAAGAATTTAAAACTTAAGGGAAAGCAAAAATAAATCAAAAAAACAAAAAACAATTGAGAAGGAAGTTTAAACTTTCGTTCACATGAAAAAGAGAATAAATCAATAAACATAATAAATCCCCACTCAACTTGCAACCCTAGATTCTCTCTATTATTTTATTACATTCCTTATGAAAGGCATTAACCCTAAAAATCTCTATCTTATTCTTTTCTCTCATTCTTTTTCTCTCATTTGTTTTGTTTTTTTCTCTTTTCTTTTCTTCTTGCCTCCATTTTTGTTGCAAGTTGAAGGCTTCTTCCACAATGGCATGGCAGCCATGGAGATGCTTCACGAAGGTATATTTATTGAGTATATTCAATGGGTTTACTCTGTTTCTTATATATATATATATATATATATATATATATATATATATATATATATATATATATATATATATAGTTTTATACAAATAACAAAGGAATGATGCACATAATCAAGCAAGGGCCGAATGGCCAAAGGGTTCCCATGCCGCGAATTGTGGTTTACACGTTTAGTAGTGCATAAAGGTGCGGATGAGGGTTTGGGGGTGTGGGAAGGAGGCCGTGCCCCCTCCCCACACCCCATGCTACTATGAAGAGGGCAATGGGCGACGGCCATGGCCGCCGTCCATTGCCTTAGATTTTTTTTCTTTTAAAAACACAAAACTTAACATTCGAAGGTCTTGGCTCTACCTAACAGGTTTTAATACCACATATTTAATTTTATTTAAAAATAGTTTAATAATATATAAATACATACAGAGTAATCTATGTATATACAACTTATTTCCTAGAAGCACAGTGACGGTAAATATATATATTACATGTACACACATTTAAAAAAAAATTAATAGAACAAATTGTATTATTCAATAACCAAATTGAAAAAACTTGTAAACACCATTACTGTATTTTTTTTTAAAGAGAAAGGACCAGATTTCTTTTATATATTTTCTCTTTGCAATAATAAATAGTCAAACTAACTATCTTTTTTTTTTTTCTTGACTTTTTTGACAACATATATAATGAAGCATAATCCTATTCTTTTGTTTATAATAGAAAATATATAACCTCCTTTATTTTTTTACATTTTCTTGTTGCACAGCAATTTCTTTTCTTTTCAAATATAAAATGACAGCTAATACAAAAAGATCATTTCTGTTCAAACTTTCAACAAACCCATGTGCACAAATAGCAAAATGATAAACATGTAACTTTATTGCATGCATAATAGCAAATGTATATTTTCCTTGGCAACCCCCTTTTTTTTAACTAAATTAATGCAACAATAGTCTATTACGTAGTTTTTAAAATCACCACAATAGGATTAATACATATAAAATTTTCTTCCAACACCAAATACAATGAGGAGTACTTTTTTTACAATTTCAACATTAAGGCCTCCAAGGCCATGGCTCAAAAAATAGCCAACTAAAAATAAGGTAAAAGAGGTAACAATGAACTCCTCTAAACTCCATTTTTCCAATGAAAACCTACAATAAATAACATAAAATGGGGAACCAAGCCACGAAGGAATGCCCTCCTTCCTACCATAGACCTACTAGTGGGTCACCCCTGAGCTAGGGAGGTAGGATTCACATAGTTTTGCACACACATACACACCACAACAAATAAAATTTTCCAAACACACAAAAATCTACTCCCATGGATTTGCACATACAAAAATCAATAAATTGAGTTTGGAGGTGGGTAGGGGAGTGGACCCCTCAACTCAAGAGGCCACCCCAAGAACTCCAAAAATTACAAAAAAATCCAAGGCCTCAAGCCAAACACATTTTCCACCATACTCAAAAATCACTATGGCACTCATGCCAAAATCAAATAATGTTCCCAAACTCCATATGATACCCTCAAGGCTATAAATAGTGCAACACTAAGGAGATGACCTCAAGGAGGTTCACTCTCCCCTACCCCAAACTAGTTGAGCTTTTCCTCCAAATGGAGGTGCTCTCACCACACCCATCCCACACAAAAATAAAATGACAAGCCACATAATTATTCAACCACATATATAAGAAAGAAGACATAAGCAAAAAGGGAAATGGCCATTGCCATGGAGCTTACCTTCAAAAGCCCTAAAATGGAAGCACGTTTGATGAAGAGCTCCAAGCTTCCCAAAATTTTCTCCAACTTCCAAATTTCTCCAACATTCTCCAAAACTCCAAGAACAGCAAGAAATTTTTTTTAAAAGAAGAACCCCATACTCCTCTCCAAGAGGAGGTAAAATAGGCCTTTAAATTTGGCCTTGAGGAATGAGAAGCTGACACTTGTCACCTTCTCCTTCCTCATCCCATGCCACTTGCAAGGGAAGGAGTGTGAGGGTGACAAGTGTCACCCTCCAATCCATTCAAACCCTCACCTTATCGACTTGTGCTCTCACACATGTGTGAGAGACCAAGTGGAGAGGTGGTAACTCCCTCCAAGCCTCTATGAGCATAAGGGATGCCACATGGCATCCTCTTATTTTCTAAGAGAGCCATCTCCCTCCAAGATGCTCTCACACATGTGTGAAAGTCTTGGAGGGAGATCCCACACAATTGGGAGTCTTAACGACCTCCCAAGTCTGATAATGTCACCACTATAATGTAAAACATTCAAAATATGGAAGTGAAAATAATCGGCCTCACATCCTCCCCCCTAAGACTAAACTTCTCCTAGAAGTCGTCAAAAAGGTGAGGATAGAGTGCCCGCAAACTAGCCGCATCCTCCCAAGTCTCTGTGACCTCATCATAACAATCCCACTGGACCCTAACCTAGTCCATCTCTCGACCTTGAAGGCCTAGTGTCCGAAGAGCCAATATGGAAATTGGCTCCAAAGCTAACTGCCCGTCTGCCTCTACCTGTAGTCTCAAAAATGGGGGCCTAAAAGTTAGCCTTGTGGTTATTAATCGCTACAAACATGTGGTGGGATCTACCCACATCTCCAATTGTCAGCTCTAATCCTTTAGCATGAGGCTGTCTTCCAGCTATAAATCCCTATGGGTACTCTCTTGCTAAGTGACCGTCACCACCACACACATAACATGGCCCCTGAGCCTGAACATGTACTATCTGTGTCCTGCTTAATTGCTGCTACTCAAGTCAACCCATAGAACTCTGTGATCCTCCAAAGGACTGCTGCGACCATGCAGGTCCTGCCATAGGTGTTTGCTATCACCGGTCTCTGTGTGGACCCTACTGATGTTGCTACTACTATGGAGGTCTAGGAGGTAGAGGGGCAGGACTAAACCCTCCTCTCTGAGGTGATAGTGGTGGCCTATGGTAACTCTGCTACTATTGTCCATGATCCTAAAACTGAGGGCATGAACTCTATCCTCGTCCTTGTATCTCCTTAGCAATGTATGCCTTCTCGGTAGCATCACTCAATGTCTAGGGGTCTGCCATGCATATAGGCCATGCTATGCTATGGTTCAACCCTCTGATAAACTTATGAACCAAGAGTTTCTCATCACAGAGATACTCCTCATTTCGAGACAACTCAGTAAACCTTCCCTCAAACTATGCCACCATGAGCCCTCTCTACTGAAGGTCATGGAACTCATCTATGAGATGTTGCCTGTAGTGATCTGATAAATATCACACATTGAAACACTTAATGAATGTCTCCCATGTGAGTGTGTCCAACGATAGATGGTGCTTGTACTCCTTAGTGCACCACCAAGTAGCTGTTGCATCATGCAACAGGTGGACTGCCACACATGCCTTCGTGTTTCCCTCATAAGGATGCAACATGAAGCATCTGTCTAGACTGATGAGCCAAGCCTCAGCCTTGGCTCCCTCTGTAGTCCCTACAAAGGTAGACGGATTAAGCCTTAATAAATCCTTGATGGGATCTCCTTGGTCTCTATGCCTTCTGATAGGCTCATCCGCATAATAATCATAAGGCTTGTGAACAATCTACTCCACTCGTATTGCCTCCTCACGCCTAGCATGATGTGGAGGGCTCTTGCTACGAGCCCTGTAGGCCTATCCAACCTCCTCCGCCATCGTATCTGATATGGCTCCACATGTGGTGCTTCTTGCAGCTCAACGCGGGGCTCCACATGTGGCTCAACATGTGACTCTGCTCGTGGCTCCATGCGTGGCTTCTCTCTCAGATCAGTGTGGGGCTTAGCACACGGCTCTATGCATGGCTCAACTACGGCCAGTGGTAGCCTATCTAACACTACCTGTAGTGTCTACAATATGTGTGGCCCAATATCTGGTATAGGTAGGGCTGGCAGTGCCAGTGGTGCCTGCAGTATTTGTGGAACCGATGGTGCCTGACCTTCAGCTGAAGAATCACTGTGCACCTCGGTGAACGCAGTGTGGTGTGAATGCACTCACTGAACTCATCGGGGAGGCATCCTACAAAAATGAGGTAATTACAAATTAATCAAAGTGCGGATTAATAATATGCCCAAAACAAGCCCAGTGTTTAAACTTGGGCTTTGATACCAAATGTCATTCCCACATTTCCCATGTAGTCATGAAATGCAACACATGTGTCATGTCCACATTTGTCATGTGGTCATGACATAAAATATCAAAAACTTTTCCGCATGTCCCTAGAAACCCCTTCGCATGCGTCAGCGTGCTTGGTGGCAATACGCATAAGGTGTAAACATGTCAAACATATTCAGGGAAGTGTGTCTACCTACGTAATCCCCTACGTGATGAAAGCTGACTAGGGGGTTATGCGACACGATGTGCACTACTTCTAGGGTTATAATGGATTTAATTCAACCTCTAAGTTTCCTAGGCAAAAGAGATGATTTTGACTGAATCGAAACCAAACCTTAACCCTAACGCAATAATAAAATTGACTAATATAATGCATCCAATGGTATGATGGTCGCATGATAAAATGGAGTGATTAAATGAAAGTCATAAAAAATGCCATAAAAACAAAACCCTAAAATTTGGGAAAAATTTAACAGCATGACACATTTTCAATAATAGAAATAAATATTTTAAAAAGAAAACCCTGAGAAGTAATTAATGCACAAATTAAATAATAAAAAAATAAGAACAATTAAATAAATTTCTAAGGTCACACAAATTCGACCACTCAACAAGTTACTAAATTTGAAAATGAATAGATGACCAAATTAAAAATCAATAATTAAGTCCTTTAATAAATACAATTTTGACACTTATATTTATTAATTAACTCAAACATAAATTAGAAAGGGGAAAAATTAAAATATCTCTTCCCATACAAATCATAAAATCGATCAAATTAAAATAATTAAATTAAAAAGTCTCTCCCCTATGAAATTAAAATTAAAGTCCACAAGAAGAAAATAACAAAGACGTCCCAAAATAATTAACTTGTAAAAGGGATAAAGAATCCCATTTAAAAAAATAAAAACAACCCCTTACCACTAATTAAATTCCACATGGAATTAAAATCCAAACCCCAAAATAAAGATTTAAATCAACCTAAATAAAAACACTAGGAAAGGATATAAATCAAAAAGGTCAAAAAGCAATTGAGAAAAGAATTCCCCAAGAAATAATTAAGGTGAAAATTAAATAAATAAAGTAAAAAAATAAATTAAATAATTCCAAGGTCAAATTAAAATTTACCACCCATCAAAATATAAAATTCAAAATTAACTAAATGAACGGATTATAATTTAACAACTAAATCCTTTAATAAATATAATTGCAACAATTATATTTATTAATTAACTCAAGTTTAAATATTAAAAGGGGAAAGTCGATGATGGCATGGTTCGGTGGTTAAGTCGCTCAGGATGTAGTGGCGGCCACCAGAGTTCAAACCCCCGCTGGGCCAACGAGCTCGCAAGGCTTTACGCCTTCGCTGGGCCAATGAGCTCGCAGGTTTGAAGTGTTCTTCCTAGGGGATGAGGTCCCCCAATTGTGGCCTCACCGGTTCATTGCTCCGGGCAAAAGCATTCACGTGGAGCCGGAGGGCGTGTCGCACCAGCGTCGCCGGTCACGTTAAAAAGTTTACCAGGCGCATTATCTTAATATATATATATATATATATATATTAAAAGGGGAAAAAATCAAAACATCTTTCCCCATGGAATAATAAAAAAAATCAATTAAAATAAAAAAAAATTAATTTAAAAGTTTTCCCCAAATAAAATTAAAGTCCTCTAGAAAATAATAAAGATGCCCAAAATAAATAATATACCAAGGAATAAAGCATTTTAATAAAATAAAAGTTCCATCCCCATTAAAATAAATCCCACATGGAAATAAAATCCAACCCCTCAAAAAAAAATAAAAAAGAATTTAAAACTTAAGGGAAAGCAAAAATAAATTAAAAAAAGTAAAAAGCAATTGAGAGGGTGTAATGAAACAACTTGTACAATATCTGAATATAATAGTAAATATGCTGCAAACACTTGATAATAATATGCCACTTCGAGGGGGAACCTCCAAAACCACTTCGAGGGGGATACCTTCAATAGTCTTCAATGAGAACACAATACTGAATATGATGAAATAAGACTTACTACCTCCTATATATATACCTATTTATGCCTAGGATATCACCTAGGCTGACTTATACGGGCCTATATAAGCCTTAGGCCGACCTAAACAACTAAATAACAATAAAATAATGATAATATGACTTAATTAAGAGTTAATATAGCCACAAGCCGACTATTCATAACCCTATACACACTATAGGATTAAGGGCGTAGCATGCCCCCCCTCTTCAAAGAAGCATTGTCCTCAATGCTGACCAAATGTGGATGCTTTTGCATGAATTCCTCATTCTCCCATGTAGCTTCCTCAACTGGAGAGTTCTTCCATTTAATTAGATATTCTATGATTTCCCTTGTCCTCAGCTTCTTGGTGCCTGTTTGAATAATTCTCTCAAGATCCACAACTATTCTTCCCTCCTCATCAAGCTTAGGTAACTTAGTCTGTGCTACCACTTTATTCCCAATAACCTTCTTCAAGCAGGAAACATGAAAAACTGGATGAATTTTTGTTGATATGGGAAGCTCCAATTTATATGCTACATTTCCAATCTTCTGCAACACCTTATAAGGACCATAGTACTTGGGTGCCAGCTTGTTAGCTTTATGTTGTTTTAGAGACATTTGCTTGTGTGGTTGTAGTCGCACAAAGACCCAATCTCTCACTTCAAAAGTTCTTTCACTATGATTTTGATCAGCTTGTTGCTTCATTCTATTTTGTGCCATTGCCAAGTTCTCTTGAAGACTAGCCAATACCTCTTGCTGATGATGGATGTGTTCTTCGACTGTGTGAACCTTTGGTTGTGCCTGCAATGAAGAGATGATTGATGGTGGGTGGTAACCATATAGAGCTAAAAATGGAGACATCTTGGAAGAAGTATGGAAAGAAGTGTTGTACCACCATATAGAGCTAGTACTGGAGTTGTGCACATGGCTTCCTTTAGTTTCTCAAATGCCCTTGTTGCTACTTCATTCCATTGGAAGGCATCCTTCTTTAACAAGGCTGTGAGAGGAGATGCTATGCTACCATAATTCTTTACAAATCAGCGATAATACCCTATAAGCCCTAAAAAACCTCGTAAGTTCTTAACGGTCTTAGGAATTTTCCACTCTACAATTGCTTGGATCTTATGAGGGTCCACCTTGACTCCCTCATGTGACACAATGTGACCAAGGTACTCCACTTCTTTGACACCAAAGATACACTTGGATGGTTTAGCATACAACTGATTCTGCTTCAAAATGTCCAACACTTGATTTACATGTTGCCAGAAGTCAGAATCTAAGCTTGTGCATCTTGCACAAGTCATTACATCTATTGCATAACATAGCATGAAGTAACATAGCATCTTGCACAAGTCTTGTTCAAAATGATGTAATGTTCAAAAGGAGACCATTTGATATGATGATCTTGTCTGTCTATCATTCTTACCATGCTATGAAATAGTTGATGATGATGTTGCTAATAATATTGATGTTTAGTGTATGACAGTGATACAGGTGTTCATTGGCTTATCATGCTTTCAAGCTATTGAAAAGATGTTTCAGGAGTTCAAATGCACAAATTGTTAATGATCCTAACTACTAAGAATGATTTGTCATTGCAATTCAAAGTATTGTTGCAATAAACTCTTGATTTACTGATAAAATCAAGAAACAGGAGTTCTTGTTGATTGCAGTTGATTGCAGTAGGTTTCAGATATGATAGATGATCTTCATTCTTGGTTGCAAAATGAATGTTCATTTAGAAGTGTTCATTGGTATAATAATTTGACATGTTCTTTCTCATTAATATGATTCAGAAAGATATGTGCAAATTGTGTGTCTCCAGTTTTGAAGTGGTATAAGGTATGTGCTTCAAGCTATAACAATCTAGAGTTTCTTCTGACATTGTTGGTGAGTCTTGTATTTCATCAAATCAGAAGCAAGTAAAGGTCTTTTAAAATGATTCTCATGACATCTTGTGTTGAGAGCTGTGTAATGAGGAGTGTTCATGTTTTTTGCCTGCAAAATTGTTCATCAAAGAATACTGGTGTGTTTATGTTTTCTTTGCTAAATGTTCATAAAGTTGATTGTGATGTCAAAAGGTGTTTGATGGTGCCATGATTTTTCTTAGCATGGAAGGTTGGATGTCAGTAATTGGATGGTATACTTCAGGTTGACATGTTGCTTCAGGGCAAGTGGATCAGTGCTAAGTTGAGTTGAGTTATATTGGTTATTCTTGTCAGAGCAGTGATTTGTTGTGAACTTTATAAGATGGGATGCAAATAGATTCATTGGAGATTTGTCATATGGGTCAACAAGTGATAACAAAATTTTGGTAAGTGATTATAATTTTTTGGTTCACAAGATAATAGGAGTTTATGTCTTCAAAGCCCTCATAATGAAATGTGTTTGTAAATGTTATGATTAGCTTTAACATCTTTCAGTGGAGTTGTTCTCAGGGGGAGTTAATTGAGTCTTTGTCATCAATGTCAAAAAGGGGGAGAAAGAAAAATTGCATCAGGAGGTTTTGTCATCTACCCCGAGAGGGTTTTCCACTCCAGAAATTTCTGTGTCATAACTTGTCTCTATGTGTGCATATTTGTGTTTTGTTGATAAGTCTTTGGTTCACATCTTTCACTATCAGTCTTGTGCATATGAGCTCAAACAGATCATTAATCTCTTTCTTTCTACTTGTCTTGTAAAGTTTGCAAAAAGTTAAGAATTTACACAACACTGATTCACCCCCCCTCTCAGTGTTGTCATTGACTCCTACAATTGGTATCAGAGCCAGTTTCCCTCTTGCAGCTTAATCAGCTTGGGTAGGTCCTGTGTGTGGAGTTCAATGGGTAAGTGCAGGAGAAATAAGAACATAAGAAATGTTAAGATTCATTCTGGTAAAAAGACATCATCCATATCAAATCTAGAATTTGATAAAAAGTCAGTTGATAAAGTTGTTCTCCAAGTTGAATCTGATATTGTCTTAGAAGAAAATTTTTCAAATGTTCCTCTGTTTGATGGTTCAAATTTTTCAGTTTGGTATGTTAGAATGCAAGTGTATTTATCCTCCTTAGGATATGATGTTTTAATGTCAGTTGAAAATGGTATTTCTGCAAATAACAAAGAAGCTCTTGAATGTAATGATATTGCAAAGAAGGCTATATTATCTGCTCTGTCTAATGATGTTATTTGTAAAGTTATGGATTGTGTTACAGCTCAGGATATGTGGAGGAGATTGAAAAGAATTTACCAAGGTAATGATAAAGAAGAGGACACTCTGGTATGTGAAGAAAGTAGCAATGAAAAGAGACTTTCAAATGAAGGAGTTGATGTTCAATCCCAATCAAATTCAGAAGAAGCTAGCATCACAAGTGATAATGATCAGAGTGATGATGATCAGGATTATAATGAACAAGATTGTGAGATTGATTTGGAAGGAGAGCTCATATATGCTCTGAGTGAGCTCAAGAATTATAAGAAGGAGAACAATAAATTAATGATGCAGTTGCAGCAAGAAAGAGATTTAAAAGATAAAGCTCTTACAGATCTTGAAGATGCTAGAAACCTGATTGTAGACTTGAAGAATCAAGCAAGTGAATCAGATAAACTGGTTGTCAAGTTGAAATCAGAAATTGAAAAAGCTAAGAGAATAGCTGATGTCTCAATATCTAACCTTGAAGTTGCAAGGATTGAGAATCTAAAACTAGAGAGTGATATTATCAATCTGAGAAAAGAGTATGATGGTCTCAAAGCTTTATCTAAGAAGTATAAGGAGTTTGAAGAAAGCACAAGCAAGCTACATAAGATGCTTGGTAAACAAAAACTATATGGAGACACTACTGGACTTGGTTTTGAAGAAGGAGAATGTTCAAAAGCAAGAGAGACTCCTAGAAGGAAAATTGATTCAAGTCATCATGTTGCTGCCAGAGAAAGTAAAAGGAATAATGAAATAGAACAGAAAACTAGAGATGAATTTGTGCACAATCAAAGAAGGAATTTCAGAAAACCTGCTGCTATAAGACAAGCATACATGTATAGGTATAACTATTCTTTTAATGGTTATTGTTATACTTGTAATCAATTTGGACACAAATCAGTTAATTGCAGAAGGAATACTAATATTGTTTGTTACAAGTGCAATAAGGTTGGACATATTCAAAGGAACTGCAAAATGAATAGAATGAATGAATTTGCATGGAAGCATAACATAATTGCTCAGGACATGACAAAAGGGTACTATCAGTCATTTGGTTATGATTATAACATAGTTTGTTATAATTAGAAATCTTTTGGTCATAAAGCACATAGTTGCAGGAGAGCATCACCTAATTTGAAAGGTTGGGAAAAGAAAAAGGTTGAAAAGGTTTGGAGAAAGAAAGCACCTGTGAAGATTTGGAAGCAGAAAGAAAGTAAAGAGAAGTCAGAATCTAAGCTTGTGCATCTTGCACAAGTCATTACATCTATTGCATAACATAGCATGAAGTAAGGGGGAGGTATCAAATGTTCAAAAGGAGACCATTTGATATGATGATCTTGTCTGTCTATCATTCTTACCATGCTATGAAATAGTTAATGATGATGTTGCTAATAATATTGATGTTTAGTGTATGACAGTGATACAGGTGTTCATTGGCTTATCATGCTTTCAAGCTATTGAAAAGATGTTTCAGGAGTTCAAATGCACAAATTGTTAATGATCCTAACTACTAAGAATGATTTGTCATTGCAATTCAAAGTATTGTTGCAATAAACTCTTGATTTACTGATAAAATCAAGAAACAAGAGTTCTTGTTGATTGCAGTTGATTGCAGTAGGTTTCAGATATGATAGATGATCTTCATTCTTGGTTGCAAAATGAATGTTCATTTAGAAGTGTTCATTGGTATAATAATTTGACATGTTCTTTCTCATTAATATGATTCAGAAAGATATGTGCAAATTGTGTGTCTCCAGTTTTGAAGTGGTATAAGGTATGTGCTTCAAGCTATAACAATCTAGAGTTTCTTCTGACATTGTTGGTGAGTCTTGTATTTCATCAAATCAAAAGCAAGTAAAGGTCTTTTAAAATGATTCTCATGACATCTTGTGTTGAGAGCTGTGTAATGAGGAGTGTTCATGTTTTTTGCCTGCAAAATTGTTCATCAAAGAATACTGGTGTGTTTATGTTTTCTTTGCTAAATGTTCATAAAGTTGATTGTGATGTCAAAAGGTGTTTGATGGTGCCATGATTTTTCTTAGCATGGAAGGTTGGATGTCAGTAATTGGATGGTATACTTCAGGTTGACATGTTGCTTCAGGGCAAGTGGATCAGTGCTAAGTTGAGTTGAGTTATATTGGTTATTCTTGTCAGAGCAGTGATTTGTTGTGAACTTTATAAGATGGGATGCAAATAGATTCATTGGAGATTTGTCATATGGGTCAACAAGTGATATCAAAATTTTGGTAAGTGATTCTAATTTTTTGGTTCACAAGATAACAGGAGTTTATGTCTTCAAAGCCCTCATAATGAAATGTGTTTGTAAATGTTATGATTAGCTTTAACATCTTTCAGTGGAGTTGTTCTCAGGGGGAGTTAATTGAGTCTTTGTCATCAATGTCAAAAAGGGGGAGAAAGAAAAATTGCATCAGGAGGTTTTGCCATCAATGACAAAGGGGGAGATTGATGGTGACAAGTTGTCATTGATGTCAAAAGTGTGTTCAGTTGCCTTTGTTGTTGACAGGAGCAAGAGACATCATCTTGTGTTTTTCTTTCTATTGTTATATCACAGTTTGTGTTTATCTTGATTATCATGTTGTAGTTCACATTATGCCTAATAAGGTCAGAACAGGTTGTCAAGATCAGTACATTTGAGGGTGGTTGTGCTGAAGACAAGATATGTGATGAGATATTGATTCATGGTTTACTTGGTTTACAAAGATTGTCTTCACAATCATTTTTGGACAATGGGGTCTTACTTATATACAGTGACATCATGTTGGTTACAAGTGACAGTGGCTTGATACAAATAACACGGAATGGTCTTCATTTGATCTCAGTTCTGTTGAGGTGTCTTTCAGGTGGTCATAAGATGATAGAGTTACTGATGTTTTACACATAGTTTGTTAGTGGTGGATTGATCATGACAGGGTGTACTAATGCAGATTATAGTGTTGTTTAAGGTTGAAATGAGAATGAGCTCTAATGATGATTAATATCATTTACATTACAAGATAATTTGGTGAAAAGGTCTTTAAAAAGGTTTATATAATTCTAAATGAAAATTCTAATGCACTTTTTGTTCTAAAAGTATGTTGACCTATACAGAAGGTAACTGTCACCTGCAGAAGGATTTAAGTTACATGGGTAACCGGCCCCTCCTCATGTCTTAACCGATGCAACCCCTCTCCTTTGAGCGCTGCAAGTCTTTGTTCTTAAAAAGTCACATAAGCTATTTTTATTAGCTTTATTTTTAGTTAGAATCTTTTGATTCGGGCTTTCTTTTTCATATTTCATGAAATTTAAAAGTCATAAAGCCTTTCTAAATATCTATTGGGATTTTATTTAAGGCTCTTTCTAAATATTAAATTTTTTTATCGGCCTATATCCATATTTTTCAGATTTTTAAATGGTGAGTCTTATTTTATGGCTTTTGTGGTGATAAGCTTTTTCTAAATTAGAAATTTTGTTTTTCTAATTTAACAACTCCAAGAGATGATAAAGGATTTTAAGGAGATTTTTTAGTGCTTCTAGAAAGGGCAATTTCTTTGTGGAGATTGAGGAAGATTGACAATATTTCATTGAAGTTTTTTTATAAAAAATCAAAGGTTATTTGCAGATGAACAAAAATCTTTTGACAGAAATTTTTGTGAAGACAAAATGATTTTTGAAGTCCTGTTGAAATAATGAAGATTTATGAAAGATTTTTCTTATTCTTTTGAATAAGGAATTTTTATGAAGAGATTATTTTTGTGAAGAATATATTAATTTGAGGAGTTTCTAAGACAAATTGGTGGAGATTTTTTCAATTATTCCAGGATATGAAGAGTCTTGTTCAAAAGAAAATGAAGGATTTGAAGCAAATGAAAAAGATTTTATTTGAGAAGATTGATTTATTTTTGAAGAATCATTTTGTAGAGAAGATGAAAATTCTCAGAGATTTTATTGAAGATGATTGAGCTTCTTTCATGATTTTGTCTATGCAGGGTAGATGAAAGAATACAAGGGCAGATTGAAAAATTAAAGAGGCATAGAGGAATATAAAAAGATTTTTTTTCAGATGAAAGGTTATCAAATGTTGTTGAGGTTGTGTGATTCATATGAAGGTTAATGTCATACACTTGAAAATATTACATATGGAGTTTGTATTTTTCAGAGAAGAGGAACTTCAAGAGTTTTTTTTTATTTACAATATTTCTTTCAGGTGTATTGATGCAACTATATAAAAAATAGAGATGAAACATATAGAGTCGTGAAGTGTTGTTGAGAATCAAGAAGTGTTGTTGAGAATCAAGAAGTGTTGTTGAGAATCAAGCAGTGTTGTTGAGAATCAAGCAGTGTTGTACAGTGGATCGGGGTACAGGATTGATTTTGAATATCTGAGTTTGTACATGATTTGCATTGATAAAGAGAATGGCCATTTGAGAGATGCATGAGACATAAGAAATGTTTTGTATTGAAACAGAGAAACCCTCTGAGTTCTTGTTTTCAGTTTGTTCTGTTTTAGGGGTTGGTGCTCCTTGAAGCTGGTGCTTCTAAACTTTGTTGCCAGTGAGGCACACAGTATGCCAGTGAGGCTTGTAGGTCAGTAAGACCTTTCAATTGTCAGTGAGACATAATATTCAGCCAGTGAGGCTTTGTAAGAAGTTTTTAAGGTTAAGCCAGTGAGGCACTTCATGAGTGGTTTTTCTACCCCGAGAGGGTTTTCCACTCCAGAAATTTCTGTGTCATAACTTGTCTCTATGTGTGCATATTTGTGTTTTGTTGATAAGTCTTTGGTTCACATCTTTCACTATCAGTCTTGTGCATATGAGCTCAAACAGATCATTAATCTCTTTCTTTCTACTTGTCTTGTAAAGTTTGCAAAAAGTTAAGAATTTACACAACACTGATTCACCCCCCCTCTCAGTGTTGTCATTGACTCCTACATAAGGGTCTTATGCTAGTTTGGAGAAGAAAACAAGGTCAAGAAGAAGAAAAACCTAGTCTTGTGCATACTGTACAAGATACATCACTTGTTGCATAAAGAAGTCCATGAAGTGAGGGGGAGTTGTTCTATGTTCTATTATTTACCCCCAAGGTGACAATGTATTGAAGTGTTAAGTAGTTATAATGTTTCCATGTTGATCTTTGTTGTTGCATAGTGGAGATCATATCAGTTGTTATGGTCAGAATGTTTTGATGTTCTTGATCCTTTTTCAAGGTTAACAATGCAGGTTATTCATGATACTCATGTTATGGTGTTTGTAGTACTTCCTAGTTCAAGAAGGTTTATGTCCATGTTCAGATGCTTCATGTTTAAGAGTTGTTATAATTTCATCCTTGCTCATATCCTTGTTGAATTAGATGATGTTGTCTATAAGACAATGAAGTCTAATGATGAAATGGCAGCCTTATGAATGTGGTTCTCTAGCAATGATAGTTGACAGTGGTATTTGATTACAATAGTAAGTATTCTAAGTTGCTCTTGGTCAATGTGATGTCTTTAACAATGTTCTTAGAAGTATTATTTTGAGTGGACCTTGACTTAACAGTGTTATACATGGCCAAACAACTTTCTTGCTAATCCTTTTAGGTGATATTGGTGTAATGATAGTGCTATATTTTTTTTCATTAGAGTTTTCATGTAGGGGGAGCAATAAGCTTAAGAGTAATACCCTAGAAAGTGTTGGCATGTGAGCTTTTGAGGTATGCTGACGTAAGCTATTGGAGTCTTTGAATCTTGGCAAGTTGTGAGCAAGCAGTTCAATTATAGTAATTTAATACAGTAATAGTATGCTTGAATAGTGATCTAGTGTCATTTATGATACTTATGAGCCTCTCTAATAGTAGTTTCAAAATGATTACTCTATTAGTTCCTCCTTTTCTTAGTATTTCCTCACAGTGGTGACAATACACTAGTATCTGGTCTCAATGTAGTGAAATTATGAGATTTGTGGCAATGCATGCCCTAATTAATGGCATTCTCAGTTGGGAGAGCATTAAAATATGCTTTATGATATCTAAATGATTCTTGTGTCCATCTTTGTCTTTGTTTAAATCATTTGAGTCAGTGAAGTGAAGTAATTTTGTGGTTAGTGATAGTGAAATTGTTGACAGTGATCTTTCCTTGACAGTACTTGACAGTGCTCTTGTGATATTATGATAGTGACTATTAGTGATTCTTAATAATGACACAGTATTAGTGACCTCAAGGTCAAATCAGTCCTATGATAGATAGGTAATTATTCCAAAATGAATTTGATGGTCAAACAGTGATATATTGTTGATACAGTGCTTTTTATGCTGCTCTTGTCAGTATTCTTATTCAATGATAACAATATTCTTTGACATATGTTCATGGAGTAGTTTACATGATAGTAATAGTTCAGAATCCTTGATTATTTGATGTTATTGGAGACATTTACTTTAGTTCAGTTGAGTTATTGATACATTCCAAGTGATAGAATGAAGTTTGCTTGTTTGAGTATCACAATCTTAGTTAACAATGTGGTGAATGCAAAATTTTAGTGCTTGATAGTGCATTAAGAAGGTGTACATCAGTGCAAATAATATCTATTCTACTCTTCAGTGATTATTAATGATGACAACCTTTCCTTCAACGATGACATTTATCAATTCATAGTGTATGGTAATAGTGTTTTGTTTTTTCAAACTGTCATTAAATCTTGAATGAGTACAGTGTTTTTAAACTGAGGGCTATTTATAATAGCAGGTGAAGATCAATCATGTGCATAAAAGGACAGTGAATATGATAGTGGGACAAGGTTGAATGAGAGTTCATAATAGTATATCTTACCATGAAGAATCTCTTAATGACAGAGATATACTGCTGCAGGTATGATATCTCCTCATGAAGATCATAGTTAAAGATTTGTTGTTTGAATTGTGATGTTGGTTCATGCTAAGTTAGTTAGTCATTCATGTCTTGATCATGCTAAAAAAAAGTTCATATCTGATGGTGATATGGTGCTTCCAAAGGTGGTTCATAGTTCCTTTGTGCCTTAATGTTTAGTATGTCACTTATTTGAAGTGGTTGCTCACCACATCAAGGTAGTATGAGTCTTCAACTGAGGCAGAGAGGTCATTCAGTCATATGAGGTGTAATGCTAAATGCATAGTGCAGGTGGTGTGTGTTCAGGATAGGTAGTACAGGGCAAATGAATGTGGTTTGTTTGTTGATGATGATGCAAAATTTAGTTTAAGTGAAAAGGTCTCAAAAATGTTCAAAAAGATGTAGTTCAAACAGACTCTATAATCTTTGTTAAGATTGGTAAATGTGGAACAGGGTATAGCATCCATCAAGGGGGAGTATTTGGTGAATTGCTTGATATGCAATCATAGGACCTTTGTCATTTGATGTCAAAGGGGGAGAGAGAGAGAGTAATGAAGGTTTTTCCATCAATGACAAAAGGGGGAGTTTGTTGAAACTTGTTTGTCATTGATGTCAAAGTTGGAGCTGATGTTGTTCAAAGTTGTAGTTGATGTTGTTATCAAGAGCAAGATGTCAGAGTTGCAGTTGATGCTATTATTAAGATTTTGTTATTGGTTTTCATTGTTGAAAGATTGATATCATGATGTTGATGTGTTTGTATTCCTTGATGGAGATGTGTTGGAGATAGTTGATCTTCATATAAGCTGGATTGGAGATGTGTTTGGTCTTGATTCAGTGTTATCAGATGTTGAATGGAGTTCGTCTATGGCTCAGTTGTTGATGACAGTCATGGTGTTTGAACTTCATCTTCATTAATTAATTCATCAAGTTCATTGGTATATGTTTTGTTATTGTCATGGATGTGGCAAGTTTGTTGATAGCACCTGTGAAAGATTATGAAGATCATGTGACAAGTTTATTGATAAAAAAAAGTGAGTTTTGTGATTTGAGGTAGTTGACATGTGATTAGGTTTTATGGTGTTTATGAGTAAATGAACATTTGATCTTTGTGTGGAAAGAGTGACTTTGTGCTCAAGGCATGCACCTATGAGATAGGGCATTGTGAAGTATTGAGGGTATCAAGTCAAGACATATGAAGTCATTTTATTCTGCAACGGTGTTATGTTGTTAAGAGTTTGAATGATGTTTGTCATCAAAGTGTGTCCATTGGGAGTTGTTAACATGTCTAAGGAGATACATTTATATATATTAGGGTTTGTCACAATGCATTCCTTCTAAACCCTAATGAGCTTTATTTAAGGTGTATACCACATACTCTTCCCGTATTGGTTTTTGTTTTAATTGTGAGGTGACTTGTATAGCGGGTAAGTCATAACTTAAGTTATGACTTAAGGGTATTAGTGTCATTAGCTGACTGGCCCCCACTCCTAAGGGCCACTGAGAGTATTAGGTCACAACTTAATTACGAGTGGGAAGTTATAATCAATGGCCATTGCGAGGGTGCCAAGCCACAATCTGATGGTGGAAGTTTAAATCCCATTCAAATTACAACGGATCCTTCACTGCATTAATTTTGACATGTAGTTTTGCATAACGAAGCCCTAACTACCATTGTTCTAGTTCTATAACAAGCTTGAGGGCCAAGGAATTTAATAAAAATCTCTAAATGATGATTTTGAAGAGTTGGTTTGTGTTCTAAGTTCCTAACGTTGATATCTACAAGATCATATAGAAAATGCTTGCATTCTAATATGATTTGTTGATTTTATAGAGGTTCAAACTTGAAGTCACCTGCAATTTTATTATGCATAAGGAGTAATATTGAAGTGTTGATATAAGAGAAACTCTGTGTGAATAAATTACAATGTGCACATGAGTTGAATATGTTTTGTCTGCAAAAGAAAACCTTGGATTTTTATTTGATATGTTGATTTTTACTTGTTTTGATAAAGGTGGTGTTGGATGTGTATTAAGTAAGATGCAAGATTGAAATATTTGATAAGAATATTGCATTACAAAGAAACAAAGTATCCCTCTGTGTTTTTCCTTCTTGTATTCAAATCTTTGATGTAATCAATTTATTTTAGTGAGACAATCTGATGCCAGTGAGGCATGATAGTTTGCCAGTGAGGCTTAATGAAGTGAATTTTTAAGAGTGGTTTTTTATCCCTATAAGGGTTTTCCACTCATAACTTTTGTGTCATGGGTTCTTTTGATTGTCTCTCAATCTGCATTTGATATCTCATTCTTGTTCAAGGTTCTTGCTTTGATTCATATCAAAGTGTTTTCTCAACATTCGATGTCTTTGTGTTAAAAGTGTCTTAGTTCTTTCTATACTTTCAGTCAAGTGGATTAAAAGGTGTAAAAGTTTGATTGATTATAGACCACTGATTCACCCACCCTCTCAGTGGTCCTGTACTCCAACACTTTTCTCTTATTCTTCTTACACTTTTATTTCCTAGTTCCTCCAAGTATGCTTCATCAAAGTTTAAAGGATATAGATTTTGTATAGGGTTAAAGAATAGTTCCCATTTTTCATCCACCCGAATATGCATATTAGTGAACTCAAGTTGAATATTTAGTTTTCTACCTAATTGTGGTAGGGTTAGGTTTCTGTTGCATTCTTCCTCCCATGTCTTCCTAGAAGCCTCATACGTGGTTATGTTCCCTAATAGATTTTTGAGAATCTTTGTAATATGTAGTATTATTTTTTCTAGAGTGTTGTGTATATTATAGTTTGTTGTATTTGTGGTAGCCCTTATGGTGTGCTCATTTTCTTCTTCTAAATTTAGTGAATCTAGTTGTTCAGCTGCACCCACCATGGCGCGCTCAACAACACCCTCCTTGGCACACTTAATTTCTACTTCCTTCTCTACCTCACTTTCTTTGATGTGTTTTTTCCCTAGCTATTCTTCCTTTTCCATCCTTCTACGACATATTTCCTATCTTTCTTGAGTTTTTTTTCTTCTCTTCTTCCATGCTCATGTCCATTCTGGTTTGTATAGTTTCCTTAATCTCCCTTAATTTCTTATTATCTCTTTTAGCCATGGGTGTTTTAAAAGTGGTGTTAAATTAATCCTTTTTTATCCCATGGTTGTTTTATTTTGAATGGTTACATTTTTTTAGGGATCTTTTGAGATCCCTCCCCCCTTTCCATTTGTCATCCCTTAGATGCCTGCCCCCCTCTCACAAGGGTATGACCTAAGAGATTTCTCTCCAAATCCTAAAAAAATTCTCTTTTTATTTTTTACCTTTTTAATTATCTTTACTACTCTGCACTTTCTTTTACTTATTTTTTTATTCATTCTTCACTATTCTTTCTAGGGTCCTGACAATAGAAACAAATGTTGGCAAGATATAGTATGACATCTGAGCCTGAGATAATTCTCTAATTTTTTTTATACCCCAAACTTGACAGTGATAGAACAATATATAACCATAAAAAGAAATAACATTATGCAGAATCAATTAATTATACTCCTTATATCTCCTTATATATTTATATTCAATATTAGATACAAAAGATAGGTCTAAGTCTCTACTCTATATATATTTTCCCTTATATCCTCCTACATTACACTTACTTTATTACATATCTTTATACAATATACTGTGATAGGAACATGTCCCTTACAAAATACCCTTAATACTATTATCCATGTCAGCCTCATGCTCCACACTTCATCTGTGGTGGCTTGCGGTAGGTTCTTCTGACTACCATGTATCCTACCAACATACATCATCACCAATCATATCTTGGAGGAGAGAGTATATCATCAAGGTGATTTACCAAACCACAAAGAAATAAGCTTCTCCAACCTTACTCCCAACAAGAGAAGCCTAACCCTTCACGAAGGACCTAGTAGACTAAAGTCAGCATGCATGAAGGAATCGAGTGCTTAATAAAAATACAAAACCTAAATGTATCATCTATCCAACACACATACCCATTGATAAACATATTATGGAAAAGAACGCATTTCAAATACATCATGTTTGATTTCAAGATATGGCCAAAGTATCCTTCATAGGTGGAACAACCTACATTCTCTGATTCAATAAATTTGGCACCCATCCATACCCTATCAAATTTATTCACTTAAATAATTGAAGTAACAATAGCATCTAGTAGAAAAACATAATCAAATAATTATTCCATACGAACAATCATCATCCAAGATGTAGTCATTAGAATGAATAACTAATACTCCAAAAGACAAATCATAACAGATAATTTCACAATCTTCATTTAGCAAAGGAGTACATCTAAGATGCGATTACACATGTTCTAGACATAACAATATAGTTTTTCACTTTCATGAAACTATTCAAGTGGGTACGTAACCCTTTCTAAGGTCCAATTTCCTTAGACAATTCCTCGTCGGCTACCACCCACACAAGTGAAATAGGGACGAATTCCTAAAAGAGAGATAATAGATACTTGAATTGATTCAAATAGAAGATTAAACATAAAGTTAGAAAGGAACATTTGATTTGGAAGTGTATCAAATAAAATTCACAAGACACTCAAGATATCGACACCAGATTGGAAATCATATACTTTCTTAGACTCCTAACTCTATTTTGATCATGTGTCCAATTTATACTTTGTTACACGAAATCAATTAAACAAACACAAAGAACTATTAGGAAAGATATTCCTAGTAAGAAGGTCATCATTGAGAAGACTTTCAAACACATTAAGTTAAATTAGAGAGAGAGAGAGAGTTGGTTTTCAGGGTGGAACACCCACTATTTTCTAGATTACCAAGATCCATAAAGGTGAGCTGAAAGCATACAAGTAAGTGTTATGGTTAAACATAGTGTAATTTAAATAGAAATATACTAATTCCACAAGATATCTTAATTAAGATAGACATGTGTCAAGAAGTTAGACACCATTTTTTGATCACCAAGATCCATAAAGGTGGGGTGAGAGCATACGATGGAATGTCTAATCTTGACAAAAGTCCAACTAGAAAGTTCTAAAATAAAAGAGTTTGCTTAAAAACAATACAAATTATCATTCTAAGGAATTAAAAAGATCATAAGGTTATGAACTAAGCATAAATTCAAGAAAATATCATTAACCACCTCAAGAATAGAAGCTTCCTTTTAAAACCAAATGTCTAATATATTTTGAGCTATGAAAAGATGATTCAATAAAACTTTTGAACTATGACTAATAATAAGTTGTCCAA
This sequence comes from Cunninghamia lanceolata, assembly GCA_027924645.1. Taxonomy (NCBI): domain Eukaryota; kingdom Viridiplantae; phylum Streptophyta; class Pinopsida; order Cupressales; family Cupressaceae; genus Cunninghamia; species Cunninghamia lanceolata. The sequence continues at coordinate 17,139,178 of BSBN01000757.1, forward strand.
AAGACTAATAGTATTGACTTCTAATTAAAAACCAATTAAAATAATATTGATACTTCTATTAAAACTAATTAAAACTAGATTGATTCTATAATCTTTAATTAGAATCAAATTCACAATCCATTCTACATTCATGATAATCTAAATATTCAAATTTATAAACAATGTTAAGAGGACAATAACATAAGATAAAATATCATCTATTATCAAGATTGACAGGTTAATTCATTATGATTGCCTTTTAAAAACTTATTATAAAAATCTAGCTCTATGACTATGAAGATAATTCTTCAATGACAATAATGCACGACTTGACTTAATAATATTAAAAGTATATACATTCAATTGTTCTAAGGCAAGACATAGATTGAAAAAAATTACTCATGCTAAAACTTGGTAGACCTAGACTTACATGGGAAGACAATTTAATCAAGATAATGGTTACAGTTTATTTGAACCTTAGGGATTGATCCCATCTTAAAAGGTGTTATTTCAAGTCTAAAGCTACTCAACTAATCTAGTTGAATCCACCAGAGGGTCACTAGAAGATTAGATAAATGCATATGTTAGCCGATTGATGTATATGGTTGAAGTATAGATAAGGAGACATTGCCTCAAAACATATTAATGGACAACTACATACTAGGAAGAACCCTTTGAATCCCAACAGGGAAATGAAATTAAACACAACAAAATATCTAATCATGCCATCTATATGATAGTTGTCCATGCTAGAATGCCTTATTGCTAATAAAATAGCATTGAATGAATGTACTCAAAATGTATTAAATATAGTACTCTTTTATCGTCTAATCAAACAAGGCCGTGTTGTAGCATAGTTCCTGCCAAATGCTGGGAGGGTAGTTTTGTCCTTTGTAGTATTTTATTTGTAGGTTTGTCAAGTTGTGATTTTTGTTGGCTATCCACTGATCAATCCTGTTGGTTGCAGTTAGTCAAAATAATGCCCTCCCTAATTAACTATACTATGATTCTAATAACACTATATGACCAATAAGAAAAATGTTCTTGACATAAGCTATAACTAGTTTTTCAGGATACACAAGTTGTTGTTATGAATACATTTATAAGTGCTAGTATATTGATGAAACCTGGTAATGGAGAGAACATAAACTCATATCAATATTGCAGCAAATAATAGAAATATGAATCGCTAGAATTAATCTGCTGAGCACATTTTCCTAGTTTGATCCTTCGATGTGAATTCACATATATATTAGGAAAATGAATACATCTTTGTTGCCAAAAATATTCTTAAGGTATGGGGCATGTACCTAAAGTTCTAAGGACCTACCTAAATCTCCTGGCAATTTGGGGACCAGGGATTGGTATAAAATGTCCCACAAATAGCCTTGATTGGTAATCGTGTATTTCCCTATCTCAGACCACATCTCCAAGATGGTTATTATTTTTTTTAAATTTTAATGTCTACATAAAAGAACAAAATTATTCTTTTCTAGTTCTTTTTTCTAAGTTTTGTAAACATATATACTATTTTTTTATTGTCAGCCTTCATTGCCCCCTAAATCTAGGTGTAAACTTTGTGATTCTGAAAACTCATATTGCTTTCCTACTATCTCTGTATTCAAATAGGTTGTCATTGCCACTGTTGGCATTTCAATTTGCACCTTTGGAATGTGATTTGGAAACAGACAACTATGCATAGATAAACTGCTCTCCTATTGGAAGGGGGAGTTTCCTTTCTTCCTGATGTTCACTGAAAAGATAAATTAAATGAAACTTTGCCTATCTTCTTTTTGATTCTCAACTGTGAGCACAAGGTTATAAAACTCTAAACACTACAAAAGAGGTTTTTTTCTTTTATAAAACTTCTACTACAACTAAGCAAAGACTAATGACGCTTTTAATCTCCTGAGTAAATTCAGAGAAAAGGAAATTAAAAGTGAACAAGGAATGATTGTTAACACAAAAACTTAAGCAATTTTCTTCCAAATTAACACCACAAGACTTATAGTACTTTAATGATGGAAGTTGAAATGAAAGCTACAAAAGCTACACATTTGACAATGAAAACTTGATGAATCAAGATAGAATATCAGAGAAAAATAGGCATGAGACTTCTATTCAATATCACAAAGTTAGCACAACTCTAGGACAATAATGCTACAGTTAAAAGTAGGCATACATCAAGCAATCAAAATCTGGAGAACAGATTACACAAAGTGAACAGACACTTGGAATATCAAGATTTACAGGCTAGAAATAGGCACAACAAATTTGCTATCACAATTACCATTACATACAATGGGCAAGGATGGCCTTATTTATACTAAAATCAAAGGAGTAGGGAACCCTAAAAACTCCTTGATTAACCCTAACTTGCCAACTTGCAAGCTTTATTACTATTCTAAGACAAAGATACAATAAACAAATGCTTTAAAGCAAAGAAGATTCCAACTATCACAAAGTGATTTCTTTCTAAATATAGAATGGATGAGTTGCTTTAAAACAAAAAGCATTGAGTTAAAGCTATTTTTTGTATCTCATCCCCATCTTTATTGTTGCTTTATTAGTGATGTCATCCACTGGTATTTTTGGAAATAATATCTTCTAAAAAGCTGATTTTGACCAAAAAAGTTGGCACATGGGTTTTGTAGGCAATTCTGTTTTGAAACAACCCAGATCGTCAAATTTTGAAAAAGCGGGGATTTTCCTAAAAAAAGTAGGAAAAAGCCAATTCTCGAAAAAAAGCAAAACTCCAATCTTCAAGAGGATATTCTAGATGGACCCATCTCAATGAAAACTAAAAAATTTTTGGTCAAATTTCTGAAAAATGATCCCCTTGAAACAAGGACCCCGAAAAAGCGAGCCTCCTTGCTTCCTCAACCCAAAACTATGAAGAATACTAAAAAAGCACTTCGTATGGGTCTTCGAATCTTCGTTGAAAGAAAAATAAAAATCTTCCTCTGGATGCAACCTACAAAAGATAATGAAATAAAGAAGCCAAATGCTTGTCTTTATAAATCTTTAGGGTGAAAAAGCAACTTTATTTGTGTGAGAATAAAACTTGGACCTCATCCATGAAGAAAGGAATTTTTAAAGCATAAATCCAAGTGGATGTCTTCGAATAGGAAGAATCCCTATTTTGTAGCTGTCTATGGCTTCATGTGTAAGATGACGAAAAATATCTTCTTTTGATGATGTCATCGAACACACGAGTTGAAAGAAGTGCTAGCAAATTTTACTTCATTTTTGACACTTCAACACTCATTTTGACTTAAATATGGCCTATCTCAGATTTCAACAAAGCAGAAAAATGTCACCATTTACTGAAAAAGCTGACTGATCTTGACATTTTGGAGACCTATGAACTGAGATTTCATCCCCTGCCTCTGACTAACGATCTAACATCGTTTGACCAAGTTTGACCTCTCGAAAACTGCCAACGGGTGAAGATTGGTAATAGAGCATGTCAGAAAATACTATAAATCAAGAAAAATTCTATCTTTGCTCAAGTTGGGTGCCCCAAGTCACCTGGGGCACCTGGTTTCACCAGACTTAGCCATTTTTCTAAAAAATGCAACTTCTTCAATTTCTTGACTTGTGTGTGCATTCTAGTGGTAGAGGACCCCTATTTGGCTATTGATTTATGTCAATTGGGATAAAACTAAGTCTGATGATCTAGCAGATATGTAGGCCTAATGAAAACTAAGCTGATTGTACTCTCTGTCTACCTCAAAAAATGTACCAAACTGATCAACTTTGAACCAGCCCGAGCTAACGGAAGGAGATTCACATTTTTCAAGAAAAACTTCAAAAATAATCTAACTCTGATGAGTTTGGGTGCTCCAAGTCACCTGGGGCACCTATCCTTCCATGCCTTAGAAAAGTTTCTGAAAAACTCACTTTTTGTACCTTTTCTCAATTTTCGTGCCCACAGGTCATGTTCAATCTTTGATTTCGGTCATTCTGATGACTGTCGAGGTAGGATGGAGGGTGATTTGAGTAGTCTGAACATATCTATGATGAAATCCTAGCTTTGACTAACTTTTGACCAAGTTTGACCAACTAGGAAAGCACTAATGGAAGCATTTTTACGTTTCTCAAAAAACGTGAAAAAAATCTAACACTTGAAAGATTGGGTGCCCCAAGCCATCTGGGGTGCCTGGTTTCTCAACACTTAGTCAAATTTATGATTTTCTAACTTTCTAATCCACCTTGGATCCATCTTGCATCATTTTGTGTGCACCATCGAGTCGATGATTGTTCGTCGGTTCTACATCGTCAGAACAACATTGAAAACTTGTCGATAAGATCTGGCAGATGAACTTTCTCTATTGATGATTTTCAAACTCATGCTTTGCCCTCTGAAAAAGAAGAAATGACCCAGTAGAGAAAACTTGGTCATTTGAAGATTATGTCTGAACCACGCCGATCATGAAGCAAAATCAACCAATGAGAATCAAGCGTGACACCTGAGTCAGAGATTCTATTTTTAGAAACTTTCTATTTTTAGAAAGTTTTGCCAGCATTCATATCTTAAGAAACCCAGAAAACCTAATCTAACGTCTATTTTTAGAAATTTTCCTTTTTTAACTTTTTGACGAAAAATTTTCTAGACTTGTTCAAAATGCCTTAATGAAGCAAAAATTTTGGTTGGGTACAACAATTGGCTCTGTTTGGGGACCATGGCAGATACTTACGGCATAGGAGAACCAAGAATCTCTAGACTTTTTAATCTTGGACCAGTGCCTTATCCATTGGGCAGTAGAGTCAGGTCACATTACTAATCACCTAGAACAAGACTTTTCCCTACATCACCTAAAACTGGACTTCCTAAAATCACCTAAAAAGTTGGAACTTTCCAAAACACAAAGAACACAACTGTCACATTATGAAAAGGGGAAAAACATTATGACATAATGATCACATTACAGAAAGGGGAAACATAATATGAGAACAAAAAGTGTTTCACGCGCTCTTTTTCCTAAGCAAGGATGAGATGAAATTAAGACTGTCACATAAAATCGTCAATCGACTTAGAAAAGTAAGAACCATCTCTCTTTAGCCATGAAGATTGTCTTGATAGCACAAAACTTTTCTTTCTCTGCAACATCTCCTCAAAGAGCCACAATTTAGGAGGGTATTCATGTTCAAGCCATGAGAAGTTCCTGAGGAACTGGTTGATATGCCAGAGATCAGGTGGAGCATCTTCCTCTAAAGAAAGCAACCTCTGCAATAGGTGAAGGTACAAAACTTCCTTCTGAAGATATACAGGAAAGTCTTATGGCCAAAGTATATCTGTGGGAATGGTTATCACCACATATTGAATATGAGTTTCATTTATATCTTTTACACACACAACTCTATACTCAGTTAGTGCTTCATCTTCTGGAAGAGGTGCATGTTGTTCATACACAACCCTCATTACTGATTCTTGGCTTATAGGATCCACAACTATCATTACCCATTTTTCCAGTGCTTCAAAAGCTTCTTCTTCTTCATTGATTGTGTTTTCATCCATCCACTCTCCAAAGTTTGATGAATCATCAAGATCTGCATGCTTAAACTCTTGAACATCTTCACCTGATAGCTCACTTTCCCATTCATTACCTGGAATCTCGTCATCCTTTTTAGAGTAATCTTCTTCAATGTGGAGATCCAGCATCACTTCATCTTCAGCATTCATGTATCTTTCTTCTTCTATAAAGTAATTGGAATCAAAGAGAGATCCATCTGAGTTATACTCTTCCTCTTCATCTTCTTGATCAATCTCACATACGGCGTATCTCACAATACATTTGTCAAGAATTTCTGATTTTTCAATATCATCCTCTTTAGTGACCAAAACTGAATATTCCATGAACTCTTCTTCTCCATCAACCTCTTCATATGTTGTGTTCCACACTGGTTGCCTAGTATCAATAAAAAAAAAATTTGTACAGGTTCATAGATGGATTCAACATTGTCTTCTTCACTTGTGTGTAGGAAAACTTCTTGAGACAAAGATGAAGATGAGCTAAACTGCAAAAGAAAATTTACAGTATCCTCTATTGAAGAATCACTCTTCAAGTGATGTAGAAAATTGTCGAGATCCAATGATGAATCTTCCATATGATCTCCATTTTTGAGAAATTCCTCCAATGATGAATCATCTTCAAAATGAAGATCTTGTTCTTGTTCCAATTGTAACATTCCTTTGGTCTCTTCTCCTTTGAATGTATCTGACACAGGTTCTTCAAACCAACCTTCAAAAGATGAGAAGAACAAATTGGATTCTTTATTGCTCTCTACAACATATCTGATATCTTCCGCGTAATTTTGCTCTTGTGAAGATTGTTGCACTTCTTCCTCAAAGAAAGTTTACAAGTTGCACATTTCTTTGGATACTTCCCTTGATTCGTCAACCACATAGACAACTTCCTGATTCTCTTCAGTTATTTTTGATAGTGTAACATCAGAATTTGTTTCTTGATATAGCACTTGTGCTTAAGGATCCTGAGATTTCACCACTGCAAACCATGACTTGGTTTCTGGTTCCAATTTGAAACTACCTTTCTTTAAAGGAATGATTGTAGATGACCAATCCAATTGTATTTCTCCTCCAAGATCTTTGCAGAAGCTTCTACTTAGCAGCATCCCATAACTGGCTAGAATGTCAGCTACCAAAATAGTCATCATTATTTTCTTTTCGGGGCAAGCCGCCAACCGCACTTAAGCATCCTTCAATTGTCCAACCAATGGCACTGACTTAGACTCAAGTGAATAACACTTGTCATGTGTTTTGGTGCATGAGAGTCCCAAAGAGTTCATCACCTGCAAAGGCATGATGTTGTCCGATGCTCCTGAATCAATGATACAATTGCTCAATTTATAGCCTCCTATATAGAGAGAGATATAGAAGGGCTTTGGCTTCTCTCCTGCTGGAATGGAAGATTCAAGCAATGTGGCCTACGTGACAGTCTCTTTCTTGACATACTTAACAAATCTATCTAGCTGATCTGGATGGTCCTGAAGATATTCTAGCTAAGAAATCTGCACCTTTGTCTTCATCATGGAATCCACTATATCAAAATTTGTCGAAGATGAATTTTGAGCAGCCTAGACATTTTCATGTGGTGGCTTAGCATTGGAAGTGGAAGCCACTTCCTTCTCCTTTTCTTTTGGTCTTTGTCTATCCTCTCCTTCCTTCTACACTTTAAAAGTTTGAGTACGTGTAAACATAGGAGTCAAAAGATTTTCATGATTCACTGCAAGAGAATATTGATGAAAATCATCTTGTTCTTCCTTCATTATAACGGGTTTGTTCTAGAAGTATCATGTAGTAGAGTCGCCATCGAAGTTCTCCGTCTGTGGTAAGACAACATTCACACTTGGAGAAGGACTAATGTTTGAAATGGGTCTGGCATTAGCATATCACATGATTTGATTCATTCTTAAATTTTTAGGACATGTGGCTCCAGTATGCACATCTATCTCATGAAAGGAACAAAACACTGCATTTTGGGTAGCATCAACTGCTTGTCTTGGTGGTGGTGCTGGAAACCTAGGCCTATAATTATTAAAAGGCTAAAAATTGTTCCTCTTAGGTTGATATGGTTGCTATGGTTGGTACTGTTGCTGTGGTTGGTATTGTTGTTGTGGTGACTGATATGGCTGTTGTATAGGTTGCTCATGAGTAGGCAACTATCTCTTCATGATAGTCACTTCATTTGCTACCTTATGTAGAAGTGGATCTACAGAACTCTATACAAGAGGCTTGATCAAATTTGTCTTCATCTTGCCAGAGGTGATCATGTCATTGTCTAACTTGATTGCATTTTCTTGTGCATTGGATAATTCTGTTTCATTAGCCAATCTCAAAAAGAAGGCTATCTCAGAAGGAAGAGCATTAATGAAACTGCTCAACAGAATTTGCAGAGATGGATTAAGAGTATGAGAAAGATGTGTAACCAGATGATTAAACCTTGCCACAAACTCCCTCATCAGTCCATTGTTTTCCATCTTTGAATTTGAGAGTTGGGCTAACAATCTATGTCCGTCTCGGCAGGCTTGAACCTTGCCAAGAATTTCTCACTCATAGTTGCCCAACTTGTAATGATGCCTAGTTCCAAATGATTGAACCAATTGGCAACATTTCCCATGAGAGTCTTAACGAAGAGACGGACAACAACATCTTCATGTGATACATGCAAAACAATGCAAGCCATTATGAATGCAGAGATGTGTTCATCAAGATGTTGAGTTCCATCACCGTGGAACTGGGGAAAATGCTTCCTTGATCCCTTTGGTAACTCATGATGTGCTTATAGGGCCAAAGGTCCAATGTTGTTACCCCAAGGCAATGGTGGTGGTCACCTTTGATTTGCATCATTGTGATTGTTGTTATTTGCATCACCCATTGCTCTAGGCTGGATTACTAGTTCTTCTTGTAATTCTTCCTACTTGACTTTAGGAACTGTCTGAACTTCATGAACTATGTTGGATGCTTCTCCAACTTCTGTAGAATCAAGATCTTGAAAGAAAGGATCTGTAGCACTGCCTTTTCCCCTTCTTGAATAAACCTTGTGAGCCAAGATTATCTATTGCCATGCGGGAGGTGGTAATACTAGTCTTCCTGCTGCAAGATCTGCTTTGTGTTCTTCATCAAGGATAGCAGCCACGTTTCTCCACTGATCAGGACTTTCCTTTTGTGCAAATATGAAACTTCTTAGGCTACTAATGATGTCTGTTTGCTCTCCTTCCACTCATACAAGATTTGGTTGAATAGCAGGTGGTGTAAGATTTGGTTGTTGAACTGGAGCAGAAGGATGCCAGAGAGTCATTCCCGTGACATAAGCCTAAGCTTGCTTGAAGTTTTATGCCTCGTGCCCCACGGTGGGCGCCAGAAAACTATTGGTGTTTCAATTCACACCTCTAGAATGTGATTTGGAAATAGACAGCTATGCACAGATAAACTGCTCTCCTATTAGAAAGGGGAGTTCCCTTTCATGTTGATGTTCACTGAAAAGATAAATTAAATGAAACTTCACCTATCTTCTTTTTGATTCTCAGTTGTGAGCACAAGGTTATAAAACTCTAAACATTGTAGAAGAGGTTTTTCCTTTAATAAAACTTCTACTACAACTAAGCAAAGACTAATGACTCTTTTAATCTCCTAAGTAAATTCAAAACAAAGGAAATTAAAAGTGAACAAAGAATGATTGTTAACACAAAAACTTAAGCAATTTTCTTCCAGATTAACACCACAAGACTTATAGTACTTTAATGATGGAAGCTGAAATGAAAGCTACTAAAGCTACACATCTGATGATGAAAACTTGATGAATCTAGATAGAATATCAGAGAAAAATAGGCATGAGACTTCTATTCAATATCACAAAGTTGGCACAACTCCAGCACAACAATGCTGCAGCAAAAGGTAGGCATACATCAAGCGATCAAACAACAGAGAACAGATTACACAAAGTGAACAAACACTTGGAATATCAAGATTTGTAGGCTAGAAATAGGCACAACAAATTTGCTATCACAATTACCATTACATACAATGGGCAAGGATGCCCTTATTTATACTAAAATCAAAGGAGTAAGGAACCCTAAAAACTCCTTGATTAACCCTAACTTGCCAACTTGCAAGCTTTATTACTATTCTAAGACAAAGATACAATAAACAAATGCTTTAAAGCAATTTGCTTTAAATCAAAGAAGATTCCAACTATCACAAAGTGATTTCTTTCTAAATATAGAATGAATGAGCTGCTTTAAAACAAAAAAACATTGAGTTAAAGCTATTTTTTGTGTCTCATCCCCATCTTTATTGTTGCTTTATTGGTGATGTCATCCACTGGCATTTTTGGAAATAATATCTTCTAAAAAATTGATTTTGACCGAAAAAGATGGCACATGGGTTTTGTAGGCAATTCTATTTTGAAACAACCCAGATCGTCAGATTTTGAAAAAGCAGGGATTTTCTTGAAAAAAGAAGGAAAAAAATAGATTCCCAAAAAAAAGCAAAACTCCAATCTTCAAGAGGATGATATTATGGATGGACCCATCTCGACGAAAACTAAAAAATCTTTGGTCAAATTTCTGAAAAATGATCCCCTTGAAACAAGGACCCTGAAAAAGTGAGCCTCCCTGCTTCCTCAACCCAAAACTATGAAGAATACTGAAAAAGCACTTCGTTTGGCTCTTCAAATCTTCATTGAAAGAAAAATAAAAATCTTCCTCTGGATGCAACCTGCAAAAGATAATGAAATAAAGAAGCCAAATGCTTGTCTTTATAAATCTTTAGGGCGAAAAAGAGCTTTATTTGTGTGAGAATAAAACTTGGACCTCATCCATGAAGAAAGGAACTTTTAAAGCATAAATCCAAGTGGATGTCTTCGAATAGGAAGAATCCCTATTTTGTAGCTGCCTATGGCTTCATGTGTAAGATGACAAAAAATATCTTCTTTTGATGATGTCATCGAACACGCGAGTTGAAAGAAGTGTTAGCAAATTTTACTTCATTTTTGACACTTCAACACTCATTTTGACTTAAGTATGGCATGTCTCTGATTTCAACAAGGTTGAAAAATGTTACCATTGACTGAAAAAGATGACTGATCTTGACATTTTGGAGACCTATCAACTGAGATTCCATCCCCTGCCTCCTACTGATGATCTGACATTGTTTGACCAAGCTTGACCTCCTAAAAACTACCAACGGGGGAAGATTGGTAACAAAGCATGTCGAAAAACACTATAAATCAAGAAAAATTCTATCTCTGCTCAAGTTGGGTGCCCCAAGTCACCTGGGGCACCTAGTTTCACTAGACTTAGCCATTTTTCTAAAAATTGCAACTTCTTCAATTTCTCGACTTGCATGAGCATTCCGGTGGCGGAGGACCCCTATTTGGCTGTCAATTTCTATCAATTGGGATAAAACTGAGTTTGATGATCTAGCAGATATGCAAGCCTAATGAAAACTGAGCTCATTGTACTCTCTGCCTGCCTCAAAAAATGTGCCAAACTGATCAACTCTGAAACAGACCGGGCTGATGGAAGGAGGTTCACGTTTTTTGAGAAAAACTTTAAAAATAATCTAACTTTGATGAGTTTGAGGCCCCAAGTCACCTGGGGTGCCTATCCTTCCATGCCTTAGAAAAGTTTCAAAAAACTCACTTTTTGTACCTTTTCTCAATTTCTGTGCCCACAGGTCCTGTTCAATCTTTGATTTCAGTCATTCTGACAATTGTCGAGGTGGGATGGAGGGTAGTTTCAGTAGCCTAAACATATTTGTGATGAAATCCTAGCTTTGACTAACTTTTGACCAAGTTTGACCAGCTGAGAAAGAGCTAATGGAATCATTTTTTATGTTTCTCAAAAAATGTGAAAAAAATCCAACACTTGAAAGGTTGGGCATCCCAAGTCACCTGTGGCACCTGGTTTCTCAACACTTAGTCAAATTTATGATTTTCCAACTTTTTAATCCACCTTGGATCCATCTTGCATCGTTTTGCGTGCGTCATCGAGTCGACGACTGTTCGTCGGTTCTACATCATTGGAACAATGTTGAAAACTTGTCGACGATCTCTGGCAGATGCACTTTCTTTGTTGATGACTTTTGAGCTGATGCTTCGCCCTCTAAAAAAGTAGAAATGACCAAGTAGAGAAAACTTGGTCATTTGAAGATTTTGTTTGAACCACGTCGATCGTGAAGCAAAATTGACCAATGAGAATCAAGCGTGACACCTGAATCAAAGATTCTATTTTTAGAAAGTTTTGCCAGCATCCATATCTTAAGAAACCCAGAAAACCTAATCTGACATCTATTTTTAGAAATTTCTAAAAATAGAAATTTCTACTTTTAGAAATTTCTAAAAATAGAAATTTCTACTTTTAGAAATTTTGTTTTTTTTACTTTTTGATTAAAAATGTTCTAGACTTGTTCAAAATGCCTTAATGAAGCAAAAATTTTGGTTGGGTACAATAGCCACTAAACACCACTTTAAATCCTTACCAAATTATCTTGGCATTACAACATAATGAGAGTGAATCAAATGCCATTTGTGGCAATGTCTCTCAAAGATGGAAATAGGAAATATCAAGAAGAAACTATGGCAATGAGATACTTCAAATTCCCAATACAATGGAAATCCATTACTGCAAGCACAGATTTAGAAAAGGGCATAATCACAGTCGCTTGGAGATGTAGAAGTACAGCTATAGGGTCATAGTTCTTCAATTTCATGGAGGTTGTAAATCCATAGAAACCAACTCAAAATAATGTGCCTTATAACAGCTAAAAGCCATATAAATCTTTGAAAAAACAAGGGTAATGAGTGCATACCTGGTCAGAATCCTTGATGCCTAGTCTACTCAACAAGGTGTTGTCATCAACAAGTTTATGAGACACCTGCAAAATATGTTCCAAACTACAATTGCATGGCCTGTTGTATAGGCAAAATAAACACTAATTTCTTCAGCTGCATAAGGAACATGAATTAGGGAATGCTGAGAATTTTGGCATTATTTGCTATGACGATCAACTGAATATCATTGTTGGTAGTATTAGACATCACTATAGGCATCAAATATGATTTTTGTGGTAATTTGTGAATGTAAACAAAATATCAGTAAATAAGTCATACAAAACATTTAATCCATAAGTTTTGATTAGTTTTCATTGCATAATTACACTAATCCATAAGTGAGCTTCTATATTCATATTGGATAAAAGCTACAGGTTACATATTCACAGCTAGAACATGCATGTACAGTCACAGTCTATCAAATTACTTTAAAATAGTACTGGCAGTAGAGCATTTAGTAAATCAAGGTATAGTAAAGAGCATAATTAATAGGATGCTCATTGTTTGACAATTTTGACAATGGAATTGTTTATTGCCAATGTAAATGTTCCATATATTTGGAATCTATGTAGGAGGAACACTGTGGTGGAAATGTCATCACTATATTGTTTGTATGCAATTTTTGTAAGGTCTGAAAGCTTTGTTGTAGAAGATCTCCATGTAAGTGGCAGTCAATATTGTCGTCTTGCTTGTGCAATGTGCAAATTAGATTGTGATGGTAGGAATAGTGTTTCACTGTTCTATAGTTTGTGTAGTGGGCTGAACCTTTTTCAACAGGAGTGTCGAACAACATTGTGCGTTGACATGTATTGCAACATGCTTTGTAGGGAGGCAAATGGACATTCTTTTCCTTGAGTGTGCCAACTACCTAAAAAGAGAATGTAGTTAGTGCCAAGTACCTGCAAAGAGAATGTAGCTGTTATGAATTTTGTGTGATAGTCAAAGAAGGTAATGTGTTATGTAATTTAACTATGAGATTACAAAAATGTTTTTTTTTTGGTTCTTGCCTAGATGTTGCATCTAGCAAGGGTTTGTAGCTGTGCTTTTGTGCTTTTATCATTAAGCTCCTGCAAAAAAGTAGATTGGGTTGTGCGCATGACATTTGTGCCTTTCAAGCCATGTCTAACAACATTTTTTAAGACTAACATTGGTGTTTCTATTATTGAGAGCATGTGCTGTAAATTTGCAGACAATTTTGTGTTGGTGTTTGGAATAACAACCTGCAAAAAAAACTTGTGTTTGAAGTATTTGTAAACTAGGCAATACATAATGTACAAATGTAGATGCATATTGGAAGTATGATAAGAAAAGATTAATATGAAATAAGGTGTTTACTTCCAATGATAAGCTTCTTGGAGGTTAGTGCAATTAGGTTCTGTGTGGGGGATAAAGAAGAATCACAACTAGTTTTCATTTACATTCTCTATCTTTATGCCTAATATTTATGATTTTCTCATTTTCAACATAAAGGATAGTCATATTTGATAAAACTCAAACCCAAATTCTGACTAAATTTAAATTCTGTGTCATATGTTCTACATCAGGATCCAATACCATAGCCATCGAAGAACACAGTTAGAATTTCTCCAAAACCAGATATAGGACATACTAGACCCAATAAATTGAAAAGAGAAACCAAATTTTGTGGACTCTTAGCAAAAGGTAAGGCCGATGGTCTATGTGCTTCAGGATTGAAAAATATAGAGAGTCAACCAACTAAAAAATTAGGAAAGCGAAAGAAGGCAACTAAAGACCATCTGGACAATGCTTTACTTGCCAGAGGGGCAATGAATATAGATGGAAGGGATGTGGAAGGTACAGAGAGCTTTCCTCCACATAAGGAGGGAAAAAAAATTCATTTGTCTGCCCCACTTGCTAAAGAAAATTGAAGTTCTCCTTGCAGAGCTTAGGGAAGTGCTACATGTCAGTAATGAGGAATCCGCTTGTGAGCTTAGACACCTAACCTATGGCCAAAATAACTGAGATACCCTATTTTTATAGAAGTAGTTATAGAAACTTGCAAGGAAGATGAACACTAGCTCCCTTACGTTATACTTTGATGAATGTCCATGCCCTGTTCCAAAGCGCCCATGTAAACAACACAACAAGAACTTCTGGGAAAAAAAAACAAAAAAAAACAAAAAAATACCTGTCAATTTCCCTACTTCAATGGAGCATGTCTCTGCATTTTTGCTATCACTCTTTTTTTTAATATACTACCCATTTCTGCTGCCCAAAAATGTAGCATCGAAACCTCTCCACGCATTGCACAGGTGTCTGTAAAATCCAAAAAATAGAGCAAATAAAAACCCTAAAGGCACCAAGTCATTGGAAGAGCAGACAGATGTCAAAAAAAATGCCCCTCTCCATCAAATCCCCTGACTGCTCTGACACCCTGTACCAAGTAGCTGGGGAAAAATGCCTTCTCCTGCCTCGTTAAACCTCCCCACTCTGCAACCGTAACAATGGGCAAATAAGATTTCAGCAAATCTGCATGGCATTAAACACAAAAGTAAATAGTGTGCATCTTTGCCCCTTACACATTGCATTTTTATTTTATTAACAACAAAACAAAACAACCATTGGCTGGAAGAAAACAATTTAATCACTAGTTAAAAACATCATCACCGCTATAGTTCCATGGCAGGAACTAATAATGAGGAGTTTGATATTATAGAGGCACAGTCCAAACATTTGTAGATAGTATAAATGTTCCTATATCCCTAAGACAGAGTTCCATACATTAGGTAGATGACAATACTGGTTATTTAATGCGAAATAAAATTTGCATGCTCATTCTATAGACACAGATTGCATCAAATAATGAAGTCTATTAGTATTGAGGATAAATAATGATTAAAATCCCTATATTACTAAGATGCAGATCTACCCCTTTTAAGATGAAAAATATGATGCATTTCCTACCCATATGCCAACCATGATTTCTTCATTTTAACTGACATGCACATTACCAATAACTCAACATGCAAAAATCATTGTATCTGCCAAATGGAAAGCAAATTGGATACCAGACTCTATATATCCAGATACCATCCTAAAAGTAATAGAATAAGAAGAATATGGAGAAATATTCTTGCAAAACTGACTATATCTATGGATTTGAACATGCAAGGAGATGCACTTTGCCAAACAAATATTAGATTATAGAAATACATTCCATGTAGCCCAACAAAGGTGTTATGACAAAATGCAAAGGAGCTGGAGGTAAATAAAGGTTTGATAATCCTTTTTGGCAATAAATAATGATTCAGAAGATCTAATAGAAAGATCAATGCTTACCTGTAATAAGAAGCCCCCAAGGTTTAACATTGGTTCCCAATTTCCAATGATAGAGATAATATTGGTAAAAACCCTAGTCTTGCATTCAAGTCAAATCCAAAAGAAAAACCCCCCTCCTAATGCCCAACTTCGTTCTTTTTAAAAAAAATCATAAAGTGGTTGTTACAAAATGATCCTTGCCACTTCCTTCATTGACTAAATTTAGCCTGAATGTGCTAAACACTTAACTTCTTATCACTTCACTAGTAAATGAAAAGTGAAATGTCTATTATTTCATAAAAGAAAATCATTGAGTGATAATAGAAAATTAGGAGTATTAAATGTAAGAATAATTAAGTATCAAAATAGAACTTGTTCTCAAATATTTAATAATATTTGTGGGTAAGTACATAAAGATGAGGGACCAAAAGGGGGTCTTAAGATGCCTTTTTTTTTGAAATGAGGAAAGAATGATGTTGGATGAAAAATTGAAGATAGTTACACTCAAAATTTGAGGATACAACAAAAACAAGAGTTGTAGTGCTCTGAATCTAGTTTCTAAACTACTACTTTTTTTCAAAAATGGTTGAGATTAAGGAGTTCAAAAAGGAGAAGCACACAAATTGGTCCCCTTTTTTTTAAAAAAACATAGCATCTGGTGTGCTCCCCCTAAAATTTTAACATTTTTTTAGTATTTCAAAAATCACTTCATTAAGAAATTAGCTAACACCATGTAGTTTATCCTTGATTTTTCTTATAATTGTTTTATGAATAATTGATTTTTTACTAATTTTCAAAGTGGACACATCTTGAAAAATAGAAAATTGAGTGTGTTCCCCCCTAAAATTGTTGAAAACTAATTGAAATTTTTTTTTGAATATGTGTAGAATGGAGTCTAGTTTCTGAAAATGTAATTTATTTGAAATTTCAATGAATGGTTAAAAAAATAAGAAATACCAAACACTGGTTTTTAACAAAAAATGGATACACTAATCAAAGAAATTAAAGATGAAATCCTTAACATACTCAAAACGTCAAAAATATTATATGGTTAGAAAGCTAACAAAGAGCTTAAGATTATGGTGCTATTGTTTTCTACTTGTCATTGAAAAAAGTGCAAACTTGATGGGGTGCACGCTCCATATAATGTGATTTTTGTTACAATATGGAAAAACACATCTTTGGACATCCTAAACATAGTCCAAGCCTTTGGGTTGGAAGCCCAAGGTGAATCCAATCCTAAGGCTTTGAAATTACCAAGGCAAAGCATAATGTGAGCACATTATAACATGCTCATGTTATGCTGAAATAAAACATCTCACTCCCTCCCCTCCTCTCTCTTTCTCACCTGTACTTCCCTCCTCTCTCTCTCACACTCTCTACTTTCCTCCCCTCTCTACGTCCTACCCTCTCTCTCAGTCTCTACTTCCCTCCCCTCTCTACCACCTACCCTCTCTCTCACTCTCTACTTCCCTCCCCTCTCTACCTCCTACCCTCTCTCTCACTCTCTTCTTCCATGCCCTCTCTACCTCCTACTTGCTCTCTCACTCTCTACTTCCCTGGCCTCTCTACTTCCTACCCTCTCTCTCACTCTCTACTTCCCTCTCCTCTCTATCAGTCCTACCCTCTCTCTCACTCTCTATTTCCCTCCCCTCTCTACCTCCTACCCTCTCTCACTCTCTACTTCCCTCCCCTCTCTACCTCCTACCCTCTCTCACTCTCTACTTCCCTCCCCTCTCTACCTCCTACCCTCTCTCTCACTATCTTATTCCCCCCTTCTCTACCTCCTACCCTCTCTCTCACTCTCTACTTTCCTCCCTTCTCTACCTCCTACACTCTCTCTCACTCTCTACTTTCCTCCCTTCTCTACCTCCTACTCTCTCTCTCACTCTCTACTTCCCTCCCCTCTCTACCTCCTACCCTCTCTCTCACTCTCTTCTTCCCTCCCCTCTCTACTCCCTACACTCTCTCTCACTATCTACTTCCCTCCCCTCTCTACCTCGTACTCTCTCTCTCTCTGTGTGACCTATCTACCTCCTAGTTTTCCTTTTCCTAGATTTCCTAGTTTTCCTTTTCCTTTCCAATTTCCCTTTAGATCCCACCAAAATTTCCCTATATTACTATTTTCCACCTCTCCTCATCATTCTTCCCATCCAATGAACTTTCATTTTATCCTTTTTCCATTTAATCCTCCTAATTTATATCCTCATCCCTTTTTGCATGTCCTAGTTTTCTTGTTTCCATGTTCTTTGTCGATAAGGGAGAGGGAGAGGGAGGAAGAGGGAGAGAGGGTGGAGATGGAGGGCATAGACAGGGTGATAGAGAGAGAGAATCCTATTTTTCTTGTTTTCATTTCCTTCATCGATAAGGGTGAGGGAGAGATAGAGGGGAGAGACAGGGAGGTAGAGGAATTATAGGGGAGAGAGAGGCAAGAGATAGGGAGATAGGGAGAGATAGATAGGTAGAGAGATCTAGAGGAGATAGATAGGGAGAGATAGAGGAGACAAAGGGGAGAGATAGGGAGATGGAGAGTGAGTGAGATGTCCACAGAGATGGGGAGAGAGATTGAAAGGTAGAGGGACAATAGAGTTACAGGGAGATAAGGGAGAGATAGGGAGATAGAGGTTTAGGGTTTCTCAAGTTTAGGGATTAGGGGTTAGGATTTAGGGGCATTATTTAGGGTTTAGGGGTTTTGGGAGAGAGAGAGAGAGAGGGTTGCTCAAGTTTATGAGTTTAGGGTTGCTTAAGTTTAGGGTTTAGGGGAATTATTTAAGGTTTAGGGATTTAGGGTTGCTCAAGTTTATGGTTTATGGTGTAGGGGTTAGGGTTTAGGGGCATAATTTAGGGTTTTAGAGTTTTGGGGTTTTGGGGTTTTGGGGGAGAGAGAGGTAGGTTTAGGGTTGCCTAGGTTTAGGGGCATTATTTAGGGTTTATGAGTTTAGGGTTGCTCAAATTTAGGGTTTAGGGGTTACGGTTAAAGGGGAATTATTTATGGTTTAGGGGTTTAGCTTGGTTGCCTAGGTTTAGGGTTTAGGGGTCAGAGGCATTATTTGAGGTTTATGAGTTTAGGGTTGCTTGGGTTAGAGTTGCATGTCAAAAGCAATCTCTCTATCTTTATCTCTCTCCCTCTCCTCTTTACCTCATCTCCTATCTCTCTCTCTATCTCTCTCTCCCCTCTTTACCTCCTCTTCATCCCCTCTATACCTCCTACCCTCTCTCTTTCTCTCTCACCTTGGTACCTCCCTCCCCACTTTCCATGCACTTAAAACATTTATAAGTTTAAAGGCATGACAACACTTAAGAGTTTTGATGCATGAAATCTCTTAAAACTTTCATGCTTGAAAAAACATGCTCGCATTTTTGTGAACAAAAAAAATGGACAAAAAGAGCATGTGGGATTTGTGTTTTAGTCCCACATGCTCTATTGTTCCCTGCTTTTCGCATGCACAATCAGACAACAAAACACTTTTTTAACTAGTTGACATTTTGACAATCATTTTTTGCCTAATCCACCACCTTTTTTTTGGTTTTTCAACTTAGAAGAACTAAATTGCACATTTTTAGACAAAATTTGATTGTCTAAACTAATAGTTTCATGTTTCATATTGTTTCAATGTTAATTTTAATGTTTTTAGATTGAATTTGATGATATATGTTTGTTTTTTTCTTAATTTTTAGTAATCCTTTTTGAGTTTTATAGAATTCAACGTTGAATACTATTACGTTAGAAAATGTCCCCTTGGGAGCTTTTCCCTCTTAAGGTTTAGCTCTCGGGTCCTTTAGAATGCATTTAGAGCATCTTGCATGTTAATTTGACATCCCGATGAGAAAACACTCAAGTTTCATGGCAATTTGGACTCAGGGGATGAACTTAACATAAATCATGCCTAAAATAGCGGGAGGACTTGGCTGCTCGCACCCTAGTCCTACCCTATTTTAGGTCAAGACCAATTTCAAAGTGTTGGTTTATGACTGTTATTTAGGTCCTATGCTGATATGGTAAGTTTGAATTATGAAATTCTTAGCACAAAAGTTTGTAGTTGCATATATAAGCATGATTAGTGATTCATTTGTAAACTAGATGGAGATGAGCATTGTGATTTTGTGAAAGTAATTCAAAGCATTCATTGTGTTGTAGAGCAGAATTTGTGGTGTTCTTGTGTTTGTATTTGTAGATTTGGCATCCATCTCCTCATGGCATGAAGAGCATCTTCCTTCCATGAGATCTTCACTACAAGGTGATATCAATTATGTTTTCAATCATTTATCATTTGGATTTTACCTCTATCTCGCAGGGATACACACTCTTTATCTGACAATAGTGTTCGGAAGACTTGAATGTCTCTCTGGGGCTTGACTGAGGCAAGCCTCTAAACACCACAACCCCCAATCCATTTTTCTGTGATTGCAAGTTACATGTTACAGAAGTAGAAAAATGGAGTTGCAAGAGAGTAGTGTAGACTATCAGAATTGTAGATCAGAGAAGTAAAGAGGGACCTGGACTCAGGCGCCCGCTCATTAGTCCTCCAAATCTCACAACAGGAAAATCTCTGGAACAACAGGAACAGGTTGCAAACAAGGTTTTCAGATCTTGACAAAAATTGTGACACTGGACTTGAGCACCCGCTCATGAGTCCCCAACTTTTCCTCTTTCCAAACTTTAAAATCTAGTACACGTTTGATTTTCATTTGATATCTCTATGTGCGATCATTTTCTATAATTCACCCATTTGTTCACGAATTTGCATAATTAGGGTTTTGAGCATAATTGGGCTTAATTGAACAACTAAATCACACAATTCCAATCTTCCCCTATGTTCCAAGTGATAGAAGGTCTATAGTAGGTTCCTCTACTCATCTGGAAGTCCTTGAATGTTTAGTGGTGAAAGGAGGATTAACACAAACTATCAAAATCAACCCTAAACAAATCCTCCTCATTTTTCACCCGAGCGGGTGCAAAAAGCTATGGGGCCAAAAAGTGGCCAACTTTTAAAAAAATTTAGATATAACGTGAGTGCATTATAATGCGCTTGCATTATGGCTTGGTATTGCCAAGCCTACACCAAGACATAACGCACTCGTATTATAATGCACTCACATTATAACGTGCTCGTGTTATAACGCGAGTTCGTTATGGTCTACTATAAAAAAAAGTAGTGTTTCATTTCATTATTTGATAGCATTTTACAAGAAACCTGTGGCTTGAAGAGAGAATAGAGCATGCTCACATTATCCAACATCCAATCATCAGATTTTTCTCATCAATTCATCATCAAAATTCCACCACAATGTTGGGGAAATCAAAGAAGTAAGTTTTATTTGCTTTCTTGTGTGAATTTGTTGCTAAATATGTAGGCTAAAATAATTTTTGATGTAAATTTCTTAAATTTATAAGAGTTGATAATGCATCTCCTCCTCCTCCTAAAAATCCACAAAATCCTCCATCACCTAAACAACAGATACATGTTGAAGAAGAACCCCAACCACAAACACCTCCATTTATTCCTGAATATGCCCCTAGAACACAAGAAAATATAATGGGGCAAATTGAAAACAATAAGAAACAAATTGAGAACATAATTGCAAGGTTGAAAGAACCTGCAACTTCAACCTTGCATAGATCCACACTTGCTCAATCCCTTGAATCTATGTTATCAAATATAGATTCAATTAGCAAGTAAATCACAGTTGGATAGAAAAGAGGATAGAATTTAGAGAGTATTATGTAGACAAGTTGTCATATTAGCAAGTTAAAAATGAACAAATTACAAAATTGGACTTGTGTTCTATTTTCACAAACCCACGAACAAATGAACCTCTACCCCTTACATGCAAGAGATTCCCTATCCATTGGTGCAACAACCAAGTGATAAGGGACAATTTTGCATAGAGGTGGTGGATGGTTTTTGACCATCCTCCATGCAACAATAATGAGGTCTCGCAATATTTTTTGAGGAAACTCTACTATGAGTTTGTCAAAAATAAAGCGCCAAATTATTTTGATATGTGGGAGTTCCAGAGTAGAGGTGGGGGGTCAACACAAGATAGACCAGGGGCATGTGTTGACCCACAACAGCCAATGAGACACACACTCACCAGAGCAGCCCATGAGCATGTTTCTATCCCTTCTATTGTGAAGGAGAGTGTTGAGGTCGAGACACTTCAGTCCATTAGTGCCTTGACCCAAAGCATCATACAGCATGCTAGTCCTGTAGCATAGGGTGGGCTAGGGGAGAGTTCGAGTAGGGTTCCACCCCATACTTGTCAGGCTTGCGGGTCAACATGTGGTTATGACCCCATGGATAGTCATGACGCAGGTGCATAGGCTACATCTGCAGCTGAGCAGATGGTGATGACAGATGCCCTCCTGAGTGAGACTTTCGAGCTTGATACTCAGGTAAATCTTAGCAAGTTCATTGAATTTAATTTATTAAATTTTATTTTTGAAATGCAAGATTAACTAATTTAGTTTGACAATTTTAATGAAATTTTAGGGTCATAGCGTTGATGTAATTTTCAGTCGTTCTCCACCTACATATTACACTACATCATCTATTGTCGGGGTATGTAACTAGTAAACAATTATAAATATTACATGTGAATAGCATCATTATATGAATGCTATTCTAATATCTAATTTTGGATGTTGAATAGGTTAATATTGGAGATTTCACGGCAACACCTACCAGTAGTGGTAGACTTCAAAGCTTCATGGAGGTAATAAAATAAATAGTTTAATGAATGAATTGTACTTACTAGATTTTTGTATTTTAGATTCATATTGTTGGCTACATTTCATTGCACATCTTTCAAACTCAAAGCATTACTATACATTGCATAACTAATAACTAGATGTTGATAGGTGACAAATTTTCAATTACAATATAGTTATTTGAAAAAATGCCTCAAAGAAATGTGGTCTCATGGAATGTCATGACAAGCAAATGCATAGACAAGGACATCACCATGAGACCACATTTCTTTGAGGCATCTTTTCAAATAGCTCACTACCTTGTCTATGCTACCACATTTTCCATACATGTCTAACAAAGCTTATTGATCCACTCCACACTATTCTTTGACAAATTATCTCTAATAAACTTATCCAATTACCACCAATTAGACCCTAGGACATGACACCAAAGAGGGGTATGAGCCTATGACATCTTATGTAGCCTATTATTGACTCCAACCTCATCTAGGTCCCTCCTTTGTTGACTCTAAAATTCCCCATGATGGTAATGTCTTCACCATTTCTCATAGCCCATACCAACTAGTTGTTACCTTAAGACACTTCTCCTTAGATTATTTTTTATCAACCCCTTCTGGTTCACCTCAACCTCATACCAATTCCCTCTTTCACCTTTACCTATCTTATGCCTCTAAACACATTGTTGCACCAACCACACAACCTCTTTCTATTACTTCACCTACTCCACTAGCTATGCCCCTATCTTCCCCACCATATATCCACCTATTACTACTTCACCTTCCTCATTGACTTCTATCTCCCCTCTAACACCCCTCCAAGATAAAGTAAAAGAAAAAGTGTAGGACCTTTCCCCATCCACTTCTAATAGTAGGCCTAAGAAACTTCCCCAACACTACACACAACCTACTAACCAACACATATCTACCCTACTTATTTCCTAATATACCCCTACCAGACGTCCTAGACCTAGTTTGCTTCCAACCCACCCCCTGACAAACCTCAAGACAAAGAAAATAATAAGAAATTTTTAAAATAAGGTTTTTCTTCTCCTATCTAGTATCTTTCCTCCCTCATATTATCCCACAAACTCTTGATATTCCTCCTCGTAAACCCATAAACTTACCTAATGTCTATGTGATTTCTAGTTTAGGCATTATCCTGTAAACCCACAAACTCTATCTTAGGCATTGTCCTACCTCCACGACTACCAAACAAACAAAAATTTGAGCACAACCCTACCCCACCCTAACACCAACCTAAACCTAAACTAACACCTTCACTCCCTCTCTAACTTTTTAAACCTAAAATTTGATGGTACTATGGTCCCTCCTTTGTTCACCCTTATACCAAACAATAGTCATGAATCTTCATCTAATTTGTATATATGCATGTGACTTGTGTGCTTTATTGTGTGTACTGTTAGGTCTCAAAAATGTAGGTTGCTGATCCTAAGAGGATGCCAGGCTCTATGCTTAGATTTGCAACGTTTTTGAACTAACTTGTCAAAATCAACCTTCAAGGTTTAGTGATTTCCTACACTTCAGGTCCTGCTACACCTAGGTGGGTGAACCTTGGGAATTAAACCAGACTAAATGTAAATGTATTGACTAATTAAATCTATCTACAATGGCAAAGGGTGTAGGATAGATGAAAAGCTTGCTATCTGATTATATCTAATGCCTAGTGAATGGTTTGGTAGAAATTGTATAAATAATATCAAGGTAAAAAGGATTTTAAATGATGAATTTAAATAAGACTAGTGCTTTGTTGGGTAACAGAGTCGAATGAAGGACCAAGACAAGTGGCTTATAATGGGTACTAATTCTAATTGTTTGGCACAACTTTAGTTTATAGCTTGTATAAACGTGCAAGGGAATGACTGACAAACTCTTCTTGATAATCCAACCAATATAATCAAATATCTTATAATTCACCAGAAGGTATTTTAATCCTTACTTCAAGGAACCAATTGAAATGAATAAGCAAGAATAACAGATAATATTATCTTGGAGACAGAATGGCAATCCTAATTATATGGCTCTACTTAGTAATCCAAACTTAATACTTCTAGGCTACCATGACTGATAAGAAGGATTTTAACTCCTCAAATGGAAACCAATTTACTCAATCACATAGATACAACAAATGTGTATTGACAAATTAAATATATGCTTGATATATTAATTTGAATAACAAGGAAATATAGAACTAGAGACAACCACAGAATTAGAGAACTTCAATCTACTACTTCAAATAAAACATGTGACATAGTCTTTCTAAAACATTGTAAATTATATATATGTATATCTATCCTACTACTGATGATCTTTCAGCACCAATTGTTTAAACTTATATAGGTATTTCTATGAAGAGACATAACTCTTCAATAAGTCCTTTTTTGGGAATTTGACAAGATTAACAACCATTACATAACTATGATTAGGCTCTATTAAGCCATAAGTAAATTTTAGCCAGATGGTCCAAGTACTCTTGATCTTGATGGGAATCAGTAAGCTCAATGGCACTTTTGTAATCATTTCAATTGTGACCATCTTTTCCAGGTGTTTGCAAGCTTCTCCAAATGCAGAATTCCTATCTTTAAGAGCTCCCATAGCCTCGTGTAATATAGTTTGACAATCAACATTCCACTCTTCTTTGTTTTTTAGTTCCCCATCACTCTTAAATAAGGCAGACACTCCTGCATTAGAAGCTTCAGCACCTTCCTTAGCATCATTTTTGAGTTGATCGTAGTATTTCTAATGTTGCTCGATCAATGCTTTAGTATTGGAGATACCTGCACTATCAGAAGCATCTTTACTTTGTATCTCATTCAACTTCTCTTGCATTCTCTGTTTGAGCCTTTCATGTTCTTTAATAGCTTTGTAATTCTGAGAGTAATTATCCCAAAATAGATTGAACCAGTGTATCATGTTTGCATGTCTGCTCTATAGCACCATGACAAGTGTATCTATCTAAATTTGCAATGCCTAATCTCGGGATAATGCTTGAGTGCCTTGTGAGCTTTCTCCCTAAGTCAATCTCTTTGTTGATTGCCCAAAAGTACTCTTAACTGCATCCTTCAAGTAGTCATTTTCTTTTGTTAGTCTTTCACAGCTCAGTTTATATGCATCCCTTTCCTTGATCAACACTTGAGCTTGTGCTTTGTTTAATTTCACAACATTGATGCTAATGTCTGCTGTAATCAGAGGGTCAGTTTCCCCTACTTTTAAAGTCATGACATGGTCGAAAGTCTTTTTAGTATCTATGATGGCTGTCTTCTTATGGTGAGGATATAGCACCCATATCATCAATGAATTTTCACCATTATTGTATCTTGTACCCATATATACTTCATTAACTCCCTCTGGAGTGAGTTTATACTTATCATCTACACTATTTAGAAAACTGTCAAAAACCAAAGCAGAATTCAAGTCAAGACCAGGAAAAATCATAACTCCTGCATCTTTAAGCAATTGTCTACCCCTGCTAGGAGTCATATCCTGCATCTCTTTCTCTACTATTACTTTCAGCATATCTAACAATTGTTTTTCATTATTAGCTAAGACATCATCTGCTGATTCTCTAAGTTTTTTTCCTTTGCATTTGTACAAAAATGACTTAAATTCTTTTGAGTGAATAAATTTATCATCAGAAATGAAAGAATCATAGGCTATCTGATGTGGATCCTCATCAGCAGACCCCTCCTCATCATGTATTACAATAGGAGGCTAATATTGTAGCATTTTCCTTTTGGACATTTCTATTGTTTTGTCCTATGGCTCTTCTTACTCTACCTGTCCTTCAATTTCAGAGAATACAACCTCAATCTCTGCTAGCTGCTTTTTCTTCTCACTTAGATCCCTTTTATACTTTTCTATCACCAACTCCACCTTAGCCTCTTCTAAATTTCTAATAACATCATCATGTGGATAAGGTATGTGCATGTATCCACTGAGATTTTGTTTTCTTCATGTAGAGTCAATAAAACCTTTAGGGTCAAACCCTTTCCTTGCCCCAACACTCCTCATATTATAATGCATCAACTTATCCATAATGAGATTATAACTCTCTTTTACAACCACAGTAAAATCTCCAAAACATAAAGTGTTGGGCATAAAGGATTGTTTATCATGTGAGCTCAAATGCATTACATTTGACCAATGCATCTACCTAATTATCTCCAAATAAGCAATTCTATCAGGGATAGTTTTGGGCAATATGAATGGAGTGTCTTCAAAACCATATATTCTGATTATGGTAGCATCTTCAAAACAATACCAGTCTCCCCAATTATAAGTGACAGTAGGGGGGCCACCAAAATCTCTCGATCTGATGAACCTTTTTATCTCAACTGAGATCGAATATTCACAAGGGTGGCTAAAATATCTGTATAGTACTTTTACATAGTGTTCTTCAAATTGGGCATATCTACTGTCCCATATTCTAGTCCACATTTGTACTAGCAATTTTTCCCCCCTCTTATCTGTAGCAACAACTTTAAGTTCACTTGGCCATAACCGTACTTCTTGTTCAAAATACAACACCATGTGCATAAGCAGTGAGTAATGCTCAAAAGAGCATGCTGGGGAACTATTTTTTATTGCAGACAAGCCAGAATCTATTATATTAACAATATAGGTAGCATAGTCAAACTGCCTTGCATTATGACACTAAATGTCAGTAGTTATAACCATTAAAGGGATGGTCATGAACTCAGGAACCTCTGAACCAAGGACTTGGCCCACAGAATAATAAGTGTGTTGTATATATGGTTCAAATATAGCTACATGAAAAGGAGGACCATCATTTTTAGTTAGAGGCATCACTTCTCCTTCAACTCTAGGCCTATGAATGGGCAACCTCCATCCATTGTAGGTTGTGTCCATTCTCCAATATTCCCTCTCTAGGTCTTCATAAATAATAGGGACAGTACACAAATCAT
The DNA here is from genome assembly GCA_027924645.1 of Cunninghamia lanceolata. NCBI lineage: Eukaryota > Viridiplantae > Streptophyta > Pinopsida > Cupressales > Cupressaceae > Cunninghamia > Cunninghamia lanceolata. Next base: position 17,166,446 of record BSBN01000757.1, read on the forward strand.
CTAGATTAAATACTTCACAAATGGCATTTTTTGACAAATGTACAATTGGCTCCCCCTGTGGGTTGCATATAGCTTTCAGGCTTGGGCTATATTGTTTGGCAAGTAGTTGGAGGAATTCAACATTCAGGAATACATTAGGCATGACCAATTTTCCCAAATTCAAGTGCCATGGGTTTGACACAGGAGCATTCTTGAACCTTCTATTATAATGGAATCTAAAGAGCTCATATCCTCTTATTGGGGTCCAGATATCTTCGAAGCACTTACATTTATCTTCTAATTTTTCAACTTCTGCCCTAAGTTGAGCAAATCTTCTGGCCTTGGGAGTTGACCCAGGCAATTGATCAATTAAGTCCTAATTGAGTTTTTTGTCTTTTATTTTTTCTTCAGGGGTTTGATCAGTTTTTTGTTTCTTAGATTTACTAGTTTCCCCTTGTGATTTTCTACCTTTTCCCTTTCCCAGAGTATCCATATTCAAATTTTGGTAGAAAATTCAAACACAAGATATACACAATGGTTCGTATGTATGTACCTATCATTCTATGGCTATGATCGAAATCCTCTACTTGCGCTTCAAGAATTCCTCTGTATTCTCTTCTTAGACAACTCTGTCAATTGTAATTACAACGATCTTAAAAGATTTCATCGTTGTCTACATTTAATTGTTTGATCAATTCAATGTCGTTCATCGCTGTGAAATGTCACATCGCCATAACTCCTGTCATTGGCATGATTTTCAAAATGTCTGGGTGACCTTAATATCTCCTCATGGCACAAACAATCAATCGGCGTGGCCCCTCAATTGTATTCCTGATGCTATGTTGAGTCATATCTTAAGTGGGCGTGACCATCAGCATGACTTCTTTCATCGCCGTGTGTTTTAGATTTCACTCCAATATAGTGAGTCCTACTGATATGACTATCAGTGAGGGTCTCACCGACATGTGTGACAATAATTTGTTATTAGGGAGATCAATACCATCGAGATAATTCTTTATGTTTCCCTGAGCTTCGTTGTCTTCCCGATAATCTTCTATACTCTGGATCGGAATGACTATCTTAATATCTCACCGATATGGTTAAAACTTCTTATCAATGGGTGTGACTTTATTTCCATCAGAGTGAGATATACCATCGGGGTAATTCTTTTCAGATCACCCAATCACAATTATCTCCTTGATGGCTATTTTACATTCCTTATTGGAGAGAATCTATCAAATTGTCACCGACACCCTTTCATTGCTGTGACTTGTGAGTCGGCAAGACGTTATTGCTTCATTCCGATATGTTAAGTTACGCCGATGGATATGTGTATCGGTGTGACTCACACTAAAAGTGCCTTCTATTGTTTCACCAAGAGACTGGATTATCAGAGACTTATTTACTTTTCATCCCGATGTTTATTTCTTGCTGATGGTTATTGTTGCCTTTGTCCCCGTAAGATATTAGGTGAGACTCTTGCTGATATATTTCATCGGTATGATATATATCATCAAGGTAGGTTTTAAAGGACCACTCGATGATTACTAGTTATACCGATCAATGTGACTGCTTGGTTCTCTTACCAATAAAAGGCCATCGGTATTACTTCTCCTATCAGCAACTCTTACAAATCTCTTTTCGATCTTTACTCTCATGCCGATAGTCATTTTCATTGATTTCTTATGTATCGGTATAAGTAACACAAAGTCTTGCCGATATATTGAATTTTAATTAATTTTGCATTGCTTAGCCATGGACATCTTGTGGGATATATCAAATTTTTGCTATAGTTTTGGGATGTTTTATGATTTTACTTAAATATGGCACAGTGAGAATACAATAAAAATTTTAAATTTTTACTATCCCAATAGTGGCTCTGTCTAGGATGTATACTCCCTGTGAGTATAACAAGGATTCAGATCTCCTGGGGAAGTAGACCACATGTTTTTATTCATTTGGGGTGATGATTTTATAAAGAAAAAATGGAAAAGGGGAGTGACAAATGATGGGGAATGAGAATGATTCCTAAACTACTGTGCATGGAATAAAATATTTTTGAGAATTATTTGAGGGTTGTCCATGCACTGGCAACGCTCAATCCTCCTTGTACATGTTTATGAAAAGAACTGCTTCAAGTATTGCCCATGTACAAGCAATTCCTGCTCTTCTCCAGACATATTCTGCAAGTAGTAAGAGTCATCACCTCTTTTGCTAGTGATAACAAAAGGACCTAACCATAGGGCTTCAAACTTTCCATGCTTCCCTTTGTCTTGACACCTTGCATTCCACATTAATACTAGATCATTTATTTCAAACTTTCTATCTTTGGCCTTTTTGTCAAAGAGATATTTTACTTGTGATTGTAGCTTAACATTCTGCCTTTGAGCTATTCTTCTTGTTTCATCAAGTTCTGCCAGATGTTCCAACCTCTCTTCCATTGGTTCTGGAGAATGAATTTGTATACCGGTATAAGATTTTCCAATGGTAATCTTGCTTGAGTTCCATATACCAGCTCAAAAGGAGATCTCCCAATTGCTCTCTTTACATTAATCCTATCAGCCCACACTGCCATTCTTAATTTTGAATCCCAGGTCTTTTTGTTTCTATCCAACATTCTTTTTATGATTTTTAGGAGGCTTTTGTTACTTGATTCCACTTGTCCATTTGCCTGTTGATGATAGGGGGCAGCATAGGAGACAGTGATGCCATGCGTACTACAAAATCCTTTGAATTCATCTAATCTAAAACACATCCCATTATCTGTAATTAATTTTACTAGGGTGCCAAATCTGAATATGAAATTTTCCATCATAAAGTTAATCACAACCTTACTTGTTGCCTGTTTAGTTGGGATCGCTTCCACCCATTTTGTAAAGTAATCAGTTGCTACCAAGATCCATCTGTGCCCCCCACTTGATTTCTCTAAAATTTCACCTATGAAATCAATACCCCACTAATAAAATGGAGCCTCAACTTGCATGGGTTTTAAGGGTAGTGCTCCCTAATACTTTAACTTTCCTAAGAATTTTTGGCATGCTTCACACTTCCTAGTGTAATGGTATGAATCATTAAAAACTTGAGGCCAATAGTAGCCAGCCCTCTAGATCTTGTGGGCTATAGTCCTTGCTGAGAAATGGCCTCCACACATGCCCTCATGTAACTCCTTAATAATATGTTTTGATTGATATTCATCCAAGAATAATAGTAAAATCCCATCTCTATTTTTCCAGTAAAGATCCCCATTGATGAGTACATATTTTGAAGCTTGCAGTTTGAGTGTCCTCCTTTTGTTATCATCATACCCTTCAAGACACTTCATATGTTTTAGATAATATATTACATCAACATACCATGGATTATGCTCAATATTGGTACTTGCATCAGCAGTACATATATGAGAAGCTTCAAGATTACTCTCAGCCATTAATTTGGCAAGACCCTGTCCTCTCACTAATTTAGTGATCTAGATTTCAATATTGAATTCCTGAATCCTATTGATCCACCTACATCTCCTACTAGTGACTTCAGTTTGGACCAATACATCCTTTACTGCAGTATTAGGAACATATGCTATGATTTTAGCTCCCACCAAATATGGTCTAAAAGTCTTAACTGCTTTTACTAATGCATATGCCTACTTTTCAATAATGTCATATTTTAACTCTGCATGCTGAAGGGATTTGCTAAATTCATATCCATCATTGTTTTTCTACAATAGCACTGCTGCAACTATATGATAGGAAGCAAATGAAAACTATTGGAATGATTTACTGAAGTCAGGGGACACTAGGACTGGGGCTTGCTTGATTTCCCTCTTAATATTGGCAAATGCTTCTATTGTTTCTGTTGTCCACTTTACTTCTGAGTTCTTCTTCAGCATCTTTGATATAGGGCAAACAATTTCTGCAAAATTTGGTATAAATCTTCTGACAAAATTAATCTAACCAAAAAATGATTGTATAGCTTTTACATTTTTTGGAATAGGCACTTGATCAATTGCCTTTACTCTTTCAGGATCTATTTTTACTCCTTCCTTCGAGACTATATGGCCAAGTAATTTTCCTTCTATTACTGCAAAATGGCACTTTTTAGGGTTCAATGATATCCCATATTCTAGGGCTTTGATAAATATTTGCTCTAAGTGTGTGCAATGATCCTCAACCCTTTTGGAATATGCTGTCAAGTCATCCTGATATACTATCATAATCTTATTTATTAACTTAGCAAAAGCCACATCCATTGCTCTTTGGAATGTTGCTCCAGCATTAGTTAGTCCAAATGGCATTCTCAAATATACATATGTTCCCCACGGAGTGGTGAATGCAATCTTAAATTGTTCTGACTCCTTGACTTTTACCTGATTGTAACTCGAGAAGCCATCCATCATTGACAACAATTCACATCCAGTAACCTTTTGTAGTATTGCTTCCATATTGGGGAGAGGATAATTATCCTTGAGAGAAGATTTATTCAAGTTTTTGAAATATACACACAGTCTAATATCACCATTCTTTTTCCTGACAAGTACTAAATTTGAAACCCAAGAGGAATGTCTAATGGGTTTAATTATAGCTCCATCCCTCAACTTTGTAAGTTCTTCTAGCATTTTAGGAGCTAATGCAGGATTGATTGGCCTCTATTTTTTCCTGAATGGTTTAGCATCTGGTTTTAGTGGTATCTCATGTTGAAATAGATCCTCTCTATATGCCTTTAAATCATCATATGACCAAGCAAATACATGTCTGAACTTTTTGAGTAAGTTGATGATTCTACTCCTAATTTTTGGGTCAAGATTTCTTCCAATATAGACATTCCTTGGGACAGCTTGTGTCCCCAAATTGATTTCTTCAAGGTCATTAGGTATCACTGGTGTGTCTTTCTTTTTATATATGTCATGTCCATCAAATGTCTTTTCTAATGCTATAAGTCCTTTAGGTATCTGATTCATTTTCAATTGGACTATCTCTTGACCAAAAGGGTTTCCTTCCCATCATGTTCCTCTACAAATGCATTGAAATCAATCTCTTGATTTTCATAATAATCAGCACAATGTAAGAAGTTGATTATATCTGCATCGTTATCAAACACTTGCTAGTTATGTATATTATCTGGGATGGTAGGTCTAGTTTTGAATTCAACCTCTGCAATTCCTCCTAATGTGACATCATCCCTCTTCAATGCAATATTTGCTAAAAAATCTGCCATAATGTTTTTAGACCTCTCAACCCAGTTGATTGAAAAGGCATCAAACAATTCAATATTATCCCAAACTGCATTTATGTACTATCTCAGCATTTTGTTTTTTGATAGGTATTTTTCTCTTACTTGGGGAATGACCAATTCAGAATCACCATAGATAGCTAACTTTTTTATTTTATGCTTAGTGGCTATGTTCAAAACAATGAGGAAAGCTTCATACTCAGCTACATTATTTGTGCATTCAAATGTCAATAGAAAAGAGTATTTGAAAGTTTTACCTCCTGGTGAAATGAAAACTACTCCAGCCTCATTTCCTATTTTGTTGCATGCACCATCAAAATACATCTTCCACACATCATTTTCTTCTTTTATAGATTTAGTGTGTATTGGATCAGTGTTACACAATTCTAGTGTGTTTTCTCCAACTTTGAAGACTCCTAAATCTGTATCACAAAAGAAATTTATTTGATGCCGATCCAATCTTTCTATAATATTGTCATACCTTGGTTCTCTGTACAGCTTGATTTCTTTGCCTCCCACTGGTATGGTGGCATATGATAAGTCCAACTGAACATTCCCTCCTGCCATTGCAGCCCATTGCCTTGATAGAAGCATTCTATAATACGGTGGGATGTCAACCACAGTAATATCAATGTTATAAGTTGCTTTAGGGTGTGAGGCAAGTTTTATCTCCACATCCCTCATAATACCAACTACTGGGATAGATCTGTTATCCATTGCATAACACTGGCCAAATGTAGCATCAACCCACATTCCCAATTCTTTCATAACTGCTATAGGCATGATGTTCATTTTGGCACCTGAATCAATCATGCAATTCCTGACTATCCTGTTCTTGATTAATAGTGTAGTGTAGAATGGGTCTACCTGTGAGGGATTTTTTGTCAATGTATCACCAAGGTATACCTCAGGCATTTGGAATGTTTGTTGATGAACATTGTTTGTTGTGTTTTCATGTCCTTTATATTTTTGACTTGGTGTATTAGAAATCAACTTAACAACTATGCTCCTATATTTATCTATCTTCATCATCTCTAGGAGTGGAACTGATATTTTTACTTGAGACACTGCATGAGCAATGTCAAAAGAATGGGCCATGATCTGGTCATTCTTTACTATTTTTGTGTTCTCCTTTTCTTGATTTTGTAAATTTTCTTTCACTTTACCCTTACCACCTTTTTCTGGTTCTTTAGATGATGATTTTGTATTATTCTTTTTGTTATTCTGATCTTTTATAAAAATACTCTCAGGAGTTCCTTGTTCAACATTAGTTGTTCTATTCCTTAAGTTGTAAGTGTTTCTAGCTTGAGCTATTACAGCTACTATAAGATCTTCTCTTTCATCCTCAGTAGGCTTTCTCCATTGACCATATGACTAATTGTTATAACAAATAGGTTGCTCACAACTATCTTCTTGATCTGAGAACACTTCTTGTTCTCCCATGTTGATATGATGCCTCTGGTTTCCTACATCATACTCATATCCTTCTTCCTCTGAAGAGGAGTAATCTTCAATCACCACACATGGTGTATCCTACATCATGTTTATGGTGTGGTTGTCTCTATTATAATTGTATAACATTTCCTCTTGTTGTACTGATTTAGCTACCTCACAGTATTCAGGTAAATGTGGTAAATTACACACCAAACACCAAGGTTTATTTTCTACCATATGTGCCATGTTTCTTTTTAGGGAGTCAAGAGTATCGTTACCATACTGTTGCTTTCTGTTGTTGTCAATGGGTTTCCCATCCTTCCAATTTGTATTGTAGGGCATATCGTGCAACCTAGGCCTTTCATGCCTATGTTGACCCTCTGGTTTAGTTTGTTGAACATTTGGGTTCTGAGGATTTCTATGGTTGTCTCTCTGATTACCCATTCCTGCAGCCTTCCTATTGTTTCAATGGTTAGGGCCACTTTCTATGCTTCTGCCAGGGTTGCAGGACACTGATTTCTAAGCTCGTACCCTGTTTTGGGGTCAAATGCTTTCATATAAATACTCAGTGCTGTTGGATCAGATAGCTTGGCTCCATGTGGTACTTTATTATACAACTTGGAAAATTTTAGGTTGAAATCATATACTAATTCATTTTGATACTTTTGTATACTTATCAATTCATGTAATGCAAACTCAGGGGCATATTGGTTACCATACTGGTCCTTAAACTAGTTATGGAAATTAGTTTTTGAATTGATTGAGGCATCAGGCAAGCTATTAAACTAGTCTCTGGCATCTTCAGTGAGAGACATCATGAATAACCTCATTCTAATATCTTCCCAGTCCATAACAATATCTTGCACGAAAGCATTGAAACTTCTGATATGATCTTCAGCTGATATTGCATTATTCCCTGTAAACTTGGGGACCATATTTCTCCAAGTACTATCCATACGATATGGATACAATTGATATCCAGTTAAATTAAACTAGCTAAATATGTTTGCAAGGTTTTGAGGTGGAAATTTCATGGGTGGTGGATTAGGATAGTAATTATATCGACCTAGTGGCTGATGATAGGCATATTGCTATTATTGGTTCATGTAAGGATTCATGTAGGGATTTTGCGGTCTATAATATTGTTGGCCAGGGGGTGGGTAAGTATTTGCCATATGTTGAAGTGCATTATGTATGGGAGGTAGTCTAGGGTTTCAGGGTATGGTATTTTGATGATTTCTAGACGCATGTGAATTTGAAATTCCACCCATGTTTTGCTATGGAATTCTGGAATTGTTTCCTCTATATGTAGGTACATATTTTGGGGGGGCTATTTTAGCTTTATTTCCCATCTGTTGAGTTTCTTGCTACAACAACCTTTCATTTTCCTATATCTTGAACCTTTCGAGTTCTTCTCGAAGCCTAAGCACCTCCTATTGTTCTTCACTCATACTTCCTAGATTCTCTGAATTGTTATTTATTTCCTGATTTTCTGGATTGTCATTCATTCCTTGATTTGAGAATCCATATCCTATCCCTTCTCCCTGATGTAATGACATTTTGAAATCATATTCAACTTGTTTTCAATCAATATCCCTCATGACCTGTGCTTCATGCTCACACTGTTCTTGAGGATCTAGTTTGTATCTTGCCAAAATATCATCAGTTACTCCATTGAGATTCTCATTTGAATTATGTAGAGGTGTGAACTTATTGTGAATTGAAATAGTTTGTTCTGCATTATTCTCTTGGGTATCTTGGTTATTATCTTGGCGAGAATAATTTGAAGTTCCATTTCTTTTAGAAATGTTTCTAGGTGGTGGGGATGACTGCAATTTCTTGCCTTCCATCTTGGATCTCCTACCATCCATTTGGTATTAAATTCTTATGTCATAACTGTAACTAGAGTCACCAACTATTTAGTAAATAGGAAAAGTTTGTGTTTTATCTTTAGGGGTTCTTGTTTCCAGCAGAGTTACTAAATCAAATTTTCTAAAATGACTCTATAAAAGGAATGACTAGTTTCTAAGGTCTTTTATTTAAGTTCCCCAGTAGAGTCACCAATTTGTTAGGTCTCAAAAATGCAGGTTGCTAATCCCTAAGAGGATGCCAGGCTCTATGCTTAGATTTGCAACATTTTTGAACTAACTTGACGAAATCAACCTTCAAGGTTTAGTGATTTCCTACACTTCAGGTCTTGCTACACCTAGGTGGGTGAACCTTGGGAATTAAAGTAGACTAAATGTAAATGTATTGACTAATTAAATCTATCTACATTGGCAAAGGGTGTAGGATAGATGAAAAGCTTGCTATCTGATTATATCTAATGTCTAGTGAATGGTTTGGTAGAAATTGTATAAATAATATCAAGGTAAAAAGGATTTTAAATGATGAATTTAAATAAGACCATTGCTTTGTTGGGTAACAGAGTCGAATGAAGGACCAAGACAAGTGGCTTATAATGGGTACTAATTCTAATTGTTTGGCACAACTTTAGTTTATAGCTTGTATAAACGTGCAAGGGAATGACTGACAAACTCTTCTTGATAATCCAACCAATATAATCAGATATCTTATAATTCACCAGAAGGTATTTTAATTCTTACTTCAAGGAACCAATTGAAATGAATAAGCAAGAATAACAGATAATATTATCTTGGAGACAGAATGGCAATCCTAATTATATGGCTCTACTTAGTAATCCAAACTTAATACTTCCAGGCTACCGTGACTGATAAGAAGGATTTTAATTTCTCAAATGGAAACCAATTTACTCAATCACATAGATACAACGAATGTGTATTGACAAATTAAATATATGCTTGATATATTAATTTGAATAACAAGGAAATATAGAACTGGAGACAACCACAGAATTGAGTAACTATAAAAAATAATTGATACAAAGATAGAACCACTGAATTAGAGAACTTCAATCTACTACTTCAAATAAAACATGCGACGTAGTCTTTCTGAAACATTGTAAATTATATATATGTATATCTATCCTACTACTGATGATCTTTTACCACCAATTGTTTGAACTTATATAGGTATTTCTATGAAGAGACATAACTCTTCAATAAGTCCTTTTTTGGGAATTTGACAAGATTAACAACCATTACATAACTATGATTAGGCTCTATTAAGCCATAAGTAAATTTTAGCCAGATGGTCCAAGTACTCTTGATCTCGATGGGAATCAGTAAGCTCAATGGCACTTCTTGTAATCATTTCAATTGTGACCATCTTTTCTAGGTGTTTGCAAGCTTCTCCATCACTCTTAAATAAGGCGGGCACTCCTGCATTAGAAGTTTCAGCACCTTCCTTAGCATCATTTTTGAGTTGATCGTAGTATTTCTGATGTTGTTCGATCAATGCTTTAGTATTGGAGATACCTACACTATCAGAAGGATCTTTACTTTGTATCTCATTCAACTTCTCCTGCATTCTCTGTTTGAGCCTTTCATGTTCTTTAATTGCTTTGTAATTCTGAGAGTAATTATCCCAAAATAGATTGAACTAGTGTATCATGTTTGCATGTCTGCTCTGTAGCACCGTGACAAGTGTATCTATCTAAATTTGCAATGCCTGATCTGGGGATAATGCTTGAGTGCCTTGTGAGCTTTCTCCCTGAGTCAATCTCTTCATTGATTGCCCAAAAGTACTCTTAACTGCATCCTTCAAGTAGTCATTTTCTTTTGTTAGTCTTTCACAACTCAATTTATATGCATCCCTTTCCTTGATCAACACTTGAGCTTGTGCTTTGTTTAATTTCGCAACATTGATGCCAATGTCTACTGTAATCAGAGGGTCAGTTTCCCTTGCTTTTAAAGTCATGACATGGCTGAAAGTCTTTTCAGTATCTATGATGGTTCTCTTCTTATGGGGAGGATATAGCGCCCATATCATCAATGAATTTTCATCATTATTGTATCTTGTACCCATATATACTTCATTAACTCCCTCTGGAGTGAGTTTATACTTATCATCTGCACTATTTAGAAAACTATCAAAAACCAAAGCAGAATTCAAGTCAAGACCAGGAAAAATCATAATTCTTGCATCTCTAAGCAATTGTCTACCCCTACTAGGAGTCATATCCTGCATCTCTTTCTCTATTGTTACTTTCAGCATATCTAACAATTGTTTTTCATTATCAGCTAAGACATCATCCACTAATTCTCTAATTTCTTTTCCTTTGCATTTGTACAAAAATGACTTAAATTCTCTTGAGTGAATAAATTTATCATCAGAAATGAAAGAATCATAGGCTATTTGACGTGGATCCTCATCAGTAGAGCCCTCCTCATCATGTATTACAACAGGAGGCTGATATTGTAGCATTTTCCTTTTGGACATTTCTACTATTTTGTCCTATGGCTATTCTTGCTCTACCTGTCCTTCAATTTCAGAGAATACAACCTCAATCTCCGCTAGCTACTTTTTCTTCTCACTTAGATCCCTTTTATACTTTTCTATAACCAACTCCACCTCAGCCTTTTCTAAATTTCTAATAACATCATCATGTGGATAAGGTATGTGCATGTATCCATTGAGATTTTGTTTTCTTCATGCAGAGTCAATAAAACCTTCAGGGTCAAACCCTTTCCTTGCCCCAGCACTCCTCATATTATAATGCATCAACTTATCCATAATGAGATTATAACCCTCTTTTGACACCACAGTAAAATCTCCAAAACATAAAGTGTTGGGCATAAAGGATTGTTTATCATGTGAGCCCAAATGCATTACATTTGGCCAGTGCATCTACCTAATTATCTCCAAATAAGAAATTTTGTCAAGGACAGTTTTGGGCAATATGAATGGAGTGTCTTCAAAACCATATATTCTGATTATGGTAGAATCTTCAAAACAATACCAGTCTTCCCAATTATGAGTGACAGTAGGGGGGCCATCAAAATCTCTTAGCCTGATGAACCTTTTTGTCTCAATTGAGATCGAATATTCACAAGGGTGGCTAAAATATTTGTACAGTACTTTTACACAGTGTTCTTTAAATTGGGCATTGTTGTTATATGGAGCCTAATCAGACTCGGAGGTTATATTTACCCCACTTTTATCAGCGCGGTTTCCCCCCAAATTTCTACAGGGTCAAGGGGCAGCGCCCCTTGTGGGGGTTTGGGGGCAGCGCCCCCGAAACCTCACACGGTTTTTTATTATTTTATAATGCACCGGGAGTTAATTTTTTCATTGACCGACATAAGAAAACCCTATTTTGTAACTGACAAAAAGCTTGATAAAAAGCGGCTAAGGGTTAGGGTTTTGATATATTGTATTGTAGCATTTGCAGCGGTATTGAGTTGCAGGGATTGCTGATTGTAATCGGTTTGATTTACTGGATAATAATATTGGACTCTCTGTTTGGTGGATGTAGCCCGAGTTTGGGTGAACCATGTTAAAAATTGTCTCTCGCTATTATTATTTCTGTGTATTTCCATTTCTCTGTTTACTCTTTATTTGCATTTAATTGATATCTTCTGCCGGCTAACCCTAACAAGCATAACTAGAATGGGCATATCTACTGTCCCATATTCTAGTCCACTTTTGTACTGGCAATTTTTCCCCCCTCTTATCTGCAACAAAAACTTTAAGTTCACTTGGCCATAACCCTACTTCCTGGCCGAGATACAACACCATGTGCATAAGCAGTGAGTAATGCTTAAAAGATCATGTTGGGGAACTATTTTTTATTGCAGACAAGCCAGAATCTATTATATTAACAATATGGGCAGCATAGTCAAACTGCCTTGCATTATGACACTGAATGTCAGTAGCTATAACCATTAAAGGGATGGTCATGAACTCAGGAACCTCTGAACCAAGTACTTGGCCCACATAATAATAAGTGTGTTGTATATATGGTTCAAATATAGCTACATGAAAAGGAGGACCATCATTTTCTGTTAGAGGCATCACTTCTCCTTCAACTCTAGGCCTATGAATGGGCAACCTCCATCCATTGTAGGCTGTGTCCATTCTCTAATATTCCCTCTCCAAGTCTTCATAAATTATAGGGACAGTGCACAAATCATCTAGATTAAATACTTCACAAATGGCATTTTTTGACAAATGTACAATTGGCTCCCCTTGTGGGTTGCATATAGCTTTTAGGCTTGGGTAATATTGTTTGGCAAGTAGTTGGAGGAGTTCAACATTCAGAAATACATTAGGCACAACCAATTTTCCCAAATTCAAGTGCCATGGGTTTGACACAGGAGTATTCCTAAACCTTCTATTATAATGCAATCTAAAGAGCTCATATCCTCTTATTGGGGTCCAGATATCTCCCAAGCACTTACATTTATCTTCTAATTTTTCAACTTCTTCCCTAAGTTGAGTAGATCTTCTGGCCTTGGGAGTTGACCCAGGCAATTGATCAATTAAGTCCTGATTGAGTTTTTTGTCTTTTATTTTTTCTTCAGGGGTTTGATTAGTTTTTTATTTCTTAGATTTACTAGTTTCCCCTTGTGATTTTCTACCTTTTCCCTTTCCCTTCAAATTTTGGCAAAAAATTCAAACACAAGCTATACACAATGGTTTGTATGTATGTACCTGTCGTTCTGTGGCTGTGATCCAAATCCTCTGCTTGCACTTCAAGAATTCCTCTATATTCTCTTCTTAGACAACTCTGTCAATTGTAATTACAATGATCTTAAAAGATTTCATTGTTGTCTGCATTTAATTGTTTGATCAATTCAATGTCCATCACTGTGAAATGTCACATCGCCATAACTCCTATCATCGGCATGATTTTCAAAATGGCTGGGTGACCTTAATATCTCCTCATGGCACGAATAATCAATCGGTGTGACCCCTCAATTGTATTCCCAATGCTATGTTGAGTCATATCTTAAGTGGGCACAACCATCGACATGACTTCTTTCATCACCGTGTGTTTTAGATTTCACTCCAATATACTGAGTCCTACCGATATGACTATCGGTGAGGGTCTCACTGACATGTGTGACAATAATTTGTTATCGGGGAGATCAATACCATCGGGATAATATATTTATGTTTCCCCAAACTTCGTCGTCTTCTCGATAATCTTCTATACTCTGGATCGGAATGACTATCTTAATATCTCACCGATATGGTTAAAACTTCATCAATGGGTGTGACTTTATTTCCATCAGAGTTAGATATACCATCGGGGTAATTCTTTTCAGATCACCTATTCACAATTATCTCCCCGATGGCTATTTTACATTCCTTATCAGAGAGAATCTATCAAATTGTCACCGACACCCTTTCATCGCTATGACTTGTGAGTCGGCAAGACGTTATTGCTTCATTCTGATATGTTAAGTCACACCGATGGATATGTGTATTGGTGTGACTCACACCGAAAGTGCCTTCTATTATTTCACCAAGAGACAAGATTATCAGAGACTTATTTACTTTTCATCCCGATGTTTATTTCTTGCTGATGGTTATTGTTGCCTTTGTCCCCGTAAGATATTAGGTAAGACTCTTGCCGATATATTTCATCAGTATGATATATACCGTCGGGGTAGCTTTTAAAGGACCACCCAATGATTACTAGTCATACCAATCGATGTGACTACTTGGTTCTCTTACTGATAAAAGGCCATCGGTATTACTTCTCCTATCGGCAACTCTTACAAATCTCTTTCCGATCTTTACTCTCACGCCGATAGTCATTTTCATTGATTTCTTATGTATCGGTATAAGTTACACAAAGTCTTGCCGATATATTGAATTTTAATTAATTTTGTATTGCTTAGCCATGGACATCTTGTGGGATATATCAAATTTTTTCTATAGTTTTGGGATGTTTTATGATTTTACTTAAATATGGCATAGTGAGAATATAGTAAAAATTTTAAATTTTTACTGTCCCAACATGTACTTCCATGTTTAGTTGAACGTGTGTTTATGTTAGGAGCCATGACTTGCATCACTATTATAGTTTTCATAATTGAATAATGTTGTTTTATTTTTAGATGATGCAGGCTGTGGAGACACCTCTCGATGTTCATAGGGCAATGGAGCATGGTGTGTCCTCTACTATTCATAGCTCCATGCCATTGAGGGGGGTATGAGGCAGATTAGTAAATTTTAATTTACATTCATTGTTATAGTTGTTTATTTTTGAAAAATTAAATGATTATTGATTTGAAGTTTAATTTCTATCTGGATGGTTTCTATAGGACATGACATCACCACAGCCTAATCCTGCTACCAAGGAAAATGAGGAGACAGATTATATGGTAGCAGTAAGTGATTATTTTGTTAAATGTTTCATTTTTTATAACATGTAATTTCTATCTATTAATGTCTATACTTTTTATTGTAACAACTACAGATCCACGAAGAACTAAATAGGAGGAGCAGCCCTTAGGTTCGTAGTAGACCACCCTCATACGCGTCTCCATCCCCTAGAAGATCAAAGGCTGTCCATGATCTATTCTCTTCACCAGACATAGGGGAATGACTTTTTATTGTGTTCCTTTGTTGTATGCCTATATGGCATTTGTGGACATATATTTTGTATTGCATATAGTTGACATTGTATGCCTATATGGCTATTTTGTAAATATGTTATACTTATATCGATAGATATTGATGTATGTATATATGGATATTTGGTTAATACAAATCTTTTTTATTGATGGCGTCCATATTTGCATTATAAATCCACGTTTCAATGGATATTTGTAGATGGTTACTTCAAATATTTAAAGTCCAATTGTATTACATAGGATGTTTGTTGATCCAATAAGCCAATTATTGTTATTCAAGTATCACCTAAACCTCATTCTGGAACTAAAAGATAAAAGTTGTATTTAAAATAAAAATGAATCATCATGTTGAATAGAAAATATTCATATTCTTTATGAGTTGCTCAATTGAAAATATTCAAATGAGTATGTTGATCCATATTCTTTATGAGTTGGTCAATTGAAAATATTTCTTAATTTCTTATTATTATACCATATTGGGAGCAAAGAGTATGTTTGTTGTTTTAAATAAGATAGTCAAAATCATATGCTTATGAGCACCTAATGACCATTGTGGTTATTAAATGTAATTCTTCTTGCATATAAGGCGAGGTTAAGAGAGTACATTGAGTCTTACCTAATTTTAGTATGTAACATAACATTGGAGATATAGTCTTCCATAAGTCATCAACAATCAAGGTTCAAGGTTGTCATTGAAGTCAAAGGGTCAAGGTTGTTTGTCATTGATGTCAAGGTTGATGCCAAGATGTTGATAAGGTGATACCGTGATTCAAGGTAGGTGATGAGATGCATGGTGTTGTGAATATGGTTTTCATGATAAGGTCTCTTAGTTCATGTTAATACTGCACAAGACAAACATGGTTCATATGATGCAAGGTTCATGTTCATGGTGGATGTGGTTTTGTTCATGCAAGGTTTTGTTGTGAATATGGTTTTCATGATAAGGTCTATCTTGGAAGGTTGATATGATACAAGGTTCATGTTCATGGTGGATGTGGCTTTGTTCATGCAATAAGAAGTCAGAGAAGACACAAGCTTTCATAATCATAATTCAGTGTCATCATCAAGGAGAGATATATTTATCAAGGGGAGTCATGAGTTTGATTTGAATGTGAAGTTGTTCATATCTTAGAACCCTAAGCCTATGATAAGTGTCATACTCTAATGTCTTTCTTCTAATACCCTTGAGGTCTATGAAATGTCCTAGATATCTCTTAATGAAAGTTAGAATGTTTAAGTCTTTCTTATTGATAGTTAGGGTTTGCATATTGGGTATTAAACCCTAAAAAGAATCTACTTTTCTTAAGACTTTAAAACCCTCAATTGCATGTTGTGTGTAAAGTGCACTTTTGTTTTAATTTAATATTGACTTATAATCACAGGTTACTATCACTTAAGTCAACCTACTAAAGGGTCTTTAAGTCATTAGTTCACCGGTCCTTTAACCTAACTCAACTGGCCTCTTCGGTAAACTCTCATAAGCCTGAGTGCCAAATCATAATCAAAGGTCATATTTAATTGATATGAGGGCAGGAAAAAGGATTGGAAGGTTAGTATTTAAAAGGAATTTGGAATACAAATGATCATCGCTATGTAGTTGAATTTGATGGGCATGCCTTTATAAAAGGATAAAAGACAACTTTATGCAGGATATCATGGTATGTGTAGTGTTTGAAGATTGAATACTAGTTAGTGTTTGTAGCTCAGACTATTTTGGCATGTTTGGGTGTGAAACATGACTATGCCTAGCCTAAATGTACCCATCCAGATGCATTGGAACTGTTGGTTTGGCCGCACGAGGAGAAGAACAAAAATTAGACCCCTTTGCAACTTTACACTGCCTCCTTCTGACAATTTTTGGGCTAGCAGAAAACCTTTCACCATAGGAAAACGCCTCAGAGATATAAAAAATTGAGAGAGGTTATTGTAGAGGGACCCTACATGATCGTGTTACCTTAGAGAAAATGTATCTAAGTGACACGGTTTCTGAGTAACAACTTGTCAAAGATTGCTGCCTTTTTGCACTTTAGACTCTTTAGGGATATCGCTAGTATAATGTAGCTCAAACTATTTTGGCATGTTTGGGTCAAAAACAAGACCATGCCTAGCTGAAATCTACCCATCCAAATGCGTTGGAGCAATTAGTTTGGTTGCATCAGGAGCAGGACAAAAGTTACACCCTTTTGCAACTTTACACTATCTCCTTTTGACGATTTTTGGGGCAGCAGAAAATATTTCACCACAGGAAAATGCCTTAGAGATATAAAAAACTAAGAGAGGTTATTGTAGAGGAATCCTACATTATCGTGTTACATTAGACAAAATGTGTCTAAGTGACAGTTTCTAAGTATCAGCTTGTCAAAGATTGTTGTCTTTTTGCACTTTGGACTCTTCAGGGGTATCGTTGGTACAATGTAGCTTGGACTGTTTCGGCATGTTTGGGTGCAAAATAGGACCATGCCTAGCCTAAACATACCCATATAGATGCATTAGAACTATTGGTTTGGCCGCACGAGGAGAAGAACAAAAGTTACACCCCTTTACAACTTTAGACTGCCTCTTTCTGACGATTTTTGGGGCAGCAGAAAACCTTTCACCACGGGCAAATGCCTTAGAGATATAGAAAACCGAGAGAGGTTATTATAGAGGGACCCTACATGATTGCGTTTCCTTAGACATAATGTCTTTAAGTGACACAGTTGCTGACTAACATCTCGTCAAAGATTGCTACCTTTTTGCACTTTACACTCTTCAAGGATATTGCCGGTACAATGTAGCTCAGACTATTTCGGCATGTTTGGGTGAAAAATAGGACCATGCCTAGCCTAAATGTACCCACTTGGATGTGTTGAAATAATCATTTTTTTCTATCAGGAGAAGGATGAAAGTTACACCGCTTTGCAACTTTACACTACCTCCTTCTAATGATTTTTGGGACAACAAAAAACCTTTCACCATGGGCAAACTCCTCAGAGATATAAAAAACTGAGAGAGGTTATTGTAGAGGGACCCTACATGATCGTGTTTCCTCAGACATAATGTCCCTAAATGATATGGCTTCTGAGTAACATATCATCAAAGATTGTTGCCTTTTTACACTTTGGACTCTTCAGGGATATTGCTAGTACAATGTAGCTCAGACTGTTTCGGCATGTTTGGGTGAAAAATAGGACCATGCCTAACCTAAACATACCCATATGGACTTGTTGGAATAGTCATTTTGGTCGCATCAGGAGCAAGATGAAAGTTACACCCCTTTGCAACTTTACACTACCTCCTTCTGACGATTTTTGGGGCAACAGAAAACTTTTCACCACGGGAAAATACCTTAGAGATATAAAAAACTGAGAGAGGTTATTGTAGAGGAACCCTACCTGATCATGTTGCCTTAGATGGAATGTTTCTAAGTGACATAGTTTCTGAGTAACAGCTCATCAAAAATTTCTGCCTTAATTTGCACTTTAGACTATTCAGGGATATTGCCGGTACAATATAGCTCGGACTATTTAGGCATGTTTGGGTGCAAAACAAGACCATGCCTAGCCTAAACATACCCATCCAGACGCGTTGGAACTGTTAGTTTGGTTGCATCTAGAGAAGGACACCAAAAATGCAAAAATAACTAAAATATATGTCATTCAACCCTTTATAGTAAATGTACATACAATCATCATGTAGAAGAGTAAATGTCACTCAACCAAAATAGGTACAAAGCATACAAAGCATTATTGCAGCCATACAAAACATTATTGCACAATGTTATTGAAGCCATACAAAGCATTATGGTACAAAGTTCACTTCATTCCTAGATGAGGATAAGGTCAAAGAAGAGTCACCTATTGAGGCTACAAGTGAAGAGTACATGGGACTTCATGTTGACTACTTGTTAATAACCATCTAGTCATGAAAGGTTAGGGTTTGTAGAGAAACTCTTTGGAAGGTGTTTTTAATGCTTGAAAAGGTTGAGGCAGACCCAATTTGACATGTTTGGTGTCTTGGTTTGAAGATTGAAAGCTTGGAGATTAAAAAACCTATAGTGACCTATTTGCACAAGCCTAATTAGGCTTCTTGTCAAGTTGGACAGTCAATTTTAAGGTCTTGTATTACAAAACAACCACCCTTAAATTTTGGATATATTTTACAACTCCCAAAAGGGTATCCTAAACAGCTTTTGAATTGTGGGTTGGATTTGTTTTCTGCAAGATATACCACAAAAACCCTGTTTGCTATCCTACAAGGGAAATAGAAGATAATTATGAAATGATGAAGGCACTATGACATGATGAATTATACGATTCATGAAGACAATGATGGAGATCCATGGAGAAAACCAAGGAGGATAAGATAATACACCAAATTTGTGAAGTGGCCAATGGCAACAAATTTACCACCTAGTTGTCTTTAACTAATCCATGATTGAAAATGGATGTATTTTGGCTTCTATTGACTAAAATTGACTTATTTATGATGAATATAATGCTCGAAATTGTTAAATGTTAAATTCCTAAAATTCAATCATAATTAACATTGCAACACTACAATCTATAATTGTTAAATCACATATCTTCTTTTGGTGAAAAGTGATGCTTTCAAGTAGGGTTTTGAAGAAAGAGCATTGTTAAAGTGTGGATGATGGTTTAAGAAGCATAGGCAGACATATTATGATCATGTGTTGGAAGCATTGGTAAGGTGAAATAGAGCCTAAGGTATTGAGTTCCAATAAACCCAACTTGAGCATGCCTAGAATGGCATAAACGAGGGTTTAATGATTTGGTGAATAGGGAAGTGATCTAGAGGATATTTTTTTTTTATTCTGGCTATTTGAGACTTGGTTGAGATCAAGATGTTGAAATTTGCAATTGAGAAGGTGTTTTGTTGGTACTAGGGCTACTAGGATTTGGGTGGCTTGTGAAGGAATAGACAACAATTGAAGAGTGCAGAATTGAGTAAGGGTTTAGAATGGTTGTGTCTTAGTTCCTGAGGGGTAAGAAGACCTCTAGTAACCTTGTTAGGTTTTGAAGTATTGAAGACCCTCTTTGTACCTTTGTAGAGGGAGATTACTTGAGAGGAAATCTTATGAAATTTGAAGAAACTGTTGGTATGAGCCCATTGTTGTGAAATATGCCTCCTTTAGATTGAGTTGAACCCTACCTCTACATCACATACCTAGGACAATCATAAAAATCATTAGACTAATCTCTGTAATTTAGGGTATTGAATGGTATATAGTCGATCAAGGTAACCACCATCATGTGCTAACAAAGAACAATTAGAAAATTTTGAAATATTGTTGTGTCATGTGCATACAAATCATCATGAATAGGTGCATAAGGAATGTCCTAGCCCAAGATATGTGCATACAAATCATCATGTCATGTGCATACTTGTATGATCTTGGCACCTATTCATTTGTATTTGAACTTGTTAATATGACAAGATAATAGTGGGATTGTATTTTTATTATGTTGTAAGGATTTATTCTTGTATAGTTTGACATCATTATAATGTTAAGGTATGTTTATTACACATAATTATTAAAGAGCCCAAGTGTAGAAAATATACATGGCATCATGTGAGATTGTAGGCTTCTTTCTTGATTGTGAATGTGTCTATTTTAATTAATGTTGACCTTTGAGATATCTTTTATTATGCATACCATGAACTAATTTAAAACATAGTCTATTATATAAACACAAGATATGTATACATAGTCTTTTATTATGCATACTAGATACAAGTGATATAAATATGTATGATAAAGCATGATAAAGTAATTCAAATAGAATTAAGGAAAATGTAAAGAACATGCATGCAAAGACTTGATATACCTAAAAAATGGAGATTCGAATGGAGAGAGTACCCAATTATGTAGTGTTTTTTTCTTCTTGCATCAAACTCCTCAACAATTTGAGTTTTTCACCACTTTCTTCCTTTTCAATGTCAAATTGAATAACACTCAAATATAATTAGTAACAACAATACTATCAACCAATCTATAATGTTATATTCCTAAAATTCAATCACAATTAACATTACAACACTACAAAAATTGAAGCTTGAATAGATATATATCGAATTTGATGTGAAAACTATGTTATTTCCTCCTCAAGTTGGCAAAGTAGAAATGGTGATGGAAAGATCATGAAAGGTGGTAGAATGTGCAAAATGTGCATGTGAACTTCCCAACAACATGAAAACACTTTTTTTTGTCAAAACACACGCATAATCAACATGAAAATAGAGTATGTGAGCCTGGATCATGGGGTCCAGGCCTTTTTACCATTTCTATAGTAGGAAAAAACACACTTGTGTTTTGTCCTGCTATAGATTGATCCATAAATATTTGTGCCTATCTCACCTTTGATAGCACCTTTGCAATATCTCACCTCTAGTTCCATTAGCTCATGTTTGTTAGGAACCCATGTTTAACCTTTCTCTTTACTTTGTTAGATATTGTTGTTGGACGCATATGCTTTGTAAGTCGTCCCATGAGTATATTGTATTATCCCACATTCATGGGGAGTAATAGTTGTTTAGATTAGACTTAGTATATAAGTACATGTTGAGGCCAATCAAGGCATCCACGAGTTTATTGTATTGAGCTTGCTCAAAGGAGGTTGCCCCCTCGAAGTGGCTTGTGATCAACAAATTCCTTTTGTGTTCTGCTATTTCTATTATTTTGCACATTTTTCATTATATTGTTGCAGGAGGTTCCTCTCATCTGGTATCAGAGTGCTTTCTTGGGCTTGCTGGGTGGAATTTCTACAAAAAAAATTTCGTAGTGGCCTCCAGATGCTGTGATTATTGCAGTAGTTCTTTTTTCTTTGCATCTGTATTGTTCATTTCAATTACAGGTTCAGATCAGGGAATAATTTCTATCTACTTAAATGTGGGAAGTGCCTGGGCATAGCCCTAAAACTCATTGTGAGGAGTACCATAGGAACCCCAAAGTAGCTGGCCCATTGAGAGGACCTGCCAGTGAAAAGGGCAATGACCCCTACCTGATTGACTAGTTCCCATCCATGAGGTAAACCAAGAGCTATCATTTGTGGTAAAGCGGTTATCAGTTTTACCTGAGCCATGGAGTGAGGGGTACTACCCCAATACATAAGTCATTAGACAACATTGGTAGCTGAGTGAATCCCCTGAACCCTTAGGAAGCCGGACATACCTGGGGTCCATATCTATTGCCAGCTGATAAATCATAGATTGCATCTGTCCAGAGCCACTGCAGATCCCGTTGTACATCATTTCCAGAAAAAAAATCTATTTTTTTGCCATATCTTCCTTGCTTTAGCTCTATTTCCCCTGAAAATTCATTGGAACCCCTGAAATTCCATTCCACATATTTCCTTCCTTGAGGACCCTATCCCAAATTCCACTTATCGAGGCCAGAAATCCCACATTTTTTTATTTTTAGGGTTTTCCATAACTTCTTCGATTCTCACCCAATCGCCTTCAAATTTTTCCACGGTGGTCATTTCCTATTTCTGCTCCTTTGTCCCTCTTGGACAAATTTTCCCATTCTTTCACCCCGCTTCTGAAATCCCCATTTTCTACTTCCCTATCCCTCAGAAAGTGTCCAAAACCTAGTCAAACCCCAATTACCCATCAGAGTTTTTCCCAAATCCAAATTTTTCTTTACTAAAAAAGTTTTTGTTTTTGTTTTTCTACCCATTCCCAAAAATAAAAAAAAACCTGGTTATGGTTGTCACCCGTGCAGGAGCAAAAAAATGGAGGATGAACTTGCATCCCTCAAGACCAAACTCCAAGATCTGGATGAAAAAATTACCGGCCTCAATCTTCCGGATTCAGCCATGAACAATAGACGGTAGCCAGAGTCTTTTGCAGACAATGGGTTCTCTTCTTCTAGCAATTTTTTTGGGCCGAAGCTTGATTTTCCTTGCTTCAATGGTGATGATCCGACTAGATGGATATACTGGGTAGAACAATATTTCAGTCTACATAATACTTTTGATGTCAACAAAGTCCCACTTGCATCCTTTCATTTGGAACATGAAGCCCTTCAATGGTTTCATTGGTACATCAAGGCTCATGAAGAGCCAAAATGGATAGATTTTTGCAAACTCATTTTGCAACAATTTGGCCCTAGTGCTTTTTATGACTTCATCGGAGCACTCACTAAACTTTGCCAAACTGGCACTGTGAGAGAATATCAGACATAATTTGAGAAACTAGCCAATCACACAAAGGGATTATCTGATGAATTCTTTAAGAGTTGTTTTGTCAGTGGTCTAAAGGATGAAATCTAATCTAAGGTTAAAATGTTTCATCCCAGCATAATGATGGAAGCCCTAGGGTTGGCTAAGTTGGTGGAGGACAAGATCATATCTCGACAACGCTCCAAATCCACTTTTGTTCCATTCAGAAATATGGTTTCCCAAAGACCTCCAATCACGCCAGCTCCTATTACAACTCCTATCAAGCATTTGTTTGAAGTAGAGATGCAGACACGTAGAGAAAAGGGGCTTTGTTATAATTGTGATGAGAAATTCACTCGGGGACATAGATGTGTTGAGAAAAAGCTCTATCTCTTAGATGTGGATTCTCTACCTGCAACTGAAGTTTATGAAGATACTCAAGATATAGTAGATGATTAGGTCGACATTCAGTAGCCATTTGTTGACCCTCCTTCTTAGGATGACCACCCAGAGATATCTCTCCATGCTTTAGTAGGAGTCACCACCCCACAAACCATGCGGGTTAAGGGTTACTTCAAGAAGCTCCCTCTTACAATACTCATTGATTTTGGTAGCACTAATAACTTCATTGACCCTCGGATCGCCAAATAGGCTGATTGTTTTGTCCATCCTTGCTCCAGCTTTGAAGTCATGATTTCTAATGGGGGCACATTACCTTAGGTGTGCTTGTGTAGATAAATACTAAAATTAGGTCCCATTAGTTGTGCATGTGAAAGATAAAAGTTGTAACACATGATTGACTGGACAAGTGTTGGAATGTGATAAAAGATGAGTAATTAATTCAAATAAAATATTTGAATTAGTTGGGATATGAGTTGGATATTAATTAAATAAATAAAATTTATTTAATTAATTGAGAAGTTGAATAGGATGAGATAAGATATGATGTGGAAATTAATTAATTAAATAAAATTTATTTAATTAATTGGGATGAGGATAAGATAAATGGGATTATGCATGTGAAATTAATTAAATAAATAAAATTTATTTAATTAATTGGCTAAGTGGGATAAGGATGGGATTGAATGGGATTTTAATTAAATAAATAAAATTCATTTAATTAATTGGCTAATGGATAAATGGGATTAAGAGTGGGATTTAGGACAAAAATGGCTTATGATGTTTAGGATAATGTTTTAACAAAGTGTTGTAGGACATGGACAAATTTGGGACAAATTTGGGTGTATTTATCATCACCTTCCTATTGGCTTGTGTAGATAAATACTAAAATTAGGTCCCATTAGTTGTGCATGTGAAAGATAAAAGTTGTAACACATGATTGATTGGGCAAGTGTTGGAATGTGATAAAAGATGAGTGTTTAATTCAAATAAAATATTTGAATTAGTTGTGATATGAGTTGGATATTAATTAAATGAATAAGATTTATTTAATTAATTTAAAATATGAATATGATAGGATAAGATATGATGTGGAAATTAATTAAATAAATAAAATTTATTTAATTAATTGGGATGGGGATAAGATAAATGGGATTATGCATGTGAAATTAATTAAATAAATAAAATTTATTTAATTAATTGGCTAAGTGGGATAAGGATGGGATTGAATGGGATTTAATTAAATAAATAAAATTTATTTAATTAATTGGCTTATGATGTCTAGGATAATGGTTTAACAAGGTGTTGCTAGACATGGACAAAGTTGGGACAAATTTGGGTGTCTACATTTTGCCCCTCTTTGAGATGATGTTCGAGATGATAAGATTTATGTCAAGTAACATCATTTCAAAGAAGTTAAGGTATGGATAGAGGAAGAGGATAGGGTGATGGAAAGATATGATGATGATGCCCCCTCAAGAGGATAGGCGGGTTGTAAAAACACGGGTATGCTCTTGAAAAGAAATGGCTTGGCTAAGAAAGAAAGATAAGGGGATAGATAGAAGAAATGATGGTGTGTTATGCTGCAATGAAAGTGAGCAACCATGATGTTTGATATAGCACTAGACGTTATGCACCAAGGTATAAGGAACCAGGGTGACGTTGTGTCTCATGCCCCAGCATAATACAACCTTGTCTAACGTATGAGGAAGGAAACTTAGAGCATTGAAGTCCTAGTGCACAAAAGGTATGATATGACCTTAGAGGCAAAGGATAATGCAAAAAGCTATTCCAACATACACAAGATATGAATATTAGCTGGAAATGATAAGGATTTGATACAAATGCAAGTTAAAATGATAACACACACAAGCAAGCAAGCATGCACAAATGATTCAAAAAAAAAACAAGGTATTGCCCCTGTCAAGCTGTAAACCAATGATTGGTTGTTGATTATTTTGCTGATAGTGTTATCATTGCGAGGAAAGCTATATCCCTAGATCAACACAGGGTTGTTTGTTGAGTTGGTTGGTTGGTTGGCTGATTGATTTGGCTTACAACAAGGCTGGGATCAAGACCATGGATTGCGATTGGATAACTTGGCTTGATTGATTAACTTACTTGGTATGGATTAAGGATGGGCTTACACTTGGATCATTGCTTGGAATGATTTGAAGATGATGAAATGGATGATTAGATTGATTTGGTTTGATGAATTGATTTGATGCAATGTTGATGATGGGATGATATGTGGTGGATTGAGCTACTTTTGATTTGTTGAAGTGATTGGATTTTGTTTTGATGGCTAGCTTGACGTGCTTTGAGTTGATTGGATTTGGTGTATTTGATGTTGTTGATGATGAGGATTTGATTTTGATTGAATGTTGAAGTGGATTGTTTTGGATTGATGATGATTGGTTTTATTGCTTGGATTTTTCGTTGGAAGTTATTGATTTATCTCCATTGCTCTTCTCCACCTCGCATGAGCATGCAAGATTTTGAAGGATTATTGTTGGAAGAATGTTGGGTGCTCACTTCTACACCATAACATTAAGATGAAGGTGCAAAGGCTCTAATGATATTTCAACAGCATGTGGATACTTGAGGATCAATGCATCGTAGAAAATTTGACAGAATAATGGTACTTGAAGCTCAATGCATGCTAATGGCTTGTGAGGGGTTTGATTTATAGAATTGGCTTGGTTCAAATGGATGGCTAGGATCAATTAGGGCTTTAGATGAAATGGATGGATAGGATTAAGTTAGGTTTCCTTGCACATTAAGAAATTGTAGTCAATTGACATGTGGCAAGGGAAGATAAGGCTTAGGTGTGCTTGTGTAGATAAATACTAAAATTAGGTCCCAATTAGGATAAGTGTGATGCAGTGATTAGTATGATGTGGAGGTTGGTACACCTATTATAACATATTTCTAGTATGCCTAAAGTGATATCTTGTAGTTTTGGTGTACCACACTTAGAGATAAATTGTAGAAGTTGACTAAGGCATTCACAGTGTATATCTTAAGGCAGAGTCGTAGTATCCTGGTCTGCATTCCTCCGCAAAGCAAGATTTAGTCTTGCGGTTCAGAAGATAAGTTGATCCTGATATTAATATGCTATATCCAAGATTTTAGTTCTTTACATCTTCAGCAAAGAAAGTTATCAATGATGGAGTTCTGGACTGTGACTTGATAGTGTAAAGCAATGATGGAGACCTATTGGAATGTTCGGCATTCCTCCGAATGAGAAGTTGTGCCCATGTGGTTTTGCAAATATGTTTGGAGATGTGTAATGCACACTACCTTGCTATATCAAGTGTTCTAATGGTCCACAAGGTCAGTTATCAAAATAATAGAAGTAATACAATTAAGTTTCAGATGTCTAAGTTGTTCTCAGAAGCACATATTTGAGCACTTGTAGAAGATGGAAAGTACATACAAATTAGCAGTTGAGTTTGTGTGGATATTATACATGCCCTAATGTATCACAGGTTTGAACTACATGCAAATCTTTCTTATCAACTATACCACATAAGGTATTTAAATCAGTTAGTGAAGAATTACATATGACTAACCTCCAGATTACAGTATACTCGAGTCAAGTCCTAATTTTCTTCGGAAGTGATAAATGAGGATGTGCAGATTTGGGAATATATGTATAATGATGTATGATCTCTCTCCTAAGAGTTTCAAATGTTTTGGTGTACTGCAATGCTACATCTCAAGTTTTGATGTGTCACAGTCAGTCCAGAATGCCTTGTTTCATCAGTTCAAAATGTTTCTTATTTTGTAGATGCATATATAAGTTAGATACTTTGGGAGAATGATGTATGGATAGTGTTAGAAGATACATGGTTGAAATCATGGTCCAAATATTGTTTTTAGCTTCTCCCTGATGATGTGAAGATGGTCAGTCAGCAGTGGTACTATTGTTTTGGCCGATAGGCCAGTTTCCTTCATATGCAGTGGATCTTGATTAGTTGTTTTGGCATTGAAGGATGTGTTGTGATATGTTCTAGGTCCCATTGTGATGTGTTGTGATTTGCAAGCCATTTTCTTCTCATATTGAATATGTTTGATGGTGACTCATGGAGAATTACACGTTTCATCTAAAGGTCTTTCTGGTGCCAACCTAATTAAAGTTTTGAGTGGTTACAGAGGATATATATATAGAAGAAAAAATTCTTTTATGGAATAGTGAAGGAAGTGAGAATGTGATAGAGCAGAATGAGCAACATGAAGTGTATGAAGTCAGTATGATGAAGTAATTGTGGAGAAAAGGGGACTGCAATATCATCATGAGTCAAATGCTTCTTTCACAGTAGTTCATAGTTATGTTATCTTTTTAATTCTTTGTAGCAGTGAGCTTTCTTCAAGGAGTAGTAGATTCCTTGGGTTGTAGCCCTAAAACAATGTTATAAACATTTATAAGAAGTGAACATTATATTGTGAGCTAACACTCACCGTGGTTTTTCCCATTTTTGGGTTTTCCACATAAAAATCTTGGTTTTAATGTGTTGATTAATGTGGTGCATGTTTTACTTTCTGATCTCTAAGTAATTTGATTTGTTCTACATATAAAGTAGTTAAGTTTTAGTATATGCTGATTCACCCCCCCTCTCGGCATCTTTGTGTGTTCAATAATTAGTATCAGAGCCAAGTGCTTTTGAGAAACCTAACAACTGAGGTAGATCCTGCACTTGAACACATGGAGCCTGAAGCTATGGACAATGATGTATTTGTTCCAGAACTAGATCTAGAAGCAATGGAACCTGAAGGATGGGACTTAAATCTAGATGAGGTAAACCTTGAAGGAGAACTCTGGTCAATAGTTGAAGATCTGGATAAGGATAGAGAATTAAACTAGTTGTATGAGGACATGCTTGAAGAATCAAAGGAGATAATTGTGAAATTAAAGACAAAAGATAAAGAATCAAAAGAAGAAATTGGCAAACTAAAAGCTCAAATAAAAGGAAATGAAGGATGTGACATTAAAATCAAAGAAGCAAAAGATATGACCTATGATTTGAAAGTCATGGTTGAAGAAGGAAAGAGGATTAAAGATTGCCTAAATATGAAGCTCAATAAGAAAGCAACTAAATGTTCAAAACTTGAAGAAGAAGTTGTCACTTTGATGAAAGAACTAGAAAAAGAAAAAGAAAAAAATGACAAAGGATTAAAGTTGAAAGGAGGTTTTGAGATTCTTGATGAATTAATCAATTCTCAAAAGCCATCAAAATAAAAATTTGGTCTTGGTTTTGAAAAGGGAAAAAGTCCTATAATTACTGCATCCACAAACATGTATGATAACTTCAAAGTAGAAGGAAAGTTTAAAACAAAGGAAGAAAAAACCTGCATTGAAGATCCTAAGAAGATTACCTCTAGAGATACAAAAGAAGAAGGTTTCACTCCTGTCCAGAGACAAAGAAAGAACAACAAGAAGAAGAATTTTAGAAAGTCTACTCCTACCAGGTATCCTTAAGCTTTTAATGGTAATTTCTATGCTTGTAATAAGTTTTGTCATAAGGCTATTAAATGTAGAAACAAGATGAATCAGAATTCATTTAGGCCTCCTAGGTACAATACTATAAGATCTCATGGTTAGTATCTTTCTTCCAATAAGGTTAGTCATAAGGCTAATGGATATAGAAGAAAAATGATGAGGAATGGTTTCATGAACAAGAACAATGCTAGGACCTCTCAGTTCTTCTAAGGTTATTGATACACATGTAACAAGTTGGTCATAAGGTTGTTGATTATAGATCTAATGTAAGAAGAGGTGGTTATTCTCTATAGTCCAATACCACCTGCTACAATTGCAATAAATCAGAACACATTGCAAGGTTCTACATGGGAAAGAGTATAAGGTCCTCTAATAAATCAAAACTCATTGCAAGGTGATTAGTTTTGTCATAAGGCTATTAAATGTAGAAACAAGATGAATCAAAATTCATTTAGTCCTCCTAGGTACAATACTATAAGATCTCATGGTTAGTATCTTTCTTCCAATAAGTTTAGTCATAAGGCTAATGGATATAGAAGAAAAATGATGAGGAATGGTTTCATGAACAAGAACAATGCTAGGACCTCTCAGTTCTTCTATGGTTATTGATACACATGTAACAAGTTGGTCATAAGGTTGTTGATTATAGATCTAATGTAAGAAGAGGTGGTTATTCTCTATAGTCCAATACCACCTGCTACAATTGCAATAAATCAGAACACATTGCAAGGTTCTACATGGGAAAGAGTATAAGGTCCTCTACTCCTCAAAAGAAGGTTGATATTGCTCTGCAAAATAAGGAAATGAATAGGACATGGAGGAAGAAGGAAGAAAATGAAGTAAAGGAAGGACCTGCACCTCTACCTAGTGTAGATAGATCCTCTAGAAACTAAAAGGGATGAAGTATTGGTTCATGGAGGGTTACAAATACAAACATTTTTCAAAACCCCTGAATGCACATGAGGCTGAAATTTTTAGCATAATGGCTAAAAAGGATATCAGCATGTCTGTATAGTGATATATTGATGTTTGATCAAATTTTTGGAGCAAATGGACCCTTTGCGGAGGATTGTTGAGTGATCATAGATATTTGTTTATCAAAAAGATAATTAGGTCTAGAATAGAGATTGCAATCAATGTGGAGCAGCCAGGGTTGGTGAGAAGCTTATTTAGTTAATTTTTTATTAAAATTGATCTCATTTGAACAAAAGAAAGTGTGTGAAAGAGTAGAGGAGAGAAGGATATTTTCAACAGAGCTTGTGTGAAAACCCTAATGATAGCTTTCCTAGGTACTCTTCATATTTTCTAGCTAAACCCTAGTTTTCTAAAAGAATAATCATGGTGACACCTCTAGTGATTGATGTTAGGGAGAAGCCAAGACCTAAATTCAAGAAACATTCATTTAAATCTACTGAGACCAAAAATGATGGAGCGTTTTCCTACATTAGCATCAATGTGCTACACACAGAGGATGTCTAGATTTACATACATTCACAGTTTGATGAGTATGATCACCTAAAATTGGAACAATTTAGGAATGATCATCTGTTAGGTGATAGCTTTCAATTGAAGCTAGAGTTCACAAATGTTGAAGCAAAGCAACTATATATCTGGAAGGGTTTCCCTAATTTCTGGTATGAGGAAGATTGGGTCAGGATTGCCTTAAGTTAGATTCATGAGGACTTCTTTTTCCTTGACCAACCTCATATGATCACTAAGGAATCCATCAAGGTTGTGACCTGATTATGCTCCTCTAGATCAGTGCCTATATTGAAAGTTG
Source organism: Cunninghamia lanceolata (assembly GCA_027924645.1). Lineage (NCBI taxonomy): Eukaryota > Viridiplantae > Streptophyta > Pinopsida > Cupressales > Cupressaceae > Cunninghamia > Cunninghamia lanceolata. Next base: position 17,197,436 of record BSBN01000757.1, read on the forward strand.
TGAAGAATAAGGAGGTTATGAGATTTTCCAGAGAAAAAATTGATAAAAGGACCCTAACTGTGAATGACATTGAAGATCTAGGGGTTTGGTATGCCACTATAGGAACTTCTTACAAAGTGTACTACATAAACAAAGAGGGGACTACTATTGCCACTACCATTTACACTGCGTACCAATGGTGAAAGAAGAGAAGGACTATGACCTCTATGAGCTCTTACGGTAGTAGTTGTTGGACAGTTTGAAGAGAACAAAGGAGTCAAGATACAAATTTTGATATGGTTCCTTAATCATTTGTATTATGTTCTATTTCCTAGGGGAATTGCCTGCTGTGAAGGGTATGGTCTAGAAAAGTGAGACCCCTGTTGCACACCAAATTAAGGACTATATGTACAACTTTCCTAATAATAAATATTGTGACACATTTTTGGGGGGGTTATTCAAAATTTTTCAAATTGATATGCAAAGGAGGGAAAGGATACTAAGGAAAGTATTTGAAAAATACAAGAATGATATAAATTTCATGGTGGACAAAGACAATTGCTATATGGAGGTAGTAGAGACAAGAACCTTTTGGATAACCACCTTGCCTTATGAGGTGTTTGAATATGATTTGGTTGGATATGCTGACATGCTGCTCAGCAAGCCCAAGGATCCTGTTACTGAAAGATTTGGAACTTATGATGAAATCATCAACAAAACAATTAGGAAGGATGTGGAGGAAAAGGTAGAAAAGATGAAGTTAAAATTGGAAGAGATGCTTAATACTCTCGAGAGTTCAATAGAATAAGCTCCAACAACTTATGCCTCACAAAATCCTTGAAGGACAAGTAGGTTTGTCCTTGCTGCTGCTACCTCTTCAAAATCCTCTAGACTTGCTCCTACACCTCCCAATAGGAAAAGAACTACCACTGAAGTGCCGGTACAAACCAAGACTGCAAAGACAAAGAAGCATAGACCTAAGGTGCAAGAAAAAAGAGGAAAGATAAATCTTGTGAATGTTGAGGATGATGAAGAGGAAGAGAAGAAAGTAGTTATATTGAAAAAAAACAAGGCAAGGAGAGGAGGAAGGAACATCTAAAGGAAAGAAAAAGACAAAGCAATCAAAGAAGGCTCCTTTGAAAGTATCTGAACATGTGCCTCTATAGCTTGAAGCTACTATAAATGTAATTACAGAGCATGGTGCATTGAAAGAAGTTGCAGATCTCTATGATGAAATGCCACCTATTGACAAAGCCACAATTAAGAAGACCATACTTATGTACATGATGAGCTTCAATATAGCCCTAATTGAGATCATCGATCAACTTCCTACAAGTATTCTAGACATACTCATAGATAAGAAGAATAAATCCATGGAAAAAGAGGCTGAGATGAGAAAACAAGAAGTTGAAAAGGTTGATCCTTCTATCTCTGATGAAGATAAAGTTAAAGTCTCTCAAAAACAAGAATAAGAATTTGAAAAAAAAGAAGAATAAACATTTTGATGGGAAAAGACAAGGAAGAAATAGAAAGATTGGAAAAAGAGACAATAGAGAAAACAACAAAAATTCTTGAAGAGCTGAAGAATGCTGAAGTAACTAATATACCTGATGTGCCTATTCAATTGATATAGATATGTCTGCCTTTAAAGGCAATGCAACTGATGGTGATGAGACTGTGAAGAATGACCAAAAGAATGAGGAGACTGATCCTCCAGAGAATACTGAAGTACAAAATGCTAAAGATAAAATTAATGTGAGTACACCTCCTCCAGAAAACATAGAAGAATAGAGTTCAAGAGATCAAGCTGAAGTGAATATTGATTTTGGTACAAAACATGACAACCCTCCTTCAAAGAATATAGAGAAAGATGAGTAAAGAAAAGAGGATAACCTTGAGGAGGAACAAGAAGAAAAAGCTTAGGATGAATCAGAGAAGAGTGAGGAGAAACTAGATGACAAGGACCAGGATGAAATAAAATAGAAGCAAGATAAGGAACTTAAGGATACTTCTATGGATATAGGTCAAAACCCTTCAAGATCAAACTCATTTAAGGGACTATTAAATTTGCAGATGCAGTTTCAACCTGTGATCACACCACAACTTCTGCAGATTCCCACTCATGAGGGGAAAGTAGATCTATCAAACATTTCACATCTCCATAAGCTACAACTTGGTGACATCTTGCATGCCTCTACAAGGAAAGAGTTCCTGCAAGAAAACTTGAAGAAAACTAGGTTAGTTGAGGATGCAGTAAAATTGATTTAGGAAGGTTTACCAGAGGTAGACATTGATCCTTCCTTGGCTTCAGAGTAGAAATTAAAACTTTTAATGAACTCTTTCAAGGGCCACTCCTCCCATATTGAAAAAAAAGGTAGAACAAGAGGCTCTAAGGAAGATGAATGATAAAAGATTGTTTGAGGTATTTGACAAGTGTGCCAATGCACACAATAAACTATAGGAAAATATAAAGATATTTAAAGATTGCATTGATGAAGCCACCGCATTGTATCTTTTCTTCTTGAAATGGCCAAGCTCCACCAAACACATCAAAATTCAGATTGACTTCATTGAGTCACAGATCACTCAAATGGAGGGATTGTATGATTTGTCAAAGGACAAAGATGGAGCAACAAGGGCTCAATTGGAAAATTTGCATGCACAACTATCACAACTTTAGGACCATAGAGAACATATAAAGAAACAATTTGGTTAGCTAAGGGAAGCAGTCAATTTGATACTGGCTTCACTATCTAGATTGTTAGGTGATGCTGAAAAGATTGAGTAGAAGATGAAGACACCTAATAGTATAGATGAGGCTGAGGACTTATATGTGTAGCCTGAATGCCAAAATCACATTCTTACCTTAGAGAAAGCAATTTGGGCATCTACTCTAACACAACTCAAGGTAATATACAAAGCCATTCTACCTTCTAAATGAGTTGGAAGAATATTGTAGACAAGAAAATTTTGAATGTATATAGACTTGCGAAGGACAATAGTGTACATAGCATCAATTTTTTAGGCATTTTCATCTTAGAGGGAGAACTGTTTGTAAAAATTATATAGTAAGGGGGAGTTTTATACATTTTTGGGATGTCATAAGAAGCAGATATCAGAACCTTTGTCCTTGATGTCAAAGGGGGAGAGAGATAGAAATATGCATCTAAGGGGGAGTATCTGTACACATATTTTTTGAGTGTTGCCATCAATGACAAAGGGGAAGATTGTTAGCAATATGTGTTGTCATTGATGTCAACATTGTTGATAACTGAGAGGGGAGGGGTGAATCAGTTATCCTAATATTTTAACTTTTTGTGCTTTCTTAATAGTTAATGCAACATCAGATCAAATAAGCAAGCATAATCATGAAATGGAAATAACACCAATACACAAGACACAATGATTTTGATGTGGAAACCCTGTTAAGGGAAAAACCACGGGGTGATTAACCCAAGATATTATTCTCTGTTAGAAGAATACAAGATACAAAATGGCACTTGCCAATTAGGGCTCACTGCTCACAAGAGGCTCATTGCCTACAAAAGACTTACTGTCTACAAGAAGAAAACTTGAACTAATGAGAAGCATCCACACATGTTGAAGTTCAGTTATGGTTAAGCTCAATAGACTGATCTACTGCACTTCATTCTTACTCTCCTTACGTCCTACTGTCCTCTTACATTCTGAACCTATTTTTTTTCCTTTTATACTATTCTTCTTCTTTTATTCGCACTTCAATACATACACCACACACTCCTTCACATCTAAATCCATCTTGTATATATATCCGCACAAGTGATTTCAACACTTTTCTAGTCGGCATCCAGAATAGTCAATATTATCTCAAACTCTGGTCTGTCGGCTGAATCCTTGCATACCAAGTAATGAGGATCAAGAATATTCTTGTAGAAGTCTTCAATCATGTTGGCCAATCATGAATGATACCTCAAGAAACTTAGTCATTAGAAATATCTCTTCCAGATTTGGGTCTGACACTCTGCCGGTACAGTTCTTCCTCTATCTACTCTGTCAAACAGGAACCCAACACTCAAGTGCTCATATCTCTTTACCCTTCCATCACCGGAGGCTAAATCCTTGGAATCTATTAGTCAAGGTACTCCTCTTGACTTCCGCAAATCCATACTTTACTGAAATACTTGCTCTAAGAGATCCGGACCTGACTGTCAGACCTTACTAACTACTCTGTTCTTGCTTACTGAATCATAACACTTCTTCACTCTAACTTTCGGTAGAGACTCATCATGTCTTACAGATGTGTGAGATAACCTTTTTTGCCATCAATGACAACATTCATGAATCAATATAGTGTCTCTTGCCAACAATCTCCCCCTTTGGCATTGATGGCAACACTTAGTGAAAAATGACTAAGTGTCACACTATACTCCCCCTTGGCTGATGCTCTATCTCTATGTACATTTTTCGGAGCTCCCCCTTAGCTGGATTCCTCATTTTTCACTACTCATCACTCCCCCTTTGACATCAATTGCAAAGGGTGGGGTCTGCACACCAAAATTTTCAAAAATTAATCTATACTTAGTCGCATAAGTATATCATCTAGTTGTACTGTACATATACTTTAGTATGTCTGCAAAAGTGTTTTTCAATTATACAACTTCGGTTGCCCAACTCAACTTCATCCTATCCAAAATTGATATGTGACCACTCAACAAGAATGCAAAAGCTTTTGCCTTCTTTAGATCTGTCGGATCATTTGTCTTGGCTGTGGTTTGAGCAGCACTTAGGGCCTCATGCATGGCCTCCGACTTAGGAATGATTATTCTTCTAAGTTCATTTAACCTACTGATTCTATTTTTCTTTTCTTTCTCTAGCTTCTTATTTCATCCAAGACTGCAATAGTCTAACATTCTTGATTTACTATGGATGAGGTAAGTGGATCAAAATTTTGAGAAAGTTTTGTTAGTTTGATCTCCTATTCTTTCATTTTCTTCTCAATCTCCATTGTTGCTTTGGACCATGATAAACAAAATTTATATATTTCCCCGCCATCTTTAAGAGCATTTTCTAAGCTCTTTATCCCTATATCCATATTTCTTCTATCATTTGATATTAGACTTAGTACTTCAAAGAATCTTTTATCCAAAAACTCTTTCCGAACCTTTTCCTCAGTTGATTTCTCTAAGGACTCAAAATGAGTACTGATTGAACTAACAAGAGACTTAAGATTACCTGATGAGGAAGCCAATGAATCCTTCAAAAAGGATGGCATGATTTTTTCAAGCACACCCGATGCAGCTTCTATTAGCTCATAGTCTTCCATGTGAGACTTCAGGAGTTTTTCTTTTGCCTTTGCATTAGCAAATGAAGCTATCTTCATTGTTTGTACCAGGGAAAGAGAATCAAAATCAAATGGTCCTAGTAGAAGTTCCAGTTCATCAATTTCCATTATCTCTTTGTTTAAGAATTCTTTGACAATTGCTGCAATGTCTCTTGCTAGAGACAAAGTTTTCTTTTCTTCTGCAGTCTTAGAGCTGTCATCTTCTTTTCCCTTCACTTCTTTTTCTTTCTCCTTTATCCTTTCTTCTCCTTTGGATCTGGAGTCAACAGGGGAAACCGGAGGAGTAATGTTTGTTTGTTCATGGGCCACCTCTTTCAGAGCAGAGGATCCCAAACCCTTATCTTTACCGGTGTCCATTACTTCTTCTGTCATTGCCTCAGTAGATCCTTCTTCAACACTTGTGGCTGAGGGATCAACACCCAAGTCCTCTATAATAGGAATGTTGAATCTTGAGTATGAATTCTAGAGGATCTCTTCTATCTCTTTTGCTACTTTGTCAGTTTCTTTGAGCATAAGTTGATTCATTATTGCTTTGCTCCGGAACTCATCCTTGCAGTCTTTGAAGATCATATTCATTTTATTTGAATCAATTGAAGGAAATAGCTGAATGGCTATCTATTCTCAGATCTCAAGATCTTTTGCCATAGCATTATTCTTTCTTATTTCTAACTCTTTCTCTAGGCTTTTGGGAATAAGAGATATAATTTCAATAAAAGCCTTATTGTAGATGTTCAGATACTTGACTGCTGCATCCTGCAAGATCTTTTGGTCAGTCTCATTATAATAATCATAGAATTCAATCATTGGTTGAAGGTTTCCATCCATAGTAACTGATTTGATGACATCATCTAATGATAGAGTGGGCTTTTCAACAAACTCTTCTACCATCTCTTCCTTGTCTTCACCGGTAGAGGGTTCACTAGAAACTTTCTTCTTCTTCTTCATCTTCTTGATTTCTTCATCAGATTCTATCTCCTCTTCATCTTTCTGACTGAAATAAGACCTTATGGCCTTTGTCTTAGTTCTTTTCTCTTCTTTACCAGATGATTTTGCTTCCAGTTTTGATGCCTTTGAGGTCTTAGTAGGTGCAGACCTCTTAGAGGATCTAGTCCGGGAGGAGGCTTTTACCGGATCACTTTCCTTTTCTGCTTCTTCCTTCTCTTTTTCTACCCTTTCCATCTTTTCTCTATGTGCATCAAGTGCTTCTTTTGAGATTCCATGCCTCTTGGCAAAATCTTCTACCTCTTTTCTCACTTTTCTCTTCATTTCCGGTTGTCTGAGTTCCACATGGATTTTTATACTTAATTCTTCAAAGGTTCCAAACCTTTCTACCTTAGGATCCTTTGGTTGACTCAACATGTGCTGAACATGCAGCTCTACAATTTTCTCATCCACCTCATACCCCATTGGCATGATCCATACTATTCTTGATTCTACTACCTCCATTAGGCACTGATCAGTCTCTACCATAAAGCATACTATGTCTTTGTATTTCTCAACTAGAGACTAGGGAATTCTCTCTCTAGCTTGCATCATGTTTTGGAAGTTTTTGAAGAAACCCTAGAGAGCTGTGTTTTGTGCTTTGTCATCACCAAGTCCATGCAAATAGTCCCTGATTTGTATGGCAACCAGTCTGTCACTCTGCCATACCCATCCACTGGATCTGGGTAGCTCATTCATAAAGTAGAAGAATAAGCACAATATTAACCCACCATACTTAAATGAATTCTTTTTATCTTTCTTTATTTTCTATAAATTCTCCAAGAGTTGATTTAGAAGGAGCTAACAAAGGTCATAATCTGAATTCTTTCTTAACATTTCATAAGTAGTGTAGATAGTAGTTCCAGGTACTAAATTCTCCCTACTAGAATGATATATCTTGTATCCAATGATCATGGAGGCAAACTTGATATCTGGATCAGTGATATCTTCTATTGTCATTGCTCTTTTGTCAAACCTAGATCCGGTAGCCTCACTTACAGTCTGATTCTTGACCGATTTGAGAATAGGTATCCCACCGGATAAGTGCAGATAGGTAACTGCCCTAATGGCATCTTTTGTGATCTTGAATGGTCCATTCAACCACATGAAGTTGTCATGTATTCTGCTCAAGACATACCGGACCCATTCATCCTCAACAAAGTAGGGGAAATGTATACACTTTGCAAAGTGCTTCTCCCAGATGGCCTTGTATTGGGGTTTGAGCTCAAATGAATCATCTATTAGTTGTTTGTAGTAGATATCCCTCAATTTGAACTCTCCAAATTCTTCAATGTTTGCGTGAATGTAAAACCTAATATCTTCTGTATGCAAGACACCATGCGGAACACTAGAAAATGCTCCTAGGGGATCTACTTCCAAGGATTTGTAGGGATGTTTCTTGAATTTGGGGCGAGGCCTATTAGTGATCTTCACAATATTCAGAGTAGACATCTTTAAAAAGATTTATAGAGAGATATTTAAGAACGGAAAATACCTTTTGTACCTTTAGGTTTCATGAAGTGAGCCAGATCGATTTCTGGATGAATCAACTTCTACAAATGAACTTTGACAGGCTTGAGGAAATTTGTTGCAGAGCTCCTCTTTTCTTCTTCTTAAATGCAAAATGAGCAAATGTTTAATAAGAAGAACCCTTATATTACTCTGTAAACCCTAATACCAAGTTGCAATATATGCTTGACCTAAGTCATTCTGATTTACCTGATGACTTGAAGAACCGGATCAATCTTGATCTAAACATCTTGCGGATCTTCCAAATCTTAACCATAGTTTATTTAGATGTTTCTCTTATGAACGCTTTAATCCACAACTCTCCTTGTGCCAATTCCGGCACCAATTGATTGGCTAGGGGAAAAAGGTTTTCTTTGTGTCTCCCCCTGAGCCAGAGCTCACTTTTTAATTTCCAGAAGGAATATCAGCACCAGAGTTTGGTGTGGATCCATCCCCTACATTCTCTATACTTTTCTTCACCCAAATCTTGTTCATCTCACTTTAAACTTCATTTGCATTCACTTTTTTTTTTCCCTTATCTTGATTCTGATTATGATGTACCAGACCTCTTTTGTCTTGATTCTTGCTTCTACAGAATTTTGTAATATGACCAGATCTATTGCAAATTTGGCAAACAACATTTCTTTGCATATTTGATTGATATCCTCTTGATCTACATTGATTAGCCATATGACCCATTCTATTGCATGCAAAGCATCTACCATTGAATGAATTGTTCATTTGCATATTTCTGCATTCATGAGATTTGTGACCATACCTTTTACAGTTGAAACACTATCCGGAGAAGGATGTATTAGTCTGATTCATTCTCTTTTTGCACTGATTAGCTTTATGACCAAAGTTATTGCAGTTGTGGTAGTATCCATTGAAGGATGGATATCTTTAAGCATTAGGCTGCCTTATCGGAAGTCTTCTAGGCCTGTTCCTTGGATTTTCTAATCCAAAATTCTTCTGACCGGATCTGGAGCTTTTACCTTTTTCATACCCCAGGCCACACTTGTCATCTACCCTCTTTTGGATTTCAAGAAGAACTTCAAGTTGAACAAAGCTTATCTTGAATTTCTCTTTGTATTCATTTGTTGTTTGAAGATCCCTTTTAAGAGAGACAATTTGATCCTCAAGTTTTTCTTCATTATCTTTAGCATCTTCAAGATCAGATTCAAGATGTCTGATTATTCTATCCATATTGTGGCAGTCTTCTAATTTTTCCTTGAGAGATTGTCTTAGATCATCTTCAGATTTTCTTCTTTCTTCAATTTATTGGGTGAACTTCATAACTCTTGATTCCATTTCATGTCTTACCATGATGATTTCTTTTGATAACTTTTCACATAACATGGTTTTCTCTTTCAGATGTCCATTTGTATCATTGGCTTCACCTTGACTTGCCAAGTACTGAAGTAGCTCCTTTCTCTTTTTCATAGAGAGACCCAGTTTCTCTTTTAGTTCTTTTATGAAATCATTAGCCTGTTTGAGTCTTTCCTTCAATTCGTTGACTTCAGAGTTTGACTGCTCAAGATCATCAAGGGTAGACATAAGTTGCTCCCTTATACCATACACATCTATTTGAATTCCCAGATCTTCCTCAAGCTGTTAGGCTCTGTTGGGAGGAACTTGGCTCTGATACCAATTGTTGATAACTGAGAGGGGGGGTGAATCAGTTATCCTAATATTTCAACTTTTTGTGCTTTCTTAACTGTTAATGCAACATCAGGTCAAATAAGCAAGCATAATCATGAAATAGAAATAACACCAATACACATGACACAATGATTTTGACACGGAAACCCTGTTAAGGAAAAACCATGGGGTGATTAACCCAAGATATTATTCTCTGTTAGAAGAATAGAAGATACAAAATGGCACTTGCCAATTAGGGTTCACTGCCCGAGCACACTGCTCACAAGAGGCTCACTGGCTACAAAAGACTTACTATCTACAAGAAGAAAACTTGAACTGATGAGAAGCATCCACACATGCTAAAGTTCATTTCCAGTTAAGCTCAATAGACTGATCTGCTGCACTTCATTCTTACTCTCCTTAAGTGCTATTGTCCTCTTACATTCTGAACCTATTTTTCTGCCTTTTATACTATTCTTCTACTTTTATTCACACTTCAATACATACACCACACACTCCTTCACATCTAAATCCATCTTGTATATATATCCGCACAAGTGAGTTCAACACTTTTCTAGTCGGCATCTGGAATAGTCAATATTATCTCAAACTCTGGTCTGTCGGCTAAATCCTTACATACCAAGTAATGTAGATCAAGAATATGCTTGTAGAAGTCTTCAATCATGTCAGCCAATCATGAATGATACCTCAAGAAACTTAGTCATTAGCAATATCTCTTCTAGATTTGGGTCTGACACTCTACCAGTACATTCTTCCTTTGTCTACTCTATCAAACAGGAACCCAACACTCAAGTGCTCATATCTCTTCACCCTTCCATCATCAGAGGCTAAATCCTTGGAATATATTAGTCAAGGGACTCCTCTTGACTTCCCTAAATCCGCACTGAAATACTTGCTCTAAGAGATCTAGACCTGACTGTCAGACCTTGCTAACTGCTTTGTTCTTGCTTACCGGATCGTAACACTTCTTCAATCTGACTTCCGGTAGAGACTCATCATGTCTTGTGGATGTGTGAGATAACCTTTTTTGCCATCAATGACAACATTAATGAATCCATATAGTGTCTCTTGCCAACAAATATAACATGTGTCAATCTGAGGTTAGACTTATATAGAGTTTGTGTATAGTAGTTAGAGAAGTTGATAGACAATGGGAGATTTGAGAGAGATGGTTTGGCATACTTGGAGAAGATGATGGATAGTGCAAGATTTGAGAGAGATGGTTTGACACAGTTGCAGACGTGGGGTCAGCATGCTTAGGGCAAGTCAGTCTAGAAGACTCAACAAATAGGGAGAAACTTTCTAAGTGTGATGTGATGATCAGTATGATGTCTAAGTATGATGCAGAGACTGGTACACCTATTATAACATATTTCCAGTATGCCTAAAGTGATATCTTGTAGTTTTGGTGTACCACACTTAGAGATAAATTACAAAAGTTGACTAAGACATTCATAGTATATATCTTAAGGTAGAGTCATAGTATCCCGGTCTACATTCCTCTGCAAAGAAAGATTTAGTCTTGTGGTTTAGAAGATAAGTTGATCCTAATATTAACATGCTATATCCAAGATTTTAGGTCTTTACACCTTTAACAAAGAAATTTATCAATGACAGAGTTCTAGACTGTAACTTGACAGTGTAAAGCAATGATAGAGACCTATTGGAATGCTTTGTATTCCTCCAAATGAGAAGTTGTGCCCTTGTAGTTTTGCAAATACATTTGGAGATGTGTAATGTGTTAGAAAATATATTTGTTATTGCTTAAATAACTCTAACTTGCCCTATTAGCAATAACAACTTCACTAACAGTTAGACAATTCATTTATACAATTGTCCTCTAAAGGTTTTAGAAGGTACAACTCCCTTCTTATAATAATTTAAATCTTTTTGGTTACACTTTTTACCAAAAAGTGAAGAAAGATGATTACATATAAAAACTAAAATAACTAACTAACCATAACTCTGTTCATATTATGGGCAAGGATTTGCAGTAAATATAAAGTTCTCCCTCAGACATAAGAATGAAAGAAAAACTATTTATAACTTCTCAACAAATTTGAATACCACTTCAACATCAAATCCCAACATACAAAGAGAGACACTTAGATGATAATATTTCAAGTAGGGAATCAGGTTATCAATATTCCAAATAGCTTTGAATAGACCTCAAGATTCATAGATTAAATATTTAACATACGAAGAAAAGATAATCAATACTAAAGTAATTGACTCAAAGTCAATTCCCAAGTAGAAATGAACTTGATATTACCACAAAATACTCATCGGAATACCCCTCTTACTTTAGAATTAAGATCAAAATAATTTAGTCTTGTACAATGAAAGTTTCCTCTTGCCAAAAAGAAAAGATCCATGTTCCTTCGTTACATTCCAAATATATAGTAAAATGAAATAGAACTATTTTTCCCGTATACAATTATCATAATTAATATATCATTATAAAACGAAACTTGTATGGAAACATTAAAGAAGTTTAACAAGTGCTCAATAAATTAGAAAATAATTGTGTAATTGTATTCTCAGCATCATCCTCTATGGCATCTAACTTTTTCAGAGTATCCAGCTTTCCCTTCTTTGTTGTGTCTTCCATTTTTTGAGTGGCGTTTAGTATTGTTTGCATGGCTTTGAATCTCCCCATAATAGAAAGAAGTCCTTTGGTATTGGGAAAAACAATGATAGCCAGTCTCGTCCTCCATTTTTGTAATACATGGCCAGCTTCGATGAGCTTTCTTTCCATTTTAGAAAGATCCTTCTTAAAATTAGATAAACAGATAGGCACATATGGCATTTCTTTTCACATCTTATTTAATCTTTAACTCCTGATTCATCAACTCCTTGAAAGTTTGATTTATTCTATCCAAATCCAATAATTTAGACTCAATTTTATCCCAAAGATCTTCTCCAAGAGAAACACAAGCACTACGGATATCAAGTATGTAACACTTGTTGTTCTTGGCCAAGCTCTTCAAGTCATTGATACATTATTGCTCCATGTATATTTTCTAATCCATTGCATCTGACCATTTGGCTGACTCATTTTCCTCCAACTTCTCTATAACTTTCTATGCTAAGAGAACACTAGAATCCATCTTGGCCATGGCATCAAAGTTATTCTTTATCACACTGAGCATGGTCTACTCTTTTCTTATTGTTTTTAGATCATTCAAAATCTCTGTCTTCTTTCCAGAAATCTTACCATAGAGATTATAAGCATCATGAATAAAGAGGGTACCATCAAAAATCAATTTACTCACCCATTCGTCCACTACATTCCCAAGATACTTGTACCTATTGATTTGGTCTAATACCTTAGTAGTGAGGCCTTTAGGAGGTCCAGACATAGCATTTAGAGGCTAAGAATCTGTGTCTACAATAGACTTAACATACGAAGTAAGTATTTCTACTTGATCTTTCAATACTTCAATCTCTCTTTCTTTTTCTTCAACTCTATTGGCCAGTATATCAACAAATAACTTGGCATTATGAATATCCCCTTGAACAGATGGGGGTCCCAAGTCTACTATGCTCACTTGGAAGTCATCCACAGATATATCTTTTACTTCTTTGTCAACCATAGGTTTAACAATCTCTACATATTCATGTTTAGAGATTGGATCAACCATCAATTTAGACGTCTTCTTTGCCTTTTTAGGAGTTGACTCCAATTTTGGCAATCTTGCTACTGCATCAAATTCTATGTCTATGATCTAAGAATACCTCCTTTTATAACTAACCTCTATCTTCGGCCATGCTGGTGTAGTAGTTACAGAGAAATCTTTAGCAGTTTTATGAGACACCTTATCTGCTTTGGGACTATCATCCCCCTCTAGTTGTTTCTTGGAGAAATCTGGAGTTCTAAGAGAATCTGGTGGGGGAGAAGTAGGGGGAGTTTTGCTTTGCTTAGTATTTAATGTTGTATCACTGCTCTTATGCTTCTGCACACTTTTTTGAGTTGACTTTATACTTTTTTCAGCCTATGAAGGGTTGTCATGATTAGGAGTATTCATAGTGTCTTGTGGTGTCTCCATAACTTGTTCTTGATGTGGAGAAGAACCTGCACCATTATCACCAGCCTTAGAATTCAACCATGCCAGATTTCTATTTAAGACAGAGAGAGATCTAGCCTTAAGATCATTGATTTCATCCATATCCTAGTTGATGTCAAGCAAGGGTTTAGCATTTTCAGCAACAAAAACAGGATCAACAATATTAAGGATTTTCCAACCAAGTTTATAAATTCTCATTTGATTAAGAGTCAATCTGGACAAATCTCTCCTTCTCACTTCATATTCATCTACACAATCAACCCAGAAATCCTCTAGATGAGGTATATGTTTCCTCAGCATAGGGGCATACAAGTTGTTTTTAACAAAATCTTTACTATCAAAATAGCTCCTTGATCCACATGTTTGGAAGTGGAAATGATTAAGTATTCTATCTACATTCTTGGCATCTTCAGGCTTGGCACAAGTATAGTGAGTCAACTTCAAGGGAAATGGGTACCCCTTCTTCTTTGTAGTATAATATCTCCACCCTGCAAAATAAGCTTGTCTGCACACTTCCAAAAACACCACATAATCTGAAGCATACCTTGGTAGTTTGAGTGGGGGATACTCAAAACCTCCAATTCTAATGTATGTGAATTTATCATATTGGATGAAAAATCTACCAATGGTCATAATCTAGTTAGCAACCTCTGTAGAGATTCTAACTTAAGGATTTTCCCAAATTCTTCCAACCATAAGCATTAGAAAGGCATCATTAACTCTTCTATACACCTTATTCCCATCTATCTCCTGCAATTGAGGAAAATAATCATACACCTTTGTCTCAATAGTCAAAGGACCTGCTACTTGTAGACCTAGCCATCTGGGCTGAGTAGTGGCCAATAAATAAATCAGATATGAACACATATGAAACTTCCCATTATTCTATAAATTTATCAATTGTTCATGCAATTGGTCACTTATTAGTTGAGACCAATCAATAAATTGTTTTCCTGTACAAATTATCAAAACATATTGGCACATCCAGTTTTCAAAAGTATCACACTCTTGGCTTCCTGTGACTCTATGCAATAGGGTAATGATATCAGAGATTTCATCTTGGAAGTTGCCCCTAACAAGATTTTGAGGCAACTGAGACCCCCCTTTCTTTGCTCTTTTCAACCAAGTAGTGGCTATCATGTCTTTTCAGCTAAGCCTAATCTATTAGCGATAGAATCGACATTTAGCGGTAGGATATAATGGTTGCTAACTATCTTAATTTCTCTATCTTTGGCATGGTAGTTCTGTATACATGCCATTACCAAGTATGGGCATTTAACTGCTAGAGGGAAACTCTCGGCATGTGCCAAACCACTATCAAGAACTCTTTGTGTGATTGCTTGCCTGGGGTTAGTATTCATGCTCAACCAGAATTCATGAAGGTTCACATGCCCAAAATCTGTGTCTCTAACCCTAGACAATTCATTCCTGATGATGAAAGAAATATCCAACCCCTTGTATTTATACTTCATCTTGATAGTTCCCAGTAACTAGTGTAAAGGAATTGGGGCCCTGGTAAGAGATAATAATTTCAAATAGGAGAATGGAAGACAACATCATTTGATGGTTGAAATTAGGGCTTCAAATTTCATGAACAGTAATGGGACCAAATTCAAATCCCCCCACCAAATTATTCAACTAGCAACAATCTTCAGATTGAAGAACAAGTGATTGGGCTTACCTGCGTACTGACACTTTGACGAGGAGATGAAGACAACTAGTTACGCTTAGCTATCGAGGTTTCTTCTTCAGGTAAATGATGTATAAAATAACTTTTACAAAGGGGGTGTTGGCTTTATAAAGAAAAGATATAGCGAGGTCATTTAATGCTCTTTGCAATTAATGCAGCCTTTATACCCACTAACTTACCCAAGCAGTATGTTCTTCAATCGACAACTTTTTAGCTTCTGCAGAAGCTCTTTATCAACAAAAATTCCTTTTAGTGAACCTTCCATTATACATAGTTGGCAAAAACAACTTTTGATGACACTTTTTTATTTCACCGATATTGCCTCATTTTATCTTTTTCCCTTGTCTTCTGCTAATTGGCAATATCATCATTCTTTAAACTTGCTCGAGTATGTGTCTTATAGTCGAGAAAATACCACACTTATGAATTAGTGATTTGTCAGCACTTGAAGGCATTAATGAACAAAAGGCTACCTTATTGGAAAAATGAGGCTTTTACAAACCTTCCAAGTAGACTTGTTAGTGAGTCAAAAAAACATGGTATTCTAGAACAAGCACAACTCCGTGGTGTCAAACGTGCTTAACATACTCAATCAGGAAACCGACAATCTGACATTCTCATGAACTCAGGAACCAATTGTTGATTTGATGAGTGGTAAGTTCATGATCACTTTATGTAGTATTAATAGCTTATCGACAAACTGGGGAACTCATGAACTTGGGAACCAAAATAAAGTTCTAGGATATAAGGAAAGGCCAACCAAAATAAAGAAAGGAGAACTTGAGGCTTGTTGGGGAAGTGACCAGTTGAAGGTACTCAACATTTGCCAATAGAGTGAGGGGATGAGTTCATTTTCTGATAGGTTCACTGAATAAGGCTTTTCCTGATAGACAAGGAAATACTTGAATTTCTTAACATCTCACTTTTACTGATAGAATAGACTATAACAAGGAAATGACAAACAAAGTTCAAGAAAGGGGAAAATTTCTGACTGAAAGGATATGAGACTCACATGACACATAAATGAATGTAAGAAAATACACAAGACCACAAATTTGGATTTGAGGGAAACAATTGGCTCTAACTTGGGGACAAGGATTAAGGATGTAGAGGACCTAGAGAACTCTGGCAGACCTGTGCCTTAGTAGATGGGCTATAGAGTTAGACTCAACCCACTAACAAACATAACAAGAAAAAAGACAAAGCACAACCCAATGAAACTATAGTACACAAGGAGATAAAAATCACCAATTGTAAAGTTTAAGATATTTCCCATTATAGGCAATAGGAAACTCAGTACCATCTAGGTATGCTAGAAAATAGGCATTTTCTCCAGTAGCTGCCTTGATTTTGAAAGGGCCCTTCCAGAGAGAATCAAACTTACCATGAGCTCATTTAGGCTCTTTTCTCTTATCCCACATTAGAACCAAGTCTCCAATAACAAATTCTCTCCTTTTGGCCTTCTTATCAAAGATTTATTTCACCTTCTTCTGATGTTCTGAGATACAATCTACTATAACCTCTCTTTGCTCTTCAATCTTAGAAAAGTACATGATTCTCTTTTCTATAGAATTTTTGAACTTCTCATCTTCTATAGCTTTCTGTAAATTCAAGGATGTAAGTTCTAATGGGATAGGTAGTGCACTCCCAACTCCATTTACCTACTCAAAAGGGGACATATTGGTAGCTCTCTTTGAAGTGGTTCTATCATCCTAGAGAGCATCATAAAACTTTTTATGCCAATTTCTTTGGTTTTCTTCTACCAATTTCTAAACAATGGTGATCAGGATCTTATTGTTGGATTCAACTTGTCCGTTCCCTTGAGGGTAGTAATCTAAAGAGTGTGTGAGGCTAATTCCATAGTCATAGCAGAAAAGAGACATTTTAGAAAAAGAAAAACTAGAGGCATTATCTGTTACTATTTTCTTTAGAACTCTGAACTAGACCAAAATACTCTCCTTTAGAAATCTGCATATAGTTTCAGATGTAGTATGCTTTACTGGGATGGCTTCCACCCATTTAGTAAAATAATACATGGCTGTTAAGATATGAGTGTGCCCAACACTTGAATTTGGATGAATGGGACCTATAAAGTCTAGTCCCCATTGTTGGAAAGGCTCTTCTATGACTACTGGTCTAAGAGGTAAAGTAGCCAATCTAGGTTTACTGGTGAACCTTATGCATTCTTCACATTTAGACACCCAGTCATAGGAGTCTTTGAACATACCAGGCCAGTAATAGCATTGTCTCAAAATTTTAAAGGTTGTCACTGAAGTAGATAGATGACCACCACATGCCTCATTATGGAAGAACTCAAGAAGCTTTCTTTGTTGTTCTTTCCCTACACATCTTAAAAAGGCGCCGTCGATTCCCCTTTTATATAAGGTATTTTCCCAAATGTCATATTTTGCAGTTTTCAGTCTTAGGTTCCTTTTTGCCTTTGTGGAAAGGTGAGATGGACATTCCCCATAAGTCAAAAAGAATGAAACATCAGAGAACCATTCATCAGTGGTACTTACAAAGAGGATAAGAGGAAGGTCTTCATTCTCCTCTGGTGTGTTTTCTACCATCAACTTACAAAGGCCTCTTCCTCTAACCAACTTGGTAGGTTTGATTGTGACATCATACTCTTGCACTTTTGTCACCCAGGCTCCCCTTATGTTACTACTGATCTCATGTTGTGTCAGAATGGACCTTACTATAGGGTCTAGGATGTAGATGAAGGTGTGGGAATGGAGGATATAGAATCTAAACTACTTCATAGCTTTGACAATAGAAAAAGCATGTTTCTTCATAGGTGAATAGCTTAATCTGTGTTTCTTTAGGGGCATTCTCATAAAAGCGATGGGAGATTCAACTCCTTGTTCATTCTTTTGAAGCAATATAGCATATAATGTGTGTTCAGATGCATAAGAATAGATAAAGAAATCTTTATCAAAATTTAGATGTACCGGGATTGGAACATCAGCTATTGCTTCTTTGATGGCTTTAAAGGCTTCCTTTCCTTCATTGCTTCATTTGAAAATAGGCTTATCCTTCATCATTTCTGCAATATGCCTGGTTAACTTAGCAAAGTCTGGCATGAATCTCCTCAAGAAGTTAACATGCCCAAAGAAGGACCTTGTGTGGCTCTTGTTAATAGGTAAGCTTAACTACTAGATGGCTTTAACCTTCTCTGGGTCTATTTTGATGCCTTCCTTTGAGAATATGTGTCCCAAAAGCTTACCTTCAGTAACTCCAAAAAGAAATTTCTTAGGATTTAATGATATACCTCTATCTCTACACCTCTACAACACCATCTCCAAATGATCAATGTGATCCTCCCTCTTCTTTGAAAAGATTGTCAAATCATCAAGATATACCACAATAATCTTGTTCTTTAGGTCTCCAAAAGAAAGATCCATAGCCCTCTGAAAAGTTGCTCCTGCATTCATTAGTCTGAAAGGAATTCTATTATATGCAAAGGTTCCTTTAGGAGTGGTGAAGGCTATCTTATGCTGGTCCTAAGGGGCTACTCCAATTTGATTATATCCTAAGAATCCATCGATCATTAACATCATTTCTAACCCTGAGATTGTTTGTAAGATGTGGTCCATCACTAGCAATGGGTAATTATCCTTCAGAGAATCTTGATTTAAATTCTTGAAATCCACACATATCCTTATTTCTCCACTTTTATTTTTGATAGGCAAAATGTTAGCCACCCAGGTCGAATGATGTATTGGATATATGATTTTAGCCTTTAACATCTTATCAGCCTCATTAAATATAGCATCTATAACCTTTAGATTATAAGATCTTTGTTTCTATCTAAAAGGGCTTGTACCTGGTTTTAATGGGATTCAATGTAGTAGCTTTCCATCCATAAATTTCTTCAGATCTACATAACACCATGCAAACACATCTTTGTACTTGATTAGTAAAGATATAAATCACTTGCTTTCTTCAGGTGTACAACATTTGCCTATACATACTAGTTTAGGTTCCTCACTACTACCAATGTTGATGTGCTCATACTCAGTTGAAGCATTGGTGGCGGACCAAATCTTCTTCTTAATATAATGATCATGTTTGTCAAAAAGATCTTCAAGGCTAACTAGCCCCTTAGGAAGAGTGTTCCCCTTTAATTGGATCATCTCTTCACCTTCTCCATCAAGTTTAGAAATTGCACTTTCTGTGGCTTCACTATTTTCAGAGAGACTTCCATCAAAGAATAAATTCACAAAGGTATCTAGCTTTTCCAAAAAAGAAATAACCTATTTATCATTATCAAAAACTTGCTAGTGATTCACGTTGTCTAGAACACTCAGCCTATAAATAACTTCTACTCTGTAGGAATCATCTTTAAAATATGGATGTGGAAGAAGCAAAGAAGTAGAGACAACCAAGGAATCTTCCCTTGTGTTTTGGTCTCTAGGCATAGATTCAATGGAGAAGGCATTGAAGTATTCTTGGTTGTCCTAGAATCTATTCCTATAATGTCTCAACCGATCACTCTTTACAAGGAAGATATTCCATACTTGTTTCATGAATAACTCCGCATCACCAACAACCTTCAATTGTTTAATTCCTTTTTCTTTGGCCAATTCTAACCCCAAAAGTAGTGCTTCATATTCTGTCTTGTTATTATTGTTTTGAAATTCTATTTTGAAAGAAAAAGGAAACTTGTACTCATCTAGAGAGATTAGTACTACACCATTTCCTGATCCTGACGAGGAACAACTACCATCAAATTCCAACATCCATAGTTCATTTGAAAAATTAGGCCTTATCAACTCTAAGTCTCTTCCTTCTTGTACTGATGAAAGCATGTAAGTATCAGGACCCATCTCTACATATAATATCTCCAATCTAGGGTCCCCTAACTTTAGAATGGTGAATTTGGCCTTTGGCTCTAGTTCCAAATGAACTTTCTTTCCTTCTACTAGAATGAGTGCATGAGCCTAGTCCATTTGTATTTCTTCTCATAGGTCTTTGCAAAAACTCTTGGTCAATAACATGCCATAACTCGCAGGGATATCAGCTACTATGATAGTTAACTTGATTCTCTTCTTTGGATAAGTAGCTAGAGCTACTTGGGCATCTTTTATCTGACCAATAATGGGAACTTGAGTATAGTCCATGGAATAGAATTTCCCATGAGAGGAAGTTAGACATAAACCTATAGCTTTGGCCATTTGTGTAGGCATGACATTGTTGGAGGCTCTTGAGTCTATGACATAATTACTCAGTTTATACCTAGCTATGAATAAAGAAATGTAAAAGGGATTGGGTTTATCAAAAGGGTTCTTTGGCTGGGTCTTTATAGAGTTAGATGCTTTTTCTTTTGGAGCCTTTCTTTTTCTACGTTCTTAGAGAACTGGGCACGAACATGAGTAGAGGAAGATGATGGTTCTTGTTTAACATATCATACTAGCCTATCTAATTCAGCAGGATTGAGTCTAAGGTACTCTGCTTGAGATATATGAATTTTAGTATTTTTACATGACTCTACAATATAAAAATTAGGAAAAGTAGATTTTTCAGGGACAAGTACCTTAGATGAGGTCTGCTTGGGGGTATCTTCATTTGTCTTCTTATATGTTTCAGCAGTATGCCTAGACAATATCTTTAGAGAGAAATCATTATTGCCTATTTGGTTCTTGGGATTTTCTTCATTCTTCTGGCTCTACAGCCCCCTGGTGAAGATGAATCAGTTGGGATTCTCCCATTCAGTTTACAATTCTTTAGTGTTGTCTGAATTAGACTCATATTCCATGAAATTTACTGTAGCATTTCCATATTGTTCTGCATCACCTTCTTCTACCAATGGTTCATTTGCATGTTTGTTCATCGAAAGCATTTACATGAACCTAGTCATTTTAGGACAAGTATTGCCATCATGTTTAGTAGTCAGATGAAATTTGCATGCCATATGATTCACCCTTCCACTGGTAGAGGGGTCTTCTATTGCCAATCTTTGAGATGGCCTTGGAAATACTGGAGTTTTATTGGCATTCGATATGTTAAACTCTCTTCTAGGTGTGTCATGAAAATAAGGTTGTTGTTGTGATCTAGGCATTTTCCTTTTAAGAGCAATGACATAATTGGCCAGGTGTTGTATCACTAGATCTATGGATGTGTTCACCTGCCCTTTACTCATTTGAATTTCTTTTCTCTATTTTTTGGTGGTTATGAGATCATCTTCAATAGATATTGCCACCTCTTGAGCCATTTGAAGATTAGAAGTTCCTTCTCTTTTGAGTGTATAACTGACATTAGGAGGTAAAGAATTCATGAAGAAGCATTTTTGAATAACATCACTAGGTTGCATTGCAGGAGTTATTCTATTCACAATGCAGTTAAATTTGCCCACAAATTCTCTTATTGGTTCATGCATTTCTTTCTTGAGTGAGGATAATTGAGCTAATAAAGTATGCTCATTATTTGTAGATTTAAATCTGCTCTCGAACTTGGTTCTCATGGAATCCCAGCTATCGATGGAACCCAGAGCTAGGTGAGAAAACCATTCTGCAACAGCATCAGATAATGTTTCAACAAATGGTCTAACAGAGACATCTTCATATTGCACACCTAGGATAGAACAATTAGCAAAGAATGTATTAATGTGTTCATCCAGGGTGGTCTTGCCATCTCCTTTGAATTCAGGCAATAGTTTACTAGAGCCTCTAGGAAAATCATTTAGTTGATTTCCCAATGCTAATGGACCAATTGAAAGTCCCCAGGGAATGGGTTGCTACTGGTGAGCAGGGATTTTTTTAGTGGTAAATCTTCACCAATTGGTGAATAGTTGAAATTGGGGCCTCCAAAAATGGTGAATAGTATGAGCTCTACAGGAGGCTAAATCCCCTGATTTTTACAAAAAATTATTTTTTTTGGTTAATTCACCAATGTATTATTTTTTTAAACTAATAAATCAAGTTGATTCGCTAGGTAAATTATGCAGCATTGGAGCTGATTTGCCAATAGTTTAAAATATAATTACAAATCTTTATTATATTCACCATTAATAGTATACTCCTTCCATTAATTTCTAGTCAATATCGCCATTAATAATGAATTCCCACTTAATTTTAGGGATATTTTCACTTCAAAAAGGGGTTTTATATGTTGCCATCGATTACCTTTTTAATTGAATGGTTGTGGTTTAATTCTGGGGGACTCTATGCATATGCCTTTGAAAATGATTGCTAAGGCCCAAAATTTGTTTTGGGTCACATGATTAGATTTAATCGTGTGGCCCTAAATAAATTCTAGGCCTCAACAAGCCTTTTCAAAGGCACATACATAGAGTGTCATGTAATTGAACCCAACCATTCGATTAAAAAGGTAATTGATGGCAAAAAATTCACTTTTTTTAGTCTTTGTTTTAAAGTGAGATATTTTGAAAATATTGAATTTGTGTGTACTCCAATGCATTTTAGATAGTGGATTTGTGCCCGGACCCCACCCTCTCAACCCCCACAAGGGGGCATTCCCCCTTGACCCCCACAAGGGGCACTGCCCCTTGACCCTGTCGGTGGTTGCCTCCCTTGGGCTCCTGCTACAACATTACAAATATATATATATATATATATATATATATATATATATATATTCAGGGATTGTACCAACCAACTATGAAAATTTTTAAAGGAAAGATTCGCCACTGTAATTAATTTCTTTAGTAATTATTCGCTAGGATTTGCCATTGTAATTCTTTTTTTACCAATTATTTATTAGGATTCGCCAGGATTTTACAATTTTTTTAGTAATGTACATAGATTCGCCATGAAAATTAATATTTTTTCCAAAAAAGGAAAGATTCGCCAGGAAAATTATGGCACTTAGCTAGGATTCGTCAAGATTTTATAGGCTTTTTTAGGGGGGGTCTCCTTAAAGTTATCATTGTTGGTGAGCCATGGTGGGTCGAAAGTTAACTACTATCGACATGGTAGTGCCGTATAACACTAATGCTTGACACACTAGGGAAGTAACAGAACGTATAGGGGAGGAAGCTCTGTTAAAAGACCTAACTTTATGCCTTGAAGGAAATGTAGAGAAACTAAGAGAATCTAATAGATCAAAATCTAGATCGGAAATACCTTTCTTTCTATCTCCCCTGGTGTACCTCTTGGAAGCCAACTTTTAATAATGTACAATAATATACAATAGTAGAATCACCACCTCTTTTTTTAATTTTTGGGGTTAAAACGAAGAAGTTTTGAGTGGTTGTAGAAGATATATATAGAACAAATTCATTTGTTGAATAGTGAAGGAAGTACGAATGTGATAGAGTAGAATGAGTAGCATGAAGTGTGTGAAGTTAGTATGATGAAGTAATTATGCAGAAAAAGGGATTGCAATATCAACATGAGTCAGATGCTTCTTTCACAGTAGTTCATAGTTATGTTATCTTTGTAATTCTTTGTAGCAGTGAACTTTCTTTAGGGAGTAGTAGCTTCCTTGGGTTGTAGCCCTAAAACAATGTTGTAAACTTTTATAAGTAGTGAGCATTATATTGTGAGCTAACACTCACCATAGTTTTTACCATTTTTGGGTTTTCCACGTAAAAATCTTGGTGTCAATGTGTTGATTAATGTGATGCATGTTTTACTTTCTACTCTCTAAGTAATTTGATTTGTTCTGCAAATAAAGTAGTTAAGTTTTAGTATATACTGATTCACCCCCCTCTTAGCATCTATTTGTGTTCAACATTATCCTTGCCATGTTGCAAGTTCTTGGATTTGGCTCTCCCTTCATTAAAACAATTTAGATGTTATTTCTTGATGCTTCAACATGAATCATCATTTCAAGCCAACAATACAAACCCTTTAGATTTTATTGGTCTATTCATCAAGGATGTTGTCTTGCCCTAGCTTTGTATGTCCTGGTTGTTGAAGGATTTGGGTATCTTCTAGCCTAAGAAGTCTCCTAGTCCTATGTTAAGGGGATCTCTCTTCCTAACTCTTCCCAGTAGCTGGTTAATAGTCATTTTTTATGATGATTCCTTCCTTACCCTCATTAAGGAAGAAAATAATGTCAAACAAGATCTGCAGTGCTTGGACATCTTTTGTCAAGCTTCTGGTTCAAGTGTTCTATGACAAAAGACCTAGTGCTATAAGCAATCCTTTCTTTCTAGACTAAATTAGCTTGGTTCTTTTGGATGGAAATGGATTGATCATGGGGAAGTCTTTCAAATTTGGGTATTCACTTTTCTTTTCAAGATTTTCTCTCTGAGCTTTGGCAAGCTATGATAGATAAAATTGAGAAAAAACTTTAATATTGTATAACCAATCTCTTTTCTTTGTCTGGTAAATTTCAAATTTGTTCTAAAATCTTGGTTGCTACCCATGTTTATTACTCTTTTTGTTGGGTCCCCTCTAAGGCATCCTATTTGAAATTTGAAAATCTTCTTAAAGATTTCCTTTGGGCCTCTAGTGATGGGCATCAAGGTTTCTATTGTGTTGCCTAAGAGTTTTGTTGCCTTCCTCATGAAGCTAGAGGACTTGGTTTGTCATCCATTCATAGGAAGGGCATTGCTTTGTGTGCCAAATGGATTATCAAAGCCATTGAGGGAAATAAGGCCTAAAAATTCTCATCAGACATTATATTGGTGTTAGTGTCCCCTTAGAAAAATTAGCTTGGAAATGCCTAGATTTGGGCACCCTTCTCACTATGCAGGAGCTAGTCACAATTCAAGGCACCTTTTCCATTAAAAGTATTTGGAAGGCTTAGAAAGCCATCAAATCATGACTTCATTAGGTAGGAAATGATTTTTACAATGGTTTATCTATCCAGTCTATTTGGTCATCTCCTATTCTTAGTATTTAAGATTGACCCCTAGCTAGAATGCTATGGATCCATGCCAAATTTTATTTATAGAGCCACCAACAACTTTCTTTCTTGGCCTAAATTCAAGCTTATATTTAAGATTGCTAACTGTGATTAAGAGAATTTCCAAGTTGTTATTGATGCTATTCCTCCCTAGATGCTTCACAAGATAGGGGTTCATATCCTCAAGCCCTGGTGGAAGGACTAGAAATGGTAGCTAGAGACCCCTTTACAAAATTACAAACCCTGCAAGGGCTATTTATGGTTGTCTCCACACCTTCCTGATGCAGAGGCATCCACACTAAAACCTTGACATACAGCATGGATGTCCGCAACCCTTCATCATCATCATCATATTTTCCCTTAACACTGTCAGCATCATCATATTTTCTCTTGCCGACCGATATCCTCCTGCAGACAAACCTTCGACCTTTCGCCTGTCAACAGCATCATCATATTCAGCTATCGGCAGCATCATCATATTCGGCAAGCGCGATCATCCTCCTGACGATCACTGTTCATTTTACCGCCAACCTCTATCTTCAGCATCATGATGTTCAACATCATGTTCATCAGCAGGATATAGAACATCCGGTTCCTCCCATATACCCTGATGACGACAACCTCATGCACCCTCCTTCGATGCTTACGTTACCCCGATATCCTGATGACGATTATCCTGATGACGATGATGTCACATGCAGCTCCTTCAATATCCTGCTGCCCCGATATCCTGATGACGATTATCCTGATGATAGTGACGTCACATGCAGTTCCTTCAATATCCTGTTGTCGGCCAAACTTAACATTATCGGCCCGCGAGGGTTTTATCAACCCAATCTTCTACCTTATGCCGATACGCTCCTCCTCGGCAACACCTGATGATGATCACCCCAAAACACATTCACTTTATGCAATCAACTGCATCATGCTCATCTCCACTTACTCGGATGACGCCCGGAGTAACTGCAGGATATACACAAAAATATCCTGATGATGCCGTTGCGACGAATTTCCAACCTTAGCGAATTTCGATCCGCCGAACCTCCTGAGATGACCCGATCTGCTTTCAGGGTGATCTTCCAGACTCTAACAACTAACACGACCTAGCACATACCCATGCTAGGGTCCTCAACACCTTTCGACGATGATCCTGCACACCTGCATGCAAACAAACACAAAATGCAGACTAAACCCTAAACTACTGTACATAGCCATTCCACCGATTCGACGAATCAACCGGTGGAATGGATCAGCGAGTCCATGAAACCACCAAAACAGCAAATCGATCACACAAAGGAATCCAAACAGAGGATTGACACAACAGGATCTCTTTATTGATTTCAAAAGATGCAAATACAATACTCTGTCTCACTCTGCAATCTAACTCCTCTACTCAATGCAATATAGCTTCTCAACATCTATATCTAAAACCAACTGATCCTCAAGCATAAATAGGATCTCTTGCGAGTACTACTGACCTGACTCCAAGCAGCTGGGAAATCTCTCCAGGCGGCTGGGAGATCCAACCGGACCTACAGCATAACAGCTGTCTTAACAAACTAGCTAAAAATAGCAAAGTATGGTCAACATGACCTTATTACATGCATTGGTCTTATCAGACCTTCTTGGAAACATTAACAAGACTCAAAACAAACTAACTGCCTCATGGAGGCCAGCTGTCAGGTAGATGCTCCTGCACCACTTCCTATGGTGGATCAACTCAACCTTCACTGGAAACTTCAAACATCCCTTGAGACATGTCTGACACTAGGTTCCATTGAATTTGGTTTACTATGTTGGAGCCCAAATTCGCTCATTTTCCCTAGTGCATCCTGTTCTAAGGCCTTCCTTTGAGTGCTTGTCTTGCTCATATGGGTATTCTCAATCCTCACTATCCATTTTGTGCACAAATTGAGATTTTCCAACAACTCTTCTAGTTTTGTCCACATGCTTAGGTAACCTAGAATTGGATTCATGATTTATGTAGGCCCTATCGACCTACTCCCTTTTCTTGGCATATTGTTTTACTTGGAGACTGGCCTTGTCTCCTACTCAAATATACCTAGATTTGGCATTCTTTTAGGGTGAAAATTCTATTTAGTATTTGGAAATATAGAAATGCAACTCTCTTCTCTAATTGCAATGCAAATATTTATTTTTATTTGTACACTAAAGTCATGATTTGCTCTAATGTGATTATACAGATCCAAGTGCAAGCTAGTAAAGTTGCACTTGAGGTTGCTCATCTTCAAGAGCTATTAGATCATTAGGGAAATACCCCTGCACTGTTTCCAAGGTTCCCCTTGATTTCTCCTCTCCTCTGAGAGGATGTCAATGTGGTCACAACTAGTTTTCTAGAAGAGATAGAGGCTCCCACTCTCGTGGCTCCTAACCCCTAGACTATCAAGACAATGCTGCTTGTGGTGGGTGGTCCCAGCCTTCCAAGTTGTTCTCCACCTCTTTTCATGGGCATGGTGTTTTTGGTTGCCCTGACTCATGAAAGGTTCCTTGATTGTAGCTTGCCATCTCTCTGGTCCATGCTTAATAGCCCTCGGAGGACACTCCTAAAGAAGAAGACGCTCTCATCGGTTGGGAGCATATTGATGATGCTATCCCTAGAGATGTGTGGGGAAAACCTGATGATCAGAATCCACCATCTACTAGTGTTGCTTTAGCTGCCTAATGTTTTTTGGGCTTGGCTCCTTTGTTTGGACTTTGTCCTATTAAAATCTATGGGTGTGCCATCTTACCACCCTACCCTTTTTTGTGAATGTTATACTATTATTTTTTAATATAAAATTATGGAAAATATTCATTAAAAAAACTAATAATTATTATTTGAATATTTTTTGAATGAACTTTTAAAATCATAGTCCTCAACCCAACATAAAGATAATCACAATTTTAAAAACTATTAAACTTAACTCCTTAAATAAAAATAGATGACAAATAAGAAAAAGGAATAAAAAATGAGAAAGAATAAGAGGAAAAGGTCAAGAATAAAATAGGGGAAAAGTTAGGAAGGTGCACGAATGAATTAACGGAAGGATATATCATCATGCAAGCAATAAAATATATGGTCCAGTCAAGAGATGTAGGCGATAAAATCTCCACACGTTTCTAAGTCAAATGTTTAAAATAAATTAATAGTTGACAAAAATCATGAAGAAACTAGAAATGAAGTATAACAGCTACATAGAATTGTAAGCAAAACAACTCTCCATAAATGTTGCAGTAGCTCTGTACGATCTTGTTTTTGTGTGGTTTGGTCTGTTATTATGTTATTCCTATATTCCCTGTTATTATGTTTAATACAAAAGGAAAGGGAGACAATAAAAGATTTGCACAATCTTGATTCTATGTGGTTTGGTTTTGCTATAGGTTGCTTGCTATTCTTGTCTTTTCTATTCTTACAAAAAATTTTATAGATGTTATCTGATGACTTGCTAATAATACATAAATATTTGTAATGTTTATATGAATATTTTTTAATCATTGAATTCTTTGTCTATTGCTTTAGATCTTCTAAGATTGTGGATTCACTCTTGTAATTGTGATTATGATCAAGCTTGTAGATCTGATATGTGTTTGTAGATTTGATCTTTGCTAATTTGTAGAATATCATTTTAAGCTTGTCGTAATGTCCTTGATTTGTTCCCATATGAAAAATGGTTCTTATGTATTTTGGCTTATACATGGCATGGATAATTATTCCCTTGTGTCAAACCATGTAAGAATATTTATTTAGTGGTTAGATGAATGATCAAGAACATCACTCTCAAATATGTAAGACTTAGATGTTTCTATGATGTAGATATTTAGATATAGTGCTCCTAATAATGCATGCAAGTAATAAATGGTAGCTCTAAAATGCCACTAGGAGATGATTGAATCGAGCATGTCTAAAATGAACTAAGGTTAGCCCTTTAAATACACACCATGGGTCAAATGAAATGTTTTGGCACCTTGAGTCAACACAAAATGGTCAAAAGAATAGGTAAAGTTGGATAAAAATTAAGATTTAAATTTTAAAAGCAAAGGCATTTTTGTGATGTAGAAATGATTAAGATCACTTTTGTGACTATAGATTTGATTCGAGGTAGGAAATGGGTAAAATTGAGGATTAGGAGTGGTCTATAGGAATAAGTGTAAATAGGAATGGATAAAGTTCAGGTTGTGTGCTCACTCTTAGCTGAAAATGTGTCATTTATATGCGTGTTATTGCATAAAAGATTACTCTAATTGAAGTGGGTCCAAAACATCAGGAAAAAGGGCATGGATATGCAATTTTCACCATTACAAAGGGAAAGGAAAAATAAGTTTAATTGCAATAAATGTGCTTCTATTTGATGCTTCTGGAAGGATTAGTAAATCAAGATAAGTGTGGAAAATATGTATGTGTGGGAAATCAACACCTTACATCAACGAATTTAAAGGATAAAAATTTAATTGGATTAGATAATAATATTTTTTACAAGAGTTTAGATTGACAAATGTAAAATAAGATGTGAGTAATTTGAGACAAAGATAATTAAAATACTACTACGGAAATAGAGTTTACTTGGTTTATAGCAAGTTATCAACATTGATTGCTTTTACTAGCCAAAACATTGTGACAAAGAGTTGGAAAGTAGAAACTGGTATTGGATAAGCAATAAGGAAATCGAGACAAACATATTCTAAAGTTCTAATGCCCAACACTAGGTCATGCCTACAATTATATCCTTAGATGCTTTGTCTCTATACAATTCAATTCAGTACCAAATTTTAATTTCAAGACTTGCAAAACCTATTCAACGATGTTTTTATATACATTTGAGAAATAGTGATGCTAGAAAACACCTTTGGGGTGTGCTATCGATAGAGAGAATATTATTGGATTCCTTTTTAGTAGTCAAACCCCATGTGTCATGACCCTAAATAATTTCTTTCATTCAAAATGATAATGCATGATCAACAATATCTATGCATAACTTGATTTGATATTTTTGCGCCAAATTACTAAATGTGTTTTATACCTTGTGATGTTATCTTATTTTAATACATCTAGCTTAGACTTACTTGATTATGTTTAATGTTTCTATATTTATTTAATTTCTATACAAGGGTAAGTGCATGGAGTTGTGAGACCAAATAGTCACCAGATGACTTTTTGGTCCCATGTAGGCTATAACGTGAGCACATTATAACACACTCATGCTATAATTGCCATAAAGAAAAAAAACATATCATTTCATACCCATGGACAAACCTATAGTTTGTCAAGGAAAAAACTAGTCAAATAGTGTGAGTGCATTGAAGGAAGGGAAAATCAAGCAAGTGCTAAGAGTAATCAACTTTTTCACGATGCCACCTCAAAGATGTTGTGAAGCAAATGTAGAGGGTGTAGCAGCCAAAGAAGATAGGGTTTGATTAATTTTTGTGAGTTTGAAAATAATTTTTTACTTTTACAATGCTTGATTAGTTTTTTATATTAAATTTATAGTCAATGAGGCATCAAAAAACACAAATCCAGTAGAGGAGGGTCAAAACAACCCCAAAAACCATCAAAACCCTCAAAACCCCCACCTTCTCGTCCTCACCATGAAAGAGATACATAGGAAAACTATTTAGGGCAAATAGAAGAAAATTAAAAAAAACATTTTCAAACCCTAATTGAAATGTTAAATAATCCAAGTGCAAGCACTAATCATAGGAGAGCGCTTGCAAAGTCATTAGAGATGATTGTTTCTCACACTGAATTGGTGACAAACCAAATCATCAAATTTCATGACTATAGGGAGAGGTGTCAACAATACTATGCCAACAAATTGTCTTATGAACAAGTGAAGGATGAAAAAAATTTAAAAATTGCATTATGTTCACACTTTATAAATCCTAAAATTGGTCAAAGATTAGAAGAGACTTACAAACACTTCCTATTCATTGGTGTAGGAATGAAGATATATCCCAAAACTTTTGGGATAGATGGTACATGGTGTTTGACGAGTGCCCATGCAACAACAATGAGGTGCCACAATATTTCTTGAGGAAACTCCATTACGAGTTCGTCCTTAAGAAGATTCCTAATTATTTTGACATTTGAGAGTTCTAGGGCAGAGGTGGTGGCTCTTCCCAAGATAGAGATGGATCACAACAACACCAAAACTGTGTACCTAGATCCCTAATGAGGCTAGCACATGTGTCACTCCCTTTGACTTTGAAGGAGAGTGTTGAGTTGGAGACACTACATTTATTGAGTGCTCTCACATAGTCTCTAGCACAACACAACAATGATCTCACCTAGGCTAATGAGGGTGAGAGAAGCAGGTGTCATTTATCCCCACATCTATGTAGTTCATGTGGGAACCTGTGCGATATTGGGACACAGGACTTGTGACAGGACTCTCAGCAGGATGCTACGATGCAGGGGCAACATCTAGTGATGGATATAATTGTCTTATAGATGATGTCTTACAGCATACATTTGGTATTGACTCCTAGGTAATTTTTTACAAGTTTCATCTTGATTTAATATATTCTTATTTGAAATTTGTAATTAATTTTATATGACTCTATATTATAAGTCAAAATTAATGTATGTAATTGTCTGCACAATGAAATTCCAAGGTCAGAGTCTTCATCATGCCTCTATTAGTCATCCATTGGTGGGTTATGAGAGGAGGTCAAGTCAACAGGTATGTAATTTATCACATAATGTAAATATAACACATATATCAATGGTAATATTATTTAGTGACAATTTGATGATTTCAACAGGGAGGTTCACTAGCACCTCCATGGTTTACTTGGACCCTTGCATGCAAAACCACTTTTACAGAGGTAAATTTAACCATTTGTAATCATTTTGCATTTAAATATTGTTATGTATCTATTTTGGTTGAATAACCTTTAACTCTATTTTTAAATGTTGAACATGGAGACTTCTCATCTTTGTGAGTCAATGTAAGTAGGCGTTGCTGCAGCCGTGTTGTCTTCAAATCCTTTGACTAAAATATAAGCCAATAACATGTAATGTCATTTTGTATTTCTTATTTTATCTCATGTCATTTGATGTACATAAATGATATTTATGTTTAGTCAATTTTTCTTCTTGATGCTTCTCACAGGAGGTCACAACTCCAACCCATCCAACTATGGATGAAAAGAGAGAGAAAAGACGATTGAGAGGGATCATCAGGTAGTGATAAGTGATCAGTTACATATGTGATGTTATATATTTCATGTTTTCTATATTAATGTACATATTGTTTGATTGTATTAAAAGGTGGAGTTGCAAAATCTCTATCGAGAAGGTTTTTGAAATGCACAAGACAATAGAGAGGGGGGGTGAATCAGTTGTCTCAAAACTTTAACCACTTATCAACACATCAAATGTTCAATCATTGTTATTAAGATTTAACCATGAAAGCATGAAACATGAAGCTCAACACAATAACACATTCAACACTAGATTTTTACCTGGAAAACCCTATAAGGGAAAAACCACGGTGGGTGTTAGCCCATAGAAATATATATGTTATAACAATACTGAAAAATAGAGGCTCACTGCCTTAGGGCTCACTTCCCAAAATGCTCACTGCAAACGTCAAGGCTCACTACCAAGATCGACTCACTACCAAGGGGTGGCTCATTGCCAAGGGTTGGTGAATTGATTTGATAGCATCTACTCCATGCCTGGGTTCAGTTCCATTGAAACACAATATAACTCCTCTACTCTGCTTTTCTTACACCTTTTTATTTATCTTCACATTTTCACACAAGGACATTTGTTTGTAACTTCATTACATGTTTTTATACAATTCATCAACCTTGGAATGTACATCAAGGTCAGCATTACATTCATCAACCATTGGAACAATCTCCAAGGTCGGCATTACAAACATACATAGAAATAGGTCTAGACCTAAGCAAAATTAGCTAGGGAAAAGATGTATGCGGATCACATTATGCCTTAGCTGGGACTCAAATGCAATCTTCCATGCCATGACACGCTTCCACAATCTTTGATGTATCTTGGCAAGTGGTGAAACAACTAAGTTAGCCAAGACTAGTGTTAACACTAAGTCTTCTAAGAGCAATCTTCATCCATGATCCAAATTTGTCTTTGCAGACCAATCCAAAGGTAGGAACACAATTAGGAGACATCCACAAGCACATTGTAATCACCAAGAACATCTGCACAACCTCTAATCACTTTGTTAAGAAGATTCTTCAATCCAGAGCACTTGAACATAATTGTTATCCGCTGTCATAAAGAAAAGATCACTTGTGGACCACCAAATTATGAACCATTGGAGTTGAAGGCACTTATCATCATTACAAACTTGATTCCAGAACCACATGCTAAAATACTTAAATGCGGAGGAATGTGGAGGAATGCAGAGCATAATACATTCTCCTTGTCACCACCAAATATACAAAAAAAATAGTTTTCACTCTGGTGAACATAACTCACTCAAATCTTCATATCGGAGGCTCAAACTTGAACATAGAATCTTCAGACACGCCTCTAAATAAATTCCAATCCACATACAAAGATATGCAATCTACAAGAAATGCAGAGCAACATACTGGACTGTTCTTCTGTAAACATAGTAACTCATTGTTTCTACTAGGAGAGCAAATTTTCTCAAAAGCACTTGGAAACTCAATATTAGGAGCACTCTCTCATTATGTTTAGTACTTATATATACCAATACAAAGCATCTAACTCAATACAAGAAAGCATCAAAACAAGAGCATAGTTGACACCAATGACAACATAGATATGTTGATATCAATGACAACACTGGTTAGGCACATACTTGCAACAATCTCCCCCTTTTTCATTGATGGTGACATATAATGTGAAAAACTATAAAGACCATCAAGACAATATACTCCATCTTTCTTTTTACACATCTGGACTCTTTCTCCCCTTGAGTTTTTCACATGATTTCTCTCCCCCTTTGACATCAATGGCAAAGGGCACATACTTGCACTCTACTGCTCTGATCAAACTGAAATTGTTCTTTCATCAACACTGTAAAACTTATTGCTCTTAATTGTCCTTGAGAGATAGCTCTCAAAACATCCATCTAGATCAAAAAATGAAGCTTTGGACACCACTGGACTGATGCATTCCTATGCATCTTAGTTCAAAGCAGGAGGGGTAATAAACCCTAACTTTTCTCTGAGATACTCAAAGGTATCCTTAGGTAGAGGATTAGTGAAAATATCTACAATCTAATCCTTTGTGGACACATATTCCATATTTACTTCATTCTTTGTCACCTTTTCTCTCAAAAAGTGATACCTTATTGATATATGCTTTGTTCTTGAGTGCATCACTGGATTCTTTGAAATGTTTATATCACTTGTGTTGTCACAAAATATTGCAATTGGATCTTTATATACAACTCTTATGTCCTTCAAAGTCTACTTCATCCATAACACTTGAGTGCAACAATATGTTGTTGCTATGTACTCTGCTTCTGCAGTAGACAAGGAGATTGAATCTTGCTTCTTGCTCAACCATGAAACCAATCTATTACCCAAGAAGAAAGAACCTCCACTTTTACTTTTTCTACATCAACATCTCTAGCCCAATCTGCATTTGTGATGTAGAGGCAAATTGGATGGGAGAAGATGGGAAAATAAGACAAGGTTCTACTACACCAACAAGCCCCAAAATCAAAGGTCTTTACACAAAAGTGGGAAACGCAAAAAGAAACTCAAGGATCATCATGGAAATGTTGGTTTGGGATGTTAGGGGACCCATTCCATCCATTGTCTAAGGTAGAATAGACATAGGATTGGTACTTCCTTCACAAACCCCAAAATTGGCTTATAGCCCTCCAAAATGACAACAGTCCTAATAACTTTTTATGTAGCCCTTCAAACCCAGATCTTAAACAATTAGTAGATACCCATTATGGCCCTCTATCGCATTTCCCAAACTTAGCATGATTTGTTTTGGACAGAATGCCTCAACCAATAACCCTTGTCAATGACCTAAAGCCCCAATTAGGCCAAAATTACAAAGGGACTACTATAGAATGCAAGCCCAGAACTCAACCAAGGGTTTGAATAGTTATAATACATGCCAAAATAAAGGATTTTTTGGGTTTTAGACTTCTACTCTATGTTGTTCCCAAAAATGCACCTATGGTTCCTTCAATGTGCTTCTAAACATCACCTAACACATGATCTTGTTAGGTCCTTCAATGAAACAACAGAAAATCACCTTCTCTGCCCAAACCCTTTATGAAATGTATTGAAACAACACTACAACAATCCATTCCACTAATCTATGAGGTCTTACATCAGTAGAATGGAAGAAAATTGCTGGATTGTAACCAAAATCCTTGTTTAGGTTTGAAATGGACTGTTTTTAAACAAAACCTTATATCTCCCCTATAGTGTAACTTCAAGACACCAAACTACTTTTGAATGCAATATAACTCTTTATACTATCCAATCAAAACATTATGAAATGATGACAATTATGTACCTTCTCTATGTTCAGCCTGTAGGAGCGAACTTTCCAGAAAAAAATAGAATTCTTGTTAAAGAGCAGTCCAAAATCAATTGCTTGTAGATTGCTTTATCTTCAGTGTCATAGCCCCAAATGGTTCTAAGTGGAAGTCACTTCAACATGCTTCATTTCTAACCAATCTAGGTTTCATGACAATGTCGTACAATGTAATGGTACAGACTGTTACTATGGAAAATACAGAAAATAGCAAAAAGACAGTAGAGAATTGATTTTTCTTGTATAGAACTTCTTTTTCCTCTCCACAATGATCATATTCAAGGTATTTTAAACTTTTTCATACCTTGAACAACTCCTTGAAGGTAGTTTTATTTAATGGGGAAGGTTTACAAGCACTTCTTCCCATCGAACTTCCTTGGCAGTTTTTGATCCTTCAACTACTTGCAACTGTTAACCAGTTTTATCTTTACATGCTTAGGACTATTTAGTCTTTAACAAGTGCCTTCAAACATTTGGCAATTGTATTAAGACTTTGACATACCTTCCTAACAATTTGACATGCCTTTACAAGGCTTACAATATGAGATTTTACATGACTGCCTCTTTAGGACTGCTAAGGCTACCTCCTATTACAAGGTATGATTGTAGGTTTGTTCATTACAAACATGGCATCATGGCCTTTATTACATCATGAGAAAATGGTCTTTAGGACCTTATTGAACAAACAAAATGATTATAAAAAACAAGACATTAATCTCTTGGTGCTCCTGCACCAATCTATATAAGCACTAAGAGTGAAATCATTATCATTTGGATACCATAAGCCATGATCTGATGTGCCTTTCAAATACCTCAAGATTCTCTTGACTGCCATCATATGTGACTCTCTAGGATCTTCTTGAAATCTTTCCACAAGACATACTACATGCATTATATCACGTCTGGTTTGAGTTAGATAAAGTAATCCTCCAATCATAGATATGTACCTTTTCTAATCAGTCTTAGGTGATTCATTAGTTTTTCTCAACTTGCAGTCAGTCACCATGGGAGTACATACTGGTTTGGAGTCCTCCATCCCAAACTTCTTCAACAACTCTTTCACATACTTAGACTGAGAAATTAAGATTCCTTTATCTGATTGAGTAATTTGTAGGCCAAGAAATAAATTCATTTCACTAAACATAGACATCTCAAATTCATTTTGCATTTCTCCTACAAACTTCATGCACATACCTTCATTTCCTCCAAAGATAATGTTATCAACAAAGACTACAACAATTAGGATTTGATTATCATTGATTTTGAAGTAGAGATTATTGTTAGTAGTTCCTTTACTAAACCCTAATTACAACAAATACTTGTCTAACCTTGCATACTAGGCTTTGGGGGCTTGCTTCAGTCCATACAAGGCCTTCTTCAATCTGTACACCATGTTATCTTGGTTTGATAATTGAAATCCTTCTAGTTGTTCAATGTAGACCTCCTCTTCTAACTTACCATTCAAGAATGCAAACTTGACATCCATCTGATACACTTTGAAATCTTTGAATACTACAAATGCCAAAAACATTCTTATTGCTTCAATCCTTGCCATAGGAGAAAAGGTTTTCTAAAAATCTATCCCTTCAACTTGAGAATATCTTTTGCATAGCAATCTTGCCTTGTTCCTTATTACTTCTCCATTCTAATTCATCTTGTTTTTGAAAACCCATTTGGTGCCAATCACATTCTTGTCAGTAGGCCTAGGAACTAGTTCCCAAGTTTGATTTTTCTCTATCTGCATCAGTTCTTCTTCCATAGCCTTTACCCAATTTTCATCATTGCAAGCTTCACTAACATTTTTAGGTTCAACTTTTGAAAGAAAACAATAATTCACTTGTTCTTCTGTAGCTCTTTTCCTTGTCAGTACCCCTTTGTTTTTGTCACCTATAATCTGATCTTCAGAATGATTAATCCTTACATACCTGGGAGTCTTAATAACATGTTTCAGAGCCTCTTCTTCATATTGAATTTCTTCTTGTTCAACTTGTTCTTCATTCACTATAGCCACAGGTTCATCTGATTCATACCCACTCAGATCTGATATTCTTTCCTTGTCTTCACCCACCTTCACATTAACACCTCAACAATCTTTTTTAGTCTCTTATTGTAGCACCATTAGGCCTTGCTCTTGGTAGAGTAACTAAGAAAGATTCCTTCATCACATCTAGCATCAAACTTGCCTAGATCTTCTTCTCTTCTGATATAGCATTTGCTTCCAAAAACCTTGACATATTTTACTATAGGAACTTTTCCATACCATAATTCATAAGGAGTTTTAGAGCTATTACCTTTGATTTGAACTCTATTT
This sequence comes from Cunninghamia lanceolata, assembly GCA_027924645.1. Taxonomy (NCBI): domain Eukaryota; kingdom Viridiplantae; phylum Streptophyta; class Pinopsida; order Cupressales; family Cupressaceae; genus Cunninghamia; species Cunninghamia lanceolata. Next base: position 17,235,287 of record BSBN01000757.1, read on the forward strand.
AGGATGTACACTATAGTATGTATGGCTTCTCTCTAGTACATTTCTAGTAGGTCAGCTTCCTTTAACATAGTCCTAGAAGCCTCTTGAACTGTCCTATTCTTTCTTTCAACAACTCCATTTTGCTGAGGAGTCCTAGGTGTAGACACCTGTCTCTTTATCCCTTATTCTTCACAGAAAATATTGAATTTGTTTGATGTGAACTCATCTCCTCTATCAGACCTTAAGCATTTGATCCTCAACTCTAACTCATTTTCAACCATTGCATTGAAAGCTTTGAACTTGTCTAGAATAATAATCAATAAGCAACATAAAATACCTATCACCTTGCAGACTTGTTCTTATGGGACCACAAAAATCTGTATGTACTAGCTCCAACAATCTAGCAGAGAATTGTTCTTTTATTTTAAAACTTATAGTTCTTGTTTGTTTCCCAAATTGAAACTCCTTGCAAATGGTGTTGGGAAGCTTCACAAGTTTAAGCAGATCTTTTATAGCCTGTATAGAACTTATCTTCACCAAATTGTCAAAATTGATATGACACATTCTTCTATGCCACAGCGAGCTCTCATCAGTCTAAACCAACAAACAATAATCATTAGTTACTTTCAAATGATAGACATTACCTATAGTCTTCTTACCAATAGTAATAATTGTTATGGAGATCTCCATAATCTTGCATCCATTGTCCTTGAATCTCATAGAATAACCTTTGTCACACATCTAACCAACACTCAAAAGATTGTGCTTTAAACCCTTCACATATAGAACATCATTAGTATTGTGCTTTCCATCAAAAGAAATAGATCCTTCCACAAATCTTACTAGTTGTATCATCTCTAAACCTAACCAGTCCTCCATCATACTTTTTCAAACTTACAAACTTACTTTTATCACTAGTCATGTGGTGTGAGCATCCACTGTCAATAAGCCATTCATCCTTATCTTTCTCAACCTGAATAGCCAAAGCACTTTCTTCCACTAGTTTTTCAGAACCTCTTTGCAGTCTATCAACAAAGTTTGCTTCAATTTCATCAAGCTCATCATTAGGTTCCACCTTGTACTTTTCATCTCTAGAGATCTTCTCTAAAGTATTGTCTTTTAAAGCAGTCTCAATCTTTGGCACAACATCACCAAACTCTCTCATCTCAAAAGCTGTAATATTTCCAAGCAACTAATCCTTAGTGATCCTCTTCATGGTCATCACTTCTTCAATAGTAGCTACCTTGTGATTGTAGGATTTAGGCACTGACCTAAGAATTTTCATCACAACTCCATTCTCATCAACAGTTCCTCCCATACCTTTGATTCCATTGACAATTTCATCAACCTTTTGCATGTAGGTTGTTATGTTTTGATCTTTGCTCATCTTTAAACCCTCAAATTTTGCTTTCAAGCCCTACAATTTGGCACTTTTTACAAATTCATCTCCTTCATATAGATTTTTTAGCTTTTCCTAGACTTCATTAGCAGTATCTAGATCCATGACCTTTACCAACTCAGTATCAGATAAGGCACTTAACAGAGCATCTCTAGCTTTTATATTTAACTCATATTCTTTGATTTCATATTTAGTTGTTAAACCATTCTCGGGCATGGTATACTTATTCTCTACTGCTTTCCATACTCTATAACCAAGACAAAGGAGATGGATTTTCATTTGTACCTTCCATAAAGCATAATTCATCCCATCAAACTATGGAGCTTCCTTTTTGTAAGACATTCTGGATCAACCTCAAGATGTTAGGCATGTTTCCAAGGAACCTTTCTCTGATACCAATTGTTGAAATGCACAAGACAACTAAGAGGGGGTGAATCAGTTGTCTCAAAACTTTAACTACTTATCAACACATCAAATGTTCAATCACTGTTATTAAGATTTAACCATGAAAGCATGAAACATGAAGCTCAACACAATAACACATTCAACACTAGATTTTTACATGGAAAACCCTATAAGGGAAAAACCATGGTGGTAGTCAGCCCACAGAAATATGTATGTTATAACAATACCAAAAAATAGAGGCTCACTACCTTAGGGTTCACTGCCAAGGGGTGGCTCACTACCAAGGGTTACTGAATTGATTTGATATCATCTACTTCATGCCTGGGTTTAGTTCCATTGAAACACAATATAATTCCTCTTCTCTGCTCTTCTTACACCTTTTTACTTATCTTCACATTTTGACACAAGGACATCTTTGTCGCAACTTCATTACATGTTTTTATACAATTCATCAACCTTGGAAGGTAAATCAAGGTCGGCATTACATTCATCAACCATTGGAACAATCTCCAAGGTCGGCATTCCAAACATACATAGAAATAGGTCTGGACCTAAACAAAATTATCTAAGGAAAAACTGTATGTGGATCACGTTATGCCTTAGTTGGGATTGAAATGACACACTTCCACAATCTTCTATGTATCTCCACAAGTAGTGAAAACAACCAAGTCGACCAAGACTGGTGTTAACACTAAGTCTTCTAAGAATAATCTTCATCCACGATCCAAATTTCTCTTTACAAATCAATCCAAAGGTAGGAACACAATTAGGAGACATCCATAAACACATTGTAATCACCAAGAACATTCGCACAACCTCTAATCACTTTGTCAAGAAGATTCTTAAATCCAGAGCACTTGAACATAATTGTTATCCACTGTCATAAAGAAAAGATCACTTGCAGACCACCAAATTATGAACCACTAGAGTTGAAGGCACTTATCATCATTACAAACTTGATTTTAGAACCACAGACTGAAATACTTAAATACGAAGGAATGTGGAGCATAATATGTTCTCCCTGTCACCACCAAATATATAGAAAAAGTAGTTTTCACTTTGGTGAACATAACTCACTCAAATATTCATACCGAAGGCTCAAACTTGGAACATAGCATCTTCAAACATACCTCTAACATCCAATCTGTAGACAAAGATATGCAATCTATAAGAAATGCAGAGCAACATACTAGACTGTTCTTTTGTAAATAGAGTAACTCACTTTTTCTACTAGGAGAGCAAATTTTCTCAAAAGCACTTGGAAACTCATTATCAGGAGCACTCTCTCATTATCTTTAGTGCTTATATATACCAATACAAAGCATCTAACTCAATACAAGAAAACATCAAAACAAGAGTACAGTTGACACAAATGACAATATAGATATGTTAACATCAAAGACAACACCAGTTACGCACATACTTGCAATAGAGGTCTACTCAATTGGAGAGAGAGGATGAGTCATTAATTGGCTCTCCATCTTCATGGCCAAGCAAAGGCCACCGATTGTTTGATAGAAGTTCATAGGAAACTAGATTTTGGGATTTTTTTGTATGCCAAGATGGCTTTGTGATGAAGGGGGTAAATCATAAAACACACAACAATAGAAATAGAACATAGAAAATAGAATATTTCTTTATTGATCTGGGCAACTCATTACATTACAAAAGCTCAATTACAATTAGAGAAATCAATCCTCCATAGGCTGCAACACACTAAAGCTACACATCACCAGGCTCTAGAATCTTCTACCTTCTGTAACCCCAAATCAGTTAGGGTTTCTATTTTTGCACCTATTATTGACTCTACACTTTCCCCCTTATCTCTACTACTACCCAGGGTTCCCAAAAATGGTTATTAATAGCATTTTTGGTGCCTAAGAACCTAATTTCAAAATTTGCATCTCCCTCCAAAAATAGGTCAACTTCCGAGAGCCATAACTTTTGATCTGGGTGTCCGATTGACGAACCATTTTATGCATCAAAAATCTTGAGGAACACTCTACGCGTTAAGAACCCACTCTACCGGTTCTGGCCATTTTCGGGCCCGTACGGGGCCATTTAGTGCCTCAAACCCGAGTTTGAATAATTTTTAGGCATTTTTCAGGAAACATAAACTTTAATATCTTTCAACTCTGTTTAGGGGAAAATTGGATTTGCCAATGTTTTAATGTTTAGATGTTTAAATTCGCCTCTCCACTATATATTGAAGGATCTAAGGTCAAGTGGTGAGCACTATCATACCCTAGGTCACTTGTAGATGTAGGGAAACTTAGATTAGGGAATTTAATTATTAATTTTCCCTCTCTTATGCCCAATTAACCATTAAAACCCTAATTATGCAAATATGAAAATAAATTGATGAAAGATGAAAAAATCTCTTGTAGACAAGAGTAAAATACCAAATCACAGAATACCTATTTTCAGGGTTCTGAAGTGGAACAGTCGAGGACACTAGAGCAGGTGCCCATGTCCAAGGTGTCAGTTTCTTTACGGAATCCGGACCTCCTTCTGACACTGATTAGCCCTATAACTTCTGTTTCCTGAAACTCAGATGCAGAGGACACTAGAGTGAGCACCCAAGTCCTAGAAGTGCTCTTGTGTCCTACTTTTCTTCATATCTCAAATCCCTGATGCCTGCCAATCCTTCATGCAACTCCACTTTTCCCAAATGTGACACCTGTAGCCTACAATCATAAGATTTTGTTTGGGGGTTTTGGTGTTTAGAGGCTTGCCTCAGTCAAGCCCTGGAGGACACTTAAGTCTCCAAACACTGTTGTCAGATAGAGTACATGCCCTTGTGAGGTAGAGGGAAAAACCAAACGAATCAATGATGAAAACACAATATTATGTCACATTGTAGTGAAGCTCTCATGGGAGGAAGATGCTCTTAATGCCATGAGGAAATTGATACTCAAATCTGCAAATATCAACACACAAAACATACAAGTCTTCTCTTGCAACACAATGAAAGCCTTGAATCACCTTGAGAACACAATAGCTTGCTAGTAATCATCTAATTGAAATCTAGTTTATAAATGAATGCCTAAGCATTCTTACATATGAAACTACAAACACTCCCACCAAGATTTTTGTAATTCAAACTTACTATGTCGGCAAAGGGACCTAATAATGGTCACAAACTAACACCCAGAAATTAGGGCCACCCTAAAATAGCCAGGACTAGGGCATGAGCACCCAAGTCCTGCCCCCCTATTTTGGGCAAGGTACAACTCAAGGGGTCCACCTAGGTCCAATTTACCATGGAACCTAGGTCTCATTCCCTCGGGATGCCAAAATATGAACTAAGATATCCTAAATGCATACTAAAGACCTGGGAGCTAAACCTGATGAGGGAAAAGTCCCCAAGGTGACATTTTCCAACGTTATATTTAGCCCCCACTTTAATGTGTGTATAATAGTAGGGCCAATGCATGCATTAAAGTAAGGTCACAAACATAGCAAACACATCATGCACAGAGAAGACACGCCAATCACATAGAAGATAGTAACAGGCACACAAAACACAGAGAAGACAGTTACAGTCATGTAGAACATGGAGAAGATAGTCAATGCATAGAAGACACATTAATACATGGAAGATAGAAATGATATCTTTTCTTTTCTTTTTCTCATATATATAAAATGCAAGTGCAAGTACTAGAAAGTAAACAAATCTCCCATACTATAGGATGCACTCATCAAGCAAGTCTTTAGATTGTATATGGGGTAACACACATGCAAGACACGTAAAACCTCCCAAAATGCAGGATGCACTCATCAAGCAAGTCTTTAGACTGCATATGGGGCAACACACATGCCACATAAAACAAGCACGCCAAAACACACACATTTGAAGACATGGAGAAAACACGACAAACAAGCAATGGAGTGTACCTATTTCTAGGTCCAACACCATCTTAGGAACATTATAGGCACACACCAATGATTGGGATTCACCACAACAATCACCAAAAACATGGTTAAGGGTTGAGTTTGTCACAGAACCGCTCCCTACCTCTGCAGAGGACTTTTGAAAATGACAGGATAATGCAATCTACTCTGAGAAATACACCATCCCTGCCTCCACAGAGGGATTAAGATAAAAAGGATATACATGATATCTCGCCTCTGCAAAGGGCTTACATGATTGATTGATTGATTGCAAACAAACTTAGGATGTAGGATGCACTCATCGAGCAAGTCTTTAGACTGCACCTAAAGACAAGAACATAGCTAACATCTACAACAGACAACTTACCTTGTATATGCCCCTACCTTAAGGTGGTTGATATCAGTTATCAATATCAAGTACATTAAGGTAGGAAGAAAAAACACAAGGGAAAACTAAATTTTGCAAAGCCCATGCCTCCCAGAGGTGACATGTACTTTACGATTGCCAAATGTTCCCACAAACACATCCTTGCAAGAAACATGTTAGTGTCTACAACATCATGATAAATAACAACATTAATGCATATGGTTAACCACATAAAGAGCCAAGGTTATGCCATGAATTCAGAGTTCGAGGATAACTGTAGGGCTATATCATGAAGCTCTCTTAATCGAGTACCACCAAGGCTAGATTCAAAGGCAAACAAAGGTGCATAGACCAATAGTATTGTTAAGGTTTGTAAATGCGATAGAAACATCATGAAATTTCACTACGCTGAAAGTATGAGTGCTTCCACTAGCCAAGCATCGGATAAGATATACAACCCCATTGTCATATTAGGAACTAAGTCCATTTTTTGATTGCTCTCAAAAGGGACACTAGTTCCACACCAATATAAATATTTTTTGTCATCTGACCGCTAGGTGGGAACACTAGAGGAAGGGAAACAATAAATAAGAGAGGAGAAACAAGTGTCTTAGGGACAATCACGTAGGAGGGTTCCCCCAAGTCACCAACCGCAACGCTATGTCCGCAATACACAACACACAACAATGAAATCAGAGAGAGAGGCAATATAGAAGAATGATGATACAAATAGAAGAAGGTTACAACAGAGGCGGTCTCCTAGTATCCTAAACCTTACGGGAGAATCTGAAGTCATCCCAGGAGGCCTAAACAACACATAAGACATCACAAGGGAAGCACATCATGAGAGAGATAAAGGGTTAGAGATACTTACCTATAAGCTCTTCATATTATATGTTAGAGCTCACAAACCTCTTAGAGAGGTATTCGATCATATTTAATGCAAAATTTGAGTGGTTCTTATAAAATTTTTGTTGATTATCATGTGATGTTTGATTTTTTACTCCTTATGTAAATGTAATTTTTTGTTTCTTATGAGGAGGGGAACCACTATTTTCTCTAATTTTTGACAGTCATCTAGCTTTTTTCTAATTTTTATCGAGTTTTCATTGTTGAATCCTTCTACCATGGCGACAGGAATCATCTGGTACCATCTTACTCTTTTGTATCTGTTGTTGTTCTTGCTTTTCTAATGTATTTTGGTTATCTCCTGATCCATATAAGGATAATGGAGGAGGAACCTCAACATAAATTCCATTTCTTCAAGGACGAGGTGGATTATCCACTTGTTTCTTATCCACTTCAATCATTCCCACAATGCTATCATAGTCTAAGTAATCATCGTCATCTACTGCCATTAAACCTTGTTCCACCATATTATTTTTGGTATGCTTAGGAAAAGGATTAGTGAAGATTTGTAAATTCTGATTCAGCAGAGCAACTGATTTGTTTCCATTGTCATTCACACCTGATACCTGGATGACATTCAAATCATTAGTCTTTTATTTCTTGTTTAAGATGCATGCATTGTTTATTGTCATGTCCTTGCGTTCGATGATAATGACAAAAGGAATTAACATCGAAGTAAGGTCCTTGATTACTAAGATCAATAGGCTTGATTGGGGGAAGTTTCAGAATGTTATTACTCACAACTTGATTCATTATGGAATGATAGGACTAAGATACTGGAGTAAACTTTCTTGGTTGATATGATGTTTTCTTTGGATTATTTATAGCAGACACATTCGTATTTGGTCCATTGATCTTGATGAAGCTCCTATTATTCTTTCTCTTAAAATGGTTTTGTGATGATCCACCCATGGATTGACCAACTTGAGCTGATGAGTTTTGGTTTTCATACTGACTAGACGAAAGTTGATAATCATGAAGAGCGGTGCATAAATGTTGAAAGGAGTTATATTTCATCAAGAGAATCTTATCACCAATATTAGGTTGTAGATTTGTAATGAATATCTTTTGAACATCCTCATCTTTCATCTAATACTAAATTTGTGCATAGAGTCCTTGATATCAACTAATGAATTCAGTCAACTTTTCTTTGGGACCTTGTTTGCATTGAACCAAGTCAATAAGAGTGACTTGGGGTCTGATATTTGCTTGAAAATGTTGTAAAAATTGATCAATCAACTGTGAAAAGGAGTGTATTGAATTTGGAGGTAACAAGCAAAACCATTCTAAAGTAGTATCTTTGAGAGATTGCAGGAAAAGTTTTGCTAGCAAATCATCTTCTAAACAAAAATCAATACACATAGCTGTGAATGCTGCCACATGGATATTAGGGTCTCCTTTTCCACCAAATTTTTCAAAACAAGGAGTCTCAAACCTCTCAGGCATAGGAGTTGTCAAAATTGCATAGGATAACAGATTATGGGCATGATATGTTCATAGACTAGACTGCGAAGAATTTGTCAAATTTGTTATCTTTTGTTGCAATGAAGTCATGCCCTATAAAAGATGGTTTAGGATGGCATCATTGGGAGATGTCAGTTGTTGTGAGGAATTAGAACCAAGGTGAGGAGGTGATTGAGCTTGAATACAATAGGTGGAAGCTGAGAATATGTTAACGGTGGTTGGACATAATGATAGGCAGAAGATGGTTGCGAGTATGTAATAGGTAGCTGGAAATGAGTGGAATAGATAGGTGGTTGAGAATAATTATGCATAGAGGAGGTCCCTTTAGGAACCAAATTTTGATAATTAAATCCACAGCTTTGTAATTAGTACCATTAGATACTCCAATATCAGTTATAGCATTACTACAAGCCTTCGCATTAGTTGTTAAGATTGTTGACGTAAAAGTAGATATTCCTGTAGTTGGTATAGGTGCTAAAACTTGAGTATGAGATGGTGATAGAGTGTTATTTATCATTTGTGCACATTCAGTCATCGACATAATATTGGTTTGTATAATATGTGCTAGACCATGAATTTCATTTACACCATCTTGTCCCTCTTTTATCAATTTTCTTATATTGTGAATTGTAGGGAGAACTTCTTCAGCTATTCTCTCATTTTCATAAATGACTGATATTTAGCTAGCTCCTTATCCAAATTTTCTATTTGCTCATCAAATACATATCCTATTACCTCAGTAGTATTATCAGTATCATGAAAAGTTTGTTCTTCCATTGTGGTTGGAGGATGTATATTATCTTGCACAATTTGAGTTTCTTCCTTTGTAAAGGTGTCCAAACTACCAACTTCTTCAAGAGCACTAGATCCCATTAATCTTTTACTTCTACTCAAAGCAATATTATTTTTAGGATAGCATGTCATAAAGGTTATACAAAATCATACAACACACACACACAAACTAAGAGAACAAATCCTAGGAGAAGGATATGATTGACGGCCAAAATGCTTGGTTTATTGTACTCTTTTAAAGCAAATGAATGAACCGAAGGCTACTGTAAGGATTTCAGTCAAGTGCAGAAAGTTATGTTTTATATCAGTCCAAAACAACAATATGATCACTCTCAACACACTCTTGATGTTATTTCAAGTTAATGCCAAGTCAAAACATAGTGAAAATATGTCAAAATAGGCACTTTTTAACCAAAACTCAATTCAAAGGAGCATAAAAAAGGGTGTTGTGAAGAAAATGATGATGTATAGAAAATAATATTAGTAATAACAACTACTTATTGCCAAAATATCCAACCCAACATGCTTTTAGTACTACTTAAGGTAAAACCCTAGTGAAAATATTGCAAAAATAGGCTATTTTTCACAGTTTTTCAATTCCAAGACCTAGCAAAGGAGGTGTTGTAATGAATATCAGGAGGTACATCAAATAATATCAATTTTATTAGTCACATAAATCCATAAAATTGATTACAACATGCTTGGAGTGCAAACTAGGTCAAACACTAGGCAAAAATAGCCAAAATGTATAGTTTTTTGTAAAATTTTCACTACACGAGCCTAATAAAAGGGTGTTGTGAAGCTTTTTGTGAGGGATAGAAAATGATTACCCTAATAAAATAAATTTAGTGTGAAAATTCCCTTCACAACACGCCTATGGTACAAGCTTATAAAGTCGATAAGGCCAAATTTAGTAAAAATCGTTGTTTTTGAAGCCCTAGGTTTGAGATCTTGGGACAAAATGCTATGCGAATGTTTTGAAGTCTAATTTATGATGGATATTAAATACTCTCATATCTGAAAATAATTTTCAAGCTTGAACGTGCAAAATGCCCATGCAAATTTAATGAAAATACATCAAAATTGCTAGTTTTTGTTAAAATTTTCTATGCAAAAATACAAATATTTTAAATCTAAATGCAAATTTACACTAAAATGCAAGACTAAAGCCAAATGTTTAATTTGGATGAGACTCTAAAATTAGTAGAAAAATTTGATTAAAGATTTTGCCTCCTAACCCTAGATTTTGGAATTACTAGGTTATATAAAATTGTCAAAATTTCCACAAAACCCTAGCAATTAAATGATGAAAATGTAATGCAAGATTTTGAATTTTTGTATTTTTCTATAGTTTATATCAGATCTGATGCAAAAATCATGAATTAGAAAAAATTAGAAAGAATTGATACAATTTAGTAAGCCCAACAATGTAATTTTTTTGAATTTTTCCAATTTTTCAATTTTTAAAATTTTTTCTCAATGCAATTAAATGAATGAATGAAATCAATCCAAACCTGAAGACAAACACTCAGCAAGTTGCAATTTAAGTCCAAAAACATGGGTTCACCAAAATGTTTAGGGGAAAATGATGCAAGAGCATCCAGTGGTGTAAGGATAATCTTGCATCACCCAAAAAAAGATGTGTTTCAAAATTGTTGATGTTCTTTCCATTTCTTTTCAAAATTTGTGGTTTTGGTTCCATAATCACTTGAATAATGATGTAGAACTTTTAGTTTTCCCAAACTGCTAAAAATAGCAACCTGCTATTTTTAGAAAGTTTACATTTGGGCATGGATTGAAGTGAAAATTTACAGGAAGATTCATAACTGAAAATAAGACCTTTGGTGAAGGAATCACGCAAAGATCATTTGCGAGCTAAAAGATATTAAAGTTTCCATTTCCCAAAAAACACCTAAAAATTATTCAAACTCAGGTTTGAGGCATTAAATGGCCCCGTACGGGCCCAAGAATGGCCAGAATTGGCAAAACCAATTTTTAGTGGGTAGAGTACTCCGCGATCTTTCTGACGCATAAAATAGTTCGTCAATCAGACACGCGGATCAAAAGTTATGGCTCCCGGAAGTTGACCTATTTTTGGAGGAAGATGCAAATTTTGAAATTAGGTTGTTGGCCACCAAAAAGGCTATTAATAACCATTTTTAGGAACCCTAGGCAGTAGTAGAGTTAAGGGGGAAAGTGTAGAGTCAAGAATAGGTGGGAAAATAGAAATCCTAGCTGATTTGGGGGTTACAAAAGGTAGAAGATTCTAGAACCTGGTGATGTGTAGCTGTAGTGTGTTGCAGCCTGTAGAGGATTGATTCCTCTGATTGTAATTGAGCTTCTATAATGTAATGAGTTGCCTAGATCAATAAAAGAAAGTTTTATTTCCTATGTTCAATTTTTGTTGTTGTGTGTTTTGTGATTTACCCCCTTCATCAAGTGGTATCAGAGCAAGGGTTCCTGAGTGTGTAGACAGATCCCCAACCATGAGGCAATTTGCACTAGGACCAGAGGTTATGGGTTTGCTGCGGAGATCAATATGCCTCCATGTAGAAATCATATTGGGAGGAATGCTTTGACAGAAGAGGGTTTTAGAGCCCTACAAAGGCAAATCGATGCATTGCAAGAGGAGCTACGAAGAGGATTTGAGCCAAGAACAAGACAAGAAAGCGAAGATGAAGCTGAAGAAGAGCTATCTGAGGAAGAACAAGAAGCTGCAGGAGATCCTATAGAAGTTGGGTTGTTGAAGGCCATTTCAAAGATCGGAAAGAGGCCCAAGATCAAATTTTCTACATATTCTGGAGATTTGAATCCAGAACAGCTTATTGATTGGATCAATGACATGGAGGAGTATTTCAAGTATGAAGATGTGGAGGACCTAGATCGGGTCAAGTTTGCAAACACAAAGTTGAAGGGCCACGCCAGTATTTTGTGGAAGGAGGTCCAATTAGAGAGGAACAGAAGAGGAAAAGGAAAGATCACTAGATGGGATCGGATGGTGGAGAAACTGAAGAAGTAGTTCATTCTTGTGGACTATGAGATGGAGTTGCTAAAGAAGCTGCAAGGACTGAAGCAAGGTAACAAGTCTGTTAAGGAGTATACAGAAGAGTTTTATAAGATTACTATCAGGATGGGTCATGCAGAGGCCAACAAGAAGGTAGCCCTTACATTAATGGGTTGAGGCCAAGTATTCAAGAGGAGCTGAGCCTGGTCAGAATGACCACCATAGAAGATGCATACTAGTTTTCCCTAAAGGTGGAAGAGAAGCTAAATAAAAGATTTGATAGCAAAAAAAGGGGAAGAGATCAAGGTGGAAGGACTAGTGGAAGACCCTATGGAGGCTGTAATGAAGATCAAAAGAAAAGTGAAGAAGCTAGCACTAGTCGAAATCAGAGAGGGGATAACGCCTACTGCCCTCATGACCAATATAATGGTGAGCAAAGAGGAAGAGGAAGAGGCTGACCTAGGTAGGGACCTAGAAGAGGAGGTTTTAGAGGAACTTGTTTCCAATGTGGAGAAGAAGGGCATCAAGCATACGAGTGTCCGCAACATCAAGGAAGGACAAATAGAAGACCTAAAGGTAATGCATGAGTTGCACATGTAGATGAAGATGCATAATCTGAGTGTTCTGAAGATGCTGAAAGAGGAGTAACCCTAGTTATCAGAAGAACTTTATTGAATGAGGAGAAAGAACCCAATCAGAGGAAGAGTTTATTTTACACAAGGTACAAATGTGAAGGTAAGTGTTGTGATATTATTATTGACAGTGGAAGCACTGACAATCTTGTTTTAGAGGAGATGGTTAACAAGTTGAAGTTGAGAAGAAAAAAGCATGCACATCCATATTAGATTGCATGGTTACAGAAGGACCATAGAGCTTTGGTCAATGAGCAGTGTTTAGTGAAGTTCAAGATTGGGGACTACCATGATGAGGTGTTGTGTGATATCATACCGATGGATGCATGTCACATGTTGTTGGGGAGGCTGTGGCAGTATGATAGGAGCATTGTCCATGATGGCCATGCAAACACATATTCCCTAACAAGGGATGGAGTTCGTCATAAGTTGAAGCCCTTGAAGGAGGTGGAAGAAAAGGTATGTAGTATTGCTAGAATTTGCTTGGTACATGGTATAAATTTTTTGGAGGGTATGAAGCATAAGAGTCAATGCTTTGCATTGATTCCTAAGATTAGTCAAGAGAAATGTGAAGATGTACTAGCAAAAGTTTTAGATATGTTGGAAGAATTTTAGGACATTATCTCTGATAATGTACCAGAAGGTTTACCACCAGTGAGGAAGATAAGTCATCAAATGGATTTGATACCAGGACCCAGTTTGCCAAATAAGGTAGCCCATAGAATGAATCCAGTAGAGAATGAAGAGTTGAATAGACAAGTTCATGAGTTGTTAAGGAAGGGATTGATAAGGGAGAGCCTAAGTCCATGTACGGTACCTATAGTACTAGCACCGAAGAAAGATGGAGAGTGGAGAATATGTACAGATTCTTAGGCCATCAATAAGATCACAATCGAGTATAGGTTTCCATTGCCGAGAATGGATGACAATAGATTGTTTGAGTGGAGCCAAGTACTTCATGAAGATTGACCTGAAGAGTGGGTATCATCAGATCCGTATCAGAGAAGGAGATGAATGGAAGACAACGTTCAAGACAAAGGAAGGTTTGTATGAGTGGTTAGTCATACCATTTGGGCTAACCAATGCACTAAGCACATTCATGCAGCTCATGAACGAGGTATTAAAATAATTTTTGGGAAGATTTGTTATTGTTTATTTGGATGATATTTTGATTTTCAGTAAGACTTGTGATGAGCATCTGATGCATATCAGAAGAGTTTTGGAGAAGTTGAGGGAGGAGAAGTTGTTGATTAATCTAAAGAAATGTAGTTTTGCAAAGAAGGAGTTGGTATACCTGGGATTTGTTGTCTCAGAGGAAGGTCTTAAGATGGACCTAGAGAAGGTGAGAGCTATCCTTGAATGGCCTACACTATAGAGTGCCATAGAGGTAAGATCTTTTCATGGTTTGGCAAATTTTTATAGAAAGTTTATCAAGAATTTTAGTAGCATTTGTGCACCCCTAATAGAGACAATGAGAGGGGATAGAAAAGAGTTTAGATGGACTAAAGGAGCAGACAAAAGCTTTGATACATTGAAGCAGAAAGTCACAGAGCAACGTGTTTTGGCACTTCTAGATTTTAATAAGGTATTTTAGGTAGATTGTGATGCAAGTGGTAGTGCTATAAGAGCTGTTTTGAGTTAAGAAGGTAAGCCCATTGCCTATTTTAGCGAGAAGCTTAATGATGCCAAGAAAAAGTATTATGTTTATGATCAAGAATTTTATGCAATAGTTCAGGCTTTGAAGAAATGGAGACATTATTTGTTGCTAAAAGAGTTTGTTTTATATACTGATCATCAGGCTTTGCAGCATCTTAATAGTTAAGGAAAGTTGAACCAGAGGCACTTAAACTGGGTTGAGTTTTTGTAGAGCTATACTTTTGTTTTGAAGCACATGAGTGGGAAGTCCAATAGAGTTGCAGATGCCTTGAGTAGAAGGCAAAATTTGTTGACAGAAATGAAGATAGAGGTTGTTGGGTTCGATGAGCTCAAAAGTTTGTATCCTAAAGATCTAGATTTTGCAGAGACCTGGAAAGCTTATTTAGAACCTATTACTTTGGATAGGACAAAATGGTTGGATTTCATAATCCAAGATGACATGTTGTTTAGAGGAAGCCATTTGTGCATTCCAAGCAGTTCCATGAAAGAGAACCTGATTAAGGAGAAGCATAGTGGAGGATTGGCTAGACACTTTGGTCAAGATAAGACCATTTCTATTGTTGGTGAAAATTATTATTTGCCACAATTACAGCAGGATGTGAGGAAATTTGTGCACAGTTGCAGAGTATGTTAGATGGCGAAAGGAGCAATTTAGAATATAGGTCTATATCAGCCACTACCTGTACCAGAGAAGCCATGGGATGATATTAGTATGGATTTTGTTCTTGGTTTACCAAGGACACAAAGAGGACATGATTCCATTTTTGTGGTGGTGGATAGATTCTCAAAGATGGTACATTTTATTCCTTGCAAGAAGACTAATGATGCTATTCATATTGCAAAGTTATTTTTTAGGGAGGTGGTGATATTACATGGTCTACCAAAGAGCATAGTTTTAGATCAAGTTACCAAGTTTGTTGGTTATTTCTGGAGGACATTGTGGAAGAAAATAAAAATAGATTTGAAGTTCAGTTCTGCACACCACCCATAGGCTGATGGATAGATAGAAGCAGTGAATAAGAGTTTGAGTAACCTGCTACGATGCTTAGTAGGAGATAAGCCCAAAGGGTACGATTTAATTTTACCACAGGTAGAATTTACTTACAACAATTCTATCAATAGGAGTACTAGTAAATCACCATTCTAGATTGTATATGGGAATAGTCCAAGAAATGCTTTAGAGTTAAGGAATCTGGACAAAGGAGAAAAGACAAGTGCCGAGGCTAAACACTTTGCAGAACACATGAAGAATTTGCATAAAGAGGTGAAAAAGCACATTAATAAGATGAATATTCAGTACAAGGCTAAGGCAGATCAGAAGAGGAGATATAAGGAATTATAGGAAGGAGATGAAGTCATGGTTCACTTGAGAAAAGAAAGGTTCCCAATTGGAACATACAATAAGTTGAAAATGAAGAAATTTAGACCATGCAGAATTTTGAAGAAATGTGATTTAGGAAATGCATATGAGGTGGAGCTGCCGAGTGAGATCAACATTTCCCCTGTTTTCAACATTACTGATTTATCAGAATATCATGAAGGTGGAATAGAGGATGGACTAACAGAAGAACAGTGGAGTATTCCGGCATCTACTTCAACAGAGGAGATAGAAGAGATCTTAGATAGCCATGTGGGAAGAAGTACTTGGAATAGGCAATATGAAGAATATCTGGTGAAATGGAAAGGAAGGCCTATTGAAGATTCTTCTTGGTTGTCTAAGGTAGAGGTTGACTATTTGGGTTTTCCTCACACAAACACCTGAGATGTGACAGGGTCACTTCTCAAATTACCCTGGGTGTCTGATGCAAGAACATCTAGTGGTGTAAGGACAATCTTGCATCACCCAAAAAAAGATGTGTTTCAAAATTGTTGATGTTCTTTCCATTTCTTTTAAAAATTTGTGGTTCTGGTTCCATAATCACTTGAATAATGATGTAGAATTTTTAGTTTTTCCAAACTACTAAAAATAGCAACCTTCTATTTTTAGAAAGTTTGCATTTGGGCATGGATTGAAGTGAAAATTTATAGGAAGCTTCATAATTGAAAAATAAGACCTTTGGTGAAAGAATCACGCAAAGATCATTTGCGAGCTGAAAGATATTAAAGTTTCTGTTTCCCAAAAAATGCCTAAAAATTATTCAAACTCAAGTTGAGGCACTAAATGGCCATGTACGGGCCTGAAAATGGATTGAACTAGTAAAGCCAGTTCTTTACATGTAGAGCACTCTGTGAGCTTTCTGACGCATAAAATAGTTCATCAATCAAACACCTGAATCAAAAGTTATGGCTCTTGGAAGTTGACCTATTTTTGGAGGGAGATGCAAAATTTGAAATTAGGTTGTTGGCCACCAAAAAGGCTATTAATAGCCATTTTTGGGAACCCTGGACAGTAGTAGAGTTAAGGGGGAAAGTCTAGAGTCAAAAATAGGTGGAAAAATAGAAACCCTAGCTGATTTGGGGGTTATAAAAGGTAGAAGATTCCAGAGCCTGGTGATGTGTAGCTGTAGTGTGTTACAGCCTATGGAGGATTGATTCCTCTGATTGTAATTGAGCTTCTATAATGTAATGAGTTGCCTAGATCAATAAAAGAAAGTTCTATTTCCTATGTTCAATTTCTATTGTGTATTTTGTGATTTACTCCCTTCATGAAAAAATTGGATTTGCCAATGTTTTAATGTTTAGATGTTTAAATCTGCCTCTCCACTATACATTGAAGGATCTAGAGTTGAGTGGCGAGCAATATCATACCCTAGGTCACTTGCAAATATAGGGAAACTTGGATTAGGGAATTTAATTATTAATTTTCCTTCTCTTATGCCCAATTAACCATTAAAACCCTAATTATGCAAATACGACAACAAATTGATGAAAGATGGAAAAAGCTCTTGCAGATAGGAGTAAAATACCAAATCACAGAATACCTATTTTTAGGGTTTTAAAGCGGAACAGTCAGGAACACTAGAGCGGGTACCCAAGTCCAAGGTGCTAGTTTCTTTGCAGAAGCCAAACCTGCTTCTGACACTGATTAGACCTGTAACTTCTATTTCTTGAAACTTAGATGCAGACGACACTAGAGAGAGCGCCCAAGTCCTGGAAGTGCTTTGTGTCCTACTTTTCTTCAGATCCCAAATCCCTAATGCCTGCCAATCCTTCCTACAACTCCACTTTTCCCAAATGTGACACCTGTAACCTACAATCGCAAGACTTGGTTTAGGGGTTGTGGTATTTAGAGGCTTGCCTCAGTCCAGCCTCGAAGGACACTTAAGCCTCCAAACACCATTTTCAGATAGAGAGTGCATTCCCTTGTGAGGCAGAGGCAAAAACTAAAGGAATCAATGATGAAAACATAATATTATGTCACCTTGTAGTGAAGCTCTCATGGGAGGAAGATGCTCTTCATGCCATGAGGAAATTGATGCTCAAATCTACAAATATCAACACACAAAACATACAAGTCTGCTCTTGCAACACAATGAAAGCCTTGAATCACCTTGAGAACACAATAGCTTGCTGGTAATCATCTAATTGAAATCTAGTTTACAAATGATTGCCTAAACATGCTTATATATGCAACTATAAACACTCCCACTAAGATTTTTGTAATTCAAACTTACCATGTTGGCAAAGGGACCTAATAACAGTCACAAACCGACACCTGGAAATTAGGGCTGCCCTAAAATAGGGCAGGACTAGGGCATGGGCACCCAAGTCCTTCCCCCTATTTTGGATAGGGTACAACTCAAGGGGTCCACCTAGGTCCAATTTGCCATGGAACCTAGGTCTCATTCCATCAAGATGCCAAAATATGAACTAAGATGTCCTAAATGCATACTAAAGACCTGGGAGCTAAACCTTATGAGGGAAACGCCCCTAAGGGGATATTTTCTGATGTTACATTTAGCCCCCACTTTAATGTAGGTATAAACATGGGGCCAATACATGCATTAAAGTAAGGTCACAAACACATCAAGCATAGAGAAGACACACCAATCACATAGAAGACAGTAACAGGCACGCAAAACACGGAGAAGACAGTTGTAGTCATGTAGAACATGGAGAAGATAGTCAATGCATAGAAGACACATTAATGCATGGAAGATAGAAATGATATCTTTTCTTTTCTTTTTCTCATATATATAAAATGCAAATGCAAGTACTGGAAAGTAAACAAACCTCCCATAATATAAGATGGACTCATCGAGCAAGTCTTTAGATTGTATATGGGGCAACACACACGCAAAACACACAAAACCTCCCAAAATGTAAGATGCACTCATAGAGCAAGTCTTTAGACTGCATATGGGGCAACAAACATGCCACACAAAACAAGCATGCCAAAACACACACACTTGAAGACACAGAGAAAACACGGCTGACAAGTGATGGAGTGTACCTATTTCTAGGTCCAACACCATCTTAGGCACATTACAGGCACACACTAATGATTGCGCTTCACCACAACAATCACCAAAAACACGCATAAGGATTGAGTTAGTCACAAAACCACTCCCCACCTCCGCAGAGGACTTTTGAAAATAACATGATGCAATCTACTCTGAGAAATACACCATCCCCACCTCCACATAGGGCTTAAGATAAAAAGGATATACATGTTATCCTGCCTCTACAGAGGGCTTACATGATTGATTGATTGATTACAAACAAACTTAAGATGTAGGATACACTCATTGAGCAAGTTTTTAGTGTTGGTATGTGGTGACTGTTCATGCAAGTACTATACACAAGTTATGTATCCTCGTCGGATTCGCAAGATTGTAATCTATTTTGCATTGGATAATAAAATCATTGGATGGCTAAGTTTTTGTGGATGTAGCCCATATTGGGTGAACCATGTTAAATTTTTGTGTTGATCTCTTTTGTGTTATTCCTCATTGTTATATTGGTATTAGAGCAGGTTATGTTTGATTATCGTCTGCATGAAGGTCTCACTGTTGAGTGGGAGTCTCACAGTTAAGTGGGAGCAATGGCGGACGAGGGTAAATTAAAGGTAGATAAATTCAATGGGTAGAACTATCAATTATGGAAGATGCAGATGGAGGATTATCTCTATCAGAAGGATTTATGGAGGCCATTGGAAGGAGTAGCCAAGAAATCGGCAGCAATGACTGATGAGGATTGGAAACTTCTAGACAGAAAAGCACTGGGAACCATTTGGTTGTGCCTGGCACCATCTGTGGCATTCAATATAATAGAAGCGAAGACAACAAGTGAACTGATGAAACCTTTGGCCAAATTGTATGAAAAACCCTCATCCTCTAATAAGGTATTTCTCATGAAGCATTTGTTTAATCTAAAAATGATTGAAGGTGGATATGTGTCAGATCATTTAAATGAGTTTAATATGATTACCAGTCAGTTAACTTCTGTAAAAGTAAAATTTGATGAAGAGGTAAGGGCTCTCTTGGTTTTATGTTCTTTTCCAGAAAGATGGAATAACTTGGTAATGGCTGTAAGTAACTCTCTCTCTAGTTCAAATACTTTGAAATTTGATGATGTTGTTGGTGTTATCCTTAGTGAGGAAATGCGATGGAAAAGTAGAGGTGAGACTTCAACATCTAGTAGTGCTTTGAATGTAGAGAATAGGGGAAGAACAAAGGAAAGAGAAAAAAGCCCTACAAATCATGGGAAGTCACAAGGAAAGTCGAGGAAAGGCAGATCTAAATCTAGAGGAAGAATGGATTGTTGGCACTATGGAAAGCCAGGACACTTGAAGAAGGATTGCTGACCTTGAAAGGGAAAACAAGGAGACAGACAACATGATGACAATAAGGAAGCTAATGTTGCAAGTAATAAATTACAGGATGCTTTAATTTTGTGTTTAGATAATGCTAATGATTCCTGGGTAATAGATTCAGGGGCTTCATTTCATGCCACACCCCATAGGAAATATTTTGTAGATTATGTTCAAGGTGATTTTGGACAGGTATATTTGGGTGATGATGACCCTTATCAGATTGTTGGAAAAGGAAAGATAAAAATCAAGTTGCAGAATAGAAATGAATGGTTGCTACAAGAGGTAAGACATGTTCCAAATTTGAGAAGGAATTTAATCTCTACAGCACAACTAGGTAGTAAAGGCTATATAGTTACCTTTTTAGATAAAATCTGGAAGGTCACTAAAGGTGCATTAGTAGTAGCTAAAGGTGAAATGGTAGGCACATTGTATTTGTGTACTGGAAATACTTATTCTACCTTAGTTGCTATAGAAATAGTTGCTTCTGAGACATTTATAACACTTGCTGCAGGGACAGAAATAGAATCGTGGCACCATAGACTTAGGCACATGAGTGAGAAAGGGATGATGATTCTTCACTCTAGAAAGTTGCTACCAGGTCTACAAAGATTGACTTGGAGAAGCAGGGGTTCAGGAGCGCAGCCCCCAAGAAATTTTTTTTCCCTCTTTTTTGCATGATTGGAGTCAGTTGTTAATTTTTCTTAACCGATAAAATAAAAATGACATTGCAAAACCC
This sequence comes from Cunninghamia lanceolata, assembly GCA_027924645.1. Lineage (NCBI taxonomy): Eukaryota > Viridiplantae > Streptophyta > Pinopsida > Cupressales > Cupressaceae > Cunninghamia > Cunninghamia lanceolata. The sequence continues at coordinate 17,256,279 of BSBN01000757.1, forward strand.
TAATTCTAGAAGCTTCCGAAAATCTTGTTATAAGCAGCTAGGATGTATGGTACAGTGAAGGATTTGTGAGATTGTAATCTATTTTGCATTGGATAATAAAATCATTGGATGGCTGAGTTTCTATGGATGTAGCCCATATTGGGTGAACCACGTTAAATTTCTGTGTTGATCTCTTTTGTGTTATTCCTCATTATTATATTTGGGTTATTTAATCTACATATAATTGTTAGTGTTTATGGCTTTGATTTACCCTAACCCTAACATTTAGAATGCACCTAAGGACAAGCACATAGCTAACATCTACAATAGACAGCTTACCTTATATATGCCCCCACCTTAAGGTGGTTGATATTAGTTATCGATATCAAGTACGTTAAGGTAGGAAGAAAACACATAAGGGAACACTGACTTTCACAAAGCCCATGCCCCCCGAAGGTGACATGTACTTTATGATTGCCAAATGTTCCCACAAACACATCCGTGCAAGAGAACATGTTAGTGTCTACAACATCATGATAAACAACAACATTAATGCATATGATTAACCACACAAAGAGCCAAGGTTATACCACGAATTCTGAGTTTGAGGATAACCATAGGGCTATATCATGAAGCTCTCTGAATCGAGTACCACCAAGGCTAGATTCAAAGGCAAACAAAGGTGCATAGAGCAATAATATTGTTAAGGTTTGTAAATGTGATAGAAACATCATGAAATTCACTACACGGAATGCACGAGTGCTTCCACTAGCCAAGCATCGGATAAGATAGACAACCCCATCGTCATATTAGGAACTAAGTCCATTTTTTGATTGCTCTCGAAAGGGACACTAGGTATGCATCAGTATAAATGTTTATCGTCATCCGCCTGCTAGGTGGGAACACCAGAGGAAGGGAAACAATAAATAAGAGAGGAGAAACAAGTGTCTTAGGGACAGTCACATAGGAGGGTGCCCCCAAGTCACCAACTGCAATGCTATGTCCGCAAGACACAACACACAACAATGAAATCAAAGAGAGAGGCAATATAGAAGAATGATGATTAAAATAGAAGAAGGTCACAACAAAGGCAGTCTCCTAGTATCCTGAACCTTACAGGGGAATCCAAGGTCATCCCAGGAGGCCTAAACAACACATAACACATCACGGGGGAAGTAAATCACAAGAGAGATAAAGTGTTAGAGATACTTACCTGTAGGGTCTTCATATTATATGTTAGAGCTCGCAAACCTCTTGGAGAGGTATTCGATCATATTTAATACAAAATTTGAGTGGTTCTTATGAATGTTTTGTTGATTATCATGTGATATTTGATTTGTTACTCCTTGTGTAAATATAAATTTTTGTTGCTTATGAGGAGGGGAACCACTATTTTCTCCAATTTTTGACAGTCGTCTAGCTCTTTTCTAATTTTTATCAAGTTTTCATTGTTGAATCTTTCTAGCATGGGGACGGGAATCATCCAGTACCATCTTACTCATTTGTATCAATTGTTGTTCTTGCTTTTTTGATGCATTTTGGTTATCTCTGGATCCATATAAGGATAACGGAGGAGGAACCTCAGCATAAATTCTATTTCTTCAAGGACGAGGTGGATTATCCACTTGTTTCTTATCCACTTTAATCATTCCCACGATGCTATCATCATCCTCGTCTACTTCTATTAAACCTTGTTCCACCATATTATTTTTGGTATTCTTAGGAAAAGGATTAGTGAAGATTTGTAAATTCTAATTCGGCAAAGCAACTGATTTGTTTCCATTGTCATTCACACCCGATACCTGGATGACATTTGAATCATTAATGTTCTATATTTCATGTTTAAGATGCATGCATCATTCAATGTCATGTCCTTGTGTCCGATGATAATGACAAAAGGCATCAGCATCAAAGTAAGGTCCTTATTTACTAGGATCAATAGGCTTGATCAGGGGAAGTTTTAGAATGTTATTACTCACAACTTGATTCATTATGGAATGATAGGACTTAGATATCGGAGTAAACTTTGTTGGTTGATATGATGTTTTCTTTGGATTATTTATAGCAGACACATTCATATTTGGTCCATTGAGCTTGATGAAACTCCTATTATTGTTTCTCTTAAAATGGTTTTGTGATGATCCACCCATGGATTGACCAACTTGAGCCGATGACTTTTGGTTTTCATACTGACTAGACAAAAGTTGATAATTACGAAGAGCAGTGCATAAATGTTGAAAGGAGTTATATTTCATCAAGAGAATCTTATCACGAATATTAGGTTTTAGATTTGTAATGAATATCTTTTGAACATCCTCATCTTTCATCTAATACTGAATTTGTGCATAAAGTCCTTAATATTGACTAATGAATTCAGTCAACTTTTCTTTGGGACCTTGTTTGCATTGAACCAAGTCAATAATAGTGACTCGGGGTCTGATATTTTCTTGAAAATGTTGTAAAAATTGATCAATCAACTGCGAAAAGGAGTGTATTAAATTAGGAGGCAATGAGGAAAACCATTCTAAAGCAATATCTTTGAGAGATCGTGGGAAAAGTTTTGCTAGAAAATCCTCTTCAAAATAAAAATCACTACACATATCTATGAATGCTACCACATGGATATCAGGGTCTCCTTTTCCACCAAATTTTTCAAAATGAGGAGTCTCAAACCTCTCAGGCATAGGAGTTGTCAAAATTGCATAGGATAACGGATTACGAGCATGATATTTTGGTAGACTAGGCTGCGAAAAATTTGTCAAATTTGTTATCTTTTGTTGCAAAGCAGTCATGCCCTGTAAAAGTTGGTTTAGGATGGCATCATTGGGAGATGTAGTTTGTTGTGAGGAATTAGAACCAAGGTGAGGAGGTGATTGAGCTTGAGATACAATAGGCAGAGACTGAGAATATGTTAATGATGGATAGCCATAATGATAGGTGGAAGATGGTTGCAAGTATGTAATAGGTAGCTGGAAATGAGTGGAATAGATAGGTGGTTGAGAATAATTATGCATAGAGGAGGTCCCTTTACGAACCAAATTTTGATATATAAATCCCACAACTTTGTAATTAGTGCCATTAGATACTCCAATATTAGTGGTTGCATTCCTACAAGCGTTCGCATTAGTTGTTAAGATCGTTGACGTAAAAGTAGATATTCCCATAGTCGGTATAGGTGCCGAAACTTGAGTATGAGATGGTGATAGAGTGTTATTTATCATTTGCACACATTCAATCATCAACATGATATTGGTTTGTATAATATGTGCTAGACCACGAATTGTATTTACACCATCTTGTCCCTCTTTTATCAATTCTCTTATATTGTGAATTGTAGGGACAACTTCTTCAGCTATTCTCTCATTTTCCATAAATGACTGATATTCAGCTAGCTCCTTATCCAATTTTTCTATTTGTTCATTGGATACATACCCTATTGCCTCGATAGTATTATTAGCATCATGAAAAGTTTGTTCTTCCATTGTGGTTGGAGGATGTATAATATCTTGCACAATTTGAGTTTCTCCCTTTGTAAAGAAGGTGTCCAAAGTACCAACTTCTTCAAGAGCACTAGATCCCATTAATCTTTTAATTCTTCTCAGAGGGATATCATTTTTAGGATAGAATGTCATAAAGCTTATACAAAAGCATACAACACACATGCAAAAACCAAGAGAACAAATCCTAGGAGAAGGATATGATTGACGGCCAAAATGCTTGGTTTTTTGTACTCTTTTAATGCAAACGAATGAACTGAAGGGTGCTGTAAGGATTTCAGTCAAGAGAAGTAAGTTATATGTCTAATATCAGTCCAAAACATTAATATGATCACTCTCAACACAATCTTGATGCGATTTCAAGTTAATGCCAAGTCAAAATATAGTGAAAATATGTCAAAATAGGCACTTTTTTCACCAAAACTCAATGCAAAGGAGAATAACAAAGGGTGTTGTGAGGAAAATGATGATGGATAAAAAATAATATCAGTAATAACAGCAACTTAGTTCCAAAATATCCAACACAACATGCTTTTAGTACTACTTAAGGTAAAACCCTAGTGAAAATATAGCAAAAATAGGCTATTTTTCACGGTTTTTCAATTCCAACACCTAGAAAAGGAGGTGTTGTAATGAATATCAGGAGGTAAATAAAATAATATCAATGATATCAGTCACCTCAATCCATAAAATTGACCACAACATGCTTGGAGTGCAAACTAGGTCAAACCCTAGGGCAAAAATAGCCAAAATGTGTAGTTTTTTGCAAACTTTTTAGTACATGAGCCTGATAAAAGGTTGTTGTGAAGATTTTTGTGAGGAGAACCAAATTATCACCCTGATAAAAGCAAATTAGAGTGAAAATTTCCTTCACAACATCCCCATGGTGCAAGTTTATAAAGTTGATAAGGCCAAATTTAGTGAAAATCATTGTTTTTGAAGCCCTAGGTATGAGATCTTGGGACGAAATGCTATGTGAATTTTTTGAAGTCTGATTTATAATGGAAATTAAATACTCTTAGATCTGAAAATTATTTTCAAGCTTGAACATGCAAAAGGCCCATGCAAATTTAATGAAAATGCATCAAAATTACTAGTTTTTGTTGAAAATTTCTATGCAAAAATGTAAATATTTTAAATCTAAATGCAAATTTACATAAAAATGCAAGACTACAGCCAAATGTTAATTTGAATGAGCCTCTAAAAAAAGTATAAAAATCTAATAAAATATTTTGCCTACTAACCCTAGATTTTGGAACTACTAGGTTATATAAAATTGTCAAAATTTCCACAAAACCCTAGTAATTAAATGATGAAAATGTAATGCAAGATTTTGAATTTTTATATTTTTCTATAGTTTATATTAGAATTGGATGAAAAAATCATGAATTAGGAAAATTTAGAAAGAATTGATACAATTTAGTAAGCCCAACAATGCAATTTTCTTGAATTATTCCAATTTTTCAATTTTTTTGAATTTTTCTTAATGCAATAAAATGAATGACCAAATGAATGAATGAAATCAATCCAAATATAAAGAATAAAACTTAGCAAGTTGCAATTTAAGTCCAAAAACATGGGTTCACCAAAATGTTTAGGGGAAAATTAGATTTGCCAATGTTTTAATGTTTAGATGTTTAAATCCGCCTCTCCACTATACATTGAAGGATCTAGGGTCAAGTGGCGAGCACTATCATACCCTAGGTCATCTACAGATGTAGGGAAACTTGGATTAGGAAATTGAATTATTAATTTTCCTTCTCTTATGCCTAATTAACCATTAGAACCCTAATTATGCAAATACGGCAACAAATTGATGAAAGACGGAAAAAGCTCTTGCAGACACTGATCAGCCCTGTAACTTATGTTTCCTGAAACTCAGATGCGGAGGACACTAGAGTGAGTGCCAAAGTCTTGGAAGTGCTCCTATGTCCTACTTTTCTTCAAATCCTAAATCCTCGATGCCTACCTGTATACGCCTAAAAATGACACGATTCGGTCTAGATAAATACTCTTAATATTTATTCCCTTCTAATTCCTCTATCAATAAATAAATAACCAGATTTATTTATTTGATTCATATTCTTCCGATAATTAAATAAAATCCTTTATTTAATTCAATTCTTCCAAACAATTAAATAATATCCCAATTATTTAATTAAATCAAATTCATTCTTCCACATTTGAATAAATCAAATCAAATTTATTTAAATTCTCCCGGTCTCCAAAAATAAAATACAATCAAATATTTTATTTATTCTTCCAAATCATGCACAACAATTAAATAAATCTATTTATTTAATTTGCTTTCTTATCTTCTAATTCTTCTAATTCTTCAAATATCTTCCAAATCTTCTAAAAATAAGTCTTCTTCTTCATGCACACAAAATTAAATAATTTATTATTTAATTTCTCTCAAAATCATGCAAAAGCAAATCTTAAGTTGAGTTATCTATTCAATCAAACCTTGTTTTTATCAATATATCTTAAATTAGAAAAAAGCTTTCTAATTTATGAAAAGCATGTCTTATCTTTAGAAAAGAAAGTGATTAACTCAAATAAAACAGCTTTTGTGTGACACTTGTCTTCTTCTTATTCATTGCACGTTCCTCAACTATTCTCAACCATTGATCTTCATTCTTCTAACTCTATAAGTACAACCTCGTTCTTCCATTCTATTCATCCAATCTTTAAGTATCATTACTCTACAGGAATTTTAGTGCGCCTTTGGCACCAATTCCTTACTTGCTTGTGATCACACTTTTTACTATGCACTACTACCTTCATTTTAGAGCTCCTCTTCATTATGATATCACCACAGCCATTCTCAATCCACATTCTTGACAAAGCAAAGAAGTGCACTCACTTAGGGCTCTTTTCATACACACAAGGATGATTTTTGATAGGCGACAATGGAAGTTTCGATCTAAGGAAGGTTTGCTTTGTTGATTCATTGCTTGTTTGATTTAATCTTCTTAGTTCACTATTCTATTGAGTTTTAGGTATTTGCTATTGATTATATTACATATTCATTGTTTGATCCAAATTTCCCCTAACATTTTTGGGAATACCTATTTTTAGGGTTCTAAATAAGAATAGTTAGGGACACTGGAGTGGGTGCCCAAGTCCAAGGTACCAGTTTCTTTGCAGAATCTAGACCTCCTTCTGACACTGATCAGCCATGTAACTTTTGTTTCCTGAAACTCAGATGCAAAGGACACTAGAGCGAGTGCCGAAGTCTTGGAAGTGCTCCTATGTCCTACTTTTCTTCAGATCCTGAATCCCTAATGCTTGCCAATCCGTATCCATCCTGCAACTCCACTTTTCCCAAATGCGACACCTATAACCTGCAATCGCAAGACTTGGTTTGGGCGTCGTGGTGTTTAGAGGCTTGCCTTAGTCAAGCCTCGGAGGACACTTAAGTCTCTGAACACTATTGTCAGATAGAGAGTGTGTGTCCTTGTGAGGCAGAGCCAAAAACAAAGGAATCAATGATGAAAACACAATATTATGTCAACTTGTAGTGAAGCTCTCATGGGAGGAAGATGCTCTGATGGAGTCAGGTTGTCATTGATGTCAAAAAGGTGTTGAGTTGATGATGATGCAGATATAGCAGGATGTGTTTAACATTTGTTTAGGATGTGTTCTCATACCCATTGTCTTGATGTTTGGTGTTTATCATTATGTTGTCTTAGGATGGATACTTATGTTCTTGATATCTAGATCATGTTTAATGACATGACTTGAGTGATCAATACTTGATTGATCAATTTATGTTATGTTGGTACAGTCATGTTGATCATAGGTTGATCACTTGGGTCAAATGCATATGTCATTCAGGGTATTGCAGATGTTCTCAGTGAAGGAGTTGTCTTCTTAACCTCACCATCAGAAGGATAGTTGTTGTACTTCATAGGTTTATCCCATACTTCATGATTCTTGGTGGTCATGCTTCAAAGTCTCATGCTTCAAGGTTGATCAAAATATTGTATTCTTGGTATGCTTGAGTTATTGCTTTAGAAGTTGAGTTGAAGTGTGTTTATGATGGTTTCATTTGGTCTCTTTTGGTGTTAACTGGTGTTCATGACCTGATCAAGATCATTGTGTTCACCATGCTTCATTGGGTCCATAATGGTTATGACTTCAGTACCAAGAAGGTTCATTATCAGAGTTGTACATGCAAAGGAACAAGCTTGTTTAATCCTTGATGGAGATATAAGTTCATAAAAGGTTGTTTACTAGGTTCTATGTATTAGGGTATATGAAATTCTAAAATTAACATCCTAAATACCTTTTTCCAAACCCTAACTTCATGCTTTTAAAACCTAAGCTCTAACCGTCACCAATGAAGTGCACTTTATGTTATGTTTTTAAGTTGACTTATGACTATCAGTTAGATCACTAAAAAGTGACCGGATGAAGCATCGTTAATACATATCTAGACCGGCCCCTTTGGTTCTCTCCACCGCTAGTAGCAGTCACAACTATTGGTGCGATGGTGCCTTTGTGAGATCAATAGTCTCCTTTGAATTCTTAATGCGTGGGCAATGAAAGATCAATGATCATCGTTTAAACCTTGAAACATTTTCTTTCTAAAAGAATATTGACGCCCATTGGGAAGTATGTACAGTGGATAAAGGCAGTTTAAGACTATTTTTGGCATCTCTTTTAAGGCAGATTTATATGGTTCAAAGACATGATTTTTAAGGAGATTCTCTTCTATATTTAAGATTGTATCAGTCAGTGGGATATTTTTTGGGGGGGAGAATTTTCTTTCTATGTCTCGTGTATATTGAAAAGGCATAAAAGGATTTAATAAGTTTTTATATGGTGGAGCCTTTTATAGGAATGCTTTTTGGAGACTTGCTTTTTTTAAGAGATTTGTTTCTATCTTTATACCCCGCTAGTGAGTTTTCCTTCGTGTAGTTTGAAGATTTTAAAAAGAAAGTTATTTTTTAAGGAGAGACATATTTTTCTTGGCTTTCTTATGAGAAGACTAAGATGATTTTCTTGGAGAATATTTTTGTCTCATTGCAGATTGGTTTGTAGAGGATTTTGATGGGAAGAAGAATATGAAAAGTTTTTGTGTTGCAGATGAATTAAAAGTCATTTATGGTGAAAGATAAAATAAATATGTAAGAAGAGAATATGAAGAGTTATTTTTATTATTGAAGATGGATTGTGTTGGAGATTTAGATGTTTTTTTTTAGAAGGAGAAGATGGAAATATAGAAAAGTGAAATGATTTTATTTTTATAGAGATGTTATTCAAATTGAAGAATATGAATGGCAGAGGAATTTAACATTTTTTTTTTGCAGGTTCTTTATTGATAAAGAAATATATGTAGAGTTGAATATGAGGATTAAGAAGAATGTGAAAGGGCATTTGTATTTTTTATATATTGGTTTTACAGGTGCATTGTGTGTGTGATTTGGTGGGTGGACAAAATGCAGAATTGAAGAAATAATGTGTGAATTAAAGACATCCTTGTGAATTGAAGAAATAATGGTTTGAGTGTGCTCAGAGAGAGATCATGAATGGTGCAAATCAGATTGAGAAGCAATCATATCTTGCACATTATTTTGATGAGGGACAATTGGAATTGTTAGTGAGACCTTCCTACGAGGCTTATGGTTAGTCAGACCTTAATGCAAGTGAGGCTTGTGGTCAATGAGACCTTCCTATGCCAGTGAGGCTTGTGGTCAATGAGATCTATGTATGTGCTAGTGAGGTATCTTGTAAAGCTAGTGAAGCTTCTTTGGTCGGTGAGACCTTCATGTAGCTAGTGAGGCATGTTTTCCAGTTAAGCCAGTGAGGCAGTTCATGAGTGGTTTTTCTACCCTAGATGGTTTTCCACTTGGTAAAACATTTGTGTCATGTTTCTTATTGTTTTCTTCTGTGTATGTGCATATTAATCGTTTGATCATGGTTTTTGTTTACATCCTTTATTATAAGTCTTGTGCATACAAACTCAACAAATCATCAATGTCCTCCTCTCTATTTGTCTTGTAAGATAAAGTTTGCAAAAAGTTAAAATTTATACAACATTGATTCACCCCCTCTCAGTGTTGTCCTAGACTCCTACAATTGGTATCAGTGCATAGGTTCCCTTTTGAAGCTTAATTAGCTTGGGTAGGTCCTGTGTGTGGAGTATAATGGGTAAGTGCAAAAGAAATAAGAACATGAGAAATGTCAAGTTTCATTCTAATGAGTAGGTGCAATCTATGTCAATTCCAGATGTTGATACATTATTAGTTGATAGAAATGTCTCACAAGTTGAAGAGAAAGTGTTTTTAGATGTTCCCTTCTTTGATGGTTCAGACTTTCCTATTTGGTGTTTTGGGATGCAAGCATATGTATTTTCATTAGGATATGGTGTATGGATATTTGTAGAGAATGGCTATTTTATTTCTTCTCTATCACCTAATGATACAAGTCATAAAGAGGCTCATGAATACAATGACATTACAAAGAAGGCTATTTTATCAAGATTATCTAATCTTGTTTTCTGTAAAGTTATGAATTGTGTTATAGCTCAGGATACATGGAGAGAATTGAAAATAATTTATCAAGGTGATGATAATGAAGAGGACAACTTGTTATCTTAGATGAATAATAATGATATAAGATATTCATATGAAGGAGTTGAGGTCCAATCTTTTTAAGAAGAAGCTAACATTATAAGTGATGATGATGAGGAATATGATGAACAAGATTGTGAGATTGATATGGAAGGAGAGCTCATATGTGCTTTGAGTGAACTCAAGAATTATAAAAGGGAGAACCAAAAATTAATGTTGTAGCTACAACAAGAAAGAGACTTCAAAGACAAAGCACTCTCTGATCTTAAAGAGGCAAGTATTAAAATTGCAAATTTAAGGACACAAATTGATAACTCAGACAATTTGATTATCAGTCTGAAGATAGAGGTTGAGGAACCTAAAAGGATAGCAGATGTTTCAAAATTTGATCTTGAAGTTAGAAGGATTGATAATCTAAAATTAGAGGGTGAAATTATTAATCTGAGAAAAAATTATGAAGGTCTCAAGATTCTGTCCAAGAAATATCAAGTGTTTGAAGATAGCTCAAACAAGTTGCATGAGATGTTGGGTAAACAGAAGCATCATAAGGACACTACTGGTTTAGGATTCGAAGAAGGAGAGTGTTCAAAAGCCATAGAAACTCCTAGAAAGAAAATTGATCTTCATGTTGTTGCTCATGAAGGCAAAAAGAAGTCAAAAGTTGAAATGAATACCAAAGATGAGTTTGTAATGCATAATCAAAGAAGAAATTTTGAGAGATAACTGAGAGGGGGGGTGAATCAGTTATCTTAATTACTTCAACTTTCTGATCTTCCTTAACAATTAATGCAGCATCAAATCATATAAACAAACATAACCATGAAATTGAAATAACATCAATACACATGACACAAAGATTTTGATGTGGAAAACCCTGTTAAGGGAAAAAAACCACAGGGTGATTAACCCAAGATTGTATTCTCTGTTAAAAGAATAAGATAGTACAAAATGGCACTTTCCAATTAGGGCTCACTACCCAAGCACACTGCTCACAAGAGGCTCACTGCCTATAATAGTTTATACAAGGAAACTAGATACTTGAACTGGTGAGAAGCATCCACATATGCTGAGGTTCAGTTCCGGTTAGGTTCAAAACACTAATCTGTTGCACTTCATTCTTCTTCTTCTTAGTGTTACTGTCCTATCACATATTGGACCTGCCTTACTACTTCCACACTACTCTTCTGCTTTTATTCACACACCTCAACACACACACACCTTCATACCGAAATCAATCTGGTATATATATCCACACCAAGGATTTCATCCACTTTCTAGTCGGCATCCAGAATACTTACTATTTTCCCAAACTCTTGGTATGTCGGCTCAATCCTTTCTTATCAAGTGATTCGTATCAAAGAGATTCTTATAGAAGTCATCAATAATGTTGGCCAATCATGAATGATACCTTAAGAAACTTGATCACCATCAATAACTCATCTGGATTAAGGTCTGATGCTCTGCCAGTCAGTTCTTCCTCTGTCAACTCTGCCAAATAGGAGCCCAACACTTAGGTGCTCATATCTTTTCACTCTTTCATCACTGGAGGCTCAATCTCTGCAATGTATAAGTCAAGGTACACCTCTTGACTTCCCCAAGTCTACACTTTACTAAGATACTTCCTCTGAGAGATCCAGACCTAACTGTCAGACCTTGCCACATGCTCTATTCTTGCTTATCAGACCACAACACTCTTTAATCTGACTTCCAGTATAGGCACACCATGTCCTATGGATGTGTGGGATGAACTTTGTTGCCATCAATGACAACAATCATGAAGCTACAATGTGTCTCTTGCCAACAATCTCCCCCTTTGGCATTGATGGCAACACTTAGTGAAAAATGACTGTCACACTACACTCTCCCTTAGCTGATGCTCTATTCTAATGTACACTTTACCGGAGTTCCCCCTTAGCTAGATTCCAAATTTTTCACTGCTCCTCACTCCCCCTTTGACATCAATGGCAAAGGGTAGGGTCTGCACACCAAAATTTCCCAAAAACAAATCTATACTTGGCCGCAAAAACATATATACATGTTTTACTTACATATACTTAACTATATCTGCAAAAGTGGTTTTCAACTGTACCACTTCTATTGCCCAACTCCTCTTCATCCTATCCAAAATTGAGATCTAACCACTCAACAGGAATGCAAAAGCTGCTGTCCTCTTTAGATCTGTCGGATCATTGGTCCGAGTGGTGGTATGTGCATCACTTAGGGCTTCATGCATGACTTCTAACTTAGGGATAATTATCCCTCTAAGTTCACTCAACCTGTTTATTCTATTTTTCTTCTCCTTCTCAAGCTTCTTTATTTCATTTGTGACTACAATAGCCTGACACTCTTGATTTACTATGGAGGAGGAGAGAGGATCAAAACTTTGAGATAAACTTAATAGTTTATCCTCTTGCTCTTTTACTTTCTTCTCAATGTCCTTGGTCACTTTAGGCTAGGATAGACAAAATTTATATATATATCTCCACCATCTTTAAGAGCATTTTCTAAGCTCTTTATTCCAATATCCATAAATCTCCTATCATTGGTTATTAGACCTTGTACTTCAGAGAATCTCTTTCCCAAAAACTCCTTCCGGGCCTTTTCTTCTGTTGACTTTTCTAAGGAATCAAAATGCATATGAACAGAATTTACAAGAGACTTTAGATTACTAGATGTGGAGGCCGAAGAATCCTTTTGGAAGGATGGCATAATCTTCTCCAATACACCGGATGCAGCTTCTACGAGCTCAGAGTCTTCCATGTGAGACTTTAGAAGTTTTTCTTTTGCCTTTGCTTGAGTGAAGGATGCTAGCTTCATGGTTTGCATCGGAGAGAGGGAATCAAAATTGAATGGACCTTGAAGAAGTTCTGGTTCATCAAATTCCATCATCTCTTTGGTTAGGAAATCTTTCAGTGCTTCTGCTATGCCTCTTGCTAGTGACAAGGTTTTCTCCCCTTCTGCAGCCTTAGCACTGTCATCTGTGGTCTTTTCTGTTTGACCTTCTTCACTTCCCTTTACTTGTTCTTCTTGACTGATGCTCTCTTCTTTTCTTTCTTCTCCTTCAATTCCAGAGTATGTAGGAGGATCCGGAATAGAAGTGTCTTCTTCTTCATGAACTTCCTCTTCAAGAGAAGAGGAATCTAAGTCTTTAGATTTCTCTTCACTTGTCTCCTTTACCTCTTATGCCATTGTCTCAGTAGATTCTTCTTTGTCATCCATGGCCGAGGGATCATCACCTAAGTCTTCTATAATAGGAATATTAAATCTTTTGTATGCATTACGAAGGATGTCTTCTGTTTCTTTAGCCACCTTGTCAGTTTCTCCAAGCATAAGCTGATTCATCCTAGCTTTGCTCTGGAACTCATCCTTGCAATCTTTGAAGATCATATTCTTTTTCTTAGGAGTGATGGAAGGATAGAGATGAATGGCTATCTATTCCTGGATCTCCATATCCTTTGCTTTAGCACTATTCTTTCTGATTTCAAGTTCCTTCTCAAGGCTTTTAGGAATTAGAGATATGATTTCAATGAAAGCTTTGTTGTAGATATTCAGATACCTGACTGTGGCATCTTGCAGGATCTTCTAGTTAGCTTCACTATGTTCATCATAGAATTCTGTTAATGTTTTTAGGTTTCCATCCACAGTAATTGCCTTGATGATATTGTCAAGAGTAGGCTTCTCAACACTTTTATGTATCTTTTCTTCTTCCTTGTCTAGACCGGTAGATGATTCACTAGATGTCTTGTTTTTCTTCTTCATTATCTTTACTTCCTCATCTGATTCTGTCTCTTCATCATCTTTAAGGCTTGTGTATGATCTTGTAGCCTTTGTCTTTGTTCTCTTTTCTCCTTTACCAGATGATTTTGCTTCTAGTTTTGATGCCTTTGAGCTCTTAGCAGTGGCAGATGCAGAGCTTTTAGAGGATCTGGTCTGAGAGGGGTCTTCTACCAGAGCACCTTCTTTTTCTGCCTCTTCATTTTCTTTTTCTATCCTTTCCATCTTTTCTCTATGTGCATCAAGTGCTTCTTTTGAGATGCCATACCTTTTGGCAATATTCTCTACTTCTTTTCTCACTTTTCTCTTCATCTCTTATTGTCTTAGTTCCACATGAATCTTTACACTCAATTCTTCAAAGGTTCAAAACCTTTCTGTCTTGGGATCCTTGGGCTGACTTAGCATGTGCTGAACATGCAGCTCTACAATTTTCTCATCCACTTCATACCCCATTGGCATGATCCATACTGTTCTTGGTTCCACTACCTCCATTAGGCATTGATCAGTGTCTACCATAAAGCACACTGTATCCTTGTATTTTTCAACCAGGGATTGGGGAATTCTTTCTCTAGCCTGCATCATGCTTTGGAAGTTTTTGAAATAACCCCACAGTGCAGTGTTTTGAGCCTTGGCATCACCAAGCCCATGCAAGTAATCTTTGATTTGAATTGCAACAAGTCTGTCATTTTGCCATACCCAACCACTGGATCTAGGCAGCTCATTCATAAAGTAGAAGAATAAACACAATATCAGCCCACCATACTTGAAGGAGTTCTTCTTGTCCTTCTTGATCTTTTGTAGGTTTTCCATCAGTTGGCTCAGAAGGAGTTCACAAAGATCATAATTTGCATTCTTTCTCAACATTTCATAAGCAGTGTAGATTGTTGTTCCAGATATAGAGTTTTTTCTACTAGAGTGATATATATTGTAGCCAATAATCATGGAGGTAAACTTGATGTCCGAATCTATGATATCCTCAGCTGTCATTGCTCTTTTATCAAATTTAGATCCAATAGCCTCACTCACAGTTTGGTTTTTGACTGATTTTAGAGTAGGTAGCCCACCGAATGAGTGCAATCTAGTTATTGCCCTAATTACTTCCTTGGTTATCTTGAATGGCCTCATTAACCACATAAAGTTGTCATGCATTCTACTCAAAACATACCAGACCCAATCATCTTCAGTAAAATGGGGGAAATGAATGCACTATCCAAAATGTTTATCCTGAATGGCCTTATACTGAGGTTTTAGTTCAAATGATTCATCTATCAATTCCTTGTGGTAGATATCCATCAGCTTGGATTCACCAAATTCTTCAATGTTTGCGTGAATGAAAACCCTAAGGTCTTCTACATGTAGAATTCCATGTGGAATGCTAGAAAATGCACCTAGAGGATCAATTTCTAGGGATTTATAGGGATGTTTTCTAAATTTAGGGCGTGGCCTATCAGTAATCTTCACCACATTCGGAGTAGTCATATTTCAAAGATTCACAAAGAGATTTTTGAGAGCAGAAAATACCTTTTACGCTTCTAGGGTTTACGATATGAACTGGATCGGATTGCTAGATGAATCGACTTCTGCAGTTGATCTTTGATGGGCTTGAGTCAGTTTGTTACAAAGCTCATTTTCTCTTCTTCTCGAATGTAAAATGAGAAAATGTTCAATAAGAGAACCCTTATATTTCTCTACAAACCCTAATTTCATTTTACAATAAATGCGTAACTTAAGTCATTCTAGTTTGCCTTGTTCTCCTTGTTTTGAGAAAATTCTTTTCCGGATTACTGAGAAGCATTTAGAGTTGTTCTTGGTGATGATTGACAATTTATCTTCCTTTCTCCAAACATTTCATCTATCCACAGATCAAGATTCCTTAGTTTGAATCATATCGAGTCTAACTATGAAAGACCTACTTCTTACCAGATGACTGTTAAACAGATTAATCTCAGATGATTAACTTCTTCAAATTCATTATAGATCTTTCATATCTTCCCTAAGGGTTATTTAGATGTTTCTTTGAGAGCCCTTTTAGTTCGCAACCTTCCTTGTGCCAATTTCAGGCACCAATTGACTGGCTGGGGGAAAATATTTTCTTTTGTGACTCCCCCTGAGCTAGAGCTTATCTATTTAGATTCCAGAAGGAATATCAGCACCAAATTCTGGTGCGGATCCATCCCCATCATTTTCTGTACTTCTCTTCACCCAAATCTTGTTCATTTCCCTTTGAACTTCATCTACATTCATTTTTCCTTTTCCTTTGTCTTGGTTTTGATTATGATGCACTGAACCCTTTTTGTCCTGATTCTTGCTTCTGCAGAATTTGGCAATATGACCGGATCTATTGCAACAGAAGCAAACAACATTTCCTTGCATATTTGACTGATATCCTCTTGATCTACACTGATTAGCCATATGTCCCATTCTATTGCACGCAAAATATCTACTATTGAATGAATTGTTCATTTGCATATTTCTGCATTCATGAGTTTTGTGACCATACCTTTTGCAATTAAAGCAATGTCCGGAGAAGGATGAATTAATCTGATTCATTCTTCTTCTGCACTGATTTGATTTATGACCAAAGTTATTGCAATTGTGGCAGTATCCCTTGAAGGAAGGATATCTTTGAGCATTTGGTTGCCTTACCGAAGGTCTTCTAGGCCTATTGCTTAGATTTTCTAATCTGGAGTTCTTCTGACTGGATCTGGAGCTTTCACCTTTTTCATACCCCAAGCCTTGCTTGTCATCTACCCTCTTTTGGCTTTGAAGAAGAACTTCAAGTTGGGCAGAGCTTATCTTGAATTTCTCTTTGTATTCATTTATTGTTTGAAGATCCTTTTTAAGAGTGTCAATCTGATTCTCAAGTTGTTCTTCATTATCCCTAGCTTCTTCAAGATCAGATTCAAGATGCCTAATTACTCTATCCATTTTGTGGCAGTCTTCTGATTTCTCTTTGAGAGATTGTCTTAGATCATCTTCAGTTTTTCTTTTCTCTTCAATTTCTTAGGTAAATTTCATAACTCCTGATTCCATTTCATGTCTTACCATAATGACCTCTTTTGATAACTTTTCACATAACTTGGTTTTCTGCTTTAGATCTTCATTTGTATCATTGTCTTCACTTTGACTTGCCAATTGCTGAAGTAGATCCTTTCTCTTTTTCATAGAGATACTCAGTTTCCCTTTTAGTTCATTTATGAAATCATCAGCCTGTTTGAGTCTTTCCTTCAATTCATTGACTTCAGAGTTAGATTGCTCAAGATCATCTAGGGCAGACTGAAGTTGTTCCCTCATACCATACACATCCATTTGAATTCCCAGATCATCCTCAAGCTGTTAGGCTCTATTTGGAGGAACTTAGCTCTGATACCAATTGGTGATAACTGAGAGGGGGGGTGAATCAGTTATCTTAATTACTTCAACTTTTTGATCTTCCTTAACAATTAATGCAACATCAAATCATATAAGCAAACATAACCATGAAATGGAAATAACATCAATACACATGACACAAAGATTTTGATGTGGAAAACCCTATTAAGGGAAAAAACCACAGGGTGATTAACCCAAGATTGTATTCTCTGTTAAAAGAATAAGATAGTACAAAATGACACTTGCCAATTAGGGCTCACTGCCCGAGCACACTGCTCACAAGAGGCTCATTGCCTACAATAGTTTATACAAGGAAACTAGATACTTGAACTAATGAGAAGCATCCACATATGCTGAGGTTCAGTTCCTGTTAGGTTCAAAACATTGATCTGTTGCACTTCATTCTTCCTCTTCTTGGTGCTGCTATCCTATCACATATCGGACCTGCCTTACTACTTCCGCACTGCTCTTCTGCTTTTATTCACACACACACACCTTCATACCAAAATTGATCTGGTATATATATCCATAAAAAGGATTTCATCCACTTTCTAGTCGACATCCAGAATACTTACTATTTTCCCAAACTCTTGGTCTGTTGGCTAAATCCTTGCTTATCAAGTGATGCGTATCAAAGAGATGCTTATAGAAGTCATCAATCATGTTGACCAATCATGAATGATACCTTAAGAAACTTGATCACCATCAATAACTCATCTAGATTAAGGTCTGATGCTTTGCCGGTTAGTTCTTCCTCTGTTAACTCTGCCAAACAAGAGCCCAACACTTAGGTGCTCATATCTTTTTACTCTTTCATCACTGAAGGCTCAATCTCTAGAATGTATCAGTCAAGGTACACCTCTTGACTTCCCCAAGTCTGTACTTTACTAAGATACTTCCTCTGAGAGATCTGGACCTGACTATCAGACCTTGCCAAATTCTCTATTCTTGTTTACCAAACCACAACACTCTTCAATCTGACTTCCGATATAGGTACACCATGTCCTATGGATGTGTGGGATGAGCTTTGTTTCCATCAATAACAACAATCATGAAGCTACAATGTGTCTCTTGCCAACAGGTCTCAAGATTCTATCCAAGAAATATCAAGTGTTTGAAGATAGCTCAAACAAGTTGCATGAGATGTTGGATAAACAGAAGCATCATAAGGACACTATTGGTTTAGGATTTGAAGAAGGAGAGTGTTCAAAAGCCAAAGAAACTCCTAGAAAGAAAACTAATCTTCATGTTGTTGCTCATGAAGGAAAAAAGAAGTCAGAAGTTGAAATGAATACCAAAGATGAGTTTGTAATGCATAATCAAAGAAGAAATTTCAAGAGATCTGCTCCTGTAAGACAAGCATAAATGTACAGGTATAATTATTCATTTAATGGTTATTGTTATACCTATAATCATTTTAGACATAGAACAGTTGATTGTAGAAGGAATACTAACCTTGTATGTTACAAGTGCAATAATGCTGGTCACATTCAAAGAAATTGTGAAATGAATAGAAGGAATGATCTTGCTTGGAAGCATAACATAAATACTGAAGGAATGTTAGAAAGGTATTATCAATCATTTGATTATGATTACAGTATAATTTTTTATAATTGCAATTATCTTGGTCACAAAGCATATAGTTGCAGAAGGTTTGAAAGAATTACATTACCTGATTTGAAGAGTTGGGAAAAGAAAAAAGTTGAAAAGATTTGGATAAAGAAACATGAACAGAAGAAAGAGCATGTTAAGGTTTGGAAGCAGAAACATAGTCAAGAGAAGTCAAATACTATGCTTGTGCATTTTGCACAAGTCATTTCATCTGTTGCATAACATATAATGAATTAAGGGGAGGTGTCAAATGTTCTATCAATTAACCCCAAGAAGTTTCAGGAAGGAGATCATTTGATAGGATGATCTTGTCATATCTATATTTCTTGAAATGTTTATGAAATAGTTGATGATGATGTTGCTAACTAAGTTGATTTTTAGTGTATGTCAGTAATACAGGTGTTCATGATTAGTGGATGCAAGGTGTTGATAAGTTGTTAAAGGATTTAATGCACAAAGTGATTGATGATGTTGAATGTTATGTCATGTTCATATCATGTTGGTGCTCTCAAAGATGAGTTGTCAGGATATTGTAATTCAAATGTTATTGATATTAATCTTCATGTATTTTGATCATGTGTGTCTTGCATGAGTATTGGAGATTTCACGTGGTTTGGAGATAGTACCAAAAGAAGATGGTGAACTAGATGTCAAATAATGCTCATATGGAAGTGTTCTTGATATGATATTCTAACATGGTTCTTTGATGGTTTTCCTCACTAATATGTTTTTGACAGATTTCTTCAAGCTATAACATTGATGGTGATATCTTGTATTTCATCAGAAGAAGTTAAAAGTATGTCTTGAATCAGCAATAGCAGATGATAATGTTCAACAAGGTTTGTCATATGCTGGCTTTATGACTGTTATCATCATAAATCATTACTTGTTCAAAGGTTAACATGAGTTTATGTATTCAAACTACTCATAATGCAATGTGATTATAATTGTTATGATCATGCTAAAACATATTTTAGTGAAGTTGTTCTCCAGGGGAGTTAATTCAGTCTTTGTCATCAGATGTCAAAAAGGGGGAGGAAGAAAAAAAAACTTTATGGAGTTTTGCCATCAATGACAAAGGGGGAGATTGATGGAGTCAGGTTGTAATTGATGTCAAAAAGGTGTTGAGTTGATGATGATACAGATATGGCAGGATGTGTTTAACATGTGTTCAGGATGTGTTCTCATACCCATTATCTTGATGTTTGGTGTTTATCATTATGTTGTCTCAGGATGGATACTTATGTTCTTGATATCTAGATCATGTTTAATGACATGACTTGATTGATCAATTTATGTTATGTTGGTGCAGTCATGTTGTCCACAGGTTGATCACTTGGGTCGAATGCAGATGTCATTCAGGGTATTGCAGATGTTCTCAGTGAAGGATTTGTCTTTTTAGCCTCACCATCAGAAGGATAGTTGTTGTGCTTCATAGGTTCATCCCATAATTCATGATTCTTGGTGGTCATGCTTCAAAGTCTCATGCTTCATGGTTGATCAAAATGTTGTGTTCTTGGTACGCTTGAGTTGTTGCTTCAGAAGTTGAGTTGAACTGTGTTTATGATGTTTCATTTGGTCTCTTTTGGTGTTAATTGGTCTTCATGACCTGATCAAGATCATTGTGTTCACCATGCTTCATTGGGTCCATAATGGTTATGACTTCAGTACCAAGAAGGTTCATTATCAGAGTTGTACATGCAGAGGAACAAGCTTGTTTAATCCTTTATGGAGATATAAGTTTATAAAAGGTTGTTTACTGGGTTCTATGTATTAGGGTTTATGAAATTCTAAAATTAACATCCTAAATACCTTTTTTAAAACCCTAACCTCATGCTTTTAAAACCT
This sequence comes from Cunninghamia lanceolata, assembly GCA_027924645.1. Taxonomy (NCBI): domain Eukaryota; kingdom Viridiplantae; phylum Streptophyta; class Pinopsida; order Cupressales; family Cupressaceae; genus Cunninghamia; species Cunninghamia lanceolata. Next base: position 17,276,941 of record BSBN01000757.1, read on the forward strand.
AAGCTCTAACCATCACCAATGAAGTGCACTTTATGTTATGTTTTTAAGTTGACTTATGACTATCGGTTTGATCACTAAAAAGTGACTGGTCGAAGGGTCTTTAATACATATGTAGACTGGCCCCTTTGGTTCTCTCCACCACTAGCAGTGGTCACAACTATTGGTGCGATGGTGCCTTTGTGAGATCAACGATCTCCTTTGAATTCTTAATGCACGGGCAATGAAAGATCAATGATCATCATTTAAACTTTGAAACATTTTCTTGCTGCAAGAAAATTGACGCCCATTGGGAAGTATGTACAGTGGATAAAGGCAATTTAAGACTATGTTTGGCATCTCTTTTAAGGCAGATTTATATGGTTCAAAGACACTATTTTTAAGGAGATTCTCTTCTATATTTAAGATTGTATCAGTCAGTGGGATATTTTTTTGGGGGGGAGAATTTTCTTTCTAAGTCTCATGTATATTGAAAAGGCATAAAAGGATTTAATAAGTTTTTATATGGTGGAGCCTTTTATAGGAATGCTTTTTGGAGACTTGCTTTTTTTAAGAGATTTGTTTCTGTCTTTATAACCCACCAGTGAGTTTTCCTTCGTGCAGTTTGAAGATTTTAAAAAGAAAGTTATTTGTTAAGGAGAGATTTTTCTTGGATTTCTTATGAGAAGACTAAGATGATTTTCTTGGAGAATATTTTTGTCTTATTGCAAATTGGTTTGCAGAGGATTTTGATGGGAAGAAGAATATGAAAAGTTTTTGTGTTGCAGATGAATTAAAATTCATTTATGGTGAAAGATAAAATAAATATGCAAGAATAGAATATGAAAAGTTATTTTTATTATTGAAGATGGATTGTGTTAGAGATTTAGATGTTTTGTTTTTGAGAAGGATAAGATAGAAATATAGAAAAGTGAAATGATTTTATTTTTGCAGAGATGTTATTCAAATTGAAGAATATGAATGGCAGAGGAATTTAACATTATTTTTGTTTGCAGGTTCCTTATTGATAAAGAAATATATGTAGAGTTGAATATGAGGATTAAGAAGAATGTGAAAGGGCATTTGTATTTTTTATATATTGGTTTTGCAGGTGCATTGTTTGTGTGATTTGGTGGGTGGATAAAATGTAGAATTGAAGAAATAATGTGTGAATTGAAGATATCCTTGTGAAAATACAGATGGTTTTTGTATGTATGAGATCATGTTTTGTAGGGGTAAAAATAGAGAATGACAAAGTCATTAGATGTTTATTAGAGAGTGAAAATTGAGTTGAAGAGAGTTGATGTGAGGACCATAATGCAGAAATGATAATCTTCTTGTTGCAACATATTTTTAGATTGAACCTTAAAGACAATGATGGTGTATCAGGTGAATGAATTGTGAATTGATCAAATAAAGATAATGAGACTAGTATGCAGATTGGTTTGAGTGTGCTTAGAGATGATAGATCATAAATGGTGCAAATCAAATTAAGCAATCATGTCTTGCACATTATTTTGATGAGGACAATTAAATTTGTCAGTGAGACCATCCCATGAGGCTTATGGTCAGTGAGACCTTCCTATGCCAGTGAGGCTTGTGGTCAGTGAGACCTTCCTATGCTAGTGAGGCTTGTGGTTAGTGAGACCTATGTATGTGCCAGTGAGGCATCTTGTGAAGCTAGTGAAGCTTCTTTGGTCAGTGAGACCTTCCTGTAGCCAGTGAGGCATGTTTTTTAGTTAAGCCAATGAGGCAGTTCATGAGTGGTTTTTCTACCCCAAAGGGTTTTCCACTCGGTAAAAAGTTTGTGTCATGTTTCTCATTTTTTTCTTCTTTGTATGTGCATATTAATCGTTTGATTATGATTTTTGTTTACATCCTTTATTATAAGTCTTGTGCATATAAAATCAACAAATCATCAATGTCCTCCTCTCTATTTGTCTTGTGAGATAAAGTTTGCAAAAAGTTAAAATTTATACAACACTGATTCACCCCCCTCTCAGTGTTGTCATGGACTCCTACATGCTCTTCATTCCATGAGGAAATTGATGCTCAAATCTACAAATATCAACACACAAAACATACAAGTCTGCTCTTGCAACACAATGAAAGACTTGAATCATCTTGAGAACACAATAGTTTACTAGTAATCATCTAATTGAAATCCAGTTAATAAATGAATGCCTAAGCATGCTTATAAATGCAACTACAAATTCTTCCACCAAGATTTTCATAATTCAAACTTACCATGTCGGCAAAGGGACCTAATAACAGTCACAAACTGACACCCAAAAATTAGGGCTATCCCAAAATAGGGTAGGACTAGGGCACGAGTGCCTAAGTCCTCTCCCCCTATTTTGGGTAGGGTATAACTCAAGGGGTCCACCTAGGTCTAATTTTCCATGGAACCTAGGTCTCATTCCATCAGGATGCTAAAATATGAACTAAGATGTCCTAAATGCATACTAAAGACCCGGGAGGAAAAGCCCCCAAGGGGATATTTTCTGAGGTTACAAGCTCGCAAATGATCTTTGCGTGATTCCTTCGCCAAAGGTCTTATTTTTTAGTTATAAAGCTTCTTGTAAATTTTCACTTCAATCCATGCCCAAATGTAAACTTTCCTAAAATAGCCGGTTGCTATTTTTAGTAGTTTGGAAAAACTGAATGTTCTACATCATTATTCAAGCAATTATGGAACCATAACCACAAATTTTGAAAAGAAATGGAAAGAACATCAACAATTTTGAAACACATCTTTTTTTGGGTGATGCAAGATTGCTTTTACACCACTGGATGCTCCTACATCAGACACCCAAGGTAATTTGAGAAGTGACCCTATCACGTCTAAATTGTTTGTGTGAGGAAAACCCAAATGGTCAACCTCTACCTTAGACAACCAAGAAGAATCTTCAATAGGCCTTCCTTTCCATTTCACTAGATATTCTTCATATTCTCTGTTCTAAGTACTTCTTCCTACATGGCTATCCAAGATCTCTTCTATCTCCTCCGTTGAAGTAGATGCCAGAATACTCCACTGTTCTTCTGTTGGTCCATTCTCTGTGTAACCTTCATGATATTATGTTAAATCAGCAATGTTGAACACAGGGGAAATGTTGATCCCACTCGGCAACTCTACCTCATATGGATTTCCTAAATCATGCTTCTTTAGGATTCTACACAGTCCAAATTTCTTCATTTTCAACTTATTATAAGTTCCAATTGAGAACCTTTCTTTTCTCAAGTGAACCATGACTCATCTTCTACCTAGAACTCCTTATATCTCCTCTTCTGATCTACCTTAGCCTTGTACTGAATATTCATCTTATTAATGTGCTTTCTCACCTCTTCATGCAAATTCTTCAGATGTTCTACAAAGTCTTCAGGTTTAGTACTTGTCTTTTCTCCTTTGTCCAACTTCCTTAACTCAAAAGTATTTATTGGACTATTTCCATATATAATCTGGAATGATGATTTACCAATACTCCTATTGAAAGAATTTTTGTAAGCAAATTCTACTTGTGGTAAAATCAAATCCCATCCCTTGGGCTTATCTCCTACTAAGCATCGTAGCAGGTTACCCAAACTCCTATTCACCACTTTTGCTGCCCATTAGTCTGTAGATGGTGTGTAGAAATGAACTTCAAATCTGTCTTCAACTTCTTCCACAATGTCCTCTAGAAATAACCAACAAACTTGGTATCTCGATCTGAAACTATGCTCTTTGGTAGACCATGTAATCTCACCACCTCCCTAAAAAATAATTCAGCAATATGAACATCATTAGTCTTCTTGTAGGGAATGAAATGTGCCATCTTCGAGAATCTATCCACCACCAAAAAAATGGAATCATGTCCTCTATGTGTCCTTGGTAAACCAAGAACAAAATGTTGCAAGTATGGGCCTAACCGGTGTTGTCATTGATGTCAACATACTCTTATTGCATTGATGTTAAGGATTGGATGAGCTGTGTGCTGAGGATATTGAGAAAATTAGTCCTATCAGAAATAGAGAAGAACAATGAAGATAGTGAAGCTCTATGAAGTGAAGATTCCACCTAAGATGAAGATCAGAGGATGCACATCAAAGGGTTTATAGATATGTGTCTAAAGATGATCCAATCAAGATTTGAGAGGTCTGCATGAAGATTTGAAGAAGTTATGGCCATATGAGTTAAACTGGTTCTAACAGGTGTTCAGAAGTGACAGAGTGACACAAATAGGTTTGGTGAGATCTGGAAATGCAATATCTTGTTCTATGGACTTGGTGGAGTGTGTAGGAAGCCAATGTGAATTAACAAATCAATTGGTTCATGGTCTGGAGGTCTGCAAGCATTTATTCTAATGTGACAGTGATGACAGACCGTGTTCTTGAGGTTCTGGATAAAGATGAGAATGATTTCAATGAGCAGAAGTGGTGTGGATGTTCTTGGTGATTCAGGGAAGCTTGTGGGGGTCTTTAGATTGTGTCCAATTTATGTTCACAGTCCGCATTGAAGATTGAGCCATAATTAAAGATCTACTTCCAGATGATGATGTTCTTCCTAACTTGGCAGACTAGATGTTTTACACATCTTGTGGATGATATTGAAGATATTCTGCGAAGCATGGCATGTTCCTCTAAGAAGATTGAAGTCCTAGATATGTGTGGCTGACAGTGTGATGATAGGCATGAAGATCTTGTAACAAATCAAGTTGTATTTGTGTATTTTCTCTATAATAAAATAAAGTATGTATTGTGCCAACTTTGATGATTATCCCAAAGTTGATGTCATGTATAAATAAGAGTTGTGAATTCATTTCAAAGTATCTTGGTGGAGATGAGAGTGTGGTAGAGAGGAGAAGAGTGAAAGGCAGGGCAGAAGTGTTGAGCTTAAATGGAACTGACTCAAGCATGGTGAAGATGCTAATCTCCAGTTCAAGTATGTAATATTTATTACTATGAAGACAGTGTGTCTCCTGTAGGTAGTAGGCCTCTTGTGAGCAGTGTGCTCGGGTAGTGAGCCCTAATTGGCATGTGTCATTTGTTCTTCTTATTCTTTTAATAGAGAATACAATCTTGGGTTAGTCACCCCGTGGTTTTTCCCTTAACTAGGTTTTCCATGTTAAAATCTTGGTGTCATATGTGTTAATATGTTTCTGCTCTTGAATTATTGCATTGTGCTTTCATGATTGAATTATTATTATGCTGTTGAAATTTAAGAAGGATTTAAGTGGTTAAAGAAAAGAAAGTTTTGAGACAACTGATTCAGCTCCCCTCTCAGTTGTCTATACTAAAACTAACAATTGGTATCAAAGCTAAGTTCCTCTAAAAGAGCTTAACCGCTTGAGGATATCTAGGATGTCTTCCTATAAGAAGGATAGTCTAAGGTTTGATGGAACTAATTACATCCTTGGAAAAGCTGCATGGAATGTCACTTGCAATGTATGGGAATGCAATATTGGACCATAACTTCAAAGAAGTATGTTCTTCCAAAGAATGGTCTAACAATTGTAGATGAAATCAAAGATGCTGAAGACAATCTTTGGGCTAAAGAAGCTTTACTAAGTGCCTTATCTGATTTAGAGCTGACAAATGTTATAGATTTAAAAATAGCATATGAGATTTGGAAAAAAATGGAACTTTTGCATGAAGGAGACAAATATGTTAAATGTGCCAAGCTACAGAGCCTGAAAGGAAAATTTGAAAACCTAAAGATGAGAATATCACTACATTTATGCCAAAAGTAAATGAGCTTGTTTGTGGCATTAGGTGTGCTGGTGGAAGCTTGGATGAAGATGAGATTATTACCAAAGTTCCCAGATCCCTACCTCCTGCTTACAAACATAAGGTTGCTGCTATTGAAGAATTCATATCTTTATCGAATATCACAAGAGATTAATTGGTTGGAAAATTAGCTGAATTTGAATTGGTCAAGTTCGGAGATGCCCCCCCAAGACTGAATTTGCATTCAAAGCTAGTGCCTCTGTAAAAGGCAAAGGTATGATCCAGGACAGAACTCCTCAAAGAAACTATCATGGTATGAAAAAGCAAGAGAAGATCTAGAAGAAGATGAAGCAGAAGCTGCTCAACTTGAATCCCTTATTACAAAAAGACTACCAAGAGGATCTAGTAAGTATGAAGGAAAATTGCCCTTCAAATTTTTAACTGCAACAAGATTGGTCATTTTGCCTGAAGGTGTCTGGAAAGATTTTCAAGGGCAAATCCAAACAGATCAAGATTCTAAAAGAAATGTTAGTATGTTCATGAAGATGATGATGATGAAGGAGTAATAAATGATGAATCAGACATAGGAAACAAATCTGGAAGTGACTGGATGTTTAATGCCATCAAGGAAGAAGATCCAATGATCTCTGAATCTGTCAGTCATAAAATGATAGAAAGAGCTCTGGCTGCCCAAGTTGAAGAAAAGGATGATTGGGTCATTGATAGTGGATGCTCCCACCATATGACTGGTGACAAAAATAAGTTCATAGATCTGGAAAGATATGAAGGAGGAGTTGTAAAATTTGGTGATAATTCTACTGGTAGAATCAGAGGCAGAGGAACTATTTCTTTTGATGTAAAGAACAAAATCAGTGATGTACTATATGTTGAAGGTTTGAAGCACAATCTTCTCAATGTTGGACAGTTGGTGGACAAAGGCTATGATCTCTGATTCAAAAATGGAAAATGTAAGATCTTTAAAAGTTCTAGAATGGTACTCAAACAAAAGGTAACATCTTCCACTTGGTTGGTACTGGCAAAAGTTGTTTATTTGTTCAAATTGATCAGAGTTGGTTGTGGCATAGGAGAATGTGTCATGTGAATTTTGATAATATCATCAAGATAAGCAACACTCAGGCTGTAAGAGATCTTCCAAGATTGGTAAAACCTACTAACAGTTTGTGCAAAGAATGTCAGTTGGGTAAGCAGAGTAGAGTCACATTCAAAAGTAAGGAACAATCTTCTATCGGATTGTTGGACTTAGTACATACTAATCTATGTAAACCAGAAAGAATTAGGAGTTTGCAAGGTAATAGATATTTCATGTTACTAATTGATGATCATTCCCGAATGATGTGGGTGACTTTTCTAAAAGATAAATCTGAAGCTCTTGAGAAATTCAAAATATTCAAGGCTATGGTAGAAAATGAAACCGGGTTAAACATAGAGTGTCTTAGGTCTGATAGAGGTGGAGAATTCACATCTGGAGAGTTCATAAAATTCTATGAGAAACATGGGATAAAAAGATAGTTATCTGTTCTAAGGACTCCATAGCAAAATGGAGTAGTAGAGAGAAAGAACCGGACCATCCAGAAAGCATCTAGAACCATGATGATGGAAGCAAATGTTCCTTAGATCTATTGGAGAGAAGTTTTAAGCACTGTTGTCTATACTCTTAATCAAGTACAAATCAGAAGCATGGTAAGACCCCTTATGAACTCTGGTTTGGCATCACTCCCACTATGAAGAATTTCAGAGTCTTTGGTAGCAAATGTTACAATAAAAGAGATGAAAACCTTAGCAAATTTGATGCTAGAAGTGATGAAGTAATATTCCTAGGCTATTCTACTCAAAGCAAAGCATATCAGTGTTATAACAAGAGATTGAGAAAGATTATAGAAAGTACAAATGTGAAGGTTGATGAAGGCATTGAAAAACCCTCAAGGTTTTATGAATATGAAGAAGATGATCAGAATGATGTTTTGGTCCAAGAAGTTCAAGCCCCTTCTAAAATTTAGATCCAGACTGATCCAGAGATTCCTGAAATACAGGAAGAAGAGATGAGTTTGAATGAACCTATCCAAGAAATAGAAGTGCAAGAAATATCCAAAACTCCCAGATATGTAAGAATGAATCATTCTAAAGACCATATTATAGGTGATAAAATCAAAGGTGTTCAAACAAGAAGAAAGATTGCTCAAGACTCAGAAAAGTATTGTCTGATTTCAAAGATTAAACCAAAAACAGGTAAGTGAAGCATGCAATGATGAAAGCTAGACTAAATCAATGAAGGAAGAGTTGATGCAGATTGAGAAAAATCTCACTTGGAATCTTGTTCCCAGACCTAGAAACAAAATTGTGATTGGAACCAAATGGGTCTTATAGAATAAACTAAATGAAGAAGGTGAAGTAGTCATAAACAAAGCCAGATTGGTCTGCAAGGGTTATTCTCAAGTAGAAGGAGTTGATTTTGAAGAAACCTTTTCTTCGGTGGCAAGAATTGAAGCAGTCAGATTATTTCTTGCTTTTGCTTCCTTCAAGGATTTCAAAGTATATCAGATGGATGTCAAGTCTACCTTCCTGAATGGTGACTTGGAAGAAGAAGTATACATTGAGCAACCGGATGGATTTCAATTATCTGATCATGGTGATATGGTCTACTAGAAAGCACTGTATGGACTCAAACAAGCCCTAAGGGCCTAGTATGAAAGATTGGATAAACATCTTTTAAAGATTGGTTTTAACAAAGGTAATGTTGACAGTAATTTGTACTTCAAGATTGATAATGAAAATATTTTGATTGTTGAAGTATTTGTTGATGATATCATTTTTGGAGGAAGAGATAGTATGTGCAAGACCTTTGCAAATCAAATGAAAAGTGAATTTGAGATGTCTATGTTTGGGGAAATGAATTTCTTCTTGGGTCTGCATATCACTCAAACAAAGAAAGGAATCTTCATTTCACAGACCAAATATGTGAAAGAATTGTTGAAAAAATTTGGGATGGAAGACTCAAAACCAATGAATGCTCCCATGGCAACCAGATGTAAACTGAACAAAAATAATGACTTTCCTAAGGTTGATCAGAAAAAATATAGGTTAATGATTAGAGGACTACTATATCTTACTCAAACTAGACCTGACATTATGAATGATGTTGATCTTTTTGCCAGATTCCAAGCTAATCCTAGAGAATCTCATGTCATGGCAATCAAGAGGATTCTTAGATATCTAAAAGGAACAGTTGAGTATGGTTTATGGTATCCTAGAGATCATGATTTCTCTCTTCATGTATATACATATGCGGATTGGGCAAGAGATGTGGATGAACGGAAGAGTACCAGTGGTGGTGCATTCTTTTTGGGGAGAAGATTGGTTTCTTGGCTGAGCAAGAAACAAGAGGCAATATCTCTATCCACTGCAGAAGCAAAATATATTGCAACAGCAGGTAGTTGCACTCAAGTATTGTGGATGAAGCAAATGCTAAGAGATATCAAAGTAGAGTATGAGGAACCTATCACAATCTTCTGTGATAACTCAAGTGCAATAAATATATCAAAAAATCTAGTGTTGCATTCAAAGACAAAACATATATCCATCAAGTTTCACTTTTTGAGAAAGCAGGTGAACAAGAATGAAGTCGGATTAGAGTTTGTGCCCTCCAAGGATCAAATTGCAGACATTTTTACTAAACCTCTACCTAAGGACTCTTTTGAGTATCTCAGGGAGAAGTTAGGGGTTATTACCCCTCCAGTTCTGAATTAAGGTGCACTGATGTGCATCAGTTTAGTGGATCTCACAGTCATATCTTGTTGTCTGGATTGATGATAGGAAGCTGCTTCTCAGGGGGGAATAGTATGTATGATTCAAAAGATTGATGCAAGTATGTGTCCTTTGCCATTGATGTCAAAGGGGGAGAGAAGACGTGAAAAACAAAAAATGGTTGCTGATCAAAGGGGGAGCAGTAAAGGAAGAGAAGACATGTGAATGGTTGTTGTTGATAGGGGGAGCTATGTCAATCAGTGAGGAGAAGTACTTGTCTTGATGGTTAAAATAATTTTTCACATCATATGTTGCCATCAATGACAAAGGGACAGATTGTTGCAAGTATGGGCCTAACCGGTGTTGTCATTGATGTCAAGGATTGGATGAGCTGTGTGATGAGGATATTGAGAAAATTAGTCCTATAAGAAATAGAGAAGAACAGTGAAGATGGTGAAGCTCTATGAAGTGAAGATCCCAGCTAAGATGAAGATCAGAGGATGCGCATCAAAGGGTTTGTAGAAATGTGTCTAAAGATGATCTAGTCAAGATTTGTGAGGTCTGCATGAAGATTTGAAGAAGTTATGGCCATATGAGTTAAAATGGTTCTGGTAGCTATTCAAAAGTGACAGAGTGACACAAATAGGTCTGGTGAGTTCTAGAAATGTAATATCTTGTTTTGCAGACTTGGTGGAGTGTTTAGGAAGGCAATGTGAATTAACAACTCAATTGGTTCATGGTCTGGAGGTTTGTAAGCATTTATTCTAATGTGACAGTGATGACAGACTATGTTCTTGAGGTTCCAGATGAAGATGAGAATGATTTCAGTGAGTAGAAGTGGTGTGGATGTTCTTGGTGATTCAAGCAAGCTTGTGGGGGTCTCTAGATTGTGTCCAGTTTTCATTGGCAGTCTGCATTGAAGATTGAGCTCGTAATTGAAAATTTACTTCCGGATGATGATGTTCTTCCTAATCTTGGCCGACTAGATGTTTTACACATCTTGCAGATGATCTTGAAGATATTCTATGAAGCATGGCATGTTCCTCTAAGAAGATTGAAGTCCCACATATGTGTGGCTGACAGTGTGATGATACGCATGAAGATCTTGTAACAAATCAAGTTGTATTTGTGTATTTGCTCTATAATAAAATAAAGTATGTATTGTGCCGACTTTGATGATTATCCCTGTTGACACTCATTTTGACCAGGGGTTGATTTGTCATGATCAGGAGGTTTCTTCATTTGAAGCCTTTATCTTCTTGCCCATTTTTTCTAAGTGTTGGACCTCCTCAGCATTTTTCAGCTGCATCATCATATTTTCCTGAGGAGGAAGTCATCATCATCATCTTGTCTTCGATGATGATCTGCATCATCATGTTCCTCGTCGACTTGTTTTTCAACGTCATCATCATATTTCAACTATCGAGTGATGTTTGGTTTTTATCATGATGATGCTGCCGAGCTACAGTGCGCCCTGATCTGCTTGCGAGGGTGATGTTTCAAAGTCTCCGGTGATCTTCCATTTATCACCTTGCGCGAGCATGATGATGATGTTGTTTATTCTTTGAATTGCTCGACCTAACTTGTTTTTTCCTAAGGGTCGTGTTCATCATCATCATATTTCCAGTTATCATCTTGCTGCTTGTGGAGGTCATCATATTTTCTGCCTTCATGATATTTCGCCGGGGTGATATTTTTATCATCGGGTGATCTTGGTTAACATCATCCTGATGATGTTGTTGAAGAGTTGTAATTGCGACCCGATATTCACTAGGGTCATCATATTTTGGAACGTTAGGATGATCTTAGTCAATATCATCCTGATGATGTTGTATCACTTCTTATTCTTTGTTTCTCATCCTGATGATGCTGACGTCATCCTTATCTCAGGGTGATATCTTTTTCTCTGCCTATCTGCATCATGATATTCAGAAGGAGGGGGTGATATTTTCATATCACCCGGATATATGTTTGTTTGTTCGAGCATCATGATGATGCTAATATTAAGGAGATATCCACCTGCTAGCTTCGCGCATTATCTACTGGGGGTGATCTTTTCAAGCAGCATCATCATATTCAGTTATCGCCCCGATCTTATAGAGGAGCTACAGTGCAGCCTGATATTTGAACATCAGGAGGATATTTCCAAATATCCGGTTGTCTTCCGAATATCATGATGATGTTAATATGATGATGACGTCATCAAGGTCCCGCGGGGGTCATATTTCTAACACTGATCATCTTGAAGAGACTTCCTGATATTTGCAAACATGATGATGACGTCATCCGGATATGAGGAGGTGTGCAGTAGGCAGATATGATGATGACGTCAGCAGGATATGATGATGACGTCATCAGGATGATCATCGGTCAGACTTTTGGTATAAGCTCAGCGGGAGGATATTCCTCTGATGGATCAGGTTGTGCCGATTATCATGAAGGATATATTTCAAATATCATGATGACGTCAGGGTGATATTTCGAACAACAGGATATCATGCTGCTGGAGGATGATGATGATGAAGTCTATACTAGTGTCGTCGGGAGCAAAAGCACCGACATGATATATGCTCATGACCTAGTATATAAAGTGTTATTGAGGTCATCGCGGGGTGCATGTGGGATATTGTTATCCTGCATTTTCAAATATCATTGATGATGAATCTCGGCGGGAAATGCTTGCGATAGTCTGTATGATGTTCTTCCCGAGGCCGCGGGTTGGTGCGCCATTAATGGCGAAGGTTGCAGAGGTATGGGCGATGGCGTGGGTCGATCTGGTACCCGACTGAAGGTGTCAATCAGCGGATGATGGCGCAGGGCTCGAGAAGTCTTCTTGTCTCCTCCCCTACCTGCTGCATTCAAGTTTGGGCGCCAATCTGGTTGTGTTTGAGTGCCATTTTCATGATACAGTGTATCTGGCGAGATTTTGGTCAACATTGTAATTAATTGCTGAGCACCTACCTGGCTGTTATAAGCAGGTTGTGTTGTTCATTCGAGGTTGTTGAAAGTTGATGATTTTTGGCTCTGTAATCCAAAACCAGCTGATCTGGTTGCTCTGTACAGCTTGATCTTGTGAGTTTATGTATCTCCTGTTGTAGGACTTGGCATGAATCCACTGATTTCATGGTTGATCTTGTATGAGTAATGCTATCTTAGCATGTGTTGTGTTAATTTTGTCTCCAGTATTGCATGTATCCTTCTTCTGGATCTGGATGTTTGCTTATGTTTAGATTCTAGAGCATAGAATTCCTATGTTGAATGTCTGATCTTTTAACCTCTGCTCAAGGGGCAGATTAAACTGTTTTCAGGTTGAACATTGGGAAGGGTATACTGCAGTAGGGATGCCATAAGTAGAGATAACTTAACACTCTGTATTGGGAGATATCTGTAAGGCAGATATCATGTGTATCCCCCTGAAATCCAGTTTTAGCTATTCATGCTGATCATTCACAGGTGTATGTCTACCGACTCCAAGCCCTGGATAGGCACCAATCATGCTGTGTTTTTGTGTTATACACCATGTCCAGCTTTGCATCCAAATTCATATCAAACCATTTCATACTTCCACCTGTTAGTTGTAGGAGTAGGATTAGGAACCCCCTGCATGCTCTCATACCCAACCAGACATCATGTCCAAGAATGTTGCCAGCCTTGTGATCTATCATACAGATCTTGGTCCATACATGAGAGTATTCTGCCTGTTGTTGTCAAGTTAGATCCTTCTATCTTTGAGCTAGTCAAGGTTACATCTTGAGTTATAGGGATACCCCCCTTGGTGCGGCAGAACCAGAAGTGAAGGGGAGGAGCTCACGCAACCTCCTGTATTCAGTTGGCCTGAATCTGCCTGTGCATTAGAAGTGGCAAACCCTAATGCTGATTCAGAAGAAATGTCAACAAAATGGCGACTCCGCTGGGGATGGACTAAAAAATGATATACTTGTGGCCCATCCGAGTCACTAACAAAATGATGCTCTGCTGGTGGAATGAACCTGGAAAAGTAGCTTTCAGCTATTGAAAATTTTGTCCTCTCTGGAGAGGTGGCGACTCTGCAAAAAAGATCCAAATGCACATGAAAGATGGATGTATGTGATGTGACAGAAATGTGTTGTTCATATTTCTGCATCTGTATGAGAAAAGGTACCTTGTTCCTTCCCCTTTTATTTGCTATTTTACTGCATAGGTTATATGCCAGGGGAAGCCTTAGGTCTTAGACAGACAAACAATGTCTAAGAGTAAGATTTTTGTGAATCCAAGTATGAGTTATCCCACACTCAGTGGTGAAATGTTGGATAAAGGAATAGAGGAGATAAGAAATAGGTTGATATTCTTAGAGGCTGAGCAGGCCCAGTTAAAAAGCAGTAACCCTGTTGTGTCTGCCTGTCAGAAAGCTAAACCTCCTGTCAGCCCTTTTGATCCTTTGTATGACCAACTGGATTTGTCATGGGTGGATTATGAAGTAGAAATTATGCCTGCTAGGATATACTGTCAGATGCCTAGATTTAGTGGTCACAATGTATGTGATGGGAATGCACATATCCAAAATTTTCACAGTTTTATGGGAAAATATTCATTCAGAGATGAGGATATGTGGATGAGGTTTTTTGTTAGGTCCTTTGATGCAAAAGCAAAAGACTGGTATTTGAGCTTTCCAAAGAAATCCTTTGCCTGTTGGGATGAACTTGCTGACTGTTTCAAGGAAGAATTTGCAAAAGAACCGGCTGATCTTGTTGCAGAATTGATGAGAATCAGAAAACAAAATGAAGAGCCATGTGTTGATTTCAGTCATAGGTTTGCAGTAGCCCTTTCACATGTCCCTGAAAGTTTCAGACCTGATATTTCAGCCTGTGTTGGCATATTCTTTGAAGCTTTTGAGGAGGGCTTTAGTGCATTACTGAAGGATTTCAAGGTGACAAGTATGCAGATGGCATACAAATTTTTAGAAAATGTAGAAGAAATGAGAAATGTGCACCTGCTGAAACCCCTGTCCCCAGGCCTTGGTGTGAGAAATGGTTATGAGGCTGCAAATGACCAAATGATTATGGCATCATGTGCAGATAAAAATGAAAATAAAAGCATAGAGGTTGAGACTGCTGTGTTTGAACATAATGCTAACAATACTGCTCAACTGGATTGTTTACCAGTTGAGGATGCCAGTGAAAGGACTAGTGAGGATTCCCATTGCAATGATGAGGCAGCTGACCATGAAAACAATAATGAGGTTGTGGACAGTAATGAGCAATTTTTAGAATGGACCTGTGGAGAAAATTGTGAGTATTGTACTCAAGACAGAGAAGATATAAGCAAACAGAGAAGCAGTCCTATGTGTGACCCATTGCCTATCTTTCAAACACATGGAGATCATGAAGAGCAGTCAGAAATTGAAATAAGTGCTAGTTCAGAGCATGATTGTTTTTCATTTGATGGCTGTTTTGCTTATGACACACAGGCTGATACTCCTCCACAGAATGAATCCATTGATGATGAAGAGGTGTGCTCTGCTGCCCATGAACAAATGGCATACTATGATGAAACTGATGCACCTGGGTCACCCATTTATGACACATATGGTGATGAGGATCTGTCTGAGTATGGTGAGGATCTAGATACTATTTTTGGCTTGGATTCTGTTTCTCATCCTGATGAAAGAGGAAACAACATACATCAGGTAAGTGACTGTGAAAGTGTGCCTGACTTAAAACAGATGCCAGAGCCTGATCTTTTCCAGCCTGGTGTACCAGATGGTTGTGTACATGATGTACACAATTGTGATTTTGAAAGCTTTTCTTTTGATGAGCCATCATATAATACAATGAGCGCTGATCTTCCTAGTTTTGTGATGGACTCTAAGTGTTTCCTATTTGCAGTCCAGCTAGGAGATCATGTTGCAATGCATGATGATGATATAGGTGATGAGTGCTATATGCCATATGAACATGCATTGTTTGATATATTCTACACCCACATGGCACATGATGTTGAAGGTTATCTGCACAGGGGTGATAATGACAAGCCAAACCAGAGGATTGAATATGCAGATGACAAGATTTGTTTGTGGGTGGATCCTGACAGTATCTCCAAGCTTGACCCAGTGCATGCAGATGAAAACAAGATATTTGACAAGGGGAGATACATGCTTTTCTTTTCTTGGTGGCCTTAGGCCATCAAGTGTGTTGGGTGATGCAGGTCAGTGCAGTATTTGACTCTGTGCCCAATGGATAAGGGACTGGTCTGCATCCCAGAGATCTGGTGTTCTCGCTGCAGGTTTTCACCTGCACGTCCCCATTCAGAGCCACTGTTGACACTCATTTTGACCAGGGGTTGATTTGTCATGATCAGGAGGTTTCTTCATTTGAAGCCTTTATCTTCTTGCCCATTTTTTCTAAGTGTTGGACCTCCTCAACATTTTTCAGCTGCATCATCATATTTTCCTGAGGAGGAAGTCATCATCATCATCTTGTCTTCGATGATGATCTGCATCATCATGTTCCTCGTCGACTTGTTTTTCAACGTCATCATCATATTTCAACTGTCGGGTGATGTTTGGTTTTTATCATGATGATGCTGCTGAGCTACAGTGCGCCCTGATCTGCTTGCGAGGGTGATGTTTCAAAGTCTTCGGTGATCTTCCATTTATCACCTTGTGCGAGCATGATGATGATGTTGTTTATTCTTTGAATTGCTCGACCTAACTTGTTTTTTCCTAAGGGTCATGTTCATCATCATCATATTTCCAGTTATCATCTTGCTGCTTGTGGAGGTCATCATATTTTCTGCCTTCATGATATTTCGCCGGGGTGATATTTTTATCATCGGGTGATCTTGGTTAACATCATCCTGATGATGTTGTTGAAGAGTTGTAATTGCGACCCGATATTCACTAGGGTCATCATATTTTGGAACGTCAGGATGATCTTAGTCAATATCATCCTGATGATGTTGTATCACTTCTTATTCTTTGTTTCTCATCCTGATGATGCTGACGTCATCCTTATCTCAGGGTGATATCTTTTTCTCTGCCTATCTGCATCATGATATTCAGAAGGAGGGGGTGATATTTTCATATCACCCGGATATATGTTTGTTTGTTCGAGCATCATGATGATGCTAATATTAAGGAGATATCCACCTGCTAGCTTCGCGCATTATCTACTGGGGGTGATCTTTTCAAGCAGCATCATCATATTCAGTTATCGCCCCGATCTTATAGAGGAGCTACAGTGCAGCCTGATATTTGAACATCAGGAGGATATTTCCAAATATCCGGTTGTCTTCTGAATATCATGATGATGTTAATATGATGATGACGTCATCAAGGTCCCGCAGGGGTCATATTTCTAACACTGATCATCTTGAAGAGACTTCCTGATATTTGCAAACATGATGATGACGTCATCCGGATATGAGGAGGTGTGCAGTAGGCAGATATGATGATGACGTCAGCAGGATATGATGATGACGTCATCAGGATGATCATCGGTCAGACTTTTGGTATAAGCTCAGCGGGAGGATATTCCTCCGATGGATCAGGTTGTGCCGATTATCATGAAGGATATATTTCAAATATCATGATGACGTCAGGGTGATATTTCGAACAACAGGATATCATGCTGCTGGAGGATGATGATGATGAAGTCTATACTAGTGTCGTCGGGAGCAAAAGCACCGACATGATATATGCTCATGACCTAGTATATAAAGTGTTATTGAGGTCATCGCGGGGTGCATGTGGGATATTGTTATCCTGCATTTTCAAATATCATGATGATGAATCTCGGCAGGAAATGCTTGCGATTGTCTGTATGATGTTCTTCCCGAGGCCGCGGGTTGGTGCGCCATTAATGGCGAAGGTTGCAGAGGTATGGGCGATGGCGTGGGTCGATCTGGTACCTGACTGAAGGTGTCAATCAGCGGATGATGGCGCAGGGCTCGAGAAGTCTTCTTGTCTCCTCCCCTACCTGCTGCATTCAAGTTTGGGTGCCAATCTGGTTGTGTTTGAGCGCCATTTTCATGATACAGTGTATCTGGCGAGATTTTGGTCAACATTGTAATTAATTGCTGAGCACCTACCTGGCTGTTATAAGCAGGTTGTGTTGTTCATTCGAGGTTGTTGAAAGTTGATGATTTTTGGCTCTGTAATCCAAAACTAGCTGATCTGGTTGCTCTGTACAGCTTGATCTTGTGAGTTTATGTATCTCCTGTTGTAGGACTTGGCATGAATCCACTGATTTCATGGTTGATCTTGTATGAGTAATGCTATCTTAGCATGTGTTGTGTTAATTCTGTCTCCAGTATTGCATGTATCCTTCTTCTGGATCTGGATGTTTGCTTATGTTTAGATTCTAGAGCATAGAATTCCTATGTTGAATGTCTGATCTTTTAACCTCTGCTCAAGGGGTAGATTAAACTGTTTTTAGGTTGAACATTGGGAAGGGTATACTGCAGTAGGGATGCCATAAGTAGAGATAACTTAACACTCTGTATTGGGAGATATCTGTAAGGCAGATATCATGTGTATCCCCCTGAAATCCAGTTTTAGCTATTCATGCTGATCATTCACAGGTGTATGTCTACCGACTCCAAGCCCTGGATAGGCACCAATCATGCTGTGTTTTTGTGTTATACACCATGTCCAGCTTTGCATCCAAATTCATATCAAACCATTTCATACTTCCACCTGTTAGTTGTAGGAGTAGGATTAGGAACCCCCTGCATGCTCTCATACCCAACCAGACATCATGTCCAAGAATGTTGCCAGCCTTGTGATCTATCATACAGATCTTGGTCCATACATGAGAGTATTCTGCCTGTTGTTGTCAAGTTAGATCCTTCTATCTTTGAGCTAGTCAAGGTTACATCTTGAGTTATAGGGATACCCCCCTTGGTGCGGCAGAACCAGAAGTGAAGGGGAGGAGCTCACGCAACCTCCTGTATTCAGTTGGCCTGAATCTGCCTGTGCATTAGAAGTGGTAAACCCTAATGCTGATTCAGAAGAAATGTCAACAATCCCAAAGTTGATGTCTTGTATGAATAAAAGTTGTGAAGTCATTTCAAAGTATCTTGGTGGAGATGAGAGTATGGTAGAGAGGAGAAGAGTGAAAGGCAGAGCAAAAGTGTTGAGCTTAAATGGAACTAACTCAAGCATGGTGAAGATGCTAATCTCCAGTTCAAGTATGTAATAATTATTATTCTATAGATAATGTGTCTCTTGTAGGCAGTGGGCCTCTTATGAGCAGTGTGCTCGGGCAGTGAGCCCTAATTGGCATGTGCCATTTGTTCTTCTTATTCTTTTAATAGAGAATACAATCTTGGGTTAGTCACCCCATGGTTTTTTCTTTAACCAGGTTTTCCACATTAAAATCTTGGTGTCATATGTGTTAATGTGTTTCTACTCTTGAATTAGTGCATTGTGCTTTCATGATTGAATTATTATTATGCTGTTGAAATTCAAGAAGGATTTAAGTGAATAAAGAAAAGAAAGTTTTGAGACAACTTATTCACCCCCCCTCTCAGTTGTCTATCCTAAAACTAACACAAAATCCATACTAATATCATCCCATGGCTTCTCTGGTACAAGTAGTGGCTGATATAGACGTGTATTCTAACTTCCTCCTTTCGCCATCTGACATACTATACAACTCTGCACACATTTCCTCACATCCTGCTGCAATTGTAGCCAATAATAATTTTCACCAACAATAGCAATGGTCTTATTTCAACCAAAGTGTCCAGCCAATCCTCCACTACGCTTCTCGTTAATCAAGTTCTCTCTCATGGAACTCCTTGGAATGCACAACTGGCTTGCTTTAAACAACATGCCATCTTGGATTATGAAATCCAACCATTTGTCTTGTCTAAAGTAACAAGTTCCAAACAAGCTTTCCAAGCCTTACAAAATCTAGATCTTCTAGATACAAACTTTTGGGCTCATCGAACCCAACAACCTCTTTCTTCATTTATGTCAACAAATTTTGCCTTCTGCTCAAGGCATCTACAACTCTATTAGACTTCCAACTCCTATGCTTCAAAACAAAAGTATAACTCTGCAAAAACTCAACCCATTTTAAGTGCCTCTGGTTCAACTTTCCTTGACTATTAAGATACTACAAAGCCTGATGATCAGTATATAAAACAAATTCCTTTGGCAACAAATAATGTCTCTATTTCTTCAAAGCTTGAACTATTGCATAAAACTCATGATCATAAACAAAATACTTTTTCTTGGCATCATTAAGCTTCTCACTAAAATAGGCAATGGGCTTACCTTCTTATCTCAAAACAGCTCCTATAGCACTACCACTAGCATCACAATCTACCTGAAATACCTTATTGAAATCTGGAAGTACCAAAACAAGTTGCTCTGTGACTTTCTACTTCAATGTATCAAATCTTTTATCTACTCCTTTAGTCCATCTAAAGTCTTTTCTATCCCCTCTCATTGTCTCAGTTAGGGGTGCACAAATGCTACTAATATTCCTAATAAATTTTATGTAAAAACTTGCCAAACCATGAAAAGATCTGACCTCAAAAGCACTCCTTGGCATAGGCCATTCAATGATAGCCCTCACCTTCTCTGGGTCCATCTTAAGACCTTCCTCTGAGACAACAAATCCTAGGTATACCAACTCCTTCTTTGCAAAACTACATTTCTTCAGATTGATTAACAACTTATCCTCCCTCAGATTCTCAAAAACTCTTCTAATATCCATCATATGCTAATCCCAAGTCTTACTAAAAATTAAAATATCATCTAAATAAATAATAACAAAACTTCTCAAAATTTCTTTTAATACCTCATTCATGAGCCACATCAATGTTCTCTGTGCATTGGTTAGCCCAAATGGCAAGACTAACCACTCATACAAACCTTCCTTTGTCTTGAAGGCTATCTTCCACTCGTCTCCTTCTCTAATACAGATCTGGTGATACCCACTATTTAGATCAACCTTTATGAAGTACTTGGCTCCACTCAAATAGTCCATTATGTCATCCATTCTGGGCAATGGAAATCTATACTTGATCGTGATCTTATTAATGACTTGAGAGTCTGTACACATTCTCCACTCTCCATATTTCTTTGGTGCTAGTATTGTAGGTAATGCATATGGACTTAGGCTCTCTCTTATCAATCCCTTCCTCAACAACTCCTAAACTTGTCTGTTCAACTCTTCATTCTCTCCTGGAGTCATTCTATGGGCTACCTTATTTGGCAAACTAGTTCTTGGTATCAAATCTATTTGATAATTTATCTTCCTCACTGGTGGTAAGCCTTCTAGTACATTATCAGAGATAATGTCCTGAAATTCTTCCAACATATCTAAAACTTATGTTGGTACATCTTCACATTTCTCTTGACTAATCTTAGGAATCAATGTAAAGAAATGACGCTCATGCTTCATACCCTCCAAAAATTTCCTACCATCTACCAAGCAAATTCTGGCAGTACTATATACCTTTTCTTCCACCTCCTTCAAGGGTTTCAACTTATGACAAATTCCATCCTTTGTTAGGGAATATGTGTTTACACAACCATCATCAACAGTGCTCCTATCATACTGCCACAGCCTCCTGAATAGTATATGACATGCATCCATTGGTATGATGTCACACAACACCTCATCATGGTAGTCACCAATCTTGAACTTCACTAAACATTGCTCATTGACCAAAGCTCTATGGTCCTTCTGCAACCATGCAATCTGATATGGATGCATATGCTTTCTTCTTTTCAACTTCAACTTGTTAACCATCTCCTCTGAAACAAGCTTATCAGTGTTTCCACTATCAGTAATAATATCACAACACCTACCTTCACATTTGCGCCTTGTGAGGAATAAACTCTTCCTTTGATTGGGTTCTTTCTCCTCATTCAACAAAGTTCTTCTAACAACTAGGGTTTCTCCCCTTTCAGCATCTTCAGAATGCTCAGATTGTGCATCTTCATCTACATGTGTAACTCGTGCATTACCTTCAGGTCTTCTATTTGTCCTTCCTTGATGTTGTGGACACTCATATGGTCAATGCCCTTCTTGTCCACTTTGTAAATAGGTTCCTCTGAAACCTCCTCTTCCAGGTCCTTGCCCAAGTTAGCCTCTTCCTCTTCCTCTTTGCTCACCATTGTTCTGGTCATGAGGGCAGTAGGCATTATCCCCTCTCTGATTTCGAATGGTGCCAGCTTTTTCACTTTTTTTTTTATCTTCATTACGGCCTCCATAAGACCTTCCACCAGTCCTTCCACCTTGACCTCTTCCCCTTTTCTTTCTATCAAATCTTTTATCTAGCTTCTCTTCCACCTTCAGAGAAAACTGGTATGCATCTTTTATGGTGTTCATTCTAACCAGGCTCAGCTCCTCTTGAATACTTGGCCTTAACCCATTAATGTAACATGCTACCTTCTCCTTGTTGGCCTCCGCATGACTAGTTCTGATAGTAATCTTATAAAACTCTTTTGTTTATTCCATAACAGACTTGTTGCCTTGCTTCAATCCTTACAGCTTCTTCAACAACTCCATCTCATAGTCTGCAAGAATGAACTGCTTCTTCAGTTTCTCCACCATCTGATCCCATCTGGTGATCTTTCCTTTTCCTCTTCTATTTCTCTCTAACTAGACCTCCTTCCACCAAATACTAGCATGGCCCTTCAATTTTGTTTTTGCAAACTTGACCTGATCTGGGTCTTCCACATCTTCATACTCAAAATATTCATCCATGTCATTGATCCAATCAATAAGCTGTTTTGGATTCAAATCTCTAGAATATGTAGAAACTTCAATCCTGGACCTCTTTCCAATCTTAGAAATGGCCCTCAACAACCTAACTTCTGCAGGATCTCCTGCAGCTTCTTGTTCTTCCTCAGATAGCTCCTCTTCCGCTTCATCCTCACTTTCTTCTCTTGTTCTTGGCTCAAACCCTCTTCGCAGCTCCTCTTGCAATGCATCAATTTTTATTTGTAGGGCTCTAAAACCCTCTTCTATCAAAGCATTCCTCCCAATATGATTTCTTTGTGGAGGCATCTTGATCTTCGTAGCAAACCCACAACCTCAAGTCCTGGCACAAACTGGCTCACGGTTGGTGATCTGTCTACACACTCAAGAACCCTTTCTCTGATACCACTTGATGAAGGGGGTAAATCATAAAACACACAATAACAAAAATGGAACATAGAAAATAGAATATTTCTTTATTGATCTAGGCAACTCATTACATTACAGAAGCTCAATTACAATCAGAGGAATCAATCCTCCACAGGCTGCAACACACTACAGCTACACATCACTAGGCTCTAGAATCTTCTACCTTCTATAACCCCAAATCAGTTAGGGTTTCTATTTTCCCACCTATTCTTGACTCTACACTTTCCCCCTTATCTCTACTACTACCCAGGGTTCCCAAAAATGGTTATTAATAGCATTTTTGGAAGCCAACAATCTAATTTCAAAATTTGCATCTCCCTCCAAAAATAGGTGAACTTCTGGGAGCCATAACTTTTGATCCAAGTGTTTGATTGATGAATCATTTAATATTTCAAAAATCTCATAGAGTTCTCTACACGCTAAGAACCCACTCTGCCAGTTCCAGCCATTTTTAGGCCTGTACGGGGCCGTTTAGTGACTCAAACCTGAGTTTGAATAATTTCTAGGCATTTTTCAGGAAACAGAAACTTTAATATCTTTCAGCTTGCAAATGATCTTTGTGTGATTCCTTCACCAAAGGTCTTATTTTTCAGTTACGAAGCTTCCTGTAAATTTTCACTTCAATCCGTGCTGAAATGCAAACTTTCCTAAAATAGCAAGTTGCTATTTTTAGCAGTTTGGAAAAACTGAAAGTTCTACATCATTATTCAAGCGATTATGGAACCAGAACCACAAATTTTGAAAAGAAATGGAAAGAACATCAATAGTTTTGAAACACATCTTTTTTTGGGTGATGCAAGATTGCCCTTACATTACTGGACGCTCTTGCATCACATTGTATACATACTTTTGTATGTTACTGATGTATATTTTTGTCTATACCTGTATGGCTTTGTTTGGACATGCCTATATGGTTTTATATATAGACTAGATGTTATGTTCATGACATTATGTATATGACAATTTATATTAAATATTTAATATGATGATCAATTATCATTATAGGAATTTGGTTTTACACGTGCCAATTGCATTTGCTTGAAAGTTTATAAATTGTTTTCAAATAATTCATTTTGTGCATATCTTACAATCATTGCATTCCATGAGACTATGCATTTCTTTGAGGCATCATGTCAAATAGTTCACATGCCTTTTCTATGCTTCCACACTTTCCATACATGTCTACAAGGGCAGCTACAAATACAACATGTGAAAAAAATCCTATATCCTTTATGCTTTGATGGTTGTCCACACCATGTTCCCCATATCCCATTTTGGCATAGGCAAGGAGAATGTTGGATAAGGTTGTGCAATTTGGTTTTAGATGTGCCAATTACATTACGTTGAAAGTTTCTTTTGTGCATTTGGTTGAAAGTTTCTAAAGCCTTGTGAAAAATTCATTTCATGCATATCTTGCAGTCATTACATTCCATGAGACAACATTTCTTTGAGGCATCATGTCAAACAATTCACATTCCTTATATATGCTTCCACACTTTGTATACATGTCTCGTAGGATAGTTGCAACTACAACATTTGATAAAATTCCTATATCCTTTATGCTTTGATGGATGTCTATACCATGCTCCAAAGATACCATTTTAAGGTTTTGGAATTTGGCTTTACACCCGCCAATTGCATTTGCTTGAAAGTTTCTAAAGCCTTATCAAAAAATCCATTTTGTTCATATGTTGCAATCATTGCATTCCATGAGGTGACATTTCTTGAGGCATCATGCCAAATAGTTCATGTGCCTTGTCTATGCTTCCACACTTTGCATATATGTCTCCGAGGGTAGTTGCAACTACAACATCTAACAAATTTCCCATAGCTTTTTTGCTTTGAAGGATGTACATACAATGTTCCAAAGATCCCTTTTTGGCATAGGCAAGGAGGATACTGGCTAAGGTTGTAGAATTTTTCTTTACACCCATCAATTGTATTTGCTTGAAAGTTTATAAAGCATTATCAAAAAATCCATTTTTTGCATATCTTGCAATCATTGAATTCCATGAAATGGCATTTCATTGAGGCATCATGTCAAACATCTCACGTACCTTGTCTATGCTTCCACACTTTGCATACATGTCTATTAGGGTAGTTGCAACTACAAGATCTAACAAAATTCCCATATCCTTTATGCTTTGATGGATGTCCATACCATGTTCCAAAGATCCCATTTTGGCATATGAAGGGAGGATGTTGGCTACGATTGTGGAATTCAACTTTACACCTGCCAATTGCATTTGCCTGAAAGTTTCTAAAGCCTTATCAAAAAAATCCATTTTGTTCATATCTTGCAATCATTGCATTCCATGAGATGACATTTCATTGAGGCATCCTTCCAAACAGTTCATGTGCCTTCTCTATGCTTCCACACTTTGCATACATGTCTTTGAGGATAGTTGCAACTACAATATCTAATAAAACTACCATATCTTTTATCCTTTGATGGATGTCCATACCATGTTTCAAAGATTCCATTTTGGCATAGGCAAGGAGGATACTAGCTAAGGTTGTGGAATTTGGCTTTACACCTGCCAATTGTATTTTCTTGAAAGTTTATAAAGCCTTATCAAAAAGATCCATTTTTTTGCATATCTTGCAATCATTGCAGTCCATGAAATGGCATTTCATTGAGACATCATGTCAAATAGTTCACATACCTTGTCTATGCTTCCACACATTGCATACATGTCTACTAGGGTAGTTGCAATTACAAGATCTGACAAAATTC
The DNA here is from genome assembly GCA_027924645.1 of Cunninghamia lanceolata. Classification (NCBI taxonomy): domain Eukaryota; kingdom Viridiplantae; phylum Streptophyta; class Pinopsida; order Cupressales; family Cupressaceae; genus Cunninghamia; species Cunninghamia lanceolata. The sequence goes on from BSBN01000757.1 coordinate 17,302,249, forward strand.
CCATATCCTTTATGCTTTGATGGATGTCCATACCATGTTCCAAAGATCCCATTTTGGCATATGAAGGGAGGATGTTGGCTAAGGTTGTGGAATTTGTCTTTACACCTTCCAATTGCATTTGCTTGAAATTTTCTAAAGTCTTATCAAAAAATCCATTATGTTCATAAATTGCAATCATTGCATTCCATGAGATGACAATGCTTTGAGGCATCATGCCAAACAGTTCACGTGCCTTGTCTATACTTCCACACTTTGCATACATGTCTTCAAGGGAAGTTGCAATTACAACATTTAACAAAATTTCCATATCTTTTATGCTTTCATGGATGTCCATACCATGTTCCAAAGGTCCCATTTTGGCATAGGCAAGGAGGATAATGGCTAAGGTTGTGGAATTTGGATTTACACCTGCCAATTGTATTTGCTTGAAAGTTTATAAAGCCTTATCAAAAAAATCCATTTTCTGCATATCTTGCAATCATTGTATTCCATGAGATGACATTTCATTAAGGCATCATGTCAAACAGTTCATGTATCTTTTCTATGCTTCCACACTTTGCATACATGTCTACTAGGATAACTGCAACTACAATATCTGACAAAATTCCCATATCCTTTATGCCTTGATGGATGTCCATACCATGTTCCAAAGATCACATTTTGTCTTTACACCACTCAATTGCATTTTCTTGAAAGTTTCTAAAGCCTTATTGACAAATCTATTTTGTGCATATCTTGCAATTATTGCATTCCATGAGATGGCACTCTTTGAGGTATCCTATCAAACAGTTCACGTGTCTTGTCTATGCTTCCACACTTTGCATACATGTCTACTAGGGAAGTTGCAACTACAACAAATTTGACAAAATTCCCATATCCTTTATGCTTTGATGGATGTCCATACCATGTTCCAAAGATCCCATTTTGGCATAGGTAGGGAGGATGTTGGTTAAGGTTGTGGAATTTGGATTTACACCTACCAATCACATTTTCTTGAAAGTTTATAAATCCTTATCAACAAATCCATTTTGTGCATATCTTGCAATAATTGCTATTATAGGGAAAAATTGATGCTAAATAAAATGAATTATAAACCCAATAACTTCAATGTAATATGCAAATAACAAAGATTTAAAACCAATAAACAAACTTACAATTCTTTGTTACTTGGTGGCTTCCATTGTTCACCTATTCTTGATCGATCTTTGGTGATGGATGTAGCCCTTAGGAAGCTTGATTCCTTGCTTTGTTCTTCAAGATGGTGATAGAGAAATTGCTAGGATACTTCTTGTAGTGAAGATGAACTTCAAATACAAAGGAGGATGATCACAAGCTATAGATTGATATGGAATGATATGGTGCACTGATAATTCTGCAAAGTAACGATATGGAAAGCTTGGATATTTGAAATGGAAGAAGAGGGTTGTATTTATAGAGTTGTGAGAGAGAAGATCAATGGTGTAGAAGAAATAAGATCAATGGTTGAGAAAACTTGAGAGGATATGCACGAATAGAAAGAAGACAAGTGTCATAAAAAAAGCTATTTTCTTTGAGTTAATTGCTTTCATGACAAAGATAAGATTTGCTTTCACAAATTAGAATGATTTATTCTAATTTAAGAGTTTGTTGATAAAAACAAGGTTGTTTTAAATCAATAACTCAACTTTTGCTTTTGCATGACAAGGAAGATTTATTTTTAGAAGATTTGGAAGATAAGAAAGTGAATTAAATAAATAAATTTATTTAATTACTTGCACATGATTTGGAAGAATAAATAAAATATTTAATTATATTTTATTTTTGGAGAGAGAGGATTTAAATAAATTTAAATGATTTATTTAAATTTGGAGGAATAGACTTGACTTAATTAAATAATTTAGAATTATTTAATTGCTTGGAAGAATTTAATTAAATAAGGATTTTATTTAATTTTGACTTTAGAAGAGATAATTAAATATTTTGATATTTAATTAACTTAGAGGAATATGAATCGAATAAATAAATTTAATTATTTATTTATTAATAGAGGAAGGTAGACTTAAATAAATATTAAAAATATTTATTTAGACAGAGTCATGCCATTTTTAGGTGTATACATTTTCCCCCTCTTTGATTCAATGTGTTTTATCATGTTGTTTCAAAGAATAAGATTGTCTGAAAATGATATGTGCCCTAGTTTGCCCCTGGTACAAGTTTAACAATGATAGGATACCCCCTCGGGAGATTGGACGGGAAGAAGGCAGAAGGCGTGAGACAGACAATCTCACAAAGAAGAAGGTGGAAGATAGGCTAGGATGAAGAAAAAAATGGTTTGAAGAAAGAGCCAAATGATACATGATGCAAGATAAAATGATAATGCACACAAGCAAGTAAGCAAGTATGCACAAATGATACAAAAACAAAGAAGGTATTGCCCATGTCAAGCGGTAAACCAACGATATACTGATAACGATATATAATAGTGTTGTCATGATGGGGAACGATAGATCCCTAGAGCAACATGAAGGACAGTGTCTAGTTTATGGAAATGAAGCATGTCATGTAAGATGCTTGTATTGGTCTGATTTTGATAATACTACATCATGTATAAGACAAATGTTTGATTATAACTGATCGAGTTGGTTTATGACCAGACAAGGATCAAGACCACTGATTGTGATTGGATCATTTGACAATATTGACTTGACTTGAGTGGTATGGATTTAAGGATAGACTTGCATTTTGATCATTGCTTGGATTGACAGCTAGAATTTTTGACGAGAGATATGAAGACAGATAGAAATTTGATCGATAGAAGAATGACTCGATAGAAGAAATCACAAGATTTTATTTGTAAACATTGATTCTCTACATAGAATTTTATTGCATGGGATATGGATATGGATATGGATATAGATATGCGATGTAATTGGATACATTATGGATATGGATAAGGAATACTTTCTAGATATGTTATGGATATGGATATTTGCCATCTTTATATTGCAAGTATTTTGAAGTACTTATTTCATCATTGGGCATTTATTATGTTGTAAGAAAATACAAGCATCTAGGTATAATTAAACCAAGATGACCTAAGTATTACTTACATGGATTTTGATATAGCAAGTTAATAAAAGCATCTAGTCAAAATGGAATCTAGATGACCTGAGTATTTCTTGTGTTTCAATAGACAAGGATTGCCCCTTTTCATGTTTAGACCTCTAAAGTCTTCAATGATCTTTTACTGATCATGTCGTTAGACAAGAGTCATCACATTACTAAAGATTAACCCACAAACAACAGACAAAGAAAAATGATTATGCCCCCATCATAGCATCTCTAGCTTTTGGCATCCTTGAGTAGCATAGAAAGACATAATAATGAAAATCAAGACCCTTTAACTTAACCTTTTCGCAAAACATTCTTGCATTAGATGTGCTTTCTTGCCATAGTATTGATAAAATCATTTTGATGGTTTTGGATTTGCTTGCTTTGCCTTGGATAGGTTGATGTTTTACATTAAGATTTCTATTCAGAAGCATGCTTTGTTGCACATGCATGTCTAGTGAAAGATATCACAATCCTTGAAACAGACCCTAAGGGACTGACCTAGTGCCTCGAGGGTGCATTGGATAATGGCCTTGCCTGCGTGACGATGTAGAGGCAATGCAGTTCAGGACTTGGACCATGGACCTAATATATGGATCAGATGAGACACAATATGGAATAGATATGTAATAGCTATGGATCAGATATGGAACAGATAACACTGATGATAGAGGCTATGATAAGCTAACACTGTGGACAAGATATTGGATAAGAATTTTGGATAGCCTTAATGCTAGATATCGATGACAAGGGAAACACCATGGATAGGTAGATGTATGGGTGATAAAGAATGGAATGGGTATGTATGAGGATGGGCAATAGTGGATAGAAGGAATCAAGGATGTGATCTCCAAGGACTATGTTGTATAGGAATAACTCAATGCTTACGACGAAGGACGATGAGAGGATAATGAAGGATTTGTGTGGTTTTGGAGGGATAAGGTATGTCAAGAGACATCTAAAACATTTGTCAACATTGTGCCCCAATCTTTATCAAGATCAAGAAAAATAGAGCAATGGAAGATTAGGATGGATGGACTGGACAGTATAGGTATGTAATGGATAAAGGAATAGGATAGGAAATGGTATGAAAGGAACTGGTAGGAGAAAAGTGATATGCTGATGAGACAAGGTGCCCCCAAGTGTAGGTGACATAGGAGATCAACTTTACACATGACGCCTGTTTGCCAGGTTTTCATCATGGTACTTATCCAAGGCGCCTGTTTGCCAAATTTTCACCATTGCACAAAGGGATTTTTCTTTACTTTTTTTTTTTGAATATTTAGATAGGAGAAGGTGGATATGGATAAGGAGAGACTCAAGTATCTAGTTCCTTGAAAGGTGATAGTCTCTCTAGATGGATGCTTTCGCACAGACCATGTCTAGTGTGTCATAGATGTTGGTAGGGGATCGCATGAAAGTGAGATGGAGAATGGTAGTTATTGGATTATGGAAGGTGTGATGGTGGATTATGATGTGAATTACAGATGGAAGGCTTATGCAAAAGTGTGGACCATGGGAGTAGGATGGGAAGATATGTAGGATAATAGTGGAAGAAAGGGGAGATGGAGTTATGTGGAATTGTTGTGGAATGGAAGGGAACTATGACCAACGGTTGCACATACTGTGATAAACATTGAAGCTTATGATAGGTAGGTGGTGTGGGAAGCAATGGATATTTTTGCTTGGTGGATGAATGTTTAGGCCTTTAGGGACCCACATAGACTTAGTATTTTTTTATTTTTGCTTGTCATGTGCGATGGAAAGATTGGATACTTTTGAATGGAATGGGACAAAGTGAATGGTTGGAATTCTTGAGAGGTAGATGCCTCATGTGACTTTAGGGATTTTTGCTTGCGTACCCAAACCATTTTTCTTTTAGATTTTACCTGTGAAGGTATGGGCTTGGGTATATGTGGCATTTGTGCAGTTTAGAGGTAATTAGTTGTTTCTTGGGGACCCACACCTTTTTTAGTTCGGCATTGAGATGTATGGGTGTATGAAGCTTTTGATATGGATAATTCTTTGATTCTTGGCTTTTTTCCAAGGTCATGAGGATGCTTAGGATTTTTGACTTGAGAGGTAGAGGCATCCAAATTTTTGTTGTTGAATTCTCTTGGGATGGTGGAAGTGGGGTAGGTGGAAGCTCTTTGTTTAGACAACATTTGCATTTGTTGGACATGATTGGGATTCTTAGAGGATTTATAGATGGATGAATAAGGTGTTGGAAGAAGTGGTGGTAGGATGAACTGAGGGCTATTAGGAGTTAGAAGTAGTGGAGGTAGATTGAATGGTCGAAGGTGTATGGTCACATACTTTTGACAATTGTAGGATGATGGAGGTGGAATGACAACATATATTTTGGGGACATGATAGGGTTTGTGATGGAAAGTGGTGGACTTAGGAGTGGAGGAAGTACCAACATCTTGAGATTGTTCACATTGGGGTATGTATCCAAGACCGTATGAGCATGGAGGGATATTGACAGGGATAGGCTCCAAAATACCATGTTCATGAAGACCTAAGCCTTTACCTTGATTGTTCATATGTTGGAGTATGTAGTGGACAATGGGATTATGTATAGGTGTAACACTAGACATGAGTTCCTTATTGGATGGAGAAGGTGAGATAGAGGACAATGGTTTTTAGTGTTCTAAGGAAGAACATTCATGGATGAAGGTAGTGAGACCACTAATACATGGTGGGGGATTTGTAGCATGGCCCATAATGGATGGTGCAGGATCATTAGGGTCTTGATCATCAGCATGTTCTCTAGGATCCAAGTTATTGGTTTGATCATCTGTGTGCACTTGGGAGGCAAGTGTCTCATCAAGGGAAGTGGAAGTTGTTGTATCATGGATAGGACTAGAGGGAGGATGGATAGGAGTAATAGAGGTTTCTTGCTCACGGATGGGTATGGGATCAAGTTCATCATGAACATCTTCTTCACAAGGACTATCTTGATCATAGAAAAGATAAAGGTTATGAATGGGTTGAATGGGGATTTCTTTCTCATGTACAGGATCAAGTTGCTCATGGATAGCTTCTTCGTAGGTATTATCTTGATCATGGAAAAGATAAAGGTTATGAACGGTTTGAAATTGGATGGGAGTGCTTTGATCTTGATTTAGACAAAGGGTAGATATTTCTACATGCTCTAAGGTGTGCTCTTGACATAGCTCTTGGTCTTCTTGAATGGAAGTGGATAGCTCTTGGATAGGCTTGACATGTTCTTGAGGGTCATTGACATGAAGGTACAATATCTCTTGACTTGGGTTTATGGTAGGAGGTTCTTCAATAAGCTCAAGGGGTTTTGGATTGCATAAAGGGGTTGTAGGATCTAAAATGGCATTTGAAGAATCTTTGGTAAGGTCAAGGACCAAAATTTGAGGACATAGTTGACTCTCTATTAATAATCCTTGGATCAAATCCTTCGTAGGTGTAGGAGTACATGGATGACGTGATGGATGAGTGGATTTGGCTTTCTCCATAGCTTTTCTTTTGTTGTATAAATTTGGAAAAACTCTTTTCCACAAATCATCCGAGGATTCTTTGGTTGTTGGTTTAGACAGTGGGGAACTTGAGGTCGGTGATGGTGTAGAACTGGTATGTTTTGGAATATGTGTCTTAGAAGATGGTGGAGGACTAGTAGAAGGAGTGGTATATGATTTCCCCCTTGAGGTGGTGCTTGCCTTGTCAATAGTATCATTAAGACGGGAAAAGAAGGTATGATTTTGGTGTGAGGTGTAGCTAGTACTGGTACGTTCATCTTGGAAGATTGCTATTTCTTGTTGTAAGACTTGGATTTGTTGAGCAATTGCTATACAATCTTGGGCCGAGGGACCTAAGTTTATTTGCAATTGTAGATATTGGAGTGTTTGAGCAATATATTCTAATTGGTTTGCCATCTCTACAAAAATTGACACAAGACTGGAAAAATTTACTGTGATAGATGTGCAGCTACAAATGCACGGAAACAAAGGATATATGCGCTGCAGGTCGAAGTAGATGCACAGTTCTGGCAGAGAATAAATGTACAAGAATAGGTAGGAAAAGCACAAGAATTTGGTACAAATGCACAGTAGGTCAAGATATATGTGCAACTTTAGAATGTATATGCATAGCTCTAGTTTTCTGAATGCTTTTGTAAATTTTTTTGTGTGTTTCATCTTTTTTTAGTTTCTTGGTTGCAGGTTGGTCTTTTGAATCTGATTTTATCTATAATAGCAAGAAGACACAACAAGCACATAGAGTGATTTTAAGTTTTTTTTTTTTTTTGTAAATTTTGGACTCTTTTTGGACACAAAAACAATTACAATCCTAGGCTGGTAAAGACAGTATTTGTTGAATCCCCTAGTTGTGTATATTTAAAGCAGATAGCTTTAGGATCTTGGTAGCACCGACTCCTCTCTACAACACACACTTCTCACGCATACGAACATCTAGGTTTCCCAAGGCTCTTACCCCTACTAAACCTTAAGATTGTCCCTACTACCTCTACTAAGAACCACATGAATCAGGGTGGCTTCAAAGGTCCCACCTTTTGCACCAACAAATAGAGGATTTTGGTATACTAGACAATGGCTAAGTAGTCAGGGCAACCATTTGAGTGGTTACACATGTGGTAGCACTACTCTCCATTATGGAGTCTCCCAGCCTCCAAGGGTTATGCCTTGGAGGGTTTTGGGGGAGGTTGGCTGTCAGTGTAACATAGTGGCACTCGTTGTAGGAAGCTTTCACCTCAAGCACAATTTATTTATAGTAGATCAACAGGGCTTGGCTTTAGCCTGTTTCCACTTAGGATCATTACCACTTGGACAGGTGGACATCCAAGGGCAAGCCCTCTAAAGGTTATACACAAAGAATAACAAGTCTGGCATTCTGGTCACCCAGTAAAGGGGAGAGCATAAGCCTATTGTCATTCAAAAAACACAGTGAATAGTGGTTCTTTCACCCCTATTTAAAAAGAAAAAAAACTATGTGTTACACTACTTGGGCACTCACACATTTGTTAACTTTGAAGTGATTAAAGATAGCAATGTTCTAAACCAAAAGAGATAGCAGTGATGCAAAGATAGCAATGATGTTTGTTTACTATCCTCCTAGTTAAGAACTATGTGAGATTGGCATGCACACATTATTTTACTTTTCCTCCTAGTTAATCTATGATGTGTGTTTTAAGGAAAATAAAACTATCCAGCTCTTAACCCTACACAAAAATCAAGGAAACCAATCCTACAAGACAAATGTCAGTGTTAGAAAACCTGCAAGATACCCCTAGAATCACTGTGAAGAATATATGTGCCACCTTATAGTCTATATGCGCAGAAACAGAGACTATAAGCGTAGAATTACAAATGTGCTAAGATAGGTGTCAAAAGTGCCGGAATAAAGGACATATGCATAGTTACTATAGATGCGTTGTTCTAAAGAATGAAAGCACCGTGTATTGGGGTATATGCGCCGAAATATCGCAAGCACCGAAACAGGTTGTAGATGCACCGCTTTGGAGGATGTATGCGCTAGAAGACTATATGTGCTGGAACAGGGACCAAATGTGCCGCGGGATCAATCAGATGTGTTGAATGAACCTATTTGAATACTGTACAGAATCTGTACAGAACTTGTCACTCAAGAACTCAATTTTTGGATTAGATTTTGGGGCAAATGCCACACGGTGGGTGCTAAAAATGTTATAGGGAAAAATTTATGCTAAATAAAATGAATTATAAACCCAATAACTTCAATGGAATATGCAAATAACAAAGATTTAAAACCAATAAACAAAATTACAGTGCTTTTTTACCTGGTGACTTCCATTGTTCGCCTATTCTTGATCAATCTTTGGTGATGGATGTAGCCCTCAAGAAGCTTGATTCCTTGCTTTGTTCTTCAAGATGGCGATGGAGAAATGGCTAGGATACTTCTTGCAGTGAAGATGAACTTCAAATACAAAGGAGGATGATTACAAGCTATAGATTGATATGGAATGATATGGTGCACTAATAATTCTGCAGAGTAACGATATGGAAAGCCTGGATATTTGAAATGGAAGAAGAGGGTTGTATTTATAGAGTTGTGAGAGAGAAGATCAATGGTGTAGAAGAAATAAGAAGATCAATGGTTGAGAAAACTTGAGAGGATGTGCACGAATAGAAAGAAGACAAGTGTCATAAAAAAAGCTATTCTCTTTGAGTTAATTGCTTTCATGACAAAGATAAGATTTGCTTTCACAAATTAGAATGATTTATTCTAATTTAAGTGTTTGTTGATAAAAACAAGGTTGTTTTAAATCAATAACTCAACTTTTACTTTTGCATGACAAGGAAGATTTATTTTTAGAAGATTTGGAAGATAAGAAAGCAAATTAAATAAATAAATTTTTTTAATTACTTGCACATGATTTGGAAGAATAAATAAAATATTTAATTATATTTTATTTTTGGAGAGTGAGAGGATTTAAATAAATTTAAATGATTTATTTAAATTTGGAGGAATAGACTTGACTTAATTAAATAATTTAGAATTATTTAATTGCTTGGAAGAATTTAATTAAATAAGGATTTTATTTAATTTTGACTTTAGAAGAGATAATTAAATATTTTGATATTTAATTAACTTAGAGGAATATGAATCAAATAAATAAATTTAATTATTTATTTATTAATAAAGGAAGGTAGACTTAAATAAATATTAAAAATATTTATTTAGACAGAGTCGTGTCATTTTTAGGTGTATACAATTGCAACATATATACTTTGAGCTCAATTATTGCAGAAATATACACAATAACAATTCCATAAATAAGGGTTTCCTTATAAATCATTTTAGAGTTACAATAAAGCCATATCTATGGTCCCATAGGTCTATCCTATAGCCCTTGCAAATATTTCAAATTCTTTTAAGGTAACATTTTTCTCATATGCACATACATAATTTCTATCCACATTCAATCAAAGTAAAGCATTTTCACTTTGTTCTTAAGGGCTAATAACAATACATCTTATCAATGAGACTATACACATGGAACTAACAACCACAACAATATTCAAGAGAAAACTAGTATAGGTATGTTACACATGAGAGAGAGAAGTTGAGTATAGGTATATTACACTGGACAAGCCTCTAGGGTTTGTCACTATGACTAACATAATACCATTGACCTTCACCATAATGATCATAAGATAAAGTCCAAATGTATAATACTTCTCAAGACACCAAACCCTTGTCCACCATTCAAAATAAAACCTACATAATAATCATCACAGTTAACTTCACAAAAACCTACATAATATCCTTTATGCTTTAATGGCTATCCATATCCTATTCCAAAGAGCCTAATTTGGTAGAGATAGGGAGGATGTTAGTGAAGGTTGTGGAATTTGGATTTACACTTGCCAATTGCATTTGCTTGAAAGTTTCTAAAGTCTTTTCAACAAATCCATCTTCTACATATCTTGCAATCATTGCATTCCATGAGAAGACCTCTCTTTCTGGTGTTCTATCAGACAGTCCACGTGCCTTGTCTATGCTTCCACACTTTTGCATACATGTCTATAAGGGTAGCTGCAATTACAACATATGACAAAATTCCTATATCCTTTACTATCACTGAGATTGAACAATTATCATGTGAAACAGTCACAAAATGTGACAGCCAAAGAGACAGTCCTCAAGTCATGATTATGAGATAAGGAGTGTATGTGAAAAGGAGGTAGTCTTGGACCAATAAAATGATCTGGGACAATCATGAAAATACAAGAATGTTGATGAGTCTGAGATAGAAAGGGGTAGTTTTGTGGTTTGAGATAGAATGCTGATTGGTCTGAGATAGAAAGGGGTAGTTTTGTGGTCTAAGAGAGAATGTTGATTTGTCTGAGATAAACTAGCAAATAACATTTGACAAAATTCCTATATCCTTTATACTTTGATGGTTGTCCATACCATGTTTGCAATATTGGTTGTCCATACCCTATCCAAGACTAGTGATGAAGGCCTTTTGCAAACTTGAGTTCATGCTAGGAGTTTTGATCAATAGTTTAAGCGTTATGATGTATGACATCAAAACTATCTCTTGCAGCATGGTCACATTTTTGGCACTACAACATGTCCTTGTTTTAGGTATACATAACTAAAGATATCCTATATCTACATATAATACAATCTTGATGAGGGTTTCAAACAAGAAATGACTCCAAAACTATCCCTAAAACTATGGCAGTCCTTGACTATCCTCTTATGACTGTGATAATAAGCATAATAAGCCTCTCCATGACAAATCCTCAAAAAGACAATAAAAGACAACTTGAAACTTGCATAATAAGCCTCTCCATGACTATACCAAACCCTCATACACTACCAAATTCTCACTTTTGAAATAAATCTCTCATAAAACCCCAAATTTTATTGATGTTAGGTCTGAAGTGATGCCAAAATTAGTAAAACTTGATATTATCACTCTCTATTATAGACTCTAGGTGAAGGGAAAGCTATGGCATGCTTGCTATAAGCTAGAAATGCTTAAGAAAGTATAGAAAACCCTAGCTTTTACCAAAAAATGGACAAAATATGTGTCCTCAACACCTTGTCCATACATGTGTATTTAAGTTTCATTAAAAAAATCATGGTATTTGTAATATTAACAAGAAGTTTGTGATGTTGACGAGGAGTTAATGTAAATAAGAGTGACTATCAGATTTTTTTGATAAGTGAGAATCTATGTTGTCTTACATATCTACCTTATAAATATTTTTTTATCAAGTTCATGTGGTTGAACATGTTCTAATAGCTGTGATAGTATTTGTGGATTTAAGGTTTAATATTTTTAAAAGTTTAACACCACTAGTTGACTTTAAGGTTGTTAGTATTAACTATAAGTACTTACAATTGAATGAATTGTGCTCTTTAGATCTAAAAAGAAACCAACCATGTAATGCCACATCATTGCACTAACAAAACATGACTTAATGCACAACTGTTAGAGGTGTGAAGTTAGGATGCTCAAAAATTAGGTTCACTCCCCTATGTTTTTGATAACTTTCAACAACAATATTGTGTCGCAGCATTGATCTCTTATCAAAGGGCAGCATAAGGGAAATAGTGGTGAGGTTAGTGTGTTGTAGTATTTGTGGATAGTGTGTTTATCTCTATTTGTGGTAGCATTTGTGGATTTCTTCTTGTTTGGCACTAAAGTCCAATGATTTGGAACTCTTAGAAGAGAGATGTTCTCATTGTGTTTGTAAGATTGGGATCAACAACAACCACTTAGCCAAAAGGTTAGAACATAAGAGACAAAAGGGGAACGAGATTTTAGTTTAGTTTCATATAGTAGAAAGGTGCTAAGAGTAAAATTTTGCATTCCATACATCGAACACAGACAATCTCTCAAATGCTTCAGTTTTATGTAGTGGAAAGGTGCTAGGAGTGAGATTTTGCATTCCATAGCTCATGGGGCCAAACTAACTATGTAAACCCATTGAGGTGGGTAGGTAAATGCTAGGGGAGGTCTCATTTTATGCCCCAAGTGTCCCAATCATTCGAGGTAGCTGGCTACCGGCAAAGTCACTTAAGATCTTAAGGACAAAAACAACCAAACTTTGATGGAGCAGTTCTCAAAATTCATGGTAGTTGGGAATGTTTTGTTTAGACCTAAAGGTACATGTGGAGTCTATCCATAGTAACCTCTCTTGTTTTTGGTCAACTCAAATCTATTTGATTGTGCCGAAATCAATTGCATTCTTGCAAAATGCTTCAGTTTCATAGAGCACAACCTTACTAGGTGCCATATTTTTTATTCTACTCATTGTGGGGCCAAACTGACTATGCTAATGCATTGGGGTGGGTGGGTAAATGCTAGGGGAGGTCTCATTTCATGCGCCAAACATCCTAGTCATTCAAGGCAGTAGGCTACTGACAAAGTCCCTTAAGATCCCTAAGAGCAAAAAACTACCAAACTATGATAGAGCAGTTCTCAGAATTAGTGGTAGCTGGGAACATTCTGTTTCAATCTACAAGTGCATGTGGGGTCCATCCACAATAATCTCTCTTGGTTTTGGTCAACTCCAATCTTTTTTACTGTGTCGAAATCAAATGCATTCTTGCAAAATGCTTTAGTTTCATGTAGTTGAAAGGTGCTAGGAGTGAGATTTGGCATTCTATAGCTCGTGGGGATGAACCGATTGTGCCAATGCATTGGGGTGGGTGGGTAAATGCTAAGAGAGGTCTCATTTCATGTGCCAAGCATCCCAGTCATTCAAGCCAACAGGCTACTGGTAAAGTCCCTTAAGATCCCTAAGAGCAAAAAACTACCAAACTATGATGGAGCAATTCTCAGAATTTGTGGTAGCTAGGAATGTTCCATTTGGACCTATAGGTGCATGTGGGGTCCATCCAAAATAACCTCTCTTAGTTTTTATCAACTCAAATCCATTTGACCTTGTCAAAATCAAATGCATTCTTGCAAAATGCTTCAATTTCATGTGCCAAGTGTCCCAGTTGTTTCGAGCTATAAGTTACTGATAAAGTTGAAAGGTGCTAAGACTAAAATTTTACATTCTATAGGTCATGGGACAAAAATGAATATGCTAAAATGTCAAGGTGGGTAGGTAAATGCTAGGGGAGGTCTTGTTTGTGCGTTAAGTGTCTTAGTCGTTCCAGGCTACAAGCTATTGGTAAAGTCGAAAGGTGCTAGAAGTGAGATTTTGCATTCAAAAACTCGTGGGATCAAACCAACTATACCAATGCATTAGTGTGGGTAGGTAAGTGCTAGGGGAGGTCTCATTTCATATGCCAAATGTCCCAGTCATTCGAGGCAGCAGGCTACCCGCAAAGTCACTTAAAATCTTAAGAGCAAAAACTACCAAAATTTGACGAAGCGATTCTCAGAATCCATGGAAGCTAGGAATGTTCTATTTGGACCTATAGGTTCATGTGGGGTCTATCCACAATAACCTATCTTAGGTTTAGTCAACTCAAATCCATTTGACCATGCCGAAATCAAATGCATTCTTGCAAAATGCTTCAGTTTCATGCAACACAACCTTGCCAGGTGCCATATTTTTTGCTCTGTGTATCATGGGGCTAAACTAACTATACCAATGAGTCAGGGTGGGTGGGAAAATACTAGGTGAGGACTTATTTTGTGCACCAAGCATCCTAGTCATTTGGGGTAACAAGCTACTGAGAAAGTGCCTTAAGATCCCTAAGAGCAAAAAAATGTCAAACTATGACAGAGTAGTTCTCAAAATTTGTGGTAGCTAGGAACATTCTGTTTGGATCTACAAGTACACTTGGGATCCATCCACAATAACCTCTCTCAATTTTCATCAACTCTAGTCCATTTGATTGTGCCTAAATCAAATGTATTCTTACAAAATGCTTCAGTTTCATGCAGTGGAAAGGTGCTAGGAGCGATATTTTGCATTCCACAGCTCGTGGGGTGGAACCAACTATGCCACCACATCAAGGTGGGTGGGTAAATGCTAGGGGAGGTCTTGTTTCATGCACCAAGCATCCTAGTCATTTGAGGCAGCAGGCTACCGGTAAAGTCCCTTAAGATCCCTAAGAGCAAAAAAATGCCAAACTATGATGGAGTAGTTTTCAAAATTTGTGGCAGCTGGGAATGTTTTGTTTGGACCTATAGGTGCATGTGGGGTCCATCCACAATAACCTCTCTTAGTTTTGGTAAACTCAAATGTGTTTGACCATGCCGAAATCAAATGCATTCTTACAAACTATTTCAATTTCATACAACACAACCTTGTCAGGAGCCATATTTTTTGTTCAGCTGGTCATAGGGCCAAATTGATTGTACCAACACATTGGGGTGGGCATGTAAGTTCTAGGAGAGGTCTCGTTTCATGCGCCAAGAGCCCCAGTCATTTCAAGTTGGAAGCTACCAATAAATTTGAAAGGTGCTAGGACTAAAAATTTGCATTCCACAAGTCGTGGGGTGAACTAACTATGCCAACACATCAAGGTGGGCAGGGAAATGCTAGGGGAGGTCTTGTTTCATGTACCAAGTGTGTCAGTCATTCCGAGCTATAAGCTACCGACAAAGTTGAAAGATACTAGGACTAAGATTTTGTATTCCACAAATTGTGGGGCTAAATTGACTACAGTAATGCATCAGGGTGGGTGGGTAAATGCTAGGGGAGGTCTCATTTCATGCACCAAGGGTCTCAGTCATTTGGGGTAGCAAGCTATCAACAAAGTCCCTTAAATCCCTAAGAGCAAAAAACTACCAAACTATAATGTAGTAGTTCTCAGAATTCATGGCAGCTGGGAACATTCCATTTAGACCTACACGTGCATGTGGGGTCCATCCACAATAACCTCTCTTGGTTTTGGTCAACTCCAGTCCATTTGACCATGCTGAAATCAAATGCATTCTTGCAAAATGCTTTAGTTTCATGTAGTGGAAAGGTGGTAGGAGTGAGATTTTGCATTCCACAGCTCATGGGGCTGAACTGACTACGCCAATGTGTCAGGATGGGTAGGTAAATGCTAGGGGAGGTCTTGTTTCATGTGCCAAGCGTCCCAGTCATTTCGAGCTGCAAACTACTAGCAAAGTCACTTTATCGATAGCTTACAACCTGGAATGACTGGGATGCTTGGCACACAAAACGAGACCTCCCCTAGCATTTACCCATTCACCCTGATACATTGGCACAATCAGTTCAGCCCCACGAGCTCTAGAATGCAAAATCTCACTCCTAGCACCTTTCCACTTTGCCAATAGCTTACAACCCAGAATGACTGAGACACTTGGCAAATGAAACAAGACCTCCCCTAACATTTACCCACCCACACAGATGTGTTGGCATAGTCGATTCAACCCAATGACTTGTGGAATGTAAGATTTTAGTCCTAGCACCTTTCAAATTTTCTAGTAGCTTACAACCTGGAATGATTGGGATGCTTGGCACATAAAACAAGACCTCCGGTAGCATTTACTTGCCCACCCTAATGTGTTGGCATAGTCATTTTGGTCCCACAATGAGCAAAACCAAAAATATGGCTAGCAAGGTTGTGTTGCATGAAACTTAAGCATTTTGTAAGGATGCATTTGATTTTGGCATGTCAAATAAATTTGAGTTGACCAAAACTAAGAGAGGTTATTGTGGACAAACCCCATGTGCATTTGTAGGTGCAAATGAAACATTCCTAGCTGCCATGAATTCCAAGGACTGCTCCATCAAAGTTTGGTAGTTTTGCTCTTAGGATCTTAAGTGACTTTATCAGTAATCTACTTCCTTGAATGACTGAGACACTTGGTGCATGATAGGAGACCTTCCCTAGCATTTACCCACCCACCCCGACACATTGGCATAGTCAGTTTGGCTCCATAAGTAGTGGAATTTGCAAAACCTCACTCCTAGCACCTTTCCACTGCATTAAACTAAAGCATTTTGCAAGAATACATTTGATTTTGGCATGGTCAAACAGACTAGAGTTGACCAAAACTGAGAGAGGTTATTGTGGACGGACCCCATGTGCACCTATAGGTCCAAATGAAACATTCCTAGCTACCATGAATTTTGAGAACTGCTCTTTCATAGTTTGGTAGTTTTTAACTCTTAGGGATCTTAAGGGACATTTTCAATAGCCTGTTGCCTTGAATGACTAGGATTCTTGGTGCACAAAATGAGACCTCTCCTAGCATTTACCCGTCTAACCTGACATGTTGGCATAGTCAGTTCAGCCCCATGAATTGTGGAATGCAAAATCTTACTCCTAGCACCTTTCGACTTTATTGGTAGCTTGTAGCTTAGAATCACTAAGACACTTGGAAAATGAAACGAGACCTCCCCTAGCATTTACCCACCCACACAGACATGTTGGTGTAGTTGGGTCAACCCCACGACTTGTGGAATACAAAATTTTAGTCCTAGCACCTTTTGACTTTGTCAATAGCTTACAACCTAGAAGGACTAGGATGCTTGGCACACAAAATGAGACCTCCCCTAGCATTTACCCATCCACCCTGATGCATTGGCATAGTTAGTATGGTCCCATGATGAGAAGAACAAAAAATATGGCACCTAGCAAGGTTGTGCTACATGAAACTGAAGCATTTTGCAAGAATGCATTTGATTTCAACACGGTCAAATGGATTTGATTTGACCAAAAATGAGAGAGGTTATTGTGGATGGACCCCATGTGCACCTATAGGTCTAAATGAAACATTCCCAACTACCATGAATTTCAAGAATTGCTCCATCAAAGTTCAGTAGTTTTTGCTCTTAAAGTCTTAAGTGACTTTGTTAATAGCCTGCTGCCTCAAATGACTAGGACACTTGGTGTATGAAACAAGACCTCCCCTAGAATTTAATTGCCTACTCAAATGCATTGGCATAGTCAATTTGGCCCCATGAGCCGTGGAATGCAAAATCTCACTCCTAGCACCTTTCCACTACATGAAACTAAAGCATTTTGTAAGAATGCATTTGATTTCAGCATGGTCAAATGAATTAGAGTTGACCAAAATTGAGAGAGGTTATTGTGGATGAACCTAACATGCACATGTAGGTCCAAATAGAACGTTCCCAGCTACCACAAATTCCAAGAAATACTCCATCATAGTTTGGCATTTTTTGCTCTTAGGGATCTTAAGGGACTTTGCCCACAGCTTGTTGCCCTGAATGATTCAGAGGCTTAGCGCATGAAATAAGATCTCCCCTAGAATTTACCTACCCATATTGATGTGCTACTATAGTTGGTTTGGCCCCATGAGCTGTGGAATGTAAAATCTCACTCCTAGCACCTTTCCATTGCATGAAACTGAAGCATTTTGCAAGAATGCATTTGATTTTGACATGGTCAAATGGACTGGAGTTGACCAAAACTAAGAGAGTTTATTGTGGATGGACCTCACGTGTACCTATAGGTCCAAATAGAATGTCCCCAACTTCCACAAATTCTAAGAACTGCTCCATCATAGTTTGACAGTTTTTTACCCTTAGGAATCTTACGGGACTTTGTTGGTAGTGTGCTACCCCAAACGACTGGGACACTTGGCACATGAAATGAGACCTCCCCTAGAATTGACCTATCCACTCTAACATGTTGGTAAAGTTAGTTTGGTCCCATGAGCTATGTGTTGTGTGGTTACACAACACGCCCCATTTTGACTTTACAAAACAAGGACCCAACTATTTTGCTTGGCTTGTTCTATGTTTTCTGGCAGTTTTGGTAAAAGTAAGTCATGAAGGTCATCATGCATGAGGAGGCTAGGTAAGTCATCATCATGAGGTCAGTTTGTCAAAATTCATATTTCACTCTAGTAACCTCATATTTAGAAAGAGCACCAAATTTCATGCATGTTTGCCTTTTGCATCACCCTAATATTCATTAAGGTGTGAAAGTTATGAATGGTCAAAATCCTGGTCAAATTTGATATTCCTAGGGGAGGATCATATTTCTTAATATCAGTCATCTTTTGAAATATCACCCCGATCTAATTTATCACCCGATAAATCATGCGGTCCCAATGTCCGGATGTCAATTTTAAGTGATAATGACCTTTACCCGTCAAAGTAGCCTTATGTATTTCACGAAGATCATATTTCTCAATGTAACCTGATATTTCTCAATATCCTCCTGCCACGAAATATCCCCCTAAGCCATTATCCTGATGATGTCATTCAAGCCCGATAAACAAAGAAACAAATATGATGATGACATAATCATCACATTTATTTCTTAGGTGCATATTTTCTAAACATGATCCTCTTCGCATAACATGACGATGACATCATTATGCCATAGCGATATACTGAGGGAATATCTGGATGACATCATCCCGATATTCCAAGAGAGAGAGGTTATGGTTTATCCGGTCATCATCATTTTTGTAACATCACCTGATATATTGAAATATCTTCCTAACGTATGAGGCATGACCTAAGGGTGTGTTCATTGCCCGATCTTGTCGAAGATAGTTTTCTTTTCTCAAGGAGGAGGATCACATTGCTATCGGGGTGATATTCAAAAATATAACCCGATATCCAAATACTATCATATTTTCAAATATACCCGGTCATATGGATATCACCCCGTTCCCATTGCCGCCATTGACATTTAATGCGCGCAGAGGTGGTAGGTAGTACCTGCCAACCACAAAACCCGATGACACACCTGGTGAAATCCTGAGCTTCCGTGAGAAAAATCAATTATTAAAATCCAATACATCAGGGTTTGCCCTAATTTCACCCTAATTGCAAGGTTAAAAGGTAAATTCAATGATCATTTCACACTTACCTTGTGATAAATCTTTTTTTACAGCGTGCTAGCTTCCAAACCTCGTACAGGTGATACACAGATGAACAGAGCTTATAGGCAGGAGGAAGCATGGGATTATCATCAAAATTACGAGCATTCTTAGAAAAACCACTGGTATAAAGGGATCTACATAACCAGGTAAGTAATTGAAACCCTCATCCTGTTGCTTCTTGCATAGTCAGGTATGATGTTACAAGTTCCAGTTTATGCATCCCATGATAAGTAAATGCTGAATAAGTACAGTATGCATGATGTTAGTAAAGATAAAATGTTATGTGCATGCTTATGAACATCATTGTAAGACAAGTCTTGTTAATTGCAGATATCCATGGCTGACAAGAGGTTAGCTAAGTGTGAGGTCGAATTCAGTATGCCCATGTTTGCATCTCCTAGAGGAATCCTGTTCAAATATGGTGCCATAATAGATACACATCAGGGAAGTACTGATTTGGAGGCCTGGTCTACCAAGATGAATGATGAAAAGAATAGAAGCACCTTACTAGATGCAGTGTTCGTGTCTGGAATGTGGAATGCGACTGGTTTTCCGTACTCCATGGAGTCCCCAGAGCTGGTTATTGAGTGTGCACGGAACTATAATCCAGAGACAAGACAGGTGGTAAAGCATGGGAGAATATATGCAGACTTGTCCATCAAGGGTCTTTCCAAGACATTTAGACTGCCATTGGGTAGGAAGGTTAATAACATAGATTTGAAGAAATCTGAGATTGAATATGAAAACAATAAGAAGAAAGCAAGAAAGACAATGTATCAGTGGAGGGCCAAGAATAGCACATATCCTGCAGCGGCCAAACTTCCTGTGCACTTGTATAAGTATGATTTTGATGAAGAATATCAGTACATGATTGCATTACTTAGCAAGGTGACAGGAAAGCCTAATGCTGGTAGTTTTAAGGATTGGATGTATGGTGTCATGATGATGTGCATATATGTAGATACCAAGCCATTATGGGGCCAGTTGATAAGTGATGCTCTACATGAGTAGCTGATGAACCTGGGAGGTTCAAATTATTCTTTTTACACAACATCCTACATTGTTTACTCTTATGCTTACAAAGGCACATTTTATGCACTGGTTATAGATGGAAAGGTGACAGGCACAATCAATGTTGTGCACATTTGGGATCATCATCCCCAGTTGCAGAGGGTTAATTACCTCCATGATTACAAATTGGTAAATGATACATTCTCTATGCATCTGGTGAGGACCATGGAGGAGGACAAGACAAAAAGATTAAGCATGGAGGCTCAAGAAATAATCTACAGGCATGGAGCCTGGTACATTCAATTTGCTACATTTTCTTATATGAGGATTGAGGGTTTTGAAGGATATCCCCTCATGCTACCAAGATACCCCACTGATGCAGTGGTATTAATGGAATTCATAAGGCAGAGCTCCACAATACTGAAAAAATACAAGGATGTTCAGAAAATTCCACCAATTTTGTTTCTAGTAACCATTGGCTGGTACATGTGCCCAGACTCAAAAAGTATCAAGAAGGTGATGGTCTGTTTGAATAAAATGCAATTGCAGCCATTCCCACTGATAAGGCCATATGATCTTTATGGGAGGATACAAAAAATAATAGGGAAACCTATTCATCAGAGGCACCTAGAAGACCTCTGGGCAGATTGTGAGGATGAAGCAGAAGCCAGAAGAAGAAGATACCAAAGGTTGACTTTGAATCAAATCAAAACCTTTGACTGCATCCCCATTCCTTCACAATTGAAAAAGGATGATGGCAGGTTAATGGAAAATGAGTATGAAGAAAAGAAAATATATAATGATACAATATCTGCTCCTGACCTAACCATACAAGAGGACATATCTTTGGATCCTTTCATTGCCAGGACCTTACAGCTAACCCAAGCTTGGGTTGATGAACAAATTGAGGCATTGAAGAAGAAAGGTATTGCCATTACTGTGGATAATAAGAAGAAAGGATAGGATATTCCTGATGAGGAATGTGATGATTTTATAATTGAAAAGAGGAAATCAAAAGGAGAGAGGCTACCTCCACAACAACAACAAAGTAAAATACCCCGTAGGGGTAAGAAATTGATAATGAACCCAAGGGGGTGATTGTTGAAAGGGCAGTGTTTCCAGCTAAGGATGTAGCAGCAGCAGCATCAGGATCAAGATCAAGATCAGCATCACCTCCATAGACAAATAAACAAAAGTCCAAGAAACATTAGACAACAGGAACAATAGTTACTAAGACCCAAGAAGAGGGTCAATCCTCACGAAAACTAGTAGAAGAAGATATTCTTATGGAGGAGGAGTCTGAAGAAGAGGAGGCCCCTTTACTGTTCAAAAGGAAGAGAAAAGCTCCACAGGTGGTGGTAGCCACCACACCTAAGAAACCAAGAACCTTAATGAGGGGTGAGATAAAGCAATCCCCTGTAATGTTGAGAGGGGCGGGTAGTGAAGTTTTCCACAAGGAATTCCAACACAATATTCCGCTTCCTACCATTGCGAAGGTCAAGACAAAACTTGTAGAGGAGCAAAGAAAAGAAGCCTCGAATATATTCGAAGGAGGCAATATCTCATTAGAGGAAACAATTAACCTATCTGATGATCAAGTTGTGAAGGAAGTAGCTTCACAGAAGATGGAAACCCTTGCTGCAGGTACGCACATGACTCCTCATGGGACTCCATCAGTTCAAACAATATTGGAGGAGATGAAGCAAGTGAAAGCTAAAGCAGAAAAGAGATAGAGAAGATAGCTCAAGAAATAGGACTAGACACATTAGTTGCACAGGTGACAAGTCCTGCAATAGTGGATTTGACATATAGACAGGATGCAAGTCCTGAACATCCAGTAGGTACACCTGATAAAGGTGAATATATAGAAGAAGTGAAGATGGCATAACTAGAGGGCCATGCTTCAGAAATAAACCAACAAAGCTAGTAGGATATATCAGTGAAGCCTATTATAGTAGAGGTTCAGGAAAAAAAGGCTGATGAGAAGGATGTTTTGGAAGATCCTGCTTCTAAAGTTTAGGAAGTAAGTAGTCCAGGTGTAGAACAAATCATGGTTTCAGAACAAACACCAACACCTAAGGAGGATTCCACAGTATCCATTGCTATGAATGTGCATCAACAAGAAGAAAAGTCAAAGGTGGATGAGGTAATAATGGAGAAGGATCATGATCATCATGATCATCATATCGACACATCTCAAGATCCTCCACCTTAGGATGATGCCCCTCCAGAAAAGGAAATTCCTCAGTAGGAGGATATACCCCAGGATCAGCCCCAGAGTGAGCATCATGAAGAAGAAATGAGGAAATCACCTTCTCCATCACATATACTGACAGATACAGGAGACCAAGGTGAACATCATGATGGTGCTGAGAAACATGATCGGGTACCTCAGTCGTTGGAGAAGGAAGTCACCACAAAGGTTGGTTTTGAGATTCAAGAATTTGATGTATCCACTTTGTTTTCAGAGAATCTAATAAAACCCAAGAGGAAGGCCAGAATGACTTCGACCATTAAGAGAGATCCAACAACTGGAAGAAGGACTGCACAGGTTGCAATTCCTACTGTAGACAAAGAAAAAGGTAATATTACTCTAGAAGAATTCTAGATTAATACAGTTGACTTAAGATTTGCAAATGAAGACTAGGAGGGTCAGGAGGGTAAGGATATCATTGATTCCTTAACTCAAAGAATTAAGAAAGAGAAAGAGAAGAATAAGCAACATAAAGAGCACATTGCTCAGCTACATGCATACATAAAAGGGTTAATTAACCATGATGATACATCAACTGATCATGTAGTCCCATTGACAGCTATTTCTCAAGAGGAAGTAAATAAAATAGATCTCATGAAGCATGAGTCATCTATAATGAGAAAGTGGATGTTATCCACATTTGATGAAGCAGAGAAAGTGGTAAAAGCTTCTTTAAAAAGATGGAATTCTTTAAGTGTATCCAGGGGGAAAGTTGACAGATTGCAGATGGAGATTGGGAAAAGGTCTTTCCATCTGGAGAAAATTTTGGTCATCTTGGAAGAAATAAGGAGAATTGACCCTCGGGTCCTAATAAGCAATCAAGTGCTAAATAATAATAATGCACTGTTGGTTGACATATGGTATAACGATACCAAATTTGAATGTGAGGTACTTAAAAGATGCAACACTAAATTAAGAGACATCAACATAAAGCTACATGATATGATGGCATATGAAGCTAAACTTTTAGAAGTGTTGGAAGGGAAGGTGGAAGGGAAGATAGAGAATCAAGATAAGGAGTTTGCAATAAAAGCTATACATGATAACTTCCAACAGGTAGCTGATGATCCCCTAAACAATCTAATAGAGGAAACCATGGACAAAAAAATGAGGCTCAGGGTCAAGATGGAAAATTATCATGAGACATCCAATAGCAGGAGAAGTAAATTAGAAAATCTCCGAGGCAAATATCAAATGCATAAGCACGCCACCATCAAAGCAAAAACTCAGGATGGTGGAGAAATAAAGAGAATAGTACAACTATATGAAAATATCAAGACAACTATGTAGGTCCATATCAAAGAAGACCATCATCATGATGGTGAAGAGAGCGAGAGCGGTGAAGGTGATGATGATGACAAGGAGCATGATGAGGATACATCATAAAAGGAAATATAAGCATTAGTTACTTATGAAAATAAGTACTCCAAATGGTTGCCAGCTGGCAACTTGTGCCACTTGATTAAGTTGACATAGTCAAATGAAATACTGACCATAGATATTCATGGATAAATCAAGATCATAGATCTTTTTGTAACTGATTCCTCACCTTGTTCTATAAAGGGTGTAGGGATGCTTCATTTCAAATATTCAAAACTTAATTAAAATCCATCTACTGAAATATTTAGGGCTCATTTCAAAGCTTTTTGTATACATCTATATCTTTGCATACTTAATGAATGAGAAGACTATAGCAAGGCATTGTTGCACAAAGCATCCATCCTGGCTAGAGTGTGCTCTTGAGTAAAAAAAAACTTTCTCATAATGTCAAATAAGGGCTTTGAGAATATCAGAAAGCTCCTTTAAAAGTTGTTTCCCCTCTCGAATTTGTTTAATAGATTGGGAGGGATGGTAGGCACACAAGGTTTGAAAATTCCTTTTTCATCTTATCTCCAATCTTAAGCCACTAGAGTTGATCTTTGATTTAAGCCCCTCTCATTGTATGAGCATCTACAATCTATTTATAGTGGTGTAGTTGTGCCACCCAGAGCTAAGTAGTAGGATCAAACAATTGTGCCTCCAAGGTGTTGGTGGCTTGGTGGAAATCATGGGTGGTGGACTCATAAGAGTGGTGGAAGAAACATGCTAACTGTCACCCATAAATACAGAGAAACCTTGAGGTACGAATTATGGCATAATTCCACCACACTATCCAGCCATCCCCATGCATGGGTGTGGCTCTAAGTTATAAAAACATTGAATGTGGAGCAACATGGCCTTCTAATTGAGAAGTGACATGTTGAAAAAAATTGAGTCCTCATTGGGCCTTGTGTTTGGAAACTTTCCACTCAATATAGAATTGAATTGGAAAGTGATAAAAAAAGACATCATCCACTAGTGGCTCCACTAGAAAGGGATAATAGGTACCAAAGAAAAAAGATTGGGCTAACATCATGGCCCAATCAAGATGTTTTAAGACCTTGTTAAGCACAACTTTTAAATTTCTCCAAGTGTTCCAAGCTGTATGATCTTAGCAGCAACCAATATTGGGATCAAAACACCCCAATTTATTGCACATGAAAAACTAAGCCTCCCTTTCACTAATTATCTAGTGCATAGGCAAGGCTCCACATTTATCATAGGCTATCTATATCATATTAAAATCCTTGCACAAAGCCCAAGTGGAAATAGACATTGAATTGACAATCTATCTCCATAGGGAAGATCTCTCCGTGACATTATTGGAAGCATAAATATTAATAACATCAAAGGAATGATTATTAACGTTGAAAAGATCCCACAATGCATGATTGGTGAGGTCACAACCATAATCAACCAAGAAATGGTGCCATGTAGGAGAGAGAAAGGTGACAAAACCACCCTAACCAGCGTCATGGTTACTACAAAGAAATTGGCTTGGAGGTAAAATAATATGGCAAGGTGCAGAAAGAAAAAAACTAGACATTTTAACATCTTATAAATAGAGAATGTCTAAACCTAGAAATTAAATATAAAGCCTAATTTTTAGACAACTTTACCTATTCTTGTGACCATTGTGTATTGGCTCAAGGTGCAAAAACATTTCATTTGACCCATGGCATGTATTTAAAGGGCTAACCATAGTTCATTTTAGGCATGCTACATTCAATCATCTCCTGGTGGCATTTTAGAGCTACCATGTACTACTTCAATACATTATTAGGAGAACTATATTAAAATATCTACATCACAAGCATATAGGACATCTTACATGTTTGAGAGTGTTGTTCTCGATCATTCATCTAGCCATTAAATAAATATTCCTAAATGGTTTGACAAAAGGGAGTGATTATACATGACATCTATAAACCAAAATGCATGAGAACCATTTTTCATATGGAAACCTACCAAAGACATCAAGGAAAGCTTAAAATGATGTTCTAAAAATTAACAGAGATCAAATCTACAAGCATGTATCAAATCTACAAGCTTGACCATAATCACAATTGCAACATTGAATCCACAATCATAGAAGATCTAAAGCAATAGACAAAGAATTCAATGATTCAAAAACATTCATAAAAACATTACAAATATTTTTGTATTATTAGCAAGTCATCAGATAACATCTATAACAATTTTCTAATAACAGAAAAGGCAAAAATAGCAGAAAAACCTATAACAGACCAAACCGCACACAAACAAGATTGTACAGACCTTTATTGTCTCCCTTTCATTTTGTATTAAACATAATAACAGGGAATAACATAACCTACAACAAACCAAATTGTACAAAAACAACATTGTGCAGAGCTACTATAACATGACAATCCTGTGGAGCTTTATTTATTATATCTCTTGACTAATGTGTGGAGATTTTTGTCAACTATTAATTTCTCTTAAAATAGTCAACTAAATGTGTGAAGATTTTCTCACCTACATCTCTTGACCAGACCATCACAATTTGACCTTCATCTCTTAAGCTCCTCTGATGATGTCACCTATACTATTGTTTCTTATCTTCTTATATGTAGGTTATCTTCTTGTGTGCAGGTTATAGGAGCGAGATCTAGAGAATGTGAAGATATAGGAAGACTGAGTGAATATCATGGTTTCGAGATCCAACAATAGTTACAAAATATTCCTCTATCCAAGACTTGGGTGGTGGCATCCTAATCTTTTTTCCCTTTTTGACATCAGATCTGGCATCAGGGCAACATCTGCAACATTTTTCCAGTTTAAACCTTGTGAAGAATCTTTTAGTCAAGACTTTGGCAGTCATGAATTAGTCCTCTAACACCTCTACTTTTAGGAGACAAGTTCTATCATCTTCCTGATCATCCCTATGCAATTGGTTTATGGATTCTTGTTGTACTTATTTTGTTGTAAGTTGATCATTATACAACTAGGGTTTCATGCATTGTTAACCTAGGGTTTGATAGAAAGGCTAAATTAAATCTAATTCCTCTATAGCATACCTAAGTACAAGATCTGTAGCTAAGTCCACCTTCATTTGGTAGTAATTTGGCTCGGTCTTTGTTGAACAGTCTCGAAGAATGAAAGGGGGGTAAATTAGTCTATTCATAAACTTTAAATCATTTACAACTTTAAACATAAAATCACATTAACAAAAAGAAGAGAAAGGAAATCATGTACCACACAAGGACACCAAAATTTTTACATGGAAACCCCAATTAGGGGAAAACCATGGTGAGGATTAACTCACAATATATGAAGCTCATTGATATAAGAATTACAACTTTGTTTTAGGGCTACAACCCAAGGAAGCTACTACTCCCTATTGCACTTGCAGACTAAGGTTACAACCTTAGGAAAAGATACAATGACCTACTAAAGAGATTCACTATTTGGTAGTAGGATACCTAAGAATTACAATGAAAACAAGAACATGAACTGATGTAAAGAAGGCATCTATCATATGTTGATGTTGCAGTCCCTTACTTTGCACTATTACTCCATCACTCTGACTTTGCACACTTCATGCTTGTTTAGTGGAAAAAGAGGGGTTTCAATTTCAAGGTTAAATCCTCCTTTCAAACCTTACATTCAAGGACATAAACCAAGTTAAGCCACAACTCTTGCAAGAGGGATCTGCTATAGATTTAGTGTCACTTGCAATGAAGAGGAAACTTGGAATTTGTTGATTAATTCCCTAGGCCCCATTTATCATGGGTTTTCAGGGATTTTCCATTAGGAGTGAAAATAAACATGTATGATTAATTCTAAGGACCCGGGAGCTAAACATAGGAGGGAAAAAGTCCTAGGGAGACATTTTATGATGTAAAATTTAGCCCCCACTTTAATGTATGCATGAACGCAAGGCCTGTACATGCATTAAAGTACGATCAACAAACACAACAAACACACCAGGCACTTAGAGCTAATGTACACACAAATATTGAGAACTATTTCTAGCCCTCAATCTTAGGTAGACATTAGAGAAGACACATCGTAGACACACCAAACATAATGAAGATAGTAACATGCATATAAAACATGGAGAAGATAGTAATAGTCACACAAAACATAGAGAAGACAGCATTGAAGACACGAAAAACACAATGAATATAGTGAATGTAGTGATTATTTCTTTTTCATTTTCATATATGAATGCAAATACAAGTACATGGAAAGTAAACACACAACCCAAAATGTAGGAGGGACTCATTGCCACATGTCTTTAGACTACATATGGAGCAACAGACATGCAATACAAATCTCAGAGTGTAGGAGGGACTCATCGCCACACGTCTTTAGACTACACTTGAGAACAAACATGCCATACAAAACCTGAGTGTAGGACGGACTCATCGCTACATGTCTTTAGACTACACAAAGGAGAAAACACATGGAAGACACATGGAAGACATGCATGTCGTATAGCATGCCAAAGACATACTATACGTCTCAAACATGACAAACAAGTGATGGAAGGAGCCTATTACTAGGTTCACCACCATCTCAGGCACATTATAGGAACACCTGATGGCTGGCCTTATGCCACAACAATCACCAAAGACATGCCTAAGGGAGGATACACCAACCCTGCCTACTTGGAGAACTTTTAGAATAAAAAGGATGTGCACTAGCTCAAGAGATACACCATCCCCGCCTCCACAGAGGGCTTTGAATAAAAGGATATGCATGATATCCCACCTCTGTAGAGGGCTTAAAATAATAGGATATGCATGATATCCTACCTCTGGAAAGAGCTTAATGATTGAAATATAGAATAAAGATGTGCACTTGCACAAAGATACAACATCCCGCCTCCATAGAGGGATTACAAACATGCTTCGTTAGTACCAAAATCATTAGATAGCTTACCATATATGTCCCCACCTTAAGGTGGTTGATATCATGCACCGATATCAAGCACATTAAGGTAGGAAGAAAACACACAAGGGAACAAGAGTGTTCACAAAGCCTATTCCCCCAGAGGTGACATGTACTTTATGATTGCCGAATGTTCCCACAAACACACAATTTCCTGCAAGAAGAGAGATTAGAAATCTTTCTCTAAGATAACAACCACATCACATGATAAAATCAATGTATAAACATAATCACATCAAGAGCCAAGGTTATACTACGGATTTGGAGACTGAGTATAACTGTGGGGCTATACTGTAGAAATGTCAAAACTAAGTGTAACCAAGGTGAGATTGAAAGATAAACAAAGTGCACGAAGTAGATGTATTGTTATAGTTTGTTAGTATGATAAGACAACATCCAAAATATCACACAGATTGATTCTACTAGCCAACCGTCAGATAATATGTATCAACCCCATCATCATGTATGGACTAGGTCCATTTTTGCTTACTCGCTAAAGGGACACATGGTCTGTATCAGTCTTATTTGTTTTTCATCATCCACTAGCTAGATGATGTTGTTAAGAGATACTGCATAGAATTGATATGTGTTGTCATTGGTGGCAACTAAGATTGTTCTCCACATCTGTAGTATAGTATCTAATCATACCAGAAGTTAGAATGATAATCTATCTAAGTCTAGGAGTCTAAAACAAAGCATATAGTAGTGTCTAGTTTTTGGTCCGGATCTCTCTGGTGGAAAGGCATGGTATGTTTCAGATCCAAGGTTGTTGACATCATTACAAATACACTCTAAATCCAAAATTTTGTCATCTGGTGATGAAGGAATCAAATGTTATTAGCATCTATGTATCAGGTTCTAGTCTGACATAGCAGACAAAAGAAGGATAGGTAAACCTTGCAGAAGATCTTGTTTCAGGATGGATGGAAGTTTCCTATTGGATAAATGGTGGTATTCAATAACTATGGCTGACATGAATAATGATTTACAAGAGTAAGTTTTGGTCCACACTCCAAGTTATGCATAGATCTAGCCGACAGGGCTGAGCATTCTTAGGTGTTCTAAGTACTGTTGAAGCCGACTGGTAAAATGATTATAGATCTTGTTGTTGATATATATAGTCAATGAATTCAGTTGTTTATAGTGTGGTGTGTATGCAAAGAAAGTGAATGTGAGTAGAGCAAAACAGTAAGAAGAACAAAGTATGGATGAAGTGCGTAAGATCAGTTTTTGTACTCAATCAGAACTGAACTTTCGACATAAGTAGATGCTATCATTAGTTCATATCTTTGTCTTTCATTTTTAATATTGTCTTAGATAGTGAGCCTTCATTTGAGTAGTGAGCTCTAGGCAGTAAGCCTGAATGCATGTGCATTCCAATTTTGTATCAATACTTTTAATAGGGTATTAATTTTTGTGGGTTAACCCCCACCATGGTTTTTCCCTTAACTGGGTTTCCACGTCAAAATCCTAGTGTCAAATGTGTCATTCATATTTTCTTCTCATATGTTATTGTCTAATGCTAGAATGTTTATATCATTGATTTAATCTCAAGTTGCAAAAAGGAATAATATTAGAAAAAGAAGAATAAGAGAAACAACTGATTCACCCCCCCTCTCATTTGTCTGGACCTATTCCAACTATTGGTATCAGAGCCAAGTTCCTTTGAAAAAGCTTAATAGCATAAGATCTGAGAAGATAGTAAAATGGATGAATATGACCTTCAAGGGAAACTTAATCTCACCCTAGATGATCTTGAGCAGTCCAAGGTAGAAGTTCAAGAGCTACAAGACAATCTCAAAAAGGCTGAAGACTTTAAAAGAAAAATTGAGCAAATCCAATGTAAAAGGAAAGGAGCAACCTCATCAAGACAAGGCCCTGGATGAGAAAACAAAGGAATGTGAAAAGTTAACTAAAGAAGTTACTATTCTAAAACATGAGATGGAAACTAGAGTGATGAGACTAACCAAGGAAATTAAAGATAAGAAGAAAGCTGAAGAAGAGTTAAATCAAAATCTAAAAAAGAGTTCTAAAGAATGCTACAAATTGGATGCAATAGCTAGCCTTCTAGAATCAAATCTACAAGAAAATAAAGATAATGAAAGAGAACTTGAGAGACAAATTATCACACTCAGACATGACCTAGAAATTGCAAATGAGTATAAGGAGAAATTTAAGATAAGCTTAGCTAAACTTGAAGCACTCATTAAAGGGTACAAAAGGGATGTTGATAAACATGAGAAAGGTGAAAGTTCTAGATCCAGACAGAGAAACTTTCAACCTAGGAATGGAAGAAATAGATCAAAAAACCTCCAGTAAGAAAGCCAAATGCTCAAAGATATCCATCATTTAATGGAAATTGTTTCAACTGCAACAAATTTGGTCATAGAGCTACTCAGTGCAAAAGAAGAGTAAATCAAAATGGTACATCCTTCTCTGGTCAATGCTTCAAATGTAACAGGTATGGTCATAGATCAAATGAATGTAGAAGTTTGAAAAGGAATAATCCCAATATTAGAAGAATTAGCCATTCCTTCAATGGTTATTGCTTTGTTTGCAATGGGTTTGGACATATGGCTAATTAGTGCTAATCAAGAGAAAATTAGGTTTATAAGAAAGGAAATGTTGTATGCTATAACTGCAATAAATCTAGTCATATTGTAAGATTCTGCAGAAGAAAAGGTCTGATAAACAGAAACACGGATGAGCAAAAACAAGACAGAGGCAAAAGGAAAATTGATTTTGATGAGATACAGAGTGAAATGAACAAGATTTGGATAAAGAAGGATATAGTCAACAATGATAATGAGTCCGTACCAAAATCCGGTGCTGACAATTACTCCAAGAATTAAGTTAGAAAACTCTAACCTAGGGGAAGCTGCATAGAGCATCAATTTCCCCGAGTTAGTGAGTGGGTGCCTGAGTCTAGTACATTAACAAATAATACTCCAAGTTAGTCTAGAACCTATGGAAGGATTTCTAGAAGGAAAGATGTTGATGCATGAGGAATTGTCTAAACATTGTAACCGAATACAATTAGGGCAATGCATTTATTACAAAGGCAAATTAGATAATGTAGAGCTTTAAAAGGCCACTTGATCACTCATTTGAATCACCTTGCATTCAAAGTAAACAAGAAGAAGAGCATTTGAGCTACAAAGTCTAGAGACTAAGGAAGAGAATGAATTTAATCAACAAGTGATCAACCCTACCGCCGTGAAAGAAAAAGGTACCTCTCTATAAATCTTTGAATCTAAAATCTTTTGAAATGGCTACCCCTCATGTTATTGACATTACCGAAAGGCCTTGACCTAAATTCAAGAAACATCCTCACAAATCAATTCAAGTCAATCTGTTAGGTAATTTTTCAAGCATTCTGAATGGGGTGCTACATGTAGAAGACATTAGGGTTTACATTCATGCAAATATAGATGAGTTTGTAGATTCATAGTATGTAGATTTGTTTGAAAAACAACTCATGGATGAAAATAAAGAACTTAAACCTGAATACAAGGCTCTACAGGATAAACACTTTGTTCAGGTTATGGGGTTTCCAACATTTGATGAGGATGAGAGGGTCCGATATGTCTTAAGTCAGATACATGATGAATTCATGTGGTTGTTAAAATTGTTCAAGATTACCAAGGATTCTATCAGAAATGTAATTGGTTTGAACTCAACCGGAGGACTGCCCATGCTAAAAGCTGTGAAAAAACAGATAGTAACTGATGCTACCAGAGCTAAGTTCAATAGAAGAGCAATGACAATAAATGATATTATAGAGTCAAATGTAAAATTTGCCTCCATGGTGATTGGATACAAGATTTACCACTCAAGCAGGGAAAATTTTGTTTCTGGAACCATTTATGTGGCATACAAGATGATAAAATAAAATGTTGATTATGACTTGTGTGAACTATTATAGAACCAATTGATTGAAAATTTGAAGAAGATTAAAAGAGATAAGAAGAACACCTTCAAGTATGGTACAATGATTTTATGCCTATTCTTTTACTATATGAATGAAGTACCTGGGGTAACAAGTGTACACTGGACTAAAGATGAACCGGTTGTCATTCAAATTAAAAATCATCTTCGTAGCATTGATGATTTCAATGCTCAAAGGAGGGCAATATGGGGTTACTTCAAAAAAATTTAGAGTATGACGCACTCAAGGGAAAGAATTCCAAATTCAATTGTTGACAAATACAAAATTGAAGTATGCTTCATGGTTGATACTAACAAGTGTTTAATGCAAGCAGTGGAACCCAGAACTGTTTGGATCATGTGTTTGATTTAGAATATACAACTGAGAGGGGGGTGAATCAGTTGTTACCAAAATCTTGTTCCTTATTCACTTTAAAACCTTCTTGTATTTCAACATCATACCAAAGATTCAATCATGGAAGCATAGTGTAATAATTCAAGAGCATAAACAAATTCAACACATAAGACACCAAGATTTTAATGTGGAAAACCTAGTTAAGGGAAAAACCATGGGGTGACTAACCCAAGATTGTATTCTCTGTTAAAAGAATAAGAAGAATAAAATGGCACTTTCCAATTAGGGCTCACTACCCAAGCACACTTCTCACAAGAGGCCCACTTCCTACAAGAGACACACTGTCTACAGAAGAATATGAATATATCACATACTTAAACTAGAGATTAGCATCTTCACTATGCTTGAGTCAATTCTATTTAAGCTCAACAACTCTGCTCTGCTTTTTGCTCCTCTACACTACCACCTTCTCATCATGACCACAAGGATACCTTTGAATGACTTCACAACTCTTATTTATACATGATATTGACTTTGGAATGATCATCAAAGTTGGCACAACACACACTTTATTTTGTTACAGAGCAATTACAAAAACACAACTTGACTTTATTACAAAACTTCATGCACATCACTACATTATCGATCACACATAGCTGGGACTTCAATCTTCTTCGAGGAACACACCATGCTTCACAAAACATCTTCAAGATCATCCACAACATGTGCAAATCATTTGGTCAGCCAAGATTAGAAAGAACACCATCACCTAAAGGTAAGTCTTCAATCACGAGCTCAATCTTCAATGCAGACTACCAACATGAAATGGACACAATCTAGAGACCCCCACAAGCTTTCTTGAATCACCAAGAACATTCGCACCACTTCTACTTACTGTAATCATTTGTATTTTCATCTGGAGCCTCAAGAACACAGTCGGTCATCACTGACAAATTAGAAGGATTGCTTGTGGATCTCCAAACCATGAACCAATTAAGTTGTCAATTCACATTAACCTCCCAAACATGCCACCAAATCTACAGAACATGATATTGTGTTTCCGAATCTCGTCGGACTGATTTGTGTCACTTTGTCACCTTTGAACAGTTGCAAAAACTAGTTATACTCTCATGACCATAACTCCTCTACATTTTCATGTGGACCTCTCAAATCTTGACTGGATCATCTTCAGACACAGATCTACAAAACCTTTGATGTGCACTCTCTGATCTTCATCTAGCTGGGAACTTCACTTCATAGAGCTTCACTGTCTTCACTAAACTTCTTTGTTTCTGATAGGACTAATTTTCTCAATATCCTCAGCACACAACTCATCCAATCCTTGACATTAATGTAACAGGAGTATGTTGACATCAATGATAACACCAGTTAGGCCCATACTTGCAACAATCTCCCCCTTTGTCATTGATAGCAACATATAATGTGAAAAACTAGTTTAACCATCAAAACAAGAACTTCTACTCACTGACTGACATAGCTCTCCCTATCAACAACAACCATCCACATGTCTTCTCTTCCTTTATTGCTCCCCCTTTGATCAGTAACCACTTTTTGTTTTTCACATGTCTTCTCTCCCCCTTTGACATCAATGGTAAAGGGCACATACTTGCAACCACTTCTCATACTTCAAAATCATACAAACTACTCCCCCTGAGTAGCAACCTCCTAACATCAATCTGGATCACAAGATATAACTACAAGATCCACTGGACTGATGAACATTAGTGCACCTTAATTCAGAACTAGAGGGGTAATAACCCCTAACTTCTCCCTGAGATACTTAGAAGAGTCCTTAGGTAGAGGTTTAGTAAAAATGTCTGTATCTGATCCTTTGAGGGCACAAACTCCAATCTAACTTCATTCTTGTTCACTTGCTCTCTTAAAAAGTGAAACTTGATGGATATATGTTTTGTCTTTGAATGCAACACCAGATTTTTTGAAATGTTTCTTGCACTTGAATTATCACAGAAGATTGTGATAGGTTCTTCATACTCCACTCTGATATCTCTTACATTTGCTTCATCCATAAAACTTGAGTGCAACTGCCTACAGCTGCAATATACTTTGCTTCGGCTATGGACAGAGATATTTCTCTTGTTTCTTACTTAGCCAAGAAACCAATCTTTTTCCCAAAAAGAATGCACCACCACTAGTACTCTTTCAGTCATCCACATCTCCTACCCAATCAGCATCTGTATATGCATGAAGAGAGAAATCATGATCCTTAGCATACCATAATCCATACTCAACTGTTCCCTTCAAGTACCTAAGAATACTCTTGATTGCCATGACATGAGACTCTCTAGGATTAGCTTGGAATTTGGCAACAAGACCAACAATATTCATAATATCAGGTCTAGTTTGAGTAAGGTAGAGTAGTTCTCCAATCATTGACCTATACTTTTTCTGATCAGCCTTAGGGTATTCATCATCTTTACTCAGCTTACATCCAGTTGCCATGGAAGTATTCATTTCCTTTGAATCTTCCATCCCAAATTTATTCAACAATTCTTTCACATATTTGGTCTATGATATGAAGATTCCTTTCTTTGTTTGAGTGATTTGTAGACCCAAGAAGAAATTCATTTCCCCAAACATAGACATCTCAAATTCACTTTGCATTTGATTTGCAAAAGTCTTGCACATGCTATCTTTCCCTCCAAAAATGATATCATCAACAAAGACTTCAACAATCAAGGTATTATCATGATCAATCTTAAAATAGAGATTATTGTCAGCAGTACCTTTGTTGAAACCAATCTTCAAAAGATGTTTGTCCAATCTTTCATACCAGGCTCTTGGAGCTTGTTTGAGACCATACAATGCCTTCTTCTACTCGCATACCATATCTCAATGATCAGACACTTGAAATCCATCTGGTTGCTTAGTGTATACCTCTTCTTCCAAATCACCATTTAGGAAAGTAGACTTAACATCCATCTGATATACCTTGAAATCTTTAAAGGCAGCAAAGGTAAGAAATAATCTAACTGCTTCAATTCTTGCCACTGGAGCAAACGTTTCTTCAAAGTCAACTCCTTCTACTTGAGAATATCCCTTATAGACCAATCTGGCTTTTTTTCTTACTACTTCACCATCTTCATTCAGTTTATTCCAGAAGACCCACTTAGTCCCAATAACATTTTTGCCCTTAGGTCTAGGAACAAGATCCCAAGTGTGATTCTTTTCAATCTGCATCAATTCTTCCTCCCTTGCTTTAACCCAGCTTTCATTATTGCATGCTTCATTTACTGTTTTTGGTTCAATCTTTGAAATCAAACAATACTTCACATAATCTTGAGCAATTTTTCTTCTTGTTTGAACACCTTTGCTTCTATCTCCTATGATCTAGTCTTCAAAATGATTCAGTCTTAGATACTTGGGAGTTTTGGAATTCTCTTGCACTTCTAATTCTTGGATAGGTTCATCCAAACTTGTCTCTTCTTCTTGTATTTCAAGATTCTTTGGATCAGTCTGAATCTGAACTAGAGTTGGGACTTGTTCTCCTTGGTCTAAGACATCATTCTAATCATCTTCTTCATACTCATAATACCTTGAGGGACTTTCCATGCCTTCATCAAGCTTCACATTTGTACTTTCTACAATCTTTCTCAATCTCTTGTTATAACATCAGTATGCTTTGCTTTGAGTAGAATATCCCAAGAATATTCCTTCGTCACTTCTAGCATCAAATTTTCCATGGTCTTCATCTCTTTTGATATAGCATTTAGTACCAAAGACTCTAAAATACTTCATAGTAGGAGTGATGCCAAAATAAAGTTCATAAGGGGTCTTACTAGTATTGCCTGTGATTTGTACCCGATTAAGACTATAGACAGCAGTGCTCACAGCTTCTCTCCAATAGATCTAAGGAACATTTGCCTCCATCATCATGGTCCTAGATGCTTCCTGGATGGTCTAGTTCTTTCTCTCCACTACTCCATTCTGCTATGGATTCCTTGGAGCAGATAACTGTCTCTTTATCCCATGTTTCTCACAGAATGATATGAACTCACCAGATGTGAATTCTCCACCTCTATCAGACCTGAGGCATTTTATGTTTATGCCAGTTTCATTTTCTACCATAGCCCTGAATATTTTGAACTTCTCAAGTGCTTCAGATTTCTCTTTTAAGAAATTTACCCACATCATCCAAGAGTGGTCATCAATTAGCAACATGAAATACCTATCTCCTTGCAGACTCCTGATTCTTGCTAGACCATAGAGATCAGTGTGCACCAAGTCTAACAATCCAGTTGAAGATTGGTCCTTACTTTTGAATGAGACTTTGTTCTACTTGCCCAACTAACATTCTTTACATAAGTTGTTAGCAGGTTTCACCAGTCTTGGAAGATCTCTTACAGCTTGAGTGTTGCTTGTCTTGATGATATTATCAAAATTCACATGACACATTCTCCTATGCCACAACCAACTCTAATCAATTTGAACAAATAAGAAACTTTTATCAGTACCAACCAATTGAAAGATGTTACCTTTTGTTTGTGTACTGGATGCAACCTTAGTTCCAGAGCTTTCAAAGATCTTGCATTTTCTATTTTTGAATCAGAGATCATAGCCTTTGTCCACCAACTATCCAACACTAAGAAGATTATGCTTTAGACCTTCAACATACAAAGCATCACTGGTTTTGTTCTTTCCATCAAAAGAAATGGTTCCTCTGCCTCTAATTCTACCAGGAAAATTATCTCCAAACTTTACAACTCCACCTTCATATCTTTCCAAGCTTAAGAACTTACTCTTGTCACCAGTCATATGGTGAGAGCATCCACTATCAATAACCCATTCATCATTTTCTTCAACCTGAGCAGCCAAAGCACTTTCTATCATCTTGTGATTGGCAAATTTAATAGGCAATGGATCTTCTTCTTTGATGGCAATAAACACCCAATCACTTCCGGGTTTGTTTCCTATCTCAGATTCATCATCTATTACTCCTTCATCATCATTTTATTGAACATAGTAACACTTCTTCTGAAACCTTGATCTATTAGGGTTTGGCCTTGAAAACCTTTCCGGACATCTTGAGGCAAAATGACCAATCTTTTTGCAGGCAAAGCATTTGAAAGGTAATTTTCCTTCATACTTACCAGATCCTCTTGGCAGTCTCTTTGCAATAAGGGCTTCAAGTTGTTCAGCTTCTGAATCATCCTCTTCTAGATCTTTCCTTGCTTTATCATACCAAGTTGATTTCCTTGAGGAACTTTCTCCTGGATCATATCTCTATTTGCCTTTTGCAGGAGCACTGGCTTTGAATGCAGATTTAGTCTTGGGAAGTGCATCACCAAACTCAGCCAACTTAAATGCAGATATCTTACCAAGCAATTGATCCCTTGTAATAGTTGTTAAAGATCTGATTTCTTCAATAGAAGCAACTTTGTGTTTGTAAGCAGGAGGTAAGGATCTAAGAACTTTGGCAACAATCTCATCTTCATCCAAAATTCCACCAGCACATCTAATGCCACATACAATCTCATTTACTTTTGACATATATAAAGTGATATTCTCATCTTCACTCATCTTCAAGTTTTCCAACTTTCCTTTCAGACTTTACAGCTTGGCACACTTAACATATTTGTCTCCTTCATAAAGATTTTCCTGCTTTTTTCCAAATTTCATAAGCAGTCTTCAATCCCATAACATTTGTCAGCTCTGAATCAGACAAGGCACTCAGTAGGGCTTCTTTAGCTCAAAGATTATTGTTTGCATCTCTGACTTCATCTATAGTTGTTGGACCATTCCTTGGGGGAACATATTTAGTTGTCGTTATGTTCCAATACCGATCTCCCATGCATTGTAAGTGACATTCCATGTGGCTCTTCTAGGCAGTGAAATTTGTTCCATCAAACCTTGGACTGTCCTTCTTGTAGGTTGACATCCTGGTTCTCCTCAAGTGGTTAAGCTTCTTCTAGAGGAACTTATCTCTAATACCAATTGTTGGATTTAGAACAAACAACTAAGTGGGGGGTGAATCAGTTGTTACCAAAATCCTATTCCTTATTCACTTTAAAACCTTCTTGTATTTCAACAGCATATCAAAGATTCAATCATGGAAGCTGCATAATGTAATAATTCAAGAGTAGAAACAAATTCAATACATAAGACACCAAGATTTTAACGTGGAAAACTTGGTTAAGAGAAAAACCACAGGGTGACTAACCCAAGATTGTATTCTTTGTTAAAAGAATGAGAAGAATAAAATGGCACTTGCCAATTAGGGTTCACTGCCTGAGCACACTGCTCACAAGAGGCCCACTATCTACAAGAGACACACTATCTATAGAAGAATATGAATATTACATACTTGAACTAGAGATTAGCATCTTCACTATGCTTGAGTCAGTTCCATTTAAGCTCAACACCTTTTCTCTGTTGTTCACTCCTCTATGCTACCACCTTCTCATCATGACCACAAGGATACCTTTGAATGACTTCGTAACTCTTATTTATACATGACATCAACTTTGGAATGATCATAAAAGTCAGCACAACACACACTTTATTTTATTATAGAGCAATTACAAAAATAAAACTTAACTTTAATACAAAACTTCATGCGCATCACTACACTATCGGCCACACATAGCTGGGACTTCAATCTTCTTTGAGGAACATGCCATGCTTCACAAAACATCTTCAAGATCATCCGCAACATGCGCAAATTATCTAGTTGGCCAAAATTAAGAAGAACACCATCACCCAAAGGTAAGTCTTCAATCATGAGCTCAATCTTCAATATGAACCACCAACATGAACTGGACACAATATAGAGACCCCCACAAGCTTGATTGAATCACCAAGAACATTCGCACCACTTCTGCTTACTGTAATCATTCACATTTTCATTCGAAACCTCAAGAACATAGTCAGTCATCACTGACAAATTAGAATGATTGCTTGTGGACCTCCAAACCATGAACCAATTGAGTTGTCAATTCACTTTAGCCTCCCAAACATGCCACCAGATCCGCAGAACATGATATTGTGTTTCCAGATCTCACCAGACTGATTTGTGTCACTCTATCACCTTTGAATAGTTGCTAAAACTAGCTTTGCTCTCATGACCATAACTCCTCCACATTTTCATGCGAACCTCTGAAATCTTGACTAGATCATCTTCAAACATAGATCTACAAACCCTTTGATGCGCACTCTTTGATCTTCATCTAGCTAGGAACTTCACTTCATAGAGCTTCACTGTCTTCACTAAATTTCTCTATTTCTGATAGGTCTAATTTTCTCAATATCCTCAACACACAACTCATCCAATCCTTGACATTAATGTAACAGGAGTATGTTGACATCAATGACAACACCAGTTAGGCCAATACTTGCAACATCATGCTCATGGGGTATGAAGTAGATGAAAGGATCTTGGATATGTATGCTCAACATCTACTAACCAAGCCTAAAGACTCAATGGTTGAAAGATTTGGAACCTTTGAGGAGCTAAGTTTAAAGTTGTATACTGAGCTCAGAGAACTTGAAACTAATAGAAAAGTAAGAAGAGAAGTTGAGCAGTTGGCCGAGAATCTTTGCCTAACAAAGGAAGCTGTGAAGAAATTTAGAGAAAGAATAGAAAAGAATGAGAAAGAAAAACAAGAAAAGAGACAAACAAGTGATCCAATGAAACCTTCTTCCACCTCAAGAACTACTAGAAGTTCTTCTGTTGCCTCTGCTCCTTCCAAATCTACAAAACTAGAAACAAAATCATCTAAAAAACGTGAGAAAAGGAAGAAAACAAAAGCTTCCCAAACCTATGAAAGCATAAGAGAAGATGATGTAGATACATACTCTAACATTGAAATCAAGGAACCAAAAGTCACTGAAACAAAAGCTACAAAGTCAACCAAAGAAAAGTCCTATGGAAGCAAAAGGATTAGAAAAAAGCAAAAGACTGAAGAATATGAAGAATATGTCGAGAAACCCACACTCTCGCTAGAAGATGTGATAAAATTTGTCACTGTAGATGGCAATCTAAGACCCATGACTAAATTCTATGATGAATACAATGATGTAGATAAAAGGGTGTTGGAGGAAGCAATGGTTAGATATCTCAGCATCTATAACAAGGCACTAATTGAGATAACTTCTGAGCTACCACAAAGTCTAGCTGATATTTTGGAGTTGAGAAAAGAAAATGCCAAATGCAAGGACTTGGAAATTAGAGAACATGAGCTGATAACCTTGTGTCCTCAAATTTCACCTGATCAAATCAATATGATATTTAGGGAAGTCAAAAATAACTTTGGAAGCAAAAAGAGAATGAACAAGCTCATGATGGGAGAAACAAGTGAAATTGTTGAAGAAACTCAATAAATTCTTCTAAAAGCACTAAAAAAGCACAATTTTCCCATAGTCACAAAAGAAATTCTGGATGAAGAAAAAGAGAATATGTTTGAACAGTAATTGAATAAAGCCTATGTTTCGGAAGAAGACCAAGAAAATCAGGA
Source organism: Cunninghamia lanceolata (assembly GCA_027924645.1). NCBI lineage: Eukaryota > Viridiplantae > Streptophyta > Pinopsida > Cupressales > Cupressaceae > Cunninghamia > Cunninghamia lanceolata. The sequence goes on from BSBN01000757.1 coordinate 17,343,927, forward strand.
TACAAAATTGGTGGATAAAGTAGTTGATATAGGAGATACCCCTAATCCACTGGATATGTTAGAAAAAGGAAATAATGTTACTTCACAGAGCCCTCTGGATCATATAGCAAGTGATGATCAAGTAAGAAAAAGTTCCTCTGCAGAGAACCCAGAAAAGGTTAAAGCAAATTTAGAAGAAGAAAGAGAAAAGAAAGATAAAACAGAAGAAGATGGTGCAAACGTTGAAGCACCTAAAGCAGAGACTGAGAAATCAGGAGATCAAAAAGTTGATTCTAAAATAAGTGCAAGAGACACTATAGCTGCAGTAAAAGATTCTCTTGGAAAAGAAGTGATTGAACTTGATGAACCTAAACTACTCCAAGGCCTAGCTAATCTAGATGCCCTCTCTCCAATTCAACTGATGAAGATAGCATCATTCACCCAAGTAAAGGCTAGAGAGAAGATGTTAAAGTTCCACATGGATCAGAATGAGCTACTGGGACTTGCAACCAGACTTTTGGAGAAATTAATGCCAAACTATCAGAAGAATCAAAATGATTCCCCCTCTGGTCATCTGAAGAACCTTGGAAGTTCAGTAAATTCACATTTTGAGTCCCTTGAGAAGTCTGCGGAGGTAAAAGTGCATAAAGAATTCTTAGATAAGAAATTTTGTGAAATAAAGAACCTGATAGTAAATGATAGTAGAATATTGGGTATCAGCATTAAGAGTATTCAGAATGCTCTAAATGATGGAAGTGATACGTACAAATTATGTTTGTCATGGACCAAAGTTAATAAGGGTATTGAGAACAAGATAAAGGAGCAAGAACAAAAGTTGTCAAATCTCTCTCAAAATTTTGATCCCCTAATAGTTTTGCCCATAAGTCATGAATGTCAAGTAATCAACTTGATTGAGGAAATAAAGAAACTTTCCAAAAACAAAAGTAACATTATGAAGAGAATGTGTGAACTCCAGGGATTAATTGTCCCTAAGTTAGAAACAATGTATAATGCATTATCTAAAGCTTAGATTGCAGTTCCAACCAATGTTCCATTAGATCTATCAAAGGCACAAGCTTACTCATTTGTGTTAAATGGGCACATTTCAATTCTGGATGGAATGAAGAGTACTTGGGCCTTCGAACTTGTGCAAATAAAAGCTAGTTTTGTAGACATCCTCAAGTTCATGAGAATGGAAGTTTTGGTTACTTGTACATATGTGACAATATATACATAAATTTTGGAGTATTTTGATTTGTGGATCCCACCCTTTTCCATTGATGTCAAAGGGGGAGTGAAGGACAGTGAAAAATGAGGAGTTTAGCAAAGGGGGAGAACTGAAATAAGTGAAGAGCACAAATGCATAGACAAAGAGGGAGTTGCACCGAGACACTTAGTCATTTTTCACTAAGTGTTTCCATCAATGCCAAAGGGGGAGATTGTTGGCAAGAGACACTGCATAGCATTGATAGGTGTTGTCATTGATGGCAACTAAGATTGTTCTCCACATCCACAGTACAGTATCTAATCATACGAGAAGTTAGAATGATAATCTATCTAAATCTAGCAGTCTGAAACAGAGCATATAGTAGTGTCCAGTTTTTGGTCTGGATCTCTCTGGTGGAAAGGTATGGCATGTTGCAGATCTAAGGTTGTTGACAGCATTGCAAATACACTATAAATCCAGAATTTTGTCATCCAATGATGAAGGAATCAAATGTTATTAGCATATGTGTATCGGGTTCCAGTCTGACAGAGCAAAAAAAAGGACATGTAAACCTTGCAGAAGATCTTGTTTTCGGATGAATGGAAGTTTCCTGTTGGACAAATGGTGGCATTCAGTAACTATGGCTGACATGAATAATGATTTACAAGAGTAAGTTTTGGTCCACACTCCAAGTTATGCATAGATCTAGCTAACAGGGTTGAGCATTCTTAGGTGTTCTAAGTACTGTTCAATCTGACTGGTAAAATGATTATAGATCTTGTTGCAGATATATATAGTCAATGAATTTAGTTGTTTAGAGTGTGGTGTGTATGTGAAGAAAGTGAATGTGAGTAGAGCAGAAATCTAAAGTGCAAATGAGAGCAGAACAGTAAGAAGAACAAAGCAAGGATGAAGTACGTAAGATCAGTTTTTGTACTCAATCAAAACTGAACTTTCGACATAAGTAGATGCTATCATCAATTCATATCTTTGTCTTTCATTTGTAATATTGTCTTAGACAGTGACCCTTCATTTGAGCAGTGAGCCCAAATGCGTGTGCATTCCCATTTTGTATCAATACTTTTAACAGGGTATTAATTTTTGTGGGTTAACCCCCACCGTGGTTTTTCCCTTAACCAGATTTCCACGTCAAAATCCTAGTGTCAAATGTGTCATTCATGTTTTCTACTCATATGTTATTGTCTAATGCTAGAATGTTTATATCATTGATTTAATCTCAAGTTGCAAAAAGGAATAATATTAGAAAAAGAAGAATAAGAGCAACAATTGATTCACCCCCCCTCTCAGTTGTCTGGACCTATTCCAATAGATATAACCACTAGAAGAAGGTAAACAATAAATCAAGAGAGGAGAACAAGTGCCTTAGGGTCATCACGTAGGAAGGTGCCCCTAGGTCACCAACTGCAATGCTATGCCCCTAAGTCACAACACATAATAATGAAAAATAGAGAAGAAGAAAGATAGAAGAATGATGATACAAATAGAAGAATGGTCACAATAGAGGTGGTCTCCCGATATCCTTGACCTTACAAGAGTATCAAGGGTCATCCATGGAGGCCTAAACAACATATAACACATCATGGGGGAAACACAACACAAAGGTAAAGGGTTAGACATACGTACTTGTAGAGACAATTGGACTAGCAGTCATCATCGAGTAAATCATAGTCTTCCCAAGAGGAAAGAGGTACATAAGGTACCATAGCCCAACTTTTATTCTTGCATTCAAGTTGTTCATTCTTAAGATCTTCTTGGTTTGATTCGATGTTAGGTGGATGTTTTCTTGTTGATGTGCATTTCATTGGGCAAAAGCTTGTCTTCTCTTTCTTCTTTCTCTTGCTTGTCTATTTATTTTTGTCTTGTTGCTTATACCATCAAAAGTATTTGTTGCAAGTATGAGGTGAACCAGTGTTGTCATTGATGTCAACATACTCATATTGCATTGACAAGAGGGATTCGATGAGTAGTGTGCTGAGGATATTGAGAAAATTAGCCTCAGTTAGGAACAGTGAAGAACAGTGATGAGAAGAAGGGAAATGTATTGTATAGGATGCGAACCGGAGGATGCGGATTAAAGGGTTTGTATATATGAGTCTTGAGATGCTTCAGTTAAGATTTCAGAGGTTCACATGAAGATCTGAAGGAGTTGTGGCTGTCGGTGTGGAATTGGTTCCAGCAAGTGTTCAGAGGATCACAAAAAGGTCCGGTGAGGTCCGGAATTGTATAATCCTAATCTACAGATTGGAAGGAGTGTTTGGGATGTCCTTGTGATGTGTCATCTCAAGTTGTGTATGATTTGGAGGTCTGGAAGTACCTTTTGCATTATGACAGTGGCGACAGACTATGTTCTTGAAGTTCCGGATAAGGAAGAGAAGAGATTCTAGTAAGTAGAGGAAGTGCAGATGTCCCTGGTCATTTAGGCAGGCTTGGAAATGTCCGTGGATCATGTTTAGGTTGTATTGTTGGTCTGCATTGATGGTAGAGCCCAGAATTGAAGATAATCTTCTGGATGAAGTTCTTGCTCTGTTTAGCTGACCGGATGAGTTGTTCATCCTGCAAATGTTCTTGTGGTGGCCGACCAGATGTGTTATTCATCTTGTGGATATTCTTATGGTTGATTGCTGACTTAGATGATTGTTCCTAAGTCAATGTCTTGTATAAATAAAGGTTTGTGAGTTCATTTTGTACTGTGGATTGTGTGGATGAGAGTGGTGTAGCGAAGAGAAGTGCAGAAGGTAGAGCAGAGGTTTTTGGGCTTAAATGGAACTGATCCAGACATGGTAAAGATGTCATTCTCCAGTTCAAGACCATGATTCTTATCACTTTGTAGATAGTGTGTCTCCTTGTAGGCAGTGGGCCTCTTTGTGAGCAGTGTGCTCGGGCCGTGAGCCCTAATTGGCAAGTGCCATTCTTTTTCTTATTCTTTTAACAGAGAATAATCCTTGGGTTAATCACCTCGTGGTTTTTCCCTTAACTGGGTTTTCCACGTCAAAATCTTGGTGTTCATTGTGTTGATGTTTATCTACTCTTGTGTTTGTGCATTTTACTTTCATGGATGATTAATTGATATGCTGTTAACTAACAAGACGAATCAAGTGTTTGAAATAGAAAGCAAGTTTGTATACAACTGATTCACCCCCCCTCTCAGTTGTATGCCCTAGATCCAACAATTGGTATCAGAGCCAAGTTCCTCTGAAAGGAGCTTAACCGCTTGAGGAGATCTAGGATGTCGTCATACAAAAAGGATAGTCCGAAGTTCGATGGAACCAATTTCACTCTCTGGAAGGGTCGCATGAAATGTCACTTGGAATGTATGGGAAAAGCATACTTGGCCATAGTTTCAAAACCATATGTACCTCCACAAGGTGGTCCGACAACTCTGAATGAAATCACAGATGCTAAAAACAATCTGCAGACCAAGGAAGCTCTTCTAAGCGCATTGAATGACTCAGATCTCTCAAATGTTATTGACCTACCAACTGCATATGAGATCCTGACTAAACTGGAACTTCTATATGAAGGAGATGAGTTTGTCAAGAGTGCAAGGTTGCAAAGTCTGAAAGGGAAATTTGAAAGATTGAAGATGAGAGATGATGAAAACATCACTACCTTTATGCCAAGAGTGAATGAACTAGTGTGTGGAATTAGAAATACTGGTGGAACTCTGGATGAAAATGAGATTGTTTGCAAAATCCTCAGATCCCTTCCTGCTGCCTACAAAATCAAGGTTGCTGCAATTGATGAATTCAGAGCCCACACAACTGTCACAAGAGAACAATTGGCTGGCAAGCTAGCTGCATTTGAAATGACCAAGTTTGGAGATGATCCTCCCAAGACTGAATCTGCTTTCAAAGCCAGTGCCTATGTGAAAGGCAAACAGAGATTTGATCCGGGAGAAAACTCTTCAAGGAAGATGTCATGGTATGATCAAGCAAGAAGAGACATGGAAGAAGAAGTAGAAACAGCTCAACTTGAAGCCCTCATTGCAAAAAGACTACCAAGAGGATCTGGTAAGTATGAAGGAAAACTACCCTTTAAGTGCTTCAACAGCAATAAGATTGGTCATTTTGCTTCAAGATGTCTGGAAAGATCTACAAGGTCTAATACTAACAGACAAAGGTTTCAAAAGAACTGCTATTATGTTCATGAAGAAGATGACAATGAAGGAGTAACAGATGATGAATCAGAACTAGGAAGCAAATCCAGAAATGAATGGGTGTTTATTGCCATCAAGGAAGAAGATTCAATACTTTCTGAATCTATCAATCACAGGGTTGTGGAAAAAGCTTTGGCTGCTCAAGTGGAAGAAAAGGATGATTGGGTTATTGACAGTGGATGTTCTCACCATATGACTGGTGATAGGGATAAGTTCTTGAATTTGGAAAGGTATGAAGGAGGAATGGTAAAGTTTGGTGACAATTCTGCTGGCAGAATCAGAGGTAGGGGAACTATTTCCTTTGATGGAAAGAGCAAAACAGGTAATGTACTATATGTTGAAGGATTGAAGCACAATCTTCTCAGTGTTGGTTAGTTAGTAGACAAAGGCTATGATCTCCGGTTTAAGAATGGAAAATGCAGAATCTTTACAAGCTCCAGAACTGAAATTGCATCTGGTACTCAGACAAAAGGTAATATCTTTCATCTGGTTGGTTCAAATAAAAGTTGTCTGTTTGTTCAAGTTGATCAAAGTTGGTTATGGCATAGAAGAATGTGTCATGTAAATTTTGATAACATCATCAAGATAAGCAATACTCAGGCTGTAAGAGATCTTCCAAAATTGATGAAACCTACAAATAGTTTGTGCAAAGAATGTCAGCTAGGTAAACAAAGCAGAGTCTCTTTCAAAAGCAAAGATCAGTCCTCTACCGGATTGTTAGAATTAGTACATACTGATCTCTGTGGTCCGATAAGAATCAAGAGTCTGCAAGGTGATAGATATTTCATGTTGTTAATTGATGACCATTCCCAAATGATGTGGGTTACCTTCCTAAAAGAAAAATTAGAAGCATTTGAGAAGTTCAAAATCTTCAAAGCTATGGTAGAGAATCAAACTGGATTGAAACTGAAGTGTCTAAGGTCTGATAGAGGTGGTGAATTACATCTAGTGAGTTCATTGACTTTTGTGAGAAGCAGGGTATAAGGAGACAATTGTCTGCTCCTAGGACTCCACAGCAGAATGGAGTAGTTGAAAGAAAGAACCGGACCATCCAGGAAGCTGCCAGGACAATGATGTTGGAAGCAAATGTTCCTCAGATGTTCTGGAAAGAAGCTATCAGCACTGCAGTCTACACTCTAAATCGAGTTCAAATCAGAAACAATACCAGTAAGACCCCCTATGAACTCTGGTTTGGCATCACTCCTACTGTGAAATATTTCAGAGTATTTGGTAGCAAGTGTTATATTAAAAGAGATGAAGATCTAGGAAAGTTTGATGCTAGAAGTGATGAAGGAATTTTCTTGGGTTACTCCACTCAAAGCAAAGCATACCGGTGTTACAATAAGAGACTGAGGAAGATGATAGAAAGCACTAGTGTGAAAGTTGATGAAGGAATTGAGAAGCCCTCAAGATTTTATGAGTTTGATGAAGATGACCAAGACGATGTTCAGGTTCAAGGAACTCAATCCTCTCCGGTAAGTCAGAGTCAGCCTAATCCGGTAAATCAGGAAGTAGAGATAGGTTTGAATGAGCCTGATCAAGAAGCAGCAGTGTAGGATACTCCCAAAATTCTAAGGTATGTAACACTGAACCACTCTGAAGATCAGATCATAGGTGACAGAAGCAAAGGTGTGTAAACTAGAAGGAATGTTGCTCAAAATCAGGATGAATGTTGTCTGATTTCAAAGATTGAACCTAAAATAGTAAATGAAGCCTGCAATGATGAAAACTGGACCAAAGGAATGAAAGATGAATTAATGCAAATTGAGAAAAATCATACTTGGGATCTTGTTCATAGACCTAGAGACAGGAATGTGATTGGAACCAAATGGGTCTTCCGGAACAAATTAAATGAAGCTGGTGAAGTAATCAGAAACAAAGCTAGATTGGTCTGCAAAGGCTACTCTTAAATAGAAGGAATTGATTTTGAAGAGACCTTTGCTCCGGTGGCAAGAATTGAAGCAGTCAGATTATATCTTACATTTGCTACCTTTAAAGACTTCAAGGTATATCAGATGGATGTCAAGTCTGCCTTCCTAAATGGTGATCTGGAAGAAGAAGTTTACATTGAACAACTAGATGGATTTCAATTGTCTGACAATGATGATATGGTCTGCAAGTTGAAGAAAGCATTGTATGGATTAAAACAAGCCCCAAGAGCATGGTATGAAAGGTTGGATAAGCATCTTGTGCAGATTGGATTTAGCAAAGGTACTGCTGACAGTAACTTATATTTCAAAATTGATCATGAAAACATTTTGATTGTTGAAGTGTTTGTGGATGATATCATTTTTGGAGGAAGAGATAGTATGTGCAAAACTTTTGCAAATCAGATGAAATGTGAGTTTGAAATGTCTATGCTTGGTGAAATGAATTTCTTCTTAGGTCTGCAAATTACTCAAACAAAGAAAGGGATCTTCATTTCTCAAACCAAATATGTGAAAGAATTGTTAAGGAAATTTGGTAGGGAAGATTCAAAGCCAATGAACACTCCCATGGCAACCGGATGTAAGTTGAGCAAAGATGATGACTCCCCAAAGGAAGATCAGACAAAGTATAGATCAATGATTGGTGGATTGTTGTATCTCACTCAGACCAGACCAGATATAATGCAGGCTGTTGGTCTTGTAGCAAGATTCCAGGCTAATCCTAAAGAATCTCATGTTATGGCAATCAAAAGAATTTTCAGATACTTGAAAGGAACAACTGAGTATGGTCTATGGTACCCTAGAGATCTGGATTTCTCTCTTCATGCTTACACAGATGTAGATTGGGTAGGAGATGTGGATGACCAGAAGAGCACCAGTGGTGGAGCATTCTTTTTGGGGAAGAGATTGGTTTCTTGGCTAAGCAAGAAACAAGATGCAATATCTCTGTCTACAACTGAAGCAGAATACATTGCAGCAGCAGGTAGTTGCACTCAAATGTTATAGATGAAGCAGATGCTAAGAGACATTAAAGTTGAATATGAGAAGCCTATCACAATTTTCTGTGATAATTCAAGTGCAATTAATATTTCCAAGAATCTGGTATTGCACTCTAAGACTAAGCACATATCTATCAAGTTTCACTTTTTGAGAGAACAAGTGAACAAGGAAGAAGTCAGGTTGGAGTATGTTCCCTCCAAGGATCAGATTGCAGATATCTTTACTAAACCTCTTCCCAAGGACTCTTTTGAATATCTCTGGGAGAAGTTAGGGGTCATGGCCCCTCTGGTGATGAACTAGGATGCACTGATGTGCATCAGTCTGGTGGATATCATAGTCATATCTTGTGATCCGGATTGATGATGGGGAGCTACTACTAAGGCGGAGTAGCTGGTATGATTCTGATGTGTTAAAATTGCAAGTATGAGCCCTCTGCCATTGATGTCAAAGGGGGAGAGAAGACATGTGAAAAACAAGTAGCTGATGATCAAAGGGGGAGCAGTAAATGAGGAGAAGACATGTTGCTGATAGGGGGAGCTGTGACAGAAAGGAGAAGTTCTTGTCTTGATAGTTTTTCACATCATATGTTGCCATCAATGAAAAAGGGGGAGATTGTTGCAAGTATGAGGTGAACTAGTGTTGTCATTGATGTCAACATACTCATATTGCATTGACAAGAGGGATTCGATGAGCAATGTGCTGAGGATATTGAGAAAATTAGCCTCAGTCAGGAACAGTGAAGAATAGTGATGAGAAGAAGGCAAATGTATTGTATAGGATGCGAACCGAAGGATGCGGATTAAAGGGTTTGTATATATGAGTCTTGAGATGCTTTAGTTAAGATTTCAGAGGTCCGCATGAAGATCTGAAGGAGTTGTGGCTGTCGGTGTGGAACCAGTTCCAGCAAGTGTTCAGAGGTGACAGAGGATCATAGAAAGGTCTGGTGAGGTCCGGAATTGTATAATCCTAATCTACAGATTGGAAGGAGTGTTTAGGATGTCCTTGTGATGTGTCATCTCAAGTTGTGTATGATTTGGAGGTCTGAAAGTACCTTTTGCATTATGACAGTGGTGACAGACTGTGTTCTTGAAGTTTCGGATAAGGAAGAGAAGAGATTCCAGTAAGTAGAGGAAGTGCGGATGTACCTGGTCATTTAGGCAGGCTTGGAAATATCTGTGGATCATGTTTAGGTTGTGTTGTTGGTCCACATTGATGGTAGAGCCCAAAATTGAAGATAATCTTCCAGATGAAGTTCTTGCTCTGTTTAGCCGACTGGATGAGTTGTTCATCCTGCAAATATTCTTGTGGTGGCCGACCAAATGTGTTATTCATCTTGCGGATATTCTTATGGTTGATTGCTGACTTAGATGATTGTTCCTAAGTCGATGTCTTGTATAAATAAAGGTTTGTGAGTTCATTTTGTAGTGTGGATTGTGTGGATGAGAGTGGTGTAGCGAAGAGAAGTGCGGAAGGCAGAGCAGAGGTTTTTGGGCTTAAATGGAACTGATCCAGACATGGTAAAGATGCCATTCTCCAGTTCAAGACCGTGATTCTTATCACTTTGTAGACAGTGTGTCTCCTTTTTGGCAGTGGGCCTCTTTGTGAGCAGTGTGCTCGGGCAGTGAGCCCTAATTGGCAAGTGCCATTCTTTTTCTTATTCTTTTAACAGAGAATAATCCTTGGGTTAATCACCCCGTGGTTTTTCCCTTAATTGGGTTTCCCACGTCAAAATCTTGGTGTTCATTGTGTTGATGTTTATCTGCTCTTGTGTTTGTGCGTTTTACTTTCATGGATGATTAATTGATATGCTGTTAACTAACAAGACGAATCAAGTGTTTGAAATAGAAAGCAAGTTTGTATACAACTGATTCACCCCCCCTCTCAGTTGTATGCCCTAGATCCAACAGTATTTTCATATTTTTCCATAAGTTTTCGTATGTTAGAGGAGGAAGCATCATGTTCAAATCTTATTTGTCTTGATGAAGTGTTTTATTCTCAAAAAATACCTCTCGATCCTTGTAAGGATGATGGATGAGGAACCTCAACATAGGGTCCTTTTCCTTTTGCTCTAGGAATTTCTTCTAATGCAAGTTGTTCGTCTCTTACTATTTCTTGAATAGGACTGGCCACTCGATGTAGTAGTTTTGCTTTATATTTTCTATATCCCAAGAATTTTGAATATGTTCATGGCTCTAGTTCTTGATTAGATTATGGCCAAAAGTAATCAAGGTTAAATTGTTGCTTATAACCAAAGGTTTATATCTATTGCGAGGAATAGTATGCACTTGTCTGTTCAAAGGAAATTTTACATAGTTTTGAATCGTTGAAGGGACAGCTTTCATAGCTTTTAACCATGGGTGTCCTAATTTTATGTGAAAAAGGTTAGATAGAGGGACGACATCAAATAGTATTTCTATAGATTTTTCAAATACCATGACCAATAAATATATCTTCCCAGAAGTGTTTATAAAAGCTCCATTTTGTGTCTTAATCATCATGTCAGAAGGGTCATAGAAGTCTTGAACCAAACCATGTGAATAAAGGAACTCCTCTGTTGCCACATTAGCATGCAATTAAGATCTACAAGTGCTCCATCCATAGGATTTTCCATTATCTTCACAGTGATGTAAAGAGGTCCTTCAGTTTCTCCAACTGTTCTATCATGAGGTGTAAATACAATTTTGGGTTCAGGGACCTTTCTTGTCATATAAGGCCTAGGAGGGAACCTATTGTTATTGTTGCAATTAGAAGCCATGTGTATATGTTTTCAAATGGATGTAAAATCAGATTTTTAAAGATTTTTAAAACTTATGCAAGGAACAAATGCAAAATTATGTAAGTTTATGACCTGAAATGCTTGATTTTTTTAACTTTTTTTAGTGCAAATGAGTAAAAGAAGAGTTCTTGTAAGGAAATTGATGAGGAGAAGCCAATAATAACCCTAATATCAGTCCAATAATGTATAAATATCCTTCACAACACACCTTTAATGCAATTCTATATGCAAAATAAGTCAAAATCTAGTGAAAATGCAAGATTTTAAACCCTAGACATGATATCTAAATGCAAAAATACACAATGATGAAACACTACATTAGAAATCAGTCACAAATAAGTGTTTAAAATAGTAGTATAATCTGAAACAAGCTTTTAACCACAAACCCTAGCTAATGCAAAAACTAGGTTCTATGAAAAATGCACAATTTCAAACGGTTTTTAACAAATTAGGCATGAAAATGCAATGCAAATGAATAATAAATGATGAACTTCTGTAATTTAAATCATCTATCTAATGAAAATAATAGAAATTTAAATGAAATTAAATGCAAATTAATTCAAATTATAAAAAAAAATGCAAGCCAAAATGTCAAGTTTTTCAAATTTTTCATTTTTTTAAATTTTTTTGTAAATTTTCAAATGCAATATGAAAATGATGAATAAAATTAATGCAAATATGAAGTACAACACTCAACAAGGTGCCAAATTCAAATAAACATGGGTTCACCAAAATGTTTAGTGGAAAAGAGGGGTTTCAATTACATTCAAGGACATAAACTGAGTCAAGCCACAACTCTTGCAAGAGCACTCTACTACAGATTTATTATCACTTGGAATGAAGAGGAAACTTGGAATTTGTTGATTAATTAATTAATAAAATCTTGATTATGCTTAAAACCCTAATTTTGCAAAATCATAAATAAACTGACGAAACACGATAAATGCTCATAGACAGAGATATAATATTCAAAGTAAATATATACCAAACTTCAAGATTCTGGATGCAGAAAATTTGGGGACTAATAAGCAGGTGCCCAAGTCCAAGGTGCCAATTTTTGTCAAGATCTCTAAAAGTTGTCTGTACCCTATTTCTGTTGTTCTAGAGATTTTTGTGCTTCAAGATCCAGAGGTCTAGGTCCTAGTTTTCTTCTCAGATCTATGATTTTGACACTCTGTTATGCCTCCCTACAACTCCACTCCACTCCTTCCACTTCCGCACCTATAACCTGCAATCACAGAAAAGGGGGTTGGGGTTGTGGTGTTTAGAGGCTTGCCTTGATCAACCCCCGAAGAGACATTCAAGTCTTTTGAACATCGTTGTCAGATAAAGAGTATGTATCTGTGCGGGATAAAGGCAAAAACCAATTGATAAATGATTAAAAACACAAATAAATGTCAACTCAGAGGTGTAGCTCACATGTAAATGAAAATCCTTCAACACATGAGAAGATGAAGCCAAATCTACATAACAAACATAATAACAAGACAAGTTTGCTCTACAATAATGAAACCTTTGAATGCTCTCAAATCATAAGTGTGACAAAAGTTTATAATCATCTTCTAGTTTACAAATGAATCCCTAAACATGCTTATATATGCATTTAAACACATTCTCACTTTAATTTCATAATTCAAACTTGAGATGTTGGCATGGGACCTAACCAATGGTCACATAACTGACATTTAAAATTTGGGACCCCGCTAAATAGGCCATGTTGAAATGCGCTAGACAACTGAGAGGGGAGGTGAATTAGTTGTCACAAAAACTTAAACACTTCTTCATTTAAACATCAATCAATTATCCACATACATTATGATTTAACAATGAATGCCTAAAATCAGAAACTTAAACATAGATGCAACATTATAAACAAGAGACACCAAATTTTTATGTGGAAAACCCCAAGGTGGGGAAAAACCACAGAGATGATTAGCTCTCAAAATATATTGTAATCTTTAAAAAATGATGTTCAGGCTTGGTCACTCCACGAGCCTGGAACATACTAGCTCACTGCCATGAAGTATAGCTAGGTCTAGCAGGATCACTGCCTCAACCCTAAACCTAGAAAGATTACAATAAGGGTTGTTAAACCCTACTAGCGGCTCACTGTCGGGCTCACTGCCACAATCAACATCTTCTTTATGGTTGAGATTAATACATTGAAGTACAATGGGTCCTCTACTCTACCTTTCCACTTCATTTCCTTATCTTCTCATCTTCGCACAAGGACATCTTTTCCATGACTCAACTACAAGTATTTATACACTGCATCAACCTTGGAATGATCATCAAGGTGGGCATTACAATCATCAACCATTGGAACAATCTCCAAGGTCAGCATTACAAACATTTACAAAATAGGTTCTGACCTAATACAACATTATGCAAAGGGAATGAAGTAAAGATGTATGTGGATCATGCCACACCTTAGCTAGGACTCAAACATGATCTTCCACACCACAACATGCTTCCACAATCTTTAAGGAATCTTCGCAATAACTGGAATTAACCAAGTCAGCTAAGATTGGTTACACGTTACATTGTCTGGAATAATCTTCAAACATGATCTCAATTCCTTGATGTGGACCAATGTCAAGATAGGAACATGATTAGGAGGCATCCACAAGAACGTTATAATGATCAGGAGCAACCACACAAACCTTAACCACTCTAGCCATAGGAATCTTCTCACTGGAACACATGAACTTCACTGTCTTCAACTGACATAAAAGAAAGATAGCTTGAGGACCACCAAAACATGAACCACTACATTTGTAGGCACTTATCATCATCCCAGACTTCCATCTAGATCTGTAGAGCAAAATACTTTATTGTGGAGGAATGTGGAGCCAAATGCTTTCTCCCTGTCACCAGACAATAATCAGAGAAAGTAGGCTTTACTCTGGTGAATGCCACTCTCCCAAATCTTCATACCAGAGGCTCAAACTCAGGATTTAGCATCTTTAGACATCCCTTTAAATAACTTCTAATCTACAAACCAAGATATTCAACCAGCAAGAAATGTGAAGCAATCTTCTAGACTATTCTTTAGCATACAACTCATTGTCTATACTGCACTTCACTGTAACTGACTTGTATCTTCCGGAGGGGCCAATTTTCTCAATATCATCAACATACAAAGCTTCTAAACAAGTAATAGAATAGAACATAGTTGACACCAATGACAACAAGGATATGTTGACATCAATGACAACACTGATTAGGCACATACTTGCAACAATCTCCCCCTTTGTCATTGATGGCACGACTTATCTCCCCCTTTGACATCAATGGCAAAGGGCACATACTTGCACTCTTCTTCTTTGATTCCATTTCTCTTCTGAACTCTCTGACTACTCCCCTTGATAAGTAGCCCTAAAAGCATCAATCTGGATCTGAAGAGGCACCACCAGACTGATGCACTCTTGTGCATCTTAGTTTAGAGTAGGATGGGTAATAAACCCTAACTTTTCTCTGAGATACTCAAAAGTATCCTTAGGCAAAGGTTTGGTGAAAATGTCTACAATCTGATCTTTTGTAGATACATACTCCAACTTGACTTCATTCTCTATCACGTTTTCTCTTCAAAAGTGGTATCTTATGGATATGTGCTTTGTCCTTGAATGCATTACTAGATTCTTTGATATGTTTATGGCACTTGTATTGTCACAAAAGATTGTAATTGGATCTTCATACATAACTCTGATGTCCTTCAAAGTCTACTTCATCCATAATACTTGAGTGCAACTACATACTGTTGCAATGTATTCTACTTCTGCAGTAGATAGGGATATTGAATCATGTTTTTTGCTCAACCAAGATACCAACCTTTTTCCCAAAAAGAATGCACCTCCACTTGTACTTTTCCTGTCATCCATATGTCTGGCCCAATCTACATCAGTGTATGCACTGAGAGTGAAATCATTGTCCTTTGGATACCACAAACCATAATCTATTGTTCCTTTCAAATATCTCAGAATTCTCTTGATTGCCATCATATGTGACTCCTTAGGCTTTGCTTGAAATCTTGCCACAAGACAAACTATATGCATTTTGTCAGGTCTGGTTTGGGTCAGATAGAGTAGCCCTCTAATCATAGATCTATACCTTTTCTAATCTGTCATAGGTGAATCATCATTTTTGCTCAACTTACAATCAGTTATCATGGGAATATTTACCGATTTAGAGTCTTCCATCCCAAACTTATTTAGCAGCTCTTTCACATACTTAGACTGAGAAATGAAGATACCTTTATCTGATTGATTTATTTGTAGACCCAAAAAGAAATTCATCTCACCAAACATGGACATTTCAAATTCACTTTGCATTTCTCTGGCCAAACTGTACACATACCTTCATTACCTCCAAAGATAATGTCATCAACAAAGATTGCTACAATTAGGATTTGTTCATCATTGATCTTAAAATAGAGATTGTTGTCTGAAGTAGCTTTACTGAACCCAATCTATATCAGATACCTGTCCAACCTTGTATACCATGCCCTAGGGGCTTGTTTTAATCCATACAAAGCCTTCTTCAATCTGCATACCATGTCATGATGATCTGATGACTCTTCCTTCTGGTTGTTCAATATATACTTCTTCTTCCAATTCTCCATTCAAGAATGTAGACTTTACATCCATCTAATATACCTTAAAATCTTTGTAGGCTTCAAATGCCAGAAACATTCTTATAGCTTCAATCCTTGCCACTGGGGCAAATGTTTCCTCAAAATCTATTCCTTCAACTTGGGAGTATCCTTTGCATACCAACCTTGCTTTGTTTCTTGCTACTTCACCATTCTCATTCATCTTGTTTCTGAAAACCCATTTGGTACCAATTACATTTTTATCTGCTAGTCTGGGAAAAAGATCCCCAGTCTAATTCTTCTCTATCTACATCAATTCTTCTTTCATAGCCTTTACCCAATTTTCATCATTGTAGGCTTCATTCACAGTTTTAGGTTCAATCTTGGATATCAGACAGAAATTTACTTGTTCTTCTACAGCTCTTCTTTTGGTCAGGATTCCTTTACTCTTGTCTCCTATGATTTGATCCTTAGAGTGATTAAGTTTTACATACCTTGGTGTCTTGGTAGCACTTTCCGGAGCTTGATCCTCTTCATCTGAGTTGTCTTCATGTTGCACCACTTCTGAAACATCCAGTTTCTCTAATTCATATCCATTTGATTCTGGAGATCTTTCCTTTCTTTCATCAACTTTGACATTTGCACTCTCAATGATCTTATTTAGCCTCTTATTATAGCACCGGTAGGCCTTTCTCTTGGTGGAATAACCAAGGAAGATTCCTTCATCACACCTAGCATCAAACTTGCCTAGATCTTCTTCTCTTTTGATATAACATTTGCTACCAAAAACTTTGAGATATTTCACAGTAGGAATTTTGCCATGCCACAATTCATAAGGAGTCTTAGAACTATTACCTTTGACTTGGACTCTATTTAGGATATATATGATAGTGTGAATTACCTCTCTCTAATATACTTCTGTGCTTCCTTCATCACGGTTCTAGCAGCTTCTTGAATTGTTCTATTTTTCCTTTCAACGACTCCATTTTTTGTGGAGTTCTAGGTGCAGATAATTGTATCTTTATCCCATGTTCTTTGCAAAAGAAATTGAATTCATTTGATGTGAACTCTCCTCCTCTATTAGACCTTAAAAATTTGATCTTCAAATCCATCTCATTTTCAATCATTGCCTTAAATGCCTTGAACTTATCTAGAGCTTCTAATTTTTCTTTCAAAAAGGTAACCCAAGTCATTCTTGAATAGTCATCAATAAGCAACATGAAATACCTATATCCTTGCAAACTTCTTACTTTGGTAGGTCCACACAAGTTCGTATGCACTAGTACCAGTAATCCATCAACTGATTGGTCCTTGCTTTTGAAACTTGTTCTTGTTTGTTTCCTAAATTGACACTCCTTGCAAATAGGATTAGCAGGCTTCACAAGCTTGGGCAAATCTCTAACAGCCTATGCAGTACTTATCTTCGTAATGTTGTCAAAATTGATATGACACAACCTTCTATGCCATAGCCAACTTTCATTATTCTAAGCCAGCAAACAATAATTATCAGTTCCTTTCAAGTGGTAGATATTACCTCTAGTCTTCTTACCAGTTGCAATGATTATTCTAGAGCTTTCCCTAATCTTGCATCCATTGTCCTTGAATCTTAGGTCATACCCTTTGTCACACATTTGACCCACACTCAAAAGATTGTGATTTAATCCTTTCACATACAAGACATCTTCAATATTATGCTTGCCATCAAAAGAAATAGATTCTTTTCCACAAATCTTACCAGTTGTATCATCTCCAAACCTAACTAGTCCACCATCATATCTTTCCAAACATACAAACTTACTTTTGTCACCAATCATGTGGTCAGAGCAGCCATTATTAATAACCCATTCATCTTTGTCTTCAAAAATCTCAGCAACCAAAGCACTTTCCACTAGTTTTTCTTTCTTCAAACAGCTAGCAAGATTAGTAGACACATTTTCTTCTTTAATAGCAATAAACAAGCATTCATTACCAGAGGTACTAGCATTATCTAGTTCACCATTGTCTGATACTCCTTCATCATCATCAAAATCTTCACCATAATAAAATTTCTTTTGGATCCTAGGCCTGTTCTCATACCTTTTCCTATTTCTTTCAATTCTTTCAGGACATCTCGAAGCAAAGTGGCCTACTTTACCATAGGAAAAACATTTGAAAGGTAATTTACCTTTAAACTTACCGGATCCTCTTTGCAGTCTATCCACAAAGTTAGCTTCAATTTCATCAAACTCATCATCTAATTCTACTTTGTACTTTTCTGATCTGGAGGTTTTCCCAAAAGTATTAGCTTTGAAGGCAGTCTCTACTTTTGGCAGGGCATCACCAAATTCTCTCATCTCAAAGGTAGTAAGTTTACCAAGTAACTAATCTTTGTCAACATCTTTTACTTGCATAAATTCTTCAATTGCAGCTACCTTGTGACTGTAGGACTTTGGCAGTGATATAAGAATTTTTATTACAACTTCCTTATCACCGATAGTTCCCCCCATACCTTTTATTCTGGTGACAAGTTCATCAACTCTTTGCATAAAGGCTGATATGTTTTCATCTTCATTCATTTTCAAACTTTCATATTTCACCTTCAGACTTTGAAGCTTGGCCTCTTTCATAGAGTCATCTCGCTCATACAGATTTTTCATCTTTTCCCATACCTCATTTGCAGTTTCAAGATCCACCACTTTTGTTAGTACTGTGTCATTCAAAGAACTTAACAGAGCATCTTTTGCTTTGACATCCACTTCATATTCCTTGATTTCATATTTAGTCATCAAACCATTCTGAAGCAAGGTGTATTTTGTTTCTGTAGCTTTCCATACTTTGTAACCAAGACAAAGAAGATGACTTCTCATTCATGCCTTCTAAAGAGCATAGTTTGTCCCATCAAAATGTGGTGCTTCCTTCTTATAAGACATTTTGGATCTTCCTCAAGCTGTTAGACTTTCTTCAGAGGAACCTCTCTCTGATACTAATTGTTGAAATGCACTAAATAACTAAGAGGGTGAGTGAATTAGTTGTCACAAAAACTTGAACACTTCTTCATTTAAACATCAATCACTTATCCACATATATTATGATTTAACAATGAATGCATGAAATCAGAAACTTAAACACAGATACAACATTATACACAAGAGACACTAGATTTTTATGTAGAAAACCCCAAGGGGGGAAAAAACATGGAGAGGATTAGCTCTCAAAATATATTGTAATCTTTGAAATATGATGTTCAGGCTTGGTCACTCCACGGGCCTGGAACATATTGGCTCACTGCCATGAAGTATAGCTAGGTTTAGCAAGCTCACTGCCTCAACCCTAAGCCTAGAAAGATTACAATAAGTGTTGTTAAACCCTACTGGAGGCTCACTGCCATGATCAACATCTTCTTTATGTCTGAGATTAATACACTGAAGTAAAATGGGTCCTCTACTCTACATTTCCACTTCCTTTCCTTATCTTCTCATCTTTGCACAAGGACATCTTTTCCACGACTCAACTACAAGTATTTATACACTTCATCAAACTTGGAATGATCATCAAGGTTGGCATTACAATCATCAACCATTGGAACAATCTCCAAGGTCAGCATTACAAACATTTACAAAATAAGTCCTGACCTAATACAACATTATGCAAAGGGAATCAAGTAAATATGTATGTGGATCATGCCATGCCTTAGCTAGGACTCAAACACAATCTTCCACACCACAACATGCTTCCACAATCTTCATAGAATCTCTACAATAACTAGAATTAACCAAGTTGGCTAAGATTGGTTACACGTTACACTATCTGGGAACAATCTTCAAACACGATCTCAATTCCTTAACGGTGACCAATGTCAAGATAGGAACATGATTAGGAGACATCCACAAGCACGTTATAATCATCAGGAGCAATTGCATGAACCTTAACCACTCTAGCCATAGGAATATTCTCACCATAACACAAGAACTTCATTGTCTTCAACTAATGGGTAAAAGCACAAAGTTGTGTCACACTTTTATAAAGGAAACAACTAACACTAATCCAATTTTTAAACTTGAATCACTAAAAAGTGACATATATGTTTTGAATTTTGAAATGATGTAAACTAATAAAATATTTTTTTTTAGTATATTTTATGTTTATATTTTTTTGAAAAAATTAAAAAATTATTTGAATATAGTTTTTAATAAATTGACACTATAATATAGTTGTTGATAAAATGCTGAAAAATGAAGTTACATGAGATGTCAATCTTTATATAGTAAATTTTATTTTATTTTCTTCAATTTTTTGTGTGCATTTATAACTTGAAACTTTAGTGCATGCATATTTATTTTCCAATTTTGATAAATATATATATTTTTAAAAAATATTAAAATGTGTGTGTATTAAAATGTAGTTGTTTCCATTCGACGTCAACTTTCATCTTAACTATTGTTGGCTATGATGTTAGTCATAAACACACATAGATAAAGAATTGCAAATCAAACCTTTATCATCTTGAAAGATACAATGAATTTGGAGAATTCATGATCCCAAGTCTCCATGGATTAGTTCATAATCTACTGACATTACTTAGTCGTTTGATGTGCCATGTTGTTTTTCATTCAAGGGGCCTTGTGTTGCTCTATTTTCAAGAACTAATGTTTTAACATATGTATTTCATCCTACTTTCTGCAAATCTCTTCACAAACAAGGTTAATCCTATTGTACTCAATAGATGATGAAGATATTTTATAAGTTTGATCAAATCTTCTGATCATCAACTGTTATTGATTAACTTTCACTTTTGTACTATGAATTCATCTAAATAATGTGCCTACAAGTAGATATTTGCATGAATATTGTTGAGATTTATATGTATTTGCATGATATTTTCAATTATACATGCTAATTAGCTTAAATATGCTATGAATATTTAGTTTCCTTCAGGGTATCAACATATTTACTTATATTTGCTTCAGATTATCTTTATATTTGCAATTGTGATGATGATTTTAATGAAATTAAACAAATTGTATTGAATTATTTCTAATGTTTACTAAAATGAGTGAATCTTCAGCTATTGATCCATATACATTCCAGATACAATCATGAAGAGAAGGAAATCAAACCATAGGTTCACCAGGATGTTCCATAGCTAAGTATGGTTGATGCAAACTTCAATTGAAAGGAATGAAGACAACATGCACAACATGAATTGCACTCCAAGGGACGTAGCAAATCAAAGTACAAGCCAAGAATTCATCCATAGATTACTCAAAGTATATGATTGTATGTAATCTAGATCTTCTTCTTCATTAAGTATGCAACAGACATGTATATTTACAATCAGCTTTGAGAATTAGTCCTGAGGCTTCAGCAATCTAACTCAATTAAGTTTCGAATGTGTTACAAGGTGCACTCCATCTCCTTTTATAGGACAAAGAGAGGAGGCGGTTACAAATGATATATATCATCTTTGACTTGGTCAACAAAAGTTAAACGTGGTACAAGTTGCCAGCTGGCAACCATCTGGTGGTACTTGATCATTTCTTTGTCATATAATGTGTATGACCTTGTCAGCCTGCATCCTTACTCATTCTTCATTTTCTTCATTTTCTTCATCTTCTTCATCAGTGGGTGGGTCATCTCCTATATGTGTGCTAATAATCCCTCTGATGGGTTCATATTCCTACACTATCCATTCAATCTCACCTCCATCCTATACCTTAGCCTTTGCTATAGAATGCTCTTGTGAGTGGAATTGCATCTATAATGCAAACCATTTGTTCTTTTTGTTATTCAACATTTCACTATATCCTTCTACTTTTGCTTTCATCCTCATGGCTTTATTAACTACATCTTCTGACAAATGGTGGAGAGGGTCATTTGCTACATGCTTAAAATTATCCTGGAAAGCCTCAATTGCAAAATCAACATCTTGATTTTCTATCTTCCCTTCTACTTTGTCCTCAAGAGCTTCCAAGATGTTTATTTCCTCAAACATGAGATGATGCAACTTGACACTGATGTCCCTAAGTTTTGTGTTGCATCTCTTTAGGATATCACTCTCAAATTAAGTATCCTCATACCAAATACCCAATAGCTATGAAGTATGATTGTTTAATATTATTGTATATGAGCACTTTCACATCTATGCATTTCATTTTAGTCATAGCAATAAGATACTTTTCTACTTTGATTGATCTATGCCCAACCTCCTTTTGTAACTTATCCACTTTGCTCCTCAATGTATTGAGAAAATTCCAATTGGTGAGGGAGGTCTTTATTACCTTCTCTGCTTCAAGGATGAATTGAATAAACCAATTATCCATCACATGTGCCTTATACTTCATGATATCTAGCCTTGTTACCTCATCCTGAGATATAATGGTCAAAGGGTTAGCCGTGTTGACTGGCATGTGATTTGGATCAATTAATCCCTTTTATGAATGTATGCAGCTGAGCAATGTGCTCCTTGTGCACTTTATTTTTATTTCTCTCCCTTTCTACACTTTTCAACAAAGAATCAATAATATCTTTGGCCTCTTGGCCTTGTTCTTCAGTAGCAAAGCCTAGATCAATGTTGGTCATCTGAAATTCATTAATACTTATCTCCCCCTTTGCTTTATCTGCTATAGGCAGAGATACCTGAGTTGTTCTTTTGCTGGTGGTGGGAACTCTTTTTATTGTAGAAGTAGGCCTTGCCCTTATTTTTAACTTAACCATGTCAGCTGAAAATAATGTAGAATAATCAAATTTAGGTACATCACTAACCTCTTGTCATAGCCAATATGGTATTTCATCTATAGACCCTTGCTGGTTAGTATGTTCAATGTGAGCATCATTAGACTCTACATTTTGTTCCATTCTCAGTGGTGAAGGTTCTGTTCTTTGTTCATCTTGAACCTCCTCATGATGGACCCCTTCCTGCGTAGGGACTTCTTGTGCTTTCACATTCTAGTCCTGTGTATCTTGTGGTGCTTGATCCTTATGAGGAGTATGAGCACTCTGATCTAGTTTATCCGGGTGATCATCTTGATCATTCTTATTCACATTTTCTTCTTCTTTTCTCTGATCATCACCCTTCCGAAGGCCTTGTTCTCCATCCTTTGATGTGTCCCTGTCTCTAGGGTCTTGGGATTTATTCATCCCTTCAATTGTTCCTCTCTCTGATATTTGCTCATTGTCCTGACCATCATTTTGATCATCCATCTCCTCATCCTCTATATGTACATTAACTTCTAATTTACCCTGTTCCAGAGGTAAGTCTTTATCTTTATTTTGATCTTCATCACCCTGATAGGTCAAATCTATTGGTGCGGGGCTAGTGACTTGATTGACTAATTTTGTCAATCCAATTTGTTGTGCCACCACTTCAGGGTTACCTTCTTTTATTTCCTCCACTTTGACCTCCTCATGATGAACTTCCTTTTGTGCTATGGGGGTGCCATGAGGGGTCATCTTAGTATTCTTTATTAATGTCTACATGGAATTAGCAGAGACCTCATTTACAACATCATCATCAGATAGATCCACTATGTTGTCTCATGGAAAAGATGGCTCATCTCTTGCACTATGCATCTCTTTTCCTTGTTCCTCCACCATCTCAAACTTAAACTAAATGATATCAGGGATAGGGACTTCATGCAAAAAATTCTTCTAAATGCCTTCACCACCTGCTCCTCTTAATAGGATAGGGTTTATATCTACTGCCCCCCTCATAACAGGTGTTTGTTTCTTTAGAGGTGGCTCTTGGATCTTGTTCTTTTTCTCCAGATCAAGAGATCATCATCTGAGCTCTCTTTCTCTTGTACAATAGCAGGGGTAGGGTTTGCAACAATTTTCTTCTATTTTATAGGTGCATGAGGTGATGCTGTAGTGGATGTGGAAGCTATATCTTCCTTTTGTTGTGGTTGTTGATGAATTATTATCACCCCAATAGCTTGGTTTCCTTTCTTGCCTTTACTTTGCTGCCTCTCTCATTTTGACAACCTCTTTTCTTTGAGGAAATCATCATATTCTTCATCTAATAATTCTTGTCTTTTCCTTTTGTTGTCAACAGTGAGGGCCACTCCCTTCTTCTTCAGCTTGGTGATCTCTACATCCACCCAGTCTTTGGTCAATTGTATGACCTTCTGCGTTATCTGATCCAAGGAGGTCACCCCTGGTTGACTCCAATCTGGGACTGATATAGTCTCATTATATACTTTATTATCCTCATATTCTTGGGACATGACCTTAACGTCATCTTCATGTAATTGTGCAAGCACTGGTATGCAATCCAATGTGTATATTTTCTTCAAAGTAAGCCTCTGGTATCCTCTTCTTCTTAATTCTATCTCATCATCCCAATCAGCCTAGAAATCCCCAATGTGTCTTTGATGCACTAGCTTCTTAAGCAAAGCTTGCATCCTATCATAGGGGTCATATGGCCTAGCTAGTGAGAAGGGTTGTAGGGACATTAACTTTAGTCATTTAATTACATCTTTTACACTCTCCTTATCAGGACACATATACCATCCAATCATGATTGGAAACAAAATATTAGGTATCTTTCCTTTCTCAATATGAGCTTCCACTAAAGGCAATATCTGCCTAGCTAGCTCCATCAAAATGACCTTGTCATTGGGATATCTTGGCAACATGAAAGGTTACCTAGTGAAACCTTCTATTCTTATGTATGAAAAGGTGGGGAACTTGAGAAACCAAGCCCCATGTCTGTATATAGTAGCTTAAGCCTCTATGCTCAGTCTCTTCACTTTGTCTTCTTCCATAGTCTTGACAAGATGCATGGAGAATGAATCATTCACCCTTCGGTAATGTTGGAGAGACTCTCTTTATTTTAGTTGTGTGTAATGGTCCCAAATACTTACATCTCCAGGGTTGCTTCCAGCCCTACCTACTGTTTGTAATTCATCAAAAGTGCCTCTGAATGCACAGACATATACTACATAGGAGGTCATATGGAACATATTATTTCTTCCTCCTAGCTTCTTCATCCCCTCATTCAGGCTATTGCTTATGACCCTAGCCCATTGGGGTTTCTGTTCAGTACCTTCTACCATCCTTATGATGCCATACATCCAATTATCAAAAGACCTAGTATTCACTTTTCCTATCATCTTGTTGAGCATCACCATCATATATTGATACTCGAGAACAAAATTGAACATGTAGAGGTACACAGAAAACTTAGCAGAAGCCTTATATGTGCTACCACTAGCTCTCCATTGATACCTGATCTTTTTGGCTTCTTTCTCTTTGTTGTTATACTCCTTTTCCAATTTACCCAAGTTTAGTCAAACTACGTTAGGTCCTCTTGGTAGATTGAAGATTGTGGTGATACCTTAAATGGAAAAGTCCATATAAACCCTACCATGTTTCTCTACCCTTCTGGTATTCACATTATAATTCTTGGCACATTCCAGTACCAATTCAATGGCCTCCATTGCATAAGGAAAACCTCCTGCATGCCATATTCATGAACTGTAGATGCTCATGATCAAGGGATTTTTGCTTCTTTTCATTAATTTCGTTGTCCATGCATCAAGATCTATGCCCCCTGGATGTGTATCATCTATTTGTCTGTATTTGAAGGATATCCCCTCAAACTGTATCACTACAACAAATCCCTATGATTAGCTCCCTTTTTTACTCTATTTTTTGCTTCCACCCACTATTTTAATGTACTTTTCTCCATTTTTTTCAAAAAATTGGCACTATTTATCGAGATGGTGCTATTTTTGACATTTTTTGTACCAATCAAATAAAGTAGGCGCTAATTTCGGTGCTAATTAGCACCCAATTTAGTGCCTACTTTAGCACCTACTTTAGCACCTAATTTAGTACCTACTTTTAGCACCTAATTGAGCACCTACTTTAGCGCCTAACTTAGTGACCTACTTTAGCGCCTAACTTAGTGTATAGTTTGGCGCCAAATGTAGCGCCTAATTTGGCACCTAATATATGGTTACTTGGGTTTAGGAGTATTACTTAGGGTTTAGGGTTTATGGTTTTGGGGTTAGGGATTAAGGTTTAGAGGTTTAGGGTTTAGGGTTTAGAGAGAGATAGAGGACCAATAGGGAAATATAGAGGAGATCAAGGGGAGAGATAGGGAGATAGAGAGTGAGGGATATGGCCAAAGAGATAGGGAAAGAGATTGAGAGGTAGAGGAACAAAGGTGATAGGGAGAGAGAGGAGAGATAGGGAGATAGAGGTTTATGGTTACTTAGGTTTAGGGGTTTAGGGTTTCTTGGGTTTAGGGATTAGGATTTAGGGGCATTATAATTTAGGGTTTAGGGTTTATTGTTTAGGGGTTAGGGGTTCAGGTTTAGAGGTTTAGGGTTTAGGTTTTATAGAGAGAGAGGAATGATAGGGAGATATAGAGGAGACTGTGGAGAGAGATAGGGAGATAGAGAATGAGGCACATGGCTAGGGACATAGGGAGAGTGATTATTGAGAGGTAGAGGTATGATAGAGATAGGGAGATAGGGGAGAGATAGGGAGATAGACTAGGTTTAGAGTTGCTTCGATTTAGGGTTTAGGGTTTCTTGGGTTTGGAGATAGTTAGATAAAGAGAGAGAGAGGAGATAGATAGGTAGAGATAGAGGAGACATAGAGGGGAGATATAGGGAGATAGAGAGTGAGCGAGATATCCAGAGAGATAGGGAGAAGGATTGAGAGGTAGACTAGGGATGATAGAGATAGGAAGATAGGGGTTTAGGGTTTCTTAGGTTTAGGGGTTAGGGGTTAAGGTTTAGGAGAATTATTTAGGGTTTACGGTTAATTAGTGTTTAGAGGTTTAGGGTTTAGTGTTTAGAGAGAGAGGACCAATAGGGAGATATAGAGAGTGAGGTACATGGCCAGAGACATAGCTAGAAGAGATAGGGATATGAAGAGTGAGGGACATGGCCAGAGACATAGGGAGAGAGATTCAGAGGTACAGGAATGATAGATATAGGGAGATAGGTAGATAGAGGTTTAGGGTTGCTTAGGTTTAGTGTTTAGGGTTTAGGGGTTTGCCGGGGTTTAGGGTTTCTCAGGTTTAGGGTTTAGAGGTTAGGGCTCAGGGCTTAGGGGCATTATTTAAGGTCTATATATTTTTTAGGGGTTAGGGTTTAGGGTTTAGGGGCATTATTTAAGGTTTAGAGGTTTAGGGTTGCTCAGGTTTAGGGTTTAGGGCATTATTTAGGGTTTATAGTTGCATGTCGAAAGAAGTCTCTGTCTCTCTTTATCCATCAACCTTAAATAATGCCCCTAATCCCTAACCCCTAACCCCTAACCCCTAAACCCTAAACCCTAAACCCTAAATGGCCTAAGCAACCCTAAACCTCTATGTCCCTATCTCTCCCTTATCTCCCTCAACTCTTTATCATCCCTCTACATCTCAATCTCTCTCCCTATTTCTCTAGACATCTCACTCACTCTCTATCTCCCTATCTCTCCCTCTATCTCCTCTATCTCTCCCAATCTATCTCCTCTCTAGTCTCTCTACCTATCTATCTCTCCCTATCTCTTGCCTCTCTAGACATCTCTCTAGTCACTCTCTATCTCCCTATCTCTCCCCTCTATGTCCTCTATCTCACCCTATCTGTCTCCTCTCTATCTCTCTCTACCTAGCTATCTCTACCTATCTCTTTATCTCTTGCCTCTCCCCCCTATCATTCAACCTATATCTTCCTATCTCTCCCTTAATCTATTAATTATCCCTCTCCCTTATCGATGAAGGAAATAAACAAGAAAACTAGGACTCTCTCTCTCTAGTCTCTTCCTCTTTGCCTCTATATGTCTCCCTTATCAACAAAGCAAATAGAAACAAGAAAACTAGGACATGAAAAGAGGGATGAGGATATAAATTGGCAGGATGAAATGGAAGCAAGATAAAACTAAAGTTCATTGGATGGGAAGAATGATGAGAGGAGAGGTGGAAATTAATAGTAAAATAGGGAAAATTTGGTGGCATCTAAAGGGAAATTGGAAAGGAAAAAGAAAACTAGCTAGGAAAGCTAGGAAAAGGATTTAACTAGGAGGTAGATAGGTCAGAGAGAGAGAGAGAGAGAGAGCATTCTTTTTTTCATAATGCATTAGTTAATCACACACTTCATATTTGACATCATGCTAAAAAGATCAAATAAGTTTTGTATTTCTTCTCAACTATTTCATTTCTCTGTCTTAATTACTTAATATCTCAATATTTTATTCTAGTCTCAACTCCTTGTACTTTAAGGTTTAATTAAATCTAGGATTGGACTTAAATATTCTATTATAGGGTATGATTTATTTCCCTACATTTTTTTGAACTCACAATTTCCATGCCTATGTTTAGGATAAAAAAAGATTAATTTTTTATTTTGAGATTTTTGTGGTTTGCATTTGTTGGAAACAATGCAATGCCTTTAATTTTACATTCCTAAGAAACATCTAGGATCCTTATTCTTGTATATATTTCCAAAATCCAATTTTTTTTACTATTTTAGGAGTAGGGTTTAAATATTTATAGAAAACATTAATCCATTGTTATGTTCTTGTGTTGACTATTTGTTGCCAGATGTCGATCCTTTAAGTCACAACCTTAAGTATTGATGTTCATGGGTTGACTGGCCCCTTAGGCTAGTCGTTACATGTTCCTGTCAGTAATTCCTAAAGTCTTATAAAATGAAAATTGCACTGTCACGGAGCATGTCAGGATGACGTCATACCCAGCCATGACGCCATGACAGGCCACCACCTGTCTGTGTAACCTTTGCCTGTGAAGTGTCTACCTTAGCCACATGCCAGTCTTGAGTGTTTAGATCCAACGGATGCGTGCTAGCGTAGGGGAATCTTCTCATAAGAGATATTTTCCACGAGATGGAAAGATAGAGACATGTGGCATCCACTGATTAAAAAGTAAGTGTCATAAAGGAGGATGGGCCCTCCTCGACTATGACACTGCAAAGAGGTGACACGCATCCAGTCCGTGCTAAAGACTTGGCTCATTCCCATTGAATGATGACTTGTCAACCAAGATGACTAAGATTGTCAAATCTAGTCAATGAATCAAAGTCGTAGATTTCAGGAAAGGTAACGAAAGATCAATGGTCCATATTTAAAAATGCAAACAATGAATATTTTTGAACAACTGTGACATGAGTAGAGTTATGGTTTCTGCGACCTCCATTAATATAAAGAGTGGTACATGAATTTGATGTTATAATAGTATAATTCCAGTTATTTCTTGTCATTCTTCAAGAAGTAATCATATTCAGAGCCGGAGAATCATTAGAACAAGCAAAGAGAAGCAATTCAAAGCCTCTGCGATGTCTAAAACCAGTAAGTCATTGTCTCTCCCCTACACTTAGTTTTCTATCTGTAAGAATTCTCTGAAACATTTAGGGCAGTCGTTAATTGCATAAACCCTAGGTTGCCTGCATAAAATATAAAATGAGTCAATTTTGTGATGCTTCAACCTCCAAACACAGCCTTGATGAAGACATCATGATTCAGTATCCTAGCTCATCTAAAAGACCTTTGACAAATTTAGGAGAGGTTGGTAGAAATGATAAAATATACGACCTTTGTGTAGATTGTAGAGATGCTAGGCTCCCTTATCTGCTTGGAGTCTATTTGAGCATTGGCACAAACGAAGTGACTACAAAGCCCCAGTCTGCCATGCTTGGACATTAGACTTGGCCAAATTGATATGCCCTAATGTCTTCATAAACACAAACTTAGTGAGAGATGTAGCAACTAGGTATGACCCTAAGACCATGTATGTCTTGTCTAGAAATGGTAGTGTTATCATTAGATTCACAAAGGCCTACATTTCTACTATCTTCAATCTTAATTCTACTGCTGGGTCATTCCACAATAATGGATTATACTTTTTGGCCAAAATTGACATTGAAAGAAACATTTTGAACTAAATATTCACTTTCTGACACCTATAGCCACTAAAACATTAGGAATTTGAAGATGATGTGAACTAGTGATTTGTGAGATTTTGTTTGTAGATTCTAAATATATATTTTTTAAAAAAATTGAAGTTAAATTGTAAAAATTTTTGCGTCTCCTTTGATAACTAGTTTTTAATAGTAAACAACATTTTTTTAAAGTGATGTGTATTCTGTAGCACATAACTTTCTTTCTACAAAGGATCAAATTCTGATTCTTTTGAATTTAGATTGGTAACATAGATATATAGGGAATGGATTTGATTTTATAATGTTTTGTTGAATATTTGTTTTCAATTAATTTTTGAAGTCAAACCAATTATAATTTAGACATAGGCCTATTCCATAAAACATAACTTTTTCTATATGTATCGAAATTCAAATTTTTTTTTTTTTTTGAAACAAGGACATCAATACCTAGGGCATAGATATTTTTTAGATTTTTTTAACTAATTTACTAATTTTCCATGTGTGTAGAACAGAGAACTTGATGTTTGGTGAAAACCTACATTCACAAGAAATAAAAAATAAATATAATAATCAAATTAAATATATTTAAAATTATACTATTTGGCAAGCTTATAATAAGGACTACATACTTACAAAACATAAATTTTAAATGAATTCATTTGATCTCCCAAAAGGTAAATCAAAAGTGGTTTTTTATTAGCATTTTGATAGGTGTAGAGGAGACTCCATTATAGGTATGGTTTAAAACTAGCGGGGTTCTATCTAAGGGGGTTTGAATCTAAGGGGGTTTGATCAAACCCTCTTTAATTTAAATTCTTTAAATGGAAGGCTTAAATCATTATATTTTCTAAAAACATGTGATTTCAACAAAAATCAGTATGTCCCAAAAAGTGTAACCCATTATTGTGGCAGCACCCTACTAGTATACCTATAGACTTGAATGCTTTTAGAGAAAAATATAGAGGTCTTAGGTATGCATATAGATCTTACAACTTGGCCAAGCATAGATTAAGGGGGTTGATGGAGCTCTGATCAAAATCCCTGTCACAGAAGAGGAACCTCTCCGATGCAGCTTGTTCATGGAATATTTTGTTAAAACTTATCATAGCTTGTGTCATGTGCTCAGGAGAGATGCATCAGATAGAATGTCGATGCCTCTAATGATGATGGAAGTATATATCCAAGATCATGAAGCTGACAAGCCATATGATTATGTAGGGTACTTGTCAAAGAAGATGCATGAACAGATGATGGCCATTAAGAATAATATGTATACTCCAGGCCCCCATGTAAGGTTCACTTGGTATTCATTAATGTGTCACATGATTCTATTTTCTCTGTCTGGCCATTGGGGCAAGGAATTTCATTTGAGAATGACTAATGCAGAAGGCAATGCCATGCCAATTCAGATGTTGACCTGCATGCTAGACTTGCACTTCAAATATGCTAGTTATGTCACCTTTGAGGAGCATTTTATGAGGAAAGTATTGGGATTCCTGGAGCCTATTGCAGAAAGGATACCAAAGGAAATTAAGGACTTTCTAAGACTAATCGAGAGAAGCCCCATCTGAATATCAATCACAATTGGGGAGATTGGTTTTTACATGAAAATACAACTTGTATCAGAATCTATGGGTGTGAGGCTCCACCCTATTCCTTACCAAAATTTGTGCCTAGAAGAATAGGATTTATGGAGATCATCAGATAGCTGAATGCAATAGATAAGAAACATTTTAGAAATCATAAGAAGGGATCTCTTATCCCAGTATCTCTAAACCTTCATGATTTTATTACAATTGACAAGAATGGTTTAGACCAAATTAGTTTCATGCTACAATGTTATATGATGAATATGGAGGCAATAAGGCTCTTTGATCTTGAAGGCTTTATTCATGACACAAGGCGTAAAATTGGCAGGCTTGAATATCCACACCATGTCCTGCTTGATGAGGATACTATCAAAAATTGTGAATCAATGCAGCAAGTGTTTTTCTTGAGAAATTAATGGAAATTGATAATGGATGCAGAGAAAAGGAAGAAAAATGCCAACTCTACATATCAAGGGGCATTCATTGAAATAGAAGACCCCATTGAAAGAATCAAAATATTCTTTGAAAAGGGAGATGAATTGATTGCTCAGGCACCTGCTAGAGAGGAAAAGCCCACTTATCAACCAAGCAGTTCAAAGGGCAAATATATTAGGAAAAGTTCCCCCAACTCCCCTAATGCCCCTGCCCCAAAAAGAGCAAAGATAATTGATCGAGATAGAAGATAAAATAGAAGTTGTGAATTTGGAGGAAGAGGTGCCAAAGGAACAAGATCCATAGCCCCCACATCAATTGCATTCTCCCTGAAGGATAGCACCATATGCATCCCTAGAGAATAGGTTGATAAGGTCCACAGTCAACAATGAGGTGGACACCAAAGATGTGAGGGAAGTAGCATGCAATCAATTTATCTTTGATGATGCATTAATTGCCACCCCAGAATTCAAATCCTTTGTGTTGAGAACAAGGAGTGAAGAGTTCTAGAGAAGGATAGAAGAAGCAAAAAGTGGTGCAAACCCTTTAGAATACGATGCTATCACAAGGATGGTTTTGGGTGAGGTGAACAAGGATATCAGTGCCATGACTCCTAAACAAGGGAGAGAACTTGTGAAGAAAAGAAAAATATTACTATTGCCACACTGGACATTATCAGATGCTATCGCATTTGATACCATTACTAGGGATGATGCAGATGTAAGTAGAGACCAGGCCAAGAGAGCATTGTAGGGTGCTATCTTTGACCCTAAATTTGATACCTTGGCTATCTAGGCATTGGCCCCAAATGATAAGAAACCAAAGGTAGGATTGGAGGAATTAACTAGTAATGTGATCATCAACAGTGTGTCAGACACCCCTACTCCTCAGGTAGCCATCTTGAATGTACAAACAACACATTTTGTAGAGGCAGTAACACTTAAACTGCAGAATGATTACAATGAATTATTGGGGAAATACACAGAGGTAATGGCTAGGCTTAGTGTCTATGAGAGTCAACCTCAATTGGAAGTTGGTCCATCCCAAACTCCCCCAATCATATAGACTACAAAATCATTTTTAGTGGACACACAACCCTTGCTTCAAGAGATAAAGGAATTGAAAGAAGAGAAAAAGAAGTTGAATGAAGGAATGGAAGGTAAAATGAAGGATGTGGCCACAAATTTAGTTAAGTATAGAGTTAACAAGATATTGGTCAAGTTGGAGAAGACCCATAAGTCTTACTCCCTGTTAAGGATAGCACGTGAAAAACATGAGTCAGACAAACAGAGGCTATCAACTATGAAGACCAAGTGGCTGCCAAGGACTCAGAAAATCAGTGAATTTCTTAGGTGTTCTAGATATGATTCAAAGGTTGCTCCTAGATGTAGTTGGTAGTGGTAATGCTAGAAAAATTTGAGGTGGCTGCTTATCAACTAAAATTGGATACAATATTAAAGGATAAAATGTAGGCAGTTGAAAAGTAGGACAAAAAATGGTTGCCTCATATTTTAGAAGCTGATGGGACTACAAAAGACTTGAATAAGTGGAGAAAGGAAATCATTGATAATGGTAATCAGTTAATTCTAGCTTGTTACGATAAAGGAGACCCAGCTTAGCATGTGTTAAGTTGGATACTTGAAAGACTACACATGGTAGACATTACACTTGAATTATTTGGTAAAAGTGTCAAAGGTATCCTAGATGCACAGTATGTCAGCCACAATGGTAAGATAGAAGAAATCATCTTATTTCCTTGGCCGGCTGAAAGAACATACGGTGGGTGGGAGGACAGATATGGATCTAAATAATGGCAACTTCACTATCATCTTCCAACCACAACAATGCAGATCCCCAGGAAGCTCCTCATGTTTCTCAAGGCCAACCACTCCTTCCTTTTTGTTTCCTTTGATGCAATTAATGTTTCTCCAATGCCTTTAGGCGCTTCTCTATATTCATTGAATTTGAAATACAATGTATTAATTGTTGAGGGTACACGTTCCTGTTATATAATGGAACTGTATCACTCATTTGTTATTGTTGAAGACTTGGAAAATTTTGAAGAATTAATGAAAATGCAAAGCTTTCTGGGCTGTTCTATCATCCTTGTTGTGAGTTTATGAGTTGTATGTTCATTTCTCTATCTTAATTACTTAATATCTCAATATTTTATTCTAATGATGAAGAAGAATATTATGATCATGATGTCTTTATTAAAAGTGTTGAAAATGAATAGAAACATGAGATTGTTGATAAATTAAAATATTTGTGCAATCAATTAGCTAATATAGATGATAATATGTCCACTTCATTTTTCATTGATGGTCTTACTCAAGTACTTATCACAATTAGATAACATGGCATAGATACAATTAAGGATATATATGAAAAATAATTAAAGATAAACAAACTCCTCATGTGGCAGGCACTAATCATTCTCTTTTGAAAATTATTCCCTTGTATATATTTTCAAAATCCAATTTTGTTTTTCTATTTTAGGAGTAGGGTTTAAAGATTGCACCAAGTAATCCTAATTTTTTCTGCCAACAATTCATACCAAAGATTGAACAATTTAAGGATATTGCAATAGGTAATTTTTATCAACACAAATAATATTACTTAAGCATTTCAAAGTTTAGGCCATAAGAATCATCCTTTTTTAAACATGGATTGCAAATAATTTTGAAAATTTAGAAGTCTTGGTCATTAACATTATTGTCTACTACAATGTCATCCAGTGTATCATTGTCAATGTTCATATGTTCTTTTAAGTATTTAATATTATCATCATCCTCATCTTGACCTACATTATCTTCATCATCATTGAAATCTGACTGTAGACCTCTATATTGTTACCAGATGTATTTGGATCATCATTTTGTATACCATCCATATTGTTGTCTTCCATAACATCATCCAACTCTGGATTGTTGTCTTCTTATGCTTAAACATAACCATCTTCAACATCATCATGGATATCAATTTCTTCAATGTTCTCTAATCCTTCTCTCTTATTTTGTTGGTCATCGTTGTTTTGCTCAGTATCCAATAATGCATCATCAAATACATGCCTTAATCTTCAATCATAATGTATAACAAATATCCATTTCAGGTCCAAAATATCTTCATAGAAAAATACCTACACATGAACAACATACATATATTAGACGTATGGTATAACAATTTTATTGATTAATAAACACATGTATATATTTGCAATAAACTATGAATTAGTAGATTAATGATCACTACCGCTTCTTGTTTGAGTTAAATACATACCTGCTCACAATGAATTGGTAGAACATAAGGCTCCTTATCCTCTGGTAGGAAACATGAGGAATCTATAATAAACAATCCACTATGGTTATCATGTCTTCGTGTCCTCTCAAATGCTTCATACCATCTACACATAAAAATACAACATTTAAAAGAGCGGTAATCCAACTCAATAATTTCTTGTATTTTCCCAACATATTGTAGATTCCCTTAAATTATATTCTTATCTTTTGACCTTGATCAACTGGATTTCTTGAAGTCAACCATGATGCCACAATCGAAGGATCGTCTCTTTACATCTACACTTTCTACATGATAATGTCGACCATATGCCCACATTGCTGGATATTTCCTCACCTATGAAAGACCATTTATTTTAGTGAAAACAAATATAATGACGAATATTAAAATAGTTAATAGTGTCAAAGTTGTAAGGAAACAACATTTTGTAAA
This sequence comes from Cunninghamia lanceolata, assembly GCA_027924645.1. Lineage (NCBI taxonomy): Eukaryota > Viridiplantae > Streptophyta > Pinopsida > Cupressales > Cupressaceae > Cunninghamia > Cunninghamia lanceolata. The sequence goes on from BSBN01000757.1 coordinate 17,379,202, forward strand.
ATTCCAATTGTACCTTTCTTTCACATCCTCTAGACATGTTGATTCATCTTCTATTATGTTGAATCTATACCTGCATCTTCTATTTGATTTTGAATTTGTTCATTAACCCATTCTAGTGTGTAATCTTTGCCCCATTCCCTAAGTAGATCAGTGGGAAGTGGAGTATTCCTTTGGTTCAATCTCCTAAATTGTCTCCTTGCTTCTAAGACTTCTTCTCTCTTTTTATCATACAGATCAATCCATTTGTTCATAAAGTCCATGTGGTATAGAATGAACTTGTTGAGTATAGCACTTTTGTCTACGCCTATTACATGTCAACATGTTTATTTCAAACTCCAAATGTCATGCTCTTAATTTGATAAATAAATTACAGAGTAAATTAATGATTGCAAGAAAGAAAACCACACTGATCATGAATGTACTTACTAATTTCTACTTGAACACCATTAGATTGTGGTTTTTCTCCATCAATAATATTTGATGCTTGTTCTTCATCCCAGAAGCATGGCCCATCTTCAAAATCCTTACCAAGGAATTCACATAGGAAGAAAATTGCTTCATTCAATACATACCCTTCAGCCATGCAACCCTCTGGATGTGCCTTTTGTCAGACATATCTTTTTAGAGTTTTCATATACCTCTCAAAGAAAAACATCAACCTCGTTGATATAACACCCACCAATTCAATGTCATCGACTAGGTGTATAAGTAAATGGACTTGTACGTCCATGAAACTTGTAGGGAGTTCCTTCTCAAATACACATACAATTTCTGCAATTTCCTTCTTCCATTTTGGCACTTCACATTCGTGGATCTCCTTGGATGTCACCCACCTAGTACAAGAATAGTAAATTAGTATGAACCTTTAGTCAAAAATTAAAATGCAATATAATATCTCTATGTCTCTCACACATGAACATTTCATATAACCACATACCTTGTAAATGCTGACAATCGACTTATGGCATTCCTTAAGTCAATTGTAAGATAGAAATCCCCCATAATTGCCAATGGCATGATATGCTATCAAACACATTTATGAAAAGGTCATTAGTAATTTTTTCTCACACAACAAAATATCAAAATATATTTAGTACTTAATCAATGTTACCAGTAAATGTTAAATGATGATATATAATACCTTCATAAAATTATGAAAATCATGTGTTTTAAATCCCGTGATATGTCCATCAACTATAAAAGCTTTAGCCAATGATGACCCATAGCCAGTAGGTGTCCTTATTGAATGGATGACATTTTTTAGTTGGTCTAGCTCTTTTTTTTTTGAAATCCATGGAGCTTCTGCATATGTTTCATTTTCCCTAATGTTTTCTATCAATTTTGGTACGTGAAAGAGCAATATCTCTCCTCGAAGACAAGGTGTCCTTCTCTTTGCCTAATATTTGTTGAAATATAGAATTTGGGACATTTTTGAAGATGTGCATAGGATTTAATAGGTGAGATATTAATAGATCCTTCTAGTAAGGGAGCTCATAAAATATGGATTTCCTTTTCATTCCTTCTGGTATATTAACTACAACTTGTTCTGGTTCTTCAATTGAATCACCCTGATCAAAAAAATCCTCCCAACCTTTCAATTCAACATCTTCATACTTCTTATGACAATCACCTGGACCCATAATCATGGGAGGGCCTCTATTTTCAACTTTTCCATCAAATTGATTCTTCAACTATTTCTAAACTTATGATCTAGTGGTAGAAAAACCCTGTTGTTTGCGTAAATAAATTTATGTAGATCTTTAGAATACTGCCCTTGAAATTGTTCTGTACATCTTGGAAATGCAAATATCCCCTTTGTTTGAAGCCCTGCAACTCAATAAGTAATGTTAATAACATCAAAAAAATAGTATAAAACTAAGTATGAAAGTTGGGATGATAATAAATTATGAGTGTAAATATGTAAATATTTTATCTTACTAGAACAAACACCAAGTCCTGGGAAATCATGAATAGTCCAACATAGCACATCGTACAACATGAAGGACCTATTTGATGGGGGAGGTGATATGTCATAAATTCTTATGCCTTTCCATAGAAGTTGCATCTCATCAATAAAAGGTGCAAGATAAACATCCATGTTTTTAACTTGATGTTTTCCTGGAACAATGAGAGTCAATATAAGGTGCTCCTTTCTAACACTCATCCATGGGGGAATATTGTATATCAATCTGACTGGCCAAACACTATAATTTGAGCTTAGGAAAGAGAATGGGTACACTCCATCAATTGCAAGACCAAACCTGATACTACGGGGTTCATCTTTGAATTTTCTTGCCCATTTTTCCTCTATGTGTTTCATTGCTTTGGAGTCAGCCAGAATTCACATGAATCCATCTTTATTCCTGTTCTTTGCATGCAATCCATCAATTGTGCAAGTGAGTTGCAATGAAACATTCGTTGAAGTCTATGTATAATTGGCATGTGACGTAAAACCTTCTTTGGAACTATAGGACCTTGTACATCTATATGATATCTCTTCTCTTTTCATAAAGGGTATTCTACCTTGTTTTGATATTCATCTCTGTATAAAATATAATCATTTTTACATGAATGAATTTGCTTATATTCAATCCCCAACTCAACCAACAACAGACGTGCCTCTCTGCAAGTTGATGACAACACATTCTCTTCAGGGAATATTTTAGTTTTTAGTACCCTGTAAGATTGCCAGAGATTAAATCAATTGAATGTTTGACTTATGGTGAACATGTTTGATATGTCAATCTATACTAGGACTATTTATATACAATATATGGTTTTAAAATCCCCTTAAATAAATATAAACGAAGTTGATGAATGTTTACGAATTATGTACACCAATTGACAATTGCAAAGTAAGAAATAAATTTCAACTCACTTCGGTAGAGTAGTGAATACTTTGTCTGACCAACCAAATAGTGACTTGATTTCTAATAATATTAATGTGCATGCTAGTTTTGAGGTTCTACTTACACCCAATTTGAACACGAGTGTCTTCGTTGCTTGCTTGATGGAGTCTTTCAAGCTGTTATCATCAACATTACATTGGTGGTAATTACCCCTACTATCATCATTACTGTCAACCATATGATCATTATTGTCATCATTGTTTTCATCCCCAAAGAAATCTCTAATCATTTCATTCAATCTTTGTTCATGCAGTGCATTTTCACTATCATGATCATCATCATTAAGGCTAGGTGGCATGTCATCAATGTATGCAGATCTCATCAGCTCTTCAAATCTGTCAGCTGGTAGTATTCTCTTCAATAATGCTCTTTTCACCCTGGTATTGTTTAAAGGATGGTTTGGATCGTCCCATCCAAATCTTAATAACCCAGTTGGATCCTGGGTATTAGTATGTGTTTCATCAACATATTCTACCTATCAACAAATGCAAGCATTATTTAATGTTTGGCAACAATTGGATAAATCATAAATGTATCAATTTCAAAGAAATATAATCAAATATGGCTTAAAAATAAAAATAAAAATTGTATGAACATATTTACATCAATTGAATAATGGAACATTATTTTATAGACTACTATTTTTATACAATAATTTACATAAAACACAATTTTGACAACATAATTTATAAAACATCAGTCCACACTCATTTATTATTCTTTGGTTTTCTGCCCTTAAGAACATCCTTAGGGAGACCTTGTTCTTCCTTCTTCTTTCACGCAGGAGTGTGTTTTAAGAAGGGGTAATCAATCAATAACTCATCCCCAATGGTAAGGTTCATAGTAGCCTCAACCATTATCAATCTATCAACATCTCTTTCCATTTCTCCATCTTTATCATTTATAACCTCAACAAATTGACAATTTGGTCTTACAGTAGGGTCCCTTCCCTTACTACTATTTATAAATCCTGTACTATTTTTGTGTGTGTATGCACGTCCATCTATATACATAAGATGACCTCTATTCATTTCTTTTCCACTTTCCAATTGGAGATGATGTGTATACATATTTGAATTTAGACCATATGCTGACATGCTAGGCTTATATTCTACTAGCCTTCTCCATTCACCACTGTAATAGGATGGACCATAATATGGCATTAATCTCCTAGTGGTTTGTTCTAAATTGTTTCTATGTTTAGATCCCACATGTACATTTTGGACAATAAAGAGGCCTATATTCACTCCATGAATATTGGAGGGTCGTATCATGTAGTTGTATCCCCAAAATTGAAACACCTCGTACACTCTAGGTAGTTGTTGATCACTAGGCCAAGCACAATATAGTCGACGATCAAATGTCTCTTTGTAAATTGATCTCAAACTCAGGGGCAAGTCATCATCTCCATCACATTCATTCTCATAGGCTATGAAGTCCACTTTCCCCTTGTCTTTAAGAAAATTATGTATCTTTAAACCAGTTCTTGTTCTATTGCTTGTTTTCATCAATTCCTCATCTTCCGAGCTGGTATATTGGCACATATTTTTGTTAGATGTATCATCTAATAAATGATCATTGCCCTCTAGGCTGGAAATTGGTGATCCAGGAAACTTTAAACCAAGAACTTTATCCTACAGGTATCCATTACGAAAAAAATCAGTTATTTAAATAATATAAAACAATGTTTAAATGAAGTATACATGTTATTTATATCAATTTGGAAAATTTCTTACCACAATTCCTATTGGATTTGAATCGATTGTAGGAGGCATACTACCGACTAGAATCTCATCATATATGTAATGTCTTTGTACAATCACTCGTTTGAATTATTTCTTTCCATGACATACAAAACATCCAAAAACAACAATTTTCTCAAAGTATTCATCCCATGTACTATAGTCCTGACCAACCTCTTGTTCAGTGCAATCATTTGTTGTGTCTGCAAGATCCATTGTCATATCCTCTTTCACCCACTGTTGTTTATGTGATTTAATAGTTTTAGGTCCACACCCATGTACATGTCTTTTTCATTTGCTAGTTGAAGGCTCAGGCTCTGCATTTGCTCCAATCTCCATCTAAAATAATCAACATGCATTAATTTATGTCAAGATTGGATAATACCTTATAAATTTCAATAATACTATGAAAAAAGATGGGTGTATCACAAAATGCCATCACATCATTTTTTCGTAAGGAAATTGGATTTGAGTACCTAATTTCCTGCTTCATCCATTGTGTCCTCATTTGATATGACACGATATGTTGCCATGGCCTCGTCTGGCCCCTATAATACACAACATAGTAAATAATGTTTAGTACACCAATTATATCATTTCAATGAATATGCTATCCAACACAAAACCTCAATTTAGTCATATATTTGACATATTGATATCATGTTTTGGCCATCCTAATTTTCAAAGTTTTCCCTTGATCATAGAATCACATTTAATCACCATTCTTATGCATTTTCAACCAATAAGTTTGACCTTAGAGGCCTCGTGGACAAATAAATGACTTTATCTCCTCTATGTTGTAGCATTTGTGAATTCATAAACACCTTCCTCCTTTGGTTGAGGTTGCTTTCTCTTCTTACCTCTATTGTATTTGCAGATTCCATTGTCATATCTATTTCCACCCACTTTCTTCTCTGTGATCTAGTAGTTCTACACCGTCCAAATCCTCTCTCCATGGCCCCCTTTGGATCCTGTAGTACACTTGAATTTATCTTGTTAATACACTCGCTTTTCATTAAGATGCACTATGAAAAATAAAATAGGACATTGCAACATTTTTCTCTTTAGAAAAAGTTTACACGCGGAATCTTGACAACTAGAGCTCAAATCTTATGATTGCAAGATGACTACAAATTCACATCAAAAAGACATTTATTTCATATTTGACTCTCTTTTTTCTTTTATGGGTCATTTTAAGGCAATCTATATCTCTCCAAGTGGCCATAAAACCCTCAAAACAGTCTCAAAGAGTCTTTGGCACCAAAATTTTAAATTCTTGATGGAGGGAAGGATAATTTGGATGTTAATTTTGAAATCACATTGTTATATCTTTGTTAGATTAAACCTAGCCATTGGATATTCTTTAATTATATGGACTTTATGTTATATTTCACCATTACCTTTCACTCCAAAATTAATGGTTTCCTTTGAAAAGAAAACCCTCCATTAGCTATCATAACCCCAACCATCTGTATTTAGGGATGTTTTCATCATACCTTAAGGGTTGACAAGATCTAAGGAATAACTAGATGTATAAATAGGACTATCACAGGTATGTGAGGAAGTGGAAGGTTGTCAAATAGTGAAGGAGATAGTTCATGGCCTCTTAAACCGGGCCTCAAGATTAGAGCAAAGTCACATAATATAAACAAAAATTGTCATGACTTGGCTAAAATATTGTCAATCTCCTATCACATATCTTAAGGTTGTCCTTAATCCCAAATCCAACTCTCAAATGTTAGATGGAAGGTCATGGCTCCAACTAAAATAATTGGTGTCAAAATGATAAGTCAGGGGACCATCATAGTGTTGATCTACTATTGTAGTGGGATTATGAGGATTAAAATTGTAGAGGTTGCCATACCATGAGGCATGGGTAACAACCATAGGAGGTTTAAAAGCAACACTAAAAACATTAAATTATTGTCATAGTACACCTAGGATAGCTAGGTATGCATCCATAGAGTTATTACTATAAAATTGTCTCATTAATCTTGTGACTAGGTTAAGTCACTATCATTGTAACAATATAGTTAGTCATCAATCAACATGTTGTCTTTGCATTTCAATGAGATCAATTCTTGAAAAATGACAATCTAGAGGTTAAAGAGACAAGTTGATACCTTACCTAAGTTGTCATGTTCTTGAAACATTGTCACTATAAAGAGGAGATATCTAGAGAGTAATGTCACAAGGACATAACCAAGGCATGCACTATCATGAGCCATAGGGACAACTTACTACACCATCCAAAACTCCATTTGAACTAGCTACTATCAATAATTCACATTATTGGGGACTGTCATGAAGAAAACACCATGCATAGGACTATCATAGTCAAAGTGGAGAGGATTGTCTAGTCATTGTATGACTGTCATAATAGCTAGTAGGTTAGTTACCATGCTTCAACCTAAAATAGGTTAATGAGAACATAGAAATGAAAATCACAATACCATAAGCACTCTCCATAAGCTGCCAATATAGTCCCAATATCTTGTCATCATAACAGTAAGAGAAGAGTTGTTTGGTTTTTCCAAAGCCATATCACTTGCATAAAGATTGTCACCAACCATCTATGTAAGGTCATGAAAGAGTGATTCATTATTGAGCTAATCATAAGAGAAGCATTAAGTCAAAATGCTATCATGGAAACAAGATATAGTTACTTATTATAAGGACAATCCAAATTTGGTGAGGTTGCTTTTTTATCAACTTCCAAGCAAAATACATCATTTTGTACTTATTGGTGCTAAATTAGGTGCACTTTGCACCACCTTTTGTGCCCCAAAAAGATTACATTTAGGCCTAAAAGTTGACGCTAAATTAGGCGCACTTTGCGCTCCCTTTTGCGCTCCCTTTTGCGCCCCAAAAAGATTACATTTAGGGATGAAAATTGGTGCTAAAGTTGGCAGTAACTATTCTGACTATAGTGCCAACTACTGGATCAAAAAAAAATTTAAAAATTCCCACCAGCACATACCCCAAAACAGAAAAAAAAAAAAAAAAACTTTATTGATTTTTGTTCATTTTTTGTTTGGAGATCAAGCATTTGGTGTGCAGAGATCGAGCGTTTGGGTTTTTTGTGTTGGCCCTTATTTTGGCAATGGTGGGACCTATAGAGGAAAAACAAAAAATAAAAACTTCCTACCTAAATTATATGAGAAATTTGATAATTACAAGAGAAAAATGCCGCATGAATTAGAGGAGAAAAAATTAGAAAAAACGTTGCGCAAAGAGAGGAGAAAAAAGGGAAAAACAAGCAAGGAGATGAGAAATTCGATTTAGTTGGCCACACCATAGGTAAGGTTACAATTACAATGAAAAAAATTTCATTCCCAAAAATATTTTTATTTCGATTAAATGGAGAGGATTGTGAAGAAAAGGTTGTGAATATTATTTTGTTTACAGGCGAATTGTTCAAGTCTTATGTGGTTGCAAAGGAGGAGGGTAAAATTGTAGACATTGCATTATTTCCTCTACATCTGAGAGTAGTGAATGCATTTTTCAAACCCCAATGCCCAGGTTCACTTATCATTCCCATCAATACCTTTCTCAGAAGACAACTTTCTTGCTTCATTCCTAAAAAAGTAGTTGAGTGCTTTAAGACAAGTCGATTGTGAGCAAACTAAAATTAGGGCTTTTGAGACGAGGGTGAGAAAACTAAAATTAGGCCCGAAACTATAGATTCCCTCCCAAGGCACCAATTGATTCATAGGAAAATAGCTTCATGATTTTCTCTACAAAGTAAAGGTCAAAAACCTTGAGGAATACAGAAAAAATGGACAAAAACTTTCATACTTGGTAGTGTGTACTCCGTTTGCCTCCACAGACTAAATGAAAATAATTTTCCCTAGATCACCTCAAAATGTCAAGCAATAGAGGGAAGAGAGCAAAGGGAGCAGACTCTGGCCATAATGAGGTAATTCATTGTCAATTTATAGATTTGTAAATGTTTCCATTATTTCTTTGATTTTTAGTTTTTAGTTTTTTATTTGTAAATTTAAAACAAAAAATTATATATATATAGGAACATGAGACTGACAAAGATAAAGAGGCATTGGCTTCCATATTGGGGGTAGAGGTAATGAACAAATTAGATGGTGTGGACTTGACAATGCTTGCCAGATACATAGAAAAATGATCTGGTAAAGCCCCTAAAACATTGCAACCAAATCAACAGTGTCAAAGGGAATCAATTAATTTCCCAACCAGTCCTGGATCGAGCAAAAGATCTAGGAGGAAATCAATAATAATAACTTCTAAGAATGTGGAACAGGGAACAGAGGCTTCCAATGTCACACCCACTCCTGGGACACAGACTTCTTCGAACACCATGCCATGTTTTGCATCTTGCATTGGTACCTACAATACCAAGATAGAATACGATGTGGTTTCAGGGGAAGTTTGAATGACAGATGCTGGAAAAATATTTGTGAATAGGTTGAATGAATCATGCCTTCAATGGTTCAAAGACCATCTACATTTTCCATTCTCAAAGATATGCATGCACCTGCAAAAAGTAGTTATCTAGGACATGGAGACTGAATTTGGCACAGGTTGGTCTATAAAGAAGATAAAGCTACAAATGTCTCAAAACTGCAAGAGATTTTGGTGCAACCAAACAAAGAAGATAAAAAAACTCACTTTTGAACTAAGGCTCAAAAAAAGGTCAATTGATGTAAGTGTGAAAGTATGGAAAGAGCTTGTAAAAGCATATGAGAAGTCAGATGCACGGAGGAAGTCTGGTGAGGAGAGTACACAGGTATTTGAATTTGGTCATAAGATTATATCAAATTTATTAAACGATTTTTAAATTTTATTTGTTCATAGTTAAATTGAATTAGTATATGTTTCAGGACAAGGCCTCCAAGGCTAGGCTTGACAAACTTCATACCATGCATCATAGTGGCCAGAAAGGTTTACAAGCCTTGATATGTACATTTGTAATTATATTTAATATGTTAAATGATATTTTTTTATTTCCTAGGAAAAAGTAAATGATTGCATATTAATTACTTTAACTAATCCATGTGCCATGTTTCGACAGGAGGAGAAATATGACTGGTATCCAATGCAATTTGAAAAGGATATGTTACAAATTAAAAAGTGGACTAATTTTGTAATCTCGATGGAGAATGAGGTATCAATAGTTGACTTTCAATAACTTAGTTGGATATTGTTGTGTTAATATGTCAATTTTCATTTCTTGTGTTGAGTTGTTTATTGATGCATAGGACGAGTTCTAAAGTGCTTCTTTGTTGGTCCTAACGCTCTTAAATGTAAGATTTCTCTTAGATGACAAATGATTACACTTATATCTTTGGGGACCCTTCTTGGTGCCATTAGGATCATAATGAGTATACTAGTCTTGTGCTTGCTTACAAAAAGTGGTTGCAACTAACCTAATCATGTGGTCATTATCCACAACATTCTATGTGTGCCATGCTATCTCATATGCTTAAGTTTAACGGGCTAATAATGAACAGAAAACCCTTGTTTGCCTGCCTCCAACTAATGGACTTGTTGGAACCTAAAATTTCCTACCATTTTTTGCAAAAATTTTAGGTTCCCATGATGAAAAATCCAAATTCCACAACCTTTGCCACCATCCTCCCTGCTTGTGTTAGAATGGGCGCTTTGGAATAGGGTATGGACATCCATCAATACATAAAGGATAGAGGAATTTTTGTCACATGTTGTAGTTGCAACAGCCCTGTTAGACATGTATACAAAATGTGGAAGCATAGACAAGGCACGTGAACTATTTGACAGAATGCCTCAAAGAAATGTGGTCTCATGGACTGCAATGACTACAGGATATGCACAAAATGGATTTGTTGAAAAGGCTTCAGAGATTTTAAAGCAAATGCAATTGGCTGGTGTAAAGTCAAATTCTACAACCTTTGCCACCATCCTCCCTACCTGTGTCAAAATGGGAGCTTTGGAATAGGGTATGGACATCCATCAATACATAAAGGATAGAGGAATTTTGTCAGATGTAGTTACAACTACCCTGTTAGACATGTATGCAAAAAGTAGAAGAATAGACAAGGCACGTGAACTGTTTGACAGAATGCCTCAAAGAAATATGGTCTCATGGACTGCAATGACTACAAGATATGCAAAAATGGATTTGTTGAAAAGGCTTCAGAAATTTTAAAGCAAATGCAATTGGCTGGAGTAAAGCCAAATTTCACAACCTTTGCCACCATCCTCCCTACCTATGTCAAAATGGGAGGTTTGGAATAGGGTATGGACATCCATCAATACATAAAGGATAGAGGAATTTTATCAGATGTTGTAGTTGCAACTGCCCTATTAAACATGTATACAAAATGTGGAAGCATAGACAAGGCACATGAATTATTTGACAGAAAGCCTCAAAGAAATGTGGTCTCATGGACTGCAATGACTGTAGGATATGCACAAAATGGATTTATTGAAAAAGATTCCAAAATTTTAAAGAAAATGCAATTAGCTGGTGTAAAGCCAAATTCCACAACCTTTGCCACCATCCTCCTTACCTGTGTCAAAATGGGAGCTTTGGAATAGGGTATGGACATCCATCAATACATAAAGGATAGAGGAATTTTGCCAGATGTTGTAGTTGCAACTACCATATTAGACATGTATGCAAAATGTGGAAGCATAGACAAGGCATGTGAACTGTTTGACTGAATGCCTCAAAGAAATGTGGTCTCATGGACTACAATGACTACAGGATATGCACAAAATGGATTTGTTGAAAAGGCTTAAGAAATTTTAAAGAAAATGCAAATGGCTGGTGTAAAGCCAAATTCCACAACCTTTGCCACCATCCTCCCTACCTGTGTCAGAATGGGAGCTTTGGAATAGGGTATGGACATCAATCAATACATAAAGGATAGAGGAATTTTTTCAGATGTTGTAGTTGCAACTACCTTGTTAGACATGTATACAAAATGTGGAAGCATAGACAAGGCACGTGAACTATTTGATAGAATACCTCAAAGAAATGTTGTCTCATGGACTGCAATGACTGCAGGATATGCACAAAATGGATTTGTTGAAATGGCTTCAAAAATTTTAAAGCAAATGTAATTGGCTAGTGTAAAGCCAAATTCCACAACCTTTGCCCCCATCCTCCCTGCCTATGTCAGAATGGGAGCTTTGGAATAGGGTATGGATGTCCTTCAATACATAAAGGATAGAGGAATTTTGTGAGATGTTGTAGTTGCAACTACCCTGTTAGACATGTATGCAAAATGTGGAAGCATAGACAAGGCACATGAACTGTTTGACAAAATGCCTCAAAGAAATGTGGTCTCATGGACTGCAATGACTACAGGATATACACAAAATGGATTTGTTGAAAAGGCTTCAGAAATTTTAAAGCAAATGCAATTGATCGGTGTAAAGCCAAATTCCACAACCTTTGCCACCATCCTCCCTACCTGTGTCAAAATGGGAGCTTTGGAATAGGGTATGGACATCCATCAATACATAAAGGATAGAGGAATTTTATCAGATGTTGTAGTTGCAACTGCCCTGTTAGACATGTATACAAAATGTGGAAGCATAGACAAGGCACGTGAATTGTTTGACAGAATGCCTCAAAGAAATGTGGTCTCATGGACTACAATGACTGCAAGATATGCACAAAATGGATTTGTTGAAAAGGCTTTAGAAATTTTAAAGCAAATGCAATTCGCTGGTGTCAAGCCAAATTCCACAACCTTTGCCACCATCCTCCCTACTTGTGTCAGAAAGGGAGCTTTGGAATAAGGTATGGACATCCATCAATACATAAAGGATAGAGGAATTTTGTCAGATGTTGTAGTTGCAACTTCCCTATTAGACATGTATGCAAAATGTGGAAGCATAGACAAGGCACGTGAACTGTTTGACAGAATGCAATGACTGCAAGATATGCACAAAATGGATTTGTGGAAAAGGCTTCAAAAAATTTAAAGCAAATGTAATTAGTTGGTGTAAAGCCAAATTCCACAACCTTTGCCACCATCCTCCCTACCTATGTCAGAATGGGATCTTTGGAATAGGGTATGGACATCCATCAATACATAAAGGATAGAGGAATTTTGTCAGATGTAGTTGTAACTACTCTGTTAGACATGTATGCAAAATGTGGAACCATAGACAAGGCATGTGAACTGTTTGACAAAATGCCTCAAAGAAATGTTGTCTCATGGACTGCAATGACTACAGGATATGCACAAAATGGATTTGTTGAAAAGGCTTCAAAAATTTTAAAGAAAATGCAATTGGCTGGTGTAAAGCCAAATTCCACAACCTTTGCCACCATCCTCCCTACCTGTGTTAGAATGGGAACTTTGGAATAGGGTATGGACATCCATCAATACATAAAGGATAGAGGAATTTTGTCAGATGTTGTAGTTGCAACTGCCCTATTAGACATGTATGCAAAATGTGGAAGCATAGACAAGGCACGTGAACTGTTTGACAGAATGCCTCAAAGAAATGTTGTCTCATGGACTGCAATGACTGTAGGATATGCACAAAATGGATTTGTTGAAAAGGCTTCATAAATTTTAAAGCAAATACAATTGGCTGGTCTAAAGCCAAATTCCACAACCTTTTCCACCATCCTCCTTGCCTGTGTCAGAATGGGAGGTTTGGAATAGGGTATGGACATCCATCAATACATAAAGGATAGAGGAATTTTGTCAGATGTTGTAATTGCAACTGTCTTGTTAGACATGTATGCAAAATGTGGAAGCATGGACAAGGCACGTGAACTATTTGACAGAATGCCTCAAAGAAATGTGGTCTCATGGACTATAATGACTACAGGATATGCACAAAATGGATTTGTTGAAAAGGCTTCAGAAATTTTAAAGCAAATGCAATTGGCTGGTGTAAAGCCAAATTCCACAACCTTTGCCACCATCCTCCTGCTTGTGTCAGAATGGGATCTTTGGAATAGGGTATGGACATCCATTAATACATAAAGGATAGAGGAATTTTTTCAGATGTTGTAGTTGCAACTGCCCTGTTAGAGATGTATGCAAAATGTGGAACCATAGACAAGGCATGTGAACTATTTGACAAAATACCTCAAAGAAATGTTGTCTCATGGACTACAATGACTGTAGGATATGCACAAAATGGATTTGTTGAAAAGGCTTTAGAAATTTTAAAGCAAATGCAATTTGCTGGTGTAAAGCCAAATTCCACAACCTTTTCCACTATCCTCCCTGCTTGTGTCAGAATGGGACCTTTAGAATAGGGTATCGACATCCATCAATATATAAAGGATAGAGGAATTTTGTCAGATGTTGTAGTTGCAACTGCCCTATTAGACATGTATGCAAAATGTGGAAGCATAGACAAGGCACGTGAACTGTTTGACAGAATGCCTCATAGAAATGTAGTCTCATGGACTATAATGACTACAAGATATGTACAAAATGGATTTGTAGACACCCAAAATTGTCCCAACTTTGTGTATGTCTTGCAACACCTTGTTAAAACATTATCCTAAACATCATAAGCCATTTTTGTCCTAAATCCCACTCTTAATCCCATTTATCCATTAAGCCAATTAATTAAATAAATTTTATTTATTTAATTAAAATCCCCATCTTTATCCTACTTAGCCAATTAATTAAATAAATTTTATTTATTTAATTAATTTCACATGCATAATCCCACTTTCCAATTAATTAAATAAATCTTATTTATTTAATTAATTTTCAACTCCTATCCCAACTAATTCAAATATTTTATTTGAATTAAGTCCTCCATATCTTATCCCATCCTATTCATTTATCCAATTAATTAAATAAATCTTATTTATTTAATTAATTTCCAACTCATATCCCAACTAATTCAAATATTTTATTTGAATTAAACACTTATCTTTCATCACATTCCAACACTTGTCTAGTCAATCATGTGTTGTGTTACAACTTTTATCTTTCACATGCACAACTAATGGGACCTAATTTTAGTATTTATCTACACAAGCACACCTAAGCCTCATCCTCCTTTGCCACATGTCATATGACTACAATTTCTTGATGTGCAAGGAAACCTAACTTAATCCTATCTATCCATTTCACCTAAAGCCCTAATTGATCCTAGCCATCCATTGGAACCAAGCCTTTCCTATAAATCAACCCCCTCACAAGCCATTAGCATGCATTGAGCCTTAAGCACCCTTATTCTGTCAAATTTTCTAAAAGGGCATTGATCCTCAAGTATCCACATGCTGTTGAAATATCATTAGAGCCTTTGCATCCATCATCTATCTCCTTATCAACGTTATGCTGCAGAATCGAGCAATCAACACAACAAAGCGATCAATCAATCAAGCTCATTTTGCATCTTCGAGGTATTGAATTATTTGGGTTTAGGTTATGCATTTCAATTGTTTGATCATTTCCATTTATAAATCCAAATTTTTTGATATACATTTGGCACGCCCGGTGGGACCATACCCTTAAAGCAGTTCCCTCTACATACCACCAATGCCTTAAATTTCCACATAAGGGTGTTGAGGTTACCATTCAAGCTGATCCTAATCCATTTGAGTTCTGCCATGCCTTTCAGGCTAAATATCAAAATCTGAATCGCATCCCTATCAACACCGAGGCATATCTGTCTTCATCCTATATCAACCCATCTGATCTTCTCAAGCCCTCATCTAGCAAAGCCGCTTCCAACCTACATATCAAATATACCGAACATGGCCCTGGTGAATACAAACTACATGAGTCTTATTGCATGGGTACTCTTCCATTATCTCCTAAATCCCATGGTAAGCCCTCTACATCTAAGCCAACTTCATCCTCCACTGTTATCAAAGCTCCCCCTACAGTATTCATTAAGGGTGGTTTCTTGGATGATGAAGACATTGAGGATATCAACTCTTGGATATTCTTTGATGACAATGACCAAGTCTAACTTGAAGTAGAGCGATACAACAATGGGTTTCGTATCATAAAGAACATGGGCTATAAAGGACATGGCGGCTTGGGATCACAGGAACAAGGACCTATTGAGCCCCTTATTGTGTCTAAGAAGTTTAATAAGCAAGGCCTCGGTTACCAACCGGAGGTACCGCAAACCAAAGACATTCAGTGTATTTCCGATATTGACATTGGACCTTCTTCGGTAGGAGAGATTTCTAATTCGGATACCATCGATGACTCCTCCCTTCATATCACCGACCTTTTTCAAGAACATTCCATCTTCATGTTTTCCGCAACCTCTTCTAGCCATCACGATCCCTCCATTAGCCTTTCACTCGTATATCCTGACCTCATCGATTGGGACCAACAGGGGGCACCGATATTAGATACATTTGAAAATGACGAAGCCATTGCCGAATTCATGGGTTTGAGACAAGGTATTCCACTGGGTGATCATAAAGCAGGTTTCATGATGGAATTACCTAAACTAGCATATTTTGGCGGAAGTATTAAATCCTTCAGTCGCAAAAGTGAAATAAACAAAATTCAACAAAATAGGTCACTAGGTGAAAACCGCAAGGCGCCTCTTGACCGTGAAAAAGCAAAAATAAAGGACGTATCCGAAGGTGAAAACCTCTCTGAGGTGCCTGAGGATGAGGGATTTGATCTTCCTATTGCCACTGATTACCATGAGAAATCAACTGTGCTAGTTGAAAAATCACAAGACATGAACTTGGGAACAGAACAGAATCCGAAGATCACTTTTTTGGCAACATCACTATCAGAGCAAGAACGAAAGAACTTCACAGCATTTTTTCTGAGAAGAGCTATAAATTTTGCATGGACTTATGCAGACATGCCAGGACTAGATCCTTCACTTGTGGTACATCATTTAGCAGTATTCCCTGATGCAAAGCCTGTCAAACAAAAATTGCGCAAAATGCATCCACAAGTTGCCTTATTGGTCAAAGCAGAAATTCAAAAGCTGTTAGAAGCAAAGTTCATAAAGCCTATTGATTATCCAGAATGGGTTTCAAACTTAGTACCTGTAGCAAAACCAGATGGACGAGTTCGCTGCTGCACAGACTTTAGAGATCTTAACAAAGCATGTCCTAAAGACGATTTTCCATTACCAAGCACAGACAACATTGTTGATCTTACAGCAGGACATGAAATGCTATCTTTGATGGATGGATTTTCAGGTTATAATCAAATCAGAATAGCAGAGGAAGACTAAGATAAAACATCTTTTATTTGTCCATGGGGCACATATTGCTAGGTTGTAATGCCTTTTGGTCTCAAAAACGCTGGAGCCACCTATCAACGAGCTATGACAGTTATTTTTCATGACCTTTTTCATACTATCATGGAAGACTATGTTGATGACATCCTGGGAAAATCTAAGACAAGGGAAGGACATCTACAAGTGTTGGCACAAATTTTTGATCGATTAGAAAAATACCAAGTCAGATTAAACCCAAAGAAGTGTGTATTTGGCGTAACATCAGGAAAACTATTGGGATATATTGTGTCTCGACGAGGAATAGAAGTGGACCCAGCTAAGGTAAAAGCTATCATGGAAATGCCTCCACCAACGAATCTCAAACAGCTCTGTAGTTTACAGGGTAGGCTACAATCTATCCGCAGATTCATCTCACAACTAGCAGATAAATGTCATCCTTTTCAGCATCTTCTTCGTAAGGGTGAACCTTTTAAGTGGGATGAAAAGTGTCAACAGGCTTTTGATAAGATAAAGGAATACTTGGCAACACCTCCTGTGTTAATACCTCCTATACTTGATCGTCCATTACTGCTCTATATATCATCAACAACTGCAGCATTGGGTGCACTTCTAGCTCAACATGATGATTCAGGAAAAGAACAAGCCATCTACTACATTAGCAGAACGCTTGTGGGATATGAGCTCAATTACTCGTTCATGGAAAAATCTTGTTTAGCATTAGTGTTTGCTTCCCAAAAGTTGCGACACTATATGTTGAACCAAACAACTAAGCTCATCTCTAATGTGGATCCCCTCAAGTATCTCCTTTCAAAAGCACTTCTCACAGGGAGATTAGCAAAATGGGTTATGATCTTGAGTGAATTTGACATACAATATGTGAACCGTAAAGCTATCAAAGGACAAGTCATTGCTGATCAATTAGCTACAGCACCCATCACAGACATTCAGCCAATATATCCAGAATTCCCTGATGAAGGATTGTTTAATTTAAATTCTCCAGCACAATGGCAGCTATACTTTGATGGATCATACACTCAACACGGATCTGGAGCAGGTATCTTGTTTGTCACTTCCCAAGGAGACTGCATACCTAAATCATACAGAATAGCATTCCCATGTACCAATAACATAGCAGAGTATGAAGCTTTAATCATAGGTTTGCGCATGGCAGTACAATGGGCTATCAAACAGTTACAAGTCTTTGGCGATTCACAGCTGGTTATCAAACAGGTCTTAGATGAATATCAAACAAAAGATGAGAAGCTTCTTCCATACAAGCTAATGGTGGACGATTTCAAGCAATATTTTGAGGACATTACCTTTGAGCAAATTCCAAGACTACAAAACAGAGCAGCAGATGCCATGGCTATGATTGGATCCCTTTTAGACATGCCATCTAACACCCATAAATGTGAATTCTTGGTCGAACAGCTTTTGATCCCAGCATTTGAAGTTCCACAGTCTGAGCTCATATGTGAGATTGTTGGTCCCAACTCGTCGTGGTACAAGGATATATACGAGTATCTCCGTAATCACACCTTGCCTCTTCAACTATCCAACACCCAGCGCAAAACTTTTATCCGTCGAGCCTCTCGTTACACTATCTTAGGAGACACCCTTTATCGCCGAAGTCTTGATGGTATCCTTCTTAGATGTCTTGATTCCGAGGAAGCAAAAACGGCCTTACGTGAAGTACATGAAGGTGTCTGCGGTTCGCATTCCGCTGGCCCTGGCCTTGTTAAGAAAATTCTGCGAGCAGGATACTATTGGCCAACTATGGAAAAAGATGCCCAACAATTTACAAAGCGATGTTTACAATGTCAGAAACATGGAGATCTCATATATGCACCAGCCCATGAGCTTCAGCCTATTGTCACTCCATGGCCTTTTTCGCAATGGGGACTTGATCTTGTGGGTAAAATTCATCCTACTTCATCAAATGGTCATAAGTTTATTATCACTGCCACTGAGTATTTCACAAAGTGGGTAGAAGCCATACCAATGACCTACATCACAGGTAAACAAATAGCTAAATTCATCTTACATTACATTATCTGCCGTTATGGAGTTCCTCAAGCTATTGTCATAGACAATGGTCGGCCTTTCAAGAACTAAGAGGTTAGAGATCTTTGCAATAAGTTCCATATTCAACATAGGTTCTCTACGCCTTATTATCCTCAGAGCAATGGTCAAGCTGAAGCCTCTAATAAGACAATCGTCAAGATCCTTAAAAAGACTGTTAATGAAGTTGGCCGAGATTGGCATCTACAACTGCACCCTGCTTTATGGGCATATAGAACAAGTGTCAGAACTCCTACTGGTGCCACACCCTATGCTCTCGTCTATGGTACTGAAGCTATTTTGCCTATTGAGGTTGAGATCCCCTCTTTGCGTATATCCTTGCAACATACTAACTCAGATGAAGAATATCAAGTGTCCAGACTCCATGATCTTGAGCTATTAGATGAACATCCACCTCAAGCTTATCCAATCCCTCATACCACCATTCCAATGCACTACCAAGCCCATCCACAAGGCAATCAAGTGATATCACAAGAACAACATGCAAGTCCAAATAGCCCTTTGTACATAAATCAATCAGGTCCAAGTACACCTTTTCAACAAGACCACCAAGCACCATTGATAGACCTAAGTCCACCTTTGCAACAAGAAGCACATCCAAGTCCAAGTAATCCCTTGTACATAAATCAAACAAGCCCAAGTTATCCTATGCAAGACTTAATTACCTTTGACAAGGGAGATACCAATCTAGCAAATGCATCTTATGAGTGGCCTTCATCATCTAATCACCCGCCAAAACATGAGCCAACTAATCCTATCCCAACACCACCATGTGATCCCAATCATAGTCCATTGATCCCTTTACCTTCCAAACCACCAAGCCCCTCATTACCTTCCTCACCATATCATTCTAATCATTCACCAAAGGATGTGGCTGAGAGAGTTTTACAAAGGATGCTTGAAGCAAAACTCATTGAACTTCCTAAAGTCAAACCATGTGAAGAAAGTCCATATGATGAACATGATTATTGTGCATACCATAGGACCAAAGGCCATAATACAAATCAATGTCCAATATTTGTCTCAATTTTTTACAAGGTGTACCCGCCTATAATGGGAAATCGTGCCACATCATCACCCCCATCTAGTCCAAATCCTAATCTATCCAATCCAATTAGGTCTCAACCTAATCCTAGTCCTAATCCTAATCCAATACCAACTACCATTATCATACATCCATTATATTTTCCATCCACCCATACACTTGCAAAGGATGTGATCCATTGGCTACTAGCTAGGAATAAACTACCTCCATGTCAAACACTAATTCATGAGCCTACCAATGAACTTCCAAAGGTCATGTCCAATCCTATAATCTCATCATGTGGTTCACATATCCTTGAGCCTCTTCAAGAGGCTTCCATTAACATACCTAGCCCTTTAAGCCCATCATGTGACCTACAAGCCAACAAGTCTATTCAAGAGTCTCCAACCACAAGCCTAAGTCAAGAGCCATCATGCCTTCATGTTGATAACTATCAAGAGCCTATCAAGTCCACTCAAGAACCTTCCACTTCCATCCAAAGTCAAGAGGTATGTCAAGAGCATAATCTTAAACATGTGGAAACATTAAGCCCTAGTCCAACTCAAGATCAAAACACTTCCATGCAACCCATCCATAACATTTACCTTCTTTATGATCAAGATGATACCTATGAAGAAGCTATCCATGAGCACCTTGATCCTATCCATAATCCTATATCTATCCATGACCAAGATATCCACATTGCTCCTAGTCATCTACCATCTAGCCCTATCCATAATGAGCAAACATCAACTTGTCATGACAAGACACTTGTCCCCCAAGTAAGCATAAAAGATTATACCAATAACTTGGATCAACATGAACATAAGCAAGATCCTAATGATCCTCCTTTCACATTGACCATCGATTCCACTTCAAGTCCACCATCATGTCCTATTGGTTTTACCACCTTTGTCCATGAATGTTCTTCCTTAGGACAACAACGACCTTTATCCACTTCACCTTCTTCATCCAATAATGAGCTCAAGTCTAATGTTCACAGCACACCTAGTCCCATTGTCCATCGCATACTCCAAAACATGAACTACAAAGGTAAAGGCCTAGGCCTTTATGAACAAGGTATTTTGGAGCCAAACCATGTCAAAATCCCTCCATGTTCATATGGCCTTGGATACACACCCCAAGGTAAACAAGGCCAAGATGTTGGTAATCCTTTCATGCATCCTAAACCTACCACTTTCCATCACACCCCCCATCATATACCCAAAACATATGTAGCCATTCCATCTCCATCATCCTATAAATGTCAAAAGCATGTGACCATACACCTTCCACCATCCACCTTGCCTCCACTTTTACCAACTCCAAATATCCCTCCATCCACCTTGCCACCATTGCTTCCAACACCTAACATACATATCATTCATAAGTATCCTTACATCCCTAATCATGGCCAACAAAAGCACACATCACCTAAGCATAAAGCTTCCAATCATTTCATCCACTCCACCCATGCCATGGGATTCAAAAGCAAAAATTTTGATGCCTCTACATATAAAGCTAAAAGTCCTACCAAAAATCCAAAGAACTATCATACCTTAGGACATAAAGAATCAAACTCAAAGCAAAGTTCATCTAAGCAGCCATCTAAGCCCATACCTCCAAAAGCAAAGCCCAAAAGCAAAATGGTTTGGGTTCCTAAGCAAACAGCTAGCAAAGCGAATGAGGCATCCTCATCCACATCTAAACAACTATCTAAACCCTTACCTCCAAATGCAAAGCCCAAAAGCAAAATGGTTTGGGTTCCTAAGCAAATAGCTAGAAAGTCAAATGAGACATCCTCATCCACATCTCAAGAATCCCAATCACATATCTCCATCCAAAAGCCTACTTCCATCCAAAACTTCCATTCCCTTCAAAAATCTCACAAGCAAAGCAAAAGCACTAAAAATACTAAATCTATGTGGGTTCCTAAATCACTTCATCAACCATCCCCTAAGCAAACATCTCCATTGCTTCCTACACCACCATCTCACCAAAAGATTCAATGTTTATCACGGTGTGTGCAACCATTGGTCATGGTTCCCTTCTACTCCGCAACACCTCCACATAACTATATCTCCCCATCCTTCATCCATTATCCTACATATCTCCTCAATCACCTTCCTATGGTCCATGCTTTTGCATAAGCCTACATAATCCACATCATAGTCCACTATCCCCATCCATCTATCCTTGCATGAACCTTCCATAATCCATTTCATCATCCACTATCTACCTACTCCATCTCCCATCCATGCAATCCCTTATCAACATCTATGAGTATAATGACATGGTCCATGCGAAGACATCATCCATCTCTAATGGGACAATATCACCTCTCATAGCACTAGCCACTTGAGTCCCTCCTATCCATTACCATGGTGAAAACCTGGCAAACAGGCGCCATGTGTAATTGTCATCCCATCTAAAAAAAAAGCAAAAAAGCAAAAAAACAAAAAAATAAAAAAAGTAAAGAGAAATCCCTTCATCCAACAGTGAAAACCTGGTAAACAGGCACCTTGGATAAGTACCATGATGAAAACCTGGCAAACAGGCATCATGTGTAGGTTGATCTTCTATGTCACTTACACTTGGGGGCACATTGTCTCATCCAACCTATCCATTTCCAAACTATCTATCCCATTATATCATTTTCCATCCTATCATGCTACATCCTACCGTCCTTATCCATTCATCCATCCTTCTGCCTTTTGATTTTGATGAAGACATAGGGGCAAAATCTTGAAACATGCTTTGGATATCTCTTGGTATACCTCATACCTTCCTCATCAATCCATATTATCATTATCCACCTATCATACACCTTGTCATGTAAAACCTATCATGTCATCCCATGGTCATGAACTTTGTCATGTAAAAATCCTAAGCATTACCACCTAGAATGGGGGCAAGTTCTTCCTATGCAACATAGCCTTTGAAGATCACATCCTAGCTCCCTTATGATCCATCCACTATGGCATATCCTTATCATAAGCTTTCCATCTTATAGCTTATCCCCATCCATTTATCATGAGCTTTCCACTATAGCCTACCTATTTGTTCATCATGAGGTATGCATCCATCCCTTTTATGGCCTATCTTTTTATCCATCCATATATCATGAGCCTTCCATCCCTTATTGCCCATCCTTTTATCCATCCAATCCCATTCATCCATCTTTGCACCTAGACTTGGTTTTCCCTTGTCATTGGTATCTAGCACAATAGCTACCTAAATTGTAAATCCATTGACATCCCAAAACATTTCAAAAACTACCAAAAAAAAATCAAATATGTCAAAAAATCCAAAAAAATCAAATATCCAACAAAAAATACAAGCAATAAGATCAATTCAATCATCATCCAAAACAATCCACTCCATCAACATCAATCAAAATCAAAATTATCATCATCAATTCTTCTTATCAATAACATTCATTCATCCATTTCAATCAATCACTTCTTCCAGTCATATCAATCAAATCAATCTAAGCAATGATCTTAAATCCATGTCACACTAATCCATATCAAGCAAGCTAATGAATCAAGGAACATTATCCAATCAAATCAACAGGTTTTGATCCTAATCTTGTCATGAGCCCAATCAATCATCATCAATCATCATCAATGGGATATAGCGTTCCCACATCCTTGTGTTGATCTAGGGATATAGCTTTCCCCACAATGACAACACTATCTATCTTTATCAATGAAACAATCAATCATTGGTTTATGACTTGACAAGGGCAATACCTTGTTTATTTTATATCCTTTGTGCACACTAAGAACACTTGCTTATACTTAGATTGAGTGGACACTCTTATCATCACACCATCACTATCATCATTCTAAACAAATCCAATCATCAAAACAATCAACCCAGCAATAGCAACCATCACAACCAAAGCACATCAAGCCAACCATCACAACAAATCCTATCAATCATCAGCATCAACACCAAAGAAAATCAACTCAAAGCACATCAATCCAACCATCAAAATAAATCCTATCAATCATCAACATCAACACCAAAACAAATCAAATCAATCACATCAACTCCAATCGGAACAAATCCAGCCACTCCAACAAATCAAAAGTAGCTCAATCCCCCACATATCATCTAATCATCCATTCATCAAATCAAATCATATCAATCTAATCATCCATCATTTCATCATCTTCAAGTCATTCCAAGCAAAGATCCAAATGCAAGCCCATCCTTAATCCATACCAATCAAGTTAATCAATCAAGCCAAATTATCCAATCGCAATCCATGGTCTTGATCCTAGCCTTGTTGTAAGCCAAATCAATTATCCAATTAGCCAACCAACTCAGCAAACAACCTTGTGTTGATCTAGGGATATAGCTTTCCCCGCAATGACAACACTCTCAACTATCATCAACAAAACAATCAGCAATTAATCTTTGGTTTACAACTTGACAGGGGCAATACCTTGTTTATTTTTGTATCATTTGCGCATGCTTGCTTGCTTGCTTGTGTGTGTTATTATTTTATCTTGCATTTGTATCATATCGATATCATTTCCAGCTAATATTCATATCTTGTGTATGTTGGAATAGCTTTTTGCACTATCCTTTGCATCTGAGGTCATATCATACCTTTTGTGCATTAGGACTTCAATGCTCTAAGTTTTCTTCCTCATACGTTAGACAAGGTTGTATTACGCTAGGGCACAAGACACATTGTCACCCTGGTCCTTATACCTTGGTGTATAACGTCTAGTGCTATATCAAACATCCTGGTTGCTCACTTTCTATTGCAGCATAATGCATCATCCATTTCTTCTATCCATTCCCTTATCTTTCTTTTGTAGCCAAGCCATTTCTTTTCGAGAGCATACTCGTGTTTGTCCAACCCACCTATCCTCTCAAGGGGGCATCACCAACCTATCCTTTCTATCATCATCATCATCATCGTCGTCGTCAACATCCCTATCAATTATCCATACCTTAACTTCTTTGAAATGATGTTACTCGACACAAAGCTCATCATCTCGAACATCATCTCAAAGAGGGGCAAAATGTAGACACCCAAAATTGTCCCAACTTTGTGTATGTCTTGCAACACCTTGTTAAAACATTATCCTAAACATCATAAGCCATTTTTGTCCTAAATCCCACTCTTAATCCCATTTATCCATTAAGCCAATTAATTAAATAAATTTTATTTATTTAATTAAAATCCCCATCTTTATCCTACTTAGCCAATTAATTAAATAAATTTTATTTATTTAATTAATTTCACATGCATAATCCCACTTTCCAATTAATTAAATAAATCTTATTTATTTAATTAATTTTCAACTCCTATCCCAACTAATTCAAATATTTTATTTGAATTAAGTCCTCCATATCTTATCCCATCCTATTCATTTATCTAATTAATTAAATAAATCTTATTTATTTAATTAATTTCCAACTCATATCCCAACTAATTCAAATATTTTATTTGAATTAAACACTTATCTTTCATCACATTCCAACACTTGTCTAGTCAATCATGTGTTGTGTTACAACTTTTATCTTTCACATGCACAACTAATGGGACCTAATTTTAGTATTTATCTACACAAGCACACCTAAGCCTCATCCTCCTTTGCCACATGTCATATGACTACAATTTCTTGATGTGCAAGGAAACCTAACTTAATCCTATCCATCCATTTCACCTAAAGCCCTAATTGATCCTAGCCATCCATTGGAACCAAGCCTTTCCTATAAATCAACCCCCTCACAAGCCATTAGCATGCATTGAGCCTTAAGCACCCTTATTCTGTCAAATTTTCTAAAAGGGCATTGATCCTCAAGTATCCACATGCTGTTGAAATATCATTAGAGCCTTTGCATCCATCATCTATCTCCTTATCAACGTTATGCTGCGGAATCGAGCAATCAACACAACAAAGCGATCAATCAATCAAGCTCATTTTGCATCTTCGAGGTATTGAATTATTTGGGTTTAGGTTATGCATTTCAATTGTTTGATCATTTCCATTTATAAATCCAAATTTTTTGATATACAGGATTTATTGAAAAGGCTTCAAAAATTTTAAAGCAAATGCAATTAGCTGGTGTAAAGCCAAATTCCACAACCTTTACCACCATCCTCCCTGCTTTTGTTAGAATGGGAGATTTGGAATAGGGAATGGACATCCATCAATAGATAAAGGATAGAGGAATTTTATCAAGTGTTGTAGTTGCAACTACCCTATTAGACATGTATGCAAAATGTGGAAGCATAGACAAGGCACGTGAACTGTTTGATAGAATGTCTCAAAGAAATGTTGTCTCATGGACTGCAATGACTGCAAGATATGCACAAAATGGATTTGTTGAAAAGGCTTTAGAAATTTTAAAGCAAATGCAATTGGCTGGTGTAAAGCCAAATTCTACAACCTTTTCCACCATCCTCCCTACCTATGTCAGAATGGGAGCTTTGGAATCGGGTATGGACATCCATCAATACATAAAGGATAGAGGAATTTTGCCAGATGTTGTAGTTGTAACTGCCCTATTAGACATGTATGCAAAATGTAGAAGCATAGATAAGGCATGTGAACTATTTGACAGAATACCTATTAGTTCCTAATGAAAGTGTTTGAAGTTTGAAAATTATGAATAGGATTGTGAAATGATATTTGTGATGACTAGTGCTTTCATCTATTGGGCAATAGAGTCAAAAGTTCATGGTATATGGATCCCTATAATTAGTTTAACTCAGATTACTAGGCACTTAGGTGAATCTACACCTTGTGTAGAGGTGCAAACATGTTGAGTTGTAAAGTTGTTCTTACTAATCCCAATGATATTTTCTTAAATTGTTGTGATCGTAGGAAAGGATTTTTTTTCAAGTTGAAAGGGAACCTAACAAGATGACCAATCTTAATAGATTTTTAACCCTTAGGTAGAGACCAATAAACATAGGTAGCTTTAGTAGGAATTAAATCAACATTCCATAGAAAACAATCAAATTGATCACACAGAAACAACAATTGTGCTCTAACAAATTAAACATACCCTTTATATATTAATTTGAACGGATTTAAGAAATCATTCTAGAGACAACCACACAGCTCATAAACATGAAATTCCACACAGCAATTGAACACCAAAAATATAATCCACCAAATAACTTCTACTCCTTTGCATTAAATTATAAGTTTAGAGCACATGAGAATATAATATAACATAAGTATTGCAGGTTTTAGATTTGCATATATATATTAAAGAGTCTTGTAATTGTTCTCATAATTTGAAGCAGCCTTGGTATGCCTTATTTATGGGATGCAAAACAAGATTCAGGCCAAAAGGACATGCCTTTTCATAAACATACTCCTAACTACTGCAATGATTAAGGAAATAATAAAATAATTTACAGATACGCAGGGCGATCAATACTGTGATCGGTTATTCATTGGAGGTAGACTCGTGACCTATAGGTCTAGCAAAGTCAACTCTTCAGGATCAGTTTTGACATGTCCAAGGTATCTATTCAAAAATGTATCTCCGCACTCTTGTATATTCACTGTGTCCTAGATATAAACATGTTTACTCTAGCCAGGTGATCAATGTAATCTTGTTCAACACATGTATCTAAAGCAATTATATCACTTATAGCAAGTTCTAGGGCGAACAGCTTCTCAAGGCACTAATAGGTATTATCCAATACTTTTTCTTCATCATTCACTTTATATAGGAGTGGTTACAGCATCTGGCTCGTTTCCCTTACCCAGTCATCCTTATCTTGAAGATCACTTCCAGAAAAGAAGTTTGGAAATGTTAACTCAAGATTTTGATCAAAATCATTTAGGTCATCAGTCAATGTAGTGTTATACTTTTCATGCTAGACAATTAAGTTGCAAGTATTTGACCCTAGAGACCTGACTTAGCGCTCAATTCTTCTTTCATTTCTAATAGCCTCAAATGAATCCTTATATGTTCTTGATGTGCAAAATATGTCCTTTTATGCATACTCCAGGTTTGGTCACTGAACTTCATTATTTTATCAAATCTTCTTTTGATCAATGTTGAGGCCATGTGGTATTTGATTGATTTTATCTTGACCTCAAGCTATTCACTCTTCTTTTGAAACTTTTCTACTTTGATCTTCTAGTAATTTGAATCAGCTTTTGCTTCAAGAATCTTTTGATCTTTTTCCAGGTAGGGTGAATAAGAACTTGAAGGCAATCTATCCTTGTAAGTGGCCACCTCTTGTCTTAGTTTTGCATTCTCATACATATAAGCATTGTTTTTATTTATCAATTGCTCAATCTGAGCCTTAGTAAATCTTACCACATTGATATTGAAGTCAATAGTTTCAAGAGGGTCTATGTCCTCAACTCTCTGGATCAACAAATGGCCAAATGCTTCATTAGGATTATTTATAACTAGAGGTTTCTTATGTGAAGGATAGAGGGACCATATTAGAAATATATTTTTATTAGGGTCATAGCCTGATCCATTCTTAATCTTATCCAATGCCTCAATACTAAGCTACATTTTCTTTTCTTGATTCTTTCTGAAGGTATCAAAAATAATGGCTGAAGTCATGTCCCACCCAGGGACCAATACCACTCCTGCTTCTTTGAGCAATTGTCTACCTTTCTCTAGTGTCATGTCATTCATAGTATTGTCTATTTCTGAATGAAGTTCTTGTAGAACTTCCTCTTGAACTTCAAGAGTAATGTCCTTCATCCTTTCCCTGGCCTATTTTCCTTTGTACTCATAAAGGAAGGCTTTGAATTTTGAGGTTTTAATGAAATCAGCATCTATAATGAATTTTTGGCTGGCCAAATATCTCACATCATCTATTAATTCATCAAAAGTTTCTATTCTGACTTCCTCTCTATCCACAGGGGGCTCATATTCCTCAATAAGTGAAGAGGATGCTTGCAAGTTTTTATTTTTCCCCTCTTCACTTTCTTCTTCAAAAGAAATTTTTGGAGTTTGTTGAGGAGATAATTGGCAAATAGGAATCTCATCTTCTGCTTGAGTTCCTTTAATAGCTTTTCCTTTTCTTTCAAAAACATAGGAAGGGACATTTTGAATCAAATCTGCAGCATTTATTATCAATGTATCTAGCCTTTCAATAGGATCATTCACATCCATGAAGGCTCTGCTATAAGTGGGGTTTTTGGCTACCCTCCAAGCCTCAACAAGTGTTATCTTATAATACAAATCTCTTCTTTCAATTGTAGCTTTCTCATCACAGTTTCTAACCAAGTCATTATCGACAAATAAAATATGGTCATATCCTCTAAGCTTTTGTTTTGTCTTGACACTATTTATGAAACCTTCTGGATCAAAGCTTTCTCTGCAACTCCCTGATGGTAGCCTATAATGTTCCATTTTTTTGTCAATTAACTGGTACCCCTTGTCGAACATAACTGTGAAATCACCAAAACATAGAGTACCTGGCATAAAAGACTACTTATTATGTCTTTTTAAGTGCATAAAATTAGAAAGAGCAAGTTGTCTTACAATCTCTAGATAAGCCACCCTATCAGGACAAGTTTTTGGTAGTAGCAGAGGAGACCCTTCAAACCCAAACACTCTTATTTTTGTACAGTCAGTGTAAGATTACCAATCTCCCCAATTATGAGCAAATTTTCTTGTCTCATACTTGTCCTTTGGTCTCAAAAACTTCTGAATTTCAGGTGATAGGTTGTAATTATAAGGATGCCCTAAGTGTTTATACACTAGTTTCATGAAGTAATCTTCAAAATATATATAATGGGATTTGTCACACCTATTGTCCCATATGGCAATCCATCTTTGGATGGGCTTCACATCTCCATTTATATCCAAGTCCCTTACTCCCAGGTATTTGTCCCACAATCCCCAGTTTTGGCCTTCATACAAAACCAAATGCATTAATAGGGAGTTATGCCTGAATTTACTACCTCATCCCTTGATGGAAACCAGTTCATTGTGAAGGGTACTAGCTAAGAACTTAGCATAATCAAAATGTAGGGCTCGTTGGCTTTAGATATTAGCTGTTAAAACCATGGGAGCTACTTCCATAAACATTGAGGCCTCCACTCCTAACAATTGGCATACAGAGTAATAAGCATACTGAAAGCATTCCTCAAACAGTTCAATGGAAAATGGGGGATCCTTTGCAACTGAAAAAACCCTTAATTTGTTGTTTCCATCATGAGGTCGGTGCATAGGCAACCTCCATCTTTTGTAATTGTTACTCAAGTTATAATATTCACCAATTAAATCCCTAATTCTGAGTTTCACATCTAAGCTACTATCTAGTTGAAACACCATTGAAATGTAGTCTCAGGTGACAGGGAAAAATCCCATACCATCCTTCAATTCAATCATGTGGTTCTACAAGTTGTAGCTTTCAGCTAACATTTTTAGGAATTCCACATTCACAAGAACATTTGACACTATCAACTTTCCTAAATTTAGCCACCATGGGTTTGACACAGGGGAATGCCTATGCATTTTCTTGTAGTGGTAGATGAAAAGATCATACCCCCTTACGGGAGTCCACACATCTCCTACTTGTTTGTATTCATCCTCTAATTTCTCTACGTTTAGATTTAACTAGGCATTCCTCTGGGATTTTTTTCCTGATTTTGGACATTGGTCTATTAAGTCCTTGTTCGGGTGTTTTTCATTTAACTTTTGCCTTTTAGGCTTAGGGTTATCAAATGTTTCTTCCATGATGGAATGCAAGAGATTTTTCTTAGATGCAATTCTGAATCAGAAAGCTTAAGCTTTAGAATATTTACTTGGAAAACTAAACTGTATCAATTGCAGATGCTTTCCCCAGCTCCCGTGCTTGCTTACTGAATGAAATATTTCAAGATTTCCCCTTTTACTCTACTTTGATCATTAATGGTGGCTTTCAAATCATCAGGGAAACATTAAATTTTTGTAACATATCACCTCCTATCACCTCGCCAAAATAATCATTTCTTTTGAAGGATTTCTTATTTCTTTATTTATCGGGACCTCATTATAGCTCAAATGGTGGTCTTGCTTAAATCCCCTCCTTTTGATATATGTACCTTTCCTTAATGTTTTCTTAATTATCAGCGTGTTTGTTTTTTCGAGGAGAGTGAATATGGACTCCATTCGGCACTTTGAAATATCGATCATTCGGCAGGACATGTCTCTAAGTCACCCCGTCATGCCAAAATGGAATGTTACTTCTATATTTTGAAATCTCATCAATAGGTTCCTTTTAGGCTAGAATGTTGAAGAGACCTTAGAAAGATTAATCCCGACACTCTGATATCTTTGTCTCTTTAAACTCAAAATGTCAACTCGAAATACTTGTCAAGTGTTCATGTATGCGGATATTGATTTAATCATTTTATCAGTGTGACACATTAAAGGTGTCACACTGACTTCCCAATCACCTTTTAAGATTTTTTGGGGTGTCGAAGTGATTTCTGAAGAAATTCTACTGATATGTTGAAGGTTCTTCCATAAAGACTAAGGCTTTGACACACCTTATATGAATTTTTTGTGGGTCGAAGGTGGATATGGTGGGGATGCTGATTAAATAAATGAAAAGTACGTGGACATGAACTGTTTGATAGAATGCCTCAAAGAAATGTGGTCTCATGGACTGCAATGACCGCAGGATATGAACAAATTGGATTTGTTGAAAAGGCTTCAAAAATTTTAAAGCAAATGCAATTGGCTGGTGTAAAGCCAAATTCCACAACCTTTGCCACCATCCTCCCTGCCTATGTCAAAATGGGGGCTTTGGAATAGGGTATGGACATCCATCAATACATAAAGGATAGAGGAATTTTGTCAGATGTTGTAGTTACAACTATCTTGTTAGACATGTATGTAAAATGTGGAAGCATAGACAAGGCACAAGAACTGTTTGACAGAATGCCTCAAAGAAATGTGGTCTCATAGACTACAATGACTGCAGGATATGCACAAAATGGATTTGTTGAAAAGGCTTCAGAAATTTTAAAGCAAATGCAATTGGCTGGTGTAAATCCAAATTCCACAACCTTTGCCACCATCCTCCCTGCCTGTGTCAAAATGGGAACTTTGGAATAGGGTATGGACATCCATCAATACATAAAGGATAGAGGAATTTTGTTAGATGTTGTAGTTGCAACTGCCCTATTAGACATGTATGCAAAATGTGGAAGCATAGACAAGGCACGTGAACTGTTTGATAGAATGCCTCAAAGAAATGTGGTCTCATGGACTGCAATGACTGCAGGATATGCACAAAATGGATTTGTTGAAAAGGCTTCAAATTTTAAAGCAAATGCAATTGGCTGGTGTAAAGCCAACTTCCACAACCTTTGCCACCATCCTCCCTACCTATGTCAAAATGGGAGCTTTGGAATAGGGTATGGACATCCATCAATACATAAAGGATAGAGGAATTTTGCCAGATGTTATAGTTGCAACTACCCTGTTAGACATGTATGTAAAATGTGGAAGCATAGACAAGGCACGTGAACTGTTTGATAGAATGCCTCAAAGAAATGTTTTTTTTTTGGTAAACACTACCAGATATGGGGGTAGCTCCCTATATTAAAATATCAAAAAAAAGTTACATAGAAAGCTGAGGCATTATAGCTAGTGATATATATAACCTATACCTGCAACAATAACCACCATCCTAGCTATTACATTTTCATCAATCAGACCTGGGTTGGCTTCCAAGAATTTTAAAAACTCTCCTATGTTATTTTATTTCTCCACACCCTTTTTGTAGAGGGCCCAGGCTTTGTGCAGCTTCACCTTCTTCTTCTCCTCATTCAGGCTAAGGGTGACAAGAACAAATCCCTGTTCGGGTTCCACTGCCACACCATCCATGACAGTCCTGACCATGTCCATCAAATCTTCCCTCACCAATCTCATCGTAACTCTTAGCCCCCAGAGCCTTGCTCCCACAACCTATACATAGTTCTCAAAAAAATGTTCCAGCACTCGTCTGTCATGCGTGTGCCCTCCTGACCAGAAACCAACCCAATCACTTTCAAGATGGCTATGTTTTCTTCATTGGAGGTTTTGTTGAATAGGTACACAATCTATTTCCCTCTAGTTTCATCCTCCTTGTAGTGGCACTCCACTCTGAAATGCTGAGTCATCACTTCATTTAGACCATTCCTGATAACAAATAGCATAATCTACTTCAATCTCGCCTTAGCTTAAAAAGAAGCATGTGGGCAAGTTCTCCCTCGACCTCCAATCTTGAGGATCACCATTCCATGTGTAGGATTTTTCCACCTATGGGAAGGTGGTACATTCGCATCATTTGGACTGCCTCCATTTGTAGGTTCATTCTTAGAGTCTGCCATCGTATCTTGCTTGAGGATTCTCCTGCTTCTCCTACGGTGGCCTCTTGTTTTATAGAAGCCTTGAGAGGCTTCATCAAAGCCTGCAGATCCCAAGGCTAGTAACTAATTTTCACTTTAGTAATACTTCTACGCTCATTCCACGCGCCTCCATTCGAACTCACTTTCGTCCTTGCCTTCAAGAGATTGATGTGTGACAAACCTTGCACTAGTAATTGATAGGAACATCCTTTCACTTTTGCAATAGTGGACAATTTCATGAGTCTCATGACATATGGTGCAATTAGGTATCTATTGAGCAAGAGGGAAGTATATGGCATTAATAGCTTGAGCTCCCACCACTAGATAGTTTGTAGTTGTATGCCCCTTAGTGTGGCACTTTGTTCATCATAAACAGAAAAGGATAGAGGAATTTTGTCAGATATTGTAGTTGCAACTGCCCTGTTAGACATGTATGCAAAATGTGGAAGCATAGACAAGGCATGTGAACTATTTGATAGAATGCCTCAAAGAAATGTGGTCTCATGGACTGCAATGATTGCAGGATATGCACAAAATATGGAATCATAGACAAAAAAACGTGAATTGTTTGACAGAATTCTTCAAAGAGATGTCATCTCATGGAATGCAATGATTGCAGGATATGCACAAAATGGATTTTGCAAGGACTCTCTCAAAATCATTGAATTAATTAAGCACTCTAGAACATATCCTAACATTGTAAGCTTTGTTTGTATTCTAGGTGCATGTAGCCATGCACGTTTAAAAGATGAGAGTTGTACATACTTCAATCACATTTGTAACCCTTATTGTATTACACCTACAGTTGATCATTATGTGTGCATGGTTGACCTCCTTGCCCGTGCTGGCTATCTTGAAGATACCCTAAACTTTATCTTTCTTTCTAAATCCCCAAATTTGCCCTATTCCCTCTCACATTGAAGACCTGTGAGTGGGAATAGGGCTAACATTTTTTCTTTCTAAAATCGGCTGGATAAAGCCATATTGCTAACTTAATTTTTTTTTCAAACAAAATAGACCTTTATCTCAAGGTTACTCATGAACCTTAAGATAAATAATTATTGAAAAAAAATTGTGCATTCCTTAATGACATGTAAGAGAATTTAATCAACTGCTACTTAAAAACTCTTTAATGTTTCTGTCTAATGTAGGTTGTTAGATTAATAGTGAAAAAGAACATACATGGACCAAGAAAATTGTGGCACTTAAGGTTATGTAATAGAATTTACAGTTGATAGTTAAATTTATAACAAATTTTTTTATGATCTTTACTAACATTTATTAGAATTGTTGCATGTTTTACATCATTGGAATGGCATATTAGTTGTAACTTTTTAAAAAAATTATTATGGTATGTGCACTTTGATATGATGTAATATGATTATGGTTTCATTTCATATGTAGTAATATTAGATATATAAAAAAAAAAAAAATTATTCCATGAAATAATTAATAACTTTTCATTTTAAATGTTTTTTTTGCAGAACATAGGTCTTCCAAAAGATCAAGATGATCCTCATGATAGAGATCCAAATTATGTTGGTTCTGGTACAGATCACATGGCAGAGGATGATGATGATGTAAATATAGAAGACACTAAGGCCGATGATGATGATGATGACGACGATGATGATCATGATGGTGATAATGATGATGAGGCAGTTGCTAGTAGTAGCTAGTGACATTCATGATCATATAGGTTGCATCATGGATTATTGTTGATATATTATTATGATGCCTCTTTTCATGGTCACTATCATATGTATCATTTTCACAGCCTGCAGTACCATATTAATGAGTTGTATCATAAATTTATGTATCATTTTGACTTATATCATTTGGACATGTATCATCTTGACTTGTATCATTTTGAGTTACATAATTTATCATTTTTACTTATATCATTTATACATGTATCATTTTAACATATTATTTATCTACTAGCATATTTGACTTTCACTTGTTTTAGTTATATATGATGATGATCTTATCAGTATTGACTTGTCAATTTATATATATTGAAAGTGGTTGATGATTTTTGGATGAATATTTATTACATATGATGATTTTAATTTACTACTCAGGATATATGTTGTCAAATTCAATTAAATTATAGATATTTGACTCACTTGTTTTAATTATAGATGATGATCATGTTACAATAATTATCTTGTTATTTAATCATACGAGTTAAATAATTAAATTACTTACTCTATAACCATATGAGTTATTTAAGAGGCATGATATATTTAACTAATTAAATTGAAATAAAACATATTAAATTAATAAATGTAAGCAAAACAAGAAGCATTTTTAGAAGAAAAAAAGGAAGCAACAATGGAAGCCAAACTAGAAGCAATTTTAGAAGCAACAAAAGATGCAAAAATGTAAGAAAATTTGGAAGCAACAAGCGATGTTATATTGGAAGCAAAACCAGAAGAAAAATTGGAAGCAACAATGGAAGCAAAATCAGAGACAAAATTGGAAGCCAACTTGGAAGTAAAACCGGAAGCAAAACTAGAAGCAAAATTGGAAGCGAAACTGGAAGCAAAACTAGAAGCAAAATTGGAAGTGAAACCGGAAGCAAAATTTGAAGCAAAACTGGAAGCAAAACTGGAAGCAAAACTAGAAGCAAAATTGGAAGCAAAACTGGGAGCAAAACTGAGAGCAAAACCGGGAGCAAAACTGGAAGCAAAACCGGAAGCAAAATCGGAAGCAAAATCGGAAGCAAAACTGGAAGCCAACCTAGAAGCAAAACCGGAAGTAAAACCAGAAGGAAAATTGGAAGCAATAGTGGAAGCAAAACTAGAAGTAAAACTGGAAGCAAAACTGGAAGCAAAATTAGAAGCAAAACTAGAAGCAAACTTGGAAGCAACACAAGAAGCAAAACTAGAAGCAAAATCAGAAGCCAAACTAGAAGCAACAAAATCTGGCACTAAATCTAGTTCTAAACCTAGCACTAAAATCTGGCATTAAACCCGGCGCAAAACATGGCGCTAAACCTAGCGTTATAACCGGCGCTAAACCCGGCATAAAATCCGGTGCAAAAGTGAAATGCAATTGGGTGCTGAGTTTGGCGCCAGCAAAAGTGTCCAATTCATGTACTCAAATACACTAAATTTTGGTGCTATTTTAGGCACTAATTGCCTGTTTTGCTGTAGTGTATGCACATAGGTTTCAAAAATTCTATGTCTGATCTGTTCTTTTGGACTGCCATTGGATCCTACAACGAAACATGTATATATCTTACCCTAACATGACGTTTACAGTAGTGGATTCAATGACCACATCAATTTTATGGTGTTAATTCTTTCATTCTAGTATATTTCATGCATCATCATATCAATTTACTCTGGTAAAACCATTTTTACCTGTTCATTTACCATAAACGACAAAAGAGGGTTTTACCGTTACATACTTGATAACTGCTACCCTTTTACTGTGTAAGTGATGTCCAGATGAGCACATTCACCTTGCAACTACCATTCTTAGTTCACCATTTGAATGCATATCATGTTCCGTTGAGCTTGCAAGTTGCAATAATATCACCTTAATCTCACAGGGCTCTGTAATTTCTTCACTTAAACGTTTGGTAAATTCAAAATGATCTCTAATCCTTACTTTTAATTGAACATAATGACAAATTAGGGTGTGATTAATGTCTTCCTGCTAGTATCCATCGATTGACACCTGAGGCTTGGAGATGTTAACAAGTGGTGGGTGTTTATTCAAAATTTTGAAGGTTCAATCTACCGTCGAAATGGCATTTAATGTAGGGATGCATATTCGTAGCTATCAGCGATATTAGGAAATATGACTAATATCCAGAAGATG
Source organism: Cunninghamia lanceolata (assembly GCA_027924645.1). Taxonomy (NCBI): domain Eukaryota; kingdom Viridiplantae; phylum Streptophyta; class Pinopsida; order Cupressales; family Cupressaceae; genus Cunninghamia; species Cunninghamia lanceolata. Next base: position 17,416,316 of record BSBN01000757.1, read on the forward strand.
AGAATGACGTCATTACGAGGATGGTCAACTATTGACTGATGACCAAAGTCAGGTCATTATATCCTTTTATTTAACAATCGTGATAACATCATGTATTGATATGACCAGGTTGACGTGCCACATGGCATGATTCTATTGGTTACTAGGATCCCCACATCACAGGTCTCAAAGTTTAATATATGGGATATTAGGAAATATCTAGATACTCAACAATATGAAATATCACCCTATTCCAGAATGTGAGGATGATGTCATCATCTTTTATAGGTTTTCAAATTGGTCGAGGAGCTGACGTCATCGTCATATTAACAAAGATCAGGGATGTTAGGAAATATCACCCTCTTGGATCTAGGTCATGATGACATCATCATCATATCAGGTTCTTTTATAAAGTGGAATAAGATGATGACACTGTCATGTTACCAAAAATTAGGGATATTAAGAAATATGACAGATATTTAAAAGATGACCCTCCAGGAACATGCGTGAGTACTTGATGGGCAAATGTTCTCTTACATTTAAATTTGACATTCGCATATTAAAGGATATGTGGATATCAGGTTCTCTTCGTTAAAACATAGATCAGGGATGTCAATGGATATCCAGGATATTGGCGAATGTGGGCCTCTGGGAATATCAGGTTTGACCAAACTTTGACCGAGCATAACTTTTTATCCATAAGGAATATCAAGGTGATCTAAAAGGCAAACTTGCTTAGAATTTTGCACTCTTCCACATTATGAGGTTTATGATGTAAGAATATGAATTTGACATTAACCCTCCTCTATGAGGCACATGCATGTGCAGGGGTGATATACTATTATTTCATCTGACTTTTACCAAACTGTCCAAAGAAAAAAAGAAAAGAACAAGCAGAAGCAAAAAAGTTGGGTCCCTATTTTACTAAGGCAAAATGGGGCGTGTTGTGTAACCACACAACAACTTGCCACCAAAGAAAACAACCAAATTCAAATAATTCTTGAGTGATGAGGACACATTGAGACATAACATTCTAACTTTCTCTAAGCGTGAGCATCATGATCTTTCTAAATGATATTATTTTCATAAGCGTAACAATGCTGACAAGGGATTAGGTGTGCGCATGTGATTAATAATCCTCATCTTGAAAGTAAGTTGAAAACACTAGTAACTGGTGTTAAGATACATAGTTTGTGTTCATCCCTCATAGCCAACTAGGGTAGAGCCTTGTTGCCAATAGGCGTCCATAGCCCTGATAAGGTTATCTTTACAATTCCCCTAAGTAGAGCCCCACTGCCAATAGGCATCCATAGCCCTAGTAGAGTTACTTAGATGGCCTAAATTTTCCTTTGGATTTTCATTATATTTCTTTTTTTCTTTTTTATGAAAATTCATAAGATATCATCATGTAAGCTCATTATGCAAGGTGTGATCACTTGCTATTTTGGGTTGAGAATTGTAATGGTAGCAAGGGTGACCTTTAGATTTTCCACTTAACACCTACACTAATGTGTTCAAAAAACCCAAGGTTGTTAGGTGAGTCATTGTGAAAATCTCCTTGATTAAGAAAAGGGTATCACTGATGAGCCGGGTATCACAGACCTGATCAGAGGTACTTCTCAGTGTGAGTCACAACCTATGTAAAAATTTGTACTCATCACTTGAATTCTAACAATTTTATTGGTTTCTTAAAGCAATAAGGTGCATCATCTTGCCTAACCAAAACAAGGACTCAACAACAAAAAGCAAAAAAGCAAACACACAAAGCAAAGCTATACAAGCAACTATACAATATGTACATTATGATACAGTATCCTGACATGACCCTGTCTAAGCTTGAAAATAATGTTTAAGGAATTGTCCATTGACTGGCAATGTGAAATCCTCACCTATTAGGGTCTTGAGTCTATAAGTATTGTCTCTTAGGATCTCTAAAATTTGAAAAGGACCTATCCAAAGTTTATCAAACTTTCCATGATCACCTTTCTTTTCATGTGCTTTGTCCCATGCTAGGACTAAATTTGAAATTCTAAAAGCTTTTATCCTAGCTCTTTTATCAAACCAACATTTGAGAGTAGTTTGATGTTTAGTGAATTGATCAATCGTTGTATCTCTCTTTTCTTCTAGGTGCATGAGTTGAAGCAACCTAACTTCTTGTTTACTATCTATACCTAGATATTCTTGTGCAAACTGCAATGTGGGGATCTTTAGGTTAACAGGGAGGATAGGATCCACTCCATACACTAATTGGTAAGGAGAGTTTCCTAATGCAACTTTCATTCTAGTTCGGTCCACCCACAAGGCATACTTAAGTAGGATATTCCATTCCCTAGGATTCTTTTCTATCAATTTCTTTATGATACTCAATAAGTTTTTGTTTGTTGACTCTACTAAGCCATTTCCTTGGGGATAATAATTTGAAGAGAATTTCAAAATGATTCCATAATCAAAAGCCCAACTAGATAATCTTAATGATGTAAAAGTTGGTCCATTATCACATACTAGGGCATATGAACTCCATACCTGGCTATTATATTATTCTCTAGGAATTTGATCACATCCTCTGCAGTGCATGTTTTGCTGCTGACTACTTCAATCCACCTGGTGCAATAATCAGTGATTGTTAAAACATACCTATGGCCTAAAGATGATGGAGGATTGATAGGACCTATAAAATCCATGCCCCATTGATCAAATGGTTGCATCTCCATAACTGGCTGCAAGGGTCGAGAAGCATATTTCTCTCTGTTGGCAGTGACCTGACAAGTATGGCAACATTTGATGTGCTCAGCAATGTCTTTGAAAATAGTCGACCAATAATATCCTACTCTTAGGTTAGCATGAGCAGTAGCCAAGTAAGAACCATGTGTTGTTCCAAACTTGTCATGTAACTCAGCAAGAACCTTGTTTGCTTCTGGTTTATCTAGACATCTGAGGTATATCCCCTCATAATTTCTTTTAAAAAGGATTCCTCCTTTGATCATGTACTTATGTAATCTTATTTTTAGAGCTCTCCTTTGAGAAGCTTGCATCTTCAATGGGCATCTCCTAGTGATCAGGATATGTCTGATATCATAATACCATTCTTTATTCTCTCTAGTGTCTACTACATATTGCTGACTCATTGTGTTAGGATTGGTCTTAGAAATCATCTGGCTTAAGGCTTGCCCTCTTACCAATTTCATGGGTGTTATCTCCATGTCATATTCTTGGAGAACCGGTATCCACTTGGCTCTTTTCTCTCCAGGTTCACTCTGCATCAGGAGCATTTTCACTACTGCATCTAGTACTACAAGAATTATCTTACTTCTTAAGATGTAATGTCTGAATTTATTTACTACTCTGACCAAAGAGAGAGCTTGTCTTTCAACATCCATGTATCTAAGCTTTACATCTTTGAATGGGAAACTCATAAAAGCTATGGGTTTTTCTTCTTTGGCTTCATTCCTCTATGTCAGGACTATTGCACATGTGTGTTCTAAAGCACATGAATAAATATAAAATTCTCTTGTGTAATCTGGGCTAATCAAGATAGGTGCATCTGATATAGCTTTCTTGATGTCCTCAAATGTAGCCTTTGCTTCATGCATCCATTCAATCTTGGCATCTTTCTTAAGCATTGCATTGAGTGGTCTGACAATCTCTGCAAACCTGGTGATGAACTTCCTAACAAAGTTTATCTTAACAAAATAAGATTTAAATTTTTCTTACTTCTAGGAAGTTGCAACTTCATGATGGATTCTACCCTAGCAGGGTCAATGGTGATCCCATTTTCTAATATCATGTGACCTAGTAATTTACCTGTGGTTACTCCAAATATGCACCTTTTTGGATTGAGTGAGATACAATATTTCTCACATTTCTTGAGCACCTTTCTGAGGTCTTCTATACAATCACCTCTCTCCTTTGAAAATATGGTTAAGTCATCCATGTATATGACTATGCACTTGTTAACCAGGCCTCTAAATGCTATGTCCATTGCACGCTGGAAAGTGGCTCCAATATTAATCAAGCCAAAAGGCATGCGTCTATAAGCAAATATTCCCCACTTGGTAGTGAATGCTATTTTTAGTCTATCTACTTTGTCTACCATTACCTAGTTGTATCCTGAGAAACCATCCAGGAAGGACATCATTTAAGCTCCATTTACTATTTGTAAGACTTCTTCCAATGAAGGTAAAGGATAATTATCCTTCTCAAAAGCTCTATTTAGATTTTTGAAGTCTACACAAGCGTATATCACCATTTTTCTTTCTTACTAGGACCAGATTGGCTACCCATGTTGAGTTCCTCACAAGAAATATGATTCTAGTGTTCAACAACTTCTTAACTTCTTCAAAGATGATTGGTCCCAACAAAGCATTGGCAAGCCTTTGCTTTTGTCTGAAAGGCTTAGCATTTGGTTTTAATGGAATAGTGTGGGTGATGATTGATGTATCATATATTTTTAGCTCATCATAGTTCCAGGTGATAACATGTATGTAATCCTTCAATGCTTGAGTTATCCCTGCCTTTTCTTCTTTAGTACAAACTTTACCAATTAAGACATTCCTTACATCTTTATTTTGTCCTATATTGACTGGTGAATATTCTCCTCCATCGGTCTTGGGGAGATCCTTTTATTTCATCATATTATGTAGATCAAATGCCTTCTCTAATTCTATCATGCCTTTGGGAATCTTATTGCTTGGTAAATCCATGATCTCTTCTTCTTCCCATGTATTATCTTCTAAATTCCTCTCATCTAGGATTTGTGCATCAAATATATCTCTATTTGCTATGAAATCCAAGATATGTTGATCATCCTCAAACACTTGAAGATTAGTGGCATTGTCTAGTATGGAGGGTACTGATATCAGTTCAACTAAAAATCTCTTTAATCTAGAAATGGACAAAGGCTCTAATGTGCTAGCAACTTGTACCAAGGCATCTGCTCTATGATTTTGTTCTCTAGGGAGATGGGTGATATTAAATGCATCAAATTCTTCTATCAAGTCCCAAACCCTATGTCTATAGTTGGACAAATTCTTATAATTGCAAGCATAAATACTTCACTTGTCTTACCACCAATTATGAGTCTCCATAAACATGCAGAGCAAACAACAACCCATGAATTAAAGCTTCATATTTGATCACATTATTGGTGCATGGGAATTGCAATCTATATGCTACCAGATATGACTTTCCTGTTGGGTCAATAAGATCGATACCTATGCCAGCTACTTGTTTAGACTTAGATCCATCAAACCTAAGGATCCATGGTTTATCTTCTGTTAATGGCTTATCGGGGCCTTCTCTTTTCCTTTTAGCTCTAGTAGTGGCACCACCTGACATCCATTTTAGCTTTTGGGGTTCATTCTTTGTCATTTTTAATAGCTGATGTGAACTTGATACTTCTCCTCTTTCTACATCTGTGGTATCATCACCATCAATGTCTGGTTGTACTTCAATCTCTTTCCTTTTCTCTTAGGCACATCTCTGTTGCCAGATAACTGATTCCTTGAATAAAGCTGCTCTTTCTTATTCAGTATGTACAGGCATAATACGCATGTGATCTCTGAATGCAGTGCTTCTTGTAATCTGCACCATCCTTTAATTAAAGCATGATGTGGAGGGATCTCTTGCAATATAAGCCTTTAAATTTGCTTAGATAAAAACTCCTCAAACTTTGTCAAGTTACTTCCTTTATCTTCATCTGATATTTCATAGTTTGATTCAATTAGACAATCAGTCCTAAGGGTGATATTACTTTCATCTCTAGAAGTATCTTCATCATACATCAGGATCTCCCCTGGATTGTGAATGTAACTTTCATCTTGATGTGCACTTTCTTATGTATTTGCAAATGACAAACAAGGTTCAGTATCATTATAACTAGATGTATCACTTACCTCAGTTGAAGATAATCCATTTTTGTTGTAGGCTTGTTCCAATTCTATCATATTCAAGCAAGCTTCACAAGTTTTCTCTGATTGTGCTTCGTCATGTAACCTGCACCATCCTTCAATTAGAATATCCTCATTAGATATGTTCAATATCTAGCAACATTGCATTTCTCTGGATAAGTACAATTCAAAGGCTTTGAAGTGATCTACTTCATCATTATCATCTGAGCTATAATCAGATTCTATGATCACTTTGTTGTCCTAATGAGAATTTTTATGGATATGTGAACTATATATTAGAACTTCATCTATCCTGACTATTTGAGGTCTAATGGTATAAACCCCTAGTTCAACATCTACGTACAATATCTCATTGGTATTATTATATTCTGTGATCATATGTTTCATCCTAAGTTCAGCTTCTATCCTTATTTGATTACGAGTCCCCTTCCAAGGTAACCACATGTTGTTGAAGTCAGTAGACATGTAACCATTGAGTGTTTTTTACCAGTCTCTACTAAGCAACATTCCATAAGTGTCAAGCATATCCACCACTTGGATGTCAATGTAATATTGAATCCTTGGATCTAATGCTAACTGCATGTGGATATGTGTTAATTCTCCCACTACACTTACTTCAATTTTATCTAACTGTGTCACTCTTTTGAGGGACTTGGCTAGATGCAACCCCAAGGCATTGCAAATAGATAGTGGCATCACATTGGTTGATGCACCTGAATCTACTAGGCAGTTGTGTAAGTTCTTACCAAATATTCTTAATGTGAGTAGGAATGGGGGTGACTTGGTTTTGTCTCTATAGAGAGTCATATGTGAGGTCTTAGTAGCTTGAACAGTGACTGGAACCTTATGTTTGACATTGTTTTCCTTGGTTGCATGATCTTTGTTCAAGATTTGACTCAGATTATGGGCATGATTATCATCCTTTGATGTAGAATCATCTAGGGACCTCATGAAAGCCTTCTTGATGGTTGGGGTTTTAAGTAATTCTGACAGAGATAAGTTTATTTTAACCTTTTACATCTCTTCAGCTAAATATGTGACTAATTTGTCTGATTCTAGAGACTGATTACTAGCTTTTGACACTGTGTTTTGGGGTACAAAATATTGAGTACTGACCTTGAGAGGACCAGGATTATTACTTGCTTTTGGGTCTGGGGGAGTGTTGAAGTTATTAGGAGGCAAGGATGTGGTCAAGGGACCAGGCGGTCTGTTAGGATTACTCTTGAGGTTATAATTATGCCTACCCTAATATTGTTGTTGATATGCATGAACTTCTTCATGTTCTACTGCTGGTTTGTTTTCATCCTCAAAAGGAAACACATAATTTATTTCAAATGCCAAGGCAGATTCTGCACATGCTAATGTATAGTTATCATGAGTTGAAGCTATTTGGTGATGAGGCTGATATATGAAACTCTCTAGTACAAGGGTAGAATCATATCCACAAGGAACAAACTCATTTCCTTCAATGAAAGGAGGGTCACCTATGGTATTGGACACTTCAGCCTGAAAGATAGTAGCTTCTATTTTTAATTGAGGACAATCTAGTTCAGCATGTGCATTAGTGTTGTGTATTCTACACCAATTCATGAGTGTTGCCTTTGCTAGATTAACCCTAGTTATCTATTTTGGTTCATTAGGAGGTTGATTATCCAAGGGTGATGGAAAAGAACCATTGTTTGGCCTAGTATTCCATACTCTAGGTTGCCTAAGTGCATTATTGTTATTGTCATTATTATTGTTAAAGTTCCTATCATTGTTATATCCCATGTCAAGATATCTAGATCGATCATTGTTATTTGCATATCCTTAGTTTTGGTTTGATTGAGAATAAAAGTTTTCACCTCTCAAGTGTGTAATCTCAGTTGTCAATTTCCTCAATTGTGCAGATATTTCTTTGATGTCTTCTTTTTCTTCCTAAACTTTGGCTACTACATTTTCTTATTGAGGTTTAAAGAAAGAAGAGCCATTGCTATTGTTTTGTCCTACATCTTGAGGTGTTTGAACATGTCCTGGATACTGTACTATTTGACCATTCCCGTTTAGAGGGGACATGATACTAAGTGGAGGTACTGGTAATGGACCGGGCATTGCAACAGGAGGCATCATGACTCCATTGGTCAGTGACTAGGTAGGATATGCAGGATATGCTAGGCTAGGTGTTGTAGCAGGAATCAGTTGTTGATTAACCTTTATTGCTTCTTCATAAGCTCATGTCAGAGTTGTGACACCAGGATGTGCTCTCCTTATGAACATGGAGGTCAGAGGATCTAAGGCTAAGTAATATATCAGTCTAGCTACTTCATCTGCTACATTATATGGAGCTACTAGCTTAGAGTACATTTTCTAAAACCTAGCATTGAAATTTGAGATCGATTCTCCTTCTACTCTTTTAATTGTGGCAAAAAGGTGATAAGTTATGGTAGGATCTATAGGTATTTTAAACCTACCTTTAAAATCTTTTTCCAAGGCATCCCATGAATTAATTGAGGCTTGAGCAAGGCTGATGTACCAATTATATTCTTCCTCTCCCAAGGAGTATGGAAACAATCTGCATACCACATCCTAATGTTTGATCCTTGCTCCAAAGAAAGCTTCCTTAAATGTTCGGATATGATCATCTGCATCCTGATATGGATGATACTTAGGGCAAATTTTATTAGGATTTTTAGGCAAAGGATGATACGCAGTAAAGGTCAAAGGAGAATCAACAGCAAAGTACAACATTGTGACTGGTGGTTGAGGGATATGAGGTAAAATTGGGGATCCTGGAGGTGTCTGAATTATAGATGGTGATACTGGAGGTGTTACAATACATCTTGATGAGGATGGTGATGCACTAGACTCAGGAGTATGATGAACGTCAGCGGTACGAGGTCTGAGTCCATAAATAGGTAATTCTTCAAGGAGTCCAACAGATCTGGACCTAGTATTAGGCCTGTGAGCTGGGATTCTAATAGCCTAGGATAAAATATGGATATTTTGGCTAAATCTTTGCAAAGATCAGAGGAAATGATCTTCCAAGATGGTATTTATGGTCAAGACTCTGCAATAACTAGCTATTTATGTGATATTTGCACCAAAAATGCAAATATGAGCAAGGTTGAATTTCTGGTCACAGATATCAGATTACTTAGTCATGCAGGCAGGTTACTACGGGATATTTGCAAGACAACCTAAACAATAACTCAATATTTTAAGACTTCAAGCAATTGACTGCAAAGATTAAATTATTCATGCACAATATTGAAATATTTATGATCAACACTCTTGAAACTACCTAAAACAAGTGAATCTTTGCACAAATGTCCAAAGCATAACTAATTCTAATGAACTTTGAGAAGATCACCTTGTGTGGATGCAGGAACTATATGTATGTAATTGATTCAAGTAGCAGAAGAAAAGAAAGGCCCTCCTTCTAGAACCAATTTATGTTGGTTATGATGTTAGTCATAAACACACATAGATAAAGAATTACAAATCAAACCTTTATCATCTTGAAAGATACGATGAATTTGGAGAATTCATGATCCCAAGTCTTCATGGATTAGTTCATAATCTACTGATATTACTTAGTGGTTTGATGTGCCATGTTATTTTTCATTAAAGGGGCTTTACGTTGCTCTGCTTTCAAGAACTGATGTTTTAACATATGTCTTTCCTCCTGCTTTCTGCAAATCTCTTTACAAACAAGGTTAATCCTACTGTACTCAATAGATGATGAAGATATTTTATAAGTTTGATCAATTCTTCTGATCATCAAATGTTATTGATTAACTTTCACTTCTACACTATGAATTCATCTAAATAATGTGCCTACAAGTAGATATTTGCATGAATATTGTTGATATTTATATGTATTTGCATGATATTTTCAATTATACATGTTAATTAGCTCAAATATGCTATGAATATTTAGTTTCCTTCAGGAAATCAGCATATTTACTTATATTTGCTTGAGATTATCTTTATATTTGCAATTGTGATGATGATTTTAATGAAATTAAACAAATTGTATTGAATTCTTTCTAATCTTTACTAAAATGAGTGAATCTTCATCTATTGATCCATATACATTCCAAATATAGTCATGAAGAGAAGGAAATCAAACCATAGGTTCACCAAGATGTTCCACAGCTAAGTATGGTTGATGCAAACTTCGATGGAAAGGAATGAATACAACATGCACAACATGAATTGCACTCCAAGGGACGAAGTAAATCAAAGTACAAGCCAATAATTCATCCACAGATTACTCAAAGTATACGATTGTATGTAATCTAGATCTTCTTCTTCATTAAGTATGCAATAGACATGTATATTTACAATCAGCTTTGAGAATTAGTCCTGAGGCTTCAACAATCTAATCTCAATTAAATTTTGAATGTGTTACAAGGTGCACTCCATCTCCTTTTATAGGACAAAGAGAGGAGGTGGTTACAAATGATCCAATGATCAGGATTTAGCTATCAAAATCAATGGTCTATATCATCTTTGACTTAGTCAACAAAAGTTAAATGTGGCACAAGTTGCCAGTTGGCAACCATCTGGTGGTACTTGATCATTTTTTTGTCATATGATGTGTATGACCCTGTCACCCTACATCCTTACTCATTCTTCATCTTCTTCATCTTCTTCATCAGTGGGTGGGTCATCTCCTATATGTGTGCTAATAATCCCCCTGATGGGTTCATATGCCTGCACTATCCGTTTAATCTCACCTCCATCCTGTACCTTAGCCTTTGCTATAGCATGCTCTTGTGAGAAGAATTTCATCTTCAATGTAGACTATTTGTTCTTTCTGCTATTCAACATTTCATTATATCCTTCCACTTTTGCTTTCATCCTCATGGCTTTATTAACTACATCTTCTGACAAATGGTGGAGAGGGTCATTTGTTGCATGCTTAAAATTATCCTAGAAAGCCTCAATTGCAAAATCAACATCTTGATTTTCTATCTTCCCTTCTACTTTGTCCTCAAGAGCTTCCAAGATGTTTATTTCCTTAGACATGAGATGATGCAACTTGACACTAATGTCCCTGAGTTTTGCATTGCATCTCTTTAGGATATCACTCTCAAACTGAGTATCCTCATACCAAATACCTAATAGCTATGAAGTATGATTGTTTAATATATTATTGTATATGAGTACTTTCACATCTATGCATTTCATTTCAATCAAATCAATCAAATCCTTTTCTACTTTGATTGATCACTACCCAACCTCCTTTTGTAACTTATCCACTTTGCTCCTCAATGTGCTGAGCAAATTCCAATTGGTGAGGGAGCTCTTTATTACCTTCTCTGATTCAGAGATGAATTGAATAAACCAATTATCCATCACATGTGCCTTATGCTTCATGATATCCATCCCTATTACTTCATCCTGAGATATAATGGTCAAAGGGGTAGTGATGACTGGCATGTGATTTGGATCAATTAATCCCTTTATGAATGTATGCAGCTGAGCAATGTGCTCCTTGTGCACTTTATTTTTATTTCTCTCCCTTTCCACACTTTTCAACAAAGAATCAATAATATATTTAGCCTCTTGGCCTTCTTGCTCTTCAATAGCAAAGCCTAGATCAATGTTGTGTTGGCAAGAGACACTATATGGATTCATGATTGTTATCATTGATGGCAACAAAGTTCATCCCACACATCCGCAGGACATGGTGTGTCTATACCGAAAGTCAGAGTGAAGAATGTTGTGGTCTAGTAAGCAAGAACAGAGCATGTGGTGAGGTCCGACAGTCAGGTCCAGATCTCTCAGAGGAAGTATCTTGGTGAAGTGCAAATTTGGGGAAGTCAAGAGGACTACCTTTACTTATAGATTCCAAGGATTTAGCCTCCGATGATAGATGAAGAAAAAGATATGAATACTTGAGTATCAGGTTCCTGATTGGCAGTGTGGACAGAGGAAGAACTGACTGGCAGAACATCAGATGTTATTCCGGATGTATTACTGATGATGGTAAAGTTTCCTAAGGCATAAGTTATGATTGGCTGACATGATTGATGACTTCTACAAGTATATCCTTGATCCACATTACATGGTAAGCAAGGATTCAGCCGACAGATCAGAGTTTGTGGAAAATATTAACTATTTTGGGTGCCGACTAGAAAGGTGATGAAATCACTTTTATGGATATATATACAAGATGGATTTAGTTGTGAGAAGTGTTGTGGTTTTTGTGAAGTGCGAATAAAAGCAGAAGAACAGAGCGAAAACAATAAGGCAAGTCCGGTATGTGAAGGGATAGTAGCACTAAGGAAGAGAAAGGATGAAGTGCAGCAGATCAATGTACTGAGTTTAACCAGAACTAAACTCCAGCATATGTAGATGCTCCTTATCAGTTCAAGTAATGTATTACACTCTTTATAAATTGTAGATAGTGAGTCTCTTGTAGGCAATGTGGCTCTTGTGAGCAGTGTGCTCAGGCAGTGAGCCCTAATTGGCAAGTGCAATTTTGTAATTCTATTCTTCTAACAGAGAATACAATCTTGGGTCAATCACCTCATGGTTTTCTCCCTTAACAGGGTTTCCACATCAAAAATATTGTGTCATGTGTATTTCCATTTCATGGTTATGTTTGCTTGAATTAATGTTGTACTAATTATTAAGAAAGTTCAGAAAGCTGAAATAATTAAGATAACTAATTCACCCCCTCTCAGTTATCAACAATTGGTATTAGAGCCAAGTTCCTCTTAACAAAGTCTAACAGCTTGAGGAAGATCCAGGAATTCAAATGGATGTATATGGTTTAAGGGAGCAACTCAAGACTACCCTTGATGATCTTGAGCAGTCAAACTCTGAAGTCAATGAATTAAAGGAAAGACTCAAACAGGCTGATGATTTCATGAAAGAACTAAAAGACAAATTAAGTATCTCTATGAAAAAGAGAAAGGAGCTACTTCAGCAATTGGCAAATCAAGGTGAAGCCAATAATACAAATGAAGATCTGAAGGAGAAAACCAAGTTATGTGAAAAGTTATCAAAAGAAATCATTATGGTAAGACATGAAATGGAATCAAGAGTTATGAAGTTTACCCAAGAGGTTGAAGAGAAAAGAAAAACTGAAGATGATCTAAGACAATCTATCAAGGAGAAATCAGAAGATTGCCACAAGATGGATAGAATTATCAGACATCTTGAATTTGATCTTGAAGATGCTAAAGATAATGAAGAAAAACTTGAGGATCAAATTGTCTCTCTTAAAAAGGATCTTCAAACAAGAAATGAATATAAAGAGAAATTCAAGATAAGTTCTGCTCAACTTGAAGTTCTTCTTAAAAGTCAAAAGAGGGTAGATGACAAGTGTGGTTTGGGATATGAGAAAGGAGAAAACTCCAGATCCGGTCAGAAGAATCTTAGATCAAAAAATCCAAGGAACAGGCCTAGAAGACCTCCGATAAGACAGCCTAATGCTCAAAGATATCCATCCTTCAATGGATATTGCCACAACTACAATAACTTTGGTCATAGAGCTAATCAGTGCAGAAAGAGAATAAATCTGACTAATACATCCTTCTCCGGACAGTGTTTTAACTGCAAAAGTTATGGTCACAAATCTCATGAATGCAGAAATATGCAAATAAGCAATTCATTCAATGGTAGATGCTTTGCATGCAATAGAATGGGTCACATGGATAATCAATGCAGATCAAGAGGATATCAATCAAATATGCAAAGAAATGTTGTTTTCCAAATTTGCAATAGATCCGATCATACTGCAAAATTCTGTAGAAGCAAGAATCAGGACAAAAGAGGTCCGATATATCATAATCAGAATCAAGATAAGGGAAAACAAAAGGTGAATGCAGATGAAGTTCGAAGTGAGATGAACAAGATTTGGGTGAAGAAAAGTACAAAGAATGTAGGGGATGGATCTGCACTAGACTCTGGTGCTGATATTCCTTCCAGAAATTAAAAAGTGAGCTCTGGCTCAGGGGGAGACACAAAGAAAACCTTGTTCCCCCAACCAGTTAATTGGTGCTGGAACTGGCACAAGAAGTGTTGTGGATTTAAGGGTTCATAAGAGAAACATCTAAGTAAACTATGGTTAAGATTTGGAAGATCAGTAAGATGTTTAACATCAAGGTTGATACAGTTCTTCAAGTCATTCGAATAAGGTAAACTGGAATAACTTAGGTCGAGCATTTATTGCAACTTGGTTTTAGGGTTTGTGGAACAATATAAGGGTTCTTCTTATTAAACATTTGCTCATTCTACATTCAAGAAGAAGAAAAGAGGTGCTCTGCAACAAATTTCCTCAAGCCCATCAAAGATCATTTGCAGAAGTTAATTCTTCCAGAAATCAATCTGGCTCACTCCGTGAAACCTAAAGGCACAAAAGGTATTTTCCGTTCTCAAATATCTCTCTGCAAATCTTTTGAAAAGATGTCTACTCTGAATATTGTGAAGATCACTAATAGGCCTCGCCCCAAATTCAAGAAACATCCATACAAATCTTTGGAAGTAGATCCCCTAGGAGCATTTTCCAGTGTTCCGCATGGTATGTTGCATACAGAAGACATTAGGGTTTACATACACGCGAATATTGAAGAGTTCGGGGAATTCAAACTAAGAGATATCTATCATAAACAATTGATAGATGATGCTTTTGAATTTAAACCTCAATATAAGGGCATCCAGGAGAAACATTTTGATCAGTTCATTCATTTCCCCTGCTTTGAAGAAGATGAATGGGTCTGGTATGTATTAAGTAGGATGCATGACAACTTCCTATGGCTGAACAGACCTTGCAAAATCACTAAGGAGGCTATTAGGGTAGTAACCAGCTTATACTCCTCTGGAGGGATACCTGTCCTCAAATCTGTCAAAAACCAAATTGTAACTGAGGCCACCGGATCAAAATTTGATAAGAGGGAAATGACCATTGAATATATCATGGACCCAGATATCAAGTTTGCATCTATGATAATAGGGTATAAAATATATCATTCCAGTAGGGAGAATTCAGTGTCTGGAACTGCAGTGTATACTGCCTATGAGATGCTAAGAAAGAATGCAAAGTATGATCTCTGTGAACTTCTTCTAAGTCAATTGATGGAGAACATACAAAAGATCAAAAAGGACAAGAACTCCTTTAAATATGGTGGACTGATATTGTGTTTATTTTTCTACTTCATGAATGAGCTGCCCAGATCCAATGGATGGGTATGGCAAAATAACAAACCGGTAGCAATTCAAATCAGAGATTACTTGCATGAACTTGGGGATGCCAAGGCAAGGAATACAACTCTGTGGGGGTACTTTAAGAATTTCCAAAATACTATGCAAATCAAAGAAAGAATCCCAAAATCATTGGTTGAAAAATATAAAGATACAGTGTGCTTCATGGTAGACACTTATCAATGCCTAATGGAGGTAATAGAGCCAAGGATAGTCTAGATCATGCCTATGGGGTATGAAGTTGATGAACAAATTGTGGAGCTGCATGTTCATCACATGCTAAGTCAGCCAAAGGATCCAAAGGCAGAAAGGTTTGGAACCTTTGAAGAGCTAAGTGTAAAAGTTCATGTGGAACTCAGACAACCAGAAATAAAGAAGAAAGTGAGAAAAGAAGTTGAAGAAGTTGCCAAAGGCTTAGGCATCTCAAAGGAGGCACTTGATGCCAATAGGGAAAAGATGGAAAGGGCTGAGGAAGAGAAGAAAGAGGTAGAAAAGGGAAGTAAGGAAAGTGCTCTGGTAGAATCTTCCACCCGGACAAGATCATCAAAGAGATCAGCAACTATCACTACTAAAAGCTCAAGGACATCAAAACTAGAAGCAAAATCATCTGGCAGAGGAGAGAAAAGAACTAAAACAAAGGCCACAAGGTCTTATGTCAGTCAGAAGGATGATGAAGAAACTGAATCAGATGAGGAGATAAAGAAAATGAAGAAGCAGAAGAAGAAAACATCCGGTGGACCTTCTACCGGTCAAGGTGAAGAAGAAAAGATAGAAGATTTTTTAGAAAAGCCCACTCTATCTTTAGATAATGTCATCAAATCAGTCATTGTGGATGGAAACCTTCAGCCAATGGCTGAATTCTATGATGATTACAATGAAGCAAACCAAAAGATCTTGCAGGAAGAAGCAATTAAGTATCTGAACATATATAACAAGGCTTTTATTGAAATTATATCTCTTATTCCCCAAAGCCTAGAAAAAGAGTTAGAAATAAGAAAGAATACTACCATGGCAAAAGATCTTGAGATCCGGGAACAAATAGCCATTCAGCTACATCCTTCAATCGATTCAAAGCAAATGAACATGATCTTCAAGGATTGCAAGGATGAATTTCGAACAAAGCCAGAATGAATCAGCTCATGCTTGGTGAGACTGACAAGATAGCCAAGGAAACAAAAGAGATCCTCAGGAAGGCCTTCAAAAGATTCAATCTTCCTATTATAGAGGACTTGGGTGTTGATCCTTCGGTCACAGGTGTTGAAAAATAATCCACTAAGCAAATCATGGACACCGGTACAGAAAAGGATAAGGATTTGGAATCCTCTGTTCTGAAAAAGGAAGTGCATGAACAGACAAACATCACTCCTCCAATTTCCCCTACTGACTCCAGATCCAAAGGAGAAAGAAGCAGAGGTGAAGGAAAAAGAAGATGACAGTATCAAGGTTGTAGAAGGAGAAAAAGCTCCAAGAGACAGTTCTGAGATTGCAGAAGAGAAGAAGAATCTATCTCCGGTAAGAGACACTGCAGAATCTATCAAGGACTTATTAACAAAAGAGACTATGGAGATTGATGAACCGAAACTTCTAAAAGGGCCATTTGACTTTGACTCTCTTTCTCTGGTACAAACAATGAAGATAGCTTCATTTGCCAATGCAAAGGCAAAAGAAAAACTCCTAAAGTCTCACATGGAAGACTGTGAGCTAATAGACGCTGCATCCGGCATTTTAGAAAAGATCATGCCATCTTTTCAGAAGGATTCCTCAGCCTCCTCATCTGGTAATCTCAAATCTTTGATTAACTATATTAGTACACATTTCAATTCTCTAGAGAAATCAGCTGAGGAGAAGGTCAGGAAAGAGTTTTTGGATAAGAAATTCTCTGAGTTGCAAGGGCTAATAGCAAATGATAGGAGAGTAATGGGTATTGGGATAAGGAGCTTGGAAAATGCTCTCAAGGACGAAGGAGATGTATACAAATTTTGCATATCTTGGTCTAAAGCAACAGTGGAGATTGAGAAGAAAGTGAAAGAACAGGAGGACAAACTAACAAAACTTTCTCAAAATTTTGATCCACTTACCACATCCATAATAAATCAAGAATGTCAAACGATTGCAGTTTTGAATGAAATTAGAAAGCTTGAAGAAGAGAAGAAAAATAGATCAGCAGGTTGAATGAACTTAGAGGAATAATTATTCCTAAGTTGGAGGCCATGCATGAAGCCTTAAGTGATGCTCAAACTACAGCCAGAACAAATGATCCGACAGATCTGAAAAAGGCAAAAGCTTATGCATTCCTGTTGAGTGGTCATATATCAATTTTGGATAGAATGAAGCAAAGTTGGGCAGCAGAATTTGTCCAATTGAAGACAACTTTTGCAGACATTCTTCAGTTTATGTGAGTATGTTATATGCGGCTAAGTATAGTTAAATTTTTGAAAATTTTAATGCGTGGTTCCCACCCTTTGCCATTGATGTCAAAGGGGAAGTGAAGAGCAGTGAAAAATGAGGAATCCAACTAAGGGGGAGCTCTAAAAAATGTATATAAAAACAGAGCATCAGCCAAGGGGGAGCATAGTGTAAACACTTAGTCATTTTTCACTAATTGTTGCCATCAATGCCAAAGGGGGAGATTGTTGGCAAGAGACACTATATGGATTCATGATTGTTGTCATTGATGGCAACAAAGTTCATCCCACACATCCACAGGACATGGTATGTCTATACCGAAAGTCAAAGTGAAGAATGTTGTGGTCTGGTAAGCAAGAACATAGCATGTGGCGAGGTCTGACAGTCAGGTCCGGATCTCTCAGAGGAAGTATCTTGGTGAAGTACGGATTTGGGGAAGTCAAGAGGACTACCTTGACTGATAGATTCCAAGGATTTAGCCTCCAGTGATAGATGAAGAAAAAGATATGAATACTTGAGTATCGGGTTCCTAATTGGCAGTGTGGACAGAGGAAGAACTGACTGGCAAAACATCAGACATTATTCCGGATGTATTACTGATGATGGTAAAGATTCCTAAGGCATAAGTTATGATTTGCTGACATGATTGATGACTTCTACAAGTATATCCTTGATCCACGTTACTTGGTAAGCAAGGATTCAGCTGACAGATCAGAGTTTGTGGAAAATATTGACTATTCTGGGTGCCGACTAGAAAGGTGATGAAATCACTTTTACGGATATATATACAAGATGGATTTAGTTGTGAGAAGAATCAAGGTTTTTGCGAAGTGCGAATAAAAAATAGAAGAGCAGAGCGAAAACAATAAGGCAGGTCTGGTATGTGAAGGGACAGCAGCACTAAGGAAGAGAAAGGATGAAGTGCAGTAGATCAGTGTACTAAGTTTAACCAGAACTGAACTCCAACATATGTAGATGCTCCTTATCAGTTCAAGTAATGTATTACACTCTTTATAAATTGTAGACAGTGAGTCTCTTGTAGGCAATGTGGCTCTTGTGAGCAGTGTGCTCAAGCAGTGAGCCCTAATTGGCAAGTGCCATTTTGTAATTCTATTCTAACAGAGAATACAATCTTGGGTTAATCACCCTGTGGTTTTCTCCCTTAACAGGGTTTCCACGTCAAAAATATTGTGTCATGTGTATTTCTATTTCATGGTTATGTTTGCTTGAATTAATGCTACACTAATTATTAAGAAAGTTCAGAAAGATGAAATAATTAAGATAACTGATTCACCCCCCTCTCAGTTATCAACATGTTGGTCATCTGAAATTCATTAATACTTATCTCCCCCTTTGCTTTATCTACTATAGGCAGAGCTACTTGAGTTTTTCTTTTGCCGGTGATGGGATCTCTTTTTATTGGAGAAGTGGGCCTTGCCCTTCTCTTTGGCTTAACCATGTCAACTGAAAATAATGCAAAAATATCAAATTCAGGTACATCACTGACCTGAGGTGGGTTCACCTCTTGTTGTAACCAATATGGTATTTCATCTGTAGACCCTTGCTGGTCAGTATGTTCAATGTGAACATCATTAGACTCTACATTTTGTTCCACTCTTGGTGGCGAAGGTTTTTTCCTTTGTTCATCTTGAACCTCCTCATGATGGACCCCTTCTTGCACAGGGACTTCTTGTTGTGCTTTCACATTCTAGTCCTGTGTATCTTGTGGTGCTTGATCCTCATGAGGGGTATGAGCACTTTGATCTAGTTTATCCGGGTGATTATCCTGATCATTCTTATTCACAATTTCTTCTTCTTTTCTCTGATCATCACCCTTCTGAAGGCCTTATTCTCCATCCTTTGATGTGTCCCCTTCTCTAGGGTCTTGGGCTTTATTCATCCCTTCTTCAATTGTTCCTCTTTCTGATATTTTCTCATTGTCCTAACCATCATTTTGATCAGGCATTTCTTCATCCTCCATATGTACATTAACTTCTAATTTACCCTATTTTGGAGGTAAGTCTTTATCTTTATTTTGATCTTCATCACCCTGATAGGTCAAATCTATTGTTACGGGGCTAGTGACTTGATCAACTAATTTTGTCAATCCAATTTGCTGTGCCACCACTTTAGGGTTACCTTCTTCTATTTCCTCCACTTTGACCTCCTCATGATGAACTTTCTTTTGTGATATGGGGGTGCCATGATGGGTCATCTTAGTATTCTTTATTAATATCTCCATGGAATTAGCAGAGACCTCATTTACAACATCATCATCAGATAGATCAACTATGTTGTCTAATGGAAAAGATGGCTCTTCTCTTGCACTATGCATCTCTTTTCCTTGTTCCTCTGCCATCTCAGACTTGAATTGCATGATATTAGGCATAGGGACTTCATGCAGCAAATTCTTCTGAATACCTTCACCACCTGCTCCTCTTAATAGGATGGTGTTTATATCTACTACACCCCTCATAATAGGTGTTTGTTTCTTCTGAGGTGGCTCTTGGATCTTCTTTTTTCTCCTGATCAAGAGATCATCATCTAAGCTCTCTTCCTCTTCTACAATAGCAAGGGCAAGCTTTGCAACAATTTTCTTCTATTCGTAGGTGCAGGAGGTGATGTTGCAGTGGATGTGGAAGCTATATCTTCCTTTTGTTATGGTTTTTGATGAATGATTGTCACCCCAATAGCTTGGTTTCCTTTCTTACCTTTACTTTGCTGCCTCTCTCCTTTTGACAGCCTCTTTTCTTTGAGGAAATCATCATATTCCTCATCTGATAATTCTTGTCTTTTCCTTTTGTTGTCAATGGTGAGGACCACTCCCTTCTTCTTCAGCTTGGTGATCTCTACATCCACCCAATCTTTGGTCAATTGTAGGACCTTCTACGTTATCTGATCCAAGGAGGTCACCTCTGGTTGACTCCAATCTGGGGCTGATATAGTCTCATTATATACTTTATTGTCCTCATATTCTTGGGACATGACCTTATCGTCATCTTCATGTAATTGTGCAGGCACTTGTATGCAATCCAATGTGCGTATTTGCTTCAAAGTAAGCCTTTTGTATCCTCTTCTTCTTACTTATGTCTCATCATCACAATCAGCCTAGAAATCCTCAATGTGTCTCTGATGCATTGGCTTCTTAAGCAATGCTTACATCCTATCATAGGGGTCATATGGCCTAGCCAGTGAGAAGGGTTGTAGGGACATCAACTTTAGTCCTTCGATTACATCTTTTACACTCTCCCTATCAGGACACATATACCATCCAATCATGATTGGAAAAAAAATATTAGGTATCATTCCTTTCTCAATATGAGCTTCAACTGAAGGCAATATCTGCCTGAATAGCTCCATCAAAATGACCTTGTCATTGGGATATCTTGGCAACATGAAAGGTTATGCAGTGAAACCTTCTATTCTTATGTATGAAAAGGTGGGGAACTAGATGAACCAAGCCCCATGTCTATATACAACATCTTGAGCCTCTATGCTCAGTCTCTTCACTCTATCTTCCTCCATAGTGCTGACAAGATGCATGGAGAATGAATCATTCACCCTTTGGTAATGTTGGAGAGACTCTCTTCATTTCAACTGTGGGTAATGGTTCCAAATACTTACATCTCCAGGGTTGCTTCTGACCCTGCCTACTATTTGTAATCCATCAAAAGTGCCTTTGAATGCACATGCATATACTACATAGGAGGTCATATGGAACATATTATTTCTTCCTCCTAACTTCTTCATCCCCTCATCTAGGTTGTCACTTATGACCCTAGCCCATTGGGGTTTCTGTTCAATACCTTCTACCATCCTTATGATGCCATACATCCAATTATCAAAAGACCCAATATTCACTTTTCCTATCATCCTACTAAGCATCACCATCATATATTGATACTCATGAGCAAAATCAAACTTGTAGAGGTACATAGGCAACTTAGCAGAAGCCTTATATGTGCTACCACTGGATCTCCATTGATACATGATCCTTCTAGCTTCTTTCTCTTTGTTGTTATACTCCTTTTCCAATTTACCCAAGTTTAGTTGAACTATGTTAGGTCCTCTAGGCAGATTGAAGGCTGCAGTGATACCTTTAATGGAAAAGTCCGCATAAACCCTACCATGTTTCTCTACCCTTCTGGTATTCACATTATAATTCTGAGCACATTCCACTACCAATTCAATGGCCTCCATTACATAAGGAAAACCTCATGCATGCCACATTCATGAACTATAGATGCTCATGAGTAGGGGATTTCTGCTTCCTTTCACTAATTTCATTGTCCATGCATCAAGATTTGTGCTTCCTGTATGTGTATCATCTACTTGTCCATATTTGAAGGATATCCCATCAGGCTGTATGCACATGGGTTTCAAAAATTTTGTGTCTGATATGTTCTTTCAGACTACCATTGGATCCTGCAATGAAACATGTATATATCTTACCCTAACATGACATGTGCAATAGTGGATTCAATGACCACATGAATTTTATGGTGTTAATTCTTTCATTCAAGTATATTTCATGCATCATCATATTAATTTACTCTAGTAGAACTATTTTTACCTATTCATTTACCATAAATGACAAAAGAGGGTTTTATCGTTACATACCTGATAATTGCTACCCTTTTACTATGTAAGTGATGTCCGAATGAGCACGTTCACCTTGTAACTACCATTCTCCATTCACCATTTGAATGCGTATCCCATTCCGTTGAGCTTGCAAGTTGTAGTAATATCACCTTAATCTCGCAGGGCTCTGTAATTTCTTCACTTAAACATTTGGTAAATTAAAAATGATCTCCAATCCTTACTTTTAATCAAACACAATGATGAATTAGGGTGTGATTAATGTCTTCCTGCTAGTATCCATCAATTGACACTTGAGGCTTGGAGATGTTAACAAGTGGCGGGTGTTTATTCAAAATTTTGAAGGTTCAATCTACCGCCAAAATGGCATTTAATGCAGGGATGCATATTCATGGATATCAGGGATATTAGGAAATATGACTAATATATGGAAGATGAGGATGATGTCATCATGAGGATGGTCAACTGTCAACCGACGACCAAAGTCAGGTCATTATATCTTTTTATTTAACAATTGTGATAACATCATGTATTGATATGACCAGGTCGACACACCACCTGGCATGATTCTATTGGTTACTGGGATCCCCGCATCATAAGTCTCAAAGGTTAATATGAGGGATATTGGGAAATATCTAGATACTCAACAATACAAAATATCACCCTATTCCAGAATGTGAGGATGAAATCATCATCTTTTATAGGTTTTTAAATTAGTCGAGGAGATGACGTCATTGTCATATTAACGAAGATCAGGGATGTTAGGAAATATGACCCTCTTGGATCCAAGTCATGATGAGATCATCACCATATCAGGTTCTTTTATAAAGTAGAATAAGATGACATCACCGTCATGTTACTGAAAGTCAGGGATATTAAGAAATATGACAGATATTTGAAAGATGACCCTCCGGGAACATGCATGGGTACTTGATGGGTAAATGTTCTCTTACATTTAAATTTGACATTCGCATATTAAAGGATATGCAGATATCAGGTTCTCTTCATTAAAACATAGATTAGGGATATCAATGGATATCTGGGATATTGGTGAATGTGACCCTCTGGGAATATTAGGTTTGACCAAACTTTGACCAAGCATAACTTTTTATCCCTAAGGAATATCAGGGTGATCTAAAAGGCAAACTTGCTTAGAATTTTGGACTCTTCCACATTATGAGGTTTATGATGGTAGAATATGACTTTGACATTTAACCCTCCCCTATGAGGCACATGCATGTGCAGCGGTGATATCCTATTGTTTCATTTGACTTTTACCAAACCGCCCAAACCAAAAAAGTAAAGAACAAGAAGAAGCAAAAAAGTTGGGTCCCTATTTTTCTAAAGAAAAATGGGGTGTGTTGTGTAACCACACAACAACTATTTATCTAAAATAGAAAAAAAAATTATACCATCTTGATATAGATTCTTTTATCTAGTGCATCATATTTTTTTAAATTTTTTTAAATAAGTTTTACTATTTTTCCTTGACATGGTAATCGACATAATGTTTTGTGCTGATAACCTACTTTTAGTAAAAATAAAAAGGAAATATAAATAATAATTAAACTATTAAAATATGTATATTTTTGAAAACTAAACTTATAGATCTACAAAAGGGTATTTTTATAATTTTAAAAAATGTTATTTACATAAGTAGAAGTTGTTGAAATATCACGTTTTTCAAATAATTTTATTTTTTGTAAATTGGCCTCATTGTGGTGCTACATATGCATTTAGCCAACAATTTTAGTTGGAAAAGTTGTGGACATATCTAACTTAGCTAGAATGAATCTTACAAGATCATATGTTGGACCAAAAATGATTTTTTAGTTAGAAATACTTAAATTCACTTGTGTTGATAAGTTGGCTAAAAGTGTGACACAACATTGTGCTTTTACCCTGACATAAAAGAAAGATAGCTTACGGACCACCAAAATATGAACCATTGCATTTATAGGTACTTATCATCATCCCAGACTTCCCTCTAGAACTGTAGAGTAAAATACTTTATTGCGGAGGAATACGGAGCCAAATGCTTTCTCCCTGTCCCTAGACAATAATCAGAGAAAGTAGGTTTTACTCTGGTGAATGCCACTCTCTCAATTCTTCATACTAGAGGCTCAAACTCAGGATTTAGCATCTTCAGACATCCCTTTAAATAACTTCCAATCTGGATACCAAGATATTCAACCAACAAGAAATGCGGAGCAATCTTTCAAATTGTTCTTTAGCATACAGCTCACTGTCTATACTGCACTTCACTGTAACTCACTTGTATCTTCTAGAGGGGCCAATTTTCTCAATATCCTCAACATACAAAGCTTCTAAACAACTAATAGAATAGAACATAGTTGACACCAATGACAACAAGGATATGTTGACATCAATGACAATACTGATTAGGCACATACTTGCAACAGGGTAGGACTAGGGTGCGGGCACCCAAGTCCTCAACCCCTATTTAGGTCAGGGTTAAGCTTACAAGAGTCCCCTAGGCCCCATTTATCATGGGTTTTTAGGGGTTTTCCATCAAGAGTTAAAATAAACATGCATGATTAATTCTAAGGACCTAGGAGCTAAACATAGGAGGGAAAAAGTCCTAGGGAGACATTTTCGGATGTAAAAACGCTTAACATTCCTCAATCTCTCCTCTACGCTTTCACAAATAATTTTGTTCTTCTATAAATACCTTCCACAACAACTCAAAACCACAATTAGGTCAGCACCAGGATGACCTTTAGATGAAATGTGTGATACTATATAGGTCAGATCATTATGAAGAGAAAATGAATTACGGATCACAACACATGACATAACAGGGTCAAATAAATCACAACATATCCTTCAAGGCAAAATTAATTAATCAGGATCAACTGTAAATGAAGGGAACTAGACTGTCAGCCCAAACAACATCAACATTACCCACTATTTATCTTCACATCATCGAGGAGAGACCAAAAACATCATGCGAACCAAAATGTGAGTAATATAATTTATCAACTATGCCCCTACAACCTTCTCCTAAAGTATCTGATCATTATTTACTATCGTAAGAAGAGAAACATAATGAACTACTAAAAACATAGCATCCCTGACTGACTATGACCCATCAATACTTACAATATTGCCTTGTAGTTCACCAAAACATCTGAAACTATATGGATGCACTCATACACTACTCAGAACATATCCCCAAATCTGCATAGCCATATCTATCACTCTAGAGGAATGCAGAGAATTCTGAGATGCTTAACTCAATTGTACTATAATCCAGAGAATAGTCACATATAACTCTTTACAAACTGACTTGAAAACTTTATGCGGTACTAGAAACAAGAAGGATTTGCATGTACTTCAAACCTAAGACATGTTGAGATATGTAGAATGTTTACATAAACTCTTATAGCCAATCTATACATTCTCCAACTGGCATAAGTACTCAAACATGTGTCCTAAGAACAATTAGGCATCTAAAACCATCTATAATACACTATTGTTTGAGAAACTAAACTTGTGGGACACCAAATCACTTGATACTACACATAGTATGCTTTGGACATCCTTGAACATGTTCACAAAAGCACATGGATAAATCTTCACTTCCGGAGGAGTGTGGAGCATTCCAACAAGTCTTCATCATTACTTTACTCTGTCAAATCATAGACCAGAACTCTGTCACTTATAAGTTTCACTACTGAAGGTATAATGATTTAAAATCTTGGATATAACTCCTCCATATGCTAGTCAACTTATCTTTTGAACTGTAAGACTAAATCTTGCTCTGTGGAGGAATGCAGACCAAAACACTATGGCTTTGCCTTAAAGTATACACTACAAATGCCTTAGCAAAACTTTTGCAACTTATCTCTAAGTACAGCACACCAAACTGGTAAGATATCAATGTAGACATATAGGAAACATATTAGAACAAGTGTACTCACCTTCGCATCACACTTAAACATTAGGCTGATTACCATTCTTCCTCATACTATTGGCTTGCACCAACTGATACTACATATTAACTATCGTCGAAGCACATACTTTTGACATCAATGATAACTAATCTTATCAAGATGCAACAATCTCCTCCTTTGTCATTGATGGAAAAACCAAAATGATGTGCACAAACACCCCCCCTTAGATGTACATTCGTTTCTCTCCCCCTTTGTCATTGATGGAAAAACCAAAATGATGTACACAAACACCCCCCCTTAGATGTACATTCCTTTCTCTCCCCCTTTGGCATCAAGGACAAAGGGCATACCCCCCCTTAGATGTACATTCCTCTCTCTCCCCCCTATGAACTCCCCCTGAGATGGAAATGCCCCAAAAACTAATGCTATGTACATAAAAAGACACTACTAGCCTCTACAAGTATATACAAAGCCAAAATTGTCGTATCTATAGTACTCTTACAACTCACTTAGAAGGTAGAATAGTTTTATAAATTACCTTGAGTTGAGCAAGCGTAGATACCCAGTTTGTCTTTGTTAAGGAAAGAATGTGATTCTAACATTCAAACTACA
The DNA here is from genome assembly GCA_027924645.1 of Cunninghamia lanceolata. Lineage (NCBI taxonomy): Eukaryota > Viridiplantae > Streptophyta > Pinopsida > Cupressales > Cupressaceae > Cunninghamia > Cunninghamia lanceolata. Next base: position 17,442,933 of record BSBN01000757.1, read on the forward strand.
TACATAAATCCTCAGCCTCATCTATACTGCTTGGAGTCTTCATCTTCTGATCAATTTTCTCTACTTCAGCTAGTTGCTCTGATAATGAAGCAAGTCTCAAATTGACAGCTTCACTCAGCTAACCAAACTGTTTCTTTATTTGTTCTCTTTGGTCTTGAAGTTGTGACATCTGTGAATGAAGATTTTCTATGTGTGCCCTAGTTGATCCAACCTTGTCCTTTGACAAGTCATATATCTCAGCCAATTTAGTGATCTATGACTCAATGGAATCAATCTGAGTTTTGATGTTCTTGGTGGAAATTGGACATTTCAAACAAAATAGATATAAAGCAGTAACTTCATCAATACATTCCTTAAATATCTTTATATTTTCTTGCAATTTGTTGTGTTCATTGGCATGTACCTGTCAAATACCTCAGCTAATATTTTGTCATTTATCTTTCTTAAGGCCTCTTGTTCAACCTTTTGCTTAATATGAGAGGAATGATCTTTGACTGAATCCATCAAAAGCTTTAGTTTTTGTTCTGAAGGCAAGGAGGGATCAAAGTTTACCTCTGGTAAACCTTCCTGAATCATTTTTACTGCATTATCAACTAAACTACTTTTCTTCAAATTTTCTTGAAAAAACTCCTTCCTTGCAGATGCATGCAGAATGTCACCAAGCTGTAACTTATGAAGGAGAGAAATATTTGATAATTCAACTTGCTCCTCATGAGTAGGAATTCACAAAAATTGAGGTGTAACCACAGGTTGAAACTGCATCTACAACCCTAGTAGGTACTTGAATGAATCTGATGATGAAGAACTCTGACCTACATCCATAGAAGCATCCTAAGATTTCTCATCTTGTTTCTCAACAGTCTTCTTTGTTTCATCCTAAATTTTCTCAGGATTATCCTCCTTCTTCTGCTTATCATTCCCTAGATTCTCTGAATGAAGAATGTTATGTTCTTTACTTGGATTAGTGTTCTTTGGAGGGGGTACACCCACTTCATCTTGATCCTCTGCATCTTGTGCTTTAGTATTCTCTAGAGGAGCAGTCTCCTCATTCTACTTATCATCCTTCTTAGTCACATCATTACCTATCACTTTACCTTCAAACGCTACCAAATCTATGTCTTGAGAGGACACATCAGGCATATCTAGAGGAATTTGTTCCTCAATAGTTACTTCATCATTCTTCATTTCTTGAAGAATCTTAGTTGTCTTCTCTTTTGTCTCCCTTTCCAATCTTTCTATTTCTTCTTTATCTTTTCCCATTAGGATATTTATTCTATGTTTAGTTCTAAATTCTTGTGCTTGTCTTTGGGATAATTTAACCTTTTCTTCATCAAAAATAGATGGACCATCCTTCTCAACTCCTTGTTGTCTCATTTTAGCCTCTTTTGACATGGCTTCATTCCTTTTATTGGTGAGTATGTCTGCAAGACTACACATGTGATCCCTAATCTATTGTGCCACATGAATATCTCTTCTCTAGACTACATTCTTCATACTAGGCAATTCTTTCATGAAATAAAACATGAGACAAATAATCAAAGATCCATACCAAAAGTTGTAGTGTGTATCCTTTGTTCTGTTCAAATTATCCAACAATTGTTGTTGCAACATCTCACATAGATCATAATCCTTTCCTTCCTTAATCGTCTAATTAGCAGTGTAGATGGCAATGGCAGTAGCAGATCCTTTTGTGTTTGTGTAATATACTTTGTATATAATGCCCATTGTGGTGCATACTGGACCCCTAGGTTAATGATATCATCCATAGTTAGGGTTCTTTTGTCAAATTTTTCACCTGTAAGCTTCATAACCACTTCATTCTTCATGGCCTTTAATATTGGCACAGGTTCAAAGGAGCACAATCCAGTCACATTTATGATAGATTCCTTTGTGATCATGTAGGGTTGATCAAGGAAAAAGAATTCTTCATGAATCTGGCTCAAAATAATTCTGACCTAATCATCCTCATAGCAAAAATTGGGAAAACTCTTCCATACATCTAAGCATTTTGCTTCTACATTTGCATACTCTGGCTTGAGCTGAAAGTCACACCCAAGAGATGATTGCTTCTGAATTCTTCTAACTTCAAATGGTTGTATTCATTTAGCTGTGAGTGAATGTATATGCAGACATCCTTTGTATGTAGTACATTGATGGGAATGTGAGAAAATGCTCCATCCTTGTCAATCTTATTAGATTTGTATGAATGTTTCTTGAATTTTGGCCTTGGCTTCTCTACAATATCAATAACTACAAGTGTTTCCATGATAACTCTTTCAGAAAACTAGGGTTTTACAAGAAAATTTGAGAAATGCCTGTGAATACTGCTATTAGGGTTTGCACACAAGATTCACTAAAAAGCTTCTTCTCTTCTTAGCTCTTGCACACACTTGATATCATTTAAATGAGATCAATTTTGATCAAGTGTCGATTAAATATTCTTCACACCTACCCTAGCTGCTCCACATTAAATGCATTTCTCTATTCTTGATCCAATCATCTTTTTACTACCATAAGGATCAATGATCATTCAGTAACCTTCCGCAGAGAGTGTATTTTCTCCAAATTTTTGATCAAATGTCATAAAATTACTAGCCAAACATATCCATGTCATTATTAGCCATTATGTTGAAGATTTCAGCATCTTATGCATTCAGGGGTTTGAAAAAGATTTGCAATTGCAACTCCCCTTGAGCCAATACTTCCTTTTAGTTACTGGAGGATCCATATGCACTAGGCAAAGGTACAAATCCATCCTTCTTCTTCCATGTTTTGTTCATTTCCTCCTTTTGCTAAACAATATCAATCTTCTTTTGAGGAGCAAAAGATCTTTCATTCTTTCCTTTGCAGAACCTTGCAATGTGCCCTGATTTATTACAATTGTAGTAGGTGATCCTAGATTGTTGAGCATGATCACCTCTTCTCACATTAGATCTACAATTAGCTGCCTTATGACCAAACTTGTTGCATGTGTAGCAGTAATCATAGAAGAATTGAGAAGTCATAGCATTATTCTTGTTCATAAAACTATTCCTCATCACTTTACTTCTACATTCATTTGCCTTATGACCATCCTTTTTTGTAAGCATAACACTAACCATGAAATGAAACAACAACATATCTTTGAGGCACAATTGGTCTTCTACTTATGTAATCATTTCTTCTTTGCCTAGGTCCACAATCAATGGCCTTATGCCCAAAATTATTGCAAGAAAAACAATGACCTTGAAAAGATTGATTGAACCTAGTAGGGGCATGTTGTCTTGTAGGTGGAGGACCTCTTAACCTTCTTTATCTCCAAACAGGAATGAATCCATCTTCTTTAGCATCTCCAGAGGCATTCTTCTTAGGATCTTCAGTGCAAGCTTTTTCCTCCTTTGTTTCAAACTTTCCTTCTACTTTGAAGTTATCATATAAGTTTGCAGATGCACTGGTTATAGGTCTTTTCCCTTTTTCAAAACCAAGACCAGATTTTTCTTTTGATGGCTTTTGAGAGTTAATTAACTCATCAAGAATTTCAGAACCTCCTTTCAGTTTTAACCCCTTGTCAATCTGTTCTTTTTCTTTTTTCAGTTCTTTTCTCGAAGTGACAATTTATTCCTCAAGTTTTGAACATTCAATTGCTTTCTCATTGAGCTTGATATTTAAGCAATCTTCAATCCTCTTGCCTTCTTTAACCATGACTTTTAAACTAGAGATCACATCTTCTACCTCCTTGAGTTTAATGTCACATCCTTTATCTCCTTCTATTTGAACTTTCAGTTTGACAATTTCCTCTTTTGATTCTCTAGCTTGTGTCTTCTATTTTACAATTGTCTCCTTTGATTTTTCAAGCATGACATCATATTTTAGATTTAGCTCTCTTGCTTGATCCAGATCTTCAAGAGCTGACTGAAGTTCTCCTTCAAGGTCTACCGCATCTAGATTTAAGTCCCAACCTTCAAGTTCCATTGACTCTAGATCTGGTTCTGGAGAAAACACATCATTAGACATAGCTTTAGATTCCATGTGTTCAAGTGTAGGATCTACCTTAGTTGTTAGGCTTCTCAAAGGTACTTGGCTTTGATACCAATTGTTGAACACTCTCAGAGACTAAGAGGCGGGGTGAATCAGTCTATTCTTAAACTTTAAATCATTTAGAGCTTTAAACATAAAATCACATTAACCAAAAGAAGAACAGAAAGGAAAGCATGTACCACACAAGGACACCAATATTTTTACATGGGAAACCTAATGAGGGAAAAACCACAGTGAGAATTAACTCACATTATATGAAGCTCACTACTATAAGAATTACAACTTTAGTTTAGGGCTACAACCCAAGGAAGCTACTACTCCCTATTGGACTTATAGACTAAGGCTACAACCTTAGGGCAAGATACAAGGACTTGCTAAAGAGACTCATTGTCTGGTAGCAAGATACATGAGAATTACAATGAAAACAAGAACATGAACTACTGTAAAGAAGACATCTATCGTATGCTAATGTTGCAGTCCCTTACTTCACACTATTATGCCATCACTCTGACTTTGCACACTTCATGCTTAACATTCCTCAATCTCTCCTCTACGCTTTCACAAATGATTTTTTTCTTCTATAAATACCATCTGTAACAAATCAAAACCACAATTAGGTTGGCACCAGGATGACCTTTAGATGAAACGTGTGATATTGTATAGGTCGACTCATTATGAAGAGAAAATGAGTTGCAGATCACAACACATGGCATAACAGGGCCAAATACATCACAACATATCCTTAGAGGCAAAATTAATTAATCAGGATCAACCATAAATGAAGGGAACCTGATTGTCGGCCCAAACAACATCAACACTACCCACTGTTTATCTTCACACCACCGGGGAGAGACCAAAAACATCATGCAAACCAAAATGTGAGTAATATACTTTACCAATTGTACCCTTACAACCTTCTCCTAAAGTATCTAATCATTATGTGTTGTACCACAAGAAGAGAAACATATTGAACTACTGAAAACACAGCGTCCCTGATTGACTATGAAAAATCAATACTTAGGATATTGCATTGTAGTTCACCAAAACATCTAAAACTCATATGGATGCACTCATACACTACTCATAACATATCCCCAAATCTGCATAGCCATACCTATCACTCTAGAGGAATGCAGAGCATTCTGAGATGCTTAACTCAATTATATTGTAATCCAGAGAACAATCACATGTAACTCTTTACAAACTGACTTGAAAACTTTATGTGGTACTAGAAACAAGAAGGATTTGCATGTACTTCAAACTTGAGACATGTTAAGATATGTAGAATGTTCACATAAATTCTTATAGCCAATTTGTACATTCTCTAACTGGTGTAAGTACTCAAACATGTGTCTTGAGAACAATTAGGCATTTGAAACCATATATAATACACTATTGTTCGAGAAACTAAACTTGCAAACCACCAAATCACTTGATATTGCATAGTAGTATGCACTGAACATCCCTAAACATGTTCACAAAACTATATGGACAAATTTTCACTTCCGGAGGAGTGCGGAGCATTCCAACAAGTCTTCATCATTACTTTACTCTGTCAAATCATAGACCGGAACTCTATCACTTATAATTTTCACTGCTAAAGGTATAATAACTTAAAACCTTGGATATAATTCCTCCATATGTCAATCAACTTATATTTTGAACTGCAAGACTACATCTTTCTCTATGGAGGAATGTCAACCAAAACACTATGACTCTGCCTTAGAGTATACACTGTAAATGCCTTAGAAAAACTTTTGCAACTTATCTCTAAGTGTGGTACACTAAACTGGTAAGATATCAATGTAGACATATAGGAAGCATATTAGAACAAGTGTATTCACCTCTGCATCACACTTAGGTCCATTAGGTTGATTACCATTCTTCCTCATACTATTGACTTGCACCAACTGATACTACATTTTAACTATCTCTGGAGCACATACTTTTGACATCAATGACAACTAATCTTATCAAGATGCAACAATCTTGTCCTTAAATGTTATATGGAAAAGGGTTTGATCTAGTGCGCATGCTAGTTGTCATCATTCACCTTTTTCATACTAAACAATTAGAACTTTCAGAATATGTTTGTCTCAAGTTCCTTATCACTTATCTAATACTAATTTCTACTTTCCAACTCTTTGTCACAATGTTTTGTCTAGTCAAAGCAATCAATGTTGATAACTTGCTATAAACCAAGTAAACTCTATTTCCATATTAGTATTTTAATTATCTTTGTCTCCTCAAATTACTCACATCTTAGTTTGCATTTTTCAATCTAAACTCTTGTAAATAAATTTATTACCTAATCCAACTAAATTTGTATCCTTTAAATTCTTTGATGTAAGGTGTTGTATTTCCCACACATACATATTTTCCACACATTTCTTGATTTACTAATCCTTTCAAAAGCATCAAATGTCAACAAATTTATTGCAATAAAACTAATTTTTCCTTTCCCTTTGTAATGGTGAAAATTCCACACCCATGCCCTTTTTCCTCATGTTTTGGACCCAGTGCAATTAGAGTAATCTTTATGCAATAACAAGCATACAAATGACACATTTTCAGTTAAGAGTGAACACACAACCTAAACCTTATCCATTCCTATTTACACTTATTCCTAGAGATCACTGCTAATCCTCAATTTTATCCATTTCCAACCTCAAATCAAATCTGTAGTCACAAAAGTGATCTTAATCATTTCTAAATCACAAAAATGCCTTTGCTTTTAAAATTTAAATCTTAATTTTTATTCAACATTACCTATTCTTATGACCATTTTGTGTTGACTCAAGGTGCGAAAGCATTTCATTTGACCCATGGTGTGTACTTAAAGGGCTAACCATAGTTCATTTTAGGCATTCTAGATTCAATCATCTCCTAGTGGCATTTTAAAGCTACCATGTACTACTTGTTAGATCTAGGGCACACAACTGAGAGGGGGGGTGAATCAGTTGTACAAAAACTTGCTTCTACTTCAAACACTTGATTCTTCTTTGTTAGTTAATAGCAAATCAATTAACCATTCATGAAAGCATAAATCATTAACACCGGAGCAGATAAACATCAACACATTAGACACCAAGATTTTGACATGGAAAACCTGGTTAAGGGAAAAACCATGGGGTGATTAACCCAAGGATTATTCTCTGTTAGAAGAATAAGAAAAATGGATGGCACATGCCAATTAGGGCTCACTGCCCGAGCACACTGCTCCCAAAGAGGCACACTGCCTACAAGAGACACACTGTCTACAAAGTGATAAGAATCACAAACTTGAACTAGAGATTGACATCTTTACCATGTCTGGATCAGTTCCATTTAAGTCCGAGATACTTCTGCTCTGCCCTTCACTCTTTTGTTATACCACACTCATCCGCTCCACGACACACTTCAAAATGAATTCACAAACCTTTATTTATACAAGGCATCGACTTAGGAACAATCATCTAAGTCGGCAATCATCCACAAGAACATTTGCAAGATGAATAACTCATCCGATCGGCCATCACAAGAACATTCGCAAGCAACTCATCCAGTCGGGCAGTCTGAACAAGAACATCTTCATCTGGAAGTATATCTCCAATTTCGGGCTCTAACACCGATGCGGACTGATAACACAACCTCAACATGATCCAAGAACCTTCACAGGCTTGCCTGAATGACCAGGTACATCCGCACTTCCTCTACTTGCTAGAATCTCTTCTCTCCTTCATCTGAAACTTCAAGAACACAGTCTATCGCCACTATCATACTGAAAAAGGTGCTTTTGGACCTCAAAACCATGAACCAATTGAGATGACACATCACAAGGACATCCCAAACACTCCTTCCAATCCGCAGAATAGGATAATGCACTTCCAGATCTCACCAGACCTTTTAGTAAAACTCTGTCACTCCGGAGCATCTCCCAGAACCAGTTCTACTTGATCGATCACAACTTCTTTAGATCTTCATGTGGACCTCTGAAATCTTAACTGGAACATCTCAAGACTCATATCTACAAACCCTTTATTCCGCATCGTCTGATCCTCAACCTATTGAGTACTTTTACCTTCTTCTCATCACTGTTCTTCACTATTTCTAATTGAGACTAATTTTCTCAATATCCTCAGCACACATCTCATCCAATCCTTCTCATCAATACAATATGAGTATGTTGACATCAATGACAACACTGGTTAACCTCATACTTGCAACAATCTCCCCCTTTGTCATTGATGGCAACATATGATGTGAAAAACCATCAAAACAAGAATTTCTCATTTCTGTCACAGCTCCCCCTATCAGCAACAACTCTTCACATGTCTTCTCTTCCTTCACTGCTCCCCCTTTGATCATCAACCACTTGTTTTTCACATGTCTTCTCTCCCCCTTTGACATCAATGGCAAATGGCTCATACTTGCAATTCTAACACATCAAAATCATACCAGCTACTCCCCCTTAGTAACAGCTCCCCATCATCAATCCGGATCACAAGATATGACTATGATATCCACCAGACTGATGCACATCAGTGCATCCTAGTTCATCACCGGAGGGGCCATGACCCCTAACTTCTCCTTGAGATACTCAAAGGATTCCTTGGGATGAGGTTTAGTAAAAATATCTACAAGCTAATCCTTGGAGGGCACATACTCCAATCTAACTTCACCCTTGTTCACTTGTTCTCTCAAAAAGTGAAATTTGATAGATATATGCTTGGTCTTAGAATGCAATACCAGATTCTTAGAAATATTTATTGCACTTGAATTATCACAGAAAATTGTGATAGGCTCCTCATATTCTACTTGAATATCTCTTAGCATTTGCTTCATCCACAAAAGTTGAGTGCAACTACTTGCTGCTGCAATGTATTCTGCTTCTGTTGTAGACAGTGATATTGCTTCTTGTTTCTTGCTTAGCCAAGAAACCAACTTTTTTCCCAAAAAGAATGCTCCTCCACTTGTACTCTTCCTATCATCCACATCTCCTGCCTAATCTGCATCTATATATACATGGAGAGAAAAGTCATGATCTCTGGGATACCATAGGCCATACTCAATTGTTCCTTTCAAGTACCTAAAAATTCTTTTGATTGCCATGCCATGAGATTCTTTGGGATCAGCCTGGAATCTCGCCACAAAACCAATAGCCTACATTATATCTAGTCTAGCCTGAGTGAGATACAATAATCCACCAATCATTTATCTATACTTTGTCTGATCTGTCTTAGGAGAGTCATCATCTTTGCTTAACTTACATCTGGTAGCCATGGGAGTGTTCATTGGCTTTGAATCTTCCATTCCAAATTTCTTCAATAGTTCTTTCACATACTTGGTTTGAGAGATAAAGATTCCTTTCTTTGTCTGAGTAATTTGCAGACCCAAGAAGAAATTCATTTCACCGAGCATTGACATTTCAAACTCACTTTTCATTTGATTTGCAAAGGTTTTACACATACTGTCTCTTCCTCCAAAGATGATATCATCAACAAATATTTCAACAATCAAAATATTTTCATGATCAATTTGGAAATATAGGTTACTATCAGCAGTACCTTTGTTGAAACCAATCTTCAAAAGATGTTTGTCTAGCCTCTCATACCATGCTCTTGGGGCTTGCTTTAGACCATACAATGCCTTCTTTAATTTGCAGACCATATCACCATGCTCTGATAACTGAAATCCATCTGGTTGTTCAATGTACACCTCTTCTTCTAGGTCACCATTCAGGAAAGCAGATTTGACATCCATCTGATACACTTTAAAATCTTTGAAGGCAGAAAATGCAAGAAATAGTCTGACTGCTTCAATTCTTGCCACTGGAGCAAAAGTTTCCTCAAAATCAATCCCTTCTATTTGAGAGTATCCTTTGCAGACTAATCTGGCCTTATTTTTGATTACTTCACCAACTTCATTTAGTTTGTTCCAGAAGACCCATTTGGTTCCAATCACATTCTTGTTACTAGGTCTCGAAACAAGATCCCAAGTGTGATTTTTCTCAATTTGCATCAACTCTTCCTCCATTTCTTTTGTCTAATTTTCATCATTACATGCTTTAGTTATTGTCTTAGGTTCAATCTTTGAAATCAGACAACATTCATCTAAATTTTGAGCAACATTTCTTCTAGTTTGCACACCTTTGCTTTTGTCACCTATGATCTGATCTTTAGAGTGGTTCAGTCTTACATACCTTGGGACTTTGGGAGTTTCTTGCACTTCTGCTTCTTGATCAGGCTCATCCAAACCTATCTCTTCTTCCTGATTTACCAGATCAGTCTGAATCTGACCTTCAGGAGAGGATGGAGCTCCTTGAACTAGAACATCATTCTGATCATCTTCATCATACTCATAAAATCTTGAGGGCTTTTCAATACCTTCATCAACTTTCACATTTGTACTTTCTATCATCTTTCTCGGTCTCTTATTGTAACACTGGTATATTTTTCTTTGAGTGGAGTAACCCAAGAAAATTCCTTCATCACTTCTAGCATCAAACTTTCCTAGATCTTCATCTCTTTTAATATAACACTTGCTACCAAATACTCTGAAATATCTCACAGTAGGAGTGATGCCAAACCAATGTTCATAAGGAGTCTTACCGGTATTGCTTCTGATTTGAACTCAGTTGAGAGTGTAGACTGCAGTGCTGACAACTTCTCTCCAAAACATCTGAGGAACATTTGCTTCCATTATCATTGTCCTGGAAGCTTCCTGGATGGTCCGGTTCTTTCTCTCAACTACTCCATTCTACTGTGGAGTCCTAGGAGCAGACAACTGTCTCTTTATGCCATGCTTCTCACAAAAGTCTATGAATTCACTGGATGTGAATTCACCACCTCTATCAGACCTTAGACACTTTAGTTTCAATCCGGTTTGATTCTCTGCCATAGCCTTGAAAATTTTGAACTTCTCAAAAGCTTCTGATTTCTCTTTCAGAAAGGTAATCCACATCATCCGGGAATGATCATCAATCAGTAACATAAAATATCTATCACCTTGCATACTCTTGATTCTTGTCAGACCGCATAGATCAGTATGAACTAATTCTAGTAATCCGGTAGAGGACTAATCCTTGCTTTTGAAAGAGACTCTGCTCTGTTTACCTAGCTGACATTCTTTGCACAAACTATTTGTAGGTTTCACCAATTTTGGAAGATCTCTTACAGCCTGAGTGTTGCTTATCTTGATGATGTTATCAAAATTTACATGACACATCCTTCTATGCCATAACCAACTCTGATCAACTTGAACAAATAAACAACTTTTATTAGAACCAACCAGATGGAAGATATTACCTTTTGTTTGAGTACCGGATGCAATCTCAGTTCCGGAGCTTTCAAAGATCCTGCATCTTCTATTTTTGAACCGGAGATCATAACCTTTGTCTACCAGCTGTCCAACACTGAGAAGATTGTGCTTCAATCCTTCAACATACAATACATTACCAGTTTTGCTCTTTCCATCTAAAGAGATAGTTCCCCTACCTCTGATTCTACCAGCAGAGTTGTCACCAAACTTTACCATTCCTCCTTCATACATTTCCAAATCTAAGAACTTGTTCTTGTCACCTGCCATATGGTGAGAGCATCCATTGTCAATAACCCAATCATCCTTTTCTTCAACTTGGGCAGCCAAAGCTCTTTCTACAACCTTATGATTGATAGATTCAGAGGATATTGGTTCTTCTTCCTTGATGGCAATAAACACCCATTCATTTCCAGATTTGTCTCCCATCTCTGATTCATCATCTGTTACTCCTTCATTATTAGCTTCTTCATGAACATAATAACAATTCTTTTGGAACCTTTGTCTGTTAGAATTTGATCTTGTGGATCTTTTCGGACATCTTGAGGCAAAGTGACCAATCTTATTGTAGTTGAAGCACTTAAAGGGTAATTTTCCTTCATACTTACCGGATCCCCTTGGCAGTCTTTTTGCAATGAGGGCTTCAAGTTGAGCTGTTTCTACTTCTTCCTCTTCCATGTCTTTTCTTGCTTGATCAAACCAAGACAGCTTTCTTGAAGAGTTTTCTCCCAGATCAAATCTTTGTTTGCCTTTCACATAGGCACTGGCTTTGAATGCAGATTCAGTCTTGGGGGGATCATCTCCAAACTCAGTCATTTCAAATGCAGCCAATTTGCCAGCCAATTGTTCTCTTGTGACAGTTGTATAGGCTCTGAATTCATCAATGGCAGCAACCTTGATTTTGTAGGCAGCAGGAAGGGATCTGAGAATTTTGCAAACAATCTCATTTTCATCCAAAACTCCACCAGCATTCCTAATTCCACATACCAGCTCATTTACTCTTGGCATAAAGGTAGTGATATTTTCATCGTCTCTCATCTTCAATCTTTCAAATTTCCCTTTGAGACTCTGTAGCCTTACACTCTTAACAAACTCATCTCCTTCATGTAGAAGTTCCAGTTTAATCCAGATCTCATAAGCAGTTGGTAGGTCAATAACATTTGAGAGCTCTGAGTCAGTTAATGCGCTTAGAAGAGCTTCTTTGGTCCGCAGATTGTTTTCAGCATCTGTGATTTCATTCAGAGTTGTCGGACCACCCTATGGAGGTACATATGGTTTTGTGACCATGGACAAGTATGCTTTTCCCATACACTCCAAGTGACATTTCATGCGGATTTTCTAAGGAGTGAAGTTGGTTCCGTCAAACTTCGGACTGTCCTTCTTGTATGACGACATCTTGGATCTCCTCAAGCAGTTAAGCTCCTTTTAGAGGAACTTAGCTCTGATACTAATTGTTAGATCTAGGGCACACAACTGAGAGGGGGGGTGAATCAGTTGTACAAAAACTTGCTTCTACTTCAAACACTTGATTCTTCTTTGTTAGTTAATAGCATATCAATTCATCATTCATGAAAGCATAAAGCATTAACACCGGAGTAGATAAACATCAACACATGAGACACCAAGATTTTGACGTGGAAAACTCAGTTAAGGGAAAAACCACGGGGTGATTAACCCAAGGATTATTCTCTGTTAGAAGAATAAGAAAAATGGATGGCACATGCCAATTAGGGCTCACTGCCCGAGCACACTGCTCACAAAGAGGCACACTGCCTACAAGAGACACACTATCTACAAAGTGATAAGAATCACAAACTTGAACTAGAGATTGACATCTTTACCATGTCTGGATCAGTTCCATTTAAGCCCGAGATATTTCTACTCTACCCTTCGCTCTTTCGCTATACCACACTCATCCGCTCCATGACACACTTCAAAATGAACTCACAAACCTTTATTTATACAAGGCATCGACTTAGGAACAATCATCTAAGTTGGTAATCATCCACAAGAACATTCGCAAGATGAATAACTCATCTGGTCGGCCATCACAAGAACATTCGCAAGCAATTCATCCGATCGGCCAGTCTGAACAAGAACATCTTCATCCGGAAGTATATCTCCAATTCCGGGCTCTAACACCGATGTGGACCAACAACACAACCTCAACATGATCCAAGAACCTTCATAGGCTTGTCTGAATGACCAGGTACATCCGCACTTCCTCTACTTGCTAGAATCTCTTCTCTCCTTCATCTGAAACTTCAAGAACACAGTCTATCACCACTGTCATACTGAAAAAGGTGCTTCCGGACCTCCAAACCATGAACCAATCGAGATGACACATCATAAGGACATCCCAAACACTCCTTCCAATCCGCAGAATAGGATAATGCACTTCCGGATCTCACCAGACCTTTTACTAACACTCTATCACTCCGGAGCATCTCCCAGAACCGGTTCTACTTGATCGATCACAACTTCTTTAGATCTTCATGCGGACCTCTGAAATCTTAACTGGAACATCTCAAGACTCATATCTACAAACCCTTTAATCCGTATCCTCTGATCCTCAACCTATTGAGTACTTTTGCCTTCTTCTCATCACTGTTCTTCACTGTTTCTGATTGAGACTAATTTTCTCAATATCCTCAGCACACATCTCATCCAATCCTTCTCATCAATGCAATATGAGTATGTTGACATCAATGACAACACTGGTTAACCTCATACTTGCAACACTACTTGCATACATTATTATATATCAAAATATCTACATTACACAAGCATCTAGGACATCTTACATGTTTGAGAGTGTTGTCCTTGATCATTCATCTAGCCATTAAATAAATATTCCTAAATGGTTTGACATAAGGGAGTAATTAGCCGATAGGCTTTTATATGTGAGCATTATGGTGCTCAAAATTGTCTTACGCCATTAAAAAAAATTCACACCGGAAAATTTGCTAAGCTCGTTGGTTGTTCCTATCGGCGTATTCCTTGAACCTCCTATGGGGGTAAGTGCTAGTTACACATGACATGTATAAACCAAAATGCATAAGAACCATTTTTCATATGGAAACCGACCAGAGACATCAAGGCAAACTTAAAATGACGTTCTAAAAATGAACAGAGATCAAATCTACAAACACATATCAGATCTGCAATTGCAAGATTGAATCCACAATCAGAGAAGATTTAAAGCAATAGACAAAGAATTCAATGATTCAAAAACATTGACGTTCAAAAAATGAGCAGAGATCAAATCTACAAACACATATCAGATCTGCAATTGCAAGATTGAATCCACAATCACAGAAGATTTAAAGCAATAGACAAAGAATTCAATGATTCAAAAACATTCATATAAACATTACAAATATTTATGTACTATTAGCAAGTCATCAGATAACATCTATAACAAGTCTTCTAATAACAGAAAAGGCAAGAGTAGCAGAGCAACCTACAACAGACCAAACCGCACATAAACAAGATTGTGCAGACCTTTATTGTCTCCCTTTCATTTTGTATTAAACATAATAACAGTGAATAACATAACCTACAGCAAACCAAACTGCACAAAAACAAGATCGTGCAGAGCTGCTGCAACATGACAATCATGTGGAGCTTTTTTAATTATATCTCTTGACTACTTAATGTGTGAAGATTTTTGTCAACTATTAGTTTCTCTTAAAAGAGTCAACTAAACGTGTATAGATTTTCTCGCCTACATCTCTTGACCGGACCATTACAATTTGACCTTCATCACTTACGCTCATCCGATGACGTCACCTGGACTACTGTTTCTTTGCCGTCTGTTCTAGAATATCTTTTAATGGCGTCTTCCTCACCTACCACTTCTCTAAGAATATGTTTAATTGCTTGTATGATGACATATCCTTCCGTTAATTCGTCGCCCATCTTTTTGACGTTTCCCCTGTTTTGTTCTTTTTGACGTTTCTCTTGTTTTTTTTCTCATTTTCGGTTCCTTCTTCCTATTTATGTCATCTATTTTTATTTAAGGAATTAAGTTGAATAGTTTTTAAAATTGACATTATCTTTATGTTGGGTCAAGGAGTATGATTTTAAAAGTCCATTCAAAAAATATTCAAATAATAATTATTAGTTGTTTTCATTTATTTATAAAGTGTGGAAATATAATATTGTTATTTGACCTTTCTTATTATGATATTTATCTTGCTTTTGGTTTAAACATCATGTAAATTTAGGGGTCAAAAGCAAGGCTTAAATTTAATGGTCAACCTTGCTTGTCAAGCAATTTTTTAACGACGGTTATCTAGTCAAAGGTGCCCTTAAAATACTATGATATACCTTAGTATAAGTAAAATTATATGTAAACTATATATATATATATATCATCATAATTCTATATAAATTTTAGGTGCTGGTCAAAGGTATGTTGATTATAAACCTATTTAAAATAGAAATAATACATAAGGTCATCTATTTATGTCATCTATTTTTTTTTTATATAAGGAATTAAGTTCAATAGTTTCTAAAATTGTCTTTATCTTTATGTTGGGTCAAGGAGTGTGATTTAAAAAGTCCATCCAAAAAAAAATTCAAATAATAATTATTAGCTGTTTTCATTTATTTATAAATTGGGGAAATATTATATTGTTATCTGACCTTTCTTATGATGATATTTATCTTGCTTTTGGTTTAAACATCATGTAAATTTAAGGGTCAAAAGCAAGGCTTAAATTTAATGGTCAACCTTGCTTGTCAAGCAATTTTTTAACGACGGTTATCTAGTCAAAGGTGCCCTTAAAATACTATGATATACCTTAGTATAAGTAAAATTATATGTAAACTATATATATATCATCATCATCATAATTCTATATAAATTTTAGGCGCTGGTCAAAGGTATGTTGATTATAAACCTATTTAAAATAGAAATAATACATTACATTATTTCCAAGAGATTGTAATCTATTGTATGTTCCTCAAACATTTTTTTTTCTAAATCATATAAATTTATATTAAATAAATAACAAGAAGCTCTACTATTATATCATGGACTGTGGAAATATCATGTCTACAAGATATTATGTTGTTATTATTTAACTACAAACATACATAATGGCTATTGTGCTGACATTTTTAGCTATACTTGTGTTTAAAATTTCAAAACTTCATTCATGCAATTTTTCCTATACTACAATTCATGGAGTAAATTTCTCTTCCTTCAAAGTATGTCCCTCAACATTGAATGATTGTTATCAAGATGTGCATCTTAAAGTAAGTTAGTCTCATAGACTTTAGAAGAACTTGGGTTTTCAATTTGATATAAGAAGGTTTTGAAAAGTTACAAGTTTTCAATACTTTGCAAAGATGTAAAGTTCATGTGCACTCATGTAAGTATATAAACAAACTCACTTACCAACCCTACAAGTTTGCAAGGATACAAAGCAATATTGCAATTTGTTGACTTGTTCATGCAACCCACACTCATGTGATACCTATACATTGCACTTGCAGACCTTCAATGCATGCTTGCAAAACTTTTACTTTGCTAGCCTGCTTATGTGCTCTATAATACCATGATATGTGTGCCCTACAAACTTTTAGATTTACCATGCATATTTGCAACTTTTGTCAATTGTTCACTGCCTTCACACTTCACATTCCTACTAAGCTATCATTTATTCACTTAGCCCCTTTCCATTGTCCATTCTAATTTTTTTATCCTTACTAAGGCTTCCTATATGTCATCATCTAAAACCAAAGAGATGAAACTTGCAAATTCAAGAGGATATCCCCCTTCCAAAATTACATCTACATTAGGTGGTATAATAGGCACAAGTCTAGGCCATGCAAATATGGCATACTTCTTGAAGAGAATGTATGCAGAGAATAGGATAGCCAAAGTCATATGTATAGCAAATAGTGAGATTGTGTGGGCTGTTGTGTTCCCTATTTTAGTTTAGTTTCCTAAATTGGTTATAGCCTATGCTAAGTATTATGACACCCAAACTACGAGGATCATTATCCTAGCTAATTAATTGTTTTTAGACATCAACCCTAAAATTATTGAAGAAACCTTTCAAATCCCACATCATCCAAAATATCCTACATTAAATGTCACTACTACTATGGAATTCTTTAACAAAGATCTTGAGTTATATTATAATGTCATAAACAAAAATTGGCTAGCAAAAACAAGATTCTCTATCTCAAGGTTGGCTAAGACGCTCTTTAGGAGTGATATCCAAACTAAAATAATTGATATGATAACATTATTGAATAGGGTTGTGGGCAATTTAAATGCCTAATAATTTTAATCATTTATGTTTAGATATATTTCTATTATTTTAGAAAATAAGGTCATAACTAATTGGTCAACCTTCATTAATGACAATTTACACAAGAAATTATCTAATGTACAAGAAAGTAAGTAGTTTTATATGATCTCCTACTTGGTATATGTGATGGTAAGAAGGGGCATATTTATAAGATTGACTAAAGTTGGAATGGTTTATCTAGGTCAACAAAAGGTTTATGAACATTACCCTTAGTTAATGATTATTGAAATCCTAGGACATAAAAGGTTAATGATGATTTCATCCTCCATTTTATTAGATTAATGGAAAATGACCAAAATAAATGGGCATCCCTTGAAGCCATAGTTGTTATTATAGAATGGGGAAATTGGTTCATTCAATACCCTTCTTTCATATACATTAGAGTAGGCTGATTCACTAGAGCACCTTACAAATTGCCAAAATATGTGTGACAACTGGTGTTACTTAAAATCATGAGACAACTTTGTGAAGTGCATATGGTATTATCAAGCAAGCATATGCTAAGTGTCCAACTCCCTATTAATATTGGTACATATGCAAGAAATTCTAAGGTTGATCTATCCAAAGTGAATCTATAGATTCATAATAAGAGTGTTGGGTTTGACTTGAAGGAGATAATGGAAAAATATGTGGGATATTTATATAACTATTGGTTTGGACTTGAAATTTATTGGGCTAATTGTGATGATGACCATGAGGTCAAGAAAAGAAAATATTTTAGACTCACAATTTTTTAGATTAAAGAATTGAGAATTGCAAACATGCCCAAGAGTCTTTTTATGATAGGGATGTACTAGACCTAGTCTATAATAAGAGAGGGATATTCAACCTCCCTATGCTAAAGATGAATTGGTCTATTGAAGAGGAGAATTCATTGGAAGAAACAAGCTGAGAGGTTATTGATAGGAGCTTAACTTTGCTAAACAATAAGATTAAAGATCATAACTTTGGAAAGAAGGAGACAAAAAGGGTGATAAATCTAAGAAGCCTCCTCCCAGGGAAAAGAAAGGAACAAAAAGACAAAAGTAGCCATCTAAACAAGATACTTCCTTCATATCTTTGAATATATTAATCCCAAGCAAGAATATGAAGAAAAAGAGAAAGGCTCTGACGTCTTCAAATGAAGAAGAAACTAGAATTCACCTTCAAATTCATGGATTAGCTAGAAAGAATGTAGGAGAAGGATTATTCAAGTCTTTCATTCCTTCAAAAGTTCATTATCATCCCAACTCCCCCCAAGTATTTACCATACTAATGCATGTGCCTCTCCTATTCCCTCAAACAAGTCTATTTCCCCTTAAAAGTTTTCTATTTCTCAAGGGTCACCACAAAAGGAACATGTTGAAAACCATATCATTGAAATCTAGACTCCTCCACTTCATCCTATAATGACTCCTCCTACTTTGCCTCCACACCCTCCTTCTCTCCTTGTGCAAATTGACACACAAAATATTCAAGACACTAGAGATGCTTGCGATTAAAAGCAATCATTTAAACAAGTAGACTTAGCTCCTCCAAATGTCCTTATATGGCTTGATATCATTGTAAAGTAAATGAGAGTTTCCAAGCCTCTTGAGGATGACTTCTCTACCATATCATCATTACATGAGAAAACTTCCCAACATAAGAAATCTAGGACTATTTATTATATCTTTGTCAATGCACAAGGATCAAGAATTGTAGAAATTTATCCTCTAGTCATGGATAAAGAAGGAAGAGACTTGCAAGCCTCTAATTACTAGATTTCACATGTTATTTGGGTAAGAAAAGAAGAGAGGAAAAGATAGAAAATGTGTAGATAGTTATCACCACTATTGTTTTAAGGATAGATAATTATTATAAAACTAAGAAAAAATTGAGGGAACAAGTTGAACAACTTACTTTCTATATAGAACCCTTTGGTGGGCCACTTCAGTCTTTATCCATGCTAGTTTCCTTACTATAATTTCTAGTGAAGATATTTCTATCATTGATTCAATGAAATGTGTCATGAAGGCTACTAAATAATGGATGAAAGACATGCTAATATAGGACAACCAAAGATGACTAAAAAAATGATGAATTTACATAATAGAGTCAATGAAGATTGTGTTCTCTAGTGAAAAATTGATAATAATATTTGAAGCAAATTAATGAGATCATTGGAATAATTTATCATAGATCAAAGAGATGAAACTAATTTGGAAATTCCTATAATTGAAGGCATTTTTTATAGAGTAAACTATGCTTCGATAGTTGAATGGTTTGAGGCAAAAAAAACTATCAATTGAATTTCTAGAAGAGAGGTGAAGAAGCTTCAAGAAGCATGTGACCTAAGCATTTATTTAATGATTGATATTTGTGATCTTGTAGAGGAAAAAAAATTGTCATTTATATAAAGAGGGTAAAAAAAAAATGTTGATGCTATCAAAGGTCATCTTGTTGAAGGTATCAAACAAGGATTATCTTGTAAGGAAAAATACCTAGTATGCATGTCCAATACCATAATATTTACTTTAAAAAGGGCTTGATGCAAATGCACACAACTGTGCCCCTAAAGTGAAATTAGGACACAAATTTATTTCCCACATTAACTCTTGAAATGAAAGCAATGCATATTTTAGATCTAAGTAAATTTCAATATCATAATAACACATAAATTAACACTTATAAGAACAAGAATGAAGAATAATAGAAGAATCATATATAGAAGAGAAAGAATGTCGATATACATGGTGAAAACCCTTTTGAGTAAAAAACCCCACCCTCTAAAGTGCAAACCAATGTATTATTCAACAATAATAAAAATGTTACAATACACTTACAGGCATAGAGCCTTAACATGGAGATTAACCCTATAATAAAAACTCATCTGCCTCTCCTTACCTCTAGCTCTAATATATAGGCAAAGGCATCTAAGAAACCATAAATGGTTTCCCAAAATCATTAGCTAAAACCATGAGATAAGTGGTCAACAAGGAAAGAGACCTCATAACATGTGTCCAAGAGTTACAAGCATCTTTCTAGAAGCTTCAAGGCCTTTCTCATGAACTTGGGCATCCAACTTCAGTAGAGGACAAAAATAGCCCAGTAGAAGATGAAATAATACAACTCCCCAAGTCTAAAAAAGGCCCACCAAATTCTTACACATCATCAAATATGCTTTCTTACACCTCTTACAATGTCAAATGCTTTTTACACATCTTAATGAAGATCAAGATTCATGGTCCACTTTGCAACTCCCTATAAGATTTATGCACCATAGAATTTGTCATAAGTAACTCCCATATCTTACAATGTCATAATAATATTAGATACTCCTACAACTTCTTGCACACATCATATAAAGGCATAAACATGGCATAATGGCCAATTCATAAGTGGGACATCAAATTTCCCAAATGAGACACAAATAATGAATACAATCAAATAATTAGTCCAAATATTAGGACTTGCAAGGTGTGTGATACAAGTAATCCCAACATATCTTAGCCTCTTAGTTTCAATTATTTTTCTTTCAATAAACTTATGGAAATTAATTTTTTATTGAAAGAATTTGACAAACATTAGAAAAGAAAATAGAAAGTTGCTGATAAAATTTCAAGCACATATCTTTCCTATGATTTCCATTTTAACTATGTTGAAGACTTAAATCAAATTGTAGTGAAATAAACATTAGATGTGTCCAATGATTACTAGAAGTGAGTTCACAAGAAATCAAAGGAAGATATGATTGTTATCGAAGAAGAAAACTCAAAGAAAGAATAAGCTTCAAAAGAATGAAGCAATAGCCAAATACACATCAATGCTAAGCTGGAAAGTAATAGTTAAATATATTACTTGTTTTATAAATTTGAGTTAATATTTCAAATTAAACTAAACAAATATGTGTAATTTGAATTATTATTATTTTATATCTCTTTACAAACTACTTAGTGGTTATGAAATTGAGGCTATATATTTGGGAACTTTATCATTGTAAAGGTATTAAACCTTGGCAACATTTTGTAAGTTTGTATGACAAAGTAAAAGCACTTTGATACTTTTCATTTTTTTTGGAGAATAATAGGATAAGATCAAAACTTTGGGTCTTATTTTGTGTTTTATATTGTGCTTTTCTTATGTTAGATGCAATACTTATTTTTAAAATTTTCTCTCTTGCAATTTACAAATTTAATCATCTACTCATACATACATTTTAAATATATTTTTTTTTTTGGTGTAAAATTGGTTAAACTCTCATTTCTATTTAATCAAGTCTTCATTTTAATTTTTATTTTCAATTTTAAAAACTTTATTTTATACATTTGTGCAAATTTCCTAAAAACCTCTAAAATACAAATTTTATAAAGTGTACTACAATAAATATAGGCTTTAAGTTTTCAATAAAATAACCTTATTACCTATTATGTTGAATAGGGACTTTTGTTGATCTCAGGTACATATTTATTTACCAACAATGATTAAACCCAAATTTAACTTATATAGATCTATTCTTTTGTAGAAACTTGTATTACTTACCATAGTCAGATAATTTTGAAAAGTATAGACACTAACAATGAAGATGAACTTGGACAAAGGTTAATTGAAAGGGCTGTTTTTAAACATCATTCACTTGAACAATCAATTTTGGCCAATAAAAAAAGGACAAATATTTAGCACTTTTTATTATGGATGACGTGTAAAATTGTTATTGACTGTTTGACCACTGAAGTGGATGATGTTTAAGTAGAGCCAACTGGAAGTCTATCCATAATAAAAAAAACACATGTTTCCAGTCTTAAATATGCCACTGGTAGTTGAAGGTTAGGATATTTCACTATGTATTAGGTTTAATATTTGTTGTGATCAAATGCTCATTTTTACGATCCAGGGCCATGCTTCGAAGGAAATATAACAATTTTCAATCTGGTCAAAATAAGCTATGCTTACTTTCTCTGCTCAAACCAAATCTTGTAAAATTTTATATAAATTGAAAAGCATGTGTCTCTTGTCTGGGATGCAAAACAAAGTTTACAGATTATAAAACAGGGTAGGAACTATGAACTCAAAACAAAGTTTGCAGATTATAAAGCAGGGTAGGAACTATGAATTCAAAACAATGTTTTGATTTTTAAATTGAGTTAACCAACCAGATACATGGAGATACAAAATTATATTTACAATGTTGGGCACAATGTTAGCTTGCTCTGTGTTCAAATAGCCTGTGTTTCCCAAATTGGCCAACATCACTGGTGTTTTAAAAATGAATTGGATGATCATGAGAGATAAGTCTAGCTCGATTGCAGACCAGTTTAGGAAAACAAAAGGTACTTGTGTTGTAATTTATAAACATATGCTTTCAACACAATTTTTAAAGTTGCAACAGGGTTATATTAAACAAGTAACAATATGATACAGCATCACCATATTTAACTGCAAACATGCATGATATCTGTAAACTGTGTCCCTTCCCTAAACAACCAGCACCAACTGTTCACTTGGGAACTTGGGTTTCCACCTAAACAGCTGGTGTGTTGTGTATAAACTCTTCCAAAATGTGGTGAACCTAAACTCTTCCAAAATGTGCTGAACCTAAGGTCTTCAGGGAGCATGAATGTTTGATTCAGAGACCTTCCATATTTTGTGTAAGATCGAGAGTGATGATGGGAGAAGAACCCATGGATGAAACTGAGGCTGGAAACAGGAGCTGATTCCCTGCCATCAAGCTGGCACTACACTTAGCAATTTGCAGATCAGTTGCAGCATTCATGGGGGTCTCATCCACAGCCACAGGCTTGGAAAAATGATTATGTTGACCTTTGTAGGTAGTGCTCACAATACTGTGGTCATGACTACACCTCTGTACGTGCTTTCTAACTGGGCAAGAAGGTCCAATGGCGCATCTGTAATAAGCTCTAGGCCACGGGTTGTTTCTTGTCATCTTTTGCCCATATTTTCGCCATTGGCAGCCATCGCTAACCTGACAACAACAGAATAGATTAAGAATTAGGAACATGATGTTTCTACAGTCCATAACAATATCAATTTTGTTTCTGGATTAAACTGTGTTTATATTTTTAAACATCAATGTTTTCGGATCATACTTTATGATCCATCTTCAGAATCTTTCTGGATTAAACTGTGTTCATATTTCTAAACATCTCGACGTTTCGGATCATACAAACTGTGTTCATATTTTTAAACATCGTTTCGGATCATACCTTATTTCAATAAGGTATGATCCGAAACATTGATGTTTAAAAATATAAACTCAGTTTAATCCAGAAAGATCCTGAAGATGGATCATAAGGTATGATCCGAGAAAATATGACGTTTTGGATCATGCCTTGTGATCCATCTTCAGGATCCTGAAGATAGATCATAAGATATGATCCAAAAGTCAATGTTTAAAAATATGAACACAGTTTAATCCTGAAACAAAATTGAGATTAAAAATTGGTCATTGATTTATATACAAATTCACTGGTTCAAAATCTGTAATAGTAGACAAGATCATTACCACAGTTGTCTCTGATCTTGTCAGCGTAGTAACGATTTTCTTATGCACGGCCACAGTCTGAAAGACAGTATCATTTTGTTTGGGCCAATCTCCATCTGTGCTTGAATTACCATTCCCAGTCTCACTCTGCTGCTGCAATTCACAGTTTATCTTCCTCTTTTTGGCTGGCAGTTGCAAATCATCTACTGTATCTTTAAATCTCTTGTCTAAGAAGGTCTCAGATGTCTCCTCAGAACTGCTAGAATTAACATTAAAATCCATATTAACTTGCCGTATAGAGCTTCCAAGATGCATATCCTCTGCCATGTCTATGCCCAATTTCAGAGTCTTTCCCATGGTTTTTGGAGACGGCTTCATGTACTCTTCCTACACAACCCACAAAGAGACCCAAACATTAAAACAAAAACAAAATAATGGAAGTCATTAATTTTCTACAGTCCATAATGTTGGATTGAGTATTTCTGGATTTGACAGTGATCAAGATTTTTCTCTCAATGTTTCGGATCACACTTGTAATCCATCATCAGCAGAAAGAAAGCAAGAGAAGAGAAAATGATGATGATAGATCACGGAGTGTAATCCAAAACATTGAGAGAAAAATCTTGATCACAGTCAAATCCAAAAACACTCATTCCAAAAACAAAATAAGTTAAGAAATTTTATAAAGTCTAACTGAGTACTGCCATTAAGGATTTTATACCTGGTGCCTTATGAACTGTGTTTGTAAGCTCTGGTAGTTAGTCAAGAGATGTTTTATCATGACTGTGAGCTTCTGATTCTCCTTGGTGATACGATCCAATTGGGCAACAAGCTGCAAAACAAGAAATCTCCATGAATATACATGATGAAAAATCAAACAAGGAAATGCTTAACATGGTTCTAACTTCTCAGAATCTGTACCTCATTTTTTCGCTGCTCATTCTCATCAACCTTGCCCTCAGAATAGGAATTAGTAAGTTCAATAACGTTTTCCATGGAAGTTTGAAAACACTCACAGAGATGAAGATAGAGATGAAGATGAAGGATGCGTGTGAGCACTTAGAAAAGAAGGGAGTATCAAATATGGAAACCCTTGGCGGCTCTCTTTCTCTGCGTTGACGGTCGACAATTAAGATACAGAGTCAACAAATGTAAATCATTTAGTGTCTTTCCTGTTTGCAACGTGCTTTAGTCAAGAAACTTCTTAAAAATTGACACGTAAGCATTAGCTCGTGCGCCAATACTACAATGTCCGCCGGCGGCCGCCTTTACTAATTAGGACCCCCGGGCAACACGCATGGCGGAACCCACCGCATGTCGAATATAAGAAATTTGATACGATACAATTGAATGAGCTCTCCCTTAGAGTACATAACGGTAAAACCAAAGTAAAACTTATCCACCATTGAAAGTTCAAGAACTTTGCCATTGTCAAAAGGGCCTTGTTCCACTCCGAAGTTGAAAGGTTATGACTAATGATATTTTATTTTAGGGTTTAACTGCATGGTTTTTGAGTCAAACACATGACCCATATTTCATGAGTAGTGGTTCACATGAACCCATCTCTCATGTTAATGAATGGTCCACTTAGCACTCATTGCATCTAGGTGATGCTCACAGGGGTGAAGCATCGGGACTTCCCGGGAGGTCACCCATCCCAGTAGTACTCCAACTCAAGCGCGCTTAACCATGGAGTTTCCCCCAAGATCAAGCCCACTTAGCTTGCTACCCCATTTGCAATGAGTGCTAAGTGGACCATTCATTAACATGAGAGATGGGTTCATGTGAACCACTACTCATGAAATATGGGTCATGTGTTTGACTCAAAAACCATGCAGTTAAACCCTGAAATAAAATATCATTATTTGGCATGCTACAAAAAATACCTCCTACTTATCGGTTATGACTAAGCCCATCAAAGATCAAGTCTCGCCGAGTGCAAGGCCCCAAACACCATAAGAGATGAGGCCAAGATCGTGCCCCTGACGAATTTGGTAGAATGGATACACCTCAATCCTTGGCTCTCAATCAAAGAGGCCTTGTCATTCAATATGGGAGCACAAGTCTTTGGCTAAGAGCTAAGGATTAAGGAGCACTTATTCTACCAAAGTTGCTTGGAGCATGCTCTTAGTCACACCCCTTAGATTATTGTAGGATTTGAACCTTAGGAGTACTTATTCTACCAAAGTTGCTTGGAGTAGAATCGCAGTCCCACCCCTTAGATTATTGCAAGATTTGAACCTTAGGGGTGCTTATTCTACCAAAGGTGCTCGAAGCACAATCCTAGTCCCATCCCTTATATTTAGGGCTTAAATTTGATGGTTGTATGGTCATATTTAGCTATTTTTGTTGTAAAATACAATCATACTATATCACATGAAAGGGGAGATTTCACATAGACCGTCAAAAATTCTATAGAATGGTTTTAATATATATATTTAGTTTATATATTTTTTTGTTTATAATAAAACATGTCTTAGTATAGAATGGTTTTAATATATATATTTAGTTTATATATTTTTTTGTTTATAATAAAACATGTCTTAGTATAGAATGGTTTTAATATATATATTTAGTTTATATATATTTTTGTTTATAATAAAACATGTCTTAGTATTTAAAGGCTAAATTTGAATAGATAACCGTCATAGAAATTTCATAAAAATTTTGCTTGATAGATAGGGTTAGTAGTCAAATTTAGGCCCTCCTTATATTATTGCAAGATTTGAACCTTCGTGGATGGTGTAACTAGGGAAGATATAATCGCCCTCACCAATTGTGCTTAACTAATTGAGCTACAACTCTTTGGTAACCTTACAATTTTCTATGACCAACCTCAAGTATAACTAAGAGCACCCACAAGTTGAGTGTGTATAATAGTTGTGAGAGTGCTTTTATATTAGGATTTATTAATATAATATGTTTTCATTATTGTTTAAATATAAAAATATCGATAAATATTAATAAAGTATTATTCACTATTATTTAATTAGTATTTTTGTTTAAGTGATATACATCTTTAATACCCAAAAATATGGATAGTTATCCGTCATTTCATACTAAAAATACAACACTAGGTAAAATTTAGCTCTAAATAGACATATGTCAATCTAATTCATTGCACATAAAAATCACATATTAAAATATTATCCTATTAAAACAAAATGAAGCATTATGTCTTTGTCATACATTGAATGTGTTTTGAGTTTGTACATTTTATCCTACTCTTTAGTCTAACACATAAAACATAGTTGTCAACATCAAACCAAGTCTTTCAAATTATAGATATTTAAAAAAAAATTAAAAGGTCATTAGTTTACAACTTATAATCCCAAACCAGATCCAAATTAGTTTATTAATGAACAATATATGTCTCAAGTTGCTATATTTGAAACTTTATGTTTCTAATGTAAGCAATTAATTAATGTCCACTGATAAATGTACCTACAAGACTAAAATAAGAGGTAAGGCTCAATATGAACATATACTAAAACCTATATTTCAAAATGAACTTTCTAAACCTATATTTCAAAATAGACTTTGTCTCAATCCACAATATCCTCTCAACCAATAGAATTCATGTCCATGTATTTAATATGTTAGAAATTTAGGAGGGAAAAAGTTTATAAACTAAAACAAAGATGAATAATAAACCATTTCAATTCAATATGATAAATATACCTAAACTTTTTTTACTGTATAAATTATCAAATTTTTCTACTTGCACAATTTATCAAATTGTTTTGCTTTCTCTTATTGACTCATTCTACCTATATAACTTACAAATATTGTCTCGCTTATAATTAGATCAACTATTTTGTCTACTTTATGAATTTGAATATCAATATTACTAATCATATTATATATTAAATTCATCTTAATAATACATAATAAAAAGTTATTGCTTCGATTTAGAATCTTGTAGATGATTGTACTTTAGTGGTGGATTTGGAATGTATAAAATTTTACGTATTGTTTGAATCTTTTACTTGCTTTTTAAGACAAAGTTCCCATTTTTTTAGCCATTTCTTATTTTCTTTCAAATTTAAATTCTTGTAAGGTAGGTTTAAGTCTTCTCTAAATCTGTTTGGGTGCGCCTTTAACAATATTTTAAAAAAACATTATCCTTCCTCCTCGTCTAACTAAACAAAAGGATTAGAATAAAGGCTTTCTTTGAGGAGATCTACGCATGTCATTGAACATATGTAGGATTCGTAACTACTTGCAACACACTTTGAATATTAAACAATTTACAAAAATATCTTTAGATGGGATTGTTTTCTTTCATAAAATAATTGACAAGATATTTCCTTTACATTTATACAGTAAGTGAAAATTCAATGGGCATGTAAATTATCTTTCATCATAGTTAACTCCTATTAAAACAACATTATGCATAATGACATATTAATGCTTTTGTTTAGTGTGGTCACTCTGCATAAGCATTTAATAGCAACATGAAAGAGGAAATACAAAAGAATAAGGGTGCTCCCACAATAATGTGTCCCAATTGTGGGACGAGGCAAAAAAATGAGCCTTGGGAAGCAAAAAATCAAAAATACCTTCGAATGAAAGTCCTTTGACCTTCGAATCAAAAGCCCCTTTTAATTTTTTTTAATGTTTTCACATTATAAAATGGACGGGACCACCTTTGAATGAAGGTACCTTCTAACGAAGGTCCCTTCCATGACATTTTTTTGGAGTTTTTTTAAAGAAATTTCTCTTTCGAAGCCTAGGTTGGGCCATCAAACTCAATCACTAAGACATAAAGTTTTGTAGGATCATAGTCCTCATAATAAACTTTCCAAAAAGTATATAATTTTGAATATATATTTAATTTAATTATTATATTTATTTTCTATTTTCTAGTGAACAAATGTTTTTCATCGAACATCAAGGTCTCTGTTCCACACGTGGAAAAATAGTAAAATAGAGAATTTCAAAAAAAATCTATGCACTAGGTATTGATGTCCTTATTTCGATTAAAAAAAAAAGTTAATTTGGATATATACAAAAAAATTTATGCTATATTACTTATGTCTATGTTATAATTAATCTCACTTCAAAAATTAATAAAAAAAAAAATATGCAACAAAAAATTATGAAAAAAAATCTATCGCTAGATATTGGTGTGACAAATCTATATTTAAAAATTTATTATTATCATTTCTATAAAATAGGTTATGAGCTATATGGTATAAATGTCACTTTTTAAAAATAGTGTTAACTATAAAAAATAAGGTATTAAAAGTTACATAAAAAAATCATAAACTATTTTTTAAAATTCTAAAAAATATATATTTAGAATCTACACACAAAATATCAAAAATCGCTAGTTCACATCATCTTCAAATTTTTAACAGTTTAGTTGTTATAGGTGTCTGAAAGTGAAAATTTGGTTTAAAATGTAGATTTCAATGTCCCACTTTGGTCAAAAAGTACGATACACTACTGTGAGATCACCCATAAATAAAAGGCCAAGGACTAATTTTCCAAGAGGAGTTAAATTGAATTTGGACTCTAATGAGGGTGACACTTTAGTCAACCCACCTAAGAATAATATCGATCCTAATCCAATTATGAATAGTAGAAAAATTATGGATGTTGATGTCCATTCTATCAACCAACATAAGATGAAAATAGTGTCCATCAAAAGGGAACGAACATGAGAGGAAATGGATTGTGCTATAAGGGATATAGACAACAATTGATTCTCCATTAGAGAAACTAAAAGAATTTGGGTATCCCTTCCATGAATTTGACCTACTGGTTGTCAGAACTAAGAACCAAAAAATGGAAGGGACCACCAACTATTATGTTAAATGAAAAAGAGTTAGAAGTAGTCTAGTGGTGCAAATATTTGACTAGAATTAGCCATGGTCTTGAAGTAATTCAACTTAAATCATATGTAGCACACATTTTTTAGACAAGGCCAAATCCTTTCAAGAATGGTGTACTAGGTAGATCATGGGGAGTTGAGTTTTGTAAATGCCTTCAAAATCTGATAGTATGAAAAGTTGAATGTCTTGATAGAGATAGAGTATTGATGTAAAATATTATGGCAACTTTTTATGATAACTTAGAGAAATGTATACTGCAAATTAATATGGAACAAGTAAGATATGGAATTGTCATGAAATAGGTGTAAAAGAAAGAAGAAATTATGCAACACAAGTTCTTATAAAACTGGGTAGTAGAAGTGTGCCTCACTTTCTATGAAAAGTAGAGTGTGGATAACAATATTGTATTGTTTAATATAGAAAGGAACAACATACTAGGGTTTTATCTTTTTTTTTTTTAAATGATAATTAAAAACTACATAGCTAACTATAAACTAAAGGCATGCACACAACCCAACCACATTCTTGCATAGCCAAAGAACACTTCTTAAACTAGTTATATCATTTTCTAGATCAGTGACAGTCTCTAGTGAAGTTTTACCCACAAATAGGCACCCCCTTATTTTTTATGGACATGGAAGCCATATTGATTTTGACATAATTTAAGAGGTTAGATCTTTAAGCATTGACTTTGTGACTTTGGCTACCCATACTAACCATAAGCTTCAACTATTAGATGTAAGTGTGTTTGCACCATTTATGACATACTTCAAAGAAGCAAGGTCCAAATGAATGTTAAAGTATTCCATCATTGAAATAAAGACAAAACTAGCTGAATTTGGTTCAAAATTTTCAAGCTTTCCCTCAAATCTAATAATATCAAAGTAGTTTTTTAAAGAATTGGGATGTGCTAGTCAATCAAATTGCATGCTTACAAATGACATGATGTTATAGTTCAAACATTCTATGTTGAAGATGAAGATAGGTGATAGGTATTGCAAACCTGTTAAAGTTGGTACTATATCAAGAGGCTAAAGTGCAACAATGTTTGGTAGAAATGATAGAGTTTACATTTATTAGAAAAGGAAATATTGATATTGAATAGTCAATACTAACAAAAGAGGTGGATGAAAGAATATTTTAGCTACTCATGTGAGACAAAAACCAA
The DNA here is from genome assembly GCA_027924645.1 of Cunninghamia lanceolata. Lineage (NCBI taxonomy): Eukaryota > Viridiplantae > Streptophyta > Pinopsida > Cupressales > Cupressaceae > Cunninghamia > Cunninghamia lanceolata. The sequence continues at coordinate 17,474,043 of BSBN01000757.1, forward strand.
AAATAATTAATTTCGATTATGACATGAGCTTGTCAACACCAGTAAGCTCATCAAATTGAGTTAACGAAGGAGGCACTAACCTAAGATTGCAAATTAATTTTGAGAATAAAGATGTGCCATTGTCCATTCCTTCCTCTTCTCCACTTCCAAGAAGTGAGATAGTTCATAATTATGTAGATCCCATAAATTGGGAAACTACAAATTTGGATGCTAATGTAATACTAGACTAGTAGTTGATAGCACTCAAGATACAAAAACATTTTGATGGTCCATTGAAGAACTTTCTAAAGCCACCAATTGAAAGGCTTTACAACAAGTAGAATTCCATAAATGATGTTGCAATTAGGATAGGAAGGTAATCTCAAATCTTTACAACATATGAATATAATCATTCATGAGCAACAAGAAGAAAGGAAAAGAGAACTTGAAGAAATAAAAGAAAGGAAAATAGAGTGGATTGACGCAAGCAAAATCCAATTAATTGTAACAAAAGAAAGAGAAAAGGGAGGGAACAAAACAATTTGAGAGAGAATTAAAGAGACAATAGAGGGAAGAGCAAAAGATCTAGCAACCAAGGGGGAAGGAGTTAAACAAAAAGTAAGAAAGGCTTGAAAAGAATGGAGGAAAATGGTGAAGGATATGAATCAAGAATAAGATGCAAGTAGGATGAGGAATTTGAGTACTCCCTCAAACCCTCTACTTGAACAATATCAAATTCTAATGGATATGTACAACATATTAAGCCCTACTTATGCTACACTTAACAACTTCCATGTCAATAGACCCCTCATTCCCATAGAAACCAAATCTAATTTTGTGGGCTCCTAGATATATCATTACTTGGTCATATTTCTTTAGCAATGGTAAATATGCCAATTGTACCTTTTATTGTCTCTTCTCCTCCTAAGAATACTTCAACAAATCATCATATAGAAGAGCCAGAGCCGTTCCTAGTATTTACGGTACTCTAAAATGGATTTCATGTCAAGCTATCAGTTTAATGTGTTAAATATGTTAAAACATTTGTCAACCATCTAGTTAGTAATGCCTTAGGAACTTCTTAGTAGAAGCTAATGAATTGTTAATGTTTTGACAATGCATTGTGAAAGAACATTATGTAACCAACATTACAAATATATACACTTGACTATCTTTATACACACATGTGCACCATTTGATATTCTCTCTCTAATTATATTTTTTCTTTCTTTAGGTAGATAGTAGTGCAATTAGTAGTGCATTCGTTCTATTATAGAAGTTCTTGTTAAGTTTTGTAAGTGGAACATGATATAAGAATATGCAACTCATCAATACCATGAAAGTAAACTAAATTAATGCAATGTAATTTGTTAATACCATGAAAGAATATGTAATCAAGTGCAATTTCTATTAACTAGAAAGTATATGAATCATACCAAATAATGAAAACCTAGAAAACATTTACATTCTTTCAATAAATCAAAACACAAGAAACCTTAATCAAGAGCTATAAAAATTATAAAATGGGTCACATTTCTAGTAAGGTCATAACTAACCTTGCCTATTATTAGTAATTTTTGTAAGGCCTTAAGATCCTTTCAAAAATAGAAAATGTTAAATTATGAATTTGCCTAAAGACACATTTATTAGCAAAAGTGATTGATAAAATCCTTGCATAATTATGGTGTCAAAAAATAAATCTTACATTTGATTTAATGTAAACATCTAATATGCTCATCTCACTTAGTAGGAAGTTTAAATCTACACCTGGTGACCTACATTTACAAATTTTTATAGACATTGTGCAATACGCAAATAACATACCTTTGCCTTTCAATGTACAATTGTGTTGTAATGAGGGATGTCTTAGATCCATCAATGTGGAAAGATGAGTGTATATAACACTTGAATTACCCCTGAATAACTTGTACTTAAATTGGATTTAATCCCTCTAATATTGGGAAATTTTCCTATGGTGGCCTTGAAACTTATGGTGGGTGGGTGTGTGTATGAATGTACATGTACACACACACATTCCTTAATATTCTCTATCTAATTATCTTTTTCTTGTTTAGGTAGCTAGTAGTACATTTTTTCTATTATAGAAGTTTTTGTTAAGTTTTATAAGTGGACCACATGGTATAAGAATATGCAACTTGTTAATACCATGAAAGTAAACTAAATTCATGCAATGCAATTTGTCACTACCATGAAAGAATATTTAATCAAGTGCAATGTTCTTTTAGCCAAAAAGTAAACTAATTCTAAAAATTTTGTAAATGCTTACAATTTTTTAATAAATCAAAATGCAACAAACCTTAATCAAGAGCAATTAAAATAAAAAATGGGTAATATTTCTAGTAAGGTCATAATTGACCTTACCTATTATTAATGATTTTTCATGAGGGTTTAGAATCCTTAAAAAATGGAGAATGTTAAATTATCAATTATGTGTAAAGACACATTTGTTGGTAAAAGTGATTAACTAAATTCCTTGCATAATTATAGTGTCAAAAAATACACCTTACATTTGATTTTGCCTAAACATCCAATATGCTCATCTCACTTGGTAGGAAAATTAAATCTACATTGTGTGACCTGCATTTTTAAATTTTTACATTCATTGACTAGTTAACTTACACAAACAACATACCCCACCCTTTCAATACAATTTTACTGTAATGAGGGATGTCCTAGATCCATCAATGTGGAAATACAAGTATAGATAACAACATTTATCCTTGAATAACATGTGCTTAAACTAGAGGCAATCCATCTATCATTGGGAAAGTTTTCTTTGGTGGCTTTGAAACTTATGGTGTTGAGCTAGTAGATGATGTATATCTACATTAATACTCACAACACCCAATACATATTAAAAATCCATGACAAATTTCATTAAATTTTAGAATCAAACAAGTTTCTTTGATAGCCTCCACTAAATTTTAATAAAAGTGATTCAAAACCTTTAGACAATTTCTTACTAATAAAGATGATACCCCCTCCTACTTTTCAACCAATGAGATCATTGCTCTAATCACTCCTATTATGTAAAGTACTAAAAATTTCCCAACATAATTACTGAAGTAAAATCCACATTAACATCAAGTGAGTAAGTAAAGTAAAGTAACTACAACATCATCATGAAAAAGAGATAACAGTATCTTCTAATGTAAATGCAAGATTCCATTCATAAGTTTGATATCAAATCAAGTTTCATTACATCATTCTGAAGTCAATTACAAAGTTTTGACAAATCAATAATATTACAAGTTTCAATAATGGCATAATGCCTTACAAATCATTTTGAGTTACATGAAGAAGTATAACTGTCATCAAATGTCAAATAAATCCAACAAACAGTCTTTGACCACCATTGACCAACTAGCCATCTACTGCGTCGTAGGACAAGATCATGGTTTAGGTGCTTTTTTGCCCAACCACAAATCTATTGCTTCCCCAATATCCTTCAAACTAAAGGATGCTCAACCCTGCTCAAAGGGCCTAGCAACCTATAAACAAGTGTAGGGTGGAATTTGGTGTGTGCCTATCAATCTACATGCATTTCTATCATGAATGTAACATCTCAGCAATAGGATATGGCAGGGAAAATATAAATATAAGTACTAGGTAGTCATCCATCTGTTTCAATGGTATATGTTTGTTTCAACATCACATTTGCTTTGGCCAAAGCATTAACCATTTTATGGCATGTAGGTTTTGAAAAAGAAAACCTACTTCCCTACTTTCCCCATACTCGACACCCATCCTAGAAGGCAAACTTTCCTCTAAATACAACATATAGAAACAAAACATAAAGCTATTTCCTTTGCAAGCATAAATTCATGAAGACTAGAAAAAAGAAAACACAAGACCAGATAACTCATTGGTCTATTCATACAAGGATTTGTTTGCATCTTCTCGAATTATAAGGTGAAATCAGATAACTACCATCATTTATCCATGAAGTTTTAATTCCGCATGTTTACTAATCACCTAGGCATTAGTTTGCATAACCAATTAAATTTCCACTATTATTATGACTTTATCAAAGGCAATCCCAAAGGTTAGCTTCAATGTAGATTTATGTGTATCTATGTTCATCTAAAAAAAATGGAATATATTGATCTAAAGTATGATATAATAATTAAAGTAATTTTTTTTAGGTATATCTTATTTTAGTTCTGAAGTGAGTGTTTTGAATCCCTTATTTACAATAATTTGTAATGTTGTTGTTCTCAAAAGATAGTCTAGGTTCAAGTAAAAATAATTTTCATTAGATACATAAAACCTTTAATTGAAAAGATCTAAGGAACTGAAGAGAAACGACATCCAGTAAGACTCATAGAGGTGGATTAAGACATAAACCAAACAAATTATCAATCATCTGTGACGTCTAAACATTTCAGTAATGGCAGATTATGGCAATCGTTTAGAGACTCCTCAGGCTGACAAAGGTCAAAAAATATGTTGAGGTAGGTTATTTAAATCTAGAGGATAGACTAACGACTGAGGCATGTCGCACGCTCTCTAAGGGGTCAATTAGTTACAAACGCTGAAATATACTATTATTGTCTAAAAGAAAAGAAAATAAAATAAAAGACTAGTGATTTCCCGAGAGAGGAAATCAAATTATAGGTTAAACTTTACTAACTGTATAATAGTGGCACTAAACCAGCCGCCACCACGCCTTAGAGAACACTCAAAATGGAATCCATTCTAGGCCGTTAGATGACTTCTCTAGGCCGATTTTGGATCTAGAGGAATATTAGTTCAAAGAATAAAATTATGGAGGTATATACGTTGCCAAGCCACCAAAATAATAGTTCCAGCGATATTGATCTCCAAGGTAGTTCCAATCAATAGATTTTTCTTTCTAGAGGATTATAGATAGTTTTAATATATTGTTTCCAGATGGCTAAGTGACTATGTTGATGTAATGAAGACGGTTTGGAAATCATAAAAAAAAAAGATCACAAGGTATCTATAGGCATAACAAATTTATGAATCAAGAATTAAGACAAAGATTGATTTCAAACTAGATATAGATGATTGATGTCTTGACTTGACCAATTATTAGGTTGCAGACTAAAATAAAATTTGTAGAAGGGGCCGATTACAAGGTAAAAGCCTGGATCATCCTCTAAGGTAAATTGGTACGTTATGAGGGACATCTAAAATGAAAATAGAGGCCAAGAAATTTTCAGATCTAAAACAAATCACTAAGGTCAATTTTTTGTGAAGGTGTCAGGATTATAATAGAAAAAGAGTACAAGGTGATCATGTTGTAACACTAGAGATCAGGCTTAAGCTGCCAAAAGAATCATAATGGACGTCAACCTAAAGATGCACCAAAGGTCATTTTAAGTAGGGTATGTTGATTAAAAAAAATAGAACTACAGGCCATTCAGTTTAGATCTAACCAATTCACCATTATATTCAGGCAAAGAATTTTAAAAGCAAACAAGAAGAATACCTGTATGGTGGCGGCAGACATCTCTCTCTATCTCTTTGGCTTTTCTTCTTTTGCAGCCATTCTTCTACTTTTTCCTGAGCATATGCCCCCTCCCTTTCCTCCTGTGCATCTGTATCTACTTTCTCTTTTTGGCCGATAGATTCTTCTTTTATTTATTTTCTCAAACCTAAATTTGCCCAAACTCCCACCATGCAAAGTTCCCCTTTTCTTGATATTTTAATTTTACTTGCATGCCACTCATTCTTTTCTATTATTAAGATAAGTCTAAAATAACATTATATGTCTTTCAATAGAAAATATCTCTTCATATATATATATATAATGCATTTATAATATATATGTATATCTATTCCTTAATAATTTATTAGTTTAAGATTTATTTATTCTTACGAAAATATCAACAATATTTAACAATTATATATATAATCATTTTACTTTTCAAGTAAAATAGTGTTCTTTGTTTATAAATTTAATTTAAAAAATAGATACTAAAAAAAATTAGCTAAGAATTCGTTTGAACAAATATAAAATAATAAAAATGTTTTATATTTTCCTTTGGAGTAATATTTTAAAATCATATATTTATTTAGATTAAATTGCAAAATTAACTTATTTATTTTGCCACAAGACAGGTATCTAACTTAGACTTGTGGCAAGCATGATGAAGACTGTCTATCAAGGAGAAATCATTCGACAGTTCGATGAAACATGAAATGCATTACAACCATTCATCGAACAAACATGCCATGCAAATATCTATCAAAACAAGGATGAAATCTACATGAATGTGTCTGAAAGAACCCCAAATATAACCCAGTACATTTTGCCAAGCGACTAGAACCCCTCTACTTGAGCCATATTCTTGTCCTTCAACAAGATCTGTAACATTCCCACTCATTGCACTGTCAATAGGTTAGTCCCAAATATAGCCGAAGTGACTGAATCTTAAACCAACAATATATCCATAGTAATTATCCTCAATTAAAGTTCAGTGATTTTTATGCATTTAATCAATTCAAGTAGTTATGAAAGTCTGAGACATGACATCCTTCCCCAATTGGAAGAGACATTGTCTCGATGTCTTATTACATCCATCAAAACAATAAAGTATCAAAACAATAATGTATCATCATCTGAGTATCAAAGTATCTCTAATATGCATGTAACAAAAACATCTATGCTAATTTCCCAAATGCGGAAAAGATCTATCAATCTCTATAGCATCCTCCCAAGTGGCACTATCCATTGAATACTGGTCCCACTGGACCTTATACTGCACTACATCTTGATTACGCAACTTAATGTTGCGCTTCTCAAAGACTCGAATGGGCTCCACTAGCACCACTCCTGTACCCTGTACCTGCAAAGCATGCCAATCAAGAATATGCAATACATTAGGATGATAAGGTTTGAGCAAACACACATGAAAAAAATTATGTATCTTGGTGAGAGTTAGCAGTAGAGAAAGTCTTTATGCAATTGGATTGATCACTTCTAAAATGTCAAAAAGTCCTACGAATCTTGGAGCTAGTTTAGATGCCTTTCCAAACAAAATTGAACTCTTATGAGGCTTGACCTTTAGAAACACTTTGCACCCACTGAGAATTGCCTAAAGGTCCTATTCTTATCTGCATAACTTTTCTGTCTGTCCGAGGCTTGTTTCAATTTCTCTTTTATTAGCCTCATTTGGTCTTCCATTTCTTTTAACATGTTAGGTCCAACTACTATTCGATCTTCAATCCTGTCCCAACTGATTAGAGTCCTACACTTGCACCCATAAAGAGCTTCAAATGGTGCCCTACCTAAGGATGCATGGTAGGAATTATTATATGCCAACTCTACCAATGGTAGATATTCCTCCCATTTATACTTCTGATCCATACAGTACATCCTCAAAAGATCCTCCACTACCTAGTTGACTCTCTTTGTCTAACCATCAGTTTTCAAGTGATAAGCTATGCTAAAGTTCAACTTAGTCCCTAATGTTGCATTAAGCATGGTCCAAAACCTAGAGGTCATGCGAGTGTCACGATCTGAGATGATCATCTTTGGCACTCCATGTAGTCAAAAGATCTCTTAGACAAACTTCTTTGCTAATGTCAGTGACCCATCTGATAGATTTCTGGGAATGAAATGTGCCACTTTTGTCAGTTTGTCCACTACCACTAAGATGACATCATGCCTGTTCTTTGACATGGTTAATCCCTGAATAAAGTCCATGCTAATCACCTGCCATTTGTACTCTGGAACACTGTGTGGATAAAGTAGTCCTATAGGATGGACATGTTCTACCTTGACATGTTGATACTCTAAACATCAAGCAACAAACTTAGTTACGTCCTTCTTAAGCTTAGGCCAAAAGTACAATGGTCCCAATCCTTCCATTGTTTTGGTCACTCTTGGGTGTCCAGAATATGGCGCACTATGGATCTCTTTAAGAACCAATTTCTACAACTCACCAGAATCTGGAATATACATTCTCCCTTGATATCTCAAAAGCCCATCTGATTCTATCACATACCCATCAAATCGATGATCTGTGGGGTCTGCTTCTAATGCTTGCTCAACCCATTCATAGTGCTCATCCCCTTGCAAGTTTTGGATTACCTTTTGTCTCAGATTGGTTCTAATAGTTACCATTGCAACCAGATGTCGTCTCTTGCTAAGAGCATATGCTACCCTATTCTCTTTTCCTTTTATATACTCGATTCCAAAATCATATTCACTAAGGAATTCTAGCCACCTTCTCTATTGTGCATTGAGATTAGGTTGGGTGAAGATATATTTGAGCCCCAGATGATCTATCTTAAGCTCAAATGGCTTACCTAAGAGATAGTGCCTCCACATTTGGAGTGAGGTGCATAGTTTAACTCGTGTTGTTTTAGTTTTCTTGATTCATATGCCACCACCTTCCCATTCTGCATCAACACTCTTCCCACACCTTCGCCAGAAGCATCTATTATCACTGTGAAATGACCATTTGGATCTGGTATGGTTAGAATAGGTTCTATCATGAGTTTCTCCTTCAACAACTAAAAATCTTGTTCACATTTATCCATCCAATCAAAATTCTTACCCTTCTTTTGCAACGAGGTTATGGGTGTTGCAATTGTCAAGAATCCTTCTACAAATTTCCTGTAGTATCTTGCCATCCCCATGAAACTTCTAACCTCCATCACAATCTATGGTGTGAGCCATTCCATTATTTCCTTGATCTTTTTAGGATCTACCGCTATCCCATCTACTGAAATTACATGGCCAAGATAGTGCACTTTACTCTAGTAGAATGTGCACTTAGATAACTTGCCAAAAAGTTTTCTCTCTTAAATGCTGCAAGACTATTCTTAAGTGTCTTTCATGCTCCTCCACTGACTTTGAATAAATTAGAATGTCATCTAGGAAGACCAACACAAATTCATCTAGACAATCCCTGAACACACTGTTCATTAAGTTCATAAAAGTTGTTGGTGCATTAGTTAACTTGAATGGTACTACTGTGAACTCGTAATGACCATATCGTGTTATGAATATTGTTTTAGAGATATCCTCATCCTTAATCCATAAATTTTGGTAACCGAATCTAAGGTCTATTTTGGAGAATACCTTTGCACCTTTCATCTAGTTGAACAACTCATCTATCCTTGGGAGTGGATATTTATTCTTAATAGTCGCTTTGTTGAGCATTTGGTAATCAATGCACAACCACAACATTCCATCCTTATTCTTTACAAAGATTACTGGTGCACCCCAGGGTGACACACTAGGTATGATAAACCCATGTTTTAACAATTCTTCTAACTATGCCTTAAGCTCATATAGTTTTATTGTTGTCATTCAGTAAGGTGCTTTAGACTATGGTTTTGTTCCTAGCATTAAATCTATAGAGAAATCAAATTCTCTTTTAGGCAGTAGTTTTGTCAATTCATCAGGGAAGACATCTTTGAACTCTCTAAGAATAGGATATTTGTCAAAAGATGGTCCCTAATTATCTAGATCTCTTATCTTCACTACATAGATGGAACAACTCTTTTTTTTAGCCTTTTTCAATTGCATAGCTGAAATCTATCTTATCTTAAGGGGTGTTCTTGATCCATGAATCTCTACCTGATTCCCAAAGTCATCAACGCATTTCACTGCTTTCTCTTCACAATCGACTAAGGACTTATGTTCAGATAGCCAATTGATTCCAAGAATTACATCATAAGATCCTAGAGGTGCAACATAGAGATTAACTTGTGTTTGGAAAGTAGGAAGTGTTGGCAAGAGACACTATGTGGCTTCATCATTGTTGTTATTGATGTCAACAAAGCTTATCCCACACATCTGCAGCACATAGTATGTCTATACCGGAAGTCAGATTGAAGAGTGTTTTGGTTCGATGAACAAGAACAAAGCATGCAACAAGGTCTGACAATCAAGTCTGGATCTCTCAAAGGATGTATCTCAGCAAAGTGCAGACTTGGGGAAGTCAAGAGGAGTACCATGACTACTACATTCCATAGATTGAGCCTCTGGTGATGAAAGACTGAAAAGAGATGAGCATCTAAGTGTTGGGTTCCTGACAGGAAGAGCAGACTAAGGAAGAACTGACTGGCAGAGCATCAGACTTTAATCCGGATGAAGAATTGATAGTGGTCAAGCAAATTGAGAGATCATACATGGTTGGTCGGCTTGATTGTCTTAGATACGCATCACATATTGTGCATGAATCCAGCCGATAGATCAATGTTTAGTAAATATCTTGAGTATTCCAGTTGCTGACTAGAAAGATGTTGAAATTCTTGATGCGGATATATATACCAAATAGATTTCGGTATGAAGGTGAAATAGTAAGTGTACAATGTACGAAGAAAGGTAGAAAACAAGTGAAAGTAGGAATACAAGTCCGATATGTGATAGAACAACAGCACTAAAAGCAGAGGAAGAATGAAGTGCAGTAGATCAATATAATGAGCCTAAACGAAACTGAACCTTAGCATATGTGGATGCCTCTGATTAGTTCAAACACCTGGTTACCTTCCTTAACTTTGTAGACAGTGAGTCTCTTGTAGGCAGTGTGCCTCTTGTGAGCAGTGTGCTCGAGCAGTGAGCACTAATTGGCAAGTTCCATTTTGTACCTCTTATTCTTTTAACAGAGAATACTTTCTTGGGTTAGTCACCCTGTGGTTTTTTCCCTTAACAGGGTTTTCCACGTCAAAATTACCTTGTTATGTGTGTTGATCTTATTTCTATTCTTATGGTTATGTATGCTTACATGTTTTGATGCTGCACTAATTGTTAACAAGGAAAGAAAGTTAAATATTTAAGATAACTAATTCAACCCCCCTCTTAGTTATTCACTCTGTTTCCAACAATTGGTATCAGAGCTAAGTTCCTGCAAACAAAGCCTAATAGCTTGAGGAAGATCTGGGAATCTCAATGGATATGTATGGTATGAGGGAACAACTTCAGTCTACCTTAGATGATCTTTAGCAATCTCACTCTGAAGTCAATAACTTGAGGGAAAGACTCAAACAAGATGATGATTTCATAAATGAACTCAAAGAAAAACTGAGTATCTCTGTGAAAAAGAGAAAGGAACTACTTCAACAATTAGTAAGTCAAAGTGAAGCCAATGATACTAATGAAGATTTGAATGAGAAAAATAAGTTATGTGAAAAGCTATCAAAAGAGGTCATTATGGTAAGACATGAAATGGAATCAGGGGTTATGAAATTCACCCAAGATATTGAGGAGAAAAGAAAATTTGAAGATAATCTAAAACAATCTATCAAGGAGAAGTTAGAAGACTACCACAAAATGGATAGAATAATCAGGCATCTAGAATTTGATCTTGAAGAAGCTAGAGATAATGAAGAAAAACTTGAGAATCAGATAGACACTCTTAAAAGGGATCTTCAATTAGCAAATGAATACAAAGAGAAATTCAAGATAAGCTTTGCTCAACTTGAAGTTCTTCTTGAAAGCCAAAAGAGGGTAGATGACAAGCATGGCTTGGGGTATGAGAAAGGTGAAAGATCTGGATCTAGTCAGAAGAACTCTAGATCAGGAAATCCAAGGAACAAACCTAGAAGACCTCTGGTAAGGCAACTAAATTCTCAAAGATATCCATCCTTCAATGGATACTACTGCAATTGCAATAACTTCAGTCATAAAGCAAATCAGTGTAGAAGAAGAATGAATCAGACTAATTCATCCTTCTCCAGACAATGTTTTAACTGCAAAAGGTATGGTCACAAATCTCATGAATGTAGAAATATGTGAATAAAAAATTCATTTAATGGTAGATACTTTGCATGCAATAGAATGGGACATATGGCTAATCAATGCAGATCAAGAGGATATCATTCAAGTATGCAAAGAAATGTTGTTTGCTACAATTGCAATAGATCCGGTCATATTGCCAAATTCTGTAGAAGTAAGAATCAGGGTAACAAGGGTCTAGTGCATCATAATCAAAATCAAGACAAAGGAAAAGAAAAAGTGAATGCAGATGAAGTTCAAAGGGAGATGAACAAGATTTGGGTGAAGAGAAATACATAAAATGTTGGGGAGGGGGTCCGCACCAGAATCTGGTGCTGATATTCCTTCCAGAAACTAAATAAATGAGCTCTGGCTCAGGGGGAGTCACAAAAGAAAACAATTTCCCCCAGCCAGTCAATTGATGCCTAAAATTGGCACATGGAGTGTTGTGGATTGAAGAGTTCTCAAAGAGATATCTAAATAACCATTGGTAAAAATATAAAAGATCCGCAAGGAATTTTGAAGAGGTTAATCATCCAAGATTGGTCTAGTTTAACAGTCATCTGGTGTAAGTAGGATTTTAGTAGTTAGATCTAGTATGATGTAAACTTGAAATATCTTGATCTGGGGATAAATGGAATGATTGGAGAAAGGAAGATAGATTGTCAATTATCACCAAGAATAATTCTAAGTGCATCTCAGTGATTCGGAAGGATCTCTCTCAGAACAAGATCAGAACAAGGGAACCGGAATGACTTAAGGTGTGCATTTATTGCAATATGAATTTAGGGTTTGCGCAAAAATATAAGGGTTCTTTTGTTCATCATTTGCACATTTGCATTTGAAAAGAAGAAAGAAAGAGCTCTACAACAAGATTGCTCCAACCCTCTCAAAGATCAACCACATAATTTGATTCAACCAGCGATCTTTTCGACTCTTATCGTGAACCCTAGAAGCGTAAAAAGGTATTTCCTCTCTTGAATATCTCTCTCTGAATCTTTTGAAAGATGGCTACTCCAAATGTTGTTAAGATCACTGATAGGCCGCGCCCTAAGTTCAAGAAACATCCTTACAAATCCCTAGAAGTTGATCCCCTAGGCGCATTCTCTAGCATTCCACATGGGGTTCTGCATGTAGAAGATGTTAGGGTATACATTCACGCCAACATTGAGGAATTTGGGGAATCCAAGTTGATGGATATCTATCAAAAGCAATTAATAGATGAAACCTTTGAACTTAAACCCCAATACAAGGCCATCTGGGATAAACATTTTGGACATTGCATCCACCTCCCCTATTTTGTAGAAGATGAATGGGTCTGATATGTTCTCAGTAGAATACATGATAACTTCATGTGGTTGTTGAAGCCCTTCAAAATAACAAAGGATGTAATTAGGCAGTAACTGGCTTGCACTCATCCGGTGGGCTGCCTACTCTCAAATCAGTCAATAACCAAACTGTAAGTGAGGCTACTGGATCAAAATTTGACAAAAGAGAAATGACAATAGAGGATATCACAGATCTGGATATCAAATTTGTTTCTATGATATTTTTTTATAAAATATATCACTCCAGCAGGGAGAATTCTGTATCCAGAACAGTAATATACACTGCTTATTAGATGCTAAGGGAAAATGTTGATTATGATCTTTGTGAGCTTCTCCTAAACCAACTGTTAGAGAATTTGTAGAAAATAAAGAAGGATAAGAAGAATTCATTTAAATACGGTGGCTTGATACATGTCTCTTCTTTTACTGTATGAATGAGCTACCCAGATCTAGTGGTTGGGTATAGCAAAATGATAGACCGGTTACCATACAAATCAGAGATTATATATATGGGCTTGGTGATGCCAAGGCTTAAAGTATAGCACTCTGGGGTTACTTCAAAAACTTCCAAAGTATGATGCAGGCCAGAGAAGGAATTCCACAAACATTAGTTGAAAAATACAAAGATACAGTGTGTTTCATGGTAGACACTAATCAATGCCTAATGGAGGAAGTGGAGCCCAGGATAGTCTGGATTATGCCAATGGGCTATGAGGTAGATGAGGAAATGTTGGAGCTACATATCTAACACCTACTGAGTCAGCCTAAGGATCCTGAGGCAGAAAGGTTTGGAACCTTTCAAGAATTGAGTGTGGAAATTCATGTTGAACAAAGACAACTAGAGATGAAGAGAAAAGTGAGAAGGGAAGTAGAGGAAGTTGCTAAAAGATATGGCATCTCAAAAGAGGTAGTTGATGCAAACAGAGAAAAATTAGAAAGAGCTGAGAAGGAGAGACAAGAAATAGAAAAAGAAAGTAATCTGGTACAAGCCCCCTCCCAGACCAGATCCTCTAAGAGCTCTACACCTGCCACCTCCAAGAGCCCAAAAGCCTCAAAATTGGAAGCCAAGACATCTAGAAAGGGAGAGAAGAGAACAAAGACAAAGGCCACAAGGTCATACATAAGCCAAAAGGATGATGAAGAAACATAATCTGATGAAGAAGTTAAGAAAATGAGGAGGAAGAAGAAAACATCTGGGGAATCTTCTACTGGTTAAAACAAGGAAGAAGAGATAGAAGAATTTGTTGAAAGGCCTACTCTATCCATTAATGATGTCATCAAGGCAGTTACTGTGGATAGGAATCTGCAACTAATGATATAATTCTATGATGAGTACAGTGACACAAACAAAAGGATCTTGGAAGAAGCTACAGTTAAGTACTTAAACATATATAATAAAGCATTCATTGAAATCATCTCTCTAATCCCCAAGAGTTTAGAGAAAGTACTTAAACTTAGAAAAGACAATGACAAGGAAAAGGATTTAGAGATCTGGGAACAGATAGCTATTCAGCTCTATCCTTTCATCACTCCAAAACAAATGAACATGATCTTCAAGGATTGCAAGGATGAGTTTCGGAGCAAAGCCAGAATGAACAAGCTTATGCTCGGAGAGACTGATCAGGTGGCAAAAGAGACTAAAGACATCCTCTGGAATGCATATAAAAGATTCAATCTTCCTAGTATAGAGGACATAAGTGATGAACCTTCTACCATGGATGTCAAAGGATTAAGTGCATCAAAGGAAGATTCTACTGAGAAAATTACAGAAGAGTCAAAGGAGATAGGTGAGGAGAAGACTAAGGACTTGGATTCCTCTGTTCCAGAAGAGGAAGTCCTTGAAGAAGTAAACATCTCTCTTCTGGATCCCCCAGCAGACTCCGGAACTGAAGGAGAAGCAAGAAAAGAGGAGAAAGCAAGTCAAGAAGAGGAGAAAAAGGGAAGAGAAGAAGAACAAACAGAGAATATCTCTGATGACAGCTCTGAGGCTGTAAAAGGAAAGAAGTCTCTGGCAAGAGACACTGCAGAAGTAGTGAAGAATTTCTTGACCAAGGAATTAATGGAGATAGATGAATCAAAAGTGTTTCATGGACCACTCAATTTTGACTCCCTCTCTCTGGTCCAGACAATGAAGGTAGCATCTTTTGCTCAAGCTAAAGCAAAAGAAAAGCTTTTGAAGTCTCACATGGAAGATTGTGAGCTAATAGAGATTGCATCTAGTGTGCTAGAGAAAATCATGCCATCCTTTCAAAAGGATCTTTTAGCTTCCTCATCCGGTAATTTGAAATCTCTTGTTAATTCTGTTAGCACACATTTTGATTCTTTGGAGAAATCAGTAGAAGAGAAAGTCTGGAAAGAGTTTAGGTAAGAGATTCTCTGAAGTACAGGGACTCATAACAAATGATAGGAGAAATCTAGATATTGGGATAAAGAGCTTAGAAAATGCTCTTAAAGATGGCAGAGAATTATACAAATTTTGTCTATCTTGGTCCACAGTGACAGCAGACATTGCAAAGAAGGTGGAAGAATAAGAGGGTAAATTGTCAAGTTTATCTCAAAATTTTGATCCTCTAACCTCATCCATAATGAATCAAGAGTGCTAGACTATTGTCACCATAAATGAGATAAATAGGCTTGAGAAGGAGAAGAAGAATATAATAAACAAAATGAGTGAACTTAGAGGGATAATTATCCCTAAGTTAGAGGCCATGCATGAGGCCCTAACTGATGCTCAAACCACAGCCCGGACCAGTGATCTGACAGACTTAAAGAGGGCAGAAGATTTTGCATTTTTGTTAAGTGGTCACATCTCAATTTTGGATAGGATGAAGCAGAGTTGGGCAACAAAATTTGTCCATTTGAAAACCACCTTTGCAGATATACTGAAGTATATGTAAGTACAACATGTATATATACTTATGCGGTAATATATAGATTGATTTTTGAAAGTTTTAGTGTGCGGATTTCACCCTTTGCCATTGATTTCAAATGGGGAGTGAGGAGTAGTGAAAAATGTGGAATCTAGCTAAGGGGGGAGCTCTGGTAAAAGTGTACATAAGATAGAGCATCAACCAAGGGAGAATTTGTTACGACACTTAGTCATTTTTCACTAAGTGTTGCCATCAATGCCAAAGGGGGAGATTGTTGGCAAGAGACACTATGTGGCTTCATCATTGTTGTCATTGATGGTAAGAAAGCTTATCCCACACATCTACAGCACATAGTATGTCTATACCAAAAGTCAGATTGAAGAGTGTTTTGGTTCAGTGAACAAGAACAGAGCATGCAGCAAGGTCTGACAATCAGGTCCAGATCTCTCAGAGGATGTATCTCAGCAAAGTACAAACTTGGGGAAGTCAAGAGGAGTACCATGACTACTACATTCCAGAGATTGAGCCTTCGATGATGAAAGACTAAAAAGAGATGAGCCTCTAAGTGTTGGGTTCCTAACAGGAAGAACAGACTGAGGAAGAACTGACTGGCAGAGCATCAAACTTTAATCTGGATGAAGAATTGATAGTGATCAAGCAAATTGAGAGATCATACATGGTTGGCTGACTTGATTGTCTTGGATACGCATCACATATTGAGCATGAATCCAGCCGATAGATCAATGTTTAGTAAATATCTTGAGTATTCCAGTTGCCGACTAGAAAGATGTTGAAATTCTTGATGCGGATATATATACCAAATAGATTTTGGTATGAAGGTGAAATAGTAAGTGTACAGTGTACGAAGAAAGGTAGAAAACAAGTGGAAGTAGGAATACAAGTCTGATATGTGACAGAACAGCAACACTAAAAGTAGAGGAAGAATGAAGTGTAGTAGATCAGTATATTGAGCCTAAACGAAACTGAACCTCAGCATATGTGGATGCCTCTGATTAGTTCAAACACTTGGTTACCTTCCTTAACTTTGTAGACAGCGAGTCTCTTGTAGGCAGTGTGCCTCTTGTGAGCAGTGTGCTAGGGCAGTGAGCCCTAATTGGCAAGTGCCATTTTGTACCTCTTATTCTTTTAACAGAGAATACTTTCTTGGGTTAGTCACCCCGTGGTTTTTTCCCTTAACAGGGTTTTCCACGTCAAAATTACTGTGTTATGTGTGTTGATCTTATTTCTATTCTTATGGTTATGTATGTTTACATGTTTTGATGCTGCACTAATTGTTAACAAGGAAAGAAAGTTAAATATTTAAGATAACTGATTCACCCCCCCTCTCAGTTATTCACCTTGTTTCCAACAAGAAGATCTAATTCACTGCATACTAGACATGAATCTACTCTTTTCTCTGCATTATTACCATATTGTACCATCCAAGAATTTTCCATTTGTCCATATTTTATAGATAACTTAGCTACAATCTTACGATCAACAAAACATTCCATAGCTCTTGTATCAATTAAAATAGAAACTGGAAGGCCAAAGAGCTTACCAGACATCTGAATGGGTGTAGCTTGGAAATCTACTTGATGATGATCTACAGTCATGTGAATCTGGTGTTGAGGAGCTCCTTGTCGATTTCCATCTCTCTAATTCTCTATTCGATGAGGACATGCACTAGCATAGTGCTCTTCTCCATAAGTATAGAATCCATCTTTGAGTCCTCTGTGTCTAGCTAGCATGTCCCTCCTATTATTATTACCATTGTTGCCATAGTTACCTCTCTTATTATTATTTCCACCTTGGTTCCCATTATTATTATCCTGATAGTTCTTGCATCTTTTAAGATTCGTTATCTGACACTTACCATTCCCTTGATTGCTACTATTACCCTGATTGTGACCGTCATTCTGAAACCTTTTATTCCCATTCTTCACATCTCGACTGTTATGGTAGTTTGCAATCTGCTGCAGTTTTTGCTCCTATTTAGTAGCTTTTTAAAACACTTCATCCATGGTCAATGGATTATGAATATCCACCTCTAACCCAATCTATTGCCTTAACCCCAAAATAACCTTACGAATCTTGAACCTTTCGTCAAGCTGATATTATGGAGCATACTTCAACAGGTGAGAGAATTTCTCCCAATATTGTGTCACTATCATACCTCCCTGAGTGAGATTTTGGAATTTTGTCATTTTCTTGTCAAAATAGAGCTGTGACAACCACCTCTTCCTAAAGAGCTCAAGGAAGTGGTCCCACATGACTTCTCCTGGTAATAGTTTCTTTTTTGCCTTCTCGTTATCCCATCAAGTCGTTGCTTCCCCAGTAAGCTGGTAGGATCCCCATATAGCTTTAGTTTCATCAAACAAGTCATAGAGATCAAAATATTTTTCCATATCAATAATCCATGCTTCTACTCGATCACCTATAGTCTTACCGTCAAACTTAGGAAGGGTAACCTTTTTGAGATCCTTTCCTAACTCCTTAGCAATTTTGTTTCAATTGTTTCCATTCACTTCACCCTCAAGACCTCTAGCTTCTTCAGTCCATTCCTCATCCCAATTTCCCCTTATTCCTCTGATTTCCTATTCCATAGTGTTCATTCAAGTTCCCTACTGAGTCAAGAGAGTTCCTTGCTGAGTCAAGAGAGCTAGGATTTGGGTCAGTTGGTTATTCTATCCAACATTGTTATTATTGTTTGCCTCATTACTATTTCCTTCATTATTCCCGGCATTATTTCTTGAATTAGCTCCTCTTGCATTAGTACTAGTATTGTTCCTAACATTAGCTTCTTCATTGTTCCCTACATTTGGGTTACCACCAGATCCTAGGATTTCCCACCTACGTCCAGAGTTTCTAGTATTCATGATGAACTATCTGCAAAGAGATTACAACTTTAGCATAATAGTCCATAAAGGCCTAGAGTAGAACCATTGCTCTGATACCAAAATGTAAAGTACTGAAAATTTCTCAACATAATTACTAAAGTAAAATCCACATTAACATCAAGTGAGTAAGTAAAGTAAAGTAAAGTAACTACAACATCATCATGAAAAAGAGATAATAGTAACTTTTAATGTCAATGCAAGATTCCATTCATAAGTTTGATATCAAATCAAGTTTCATTACATCATTTTGAAGTCAATTACAAAGTTTTTCCAAATCAATAATATTACAAGTTTCAATAATGACATAATGCCTTACAAATCATTTTGAGTTACATGAAGAAGTATAACTATCATCAAATGTCAAATAAATCCAACAAACAGTCCTCGACCACCATCGACCAACTGGCCGTCTATTGCCTCATAGGAAAAGAACATGGTTTAGGCACTTTTTCACCCAACCATGATGCTTGCACTTCCCTGGTATCCTTCAAACTGAAGGATGCCCAACCCTACTCAAAGGGCCTAGCAGCCTGTAAACAAGTGCAGGGTAGAATCTAGTGTGTGCCTATCAATCTACATGCATTTCTATCATGAATGCAATATCTCATCAATAGGATATGGTAGGGAAAATATAAATATAAGTACTAGGTAGTCATCCATCTGTTTCAATGGTATATGTCTATTTCAACATCACATTCGCTTTGGCCAAAGCATTAACCGTTTTATGGCGTGTAGGTTTTGAAAAAGAAAACCTACTTCCATGTTTTCCCCATACTCGACACCCATCCCGAAAGGCAATCTTTTATCTAAATACAACATATAGAAACAAAACATAAAGTTATTTCCTTTTCAAGCATAAATTCATGAAGACTAGAAAAAAGAAAACACAAGGCTAGATAACTCATTGGTCTATTCATACATGGATTTGTTTGCATCTTCTCGAATTATAAGGAGAAATCAGAGTTTAACTACCATCATTTATCTATGAAGTTTTAATTCCGCATGTTTACTAATCACCTAGGCATTAGTTTGTATAACCAATTAAATTTCCACCATTATTATATGACTTTATCAAAGGCAATCCCAAAGGTTAACTTCAATGTAGATTTATGTATATCTATGTTCGTCTAAAAAAATGGAATTTATTGATCTCTAAAGTATGATAATACTTAAAGTAATTTTCTTTTTTTTTAGGTATATCTTATTTTAGTTCCAAAGTGAGTGTTTTGAATCCCCTATTTACAATAATTTGTAGTGTCGTTGTTCTCAAAAGATAGTCTAGGTCAAGTCAAAATAATTTTCATTGGATACATAAAACCTTCAATTGAAAAGATCTAAGGAACTGAAGAGGAAAGACATCCTATAAGACTCATAGAGGTGAGTTAAAACATAAACCAGACAAATTATCAATCATCCGTGACGTCTAAACGTTTCAGTAATGGCAGATTGTGGCATCCGTTTAGAGACTCCTCAGGCTGACAAAGGCCAAAAAATATGCCAAGGTAGCTTATAAAAATCTAGAGGACAGACTAACCGTTGAGGCATGTTACACACTCTCTAAGGGGGTCGATTTAGTTACAAAGGTCGAAATATACTATTATTGTCTAAAAGAAAAGAAAATAAAATAAAAGACTGGCAATTTCTCAAGGCTAATTTCAAATCTAGAGGAATATTAGTTCAAAGAATAAAATTATGGAGGTATATACGTTGTCAAGCCGCCAAAATATCAGTTCCAGTGATACTGATCTCCAAGGTAGTTCTGATCAATAGATTTTTCTTTCTAGAGGATTATAGATAGTTTTAATATATCATTTCCAAATGGCTGAGCAATTGTGTTGATGTAATGAAGATGGTTTGGAAATCATAAAAAAAATAGATCATAAGGTATCTATAGGCATAACAAATTTATGAATCAAGAATTAAGACAAAGATTGATTTCAAACTGGATATAGTTGATTGACATCTTGACTTGACTGATTTATTAGGTTGTAGACTAAAATAAAATTTGTAGAAGGGGTCGATTACAAGGTAAAATCTTGCATCATCCTCTGAGGTAAATTGGTACGATATGAGGGATGTCTAAAATCAAAATAGAGTCCAAGAAATTTACAAATCTAAACAAAATCACTAAGGTCAATTTATGTGAAGGTGTCAGGCTTATAATAGAAAAATCTAGTATAAGGCGATCAGGTTGTAATACTAGAGATCAGGTTTAAGCTGCCAAAAGAATCATAATGGACGTCAACCTAAAGATGCACCAAAGGTCATTTTAAGTAGGCTAGGTTAATTAAAAAATTAGAACTGCAGGCCATTCAGTTTAGATCTGACCAATTCACCATTATATTCAGGCAAAGAATTTTAAAAGCAAACAAGAAGAATACCTGTATGGCGGCGGCAGACGTCTCTCTCTATCTCTTTGTCTTTTCTCCTTTTGCAGTCATTCTTCTACTTTGTTCTGAGCATATGCTGCCTCCCTTTCCTCCTATGCATCTGTATCTACTTTCTCTTTTTGGCCGATAGATTCTTCTTTTATTTATTTTCTTAAACCTAATTTTGCTCAAAGTCGCACCATGCAAAACTCCCCCTTTCTTGATATTTTTAATTTTACTTGCATGCCGCTCATTCTTTTCTTTTATTAAGATAGTCTAAAATAACATTATATGCCTTTCAATAGTAAATATCTCTTCATATATATATATAATGCATTTATAATATATATACATATATATATTCCTTAATAATTTATTAGTTTAAGATTTATTTATTCATAGGAAAATATCAACAATATTTAACAATAATATATATATATATATATATATATATATATATCATTTTACTTTTCAAGTAAAATAGTGTTCTTTGTTTATATATTTACATTCAAAAATAGATACTAAAAAAATAGCCAAGAGTTCTTTTGAACAAATATAAAATAATAAAAATGTATTATATTTTCCTTTGGAGTAATATTTTAAAACCTCATCTCTATTTAGAGCAAATTGCAAAATTAACTTATTTATTTTGCTACAAAACAAGTATCAAAATTAGACTCATGGCAAGCATGATGAAGACAATGTCTATCAAGGAGAAATCATTCAACAATTCGATGAAACATGAAATGCATTACAACCATTCATTGAACAAACATGCCATGTAAATATCTATAGAAACAAGGATGAAATCTACGTGAATGTGTGTGAAAGAACCCCAGATAGAACCCAACACGTGTTGCCAAGTCGCTAGAGCCCCTCTACCTAAGCCATATTCTTGTCCTTCGACAAGACCTGCAACATTCCCAGTCATCGAATTGTCAATAGGCTAGTCCCAAATATAGCCGAAGCGATTGAATCTTAAACCAAAAATATATCCATAGTAATTATCCTCAATTAAAGTTTAATGATTTTTATGCATTTAATCAATTCAAGTAGTTATGAAAGTCTGAGACGTGACATATTACCTATGCGAGCCCTACTTTTATATATTACTTTAGCCACATTGAGAATGATGAATGGGCCTTCTTTAACTTGCCTTTCCTATCTTAACATACTAACAAGTCCTTTCTAACTGAATCCACTTGGATGAAATTTGAGAACCCCCTAATATCTATTCATTTAATAAAATGTGGAGCCAACTAAGAAAATGCTTTCATTTAGCCATTGTAGAGGATAAGTGGACAACTCAGTAAAGAATTGAGAAATTTTACAAATAATTTAAATTTCATGGATTTTAAATCATAATAGCCATAATAACACAAAATTATGAGTTTTGGTTGACAATGAATAAGAGTAGAATATTGTAATAACATAAATTGAATCCTTGTTGTAAGCCTATGAAAAGAAACCAAGCAAAGAGTAAACTAAATAAACTAACCTATTCAATTCACCATCATAAACTACCTCGAGATTAGGTAAAGGGAAATATGTAAACAAAGATGAAAACATACATAAAGTTCTCACCAAAGTCTTCATGATGCACCAAGCATGTGGTGGATTTTTCTAAGAGAGAGATTGTGGAGAGTTATGATATTTGAGTCCTCAATGTGATAGCATTGCATTCAAGAGTTGTGTGAAATGGATTGCAAGATATTTTTGGAGGAAGCAATGGAAGGCTAGGATCAATTTGGGAGATCAAGGGCTCTAATTGTTTAAGAGGATTGGAGGTATGTGAAGCTTCCAAGTGTCAATCAATGAGAGGTGGTCAAAGTGGTTCCCTTGATTTAAGGATAATAGAGGGTTGTGATTGTGCATTTGAAAGATTCGATGGTGGGGATCAAAAAGTTTATTCTTATAAGGTAGTTCAAACCTTCCGCATGCTTCCAAGTACCACTCATGTACATCTTGAATGACAAGTGTACTGACATGGGGACTTGAGCACATAATGCCTTGAATAATCATGGTTATACATGTGAAAATGATTAATGATGGTGATTGATTTGATTTAGTCGGCTTAATCAAAAGTGCACAAAATGACAAATTAAATAAATATAGAAATTTATTTAATTTTTGGCGATGTGAGATGAAATTAGGTAAATAAATATTTGTATTTATTTACATAAGGTTGAACTATAGGAAGAATATTATTAATTGAATAAATAGTCATAGACTATTCAATTAATTATGGGTGAATAGTGTCATGAGACCTTACATGAATAGTGATTTTATTAATTTAGTAATAAAAATTATTTAATTAATATGGGGAAAAGATGGATAATTAATCAAATAAATATGAAGTTATTCAATTAATTATAGAAGAAATGGTTAATTGATGTCCTGATTGAGGTTGGAATAGTGGTGAGACAATTGTAGGTGTCTACATTTTGCCCCTCTTTGAAATGGCGTTAAAAATAACTTTGTTTCAAAGAAAAATAAAATATAGAATTTTCTGATGGAGAAGGCATGACAGGATGCCCCAGTTGATTATAAAAATAACAAATTATAGTAATAGAATGATGCCCTCTTGCGAGGTCAAGTGGGAAAAAGAAAGCACAAGTGAGCTCTCAAATGAGGAAATGGGTAGAAGAATTAGATGGGGGAAGAAGAAATAGGAGAAATGAAAGAAAAATGGATAAATAAAGGATGAATTATGGATAAATGAGTGAAAGGGGGTGAAAATTTAGGGCTAGGGGTGAAAATTAGGGTTTGGGGAGTGTATACATAGGGGTTGGCATGGTGAATAGGTCATTTTCACCCTTAAGTTTAGAAGAATTGGAGTAGAGAAGAGGAGTGTAGAGCATAATGGAGCATGTACCTATGCACACCCATCAAGCTGAGTGAGTGAGAGAATACCAGTGACCAATAACACGGGGGTTACTAGTATGTAGCATGTCGACCCTCCTATTAATTAATTAGATGCTTTTATTGCTTGATTCTGAGGGAAAAAACATACCAAAATAAAAGTGTGTGCGTGGGACAACCAAGTGTGAAAATAGGGTAGACAGGTGTGGGCATGCATTAAACAAGCATTTGGATGGATAAGCACACATGTTTACAAATGATCATGCATGTAGAAAAGTAGGGTGCACACGTAAACAAGTATGACCATTAGGGATGGGAACCTCCATGAAAAATGGGGTGCGAGCGTAGATAAGAACCTATGTGATAGATAGGCACCTTTGTGAAAAATGGAGTGTGAGTGGAGATGAGCATGTGTGTAAGGGATGGTAGCTCTTGTTGGAAAATGAGGCACCTATGTTTGAAAATGACAAAAAGAGAGAGAGAGAGTGAAGTCTAACATGGTTGTTTGCTAGATGCTAGAGTGACAAGAATTGATAATGACATGAGAGAGGAGGTCAGTTATGGTAGAATTGATAGTGGGTTGGTAGGAGGAGTGGGGATATCTAGAGATGGTGGGGATATGTCATGTAGTTGCAATTCCACACATCAGGGCTCATAGGGCCATGTTGTTAGCACTTGTGGAGTGATGGCATTTAGAGACTAGTATGTTCCATCTCTTGATGAGGGAGATTATAGTGACAATGGAGGATGTGTGGTAGATACTTTAGTTACCTATCAGGGGGCAGAGGGTATAGTACTCAAAGAGACATGATACATGGGCATTGCAAAGAATATTTGGGAGGTTAGACCTACCCAGGGAGGGTATGAGGATGGATTTAGATGCGATCATCAAGATGGTGGATGAAATCCCACTAGTGATGGTAGCTATTGTTGACATATCTTTTCCTATTGGATTGGCACATGTGCTAGGGGACATGTTTACTAAGGAGGATGTGTTTACCTAGGGGTTGTGCATGCTAACTATGTTGTGCAAGGACATAAATTTAATTGTATATGTAAGGAGGGGCACAACTTGGTGCATGCGACATTATTATAGATATGGGTGTGGGAGCATATTGTAGTTTCAGGCTAATCAGTGATAGAGATAGGCGAGAGCTAAGGGAGTTGTATGACTTTTGTTAGAGGGGACATTGTAGGTATACATAGGTGGGAGATGTTAGTCACTAGAAATAAGTTATTGATGATATGTATGGAGTCATCTAGAGGCTGTATTGGGAGTGCAAGAAGTGGCCAGATGATATGAGAACATTGCCCTTCTTTACAAGACCATACTATATTATTAGTCGACGAGTTTAGATCATTAAGTGCTATAGGCTAGATAGGGTACTGAGATAGTTTGGGCTAAGACAAGAGATCCCTATAGAGGGTCCACATGTATTTTCATAAGTAGTGTGAGAGGAGAAAACAAGCTAGGGGTGGTGATTAGACACACAACAAGCCTGACTGGACTAGTTATATGTGGTACCATGGCCATGGGTGCCTAGGTGGGAGGTGGTGGATGCAAGTGTGACTCGGGATTATTAGGTGTAGTGGGCCTAGAGATGACCTGAGAGTTTGACATAGCTAGTCCTGACACAAGCTCAAGGAGTTATTCATAGAGAATATAGGTTAGCATAGAAGCGACATGCAGTGGTGGGGTGGCAGGGAGTAAGGGCGCTGCCAAGATTGGTGGATCATTAGGAGTAGGGGAGGAGGGGATAGTAGGTGCCCCAACAAGGATAGGGATAGGGATAGGGATAGAGACAATAGGGTCTGATATCATAGTTACCTATAGTAGTCATAGGTACATGGGTAGGTACCATAGTAGGGGCCACCATAAGGAGATGGAAGAGAGGAGGATGTAGATGTGGAGGGAGGAGATGAGGGTGAGGAGGTAGTGTAGGGATCACCTTGGTAGGGAGGAGCTACAACAGGATGGGGGCAGGGATCCCCAGTGCAACAATGAGGGTCCTCTAGGAAATGAGATGAGGTGGAGGAGTTGGAGGTGTGGCTGGCTACTAGGGAGTCAAAGTTAGATGTGGTATAGCTAGAAAAGGATCAATTATAGATAGAGGGACACTTTATAGGTGAGACTTGAAAGTTTAGAGGCCAAATTGGAGGTTGTGACTAAAGATCTAGATAGGTTGTAGATGCATGTATAGGCTTATGATGGCAGATGTATCTATAGAGGATGCAAAGTGAGGCACAAAGGCTTTTCTAGGAACAAGATCAGGAGAGAGAAACATTGAGTGGTATAGGGTTGGCTCATATATAGGTTAATGCTCAAAGAGAAATAGGGGAGGTGGGGTGATGGAGTAGGGAGGTGATGTATTATCGCTCACTATATGAGTGAGCTGGGTTGGTAGAGAAGAGAGATCCTTCCTATGTAGAGCATACATAGAGTAGGTCAGTGAGCTCTGGGTGATCTGGGAGGTTGTGTTGGTGGGGATGCAACCACCACCTCCATAGGGTCCTAGTGATGGAAAAGAGGCATAAGAGTCTAATGGGGACATCATGATCTAGACCTAACTGGGTTTTGCTATACTTTTTGGATCATTTACAAATATATGATGTATTATTTTAATGTACAGTCACATTTATGATGGTATTATGCTCTACAAAGCTTCATGTATGATGCCCCATTTTTGATGAGATGTATATATGATGAGATAGTTATACCATGATATATTGTTGAGTTATATTTATGCTTATGATGCAATTCAATTATGAATATGTGATGGATGCATATGATATTTGTGTGATTATTGTTTGGTTTTATTCTATAGATGGATACATGCGATTATGGATGCATTTATTTATGTGATGCTGATATGATGAATGCAATGATGATGTATGATGTGATGGTTTAGATTATTCATTGTGTGATAGTTTAATTTATTTCCATGTGATGATGTAGAGTGCATAAGTTATGTGGAAAACATTTTACCAGTTCTTTAGTTGGATTATGAGGGAATTTTGCTTTGATTCCCATGACTCTTGATAGTAACAACATGATATATATGTGCATGTGATCATGATGTGATATGATGTAAATTGATGTGATCATATGGATGAGGATGCATGTATGTGTATAATGATATGATGGAATGAATGCATTGAAGAGGTATAATGTGATAGTTTAAATTATGCATAGTGTGATAAATTGATTTATTTCCATGTAATGGTGTATGATGAAAATGTTTTGTAGTGAGACATGATAGATGATTAGTGTGTGTATGTATGGGGTATGTAATTGGAATTTGAAACATGAATTGTAATAGAAATCTCTTATTTGTTATGAAGACATACTGTGTATGGATGGTGTGTTGTAGTATAATAGATGGATGCAAATGGATTAAACATAAAAATGAATTTTTCTCATGGTATAACTGCATTGGAATAGAGAGTAGAAAATGGTTGATAATGATAGAGTTAACCAAATAACAAACTAACCATTATTTAACAATTTACACATGTCGTGTACTGCCCACCCTAGCATTTCCCTAGCGTGTTTTTTGATTCATATGATATATGTTGTATTGTGTGTATATCAGTGTATTATGTGATTATTATGCTTTGATCCATTGCACTGAACTTGCTAATGAGGCCTATTGTACTGTCGAGGGGTTATAAGGGTGTATTCTAGATGACCATTAAGGTGTTTCTATGGGGTTTTTTATTGTTATTTGGTTTCCAACTATGGATTATGGGATGCATATGTTGTGATTGTGCATGTTAGAATATTACAGTACTTCAACTTCACTATTTTCACATACCTATTATAGTTGTGATTGTCATGTTATTTCCACATTCTAAAATGTTGCCATTTATGCATCATGTCCCTAGATCATGCTAGTCATAGATGATTATAGTTGATGTGACTATTTTATATCATGTATGATTATACCATGTTGGAGTGGATTATGTTGCTTCAGCTATTATATGTGGAGTAGGTACGCTTCATTGTTGACTTGAGTGTGTAGGTAATTATAGGTGTTAACTAATGTGGAAAATGTGGAGAAGGTTGACATTGGACACTAATCCATCTCACCCTTATCCTTGTGTTGTGGAAACACGTAATGTGTGCTTGAAGTCAATTACATGTGTTTCCTTATCATTTTGTACTTTATTTTAAATTGTCTTGAAAAACATGTTTTCCATGTTTTCAAAATATTTTAATGACTAATTATCTTAGCAAAAACATCTATTTCATTATATTATGTTAGAGGAATGAATTTAAGAGATTTCAATTTATTTCTGAAATTTGATATTTTCCATCAAAAGGTAGAATTGCATTAATTGTGAAAATGGAGTTCTTGATATGGCATGTTTGGACTTTTGGGAATGAGATTGAGTTAAAAGGCAATTACCTATTTGGAATAGTTGAATTTAGTTGATTAAATATTTTCTTATTAATTTAGGTGATTTATTTGAAAGTATAAATTAGTGAAAGTAGAAAAATAATTAAAAGAAATAAAATTAGGGCTTTTGTATAAAAGGGAAAAAGAGATATATTTTTCATTTTTTTTTTCTATTTTTCTCCTCTCTATCAAAACCCTCTCCTTGAAAGAATGGAAGGAATTTCTCCATGGATGTATTGGAAGGAATATTTCTTGCATGTTTGGAGGAATGGATTCGTGAATGCTTGTGGATGCTTGGTGTGAGTTTAATCAAAGTTTTCTTTCAAGCCTTCATGTGTTTAGATTTTATCTTGACTAGGAAAGGTATGTTTCTTCAATCTCTCCACAGTTTTCATTCTATGCTTTCTCTCCTTGCCATGCCACTAAGAGTGGTTTGAATTGGCTTTGTTTAGTAGGATAGATAAGTATAATTTAATTTCAATTGTAATCTATTTTATTTTCATGTGTTCTTGCTTTGGAAACATGGAAAAACAAGCAAAACTCTACCAAAATTTTCCTAGAATCACCCAACTCAATTTTATTAGATATTTGGCATGTTGTTTCTATTTTTTATAAAGGGTTGTTCTTCATTTTTCAATAAACCTATAGAATGAAAGATGGAAAATATTCCAAGGTGCCATAGGGAGCTTTAATGGTGGATTTAGGGCCTTATGGTTATTTTGTACATTGTGAAAATATGAATTTTGTATTTTAGACCTTATATGATTGATTTGAAATGTGGGATGTGTTTTCTCCTTAATGTATGCATGTTTTACATCTTTTTATTTCATGTTGTGATTTTTGTCACATTGATTTTTGTGTCATGCTCAATTGGTCAAATTGGTGCATTAGACGTATAGGAAGAGGTATAGGGGTAGGAGAGTAGTGGCTTCCACCACGTACCACGATACAAAGGGATCATTAGAATTAGTTAGTGGGGAGTTTAAATAAGATTAACATTATTTACATTTGGGTAAATAAAATTTGATAATAAGATATCTACACCAAACCATGGGGAGCTTTCTTAGCCCTTGTTTTGGTGCACACCAACCACAGGGAGCTTTCTTAGACCTGCTTGGGTGGTAAAGAGCATGTCACGAGGAGGTTAATGCCCTTGGTAGATGATACTCTTATGCTACGAGGAGGTTATTTACCTCATAATGACACTCCTTGTCTTAGCCTACTATGTCTCTCTACCTTTTCTTATTGTTGGATTTATACTCAATGTGTGTTGTGACCCTAGCATTTGCATGTGCATTGTGATGCCTAATTAATGATTATATGTGCCTATGATGGACTCTGATTTATACCTTGTTTGGCATGCATTGAAAGTGTGATTATTTCCCTTATGTTTGAGTATTGTGATGTCATTCTATTATGCTCTTTGGCAAATCTGCCACATGTTATTTATATGCATTGTATGGGCAATTGTGCGATGTGTGTTGTGTGCATTGATTGGCATGGGTACCATATGTTTCTATGTATACCCTAGATTATGTGAGATGTTCTTAGCAGGTTTTCCATGATCACCTTCTTCGTAGCTCAAGGGTTGCCTAGAGTTGCATGGATAGCTATTATGCTCAACGATGGCAAAGGTGAGAAACATTTCCCAATTGGTCCTTCGTGATGACCTTCGGGTGTTGGATGCTTTCCTTATCTTTATGCAGGCTGAATATGTCATCTTTTGTGCCTTGTTGTACCTTAGAGAGCATGTTGGATTTTAGGTGGTTTATGCACTTGTATTATTTCATAATTGTATATTGTAAACTTTTTAAAGTCGGTCTTTTGAGACCTTCAAAATAAGATGTAATTAATGCTATGAGATGATTTATGATGTTGACTATGATTCATCTATGTTAAGGATGAAGCCCTTTGAATAATGTAATTTTTGGATGTAATCTTGTATTTTTCCACGCCTCAATTTGTGAGGAAGTTGGCTTGATTTGATAGATTTTCACTTATTCCAATATTTCTATGTTAGCATGTTAAGGCTCATTTTTATGATGCCATATTTGATGTTTATGGTGATGTTAGTAGTGGATTGTGATCTACCCACATAGGTGGTGACAACCCTACCCTTTCTTTTGGCATGTGTCGACATTGGTGTCGATCACACGTAGTGTTTTGATCAATCTGTCCTTTTTGTGCTATTTGGCATTGTTGTCTTTATGCCTTGTTTTCAGGTTTGTGAGTTGTGGCTTAGTGTCTTGAGGTCCCTAGAGGTCTAAAATCATGTTTAGCGTCTTGGGTGAGACTTAGGATGATTTTTGGGAATTTTGTATTTTTGGATTTTTGTCCATTTTTTGGATGCTGCTAGGACTACAACACCCAGTGCTAGTGTCCAGAGGACTACAATGCCCAACATTGGCATCCTAGATAGAGGGGTCCAATTTTGGTGTTTGAACTTGTCCCCTATGCCCCAATCTATCTATTTAGCCCTCTTGTGATACATTTTTTAGAAAGGTGCTCTTTTGGCCACCTGAGTGTATCCATGGTGACATCTCCATGAGGTGACATGCATCCTTGGATTATCCCAAATTTTGTTTTGGAAGTGTGCCTTTGTGCGAGAACAACTAGCGACCATTCTTAGTGGTTGAGGACTTGTACTTCCTAGTTGATCCATCCCGTGGGTAAGTGCTACCCTGTTGTGTTTGGGATGTCTTGAGTAGTCATGGAATGGATTGAGGTGATGGTTACCCTCATCCTACTATATGTGTTCGCAAGGAAGTGAAGTTGTGGATGTGTATCCAACCCTCATCATGGAGTGAACTCCACCTCCCGCTTGGTCATCGTGGTGAGTTATCACATGATGGGTGAAGTCTTCTGCTTGTGCCACCTTACTTAGTGCAATAGTGATGTCATCCTAGGTGTTGTTGTGCTTGTTACGACACCTTGTGGGTGCATGAGTGCAATGCAACATGTGAATGTCATACTTGCAAATGTGAAAAATTTGTTAATTCGATGTTTGTTTGCCTCATGCCTTGGGTGAAAACTTGGGGCATTACATTTGGTATTAGAGCTCATGTTGCAACATTGGGAGCTCTAGGATGTATGTTCTTCTCAGCTTGTTCGAGCATGTGTGGGGTCCTTGTGTGTTTGCGTGTTGTGAGTATTATGCATTTTCTCTCAATATGTCTTACTTGCATGTGTTTGTTGAAGGAATACAATAATGTGGGGTTTGATAGACCCTTATGGTTTCCAAGACGTTGCTTTTGTGTGGTTTTTCTTCTTGATGTCCTGAATGTTTGGCATGAACCCTAGTAGGTTGTGTGTGTGTTTGAGTGACCTTAGTAGGGTCATGTTAGTACTTGTATGACCACTTTTGATAGTGGAATCATGGAAACATTTGTGTGAAAGGAAAGACCACATCTTTTATGTTGTGTGAATCGAAGGAATACTGGTCAGAGGAATGTTGTATGCTACATTTGCAATAGACTTGGACACATTTCTAAGTTTTACAGAAGTAGAAACATGAAGAAGGATAATCTGGTAGAGAAGAATGAACCAGTACAAAAGGTTGATCTGACAGAGACAAAGAAGGAAATGAATAGGATTTGGATAAAGAAGGATGTAATAGAGGTTAAGGATATATATGAAGTTACATCTAGTGCATAAGTTTCATCCAAAAGCTAAGTTGAGAGCTTTGGCTCAGGGGGAGCTTTAATGAAAATTTTTCATCCCCTACCAAAGAAAAGGTGATGATGCCTCGACACGAGGATATATGGTGTAAGTCAAGATGTTTGAGTTATTGAAGAAAAATCTGGTGGAAAATCTCATAATACAGAAGATTGCAGAGCACTTGAAGATGATTGTGTATACAAAGAAAGGTTTGACAACTTTATCAGACAAGGCATTTATGGTGAATTAGGTTAAGGAAAAAGGATTATAAGCAATTATACTTGATCATAATTCATATTACAATCAAACTTTCAAGTGAAAAAGAGCTAAGGAGTGTAGTGAGGAAGAGATCAAAGTGTTCCAAGATTTAGTACCTTCAAACCCTAGTGTGGCAAGCGAAGAAAAGGTATTTTCAAGTTTATCCTATTTAACTGTAAACTTTGCATTGAAACTTTTGAATTCATTAGCAATGGCTACACCACAAGTAGTAGAGGTCCCTGAGTGCCCACGACCTAAATTTAAGAGGCATCCTGACAAATCCTAGAATGATGACCCTGAAGGTGCATTCTTGCATATCCCTTATGGAGTATTACATATTGAGGATGTTAGGGCATACATCCATGTCAAGATGGAAGAGTACAATCATACAAAACTAAATGAGGTCTGGTTTAATGAACTTACCGGTGATGACTTTGAGCTCAAACTAGAGTATGGAGTCCTAACAGAGAAGAATCTTGATGTATGGAACAAATTTCCTATTCTTTGCTATTTAGATGAGTGGGTGAGATATACTCTAAGAAGAATGCATGATATTTTTTTCTAGCTAGACAATCCACAGGTGATTAACAAAGAAGTAATTAGGGTTGTAACCAGTCTGTGTCAACCAGACCTATGCCAATGCTTAAATCCATCAAGAATGAAGTTGTAATGGAGTAGATATGAGCCAAGTATGACAAAAGAGCTTTGATTGTTAAGGATATAAAGAACCCTGCTATAAAATATACATCCATGATGATTGGCTACAAGCTCTACTTTTCTAATAGGGAAAATTCTATATCTAGGACTACCATAAATAGGGTATATGAGATGATAGAAAATGGAGAAACCTTTGATTTGTTTGAATTATTCAAATTGCAACTAATGGATAATTTGCAAAAGACAAAATACTCTAAATATCCCTTCAATTTTGGCACTCTAATCATATGTTTGATGTTCTACTTCTCGAATGAAGTCCCCAAAACCAAAAATCCAATATGGATATCAAATAGAGCTATATCCCATCAGATTAGGGACTATTTGTTTGGCTTGGGTGATGCAAAGGCTCAAAAGAAAGCTCTCTAGGGCTTCTTCAAATCTTTTTAGGAGAAAATGCAGGCAAGAGAGAGAATACCAAGGCAACTGGTAGAGAAGTATCAGAATGACATTACCTTTTTAGTAATAATAGATGCATGCTTAATGGAGGATTTTGAGTCTAGGACTGTGTAGATATTGGAACTTGGTTATGATGTACCTCTGGACCAAGTAATTGGTCTAGAAGATATACTACTAAAAAGTTTTAAGGATCTCAACGAAGAAAGATTTGGGACATACCAAGAAAAATCTCTAAAAATTCATATGGAATAGACCAAGCCCCAAACCAAGAAGAAAATTCAAAAGATGGTTGATGACTATTCTAAAAGTATGGGCATATCAAATGAGCAAGTGCAGCAAGAAAGGGAAAGAGCAAGAGATAAAGAAGAATCTGGTGTTGTAGAGAGTGCAAGAGGATCAAGAAGATTCGGTAGAACTGCTACCACCTCTCCTATTTCACAAAAGTCCTCTGGGATTGTACCTTCTTCTAGTGGAATCAAGAGGAAAGTAAGTAGTGCCCCAATAGAGCCATCAAGTGCTCCAGTGAAGGAGAAATCCTCTTCAGCAACAAAGTCTACTGGTCTTGAGAAGAAAAGAATGAAGACCAAGGCTACCAAGGAGAAATATGTAGAATTGAAGATGAAGAAGAAGAAGAAGAAGAAGGACCACAATTGGTTTGGAAGAAAAAAAAAGTGGACAATGAGGAAAAATAAAAGAAAGAAAAGGAAGAGTTGGTTGAGCATATGAAGAAAAAGAAGAATGGAGTGTCAAGAAAAGAGCCTCCGGTTGAAAGTCAAATGGAGGAACCACTAAAACCGATAAGTCCTCACTCTCTAATGAGACTAGATGCTCTATTGGCAAATATTGCACAACATGATGCTTTAACAGGTATTGCCAATTTGTATAGTGAAGCTAATGATGTAGACAAGGCCAATATAATTGAGGCCATTGTAAAGTATATCATAATATATGAAGTTGATATGAAATATATTGCTAGTTAATTCCTACATAAGTGTGGAAAATTTTGATGGATAGAAGAATAGAATCATTTGAGGAAGAAGGGAAAATAAAATAGTTTCCTTTGAAGAGTATTGATATTTCTTTGATAGAAGAAAATAAGGCCACATTGGCCAAGTTGTACTCTAAAGAATTGAGAACAAAGCAGAGAGTAAACACTCTCATTATTAAAGACAAAGATAACTTTGATAGACTATAGAAGGAAGCCGTAGACAAGATTGCTGACCTGGAACAAAGGCTGGGTATGACCCATGAAGGCAAAGAAGAGGAAGAAACTGCCAAAGACAACACTCCTTAGGAAGCAAGTCAAAAAATTGATGCTCAACTTGAGCATGTAGATATCAACAAGTCTCCAAAAGAAAAGAGGGAAACAAAGGATGAAATAAATAATGTTGCTTCTAGCTCTCCTACTCCTCTAGAAAACATAGTAGATACTGAAGAGATAAGAGAGCCTTCAGAAGATAGGATAGTTGAAGAAAAAAAAGAACAAAATGAGGCTAGTATAGACCAAGTTGATAACACTATGGACAATGCCTTTGTTATGGTGAATGATGGAGAAGTGGAAGCACATGATGGAAATTATCCTCCAGAAACTCCTGATTCTTAATTGAAATCTGAAGAGGAGAAAAAGGATAAGGTTGGTGAATGCTTCGGAGTCTCTCCATTATACTCCATTAGAGAATTTTTGGCAAAGCAAAGACAATCACAAATCATGTCTTCACTGCAACTACTGCTATAATGGGTAAAATGGGATAATAAAATGAATTATAAAAACCCAAAAACATCAATGGAATGTGCAAATAACAAAAGCTTTTAGAATAAGAGTGATACTTACAACCTTTGTTACCTCGCGATTTCCATTATTTGCCTATTCCCATTTGATCTTCAGTGATGAATGCAGCCCTCAAGAAGCTTGCTTCCTTGATTTAATTCCTCAAGATGGCAAAAGAGAAATAGCTTGGATACCTGTAGTGTTGAAGGTGAGCTTCAACACAACATAAAGTGAATAATGAAGGATGTGATAGTGGGGGTGCCAATGGCGCGCTATGGATTTTGCAGCATAAGTTTACTTGAAAGCTTGATGATCAAAATGGAAGGATAGAGGGGTATTTATAGGATTGTGTCAGAGAAGATCAATGGTGTAAAAGAAATAAGAAGATCAATGGTAGAGGATGTTTGAGAGAACATGTACGAATAGAAGGACATGTGTCATTCAAAAAGATACTTTGTTGAGTTAACTGCTTTCTTTATGAGGATGAGTTTTTATTTCTTAAATTAGAATATATTTTTCTAATTTAATAGCTTTAAATCAGTTAACTCAGCTTTTGATTTTGCATGACAAGAATTTATTTTTGGAAGATTTTGAAGATTTTTTAGAAGATAAGAAAGTGTAATTAAATAAATAAATTTATTTAATTACTTGCATGATTTGGAGGAACAAATAAAATATTAAGATTTAATTTAAATAAACTTGCATTTTATTTAAATTTGGAAGAATGAAAGATT
The DNA here is from genome assembly GCA_027924645.1 of Cunninghamia lanceolata. Taxonomy (NCBI): domain Eukaryota; kingdom Viridiplantae; phylum Streptophyta; class Pinopsida; order Cupressales; family Cupressaceae; genus Cunninghamia; species Cunninghamia lanceolata. The sequence continues at coordinate 17,510,000 of BSBN01000757.1, forward strand.
TAATTAAATAATTAAAATTATTTAATTATTTAGAAGAACAAAGTTGATATTGATGGAATTAATTAAACAAATGTAATTTATTCAATTAATGAGAGAAAATGAATCAAATAAATAAATTGATTTATTTATTTATTGATAGAAGAATATTAAGATGAAATAAATATTTAAAATATTTATTAAGATAGAGTCATGTCATTTTTAGGTGTATACATTTTGCCCCTCTTTGATGCAATGTGTTTTATCACGTTGTTTCAAAGAATAAGAATTTTTGAGAATGATACATGCCCCAGTTTGCCCCTGGTACAAGTTTAATGATAGGATGCCCCCTCGGGAGATTGGACGAGAAGACAGCAGAAAGCGTGAGACGAACAATCTCACGAAGAAGAAGGTGAAAAACAAGTTAGGATGGAGAAAAACAAGACATGGTTTGGGGGAATAGGTATGGGAAGTAGTCACAGTTGTCACATAGTCAGCTATGGTTCACTTGTTATATATAGGAGCTGGGTCCACAAGTCTTTTTCATTTGCACACTTGTCCTTAGTTGATTGGTCTTTGAGAGCTTAGGAGAGTAGATGAGCTAGAGCAGTCATCAGAGATATGGATATTCCATGCGAGGAGCACTATTTTGAGTGAGTTCGATGGTTCGATTGGTTCAATCGGCCACCTAAGGTAGGACCACCAGTATGTAATTTGACAAAACTCGATAAAAGTTATTTATTAGGTCAATAAATGCTTAGGAAAAAAGCTAGGATAGATGCACTGAACTACAGTTCGGCACATATGCTTCTTGAAATGGCGCATATGCCATGAAATCGTGCATCTGATATATCTTATGGTGCATATGATAGATGTGCACATATAGGATAGGAGTTGGCGCATCCATTGTGGAACTGCGCATGTGACACAAAAAGCGGCGCATATGTCAAAATGGTGCATATACGTCAAGGATTGGCGCATTCATGGTGAAGCGGCGCATCTGATTTGAATCGGCACATTTGCCACTTGGTTCAGCGCATTTTCACTAGGATAGTCAGTTGACTTAACAAAATTAACCCAATTGGCACGTTGATCAATGCATCAATTGATAAGCGATCTTTGAGATTGCAGAGAATCTAGTCAAGAGATGATATGTTGTTTTGATTAATTTGATATGTTAAGTCAATGATAGGATAGTTTGATTTCTTTGAGTAGGTTTGCTTGGATATGGATTTCTTTGACGCTATACTTGGCTTGGTTACAGGAGAATATCCGAGATGCCCTGATGTCACGAGAGCAGTTTCCTTTGCCATTGTTGTAGAGGTATATGTTGATAGAGATGGACCACGAGGCTCTTAGTGCTATGGGTTTGCATTACATTTGTTTCATGCCCGAGGTTTGCACGAACCACGGTTTGTTGACTGTAGCGGTGGAGCGATTCCACAGCAAGGATGGGACATTCCATCTACTGACCGGGGAGATGACAATCACTTTAGAGGATGTGTATAGGATTCTGCACCTCCCTATTCAAGGAGAGTTGGAAGTACAATCCACAGCATGATGCGGGATTGGCTGAGTGCAGATGCATTTTTGATGACCCAGAGTTGGTTGAGTAGGTGATTTTGTGGCAGGACATTCATGATTGCTATGACTACTTCCCAAGGATAGTGGCGGGATTAATCGGTGGCGTAGTATGCCCCGATAGGAGGTCACATGGGTTCCCAATTAGCTAGGGGAGGGTACTGGAGAGCATGATTACCAATGGGACTTGATACACATGGGGTGTGTGCATACTAGCACACTTATACAGGGATATGCATCAGGTTGCATATCACAGAGGGGCTAGCTTGTCAGCAGGTGTGTCTCTTTTGCAGTTTTGGTTATGGGAGCACATAGCTATCACGCGGCTGATATGTCTTTTTCATAGGCAGAGAAGTGAGCCTTACAGCTATGGATATGCAGGCATGATTTCCCAGCACAAGCTAGGGAAGCTCAAGTATTGGAGACATGCACTAGATAATGTGGATTTAGTTATCTGGCGCCCATACCTAGACTGTGAGGTATGGGAGGAGGAGGCTGACGAGTTGCCATACTGTTTCCAGACTTAGTGGCTTATTAGCAGGATGAGGTACATATTAGAGTGTCAGATTGTCAGTAGAGTACAAAGACAATTTGGCAGAGTGTAGGACAGGCCACAAGGGCAGGCGCGATTCGCGAGGGCCCATGTAGAGAGATTGAGGTGGGGTCCCATAGCATTGTATGAGGAGGCTTTGGCAGACTTTCGTCAAATCCCCTATGTAGCTTGGCCTATGAGGAGGGAGATAATGGATGCAAGCATGACACCAGACTATGAGGAGTGGTTTTCTACTCATCCATTTCCCAGATATTCAGGACCTGGAGAGTTAGCTCCTCGTATAGACAAGGAGGAATCAGATGACGAGGGTGCAGTCGGCAGGAGGAGGAGACGGAGGAGGGGGAGAGGAGGTCAGGGAGATGATGGTTGAGATGGAGGAGATGGAGGAGGAGACCAAGACATAGGAGGAGGTCTGGAGAGGGACCTTTGGGTCAGCAGGAGGTTGCGCAGCCATAGGTTGCAGGGTAGGTGCAGGTGCCAGTACAGCAGGTGGCACAATAGAGACAGATGTTGCCACCATAGCAGGTGGCACAGCAGCAGGTGCAAGGACAGGGAGGGCAGGCTCCACAGCCTGACTTACAGCAGCAGGCCATTGTTGCACTATAGGGTCAGGTTAGGCAGTTGAGGGCCCACCTGAGAGCAGCGGAGTCTTAGAGAGAGGCAGACGTAGGACAGATATCAGAGATCTCTAGAGAGTGAGACGTAGTCCTGGCGAGTGTGCAGATGATCAGAGCAGAGAGAGATGCAGTAGTGGCAACCCTAGGTACAGATAGTACTTTGAGCTTTTTGGTTGCATAGGTGCAGCAGGCACAGACACAGTTGGCCTAGGTATAGGGTGAGCTTCCCAGAGCATAGGCTTAGACTCAGTGCTATAGAGGATTATATCACGGGACAGTGTCAGCGGACCAACGTGCACCTAGTTATAGGATTCAGTCTGTGGCATCACAGAGGGCAGGTGGATCCTGATCTATAGCATTAATAAGAGGCTCCCAACAATCAGGCATGACAAAGGAGAGGACAGTGCAGGGAGCAGTGCTCCACATCAGCAGGGTTAGCCAGATTTTGACACTTGTACCAATTTTTGGCTTGATGTACACATTTTTGATGGCTGAGATAGCCAATTATGTATTATTTTGCCCCGAGACATGTATCATTATTTTTTTGTACTTGTATACATTTCATGACATGACTCTGAGAGATGGATAGATATTTTGATATATTGCACATTTGGACATGTTTTTATGGTTAGATGATGATGCAGTTATTTGGATGCTCTACATGCACATGTTCTATGTTTATATGTTATGGATGCAATCTATCGTATGATGCTTTGTATATGTGATGCATACTAGATGGATTAGGATGATTTGATATGCTAATGCAAATACGAAATGTTATTGATATGATTATGCAGCTCTATATGTATTTGTCTATGTTTTTTATTTTTGATATGATATACAGATGCAAATGTATGTGGATGACCTAATGCATTTATTATGTATGCAAATGATTTAATCATGTGAATGACTATCTCATGTGATATGATATGTTACCTATGCTATGTTTTTGATATGTCCAAATGTACTCAATCGACACCGATATGATATAGATAGGAAGAAGAAAAGGAATGAAAGAAATACGAGATTTCATTTGATACTCTACTAGATTTTCTTATTGCATGGTTGATATGGATTTCTGGATATGGGATGGATGTGGATACTTTGCTATCATTAGAGTGCAAGTACCTTGCTTTCATCATTGGGCACTTTTTGTTTCTTTTCTCTTTTTGAAATGTTGTAAGAAAATACAAGCATCTAGGTATAATTAAACCGAGATGACCTGAGTATTCCTTACATGGATTTTGATATAGCAAGTTGATACAAGCATCTAGTCAAACTTGAATCTAGATGACCTGAGTACTTCTTGCATTTCAATAGACAAGGATTGCCCCTTTTCATGTTTAGACTTCTAAAGTCCTCGATGATCTTTTGCAGATCATGTCGTTAGACAAAAGTCATCACATTACTAAAGTTTGGTCCACAAACAATAGACAAAGAAAAAGATTATGCCCCCATCATAGCATCTCTAGCTTTTTGGCATCCTTGAGTGGCATAGGAAGACATAATGACAGAAATCCAAGACTTTGTAAGTTAACCTATTCACAAAACATTCTTGCATTAGATGTGTCTTTTTGTCATAATTGATATAGAGTTAATCTGAGTGTTTCAGTATACGTTTGCATTGGACAAGTTGATGTTTTTTGTGCCAAGATTTTTGTTTTTGGGAAGCTTGCTTTGCTGCATACACTTGTCGAGTGAAAGGTACCACAATCCTTTATTGGTATCCTCTTAGAACATGTGGCATTCAAGAATCCAAATCCACAACCAGGTCAAGGAGTTGCCTCCAGTTTAGACAAAGGATTGACTTATTATGGGTGATATGACAAACAAACACGAAGAGACAGACCCTAAGGGACTAACCTAGTGCCTCGGGGGCTCATTGCTAAATGGCCTTGTCTAGGTGATGACACAGAGGTAGCATTGTTTAGGGTGAACGTGATGGACCTAAGACCTAGGTGATGGCACAGATTTAGAAATGGCATGGACATTAGGATAGACGACACTCAAAGGAATGGAGAGGAAAGAATTAGAGTAGAGCGAGCCTCGAGGGTGCATTGGTAATGGCCTTGCCTATGTGATAACTCAGAGGCAACGTAGTTTGACAACGGTTCAAAGGAATGGTTCAAGATGAATGATACGATGGACAAGAGAGACATGAGATCACAACAAATGGAGGAAGTGGTTTGTCGCAGACAACGCCTGTTTACCAGGTTTTCACCACTTGCTTTTATTTGCACGAAAGCTAAAAGTACACATGACACCTGTTTGCTAGGTTTTCATCATGGTACCTCTCCCAGGTGCCTGTTTGCCAGGTTTTCACTAGAGGATGATTTTTTTGCTCTTTTTCCATTTTTTGATTTTTTTGTTTGTTTTTTTACCACTTTTTCAATTATTTTTTTGAATTTTTAAGGACTCCCTTGCATTGGGGTTTTTAGGTATAGAACTTGCGAAGATTCATACTGTTGATAGGATCATCAAATAGTTAACCTCTAGACGTAGCCAATTGATATGCCCCTAACTGATAAGCTGCAATGATGATATAGGGACCCAACTAGTTGGGTTCAAACTTGCCTTTCTTTTCTCAATCTTGTTGATTTCTAGGATTGTCTTTGAGGACTAGATCACCAACTTGGAATACTTGGGGCTTTACCCTATGGTTGTAGCTTCTGGACATCCATTGTTGATAAGATTTTAGGTGGTTAAAGGCCTATTGCCTCCTCTCCTCGAGCAGCTGTAACTCTTGAAGTTTGGATACTCTGTACTCTTCATCAGATATGAGGCCTTTTAACAAACCTCGCAAGGATGGGATCTCGACTTCAATTGGAAAGATGGCTTCAGATCCGTAGATTGGGGAGTATGGTGTTGCACCTGTGGGTGTGAGGATGCTTGTACGATAGGCCCACAGTGCTAGATTTAACTAGATATACCAATCACAGCCGGCATCATTGACAGTCTTCTTTAAGATTTTCAATATAGTTTTATTTGATGCCTCCACCTGGTCATTGCCTTGGGGGTAGTAGGGGGTAGAAAAGCAGTGCTGGATATGGAATTTGTCACATAATTCCTTGACATCTTGATTTTTGAAAGGTCATCCATTATTCGTGATAATGGACGAAGGGATACCATAGCGACAAATGATATAGTTCAAGATAAAAGAGGCAATCTTCTTGCCCATGATATTGGCTAATGGCATGACTTCAATCCACTTTGTAAAGTACTCAGTGGCAGTGATTATGAATTTATGGCCGCTGGATGAAGGAGGGTGAATCTTGCCCACTAAGTCGAGTCCCCACTGACAGAAAGGCCAAGGAGTCATTAATGGCTGCAGTTCCTGTGCTGGTGCATGTATCAGGTTCCCATGGATTTGGCACTTCTTGCACTTCTTTACAAAATAATAGGAATCTTGTTCCATGGTTGGCCAGTAGTATTTCATGTGTATGAGTTTCTTGGCTAGGGTAGGGCCACTAGAGTGGGTCCTGCATATACCGTCGTGCACTTCATTTAGGGCAGTTTGATATTCCTCACTATCGAGACATCTAAGGAGAGTACCATCAAGACCTCTGCGATATAGGGTATTGGCGACAATGGCATACTAGGATGCCTGACGGATGAAGGTTCATTTTTGGTTACTGGAGAGATCAGGTGGGAGGGTATTCTCTTTAAGATAGGCAAATATTTTTCCATAGAGGGGGAATCAGATCCAACAATGTGGCAAGTGATATGGGATTCAGGGGTGTCATATGCAGGATAGGATGCTGGCTCTACCAAGAACTCATAACGTGATTGATTATTTAGAATATCGAGGAGAGACACAATCATTGCCATGGCATCTGCAAATTTGTTCTCAATCCTTGGTATCTGTTCAAAAGAGATCTTGACAAAGTATTCTTTGAAGTCATCCACCAGTTGTTTGTAAGGGATTAATTTCTCATCTTTTGTCTATAGTCATCATTTACTTGATTTATGACCAGCTGTGAGTCACCATACACCTGAAGTTCTTGGATATTCCATTCAACTGCTAGATTGATGGCAATGACTAGGGATTCATACTCTGCCACATTGTTAGTGTAGGGAAACAGTAATCTGTATGATTTAGGAATGGTGTCGCCACTAGGGGTGATCAACAAGATACCTGCACCTGATCCATGCCTAGTATATGAGCCATCGAAATACATTTTCTAGGTTGCTGTGGTTATGTGAAAGATAGATTCATCTGGAAATTCAAAGTTCAAAGGGCTATCATCTGTGAGAGGTGCATCTGCTAGTTGATCTGCAAGTACTTGGCCTTTTATTGCTTTCCTGTCTACATATTCAATGTCAAATTCGCTGAGAAGCATGACCCATTTGGACAATCTACCTGTTAGGGCTGCTTTGTTGAGTAAGTACTTGAGTTGATCAATTTGTGCTACTAGTTTGACTGAATGTGACATGTGATGTCTCCACTTTTGTGACGTGAAGACCACAGCGAGACATGCTCTTTTGATTGGTGTGTATTGTAGTTCATACCCAACAAGTGTTCGACTGATATAGTAGACTGCTTGTTTTTTCCCTTCATAATTTTGTTGTGCGAGGAGAGCTCCCAGAGCTATTGGTGTGGCCAAGATATACAGTAGCAAAGGTTTACCCTGAATCAGTGGCATCAATATAGGGGGTTTCATGAGATACTCTTTTAACTGCTGTAATGCCTGTTCGCATGAATCATTCCATTTGAAAGGGACATTCTTGTGTAGGAGGTGGGAAAATGGGTGGCACTTATCTACCAATTAAGAAATGAACCTTTTGATAGATTGTAGTTTTCCCTATAGGGACCTTAGCTGAGCGAGATTCTTAGGAGGCGGCATTTCCATGAGGGCTTTCACTTTAGCTGGGGTGACTTCAATTCCATTGGTGGACACTATGTATCCTAGTAGTTTTCTTGAGGTAACTCCAAACACACACTTCTTTGGATTGAGGCACACATTAAATTGTTCTAGTCTTTTGAAGATTTTGTCCAGTACTGCCAGGTGTCCTTCTCTTGTGAGTGATTTTTCCAGAATGTCATCAACATAATCTTCCATTATAGTGTGCATTATGTCATGGAAGATTGTTGTCATAGCTCTCTGATATGTTGCACCGGCATTTTTCAAACCAAATGGCATGATACACCAACAATAGGTGCCCCATGGACATGTGAATATAGTCTTGTGTTGGTCTTCAGGTGCAATTTTTATCTGGTTGTATCTGGAAAAACCATCCATTAGTGACAACATGGTGTGCCCTGCCATGAGATCTACAATAATGTCAGTGTTTGGCAAGGGGAAATCATCTTTTGGACAAGCTTTGCTCAGGTCTCTGAAGTCATTACATATTCAGACTCTGCCATCTGGTTTGGTAACTGGTACTATGTTTGAAATCAACTCAGGATAGTCTATTGGTTTGATAAATCTGACATCTAACAATTTCTTCAGCTCTTCTTTCACCATGAGGGCCACATGTGGGTGCATCTTTCTGAGTTTTTTCTTTACTGGCTTAGCTCCTGGAGCTAAGGATAAGTGATGCATTATGAGATTCAGATCTAGCCCTAGCATGTCTGCATATGTCTAGGCAAAATTGATTTGTTTTCTTTTGAAGAATTCAGTAAATGCTGGCTTTTCTTGTGCGGTTAAAGACTGTGCCATGTGGATCATTCTGGGACTGTCACTTGTGCTGACATTGATCGGCTCTGCTGGTTCTATTAAGATTGAAGATCTCTCCTGATGTGTGAGATTGGGTAGAGGGTCAAGCCTTCCATCCTTCGGTGCCTCAGAGAGGTTTTCACCATGGGATACGTCTATATTTTTACTTTTTTCATGATCTAACACTGCCGCAAAGTAGTTTTCACCATTAGGTCTTTCTTTTATTTTGACCTTTTTAAGACTGAAAGGTTTGGCACTCTCTCCAAAATAGGCCTTGTTGTTGAGTTCTATGACATAGCTAGCTTGGTCCCCTGCGGGTATATGATCTCTAAGCTCAAGATAATCTATGATGGCTTCATCGTTCTGAAAGGTATTGAGCTCAAGGGTAGTGTCTTGTAAGTCCCAATCTATGAGTTTGGGGTGCACAATGGTAAGGGGTCATTGGGTTAGTCTGACTCGATGGTATTGATGGTTAAGATAGAGGAATTGTGGAGGTCATTATAAGCACGGACAAAGTCTGCAATGGTACTCTCCATTAGCTGATCTGTCAAGGGGGGTATCATTCTTTCCTCATGACTTTCACTATCGTTATTACATGGGTCGGACTCTAGTGGTCTAGCCCTTGGACCTCATCTCTCATTTGCATGGGTTGGGTCATACTCATGGACAACAAGAATGCCTTTTTCATCACAAGATAGCTCCGAGAGACTATCCCACTCATACTCATTGGAATCAGTCTCACTCCCCATTTGCAGTTGCTAAATTTGATCAACCAGATTACTAGCAGATGTTTCTAGTTTTTTGCCTTTATTCTTATTTTCTTTGTTGGTTCTTGATGTACCAGTGTAACCTAGTCTTGTAGTGTCTCAGGCTATCAAGGTATGAGGTTGGATGGGTCCAGTGATACCATCTTTTCTTGAACCGAGTGGACCATGTCCTTCATACCCCATTCTTTGTAGCATTTGGAATCCTTGACCATATTGTTCAGTTGGTATAGTGGTGTGATGGTCTTTTTGTGTTGATGAATTGCCTTCATCCTTATATAACCATTGGAGGATATCTTTTTCATCGCTCTCATCTTTGAGGCTTCCCCATTTGATAAACGGACCTTTGGTAGTTTTGTTTGCTTTGGATTTGCTCATGGAAGGTCTTCCATATGATTTGGGAGATAGGGGGAGTTGTGCCAAACAGAGGGATTGGGAGATTGTGTACTCACCTAGGCCTTTATCCTTGAGTTTGAGGTTAGATTGAGAAGCTTTTGAAGTGGAAGCAAGTGAAGTTGGGTCAACATGAGATGAGGATGAAGTAGAAGCATGGTTGTTAGGAATCACAACTTCAGGTTTAGATTGAATGGAGTTACAATACTGAAATGGATTGGGGTCACCTTGTATGGTGATCTCTTGACCTTCATAGGGGAATTTGATACACTGGTGGTATGTTGACGACACTGTTTTTAGAGCATGTATCCATGGTCTCCCAAGAAGGATGTTATATGCTAGCTCCATATCGAGGACTTGACAAGCCACATCTTTTACTATAGGTCCCACTCTAATTGGTAAAGTAACAGTTCCCTTGGAAGTTCTCTCCTCCTCATCATAGGCTTTGATAGTGATTTTCTTTTTGGGATCTATAGCTTTCTCTGCAAACCCCAATGCAAGGATTAGCTTCAAGGTGCAAATATTCAAACTAGCTCCTCCATCGATTAGAACCCTTTTTATCTTGTGTTTGTGGATGAAGGATTCGATATGAAGAGAGGCGTTATGAGGTCGGGTGATTGACATATCATCCTTTTTAGTGAGTGATAGGGAGTGAGGTGAGGTAATGTGACCTACCATAGTTTGAAACTGTTCTTCGGTGAGGTTCATTGGAATAGAGACTTCTGATAAAGCTTGGTCAAGTATGGCCCTATGGGATGGGGACAGACGTAGGAGTTCCAGGATGGAGATATGTGCTGGTGTCTTATGAAGTTGATCCAGGATACTGTACTGATTAGCTGGACAGGCTAGGCTCCTCTAAGAGTGACTCTATTACTGCGGGTGGTAACATTACAATCCACATCTTTGTTTATAGTGATCACATTGATGCATGAATCACTTTCTGAGCTGTGGTTAACAATATAGTCAAAGGAGATGTTTGTGTAATTCACGTTGTTAGTTCCACTATTGTTTTGGTTGGAAGACCCTCCCTGCTCATAGTTGGGAAGAGGATCCTTGAATGCTCGGTGATCATTATTAGAGGTATGTTTGTCAAGTGACACTTTGTTTTGCTTGATCAAATCTTGGATGGTGTGCTTGAGCGCAATACAATCATTGGTTTTGTGCCCCCTGTTTCGGTGGTACTCATAGAAATCATTATCATTCCACCAAGGAGGTTTGACTTTTGGTTCATATTCCCGTGCTGTTGGAAGTGTTATGATCTTACTTGTGATTAACTCCCATAGGGCAGTTTCCAATGATTCTCCCAAAGGTGTAAATTTTCTCCTAGGTTGAAAATTTGTAAACCGTGATTTAGTGTTTCTTGGTTTGTTTTGTGGGGGGTTGTTTTGAGGATTTGATAAGGTTAAGATTGGTTATTTTGGTGCCGCATTCTTGGCATCTACCACCCCATCATTCACAATGTTTTTGTTCTTTGTCCAGAATCTTAGTTTATCTACGTAGGTATTGGTACTAGGAGTGTCCTTATAAAGCTTTATTTGACCCTTTGCTATTAAAGCCTTTTCGATGATTAGACCCATCTCAATGACCTTACTAAAGGAAGTAGGACATTGTATTTGTATCTGATAGCTTAGGTTGGTTTGTAAGTTATGGATAAACATTTCCAGCATTTGTTTTTCAGGCATTTGATGTGGGCACTTACTTGCCAATTGTCTCCATCTTTGTACGAAGGCGGCAAAAGATTTTCCACCCTTTTGCTTGGTGTTACAAAGGTCTAAGATTGAGGTGTCATGCTCAATATTGTAGGAGAAGTGTGTGACAAATTTTTCCACAAGTTTGTTAAAGGTTCTAATGCTGGGCGCTAGTCTAGAAAACCACTCCATGGCTTGTCCTCCTAAGCTTCTTGGAAACAGTCGCATAAGATAAGTATCATTGTGGGTGACTTCAAGACATGTAGCATTAAATTCCCTAATGTGGTCCCTTGGATCACCCTTTCCTTGATATTTATCAAATTTTGGCACCTCAAATTTAGAGGGGAAAGGTATCATGATCAAGGTTCTATCAAAAGGATATGGTGAAATATCCTCTAGGGAATAATGTTTAGTTGATGCTCATGTCTGCATGTCCGTGAATTATTGTTGTAAATCTTGGATTTGTTAAGTCATTAAGCTTAAGGCATTTGTAGAATCAACGGTTGCTTTGCTTTTGTCTATGGGTATTTCCTCGTGTGTACTTCCCTTAGGGTTTCTTTCTTCCTTAGTTTCTTTTAGAGCTTCTACATCAAAATCTTTAGGGAGATTGACTCCTTATTGTGCTAAGTGGAGAAAGAATTTGGTAGGGTCTTGGGCAAGTACCTTATCCATTATGCGTTGAAACCTTCAGTCTTGCTGCGTTTGGAGAACCTCTTCCATAGAAATTTCCTCATCACTGTCGTGAGAGGTCAGAATAGTTTTCTCAGCCATTTCAATCTATTTTTGTTTTTGGGACCTCGTTAAGACCATGCAAGGTGATGAGAGATGGGATGAAGCGAATTTGAAAGACTTGAACAAGGGGTGCTAGAATGTGAAAAGATTTGAGCAAGGTTCTCCTTAGATCTACTTGGTGTCAAACAAGTTGGGTGTACAAATGATAGTCGAAGTAAGGATGATAGAAATCTGTTTACTTGTAGACTAGTTTTGCACAAGCCACTAGTGGAGTTCTAAGAGAAAAGGATGATTGATCCTTGATAGTGGAGATTCACTAGGTTTGTTTGAGGTTTGATGTGATCAAGAATAGCTTGGTTCTAACCTTGTGGGATTTTGAAAGAATTTTTGTGAAGTTTTGGATGATGTAGTGTGGGAAAAGCAACTATGGTGTGGAAAAAGAGTGAAATGGTTGACTTGCATGATTCTAATCAGATCTTGGGAAAATTGAGACAAGTTTGAAATGGGTTTTTGAAAAGTTGACAGTTTTTCTCCTAGGAAGTACAGAATAGCTCTCTAGATTGGATGCGCAGCAGTAAATGCGTTGGAACATAAGGCAAAAGCACCACAAGTCGAAGCAAATGCGTCAATCTGGCAAATTTTATATGCGTAGCAACAATGATCAAATGCACAAGTCTAAGTGTATGTGCAATAGGTCACAGCAGATGCGCCATTCTAGTTTCTCTATTTTGATCTTGCAGAGTTTTTAGCACATTTTTCAAAAAAAAAATTATTTTTGGTTGAAAACTTGGTCTTTTTAAATTCTAATTTTCAATTATGGCAAATAAAGACACAGCAAGCGCATAGAAGTTTTCATGATTTTTATCTTTTATTTTTATTTTTGTATTTTGTGGAATTTTTGACACAAGAATAATTACAACCTAGGCTAGAAAGGACAGTATTTGTTGAGTCCCTTAGCTATGCATATTCAAAGCGTGTAGCTCCAGGATCTAGTAGCACCAACTCCCCTCCACGGCACTCACTTCTCATGCATACCAGATCCAGGTTTCCTTAGGCTCGTACCCCCACCAAACCATAGGATTGTCCCTGCTACCTCTACTATAAATCACATGAATCAGGGCCGCTTCAAAGGTTCCACCTTTTGTGCCAACAAATAGGGGATTTTGGTATACTAAACAATGGCTAAGTAGTTAAGGCAACTATTCGAGAGGTTACATGTGCAGCAGTGCTACTCTTCGTTATGGAGTCTACCAACCTCCAAGGGTTATGCCTTAGAGGGTTTTGGGGAAGGTTGGCTATCAGTGTAACACAACAACACTTGTTGTAGGAAGCTTTCGCCTCAAGCACAATTTATTTAAAGTGGATCAGTAGGGCTTGGCTTTAGCCTGTTTCCACTCAGGGTCATTCCCACTTGGACAGGCGAGCATCCAAGGGTAGGCCCCTCTAAAGGTTATATACAAGGAATAACAAGTCTAGCATTCTAGTCACCTAGTGAAGGGGAGAGCATAAGCCTATTGTCATTCAACAGACACAGGAAATACTGGTTCTTCCAAATCCTATTAAAACAAAAAAAATTATATGTGTTATCTACTTGGGCACTCACACATTTGTTAACTTTGAAGTGGTTAAAGATAGCAATGGTTCATTTCCCCTTTTGTAAGATAGCAATGTTCTAAACTAAGAAAGATAGCAATAATGCAAAGATAGTAGTGATGTTCGTTACTATCCTCCTAATTAAGGACTATGTGAGATTTGCATGCGTGCATTTTTTTTACTTTTTCCCCTAATTAATCTATGATGAGTTAATTAGTGCAGTTAAATGACTATCTAGATCCTAGTCCTGCAACACAAATGTTAGCGTTAACCCAAAAAATCATGAGAAATCCTAAAATCACAATGAAAACAGATTCGCCACTTCACAGTTTGTATGCACAGAAACAGAGACTATAAGCACCACATTAAAAATACGCTAAGACATGTGTCAAAAGCACAGGAATAAGAGACAAATGTGCCATTTCTATAGATGTGTCATTAAAAAGGATGTAAGTGCTATGTCAGGGGATATATGCACCAAAATACTGCAGGCACCAGAATAAGTTGTATATGCACCGACTTAGAGGATGTATGCACCAGACTTTTGCATGCACTGGAACAAGTTGTAGATTCACTGGCTTAGAGGATGTATATGCTGGAAGTTTGTATGCACTGGAACAGTGCTCAGATGCACCTCAGGATCAATCAGATGCACTGATTGAACCTGTTTGAAGCCTGTACGGAATCTGTACAGAACCTGTCACTCAGAAACTCAATTTTTTGGTTAGATTAGGGGCAAAGGCCCCACGGTGGGTGCCAAAAATATAATGGGTAAAATGGGATAATAAATTGAATTATAAAAACCCAAAAACATCAATGGAATGTGTAAATAACAAAATCTTTTAGAAGAAGAGTGATACTTACAACCTTTGTTACCTCAGGATTTCCATTGTTCACCTATTCCTGTTTGATCTTTAGTGATGAATGTAGCCCTCAAAAAGCTTGCTTCCTTGCTTTAATTCCTCAAGATGGCAAAAGAGAAATGGCTTGGATACTTGTAGTGTTGAAGGTGAGCTTCAACACAACATGAAGTGAATAATGAAGGATGTGATAGTGGGGGTGCCAATGGCGCACTATGGATTCTGTAGCATAAGTTTACTTGAAAGCTTGATGATCGAAATGGAAGGATAGAGGGGTATTGTTGATCATGATGTTAGTCATAAACAAACATAGAATAAAAGTACACATTAACCTTTATTCATCTTGAAAGATACAATGAATTCAAAGAATTCATGATCCCAAGTCTCCGGTGATTAGGTCTTAATCTTCTAACGTTACTTTAGAGGTTGATGTGTGTTGCTGTTTCCATTTTGGGGCCTTACGTAGATCTCATCTGTAAGATAATGTTTCCTGTAATGATGTTGCACCGATAGTTATTTCACACAAGATATACTTCAAATAATGTGTCTATCTTTAAACCTTTTCATGACATTTATAATTTTGACATGCTTTACCCTCAAATATGTTGAATATGTTCAGTTATCTACGAGATATCTACATATTTGTTATTATTTGCTTAAGATTGTCAATTATTTGTAATTATGATAGTGAGTTGTTCTGAAATTGAAAGAAATTGAAAGAAAACTTCAAATTAATGTTGAACCTTCAGTTATTGATCCACATACACACTTGATAATGTTATTAGGAGAAGAAATCAAACCATATGTTCACCAGGATGTTCCACAGCTAGATACAGTTGATGCAAACTTCAGAGGATGGTGAATGAAAACAATACATGCAAAATGATGAGCACTCCAAGGGACATAGCAAATCAAAACACATATCCAAAATTCAGACATGGATTACTCAAGATTTATGAAGATTTGTAATCAAAATGCTCTTCTCTTTCATTAAGTGTGCAAAAGACATGTACATATACAATAGCTTCGAAATGAGTCTTGAATACTTCAGCAAACAAATTTCAATTAAGTTTCGAATGTTCAAAATAAGGGATCCCTGCACCTTTTATAGGGCAAGGTGAAAGAGTCGTTACAAAAATGATCTATGATCAAGATATATCTATGAATATTTACGGTGAATATTCTTCTTTGACTTTGTCAACTTCATCACGTGGCACAAGTTGCCAGCTAGCAACCATCTGAGATACTTATTTTCACTAAGTATCGGATCCTGATCTTTACTTTATGATGCATCTTCATCTATTCATTAGATCCATGCTCTTAATCTTCATTGTTAGCAGCATCAGGATTATCGCTCGCCGTATCTTCACTATCATGATGACTATGACCTTGTATATGAGCCGGCATGATGATCCTGACATTTTCATACAACTGTACTATTTTCTCTATCTCTCCACCATCCTAAGTTCTTGCTTTGAGGATGGCATGTTTATGCATTTGGTATTTACTTCTGATATTCTCCAATTTATTCCTCCTGTTGCTTAGTGTCTCATTATAATTTTCCATTTTAACTTTGATCCTCATCATTTTATCCATGACTTCCTCTGTCAAGTTATTTAGTGGATCATCTACCACTAGTTGGAAGTTATTATGTAGAGCTTTGATTGCAAACTCATCTTGATTTTCTATCTTCCCTTCTACCTTCCCTTCCAATGCCTCCATTATTTCTACCTCAAAAGACATCATATCATGCAGCTTCACGCTGATATCTCTTAGTTTATTATTGCATCTTTTAAGCACTTCACATTCAAATTGGGTATCCTGGTACCATATGTCTATCAATAGTGCATTGTTATTATTTAGCACTTGTTTTCTTATGAGTATTTGAGGATTGATCCTCTTTATTTCATCTAGAGCATTCAATGTCTTCTCTAATTGAAAAGACCTTTTCCCGGTCTCCATCTGTAATTTATCTACTTTCCTCCTGGAGATGCTTAAAGAATTCTACCTCTTCAAAGAGGCCTTTACTACATCTTCTGCTACATCAAATGTGGATGACATCCACTTCCTTAATATGGATGAGTCATGTTTCATGAGATCCAATTTATTTACCTCCTCTGGGGAAATAGCAGTCAATGGGACTGCATGATCATTAGATGTATCTTAAGGGTTAGTTAACCCTTTTATGTATGTATGCAACTAAGCAATGTGCTCTTTGTGTTGCTTATTTTTCTCTTTTTCTCTTTTTACCTTTTGAATCAATGAATCTATGATATCTTTACCTTCTTGACCTTCTTGGTCTTCATTAGCAAACCCTAAATCCACTATGCTAATCTAGAATTCATCCAAAGTGATCTTACCTTTCTCCTTATCCAAAGTAGGGAGTGCTACTTGAGTTGTTCTTCTACCTGTTGGAGGATCTCTTCTAATGGCCGAAGTCAACCTGGCCTTTCTCTTCGGTTTTATCAGGGTTTCTAAAAATAAAGTAGTTACATCAAATTCTTGTATTTCCATACCTAATTATGTGCCAATTTCTGTTTCCAACCACTGAGGAATTTGATCTTTAGATCCTTGGTTTCCATCATCATCATGTTGATCACCTTGATCTTTTGCAAGTGCATCTGCTTCTGACGGGGAAGGTGATTTCCTTTTTTCTTCCTCATGACATTCTTCATGAGGGTGATCTTTTGGTACATCCTCCTGACGAGGATCTTCTTCTTCTGGAGGGTGATCCTGTTGACCATCTCCATGTTTATCCTGACCCTGACCTTCTGCTTCCTTCACTCTTATTTCATCCACTTTATTGATTTCCTCATCTTGAGGCATGTTTGTGTCCATGGCTATTATTTCATCTGCCTCAGGTGCTCCTGCTTGATCTTGCATCATATCTTTCTCTGCATCTGATGCACATATTTCTTGAATCTTTAGATCATCATGACCTGATATACCCTTGTTAGTCTCATCCTTTTCTTGGACCTCCACTATCTTGGGTTCACCAGATGTATCTTGTCATGATTGACCCAAATCTAGAGTGTGTGTTTCTTCTTTTGTCAACTTTATTTCTTCAGTTTTATCTACCTCATCAGGTGTACTAGCCTGATGTTGAGGACTTACATCCTTTCTATATGAGAGGTCCACCACTTTAGGGTTGGTTACCTGCTCAACTAACTCATCTAGCCCTATTTGCTACGTAATTTTCTTGGGGCTTCTTTCCTTTTCCTGCCCAACTTGCTTCTCTACAATTTTATCTACTGATGGGGTCCCCAAGGGAGTACTGCGGGTGCTTGCAGCAAGTGTTTCTATCTATTGGGCAGTCACATCCTTCACCACATCATCACTAGATAAATCCACTATTTCCTCTAATGAAACAGGATTACCTTGGACTCGCTTGGAGGCCTCCTTGAATTTCTCTTCTGCTTGTTCAGTCTTAAACTGAACGATGGTAGGAAGTGGTACATTGTGCTGTAACTCCTTTCTAAAAACTTCACTACTTGCTCCCCTCAGCATAATTGGACTTTTTTTTTATTTCACCCCTCATGGATGTTCTTGTTTTCTTCAGTGTGGGTGTCATCACTTGAGGTCCCTTTCTTTTCCTGGTGAGAGGTAGAACATTTTCCTCTTCAATCTCTTCTTCAAGAGGGATATCCTCTTCTACCTACTTCTGGGAAGCTTGACCTTCTTCATAGGTCTTAGTAACCCTTGCATCTGCCCTCTGAATTCTTTTAGACTTTTGTTTATCTAATGGAGGAGGTGCAGATGATGTTGAAGCCTGTCCTGAAGCTGATGCTTCTCTTGATACTGATGCTTCTACAGCTGTTACTACTATTCTTTCAATAATGACCCCTTTGGGTTCACCTTCATCTTTCTTGCCTCTAGGAGGTCTTTTGCTTTGTTGTTGCTGAGGTGGCAACCTTTCTCCTTTGGATTTCCTCTTCTGCATAAGGAAATCATCATACTGATCACCTGATATTTCTTGCGTTTTTCTTTTGTTATCCACAATGAGAGTCAGTCCTCTCCTTTTCAAGGCATTAATTTGGTCATTGACCCATGCTTGGGTCAGCTGTAATATCCTGCTGGTGAATGGATCTAATGAAATATCCTTAGGTATAGTAAGGTCTGGGGCTAATATGGTATCATTGTATATCTTTTTCTCCTCATATTCATCAGCCATTATCTTGCCATCATCCTTCTTCAATTATACAGGGACCTGGATACAGTCAAAGGTTCTGATTTGGTTGAGGGTCAGCCTTTGATATCTTCTTCTTCTGGCTTCAGCCTCATCCTCACAGTCTGCCCAAAAGTCCTCAAGATGTCTTTAGTGGATGGGTCGTCCCATGGTCTTCTGCATCCTCCCATATGGATCATACGATCTTACCAATGGGAAAGGCTATAATTACATCATTGTTAGGCCAGCTATGGCCTTCTTAATATTTTCAGAGTCTGGGCACATATACCAGCCCATGGTTACTGGGAATAATACTGGTGGAAGTTTGTTATTAGCCTTGTAAGCATCCAGTATTGTTACAACCTGCCTCATGAACTCCATCAACACTACTGCATCAGTTGGATATCTTGGGAGCATGAGGGGCTAACCTGCAAAACCTTCAATCCTAATGTAGGAGAAAGTTGCAAACTGAATAAACTAGGCTCCATGCTTGTATATGACCTCCTGAGCTTCCATGCTCAGTCTCTTAGTTCCGTCCTCTTCCATGGTCCTTACTAGATGCATAGAGAATGCATCATTCACCAGTTTATAATCTTGGAGGTAGTTTATGTTGCAAGTATGAGGTTAACCAGTGTTGTCATTGATGTCAACATACTCATATTGCATTGATGAGAAGGATTGGATGAGCTGTGTGCTGAGGATATTGAGAAAATTAGTCTCGATCAGGAACAGTGAAGAACAGTGATGAGAAGAAGGCCAAAGTACTCAATAGGTTGAGGATCAGAGGATGTAGATTAAAGGTTTGTAGATATGAGTCTTGAGATGTTCCAATTAAGATTTTAGAGGTCCACATGAAGATATGAAGAAGTTGTGATCAATCAAGTAGAACCGGTTCCGAAAGATGCTCCGGAGTGACAGAGTGTTACAAAAAGGTCCGGTGAGATCCGGAAGTGCATTGTCCTATTCTGTGGATTGGAAGAAGTGTTTGGGATGTCCTTGTGATGTGTCATCTGAGATTGTACATAGTTTGGAGGTCCGAAAGAACCTGTTTCAGTTTGACAGTGGCGATAGATTGTGTTCTTGAAGTTCTAGATAAAGAAGAAAAGAATTCTAGTAAGTGGAGGAAGTGCGGATGTACCTAGTCATTTAGGCAAGCTTGTGAAGGTTCTTGGATCCTATTGAGGTTGTGTTGTCTGTCCGCATTAGTGTTAGAGCCTGGAATTGGAGATATACTTCTGGATGAAGATGTTCTTGTTTAGGTTGGCCGACCGGATGAGTTATTCATCTTGTGAATGTTCTTGTGGATGATTGCTGACTTAGATGATTGTTCCTAAGTCAATGCCTTGTATAAATAAAGGTTTGTGAATTCATTTCGAAGAGTGTTGTGTTGTGGATGAGTGTGGTATAGCGAAAGAGTGAAAGGCAGAGCAGGAGTGTCTCAGGCTTAAATGGAACTAATCTAGAGATGGTAAAGATGTCAATCTCCAGTTCAAGTTTGTAATACTTATGATCTTGTAGACAGTGTGTCTCTTGTAGGCAGTGTGCCTCCTTGTGAGCAGTGTGCTCGAGTAGTGAGCCCTAATTGGCATGTGCCATCCATTTTTCTTATTCTTCTAACAGAGAATAATCCTTGGGTTAATCACCCCGTGGTTTTTCCCTTAATCGGGTTTTCCACGTCAAAATCTTGGTGTCCAATGTGTTGATGTTTATCTTCTCCTGTGTTTATGTGTTTTGCTTTCATGAATGGTTAACTGATATGCTATTAACTAACAAAGAAGAATCATGTGTTTGAAGTAGAAGCAAAGTTTTGTACAACTGATTCACCCCCCCTCTCAGTTGTGTGCCCTAGATCTAACAGTTTACTCTTTGTAGCTGGGGATAATGATCCCAGATGTGTGCATCATTGGTAGTGCCACCAATCCTCCCAACTGTAGTCAAGGCATTAAATGTACCCTTGTATGCACATGCATAAACAAGGTATGAAGTCATGTTAAAAGCACATTCTGTACCCCCTAAGTTTATTAGTTGCTCATCTAGAGCATCACTTATCATTTTGGCCCATAATGGCCTGTTTTCAGTGTATATGCACATCAAGATGATCCCATACATCCAGTCTTTGAAATTTCCAGCTGTTGGCTGGCCTGTTACCCAACTGAGTAGGGTGATCATGAACTGATATTCCTCATCAAAGTCAAATTTATATAAATGAACGGGCAGCTTGGCCATTGCTGGATAAGAACTATTTTTTGCTCTCCATCCATACATCCTTTTTCTAGCAGCTTTCTTATTAGCTTCATATTCTGTTACTACTTTCTTTAGGTTCATGCTGACAACATTCTTACCCAATGGCAAACTAAACATGGTAGAAAGACTCTTGATGGAGAAGTTTGCATATACTCTACCATGTTTCTCTACCCTCCTTGTTTGTGGGTTATAATTTTTGGCACACTCAATAACCAGCTCAGGAGCTTCCATGGAATATGGAAAACCAGCTGCATTCCACATCCTAGACACAAAAATGAACTCAAGCAAAGCATTCTCCTCTTCACTGTGCATCTGGTCTGCCCATGTGGCCAGATCTATATTCCCTTGGTGTGTGTCCCCTATGACTCCGTACTTGAATTGCACACCCTCAGGCTGTGCAAACATTGGCTTAACAAATTCGGCCTCAGACTTCATCAATCTCTTATCCGCCATGATTTCCTACAATGACAAAAACTAGTCTTACAATTTGTACTTCATCTTATGCATACATATATACTACTTCTTTATGGCATCATGCATATGTTTATTCAACACTTTTTCATCATGATATACAGAATTCATAACCTCAAATCAATAAACATTATATTACCTAGATATGCAGAAAATAACAGTGGGAAGATTTCAATTACTTACCTGATGTGCTTATCCCCTGAATTATGCTGATGATTATGGGAGGAATTCAAATACCATTGTTGATCATGCGCCCCGTTCTCAGTAAGCTAAAGACGTCAGCAAATAGCTTGTATAAAGGTTTATAGTCACTGCTCTGTAAAAATTCTTTTTTATCGCAAGGTAGGTGTAAAATGAGCCCATAAATTCACTTTTATCCTTCTCTTTAAGGCAAATTAGGGCAAATTAATTGAAACAACAGTTTGAATCGATCTTAATCATTGATTTTCTACACGGAGATCTCTGGATGTTGCCAGGTGTGATCATCGCGCTAACGATCGGCGGGAAGCACCTACCATGTTAATGACCATCTGCATCTTAGCGGGAAAACATATTTCAGTATATCGGGTTATTTCGGACTATTAGGTCATGCTATAAAAGATCGCGTGATGTTCAAAATATCAGCTGTTATTTTGAAAAGGATGATGACCTTATGCATTATTTAATGACCTTTCTCGAAATATCATGATGACATCACCATGATATTGGTTTAGTCTATCGTCGAAGCACTATGACGTCATTGTCATGTTTTGTGAAAGAGTGATTTTAGGAAATACACCTCCGTGAGGTAAAATGATGATGACATCATCATCATGTTGATTTTCTTTGTTATCGAGATTAGATGATGTCATCAGGATAATGGCTTTTAGGGTGATATTTCAAGACGGATGTTATTTGAAAGATAAGGTGATATTCAAAATATTGGGTGATATTTTGAAATATCACCTCGCGAAATACATGTTGTTGTTTGATGGGTAAGTATCACCACCATTTAAGTTTGATGTTTGTAGGTCACGAACCGGATGATTTATCGGGTGATAAATTGGATCGGGGTGATCTTTTGTAAGATGACTGATATTGAGAAATATGATCTCCCCCCTTATGAATATCAGGTTTGACCAAGAATTTGACTGCTCATATCTTTCACA
Organism: Cunninghamia lanceolata; assembly: GCA_027924645.1. Lineage (NCBI taxonomy): Eukaryota > Viridiplantae > Streptophyta > Pinopsida > Cupressales > Cupressaceae > Cunninghamia > Cunninghamia lanceolata. Next base: position 17,532,442 of record BSBN01000757.1, read on the forward strand.
TCTTAAGGAATATCAGGGTGATGTAAAAGGCAAACCTTCATGAATTTTAATGCTCTTTCCAAATATGAGGTTAATGAAATGAAATAAGAATTTTGACAAACTAACCTCATGATGATGACTTACCCTAGCTTCCTATGAAGGATCATCTGCATGACTTACTTTTACCAAACCGCCAGAAAGCAGAAAAACACAAACCAAGCCAAGCAAAAAGTTGGGTCCCTATTTTGTCAAGTCAAAATGGGGCGTGTTGTGTAACCACACAACAGGTATTTATAGGATTGTGTGAAAGAAGATCAATGGTGTAGAAGAAATAAGAAGATCAATGGTAGAGGATGTTTGAGAGTACGTGCACGAATAGAAGGACATGTGTCATTCAAAAAGATGCTTTGTTGAGTTAACTGCTTTCTTGATGAGGATGAGTTTTTACTTCTTAAATTAGAATATATTTTTCTAATTTAATAGCTTTAAATCAGTTAACTCAGCTTTTGCTTTTGCATGACAAGAAGAATTTATTTTTGGAAGATTTTGAAGATTTTTTAGAAGATAAGAAAGCATAATTAAATAAATAAATTTATTTAATTACTTGCACATGATTTGGAGGAATAAATAAAATATTTAATTATATTTTAATTTTTTGGAGATTAAGATTTAATTTAAATAAATTTGCATTTTATTTAAATTTGGAAGAATGAAAGATTTAATTAAATACTTAAAACTATTTAATTATTTAGAAGAACAAAGTCGATATTGATGGAATTAATTAAATAAATGTAATTTATTCAATTAATGGGAGAAAATGAATCAAATAAATAAATTGATTTATTTATTTATTGATAAAAGAATATTAAGATGAAATAAATATTTAAAATATTTATTTAGGTAGAGTCATGTCATTTTTAGGTGTATACAGCTGCAAGTGCCATCCTTAGATGGACAGATTAAATTATCCAACATTTCTCCATTGCAAAAACTTCAACTGGGAACCATCTTTCAAGCAACTTCTTAGGAAGAAATTTTGCAGTCCCACATAGAAGGTAATGAGCTGATGGATGAAGCCATGAAAGTAAAATTGAGAAGATGGTGCCTACTATTAAGAGAGATGTCTCTCTATCTCCTTCACTTCAAATGAGAAACCTAATGGAGTCTATAAATAGTCACTTTGAATCTTTTGAGAAAGTAGCGAAGAAGAAGGTCAAGGAAGAATTTGATAATCAGAGGCTAACAGAATTGACAGATAAGTTATCCAAGGAACACATTTTGTTAGATAACAATGTAAAGAATATTCAGAATGTCATAATAAAGAAACTGCAGAGTCAAAAGGAGTCTATAAAAGACCAAATGAGTCAGTTGAGAGAGATAGTGAGTTTTAAGATGGCTTCTCTAATTGGTTTGTTAAGAGAGGCTGAAAAAGTTGGGAAGATGACTGAGGCCCCTGCAACAGTGGATAAAGCAGAAGAATTACTCATGTAAAAAAATGGACATATGCAAATATTAAACTATGCAAAGGTGCAGTGGGACTCAATAGTAATACAATTGAAGCATATCTATAAAGACATCTTTCCCACAAATCAGTAAGTTTTTCATTTTTTGATTTCCTGTATACATATGCGGAAGGTTAGAAGGAAACAATTTTGATAACTTTGTGTATAGAAATAAGATATTAAGGGGGAGTCAATTTAGTTTGTATATACACTTGTATACTAGACAGGGGGAAATCCGGTGCAAAGTTTGCTTTGTACACCCTTTGACATTGATGTCAAAGGGGGAGAGTATTTTGGGAAGAAGTTTTGGCATGTTTCCATCAATGCCAAAGGGGGAGATTGTTGGCAACATCATTGTTAGGGAGATTGTTGGTTGCATAAGTATGCATGATGTAGCAGAGAATGTTAAGCATGATGTTAAGTAGTTTTTCCATTGATGGCAACAGAGTTTGTAGTATGGTGGCAACAAATATTGTAGCATTGTCATTGTTGGTAGCAAAGGATGAAGATACACTAGTTTGGAACGTAGCATCATAGGCTAAAGACAATGATAGCAAAGGATAAAGGTAGAGTGTTCCATAAAGTGTTAACTACGACATAAGGAGACAATTGTGCAGAACAGTTTGATTGGTAATTTTGCAAGAGGGTTTGATCCGCTTCCTTACAAGATGATTTTACCCTCCATAGAAGACTATTGTGCAAGAAGATTTGATCCGGTAAGGAGATATGTTCTAAAAGTTGGCTAAGTGTCAGTCTAGTAAAACTAAGCTACAGAGTTAAGGTAATTTTGTTTGCATCGGTCCGCTATTGAAGATCTTGGTCTGTGGTTCTAGTATGTTGTTGTTGGTTGTCAAAAGCTTCTAAATATAAAATTTTGTTTGATTTTAATGTATGGTTTGAAATTAAAGAGTAATAGAAGTTCAACTTGATAGAATAAAGGTATTTTTATTTTAGAGAAGGTGTGTAGGAGAGTCTGCATTCCTCTATGGGTTGGTTTTTGACTTTGTGGTTTTAAGGGGATGTTAACATATGTGAATAAAGTGTGAATTCCATTTTTTATGTTGATTGGAGTTATTTGGGTCAGTTTTTGGATCTATAGTTTTAAAGGGTTTTTGTATTAAGTCTTCAACGGAGCTGACCTATTAAGTGTGAAGTTATGTGGAAGGTAAAGAAGTTGTGCGGAGTTAATTGGGAGCTATTTTAGGTCAATGCTAACATATTTCAATTTGTTTAAAAATTTGAATCTTGACACAAAGAGTGTGTATAAAGGTTTGGGGCCGACAAGTTCTATATGGCATGTTTTGCACGTTACAGCCAATAGGCTGACCTAATTGACATTGTGAAAGAAGCGGATATATATGAAGGATTGTTTTCAGTGTTTTGATGAATTGATATTATGTATGTGATCTATGTGATGTGATAAAGATCCTATGAATGTGAAGTGAGTGAATGCAGAGTAGTGCAACATGATTGTAGATAAGCAAATATAGAGCAGAGTAGTGTGGTGTTTCAGAACAGTGTGCTAAGTTTTGTTTTGTAACTTGAGCCTCATTGGAACTGTACTCCATGTATATGTTAGATGCAATTATAATAGTTCAAATTCTTGCAGTGAACCACTTCTTCTATCTCTTTCTTTCAGGACAGTGAGTCCTTTGGTAGTGAGCCACATGCAATGAGCATTCTTAGATAGTGAGTCCACGAATTGTATCAACCTTAACCAGTTGCTTTATTAATATGTATTGTGAGCTAATCTAACCATGGCTTTTCCCTTTTTAGGTTTTCCATGTAAAAATCCTGGTGTTCATGTGTTATGTGTTATTAGTTTTGGTTGTATATTTTATGCTTAATTTCCTTTACTACAATTGTATATGCTAAATGGATTGAATGTTTGAAGTGTAAATGGTTTAAGAGAATATTGATTCACCCCCCTCTCAATATTCTGGGTGTTCAATAGAGTGTGGATGCTTTTGGAGGCTAGGTTTTTCCCTCTTGAGGGTTTTCCTAGGGTATATTTTATGTTATCTTGTGTTTGTTCATTGATCTTTGCATTATGGTTATTTGCTGCATCATTTTCTCCTTATGGGTTATGTAGAATTTGTTTTATTAGACTTAAAAATTCCTAACATGTGGTATTAGAGCCATGTTTATGGTTGAGGGAGGTGTGAGCTCCCTGGTTTGTTGTAACTCTTGTGTGTGTAGATCTAGTGCAAAATAGAAGCCATGGCAATGCATGGAAGGATTTTAGACATTACAAGGTTTTGTACAAGCTGTATTGTAGATTTGGGGTTTTGGGTATTGGAAATTTGTTGTGTATTTCATAGATCTGGTGATTGAAAAATCATGGCTAAAGAGGGTTTCTTGGATGGCTTCAATGAGGGTTTTAAGGAGGAATGTTTCATAGATGACCTCCTAGGACAAAATAGGCCTTGCCATTGGATTCAGGAGGCCCGAGAGGCAAAGAAAAACATATTATTTGCCCTATTTTTGCCACAAGGCCTAGAAGGAGAAAAAAATACCCCCTCAGGTACAACGATACGACTGTTAGTCTGTAGAGGTACACTTAGTGAAAAAAAATATTTTATTTCTTTCACAGAGATTTTTTTCTATAGTTTTGGAAAAATTTAAATTAAAAAAATTAAAACTATAGTGTAAATCAAAAAAATCAAGATATATTGAAAACAAAAAAAATTGGGGAGGGTATTGGTCTGTAGACCGTACCCTAACCCCTACACTATCAATGGAAGGTGTACACCTTAATCACCACGGTAGGCTTGATGGATGGTGCAAGGCTCCGGTTGGCAGGTCCAGGCTGGTGGGATTTTAAGCCCCCATCCCGGCTGCTTAGTCGGGCCGGTGAGGCTAGGTCTCACAGTCGATGTCGGCAGCATTGGCCATCGGGAATAACTACGCCCGTAGCGGGCATATCAAAAAAATTTAATGGAAATGGAAAATTCAAATGAAAGCACATAAAAATTTTCCAACGGACTATTAAAAAAATTAAAACCTTCTTTAAATGCATTTTGAGGTCCATGTGAAGTGGAAAACAAAACGAATTGAAAACCTTTTCAATTCCACCAATCAAAGACAAGATGATGCTAGTGCCAGCCCAGGGCCATAGTGGACCCACCTTTTCCGATTCAATGTTTGCATCAGCACCATGTCATCTTCTAACATAGTGATGACGTCAACGCAATGTTAGCATGTACGGACAGGGTCCCGCCAAGGGTCCCCTTTTAGCCCTCAGAGGGCATTTCTTCCGAGAGGCATAATTTTTGCCCATGGTATTAGTTTTTTAACTTCTTATAGGCACCGGAAAGGTCTGTCTGAGCACTACACAGTGGTATAGTTTCATGGTCAAAGTTTTCTATTTTTTTTATAGAATTTGGTGCTTGAAGCTAGGCATTGCTCCAGGATAGTTTTATGCTCATAACTTTTGCATACGGAATTGGATTTTGGATTTTGGACAAGCGTTGGAGAGCTATTGCAGTATACTATAGTTTGGATCATGTAGATTTTAAGTTTCATGTGTAGAGAGAGATTGGTACTTGTTTGATTACTTGTAAGAGCATGAGATTTAGGGTGCAATTATGAGTGCATTCAGATGGATTTTTGGGCACAAACTTATGGGAGTGCATGTTGTTATGAGACCATCAGCATGGTACAGAAGGTTTTTAGATTTTGTGCTTCTAGATATAGGTTTATAGGTGTATTTAGAGTTTGGAATTTGATAGAGATAGGTACACAGGTTATCTTCTAGTTTGAGCACATGGTTGATACATGTGTGAGACTAGGAGTCTCGTTTCAGTGGGAGTTGAGTACAGGTACAACAATGACGATGATTATGGTCTCATGGATATGTAGGTACACTTTTCTAGTGGCACGACATGATCATGTGCATGATTGATAGGTATGGGCTATGATGTTTGATTCATGATTATAGTTGGTGTTGTGGTGTAGTTTTAGGAGGTTGTTCTAATCTCCTGGATGCTTGATTAGTTCCTTGACTATGGTTACTTGTTGTGGACTTGTTTGGCAAATCAAATCTAGCATTGATTTGGTGTTTGAGTCTTGGAGTCAACAAGTTGTCTTCTTTGATATCTCAGTTTGCATGTTACTAGTGTGATGATGAGTTTGCATGTTACATCTATTTTGGATCTACGAGTTATGTAGTTTTGTGGATTAGCTACCCCTTGGCTACAGTGGGATGACTCAAATGTGGACTATCTTTATCCACAAGATTGATTCAATGTTTATGCATACTTTGTTAGTTGGCCTTGTCTGTGATCATTTGTACATTGGTATGTTGCATTGGGATGAGAGAATGGATGATTAGAGTGCTTGGATAGTTATTTGTTGGGACTTATAGCATGTTTATCACAATGTCATGGGGAGCTTGGATACCTGTTTTTATGTGAGATTTTGACAGTGATGGTTTTATCTTCTTGTTTTGGAGATCATGGTTTACTCTACCTTTTGGGAGTTGTTGATGTTGCTACGGGATTCCTTGATTGTGTTGAGGCCATGGATAATCTTCATTTAGGAGATGGTTACTTTGTTACCATGGATAGATCAGTGTCACAATTTAGTGGGAGCTTTGGCAACAATGTGGATTCATCATTTATGATGGATGATCTTCTGTAGTGGATGTTGGTGTCATTGAGGAGCTCTTAGTATTGAGATTTCTTTGACATTTTGAGTTATGTTGACAGGATATGGTTATCTTCATGTGATTGGAGATGTTGATCCTTTGTTTAGAGGTGTTGGTATTGTGTCTTGATGGACTCTTGCTTCTAGATTAGAGTTTTAACATGATACAGGATCTCTTGAGATAGGATGTGTGCATTAGTGCATGTGATCTCCTTGGAAGAGAAGGTTAGATCATGATGTCATGATGGGATTCTTGATTATGTAGATGTGTAGTAGGAGCATTGATAGTGATCATGTTGGTTCTCTTGGTATTGAGTACATTGGTCATTTGCTTTGGAGCTTCATGATAGTGCAATGTTGCATTTGGAGTTTGGCATGGATTGATCATGGAGGTGCTCATGGATACTTGGAGACTTAGGTGACATTGGAGTTCTCTTGGGATTAGAGACACTTGTTGAGACAGTTACTTATTGGAGGTTTTAGCAGATAGATTGAGGAGCCTACACCTATATATGGACGTGAGCTCATTATGGACCTAGAGGAGATTGTTCTTAGAGAGACTCATTATAGCTTGGTGTATCCTGGAGGAGCATTCTCATTCCCCACTCTTGGTGTACTCAGCGGTTTATCATCTATGAGGTATTACCCATCATTTTAGATGCATTTTTCTTTATGCTTTATCTTCTCATAGATATGGATCTTGAGCTATAGTTATTGGTTTTGGAGGGTTCCTTTGAGGGATGTTAGCATGGTTATCTCCTTGTTCATATGGTTTGGTTTATGATGTTCATTATGAGGAGTTTAGGAGATGTGATTGGGCTTATCCTAGTTATGGAATGGTTGAGATTGATCTACCTTGATTAGAAATGCTTACATCCATGTTATATGATACATATGTTCATTTTATCTATGAGATTGAGTGGTTGGGTGTTGTTAAGGCTTTTCATTTAGGGTTGTAGAGGAGATCATACTTGACACAACTTAGCACTTTGAGGTGTTTGTAGAAGGACATTATGATTTACAGGTTTTCTCTCTTTGTCATATGGCTACTTCTTGGAGGATCATGTTGATATGGTTGGACTTGGGAGAGTTATGGTGACATGTTGTGAGAGAGTATGCAACAATTTATCTTGCATGTGTGGATCATTGTGATTGTTCTTGATACTATATTGGTTTGTTGATTAGCCACACCTTGGTTTGAGTGTTGATTGGTAGACTTGGTATGCCTTAGATCTATTTTCAGATTTGACATTACCCATGTAGTGGGAGTTCCTAGATGTATGTGTTCTTCATTTATGGGTTTTATACATGGATCTTGTGATTGTAGTATATGGTTTGGATATATTTTTGGCATGAGTTTATTGATGTTGTTGATACCTATGAGGTATGGAAGGTTGGATGTATTAGCATATGTTATGGATGTTATTTCTAGTCATGTGGGTTTTTACCTTTGACAGTAGATTGGAGCCTTTTGTTATCTTTTGGATTTGATGCTTGTGTTCTTTGGATTGGCGCATCTTTACCTTGGCATGTTTATTTTCTTCCATAGGTGGCACGTTGGAGGATGAGAGGAGTTTTTTCTTAAGATGGTGGTCACTTTGATTTTATTGCAGGTATCTTGATGGAGCATGAGAGCATGCTAGAGATTCATGGGATTTCATGTTTGCTTATGATGATGTATTTCATTGGTTGACCCTTATGCAATGTATACAACAAGTGGGAGAATGTTGAGAAATAGGTGTTGTACACCTTGCATAATATTGTATTATTTATTTGGATGCCACTTGTATAAGTTGTATGTAACATTGGGTTAATTATTTTATGTGTGTGGGACACATAGAGTAATTAATTATTTATTTATATTACTTAATTGTTGGGAAAAAATGCAGTACCAATATTAAATAACGAGGTCAATGGTTTTGTGTATCCATGGTTTTGGAACACGTGGTTTTACCCAATACTACTTTTTGTATTTGTGTGAGCTTTGTCTATAAAATAAAGCACATGGTCATTAGCCGTGGGTTGGTTGGCTATTTCATTGTTGGTGGACGGGAGGTTTGTCAGAGGTTGTCATTATATTGAGATCTCTCCTGCAAGTGCATATTGTGAAGCATGGCATGGGATGTGTGGATTCATGTTTGGACACATGGAGGGATGCATTGGAGATGCTTGGTATTCAGAGGTATTCATGGAGACTCATGAGATGTATTTTAATATTTTATAGCTGAATAATACATATGAGTGTGGATGCTTTTGGAGGCTGAGTTTTTCCCTCTTGAGGGTTTTCCCAGGGTATATCTTGTGTTATCTTGTGTTTGTTCATTGATCTTTGCATTATGGTTATTTGTTGCATCATTTTCTCCTTATTGGTTATGTGGAATTTCTTTTATTGAACCTATAAATTCCTAAGAAAAGGCATCCAAACCAAGGACATATATGGGAATAGGGAAAGCCAAAAAGAAGAGAGAGATACCTGAAATTATCAAATTAGGAAGAGAAATGGATGCAGAAGAAAGAAAACTAAAACAAGCTCGGGAAAGGGAAGAAAGGTACCAGAAAAGGGAAAAAGAAAGAAGGGAGATAGAACAAGCAAGAAGAATGGCAGATGAGATCCTAAGGAAGTGAGGAGAGCACACTAAGAAGGGTGATGTTGAGCATGCCAATGTGGGTGTAGAAAAGAATAGGAGGAAAGGAGGACAAGAACTAGAAGCCAAAGATACCAGAACCAAACAAGGAGAATAATTGATGGGACTTAATCCTAAGTTGTTAGTTAAACATAAAATAAGTTTGAACAATGATGAAGAGACAGGCACAATCGAAAAGGTATGAAGAACATACATCAATCCTAGACTAGAAGTCACCCCTTAAGCTTGATATAACACACATAGAGATAGACAAAGAAAGTAAGAAACCTATATTATGGACGACCTATACCATGAATTGGGATATCATAGACAACAACGATCAATCGATTGAGTGGAGAACTATAGAAGGACAAAGTGACTACAAAGGGATAGAAAGTGATACTGAATATAGTTCCATATTCAACAATCTGAGAAGTAGTACCCCAAGCCTAGAAGAAGGTTCGTTAGAAGAAGACATGGCCACGATGAAGAAGATGTCAGTCTTTGATAGGGATACTAGTAATGTTGTAGAACATATCTTCTTGCTAGAAACTATATGGCAAAGCTGGAATGAACAAAGAGATGGTATGAAGCTATTTGATTTCATAGTTCCCTAAGAGAAGAACCACTAAAATGGTACTAGAAAGCATATTGCTAGAATAATAAATCTTGGGACCAAGTAAAACAGGCCTTTCTAGAAACTTTTCATAGCCTGGAACTCCCAACGAAAGAGTATGTAAACTAAGAGAATTATCCCAAAGGGATGAGGAATCTATTTTAGAATTTGATAAAAGGTTCAAGGAAGTGGTCTGACAACTAGACAAACCACTAAATGATAAATAAAAAAGAGAATGGTTCCTTTCAACCATAACTTCATAACTAAGAATGGCCTTGGATGATAGGAATTTTGGCTCATATTCGAAACTAGTTGCATTAGCATGCTAAATAGAAGGTTAGTTCTGGAGAAGAACAAAGAGGGAAAAAGAAAATAGGAAGATGGAAAAATTACAGTTGGAGATGGATCAATTGCGATTAAGACACGAACTTATGAAATGATAAATCAGTCTGTAAAGACCTAATATTTGGTGTTCCTATTGCGGCAGAGAAGGCCACCTCTAGAATGAATGTCTAATGGAAATAGGGGAAAATAAGGCGAATGCTCTAAGGGTGGACCTCCATACTGTTAGGACGCTAAATTCAGTCTATTGTGGGGTATGCAGAGAGTGGGATAGCCATGAAACCATAGAATGTCCATCAAACAAGTTCCAGTTAAATGAAGAACCAGACCATGACCAAGAAATGGCATACGTAAAATGGTTGATGGAAAGACTGTTATATGTACTAGAGCACAAATATAGGATCCCACCATGGAAAAATCAAAGGAATACCAATGCCATCCAAGGACCACAAGATTACAATGATAATGGCCCATACCAGGAAGAAAGAGGCCATGAACATGGAAGAGGAAGAAGGGCGGATGCCACTTGCTTCAACTACGGTAAACTAGGACACATCGCTATATAATGTTGGGGGGAAAAAAGGAAACAATGTGGATTTTATGGTGAAGAAAATCATGATGCATTCAACTATGAGAAAGCACGCCAACATTATAACAATGCACAATGTCGAAAGGACAAGCAACACGACTCCAAAACTGCAAGAGGGGCAAGACTCCTCCACAAAATACCTAAAGACTTAGAAGAGGGAGCCAAACAATGTTTGAAGATAGGAAAGGATGACAAATATATAACAGAAGAAGATAGTACCAGAGAAGAATACTACACAGAGGCTAGACCTAAGAAAAGAGGCAAGGCTATCGTGGTAACCTAGAAAGGCATGAATACCAGAAGAACGAACTCGGAGACTTCTAAAGAAGAAGACAACTCTAGAGAAGAATGGGCATTCCACCCCACAAAGGAACAACATGACCAAATAGTAAAATAAACTAAAAGAATTCTAGAGAAAGAACAAGATAAAGAAAAATTGGAAAATAACTATTTTATAGAATGAGAAGTAACAGTCCTTAAAAAATATGCAAAACTAGCAGGACAACATGACCTACTTACCAAATTAACACAACTTAATAAATACTGGAACAAAATAACCATACCACAAGTTAGAACTATGGGGAGACATTGGAAACTAAGACCAATTATGATCAAACTTTGGATCCTCCAGAAGAAGATCCCTAAGGTCATGGTCGAATTGGGGTCAGATGTCAACTTAATCCCTAAAAGAATATGGGAATATCTAGGAAAACTGGCACTAGAACCAACTCCCTACAACATCATCTTGGTAGACGGTACTAGAATGAAAACAATGGGGACTTGGAGGAGTGTGGAAGTGAATGTAAAGGGGGTAAAACAATCTATTGACTTCAAGGTGGTCACTATGAACGAGAAATTCAACTCATTTGACACACTCTTAGGGCTAAGGTGGTTTGTAGATTCTAAGGGAATCATAGATGTAAGAAAAGAATAAATTTCCTTCGCAGATGATAAGAGAGTGGTCCACATACCTCTAGGGAGGAAGTCTGAAGGGCCTTATGTAGAAGAAGTGAATGCCGAGGAGTCTGAAGATAATGACCAAATAATCAACACTATAACCATATTGGCAAATGAAACTTCAGAAGAACCCAATTTGGAAGGGGAACTAGGATTAGAAGACACTGAAGGCAATACGGATAGTGAAGCAGTGTTAGAAGCATGTATACAAGATAATCAAGAGGTGTATTCTTGGAGACTCTTTGGCTCCTAGAGAATATTCATGATAAGGAAAACACAACCGGTATAGAGCAGTGTAGTGCAAGACATGTACAGTACCACTGGAAAGGAAGAAAGAAACAATAAAGGGGACTCTCACATAATTTGTTTTATTTCTCAAAGCACCCAGACTAAGTTGCCCAAATACTTCGCGATAGGTGAGCTACTCCCCTATATAAACCAAGTCGAGAAAACTATCCCCAATGAAGTAGACTAGCTGGCCAAACTACCACATACCCTTACTTGCATTGCAACATGCTGGTATAACACACACAAACAAACCATAAAGAAACGGGACATGTTTAAGACCTTGATAACAAGATTTCTACTAGAAGTAGGGGACTACGAAGACATTCCTCCCTATGAAAGTGATATTCCTTCGAAGAAACACCTAGAAATATGCATGTATCACTAGAAGGGAATTATGAATATGATGATTGACTATATATTTAATTACTATACTAGACCTTGTTCCCAATGGCGGGAACTTAGTACATCGATCAGGAGAAAAGAGTGGGGACCGGAACATGGGAAGAACTGACCACAAACTTAATCCAAACTTTTTCATTTTTCAGCAGAAACTTCCAAGTACAAGCTGCACTTGGAATAATAAAGACAATTATCTTTAGCCTAATAGAAGAAGAGGGAGTATAGGTACAACAAACCCATTACACACCATTAGAAGGAGACATATATAAATACAAGGATTAGATGGAATGAAAAGACTCTAGATTAGAAAAACACTGCTATAAGATACAAGATGAGGAAGAACAAATACCGGATATAGAAATCGGTCAAGGGGAAAGAAAAATAGAAACAATTACCACTCCAAAGGAAAAATACTGTAATAAACCCATTAAATTGATAGAAAAAAATATTGCAACCGAAGGCAATCCTAAACTAGCACGCAAAGGAGACTACTAGGACAAAAAAGTGGTTGCACAAAAAATTGAAACACTAACCGACTTCCAAGATCTATTTCCCTGAAACTTTACCAAAATGAAAGAAATAAAAGAAGAAGTGGGAGTGATGAAAATCCAACTCAAGGAAGGTGCTAAACTAGTCCGAAAGAGACCCTATAGAATAAATCCAAACATGAAGAAGAAAGTAAAAACTTAAATAGACAAGATGTTGGCTACCAGAATAATTAAACTAGTAGAAGATGCAGAGTGGATAAGTCCAATGGTAGTACAAAACAAGAAGACCAGAGAAATAAGGGTATGCATTGACTTCTAGAAACTGAAAAAAGCATGTATATATGACCCGTTTCCCACACCCTTCACAAAGAAAATATTAGAATCGGTAGCCAGAAGGGAGATTTACTCATTCACCGATAGGTTCTCTATATACCACCAAGTAAAGATTAGGGAAGAAGATCAACCCAAAACAATGTTTGCCATGGAATGGGGATCATATATGTACACGGTCATGCCATTCAAATTAAAGAATGTACCAACAATACTATTCAGTCGGATAATGATCAACACATTTAAAGACTTTATTCATGATTTCCTTGAAGTGTACTTAGATGATTGGATGGTCTATGGCCTAGTAATAGACCATATTTAGATTCTTCAGATGATGTTAAACTGGTGTAGGAGCATGCAGATTTTACTGAATCTAAAGAAATGCACATTTGCAGTACCATATGGGACACTCCTCGGCCATATATATGCAAGGAAAGACTAATGGTAGACCCAATGAAAATAGCCCTGATCTGGAATCTGCCACCACCGAAGAATGCTCTGAAAGTTAAGAATTTTTTTGGATACACTGGATACCATAGGAAATTCATCAAAAGGCATGCCGGAATCACAACCCCATTAGAAGATCTTCTGAAGAAGAAAACAAAGTGAAGTATTGAATGGAATGAAGAAGCCCAAAAAACCTTTGATACATTGAAATAGAAAATTGCAGAAGCACCAATCCTCATTTTTCCAAATTGGAACAATTCATTCCATGTTCATGTTGATGCCTCTAGAATGGATATAGGAGTAGTACTCACTCAGCCAAAAGGGAACAAAGATAATCCTATAGCCTTTGCTAGTAGGAAATTATCAACAATAGAGAAGAATTATACCACCACAGAAAGAAACAGATTAGCAATGGTATACACCCTACAAAAGTACTGACATTATTTACTATCCACCCCATTCACCTTCTTCATAGATCCTGAACCCCTCAAATACCTACTCAACAAACTAGTAACTCATGGCTAGATATCAAGATGGTTGCTATTATTCTAAGAATTTGATTTTAAAATAATTGTGAAACTTGAGAAAAACAACCAAGGCCCGGATTACCTATCACAGATTGAAACTGGTGAAGAACTAGACGTATATGGAGAATAATTACCTAGTACAAACTTGTTTTGGATTATAGCAGTACTGAAAGAATTAGAAGATATTGTAATTCTATTATCAACTAGGGAATTCCCAAGAGACCTAAACCTGCAAGACAAATAGTCACTAGCATGAAGAGAAACACCATATACATTAATAGAGGGGGAACTACATCACAGGGGGAATGATGACATCCTATGAAGAGTTGTCTATAACCATGCAAGAAAATCCATCCTACAAGAAGCACATAGCGAGATTGCCAGAGGACACAACTTCGGAATATCCACCATAAGAAAAATAAAACTAGCTGGCCTATGGTGGCCAACACTATACAAAGATGCTAAGGACTACACAAAAAGATGTGATATCTATCAAAGGGTAAGGAAAACCCACCAACCAGGATGAGATGCCCCAAGACCAATACTAGCTGAAAATCCTTTCAAGGAATGGGCAATAGATTTCATTGGGCCTATTGACCGTCTAGCAAAACACTCAAGAGCTCAATTCATTATCACCAGCATAGAATACCTAACCAAGTGGGCAGAAGTGAAACTGACCAGAGATTGTATCGCAAGAACTGCTGCCAAGTTTTTATACGAAAAACATCATTACAAGATATGGATGCCCATTAAGCGTAATCAATGACCAAGGCAAGCACTTCACAAATGAAATGATAAAAGAATTATTACAAAATTTTATTATAACACATAACAAGAGCTCGCCATATCATCCACAAGAAAATGGGGCCAGTGAAGCCTTTAACAAAATAATCAAAAAAACATTAACAAAAATGTGTGATGGCAACCAAATAGATTAGGATGTTAAGATACTGACGGTACTTTGGGCATACCAAACTTCCTACAAAAGAGCTAGCAAGTTCACACCGTCCCAATTGGTATATGGTCTAGATGCAATGGTACCCATGAATTTCATAATTCCCAACATATGCACAGCCCTAACCTTACAGTTGGAAGAAGATGAATCCTTCAAAGCAAGAATGGAAGAATTAGAAAAACTAATAGAATTCTAGCAGATTGCTAGATATAACCAGCAATTGGAACAACAAAGATAGAAGGTATGACATGACCAAAACCTGTGCTTAAAAACATTCCAAACATGGGAATTGGTACTACTATATGATAACAAATTTAAGAAACAAGAGAAGCTGAAGGTCCGGTGGTTAGGACCCTATTATATTCATCACATTGGCGAATCTAGAGCAGTCAAACTCTGACAACTAGATAATACACTTGTAGACGGACATGTCAATGGGGCACGCTTGAAACACTGCTTACCACCAAAATAAACACATAAAAAATGCACAATGTAAATATTGTACCATACTTAAAATAAAAATACCAAAACACATACACCACCGTCATATCACCCAATGGATCAAAAGACTCACAAAAACTGGACACCACAATAAATACCCAACTATCACCCTAAGGCACTATAACTCACTCCCTACTACCCAAAATTCTATAAAAACCTAGACATCCCACTCAATTCCTCACAAAAGCAATCCCAAGATGCTAAGTATCTGGTGACTAAGAGAGAAATCCCTCAGCACAAAGCCTTCCATTGCATTCCCCTACACAATAAATGGTCGCTCCCATAGTTGTTCATATATCCAAGAAACCCAGACCGATATTCAAGTGGGTCCCATTCAAGGTGATGGTCACCGACAAAGAAGGGTCAGTCTCATCAGTACTACACAATGTGGTTTACCTAGAGGATGTGAGAAAATACATTCATGAACTCATTGTAGAGCTCAATCACACCAAGCTAGAAGAGCTCCGCCAACAATTACTAGAGAATGATAAGAAAACATACAAGCTGGAGTATATAGAGATCGGTCGGAAGAGCTTAGACATATGGAAGGATTACACAAACTTCTGCAATGCAGATGAATGGGTTCAAATTGTGTTGAGTTGGGTCCATGATGAATTTATATGTCTGGGCAAGCAACATAGAATTACTAAAGACTAAAGAAGCTATCCATGCCATGACCAGATAAGAATTGTAGGAGGGATTATGGCCGAGAAGGCCATTAAAAATAGTGAAGTGGAGAAACTGACTGGGGCTTCATTTGATGGCAAGATCCTGAGCCTAAGAAAAATTGATAATCCTGCAGTACGGTATGATGTAATGGGCATAGTCTAGAAAATTTATTACGCCAATTGGGAGGACTCTACAACTGCCACTGCCATGCACATAGCTTATCAAATGGTAGTTGAAGGCACAGACTTTGGTCTGTGCAAGGTGCCACATGAACAATTGTTGGAAAACCTGCATAAGATTAAGACATCCACTTATCACTTTTGGTATGGCACATTACTCATTTATTTAACATTTTATTTTTTAAATGAACTACCTAATTTCAAGGGTAAGGTCTGGAACCTCCACTAGACCATAGCAACTTAGATTAAGTATCATACCTAGAAATATGAGAACTTTCAAGCGCAACAAGTTGCGTACTGGGGATTTTTCAAAACGCTCCAAGAGCAAATGCAAGCAAGGGATAGGGTCCCCTATCTATCAGCAAATAAATATGAAAATTGATAACATTTTTGGTGAACAAAGACTCCATGTATATGGAGGAAGTTGAACCCCACATGGTATGGGTTCTGGCATTGCCGTATGAGGTCACTGCCCAAGAAATTGATGCATACACAACCATCCTACTTTGGAGCCCAAAGGATCCTAATGTAGAGAGGTTTAGTACATACCATGAGGTAATGGACCAGAAGATGGAGCAAGAAATTTAGGAGGATATAGAAAAGAAGAAAAACAAAGGCCAAAAGCAAGGAAGCAAATCAGAGGAGGGGGTGAAACTGACAACAACCACTCTGACACATTCCAAACCTTCTGGCACAAGGGCCACGAGGTCACAAACCACCACAACAAGAACTTGGGTGGGGCCCACGACATCATCTCCATTAGCCTCTTGACCGGGGAGACCACCACAAATTATTAAAAAACCCTGACAAACCAAGAAAAAAAGTGAAGGCTCAATGGCCAAAAGGCAAGACAAAGGAGGTAGAGATTGAAGAGATCTTAGAAGAAGAAGAAGAGGTCGAGCAACCTATAAAGAAAAAGAAAAGAACACAAAAGACTTTGGACAAACCTCCACTCCAACCAAAGGAACAAAAGGAGGCCAAACAAGAGAAAGCTTTGGAACCACAATCTTTGATATTTTTAAGTGCACCCATCGATGTGATCACAATGTTTAATTCAATTGTTCACCACAGGATGCTACCACAAATCCTACAAACCTATAAAGAGTATGATGAAGGGAGTAAGGATAAAATAATTCAAAGTCTGGTTTGATATGTAAATTATTTAAATAAAGGTCTAGAAGAGACAATGAAGGAATTTCTAAATGAAATCACAATAACAATAAGGGCGAAAAGAGCTAAAGCATTGGCCTGGGATGAGGAAATAAAGGAGCAAGCCATACCGGCCTTAAGCTCCAATATCACAGAGGAGTAAAAACAAACCTTGGCACAAGCATAGACAAAAGAGCTCCAGAAAAAGCACTGTGTGGACAAACTTATGATGGATGATCCAGAAGATACTGAAGCTCTCTAGAAGGAGACAAAAGAAACTACCCAGAAACTCTATAAGGAAATAGCCAAGAGTCCATAGCAACAAACATGGCCAAATCTAGACAATGTCAACCCCAAAGAAACCGGTAAGACATCAGAAGAGCAAATGGTGAAACTAGAAGACAATATAGGAGGTTCCAGAGAGGATAAAACAAAGAAAAAGGATGATTTAGCAGAAATATCCACCCCTTTGGATACTATCTCTACCATCAAATTTTTTTTAGCCCAACAACAACAAATTCAACCAACACCAATTCCAAAATTGATCCAAGTCCCATTGGTGGACTCCCAGGTGAATTTGTCCAGTAGGTTGCCCATACAAAAGCTATAATTAGGGGACATATTTCATACTACTGCCAGAGAAGAGCTCCTCCAAGAGCACGTACAACAAACAAAATAGCTACAAGAGGTGATTGAGATGCTCCAGAAGGTGATTTCCCATTTTGCCAGGGACCAGTCCCTCCCTATACTGCAACAACTACAACAATTGGTGACCAGCTTGCAAATGAACATTACATCCCAAAAGGAGAAAATTAGGAAAGAAGCCTAGGATGAGCTGATAAAACAAAATACTCAACAATTTTAAGAAATGTGCTACAACACAAACTCAACTAGAGCTACAAATCAAGAAAATAGAAGATAACATCAAGGCCATCATTACAATCTACTAGTTTTTCTTGCAGTGGCCCAATACACCAAAGAGCCTCTAAAACCTGATCACGCAAACAGAGGATCAAATAGCACAAATAAGCTATGAACCTCTATAGGACCCAACTGGAGGAACACGAGACACCATTGAACACCTCCACATCCAGCTACAACTCCACACTCAGAGAGAGATGGTCAAAGAGCAAGTCCAACAGCTACAGGAGGTAGTAGACAATGAATTAAGGTTCCTCCGGCTCTTTTTGAAAGAAGAAAAGAAGATAACAAATAACATCACCATTCCCACCACCCTCTGGGAGGTAGAGCTTACATTAGCACAAATCCAAGCTCAGATAGGCACACTCCTCCAAGCATATGCACATTGGGTCACCACATTGGCCATACTCAAGGTAGAATATCAAAATATACTGCCAAATTGAGCCACATGTCTTGAGGACAAGACATCATTTTAAAAGGGGGGATGATGTTAGCAGGTCAAGAACCTGAACAGAGCATACTGAAGAATACTAGAAGAGGACCACAGTACTGGGAGGATACATGAGGCACTAAGAAAGGGACATGCCACTTCAAAGAAACACATGTATATATATGCCTTATGTAATAGACAGAAAAGTAAGAGAGAATATAACATACTATAATATGGATCAATATGGGAGCAAAGACTAGACCTGCCCACTTGTATTTGCTATGACATGATATATATAAAAGGAGTTACAAGGGAATTTGTGTGCTATCGATGAATGAATCTTTTCTTTTTTTAATGTGTTATGGTATGTCATGTATACTTTATTGATTCTTACCACATAGGCTTAGTTCTATTACTGTGTCCTCCAGGGTATAAATAGACTACTCAAGAAGTATTGGGGTACAAGTCTCTAGACTGCACCGACCCCATTTATCTTGCTAACACTTGTCATACTTGTTCATCTTTTCACTTTCTATTTTTCACCAAATCTAGGGTTTCAAGACTTAGTTTTACTCTCTTTCTTGCATGCATTTCCTTTATTATTTTACACTAGTGTTTTGACTATCCTTTACTTATTTTTCTCTATTTTTTTCATCTATAGGCAACCAAAATCAATGGACCTGATATCATCAATCCTATACCTGATAGATCTAAAGATTTTAGGTTATTCAGACGTAGTCACTATACTAGTACCCATGTCCTTCATACCAATGCATTTTCCTTAGGACATTTGCAACTCCTTGAGCCATAGAGGCACATTTGACCCTACTTATATTACCTCAACACTTCTCTAGTAGCATTAGAGCACCATTATCTAAATTTATTCTCGTTGCCCAAGCGCTATATAACCTATTTTGTACCCTCTTATTAGCTATTTTCTTTTTTTCTTTTAGAGTGTTTCATGTTTCCTACTTCTATGTACCCTGGCTAGTGTCCATTCCTAGATCCATGTGATAGGTTAGTGTTGGGGTATTTGCAAATAATATTTCTTATCACACCCATTTCATAAGAAGAATATCAATCAATAACCCATAAAATTTTTCTTTCTTTCATTTATGTGAACCCAATCCTCTTATACTTCCTCCTTTTGAACATGAAAGCCTATAATGGACTCTACGAGTCTCTATGATTTTCATATAAAATTCTTACATCCCCATTTTTTCTTGTCATTTGTAGCCACTTTTTCTAAGATCTTGAATCATATCCTAGATTTTCTTAACCTCTCTTCTTTTATACCTTTCCAAACTTTTTGCTCACTTTTCTACTCTTACCACATTTTTCTCCTCCCACCCATTTTATCTTGATCATCTTGCTTCCTCTATACCTCCCATTCTTGATCTCTTATACATTCCCAACTTTGACCTTAAAGTAGATTATTCCCTCATGTTCTTCTCTCCTCCAAATTCACCTAATTCAAAACTTCTTTTTCTTTCCTTCTCTCATCCTCCTTCCACTAAGGCATTTCCTTATTCCCCTATATCCATTCCCATGTTTCCTTCTCCTTCAAATCACTTCTCATCCATTGATCATCCTTTATTGGTAATTAGTACCTTCTTTTATTCTCCTATAACTATTCCTTATTTACCTTCTTTGCCCCATCATTCTCCACCTCCTAATCTACTCCCTCAATCATCACTTCTTTTCTCTTCCTACTTTCCCCTTTCTCCACCTCTTAATACACTCCTAGTCACCATGTCTCTCTTCCTTCTATTCCCCTCTTTACCCGTTGTTGATCAACTAAATTGCATTTATCAACCTTAGGAGTCAAAAAACCAATCCCTCTCTTGAAATAAGGGTGAAAGCCTCCCTAAGGTCCCACCTGGTTACTAGGACTCGGTATGTTTAGTGGTTATGTGTTTGTTGTATCAACAAGAGGCCTAGTAAAGATTCAAGTAATAATTGGTTGCAGGGTGTGATCAAGCTCAGATTTATGGGTTTATTAATTTCCAAAGAAGGAATGAAGATTTTAATATATTGTATGTGCCTTCATTATATCTAGAAAAAAATCATATTAACCAACTGAAATCTGTGTTCCCATTTTCATAAAGAACATACAATAGAAATGAACACGCTAAGACAAATATTCCTTTACATTCACAAGCAAGTTGTTGATTTCATTTAAAAGACTAAAACTAAATTAGAAAATATTTAAATCTACTCTAATTGATTGTAAAAAATTAAAAGATTGAAAGGGGAAGAGGAAAGAAATCCCTACGTAATCCTGGGAAATGAACCTGTGTTGTAGGATGAAACAAATAAATTGGAACCAATCTCTACCCAATGTGCTATTGCACAATCGATACTTAAGAACGTGCCATCTTAAAAAATAGGCCAATCACCAACATTTTAGACCATCATCCATTGTTTTTATGAGTAGAATGAAGTTCAAAACACCAATAATTGGCATAGAACTCATCATATTCAACCTGTATTCTATAAAAACTTGATTTGATACATCCCACAAATAAAAACAACTTTCGAAGACCACAATCTAAAATATAAATTTGATTTACAAAGATGACAAATTACAACAAAAAAGAGAGGACTACAACAACTATCAACAACCTCTTCTCTATGGTGGAGACTCCCAAGCCTGAAACTAATACTAGAAAGAAGGCTACCGGGAAGAAATGCATTGTATTGTCAAATGAGTCTGAGATAGGGGACGGTATGTACAATAAAGAGGGACTAGAGAAAGGTCTGTCCAGGTTGCCAAATTGAGAATCAAAGAGCGAGTATGAAGGGGAATACCATTATACCTGAACCTTCAATTGGGCTTTCTTTCCCTAGGATCTTGAACTCTACCCCGAATGTCCCTAGGGAGTTCTTTATTCTTGTTGCTAATGTTTCCTCCAAAAAGGAGTTATCAAAGGTCCTGAATACAATCAAGGAATCTATTACATCCCGACAAACTATGACCACATAGTTCTTTGTTGAAATTAATTGGCTTAATATGAAATTGGCTACAATGCAGAAGAAAATAGGATGTCAAACTCAAATGCAAGGGAAGGATGACACGAGTGTTATTCAGGGTTGGGAAGCTATTCCCAAGATGGATAAAATTGAAAAAGATTTATTTGATATGAAAGGTGAGATTATGTTCAACTTGGGTGAATGGAAAAAATGGAAACAAGATCATAATGAGAGACTTATCAATTTGGAGAAGGAACTCATGGCCATCAAAGAAAATCTCAACCGTGTTGTCTAGGTTAGTAAATGTACTATTCAAAACAGTGCCACAAGGATTAAAATTCTTACTGACAAGTTAAAGGATTTATAAGAGAGCCATGTTATACATGTTACTGATGACAATGTTGCTCCAGGGGAGAAGAGTCGAAAGGCAGACCCCATTACCAGAACTAGAGCTGGTAATTAGAAAACCTTCAAAGACGAAAAGAAGGATTTGATGGACTTTGTAAAGTTGCATGAGAATTTCTACCAGTAAAAACTAGAGGCAGTGGAAATTCTCAAGAAAATATAATTGGGGTCTTGGGCTGTTGTTCTCCTTTTTATTTTAGTTGGTTTTAGTTGCCTCTGTGTTTGGTTTTTTTGTAGGGGTTCGCTAATTTGAATGTTTTGATGTGTTTTGGTTGTGCTTTTGTTGTTCCTCAACTTTTTGTAAAGGGTTTTAGGCCCCTTCAAAACTTGTTTTACCATCTTAATAAAAGACAACCTCTTCTCTATGAGCCTTTCCCTTATATAGACTCTTTTCCATCAATTAAAAATTCAATTTAAATCTCATCGCACTTTCCTTAGTACGATTTCAAAGAAAAATCTTTCAAATATCCATCCAAATCCCTAAAAAAATGTGTATATAAATCCTTTTTAATTAAAAAATCCCTTGAACCATATCTCCATGGATGTGCAAATTTGTCATTTTCAAATTAAAAAATTCTCCTTTGATTTTATATGCATATCTCCTTATCAAATAAAAAAAATAACCTTATAAAATATGAAATCTTCATTTCACATACACCTACCTATGTTCTTTCCAAATTTTCTATCCAAAATATTTCCACGTACCTATCTTGTAGTCAAAATCTTGGTCTATATCATAACTTGGGGATCACGCAAATATTATTTAGTCTAGTCAAATGTCCACTTTTATTTAAGCACCTAACATATCTTTATTTCCACGCCCTTTAAATATTTATTTTTTTTATATGGCATGGGCGTTCTCACACGCCCTTCTTATTTGATGGTATGTTATAGGTGGTCTTACCACATAGGCGCTTCATGTTTCTTTATTCACATGTCCCTTCACATTTTTTTTAATTTTTAACGTGACGTGATTTTGCTAACATGGGCGCTTAGGCTTATACTCCTTAATAGTTGTCTTATCCATTGTCTTTAACGTGTCATGCTTTATATATATATATATATAAAATCTTTGCAGAGAAATGCATGGGACTTATGGAGTCATGATCTTGCTTCCAACATTAGGGATGTCGAGGTACTTGGAATATTGAATTGCTAGGACATCTTCTCAAAATGACATGGTTTATATCTTGAACATGGGATTTGGATAAATAATGGATTGAATGATGCAATATCTTCTTCAAATACAAAACTCAAGGATATGATTGATCATGACTTCATTAGGTTTTTCATCTACTCTTGCCCAACTTTCCTGTTGCTTTAGCAATATGCATATCGTCCATGGTCATCATCCTTCACGTGAAACTAAATTGAGCACAAAGGACCTACAAGCACAAAGGAAATGAGATGAGTATTACACTAGGCAACTTAATTTGGTTTAAAAAATAAATAAAAAATTAAAATTATCTTTCCTATTCATGGTACATTCTCTTTAATCACAAAGGTGTTTGTTAGTCAAAAACAATTATTTTAGATTGGTTATCAACTAGACTCGTATTTAAACTGGGCTAAGACAAGAGGACATGTACATGCGTTAGATAGAATGTTGCAAGCATGGAGGTCAAAAAAAGAGGCCCTAATGTTTCAATGAAACATTGGGTGTGTTGCATAAATGACAACAATAACATGGTTGCACATGGTAGGAACGAAGCAATATCATAGATATTTCTTCTACCAATGGATTTCCTTGGGTCAATAATCATCTTCACCATAGCATCTCAAATTGCTATATTGTCATCATTGTTAACCTCTTTGGCTTGACCCTAGAGTCTTAGCATCCAAATATAAAGCTTAGCGTTTGACAATTCACTTGAGATAATAAACAAAGCAGTCTGCGACCCTACTAGAGCCCATCCTATTAGCACCAAGTATGGCTTCCACTTCAACCTCTGCCTCCTCACAAGGGCCTCTTAACACTTCCACTCAACCACTCTCTAGCCACCAACTCAAACACCATTACAAAACCTTGGCAAGAAGACAAAGCTAGATCTTAGCTAAGGCAATTTTAATAATGAATACAAACACATGTCAAATATGATTCTAAAATCACATATGTCACTTCCATCCCAAATAATGATGACAATGTTATAAAATTAATTTGTATCTTTCCCCATTGTTGTGAAATTATGGCATTGATTTCATATAGTCTCAACCTATCCTTAGCCACTCACCTAGATCCATGCTCATACTGCCATATGGCATCATGATATGACCTATTCAAGCCACACACTCTCATTATCAAGTGATAGTGAATTGTACTCTTGGATATTGTTGACAAGCAACACCAAGGCCTCATCCAAATTTTTACTAGACCGTCTCTTTTTAGATAATCTCTCTTTTTCCCATAGAAGAAATCTTTAATTTGCAACCCAATTTGGTACTACATTCCCACCTCTCTTAATATGGCTAAAACTAATTTCCTCAAAGACCCATTAGTTCTAATGCATAGGAAATCAATGTCTCTAGTACCTAGTTCTTATATTTTATTTCATTCATGGAATTAATAATTTACTTTGAATCACCCTCAACCTAGATAACTTTCCAACCGAAATCCAAGAAAACCTTTAAACCAAAGTGTAGCGTCATAAATTGTCACCACTTACAACTTCACACTAGGTTTAGCACCCAATTTAGTGTGTGTGTTTATCTTTGCTTTCAATGTGCCTGTTTTACCAATTTGCTAAGAAACAGGGTTAAGTCCCTTGTTGACAGGCCTTTCAAGGACAAATATCACCAGGACAGTAGCGCCCAACACTAACGTCCTGACCATTGGTGATGAAGGAATTTGAATCTCAAAATGTTGGCCTTGTTATCTTGAGTGACACACCTTGTCAGCCTTACCCAATCGGGCCCCTGAAAAGTACTTGGGATTCATATATAAACAACTCTCCCTCCCTCATTTAGACACATGGAAAATTGATGATCAATCTATGAACAAAATCTCTCTACAACTTCTAGCATATGAATTCTCTCTAGTGAAGTTCTCTACTTGTAAATATAATTTGTTATTTGCACTAACACTTGCAGGTATTTGAGGAAGCTTCTTCTTTCCTCCATCAACTCCTTGTGTGTGATTTGTGTTGTGGCATCGTGCTCCAACAAGGGTTTCATGCTTATGGTAAGACCATTTCATTGTATCTATTGATTACAATCTTTATCAGTCACTTTGCCTCTGTTCATCATGAACACACACTCTTTATCATCACCATCATCATCATTGTTGTTGTTGTGGAGGTCGGATCACCAACACGGGGTTTGACTGAGGCAAGCCCCTATACAGCACAACTATTTTCCCTCTTTTGTGTGTGTAGATCGCAACAGGAAGTTTTTGACATTGAGAAGTGACAAGAAGATGGAAGGACAGATACATAGATTGTTGCACATAAGTTCAGACTATACCAAATCCTAAAGAAACTAGTGCCCAGCGCTAGTGTCCTACCAAATCTGCTCTCACTTCTGGTGCCAGGTTCCCTCTGATATGCTCTTTTCTATTTTGCTCCTGTTTCCTAGAAACTGTAACAATTGTCTGCACTTTTGTTTAGTTAGTCAATTAGGTCTTCATATTGTTTAGTTTAATCAATCCATTTTTCATCGATCTTTCATCTTTGCAACAGAGGAATAGAGCCCCCACTAACCCAGATTAGCTCTTCTCTAAGGACAACAACCAAGCATAGAGTCATTGGTGGCTTGTGTTCCAATGTTGTGTAGATAAAACGATTGATCTAGGTTAGTCCATCAATTAGTCTAGATCTCTTTTCCCACATAACACAAAGAGCATCTCTTGCTTTAGCCATGTTATTCAAATCCAACCCTAATTCATTGTGAGGATACACACTACTTGTCCCAAGGAGTCTTTGAAGACACATCCCCCTTTCCAAGCCAAGGTTGCCTTTAGCCACTCCATCAAAGTTCATTTCTAGTGACCTTTCCTTAGGGGGATACCACTTAATATTCTTAGGGATTGAAAGATTGACACCACTCTTTCTTATGATGAGCCGATGTAATCTTGGTCGGTTGTTTTCCCAACCTAAGTCCTTTGGATAGATTTTGTTGGCACCCACCCCAACAATCATTTTTTTTGTCTTGTGTCATCTTTGTTGCCTTAGTTTTCCTAATAGACCCTGCTAACTAGGCCCTACTAAGCCTTGACCCCAAAACCTAAACCCTAAAATATTTTGAATCTTCTCATTTTCGGGGTTTTCTAGTTTTTTATGTTAAACCCTTACTTTTCCCATCACTAACAACTAATCAGGGAACTCCTAAATGGGTATCCATTGTCTTTAATATGTTTTGCCTTCATTATTTTGTCATGAGTCTAAACTTTAAAAATTCTAAGTGTGAAGGTTTTCGGTTCGATTTCCATGGCCTGGGCAAAATTTCAGGATTTTATACTTTTCCATTCTAGTAGAGTTTCCCTCCCTAGAATGCCATTCCTTTAAAGTCCCCATTTCCCATTTCTCATTAAGTCCCTTTTCCCCATTTTCTTCAATTTTAGGATTTCATATTTTCTCATCATGACATCCTGGCATGCCTTTTCTTCCAAGTCTGGTGCAAGAGGTACCCCTATTGCCAAACAACACACAAACAAACTTTCAAACACACAACTCTCTGCCCAAATTTAAATCACAAACTTTCTTCAATTTTATTCAATTTAAAAAACAAAACAAATCTGCAATAACATTACAAAAATGGCCTACAATGGCCTCTCTCAAATCTGCACTCTTGTCCCCAGTTGGTCGTACAGTATTCCTTTTTCCCTACTTGCCTACTTTGTAGCCCCTCTTTCCTATAGGTAGCACAAATTTTATCTATTCCCTGGCAGAAAATCAATTCTTCCTCTGAGAAATCTAGTCCAAAACTACAAGATTACTTCTTTTTAAATATGCTTCCACAACAAGGTATCTCTTCACTATGCCAAACGTGAATCCTAAAATCCAATTTTAAATATTTGTGCTTCATAGAACTCTTTTAATTCTAGTTTGAATTCACTACCTTTTATGAGGTGTTTCATTTTCCATGGTTGCCTTCTATGATTAGTCAACTTTGAAGTTGCAAATTTGCCCAATGATCTCCTTGTAGCCCATCCCCAGCTCCAAAGGCACTACAAATTTTTAAAACTGAAGTGATACAATGTAAATCCTCTCTAAAGTGCCCCATATTCTATCTTTTGTTTTCTATTTTAAATAAATGGAATGGCAACCTTTATGTGGCACCTCATATGCCACATTTAGAGGTTTAAATTTATGTTTCAAAGTCTCCACATATGCACCCCTTCTCTTTTATCAAATTTTGTATATATTCTCTTCAACGTAGGCCTCAATGAGGAATTTCTAATGCCTCCTTTTGTCTTACATATATTTATGTCTTCTTTAACAACAAAATAATCACGCTAAAATGTGGCATTGCTCCTTTAATGCCCACTCTCCAAATCTGTCATTGATACATTTGGAATTGCCTCCAAAGATATACAACTCATATGGAAAATATAAAATCATTAAAACACTATGAACAATACCTTTCAAACATGTATTAACAACTAGGAGAAAAAGTTCCATTGGTGCGATTGCGACAATGTGTAGGATCAGGTGTTGGTAGGTGAAAAACTCAAACTGCTCCGTTTCACATGAAAATTGGCGAGTACATTTGAAATGACATACTAAGATCTCCTGCAAAAGGATTTTGCTCTAGCCATCCAGAATTGCAAAATTTTAAACCTTCTCCAAATCACCAGCATTGAACGAAAATTTTTAATTTCTCCAAAACCAAGAGGAATCAGACCCTAAAACATTCACCACATTTTTTGGAATGCATTCAACAATGTCCATGTAAAGGGATTCACAACCAATCCTCACAAATCTTTCTAAACAATTGTTTTTGCAGATATCACCTATTGTGCATTGAAACCAACAACCAGTGAAAACTAGTTTCCTGCAAATATGATCACCAATCCACCCAAATGCTCCATTTTTTCCCTTCAAATTTTGGGATTTTAGACTTTCCCATCCTTGCATACCATTTTAGAGTTTCCCTTCCAGCATGTCATTCATTCAAAGTCCCCATTTTCCTTTTCCCTCTAACCTTAATTTCCCTCATTTCCTTTAATTTCAGCATTTCAAACTTTCCCACCCTAACATACCTTTCCTTTCAAGTCCCCTTTTTCCCTTCAAGTTTTAGGATTTTAGACTTTCCCATCCTAGAATACCATTTCAAACTTTCCCTTCTCAACATTCCATTTCTTCAAGTCACCATTTCCCATTTCCCTCTAAGTTCCTTTTCCCTATTACCTTCAATTTCAGGATTTTAGACTTTCTCATCGTAGCATCCCAATATGCCTTTCCTTTCAAGTCCTCTTTTTCCATTCAAATTTAGGGTTTTGGGATGTTTTTTACTTTATTCCCCCTTTGGCATGTAAAGTTTTAGAACTCTATTGTTCATACAAAAACCCCTACCTACCTCCCTGCATGACCCAAGACACCATTAATGGTCTCAAATGGATGCAATTAGACAGAGGATTTTTAGAGGCCTCTTGGTACCTATGGAGCCATCAAAGGCATGGCTTATGTATAAAGGCATATGGTTGCCGATGCAAGGGGCATGGATTCAAGTGCTTATCCATGTGAAGGTGATGCAACAATCATGGGAAACCTACAAATTCATTGACCACTCTTGGATTCGCACCAGAACAACAAGTATAAATGTAATGCTATAATACATGTTTGTAAGATACATAAAAGAGCTTGGTCATTGAGTGAACTTTTTATTGTGTCTCAAGTAGATTCTAGGGTATTAAATGATGAATGTCTAGCTTTTTAAATGATGAAGCATGTTTGTAAACTAGGGGAAGGAGTAGTCTAGTAAGGTTCTGCCTATAAATGTATGTCTCCGTGGTACCCTATAGTATCTCAAGAGAGGCTTCAAACCTAGTTTCTATCTCTCACTTTCCACATTTGTTGGCATGCTTGTAACAAGATTTGATTAATTTTTTATAGGCATTCTAAAGAATTGTAAACTCTTTTGTAATGGTTTTCTATTGTTGCATGTGGGGTATTATTGAATTACTAGGGATAACTAAGAATGTAATTTACAAGTTTTACTATTTCATGAGTTTGAATGCATGTGCAAGATTTGTTCTATTACTGATCTTTGAGCATGTCTCCATCCTCTTTCTCAATTGTGACTCTATTGCCCAATGGAGTAGGCACTACTCTAAATGGTGAGGAGGCAAACACTTTTATTTTAACCATCTCTCTTATTAGCTATAAGAGTATGTTAGGTTCCACAATGCCTGCATGATTCAACATTATAAACTGTCATATCTTGTGCACTCCCAAAATGAAATATTGTTAGAGGATCATGCTAGTATGTTCTTCATCTTACCCATGTGTATGCAATGTTAAGTGAATTCATATGTTGGGGAATAGTATAGTTGTTATACTTTGATGCATGGTAAGAAAGTTATTATCTATTTATTGTAGGTCTTATAGGTCTATATGTAGTCATTGCTAACATGAACATAGTGACAAATCTTAGGGTTCATAGCATTTTGATTATGGATGCTTAAGGGCCTGGAGTCTAAATTTATTATTTCTCTTTAATTGTCCTATTTTTGAGACATTAAGGAACACCCTCTTAGCCTTGCAAAGCCTAAAGATGAAGGTGAGTTTACCCACTCACAAGAATTGGTCCATTCATGCCAGGGTATCTAAGTATAAGCCTCACCCACCAACTTTGTTGACATATCCTTGGTCTTAGGTTCTAGTGTAAGTCTTTAGGATTTGTGGAGCTGCATATTTGGGCACCAAGAGAATGGTGTCATTATTGGGGATGTGTTAATCTTACTTTGAAGACCTTTAAAACATAGTCATTGAAGAAAGTCTTGAAATTGTGCTCTTTTGTTGTGTGTATTGTTGGCATCTTGTCAACTTGCACCAACAAAAGAATCAAGGGAAAAGGTCATGGGTTCTAAATTTAAATGAAGACTCTTCTAGTGAGCTAAACCTAGACAAGTTTATTTCCTTGGAGATCAAGTGTGCTTCAACTTGTATTCCTCTTTTGAAATAGGTGGTGACTCTATTATTAAGAAAGAAATTCTCTTTTTTTTCTTGCTAATTAAATGCCCCCTAGGGGGGTTCTCCCATATATTAACCTTAAACTTAATGTAAAAATCATATAATGTATACATATATGTCCTTCTGTGAACCAATCTAACAAGTCCAACAGTTCAAATTTAATAGAAAATACATATCACCCACGAAAACCTTATACAACTTCAGATAAAACTATAAATCTAACATATAAAATCTACACCCTACTAAATAATTAAAACTAAGATGACCCTGAAAAACATAGACTTCAAACAATGATCCACTCTACCTCCGCTACCTCCTTATCGACGTCCACAAAGCTCTGAAACCAATCACCAACATCTACCTCTATCCATCCCAATACCTGCTTCAGGAAGCCAACCACTTTCTCAATTTCTTGCCTCCTTTTAAAGTATTCTCCTTTCCTGTTTGACACAATAAAAGGGTGCCATGTAACCATATCAACTTTGAGTTTAAGTCTAAGAAAATCTTTAGGAAGCGGCACCCCATTTCCATGTCTGGAAATATCAAGAACTTCCAAGCCATTAAGGAAAGACTATTTAATAAAAGCCTTTGTAATTTTCCCCACATCTTTCAATTCCCTATGATCAAGTAAAGAGGCAATAAACATAGAAGAAATGTTAGAGTTAACTCTATACATGTGGTTTGCCATAAGGAATTTGTCACCTAAGATCCACTCAACAACAATATACCATTTTTGGTTTTAAAAACCGATTGCAATCTTTTCTTTGAAACTTGGCCTAAAAAAGTCATTTGGCATTGCAGGCTTGTTAACCTAATAGGAGTGCCCATCTTTAATTTCACTTCCTACCTCTACAACCTCACTTTCTACCCCAAATACACACCAAAGCTTTCTTCTTGTGCTTTGGATTTTAAAACACAATGGTAATAAATCTTCTCCTCTACAAATCTATTGATTCAAATGGAATGTTCTCAAGATCACCCCACATATCTCCTCACAATGAGTAACTCAATTTCTGATAACTCCTTCCATATACTCTTTATTAATGGATAAGAAAACCTTTGTCCTTTCCATCTGACTTCAACAATCCATTTGAAGTGAGAATTCATCATTGTTATGTATGTCGTTTGGATTCAATTGCCACCACCACCTCCACTACACATTCCTTAATTCTATTAATGACTTGATTAGCCAACTCATCCACTTCTAAGTTTATTTCTCTATAAACATGATTTAGGGAAAAATCTTCCAAACAACGTAATGTTTAAAAATTTTCTTCAATATCATTATTGAATTTCCAAATTTTTTCATTCTAGTCCTACTATTGCAAGTTTTACTATTCCCAAATTAATGCTAACCTGAAGACCTGCTAGTAAATCTTGAAACTCTGCCATTGTATTTGTTCCATTTCTTAACCTTTTTGACACTTTGCAAATTACCTTTCCATTCCAATCCCTCAATATGCAACCTACTCCTGAAGGTTCAAGATTTCCCTTAGTTGCACCATCAAAATTTAACTTGAACCATCCAACCCCTGGCGGACTCCATTTCACTTCCCTTCTCAATTTCAGGGATTTATCTCCGTCAACCCCATTAACAGGGGAAGAAATAAATTCCCTTGTCATTAAAGGTACACAAAGTTTCTCTTCTTCTTTATTCAGATAAGGCTTCTTTCAAAATAAAGAAACATTCTTTTATGAAATCGTGTTCTACCTTGCATGATTGAATGTGCTAAGTTAAGACTTCTTTTTTAAATAATGATAAATCTAGGGCTACTCCTTCACATGTGCTTTTCTATATGTCAAGCCCTAGAGACTACAATGAAGTAGATGCTTATGACTCTTATGATGATGTTTCATCTTGCTATTAAAAAAACCTTGCATGTTATTCTCTCCTACCTTAAAACCATGCATCCATGCATGAGCACAATGAGCTTGTTAGGAAAAAAAAATGAAATTGAAAATCAAATCAGGCTACTTGAATATAGTTTATAGTCCAACTCCCAACCTACTTCCATGAAGAACCATGCCACCAAGTCTCAAAGAATTAGACTTTCCAATATTCCCCTAGTTGATTTGTATCAGAAATTGGACTTGTCATGGGTAAATTATGATTTTGAATGTATAAACAATGAGATTTACCTACATCTACCTAGGTTTGATGGGTTAGATTTATCTCAACAAGAGGCACATATCTAAGAATTTTTTGATTTCATGGAAAAATATGATTATGTGGATGAGGATATTTGGATGATAGTTTCTTCAAATCTCTTCATGAAGATGCAAACAAATGGTTATGCATTTTTTTGGATTGTTATTTTCCTCTTGGGATAGTTTAATTGTATCCCTTCAGGAGTGGTGTGAACTTGGTGTTGATCCTTTCTCTCTTTCCCATGAACTTTCAAGCATCAAAAGTCAAGAGGGTGAGTTGGTTTCAAGTTTTTGTCAAAGATTTATGGCTGCTTTGTCTTACATACTAGACTATTATAGGTTGAATGAGCACAAGTGAATTGATTTATTTTGTGATGCATTTCATCTTAGAGCTAGCCTTTGTCCACATGAGCTCAATCCTAAGGTTTTGTACCATATCTTGGTGTGGGAAATTCCATTGAGGCTTCATATGAAGTTGATGTTACTTCCCTCAATATTAATGGGGTGGAGTTGGATGACGTTGCATCATATGACAATTCTATAGATGATGAGGCTAGTGTGTGTGGTAACCTTCAATCAGGTGAGTCACTTTTCAAAGATGATAGTGATGTTGCAAGTGCTAATATGGAGGAGGAAGATCCTCATACTTTACATGATATCCTTCAAGCCTATTCCTCTTTTTCTGATAACTTATACACTAACTTGTATCAGTCAAATGATTGAACAATTCCCAACATAAATAGGTGTGGCTACCATGAAGTGAGATTTGATTTTGACTAGTTTATGCATGTTACAGATGAATTTCTTTATTTTACAACACATCTTGGAGCCCCTAATGTGTAGGAGGAAGATAAATAAGAGGATAGTTGTGTGTCTATTTGTATAAAATTACCAAAGTAGAGTTGAAATAGAGAGGTAGTGGGATGGATTTAGTCCATCATTTGAGGTGACTTGGTATGATTCTTAAGCTAATAATGATAGTGGAGATATGGATCAAGTGTCTAATCCAAGCATGGAGAAAAAAATTAGCATGTGTGATAATGGTGTATGCTAGTCCCGTATGTTATCCAAGAGCTTGATATTCAAACACTCGTGAGTATGAAGCTTTCCTTTATGATGAACTTTAGATTTATAGGGCTATGGATGATTTGGATGTGGCTAAATTAGAATCCTTTATATGGCTCCAAAATACCAATGAAGATGATTGAGAAAAAACACACATGCCAAGTTGAAGACCAACATGTTGTAGCTCAACATGATGATATACCTAACTTTGAGGCCTTACAATTTGTGGTGCAAGAAGAATTCTCTTTGTGCTGATCAAAGGCTAAGTCAAATATATTTTTCTCAAGTATGTGAGTTTGATGCTTTTAGTTTTTGTCTCAACTCATTTAAAAGTTTTGGTAACCAAATTAATGTGGCTAGCATGGGTAGTGAGAGTCTTCTCTTCCCCATAGATTTCGATTCGGTTGCTGACTTTGGTTGGCAAGAGGATGGTCTTCATTTTTAGTTTCAGCATAATCCTCTTGATGTTGGTATTTTGCATGTGCATGCATGTGAGAAATACCATTTCTTATAGCTAGGACATGAATGCACTTTTATCTTGAGGATGCTCAGCTCCTTCTTCAAGCTTGTCTTTGATAGAGGCAAATGGATTGTGGTAGTTTGTCCATGGCATTGTGACATGGATCTTATTTGTATGGTCTAACCTACAAATGTGTTCAAGTTTTGTTTACAACCATACTTTTCATTGTCCCTTGTTCCTCCATGTCATTAGCTATAGGTTTTTGTCTTATACATATTCTCCTTGTGTTTTTCCTTGTGTGAATATATGCTTTTTTTTGTCTCCCCTCCCTCCTCACCCCCTTTAGCATTTTGGTATGTTTAACTGAGATAGATAGATTCTTATTGTGCCTAAAAGAGGCACACATCTCCAAATAGAGCCAATGTTGGCACCCACCCCAACTTTCGTCCCTTAGTTTTATTGCTAGACCCTACTAACCTTTGACTCCAAACCCTAAAACCTAAAATATTTTGAATCTTCTCATCTTTTTAGGTTTTTCTAGATCCTTGTAAGTTTTTCTAGGTTTTTAATTCTAAACCCTTACTCTACCCATCACTAATGATCGATTAGAGAATTATTAAATGGGCACCCTTGGTATTTATGTTCTTTACTTTTCGTCATTTTATTAGTCTAAACTTAAAAAAATTCTATGTGAATATTTTTAGTTCAATTCCAAGGCCTGGGTAGAACTTTGGAATTTCAAACTTTCCCATCCCAACATACCATTTTAGAGTTTCCCTTCCTAGCATGCCATTCCTTAAAAGTTCCCATTTCCCATTTCATCTAATTCTAGTTTCCCCATTTCCTTTGAAAATGGAATTTCATACTTTGTCATCCCAACATACATTTTCTTCCAAGTCCCCTTTTTCCTTTCAAATTTTTATATTTCAAACTTTCCCATCCTAGTATACCATTTTAGAGTTTCCCTTCCTAAAATGCCATTCCTTCAAAGTCCCCATTTCTTATTTCTTTCTAAGTCTCTTTTCCCCATTTCCTTCAATTTTAGAATTTCAAAGTTTCTCATCTCGGCATCCCAACATGCCTTTCCTTCCAAGTCCCCTTTTCTCTTTAATTTCAAGATTTCAGACTTTCTCATTCTCACATCCTGGCATACCTTTCCTTCCAAGTCCCCTTTTTTTCTTCAAATTTTGTGATTTTGAACTTCCCCATCTCGAAATACCATCTCAAAGTTTCCCTTCCCAACATGCCATTCCTTCAAAGTCCCCATTTCCCATTTCCCTCTAAGTCTCTTTCCCCATTTCCTTCAATTCTGAGATTTCAACTTTTCTCATCCTGATATTTGAGCATGAATTTCCTTCCAAGTCCCCTTTTTCCCTTCAAATTTTGGGATTTCAGGTTTTTTCATCCCAACATACTGTTTTGAGATTTCAGGATGATTTTTACCTTCTTCTCCATTTTCCATGTAAAATCTCAAAACTACACTATTTGAACAAAAGACCCTACCTACCTCCCTGCATGACCCAATATGCCATTAATGGTCTCAAATGGATACGAGTAGATAAAGGAGGACTTTTAGACACCTCTTGGTACCTATGGGCCCCTCAAAGGTATGGCTTATGTACAAAGGCATATGAAACTGTTGATGCAATGGGCATGGTTTCAAGTGAACAACCATGTAAATGTGATGCAATAGACATGGGTAGCCTACAAATTCATTGACCACTCTAGAATTCTTGCCAGAACAACAACATTGAATGTGTAGACACCTAAAAGTGTCCATCTCTCTCAAAACCCTAATTTTGGCCACATTCTCCTGATTTTCCCTAATTTGCCTCTATGGTTAAATAATTGATTTTAATTAATTAATTATTTAATCATCCCTTTCATAATGTCCTCTTTCATTAATTTAAACAAATAAAGCATTTGTTTAAATATCCCCTCACATAATTCCCAAAATCCCCTTTGACATCCCATCCTTACAATAAATTAAATAATTTGCACAAATTTATTTAATTTTAATCCCATCCCACCTCACCAGTTTCTTCTAATTTTAAATTCTATTTTGTCCTCTAGTGTAGAAGAACCCTAATCAATCACAACCCTCCATTTTCAACCCTCAATCCTAGCCCTCCATTCAAATCAGCCTCCTATATAAAACACCTCATTTGGCTCCATTTTCACCTCTTAGAAGACATTTTTCATCTTAAATCTATTGTAATCCTCCAATATCTTGCCCATTCATCAACTTGAGCTTCTCAAGATTGTGCGTAAATTTGCAAATCTGAGAACAAAATAATGCAAGATAGAGGACAACAATGGAGAGAAGTCATTACTATCTTAGATATTAGTTTATTTCTGTTTGCTTGATTGATTTTCTAGGTTAGAATGTTCTCCATTGGGAGCTAGGGTTAGCTGTAGTTTGTTTTCTGCATATTAGTTAGCTTTTTCCTTGCTTACAAAATGTAATGTTATATATACATGTTTGTAAGATGTAAGAGAGGTTGGTCATTGAGCTATTTTTTATTGTAAGTTTCTTAAGTAGATTCTAGAGTATCAATTGATGAATGTCTATATTTGTAAATGATAAAGCATGTTTGTAAATTAGGGGAAGAAGTGGTCTAGTAAGGTTCTTGTAAATTTGTGTCTCCATGATAGGCTATAGCATTTTAGGAGGGGGTTCAAACCTAGTTGTTGTCTCTAACTTGCCACATTTGTTGGCATGATTGTAACAAGATTTGATTAATGTATGATGGACATTCTAAAGCATTACAATTTTTTTATAATGGTCTTCTATTATTGCATGTGGGGTATTGCTAATCTATTAGGGATAACTAAGAATGTCATTTGCATGTTTCCCTATTTCATGAGTATGTATGCATATGCAAGCTTTGTTCTATTTATAATCTTCACATATGTCTCCATCCTCTTTCTCAGTTATTAATCTATTTCCCAATGGAGTAGGTGCTACTCTAATTGATGAAGGGCCAAACACTTTTAATTTAAGCATTCCACCATGCCTACATGATTCAACATTATAAATTATGTCATATCTTGTGTACTCCAAACTGAAATATTGTTAGAGGATCCTGCTGGTATATTATTCCTCTTACCCATGTGTATGCAATGTTAATTGGATTCATCTTCTGTAGAATAGTATAGTTGTTATCCTTTGATGTGTGGTAAGAGTGACTTATTATCTATTTATTAGAGGTCTTATAGGTCTATATGTAGTTAGTGTTGACATGAACTTAGTGATAAATCAGGGTTCATAACATTTTGGGTATGGCTACTTAAGAGCATAGAGTCTAAATTAGTTATTTATCTTTAATTGTCCTATTTTTGAGACCTCAAGGAACACCCTCTTGGCCTTATAGAGCCTGAAGCTGAAGGTAAGTTTACCTACTCACAAGAATTGTTCCATTCATGCGATTGTCTAAGCATAAGTCTCATCCACCACCTTTGTTGACATCTCCATGGCCTTACGTTCTAGTGCAAGATATGTTTGAGCACCAATAGATTTCTCCCAAATATAGAGAACCCTAATCACCAACTTTGACCATAAGACTAACCACCCAATCCCAAATGTTGTCCACCAATTAGGATTTATCTTCAAATATTATTCTATTTTGTATCATCATACAATTAAGTAGGTGTGCAGTTTTTATCTTGATTGGAGACATTTTATTTTTTCACCCTCATTTGATCAAGTGGTAGGCATTGATCAAAACCCTAGGAATCCCAATTTCCTAAGATATGCTCATGATAAGGTTTTCCATCCTTGGTTAATGAAACTAAATGTGAAAATGGATTTGAATAAAGTATTGAGGTGGTTAGGGTTCTAAGTTCAATGGATAGGTTCTCATTAAATTATTTAAAAAGGTGCCCAATGTGAGGGTAAGGGATAATGAAATATAGGACCTCTAAGACCAAGACAGTATTAGAATAAAAATAAATTAAAATTTAAAATTTTGATGGACACATAAAAGGGGTTTAGGAAAGACAAAACACTAGGACATGGCTAGGGGTGACATAGGCTAGAAAAAAGGGTCAAAACAACACAAAACACACACACATAAGCAAGAGGCTAAAATGGGCACAAAAGTGTGATAAGGGTATGTAAACTTTGTTATCACATTTTGCCCCCACTTTAGTAGGATTATGATAAGAGCTGATGAGGAAGTCTACTAAAGGAAAGAATTTAGTGACATTAATCATTATACTGTAAAGGATACATGGATACGAAAGGAGACATACTAGTATTCATTGTTTGTTATCTTCATTGTTCATGTGTTGGTCCATGTACCTATTCCTACAAAGTTCCCAAGGAAACAATAGTCACTATGTCCTAACAAAGCAAACTACACAACAAAAATAACTTAGAATGGATGACAACATGGCAAGAAGGCTACAATGGCATATGTAGAGTGCAACAAACTAGAGTTTGAATCATAGATGCATGCAATTAGATGAATTTATGGATTTATTGAAACTTCTAACCCTTTTTTTTTGGTAGGATAGATCTATGGATATCTACTCCCTAAATAAATTTAGGAAAATGCAATAGTGAAACACTAACAAAAATTAGAAATTGGAAATGTTAGCAATTCTATCAATTGGAAGCTTTGGATAGCAACAATAACAAGACTAAAAGGAGACAATATAGGCCAAGTCACCATGTGAAAGTGCTAGATGATGACTGGATTTTGGTCTAGTTTGGTCTTGGATTTGGTTGGTTTGGTGTTTTTGGATAGATCCACCCCATTTTGGAAATTGGTTGGTTTGATGTGGCATTTAGGTAGGACCCATCTCATGGCTAAAGATGGTAGCCAACCCATTTGAAATTGGATTGATGTCATTTGTGGATTAATTGGATAGGATAGGCCTAGATTGGTCACAATTTAGAACTTGGTTCCCTGGCTGAATTGGTTGAATTGATTCAACAAGGGGGAAGCAATAGCAAGTTATGAAGGATATATGCCCCCTTAAGTTGATTAGTGAAACATCATAGTTAAGAGAACTAGTTAACTACATAATGTAAAAGAAGATGGCGATTGATTTGATTTAACTTAATTTGATTGAATTGAGTTATTTTTTAAAATAATTGCATGGTTTGTTTGTATTTTGGTTGATTGGTTTCCAAAGTTGAAGATGATTTTCTCATAGTAGTAATGAGGCTATACCTACCTCATTTTGATATCACAAAGTAACCTCTTTTTCCCTTTTCCCCATGTCTTTCATGTGGATTTAGTAGTAGTTTAAGGATTATTACTTAGAATAAAAATGAGATGTGTATGACAGTCTAATTCTAGTTGTTCAATTGAAGTTTAATTGTTGATATTCTAAGAATCATGTTGGGATAAAAGCTATCATTTTGATGAAAACATGGGTAATTTTGGTATTTGTATAAATTAGCACTAGAAAACAACTTTTAAAGAACTCTAGAGATTTCAAGAAGGCAAGTCACCAAACCAACTCTAAAAAATGTAGCCTTGAAAACCAAATAGCTTTAGTAAAACACTATATTGTTTATCTAACATTCTTGATGTACATTCGACCATATTTATTAACTAATTGAAATTCAAAATCATGTTATATTCTAAATTTCAATTAATTGATAAATATGATAAAATGTGCACCCAAAATGTTAGATATACATTGTTGGAGAACACAACCCCAACTATAAATAGAGCAAACCCTTGTTATGCATCTTACCAACCTAACATTGTAGCAGATC
Source organism: Cunninghamia lanceolata (assembly GCA_027924645.1). Classification (NCBI taxonomy): domain Eukaryota; kingdom Viridiplantae; phylum Streptophyta; class Pinopsida; order Cupressales; family Cupressaceae; genus Cunninghamia; species Cunninghamia lanceolata. The sequence continues at coordinate 17,571,895 of BSBN01000757.1, forward strand.
CTTAGTTTGATATCCATTTCATAAATTATGAGATTAGTTACCAACATGTGCCTGGAATAGAAGGAAGTGTGTTGAAGAATACAACTATTATTGAATATCATCTTCCATTTTCCATAGCACAACACATTTATTGGGAGATAACTATTTTCTTTAATATTTAGTTGCAGTTAATAGTTCTAGAGTCTTGGTGAAATAAAAACACTAGAATGTGCATGGGCATGATGCTAGAATGTATGAGTAGAGGAGTAATTTTAGGACTCTTTTGAGAGAATGCAACAATTTTCCATTGTTAAGATGTACTTGGTGAATCCAAAAGAATAGTTAGTTGTTTATTATGTGAAAATAGTGATTTTAGAGTAGAGACTTCTTGATGTTTATGTAATCTTTTCAACATATAGTAATACAATGGTGAGTATGCAATTTTAAGTATCTTTATGACCATTTGAGTATTGAATGTAATTATTGACAATGGTCTCATTACTTTAGAGGAGCAAGGGCCACTCACCCAAGGGAAGAAAGATAGAGCTGGTATTTCTCTATATAATTTCCTATGCTCTTTCTATTTTGGTAGATGCATTGTGTGGATGCTATTACATAAGGCATGTGTTATTTGTCTCTATAGTTTCTATTATTTTTAACCTATAGGTTTGTCAATTGTTTAAGTGATTTTCCCTCAAAAAAATTTCTCATACAATTTATATTATCATTTGAAATCCACTGTTCAAGGAAAAGTTATAAAAACTATAAATTTATTTAATTCAAGTAATCTAGTTTTGTTAGTATAAGCATTGGATTCCATAGAGTAGTTTTCTTTTAGAAATTTATTTTCAAGCATAAGAATTTCTATTTTTAGAATAGTTTCAATTGAGTGATTTAAACTCAACAATTTCAATTCTTTGTGCAAAATTCCATTCCTTGGGATAGAAACACTTCTAGTTAGTTTTCCAATCACCTATTATAGATAGCCTTTGGACACCAACCTAGTTTAACAAAAGATAAATCATGTATTAAAGTGATAGGATCAATGACATTTCATCATCTAAGTCAAGCTCAATAAAGCATCATGAGGCAAGCTTGGTCTCATGCCCCCCAAGTGATAGTGTGATGAAACACGAGCAAGGGGAACATCATAAGTCATCACCCAAGAGTGGTTGAAGGATGAATGATGAACAAGTGATATAAGACCAATAGAAAAAGATATTGACAAGGATCAACTAAATTTGGTAATGACAAAGGAGAGAAAGTGATGATGAATGAAAGGTATGGAAATGGTTGGGCTCAAGAGAAGAGAGGAATGTGAAAAACTACTAGAAGCTATGACCAGACACAAGAGGGATTACACAGTCATGCCCCTTATTGGAGCTTTTTATCTGAATTAGCAAAGGGTTTGCCAGTTCCAATGCACAGGCAGATTCGGCCAACAAATACAGGAGGTTGTGTGAGCTGCCTCCCCTTCACTTCTAGTTCTTTCGCACCAAGGGGGGTATCCCTATAGCTAAAGATTTGTCTTTGACTCACCCAATAGAAAGATTTAGCTTTAAAACAAACAGGCAGAATACTCTCATGTTTGGACCAAGATTTGTGTGATAAATCACAAGGTCGGCAGTGTTCTTGGTCATATCTAACTGGTTAGGAATGAGAGTATGCAAGGGTCCTACTTCTACTCCTACAAACTAACAAGTTGGAAATATGAAAAGATTTGTATTTATGTTTTGGATGCAAGACAGGGGGTTTTGGATCATAACTACTACACAAGGGCAGACTAGGGCCTATCTCAGGGCAAAGAGTCAACTAGACGTATACAAATGAATGATTTGCATTGGCATTCAAGTTTCAAGGGGTCAGATAGGTATTTGCCTGACAAACACCACCCAAGAATGAGTATTTAGCTATCTCTACTTACAAACATCCCTGCTGCCATACAATCTTCTTCATACTTAACCTAAAACAATTTAATCCACTCCTTGAATGGAGGTCAAAAGTTAAGCATGCAATATAGAAATCTATATCCTAGAGTTTAAGTAACCCTTAGCAACCAGATTCAAAAGAAGGGATGCATACAACAAATGGAGACAAACAGCTAAACACATGCAAAGAAGCATTTTTCATATAAACACAACATGAAACTAAACATGTGTAACGTGCATTTAGATGTAACTCATAAACTCCAAAAGAGATAGAACAACCAAAAAGCTCTGTTTTTCATTATTTCTCCAAAAAAAAATTTCCAAGTCTTCCACAACCAAAAAAATGAGTAACACAGTTCTGATATACATCAAGAACATTAATCACACTATCATCTCAAATCGCCCTCAGATACACTGCACCATCAAAATGGCATCAAGAACATTGAATGCACTAGAGAGAAGGAGAGGGAAGGAGCAATTGAACTTGGGAGATGTGCAACCACCTGAAGATTTTCTCCTTTGAGATGGTAGTTGGCCTATCAATCCATCGACCCATATCTCTACAATCTATCATTATGGCCAACCTACCTATTTTGAAATGCAGCAGTTTGCATGTTTTGAAATTCTTCCACTTGGAATGCAGCTGCAAACACTCAGAAATCCCTCCTTCAAAAATTTGAAACAAGGCCGTCAATTCATTTCCTCCTCTCTGAAATCTACAGCTTTGGTTCACGCTGAAAAGTCAACAACCAATGAAATTATTCCACACAGGTGCATTATCTCCTTTGACTTTTCATAGCGCGAACATACATTTTACCTTTTCACCCATTTTTGCCTTTTTCACCTTCAAATCTTTGTATATGTAGTTGTATATACATACAACTGCCCTTGGACACGTGGCAGCACCTGATTGGATCACTATCGCTGAACATTTGTATCATCATTTGCATTTGAAATTGTATGTGCAATTATATATACATACAATCACCACATACAAGCGCGGACCCCAAATATTTATAAAACAATTTGAAATTACCATCAGGTCCAGGCCTTGTATCTAACTCCTTTTGTATATGGCCTTGTATATTACACATACAATGCATAATATACAACCTGTGGACCCCAACCACCTATCCGCCACAACAAACTTTTCATTCATGTCTGGGATTGTATGTGTGCCCTTTGTATCTTGCATTGTATATGCACATACATACAATCTGAGACATACAACTGTGCGAGCCCCACCATGCTTTTGAAGACCATTGACTTTGATTGCTCCCACATTGCATATTTCATTGTATCTACCTGTTGTATGTCCGATTGTATATTGGGAACATACAACCCCAATATACAATGGCGAACTTCACCCATTTCACAAATGCAATTAACTTCTTGGCTGTGTCCGCTTGTACATCACCTTGTATATGCCGTTGTATATCGAAGATACATACAACACATGATACAAGGAAATGTCTTTGACTTTTCAACTTTGCCCTTGTATGCATCCACCAGGCCTGATTTAATAACTTTTAAAATCTAGGATTGCATGTTCTACCTTGTATATCATTTTGCATAAGTCATATACATACAATCCTCTTTGCACATACCTGTGGGCCCGAGCACTGTCTTAACTCGATTTGAACATATTGAAATCCACTGTTGTATCTCACTGTATATTGAATATACAACAAAATATTCATACAATCTTCTTCGATACAACCGCAGAATATACTAGGAATATGCGATATACAACCCAATATGCATGTAAAGATGCATACAACTATTTTTTTCACTTTTCTGAAGCCGATTGAACATTTTTTTGGGTCTGCCAATGTATAATTGTGCCTGCACATAGATACAAACGGCCATGTACATACAGAGATACATGCATACAACTGCGAAGGCTGAGGGACTTAGAAATATTTGAAGGTTTACAATGAAAATGCTTGCGGATTTTTAGCTCAAAACCTTAACTCCAGGTGTAGGCACCACCATTGGCTCTGTCTAGGGATGCATGCCTCTTGCAAGCATGGCAAGAACTCCGCACAAATTTGCATCACAAATTACATTTTTGAAATATACTTGGTGGCCCAGGGCCACCAAAAAGGAAAAACCAAAATTTTCCTTTGTCAAATGTCTTATTTTCTTCTGATTTTACTGGATCAAGCTTGGAGATACTGCCATGATCTACCCACAAACAACCCTTGTCATTTGCATGTTCAACCATCTCATTGAGCTTGCCCTTGTCAACATTACCTCTGTCAATCTGCACTTAAAAATCAAGCATTGATCCACATACACTGTCATACACTTCAGCATCAAGCAATATGTGAATGTCATATTCATCAAACAATGCACCTTCATATGACATATAACACTTATCATTATCTATATCAGCAATATGCATTGTAAAATGATCTCCCAGCTGGACTAAAAACTGAAAGCACTCAAAGTCCACCATATGGCTAGGATCATGAGGCCTCATTTTATCATAAGCTAGCATATCAAAGAAGAAGCTTTCATATTCATATTTGTGCACTTCATGCAAACAACCTTTAGCTGCACCAAACAGGAAAGGCTCAGACTCAGGCACCTCTTTGCAACAACCTTCATGACAAATGTTGGCCACTCTTTCATTAGGATGAAATTTAGAATCGTTATCAATAACAGTGCCTAGATTCTCACCATACTCAAACAGATCCTCCTCAACATATGTATCATTTGCATGGAAGAGGGTTGATCCAAGTGTTTCAACTTCATTATAGTATGCCGTTGGTTCATAGGCAGCCAAACATGCATTTTCATTACCAATGAATTCCTTGTGTGGAGAAGTATCAACCTATGTGTCATAAACAAAACTATAATCAAATAAAGAACAATCATGCTTAGCACTACTGCTTGTTTCAATGTCAAATTTCTCTTCATCATCTCCATGTGTCTGAATAAAAGGCAATGATTCAAACATGGAATTGCTCCTTTGTTTGCTTATTTCTTCTCTATCCTACACATAATACTCACAATCATCCCCACAAATCCACTTAAACAAACACTCATTGCTGCCCATAACCTCATCATTGTTTTCAAAACCAGATACCTCAACCTTGAAATGGGAGTCACCACTAATCCTCTTGTCGACATCCTTAACTGGTGAAGAATCCAATTGAGCATTGTTGCCATCACTATGTTTAGACGCAACATTCTCAACTTTTATATTTTCATTTTTACATTTATCTTCAAATGATGCCATGATCACTTGGTAATTTGCAACTACACAACTGCTATTCATACCAAAGCCTGTGGACATGGAATTCTATATGTGCATATCCCTCATTTTTTCTGTATTTTCTAAAAACTTGTATGCCATCTACACACTTGTTATCTTGAATTCCTTGAACATTGCACTAGAGCCTTTTTTAAAAGCTTCAAAGTATATGCCAATGCAGGCTAGAGTATCAGGTCTGAAGTCTTCAGGGATTTGTGAAAGGGCAACTGCAAATCTATGACTGAAATCAATACTGGACTCTTCATCTTGTCTTCTAATTTCCATTAATCTTGCAACAAGATCAACAGGTTCTCTTGCAAATTCCTTTCTAAAATAGTCAACAAGTACATCCCAATAGGCAAAGGATATCTCAGGGAAGCTCAAATACCAATCTCTAGCTCTAGCACCAAACGATCTAACAAAAAACCTCATTCACATATCCTCATCTCTAAATGAGTGTTTCTCTATGAAGTTGTGAAAGTTTTGGATATGTGCACCCCCATCACACACACTATGTCCACTAAATCTAGGCATCTGATTATAAATTTGAGCAGACATACTTTCAACTTTATTGTCAACCCATGACAAATCTAATTGGTCATATAAAGGATCAAAAGAGCTAACAAGAGGTTTAGCATTCTGACTAGCAGACACAGCATGGTTATTATTTAATTGAGCTTGTCGAACCTCTAAGGATATCAACCTTTTCTTTATCTCTTCAATTTTTTTACACAACATTTCATCCCTATCTTGGCTAAGCATGGGTGAATACATATTTGGATTCATGAAAATTTTAATCTCAGACATCTTATGTCTGCCTAAGACCTATGGCTTCCCCTTGGCATTTAACTTATGCAATAAAATAACAAATACAAGTGGGAAGAAGATGTGTACCTTTTCTCATCCAGATGTTGAAGTCTTAAACAAAATATTTTTTAGATCACAACAACATACATCGGCCTTTCATGTGCATTGAGAAATTTTGGAGAGTCGCCACCTCTCCAAAGAGGATAAAACCTTCAAACAACTAAAAGCTCATCATAGAACAAATATTTTTCTGAGTTCATTCCACTAGTAGAGCACCATTATTCACATGAAATCTCTAGATATGCAGCAATGATTTCACTAGATGCTGGGTCTTCTAAATCTCCAAATCACTCGACTCTTTCCCCAGTAGAGTCTCCACTTTGTTGGTGACTTGGATGGGCAAGAATTCAATCTTTTACTTTAACTCCCTAGTAGAGTCACCACTTTGTTGGAACTTTTTATCCGAATCAGCCAAGGGTTTGCCAATTCCAATGCACAGGTAGATTCAGCCAACAAATACAGGAGGTTGCGTGAGCTGCCTCCCCTTCACTTCTAGTTCTGATGCACCAAGGGGGTTATCCCTATAGCTAAAGATTTGTCTTTGAATAAACCAATAGAAAGATTTAGCTTTACAACAATAGGCATAATACTTTCATGTTTGGACCAAGATTTGTGTGATAAATCACAAGGTCGACAATGTTCTTGGTCATATCTAACTAGTTAGGAATGAGAGTATGCAGGGGTCCTACTTCTACTCCTACAAACTAATAGGTTGGAAATATGAAAACATTTGTATTTATGTTTTGGATGCAAGACAGGGGTTTTTGGATCATAACTACTACACAACGGTAGAACAGTGCCTATCTCAGGGCAAGGAGTCAACTAGACATATACAAATGAATGATTTTCACTGGCATTCAAGTTTCAAGGGGTTAGATAGGTATTTTCCTTACAAACACCACCCAAGAATTAGTATTTAGCTATCTCTACTTACAAACATCCTTGTTGCCATACAATCTGCTTCATACTTAACCTAAAATAGTTTAATCCACTCCTTGAATGGAGGTCAAAAGTTAAGCACGCAATATAGAAATCTATATCCTAGAATCTAAGTAACCCTTAGCAACTAGATTCAAAAGAAGGGATGCATACAACAAATGGAGACAAATAGCTAAACACATGCAAAGAAGCATTTTTCATATAAACACAACATGAAATTGAACATGTGTAATGTGCATTCAAATGCAACTCATAAACTCCAAAAGAGACATAACAGCCAAAAAGCACTATTTTTTGTTATTTCTCCAAAAACATTTTGCCCAAGTCCTCCACAACCAGAAAAATGAGTAACACGGTTCTGATATACATCAAGAATGCACACTCAGCATTAATTACACTATCATCTCAAATCACCCTCAGAACATTGCACCATCAAAATGGCGGAAAGAACATTGAATGCACCAGGGAGAAGAAGAGGGAAGGAGCCATTGAACTCGGGAGACGTGCAGTGGCTTGAAGATTTTCTCCTTTAAGATGGTAGTTGTCATGTCAATCCATCAACTGATATCTCTACAATCTATCATTATGGCCGACCTACCTATTTTGAAATGCAACAGTTTACGTGTTTTGAAATTCTTCCACTTGGAATGCAACTATAGACACACAAAAATCCCTCCTTCAAAAATTTGAAACAAGGCTATCGATTCCTTTCCTCCTCTCTAAAATCTACGGCTTCAGTTCACACTGAAAAGTCAACAACCAATGAAGTTATGCCACGTAGGTGCATTATCTCCTTTGAATTTTTACAGCGCGAACATACATTTTACCTTTTCACCCATTTTTGCCTTTTTCACCTTCAAATCTTTGTATATGCAGTTGTATATACATACAACTTCCCTTGGACACATGGCAACACCTAATTGCATCACTATCGCTGAACATTTGTATCATCATTTGCATCCAAAATTGTATCTGTAATTGTATATACATACAATCTCCACATACAAGCGTGGACCCCAAATCTTTATAAAACAATTTGAAATTATCATCGGGTCCAGGCCTTGTATCTAACTCCTTTTGTATATCACCTTGTATATTGCACATACAATGTACAATATACAACATGCGAACCCCAACCACCTATCCGCCACAACAAACTTTTCATTCGCGTCTGGGATTGTATGTGTGCCCTTTGTATCTTGCATTGCATATGCACATACATACAATCCGGGACATACAACTGTGCAGGCCCCACCATGCTTTTGAAGACCATTGACTTTGACTGCTCCCACCTTGCATATTTCATTGTATCTACCTGTTGTATGGTCGATTGTATATTGGGAACATACAACCCCAATATACAATGGCAGACTTCACCCATTTCAAAAATGCAGTTAACTCCTTGGCCATGTCCGCTTGTACATCAACTTGTATATGCGGTTGTTTATTGAAGATACATACAATGCATGATACAAGGAAATGCCTTTGTCTTTTCAACTTTGCCCTTGTATGCATCCACCAGGCCTGATTTAAGAACTTTTGAAATCCAAGATTGCATGTTCTTCCTTGTATATCATTTTGCATAAGTCATATACATACAATCCTCTTTGCACATACCTGTCAGCTCGACCATCGTCTTAACCCGATTTGAACATATTTGAAATCCACCATTGTATCTCACCTGTTGTATATCGAATATACAACAAAATATACATACAATCTCCTTCAATACAACCACGAAATATACCAGGAATATGCGATATACAACCTGATATGCATGCAAAGATGCATACAACTATTTTTTTCACTTTTCTGAAGACGATTGAACATTTTTTTTGGGTCCACCAATGTATAATTGCGCCTGCACATAGATACAAATAGCCATGTACATACAGAGATACATGCATACAACTACGAAGGCTGAGGGACTTAGAAATATTTGAAGGTTTACAATGAAAATGCCTGCGGATTTTTAGCTTGAAACCTTAACTCCAGGTGCAAGCACCACCACCCCCAAGGTGTTGTCCAATGAATAACCACTAAGAGATTGAAAGATGATGTGATGATCTCATTAGGAAGAGGAAATGTAGGCAATGAAGTTCTAGCATAGGAAAAAAATCTAACAACATCAATGGTTAAAGGTTCAATAATACGTAAGATGAGGTCCAAGGTAGATTCCATGGGAATCATGTGAAGAAAGCTCAAAAAATATGGTCAAGGATACAAAAGAGCACTAAAATTTCATAACAAGAGAAATTAAATAAACCAAAATAAAGAATTAACTACATGATCTTGGTTGGAGGCAATCCTAATAGTAACACGCATAATAGTAGCTAGATAGTGGATCATCAGTCTCCAAATTTTTGATTGTAGGAATTGTCTCAAACACACAACAAGGTTGATGAAACATAAAGGATAATGGATCATAAAGGGTAAAAGATGACAAAAAATGGATAATGACAAAATGATAAAGGTGAAAGGGCAACAAAAAAAGATGAAGGCAAAAAGAAGCAAGGGCAAAAGGGCATGTAATAAAGGAAAAATTACACAAAATAACAAATGAAAAAAAAAGAATAATAAAAAAGGGGCTCTCTCAATGCATTCAAGGTCAAGGATTACAAATCAATTAATTTTAAAATGTTGAATGTTTATACACTAGGATAATCAAGGATTTGCTTGGTTCATAGTTCTTTATATGCTTGACTTTGTAGGTGGATTGAAAAGTGATAGGATGATGGAAAGCATGGTTGGTGATTATGCTAGAAAATACTAATGTAGGTAATAGAATAAGACAAAGTGGATTGCACCTTACCATGAGTTTTTTCACATTTTTAACTAGAGTATGCTTTAAATTTTAAGGTAATATGAGAAGAGTCAATCAAATCAGAATTGGGAAATGGATATGTAGAGAGAGATATACTTTTGTGTATGTGTACTTCTTAGGGCATATGTGTTGGCAAGAGAAATTAGGACATATTCTAGAGACCTGAGCCTATAATACTCTTATGTAGTCTTTTTATACCCTAGAAGATACAGTAAGAGAATGATAGATAAATGCTGTAGGAAACAACATAATGTGATAGGATCTAATCACATATAACACGCCAAACATATCAATAGACACTTAATAATTGGGTTATAATCCTTATATCTCCTTATATATTCCCACTCATTAACAACTACAAAAGGCAAGTCTAAGTCTTTGCTCTATATATTATATTCCTTACATCCACTTACTTATGCTTACTCTCTTACATATCTTTATACAATATGATGCTATAGAGACGTGTACTTTACAAAACATTCTAAACTATATCAGCCATGTTGGCCTTATGCTCCACACTCCTTTTGTTGTGACTTGTGGTACCTTTTACTCTATGTCCTATTTCCTACCAACATCATCCCCCCTTTTTGAAAGTATTTCTTGTCCCCAAGACATACATAGTTAGTTACTAGGAAGAATTCTCTTGTATATAATCTTTAGCTATGCTAGGATAGTGTCCCACTAACTTTTGGCATGTTGTAATATCTAAATGTGACCCTAAGTTTGAATATTTGTTGTCTCAATGTCCACAAGATTGATAGGAATATGTATTTTCTATACATTTTTCTTTGCTTCCCCCAGTATTCCACTCAGACGGGCTAAACTCAAGCTTATTACTTCTTAGCTACTTGATATTCTCCTTTATCTACTCTCTCTAATCTTACAGCTGTTGGACCTATGTGTGGATAGCCTCTACTTGTACCCTAACTGACCCATTCATATCTTTCATTGGGTCATAGTTTCTCATCACCTATATTATTTGTGCCTCTAACCAGGATCAATTTGATGCTTTATATTTTTGGTTCTTGTTGGCCATTGCAAACAAAATTGGTACAAGATGTTTGCATCACCGATGGTATGTTGCATATTGCTTATGTGATTCTCCAGTTATGTGTGGGTTGCGACACACTTCTTTCTAGCATCATCCATTCTATATTTGGTCATCTCCACAGTGACTTGCTACCATACTTTTAACTCTTGATGCTTCATTTCTGCGACTAGTCTATCCACCAATTGTTTGAGTTGTTGTGGAAGTGGTAACATTGTATCCCTTCGTGTATGTGGTAGCTTGTTTTGTATCATAGTTATGGCTTCTTTTAGCTTCTCTGTACTATCCACATGATGTTATAAAATATCCTTCCTTATTGTGGCATGAAAGATATCTCCTAATTGAATTTTTTGAGTAGAAGAGAGGTTTGATAAGTTCACTTGTGACCCTAGTAATGGTAGTTGTAGTAGTTGCGATGTGGGAAAAGGTTGTATCTACTTTTGTTATGCTAGGAAGTCCTTAATTGACTATAATGGGGATGTAGTAGATGAGGATGCCCTTGTTGGATATGATTTTCTCTGTTGCTCTAAACCTTCTCCTTGTTCAATATGTGGATGACTTGGCACAGATTGAGTTTCTTGTTCTTGTTCATTTGTCTCCTCCTCCCTTATTATATCATAAACTCTCTTAGTGATGAGCTCTATTTCTTTTTCTATTTGTTCTTTATATTTCTTAGTTTGCTCCATGAGAGTATCTACTCTCTATTTTGTTCTAATTTCTTTGGCTTGCATTTGCACCAATTTCTTTGTTCTCTGTAGATAGATTTGAATCTATCTTTTCTAGAGCCTCTTTTTTCATTTGTTCTTCCAAGTCTAGTGCTCTTTCTATTTTATTCCTTATAGCATCTACAAGCTCATCTGGAAATATTTCCATTATTTCTTCTAGGGTCTTATCATACCTCTTAATGTACCTTATCATAACTTTGATTATTACGTCTTGATTTTTCAGACCCACCTGAGTATACATATCCACTGCTTGTTGAAATATGTCTTGATGGATAATGGCATTGGTTAGGTTATTTAAATCCATTAGGGGTTATTCTTCTATACTTATTTTTGTTTCCCCTATCTATATTGTGCTCTGCTTAGTACTTCTAGTAGTTTTCTTTTGTAGGGGCTATTGTACATCCTCCTCTTCTTCATTAGCTTCCTCCTTAATTCTAGAGATTTCTATTATCTTCCTCTTTGTTCGTTGCTTCTTCCTAGCTAGATATTTCCCCTTTCTCTCTTGATGTAGCGGGAAAGAAACTTCAAACACAATGGACAATAAAGAACAAGAAAATGTGGGTTTCACAACAATATGCACAAGATTCCCTGATCTTTCAAAAGTCACAACAATAAACACCCTATAAACTATCCTATTTGCTTGTTTTCCTAGGTTCAACTCTCAAGAAACAATCAAAACTCATTTACTTTTCATTCTTAGGCTCCTAAATACTTTAAGCAAACCCTACATACCTCATTCAAACCCTAAATAATAGTGGTTAACTCAAAACAATGCATTTTTATCAAACCCTCAACAAACTAGGATTTTATGACAATCTAAATGCTAATAAAAACACACTGTCCTCTATAATTCATGAAAACCAATGAATTATCACTTTCCCTTTTGTGGAACCATGCAAAATGACCTACATAAAATATGTTTCAAATTTCATGAATTTTCACTGTGGGAATCAAAAGTTATGAAGTTTTTTATAAACTTGGAAACCCTAGTTTCTGAACAGGGAGCAAGCATTGTTTTTGCCATAACTTGAGAAAAACTCAATTAAATCACTTCAAAACACCTAAATTTGAACTAGGACTCATAGAAAAAAATAGTCCTTAAAACATCAACTAGGTCTCTTGGACTTTCAAGAACAACATTCAGGTGATGCTCCTACAACATACTCCCCAAGGAAAAGAAATTTGAGTTTCATGTCAAATGATGGTCTGCTTTTCTTTCTCTTCTTCCAATTGTGTTGCATGCTTAGCTATTCTCTAACCTTCTCTTGATCCTCTCCATGCTTGGCTTGATCTGCTCCATATTTCTTGGTCTTCACGCTTTTGTTTTGTGCTTTTTTTGTACCTCCTCCTAATGATCTCACTATAACAAATCCCTGTGATTAGCCCCTTTTTTTTGCTTCCACCCCTGTTTTAATGTATTTTTCTCCAATTTTTTGAAAAAGTCAGTGCTATTTATCGGGATGGTGCTTTTTTTGGCATTTTTTGCGCCGATCAGAACAAGTAGGTGCTAAATTAGGCGTTAAATTGCACCTAAATTAGCACCGACTGTATTATCGATTATAATGACTAATCTAGCACTAACTTTAGTGCTGTACACCAAAAAAATCAGCAGTCTCATCGATACCCTAAAATTCGAATAGATAAGGCACTTCGGCATGACACTAAAACGTGTCACAATGATCAAATGAAAATATCGATAACCTTTAAGCGATTCAGGATATCAAAGTGATATGGTTTAGAGTCTCACCAATAGAAGGGGTCTTGCTGATGAAAATATAATGTAAAGGGTATTTGGAAGAAACTCTACTATGTCAAAGAGAGGGTTTTTGGGGTCTCTCTGAAAAGGCGACAAAAAGAAATTAAAATATCAAAAGGGTGATTTCTTGTTCGAGGAGACTCATATTATTGAAGTAACGCCAGTTAGGGTCATACCAAAATCCTAAACAATAAATGAGATTACAAAACACATCACATCGAAATAAAGTGACAAGACATAAAAAGTAGACACTTTTTTTGGCATTTTTTGCGCCTATCAGACAAAAAGAAAATCACACGAAAACTCGAAGTAATGAGCAAATCGAAGAGACAGGCGATATTGCCAAGAGTCATTCAACAGTCTCATCGAAACCCCGAAAGTTGAATAGATAAGGGATTCGGGATATCGAAGTGATATGGTTTAGAGTCTCGCCGATGAAAAGATAATGTAAAGGGTATTTCGAAGAAACTCTACTATGTCGAAGAGAGGGTTTTTGGGGTCTCTCCAAAAAGGTGATGAAAAGAAATGAAAATATCAAAAGGGTGATTTCATGTTCGAGGAGACTCATATTATCGAAGTAACGCCAGTTAGGGTCATACCGAAATCCTGAACAATAAATGAGATTGAAAAAAACATCACCTCGAAATAAAGTGACAAGACATAAAGGTGGTGATCTAATGCTCTATTTTTGAAAAAAATTAAATTCCCTTTGATGACATGAGATTGCACAAATGCCATTGATTGTACAGAGTTAAGTTTGTTGAATGGGAATTCGGAGGGTGTTGTAAAGAACAAGTGCAAGGCATTGATGAATAAGAAATTCAGGACCAGAGCGATTTGTCAAGTAAGTAGTTTTCATTCACCAAAATCCTTGAGATTTCTAGCCTTCGAACATTCACCAAAATTTGTTTAGTAGTAGTTTTCATTGCTTTCTCTATTTGTTTCAAAGCTTTTTTTTTTTGCAACATCATGAAGCTATACTTCCCACTATAAAACCACTTGAAGCTAGAAGGACATAACTTTTCTAAACTCATCGGTTTTTTTTATTGTCATGTCCTTGAGCCTTCTATGGATGCAAGTGCAAAAGGTTAAGATTGTGCCTGCATATAACCATAATTTGTCCTTTAGGGTTTTGTGTTGAATGACAGAATTTAAACATTTAGCAACCTTTTTCAGAAAAAGGAAAAAACAAATACAACCTTTTTCAAAAAAAAAAAAAACCCTGACCTTTAAAACCATTGGTTAAGATCAACCTATTATAGGAAGATAATTGTTCCTTCAATGCTCTCAAGGTTGTTGTCAACTATGCATTCTCAGCTTCTAAACTCTAATCCTTAGGTTTTGCTTTAGTTACCAATTCTTCATTCTAGATATTTTGTAGGGAAATAAACAAATTGCTCTTACATTCACTTTTATTCTCATGATTAATATGATTTAGAGACAATCTATCAATGAATATTTTATGAGTTGTCTCAAAATTGAGTTTTTCCTATAATTTGCATGGCTCTGAAGTAACGTGTTCAAAGTTGGTGGTTATAAATGGTACATTTTACTGTATCCCCAGTGTTGTGATATCTATAATCAAATCATATTACTTTGATAACACGTGTGTGTGTTTAATTTACACATTAATATTTATCCTTACATTTGGTTTAATTGAATAGCCTTCATCATGTTGATTGCAAGCTAGAACTTTTGGAATTTGAATAAAACCATCATCTACTTCCCAATATTAAGCTTTTCATCCTTTCATTGATTTTTGACTTGTTGCAAATGCCGATTGGACTCCCATGGTGGAACCGTTCTTGTACTTCCTGAATGTACTTTATAAATTAGTCTGCGTTTATAAATCACAGAGTTGAAATCCAGACATAGTGATAGAATATGGAAGAAACAATTCAGAACCCAAAGAGTAAAAGACAAAAAACTAAGGATGGGCATCTAAACTGGGATTTATTAGACCAATGTCCCAGGTCAGGACATAAATCCAAAAGAAATGCCCAACCAAACCCACATGCTGAGAAATTTGAAGATTTATACAGGGATATTGGGGATATATGGACACCAATCAGAGGGTATGATCTCTTTATCTCCCATTATAGAAAAATTTACAAGCATAAACCCATTTCAAACCCATGGTGGCTAAACTTGGGTAAATTGGTAGTCCTGAATGTGTTTGTAAATGTCCAATTGTTGAAGTTTTTTGCAGAGAAACTCAACCCTAAGACTTGCTATATTGAATTCAATGATGGGACTGGTTTCTTCCCCATTACCAAAGACTATATAGCCATAGTGTTTCAGTTAGACACAAGTTTAGACAAGAAATTTAGAATCAAGGATTTGTTGGTTGAGTACCGCAATATGAGTAGCAATTATAAGAGATGGAAGTTACCCTTGCATAGGCCTCATGGTGACAATAACCAACTTAGGGTATTTTCAGAGGGTGAAGATCCATCCTACTCAACTAAATTGTTTGAAGATTATTTCAAAAACACATATTACTCTACTTGCCAGATATTGGGAATAGAGGCCTCCATGTTCATGGAAATTGCACCCATGGTCCTAGCTGTGGACACATAGAGTCATGATGCATGGTATTTTGATTATATTGAATACCTGACATATAATATAAAAAATGATTTAATGTCTATTAAGAATGGAGGGAGTAAATTCAGACATTTTTCTTTATTTATACATATGGGATTATATGAAGGACAATGTATGGGCTTATGGGATAGAAATCTTAGGGTAAGAGACCTAGACATCGAAGGAGATATAAAACCTATGCAAATGTGGACTTCTTTTTGGGATAGCAGATGTGATAGATCCCATTATTTATCCTTTGAAGAGTTTTTTGTGAAACCAATATTCAAATGGTTTGGACATCCTTGCAACCACAATTTTTCATTGGAAATACAAAATTTTTTGAGACCAAAAGATAGACATGAAGAGAAAGTTCAGCCATAATTAGGGTGATTGGTATGTTTTTAGAGATTGCACTATGATAGGAGTATTCAGATATGAAGGTCCACCCTTCCTGCTACCAAAGACATGCTGATGCAGGAGCATCCAGAGGTGTAAGGCCAATCTTGCATCACCCAAGAAAAAGAAGCTAACTCAAAACCATTGTAGTTGTTCTCATTTATTCCCATAATCAGTGTTTTTGGTTCCATAATATCAAGAATAATAATGTAGGACTTTCAATTTTTCCAAAACTGCTAAAACTAGCGACCTTCCTATTTAGGAAAGTGTACCTGCTATTTTTAGAAAGTTTGCATTTGGGCACGTAATGAAGCAAAAACTTCCAAAAATTTACATAACAAAAATATAAGACCTTTGGTGAAGGAATCAGGCAAAGATCATTTGTGAGCTGAAAGATATTAAAATTTTTGTTTTCTGAAAAGCCCCTGAAAATTTATGGAACAAGATATGAGGCACTAAAACTTCTCATAACATCTCAAAAAGTTGATGGAAATCCATTTATGGATTTTCAACATGATAGTTCACATTGCGAGCTTTCTGGCGCTTAAAACAGTTCGTTAATTGGACACCCGGATCAAAAGTTATGCTTCTTGGAAGTTGACCTACTTTTGGAGGGAGTTGCAAATTTCAAAATATAGCTGGAGGCCGCCAAAAAGTGCTATTTATGACTATTTTGGGAACCCTGGGTAGGAGTAGAGTTAAGGGGGCTAGTGTAGAGTCTAGAATAGGGGGAAAATAGAAATCCTAGCTGATTTGGGGTTACAGAAGGCTGAAGATTCTAGAGTCTTGAGGTTGGGAAAACTGTAATGTGTTGTAGCCAGTAGAGGATTCATCCTCTGATTGTAATTGAGCTTCTATAATGTAATGAGTTGCCCAATTCAATAAAAGAAAGTTCTATTTGCTATGTTCAATATATTTTATTGTGTTTTTTGAGATTTACCCCCTTCATCAAGTGGTATCAAAGAGAGGGTTCCTGAGTGTGTAGACAGATCGCCGACCGTGAGGCAGTTTGCACCAAGACCTGAGGTTGTGGGTTTGCTGTAGAGATCAAGATGCCTCCATGAAGAAATCATGTTAGAAGGAATGCTTTGATGGAAGAGGATTTTAGAGCCCTACAAAGGCAAATCGATGTGTTGCAAGAGGAGCTATGAAGAGGGTTTGATCCGAGAACAAGAGAAGAAAGCCAAGATGAAGCTGAAGAAGAGCTATCTGAGGAAGAGCAAGGAGCTGCAGGAGATCCCACAAAAGTTAGGTTGTTGAGGGCCATTTCAAAGATTGGGAAGAGGCCTAGAATTGAAGTTTCCACATATTCTAGAGATTTGAATCCAGAACAACTTATTGATTGGATCAATGACGTGGAGGAGTATTTCAAGTATGAAGATGTGGAGGACCAAGATCGGGTCAAGTTTACAAAAACAAAGTTGAAGGGCCACGCCAGTATTTGGTGGAAGGAGGTCCAATTGGAGAGGAATAGAAGAGGAAAAGGAAAGATCACCAGATGGGATTGGATGGTGGAGAAACTAAAGAAGCAGTTCATTCCTATGGACTATGAGATGGAGTTGTTGAAGAAGCTACAAGGACTAAAGCAAGGTAACAAGTCTATCAAGGAGTATATAGAAGAGTTTTATAAGATTACTATTAGGACAAGCCATGTTGAGCCCAACAAGGAGAAGGTAGCCCATTACATTAATGGGTTGAGGCCAAGTATTCAGGAGGAGCTGATCCTGGTCAGAATGACCACCATAGAAGATGCATACGAGTTTTCCTTGAAGGTGGAAGAGAAGATGAATAAAAGATTTGACAGCAAGCAAAGGGGAAGAGGTCAAGGTGAAAGGACTGGTGGAAAACCCTATGGAGGCCAAAATGAAGATGAAAAGAAAAGTGAAGAAGCTAGCACCATTCGAAATCAAAGAGGAGATAACGCCTATTGCCCTTGTGACCAGAACAATGGTGAGCAAAGAGGAAGAGGAAGACGCAGACCTGGGCAAGGACCTGGAAGAGGAGGTTTCAGAGGAACCTGTTTCCAATGTGGAGAAGAAGGGCATCGAGCATATCAGTGTCCACAACATTAAGGAAGGACAAATAGAAGACCTGAAGGCAATGCACGAGTTGCATATGTAGATGAAGATGCACATTCTGAGCATTCTGAAGATGGTGAAAGGGGAGAAACCCTAGTTGTCAGAAGAACCTTGTTGAATGAGGAGAAAGAACCCAATCAGAGGAAGAGTTTATTCCTCACAAGGTGCAAATGTGAAGGTAAGTGTTGTGATATTATTATTGACAGTGGAAGCATTGAATCTTGTTTCAGAGGAGATGGTTGACAAGTTGAAGTTGACAAGAAGAAAGCATCCGCATCCATATCAGATTGCATGGTTACAGAAGGACCATAGAGCTTTGGTTAATGAGTAGTGTTTAGTGAAGTTCAAGATTGGTGATTACCATGATAAGGTACTATGTGATATCATACTGATGGATGCATGTCATATGCTGTTGGGGAGGTCGTGGCAGTATGATAGGAGCGTTGTCCATGATGGCCGTGCAAAAACATATTACTTGACAAAGGATGGAGTTTGTCATAGGTTGAAGCCCTTGAAGGAGGTGGAAGAAAAGGTATGTTGTACTGCCAGAATTAGCCTGGTAGATGGTAGGAAATTTTTGGAGGGTATGAAGCATGAGCATCATTACTTTACATTGATTCCTAAGATTAGTCAAGAGAACTGTGAAGATGTACCAGCAGAAGTTTCAGATATGTTGGAAGAGTTCTAGGACATTATCTCTGATAATGTACCAGAAGGTTTACCACCAGTAATGAAGATAAGTTATCAAATGGATTTGACACCAGGAGCCAGTTTGCCAAACAAGGCAGCCCATAGAATGACCCCTGCAGAGAATGAAGAGATGAACAGACAAGTTCAAGAGTTGTTGAGGAAGGGACTGATAAGGAAGAGCCTAAG
Source organism: Cunninghamia lanceolata (assembly GCA_027924645.1). NCBI lineage: Eukaryota > Viridiplantae > Streptophyta > Pinopsida > Cupressales > Cupressaceae > Cunninghamia > Cunninghamia lanceolata. The sequence continues at coordinate 17,591,159 of BSBN01000757.1, forward strand.
TCCATGTGCAGTACCTACAGTACTAGCACCAAAGAAGGATGGAGAATGGAGGATGTGTATAGACTCTCGAGCCATCAATAAGATAATGATTAAGTATAGATTTCCATTGCCAAGAATGGATGACATCATGGATTGTTTGAGTGGAGCCAAGTACTTCACGAAAATTAACCTAAAGAGTGGATATCACCAGATCCGTATCAGAGAAGGAGATGAATGGAAGATAGCCTTCAACACAAAGGAAGGTTTGTATGAGTGGTTAGTCATGCCATTTGGGCTAACCAATGCACCGAGCACATTCATGCGGCTCATGAACGAGGTATTGAAAGAAATTTTGGGAAGTTTTGTTATTGTTTATTTGGATGATATTTTGATTTTCAGTAAGACTTGGGATGAGCATCTGATGCATATCAGAAGAGTTCTAGAGAAGCTGAGGAAGGAGAATTTGTTGATTAATCTAAAGAAATGTAGTTTTGCAAAGAAGGAGTTGGTGTACCTGGGATTTGTTGTCTCAGAAGAAGGTCTTAAGATGGACCCAGAAAAAGTAAGGGCTATCATTGAATGGCCTACGCCAAGGAGTGTCACAGAGGTAAGATCTTTTCATGGTTTGACAAGTTTTTACAGAAATTTTATCCGGAGTTTCAATAGCATTTGTGCACCCCTAACTGAGACAATGAGAGGGGATAGAAAAGAGTTTAGATGGACTAAAGGAGCAAACAAGAGCTTTGATACATTGAAACAGAAAGTCGTAGAACAACCTGTTTTGGCACTTCCAGATTTTAATAAGGTATTTTAGGTAGATTGTGATGCTAGTGGTAGTGGTATAGGAGCTGTTTTGAGCCAAGAAGGTAAGCCCATTGCCTATTTTAGTGAGAAGTTTAATGATGCCAAGAAAAAGTATTCTATTTATGATCAGTAGTTTTATGCAATAGTTCAGGCTTTGAAGAAATGGAGACATTATTTGTTGCCAAAGGAGTTTGTTTTATATACTGATCATCAGGTTTTACAATATCTTAATAGCCAAGGAAAGTTAAATCAAAGGCACTTAAAATGGGTTGAGTTTTTGCAGAGCTATACTTTTGTTTTGAAGCACAGGAGTGGGAAGTCCAATAGAGTTGTAGATGCCTTGAGCAGAAGGCAAAATTTGTTGACATAAATGAAGATAGAGGTTGTTGGGTTTGATGACCTTAAAAGTTTGTATCCTGAAGATCCAAATTTTGCAAAGGTTTGGAAAGCTTGTTTGGAACCTGTTACTTTGGACAAGACAAAATGGTTGGATTTCATTATCTAAGATGGCATGTTGTTTAGAGGAAGCCAGTTATGCATTCCAAGGAGTTCCATGAGAGAGAACTTGATTAAGGAGAAGCCTAGTGGGGGATTAGCTGGACACTTTGGTCGAGATAAGACCATTGCTATTATTGGTGAAAATTATTATTGGCCACAATTGCAACAGGATGTGAGGAAATTTGTGCAGAGTGTGTCAGATGGCAAAAGGAACAAGTCAGAATACAAGGTTGTATCAACCATTACCTGTACCAGAGAAGCCATGGGATGATATTAGCATGGATTTTGTTCTTGGTTTACCAAGGACATAGAGAGGACATGATGCTATTTTTGTGGTGGTGGATAGATTCTCAAAAATGGCACATTTTATTCCTTGTAAGAAGACTAATGATGCTGTTCATATTGTAGAGTTATTTTTCAGGGAAGTGGTGAGACTACATGGTCTACCAAAAAGCATAGTTTCAGACCGAGATACCAAGTTTGTTGGTTATTTCTGGAGGAGATTATGGAAGAAGTTGAAGACAAACTTGAAGTTCAGTTCTGCACACCATCCACAGACTTATGAACAAACTGAAGTGGTGAATAGGAGTTTGGGTAACCTACTACGATATTTGGTAGGAGATAAGCCCAAGGGATGGGATTTGATTTTACAATAGGCAGAATTTGCTTACAACAATTCTGTCAATAGGAGTACTGGTAATCACCATTCCAGATTATATATGGGAATAGTCCAAGAAATGCTTTAGAGTTAAGGAAGTTGGACAACAAAGAAAAGACAAGTGTTGAAGCTGAAGACTTTGCAGAACATCTGAAGAATTTGCATGAAGAGGTGAGAAAGCACATTAATAAAATGAATATTCAGTACAAGGCTAAGGCAGATTAGAAGAGGAGATATAAGGAATTCCAAGTAGGAGATGAAGTCATGGTTCACCTGAGAAAAGAAAGGTTCCCAATTGGAACATACAATAAGTTGAAAATGAAGAAATTTGGACCATGCAGAATCATGAAGAAGCATGATTTAGGAAATGCATATGAGGTAGAGCTGCCGAGTGGGATCAATATTTCCCCCATTTTCAACATTGCCAATTTATCAGAATATCATGAAGGTGGAATAGAGGATGGACCAACAGAAGTGCAGTGGAGTATTCCAGCATCTACTTCAACAGAGGAGATAGAAGAGATCTTGGATAGCCGTGTGGGAAGGAGCACTCGGAACAGGCAATACAAAGAATATCTAGTGAAATGGAAAGGAAGGCCTATTGAAGATTCTTCTTGGTTGTCTAAGGTAGAGGTTAACCGTTTGGGTTTTCCTCACACAAACATTTGAGACGTGACAGGTTCACTTCTCAAATTACCCTGGGTGTCTGATGCAGGAGCATCCAGAGGTATAAGGGCAATCTTGCATCACCCAACAAAAAGAAGTTAACTCAAAACCATTGTAGTTGTTCTCATTTCTTCCTATAATTAGTGTTTTTGGTTCCATAATATCTAGAATAATAATGTAGGACTTCCAATTTTTCCAAAACTGCTAAAAATAGCAACCTGCCTATTTAGGAAAGTGTACCTGCTATTTTTAGAAAGTTTGCATTTGGGCACGTAATGAAGCAAAAAACTTCTAGAAAGTTACATAATGGAAATATAAGACCTTTGGCAAAGGAATCAGGCAAAGATCATTTGTGAGCTGAAAGATATTAAAGTTTTTGTTTTCTGAAAAGCCCCTAAAAATTTACGGAATGAGATATGAGACACTAAAACTTCTCATAACGTCTCAAAAATTTGATAGAAATCCATTTACAGATTTCTGGCATGATAGTTCACATCACGAGCTTTTCGGGGCTTAAAACAGTTCGTCAATCAGTCACCCAGATCAAAAGTTATGCTTCCCAGAAGTTGACCTACTTTTGGAGGGAGTTGCAAATTTTGAAATTTAGCTGGAGGCCACCAAAAAGTGCTATTTATAACTATTTTGGGAACCCTAGGTGGGATTAGAGTTAAGGGGGCCAGTGTAGAGTCCAGAATAGGGGGAAAACAGAAACCCTAGCTAATTTGGGGTTACAGAAGGCTGAAGATTCTAGAGTCTTGAGGTTGGGAAAGTTGTAATGTGTTGCAGCCAATAGAGGATTCATCCTCTAATTATAATTGAGCTTCTGTAATGTAATGAGTTGCCCAGTTCAGTAAAAGAAAGTTCTATTTGCTATGTTCAATATCTATTATTGTGTGTTTTGTGATTTACCTCCTTCATCACATGCCCAGATCGAGTTGCATACTTAGAAATTGTTAGGCAATTAGCTTCCTCAAACTTCATGCATCTCAAGAATCATCATAAATAGTCATTTATGCCTGGGACTTTATGCTTTGGAAATTGCATAGTATTTTCTAACAAAGGTTATCAATTATTTTTAGTAAATTAGAATAATTCAGATTACCTTTTGGAAATGCAAGAGTAAATTTTGATCTGGAACACTTCATAAACAGTGTAAAAATAAAGCAGAAGTTAAAGGGATATGATCATGTCCTATTTGTTGATGAAGATTTAATCAGAAATTGTGATGAAACTACAACAATAGAAAGAAGAATTTTGTACTGTAAAACTATGTTAGCAGAGGCTTGGAGGGTAGCCCAAAACCCCACCTACACTAGAGTTTTCCAGGATATTGATGATCCTATTGAAAGACTAGACACTATGATTAAACATGCACTAGAACTGATCAAGAATGTTCCCCTTCATGTATTTAACAAAAAAGGAAAATAGCTTAAAGATGCACAGGCTGAGTATGATGTACCCCTGGGTCACTTGTCACCTCAATCCACACCAGATATAAGTTTCTATGCATACACAAACATTGTAGAAGGAGAGGGAGAGTTTGAAGAAGGGGTGCAAAGTTATGACCCAACTAGTGAGGGGTATGAACCGCCTAAAGACATAGAAGCTATCACTGTGGAAGTACCAAATGATCTATCAAAAGAAATAAGGCACCTAGGCAATAATAAATTCATATCAGATGATGATTTCATCAAAACACCTGAGTTTAAAGCCTTCTTATATGAATACAAGGGCAAACAAGCTAGGAAGAGAATGAAAGATATCACTCCTGACATATAGGATGAGGTGTCGTCTGAGCTTTAGAAGGAGATCAACAATGAATTGGAGATAATGACTCCAGAAAGGGGAAGGACCTTGTTACAAGAAGTAGGTGTGCTTTTTGATTCCTGGATGGGACATGGCTTCGTCCATTGTATTTGATTCTTTCAATAGAAATCAAGATAAGAAGTTGAAACTCAGCATTGAGGCAATGGATGATATCAGAAGAGGATTAGGGTATGACCCTGATAAAAGAGCATTGCTTATATGGGTGTTGTATCCTCCAAATAAGAGACCACATATCATTGATGATCCTAATAAAGCTTTTGGTAGCCTGTTGATACAAAGGATTGAGGATACAAATCCTATGGACACTATTGATTTAAGTGTTAATGTTGTAATGTTTACTAAAGTACAAATTGAGAAATTAATGAAAGATAATAATATATATAAGAAAGAAAATGCTATGTTGAGACAAGAGATTGATTTGCATAGAGACAAGTTGCCTTCATCCAACAGCTACTCACCATACCTAGAAGGTGATCAAAGGGTAATAGAGGCCTTGGTAGATGTGAATTATTGGAAGTATAAGGCAGAAAAGAATCAAAAGAAAAGTGAACAACTAGAAACTGAATTGAAAACTATCAAATATAGTATGGCCTCTGAATTGATTCAAAGAAGGTTTGGCCACATGATGAAAAATAGCAACAAGGTTTGGGATTTGCACAATAGAAGACATGAATTATACCAAGAGCATAAAAGACTACACCTCAGAATGTTGGAAACAAAGGAAGGGTTGAATGCTAAAGCTAGCACTGAGGAACAAGTGCTCAAATGATATAATGAATTGATGAAAGAACATGAGAGATTTAATGGTATATTGATAGCAGATTTGAAATATTTTGATCAACATATTGATTTGGTATTTCCCAACTTCTTCAATGATGAGGGCAACCTAAAAGACAAGGATACTTGGAGGAATGAACTGGGTCAGTTACTGCCACCACTACTTGAAAATGTAAATAATGAGGAAAGGATGATAGAGAATACTTACACATGTCTGGGAAAGATATTTACTCTAGAATCAATGATGAGCAGTTTACTTGAGACTGATCCATGTGATGATCAAGTGTACATCGACCATATCGGTTAAATAAATCTATTTGTATCCAGAGTGCTATGATGAAGCAAAAGGAGTACAATTTTGTCAAGCAATGTAGGTGTATCAATTGGTATTATGGAGATGAGGACGACCTTTCCAGGCCTTTAAGTCATGGGTCACTCTATGGAGATTAATGGAGCCAGAATCAGATCGATGCATATGCTTTTATCTTCATTTATGTTTGTTAATTATGCATTAGTTATTAAAATATGTTATTATGAAAAGGTACAATGTTTCAGGCCTAAAGCTTGTTTACATCCTATAAAATAGGATACCAAGGCTACTATGAAGGAGATCATCTAATCTATTTCAGAGACATATATTTAATATAAAAGTAGTATTCAAAGAATCCATTTCCATCTATCTATGTTTTCAAACCCGTATGGATTGCTAAATTAATAAAAATAATTAGAGTTAGTTGGTGGATCCAAAATTGATGTTCAATTGTTGTGTTGATGTTAATATTTATGAGTTGCATGATTTTCTCCAAAGTGGTTTGTCAAGTTGTTTACGTTAATATATCAATGATATCATTAATTTTTTAGTATGCATTTGCTATTATTCAATTGTTGTGTTGATGTTAATATTTATGAGTTGCATGATTTTCTCCAAAGTGTTTTGTCAAGTTGTTTAAGTTAATATATCAAGGATATCATTAATTTTTTAGTATACATTTGCTGTTACTATATGATCTGTGTGATTGGTTTCTAAGGAAGTTGATTTAAATCCAGCTGAGTAGTCAGTGTTTATTTGTCTCTACCCAGGGTTAAAATCCTTTGAACAATCTATTCTAGTTGGTTTCCTTCCTGTTAGAATTAAAATCCTTTTTCTAGGTCATAGTAATTTGAGGAAATATCATTGGGATTTATAAGAAGAATCTTGTAGCTCAACATTCTTGCACATCTACACAAGATACAGATTTACATAAGTGCCTAACAATCTGAGTTACATCAATATAAAGATCCATTACACCATTGACTCCTGATTTCTTTGCCCAATAGATAAAGCATTGGTCCAATTTACTATTAATATTCATACCCTATTCATATTTGCAAACCTTAACCTTAGAAATACATTCCAACCCTTACATCTACTTCACACCCATTTGCCATTGTAAACGTTACACAAAAATCTGCAATATCTTTTAAGGTACACCGACCTAAGTCTAGCAGAGCCTAAAGTGAAGGGGGTTTAGCCATATCTACCTAGTGTCATTAGCCAAAAATGTCAAGAGAGCTTGGCAACCTCTTATGGTTAACAACCTGCATTTTTGTGACCTAACAGATTGTTTGAGATGTTTCAGTTGGAATGTCAGAGGTTTGGAATCCTCTGAGAGGAAATATGCAGTTAGAGATTTTTGTACCACTCTATGACTTTTAAATGACACAGTTCAATGCTATTCCACCCATGTAAAGGAGTTGTATAGCATCATGCAAGCCATCAAGTAATGATCTCACTACATCTTGGGAAAGGAGGTCCAATCATCCACTTTGATCACAAGCCACTCCAATTCTTGCAAACTCAGAACAAATTGGAAAATGTGCACTACATGAAATGGATGACATGTCTACAACAATTCCATCTAGTTATCTGCAATCATGAGAAGGGAAAAGACAAAAAGGTATTTGACTACCTAAGCTAATAGCTAGTTCATGCACTCACCACAATGTTAGACTCGTGTGGTCACAACTTCTTTGTCCGGGAACCTCTCTACCCACCAGACTTGTACTTTGTATAGAACTACACCAAACTCTTACAAGGCAAATAGGTTGGTGAATTTTACATGTCTAACAAGCGTCTCTACAATCTCAAGTATCTCTATGTTTTAGACACCACACCACACTAGAGACTCATCTAGGAAGCATACTATTCCAAAATAACTCAACACTTCAACATTACTAAAATACTAGCAACATTTGAACAACACTTCTAGTGGCCTCACATATGTGCAAATTGAGAACTACATGAAGTCTCTCATTCTTTGTAGCATTGCAAAATATTGGAAATAGGAAGCTTGGACTCTACACCCCTCTCTTAGTTTTGACACCACCTTGGGAATCATTAACATGGATTTATTAAGAAGACTACCTATGACAAAGCACTGGTGTAACTCCATGACTGTGTTATCATTATGTATTTTTCTTATGTTTACCATACTTATTGTGCTTATGTGAATGAAGATGTTGATACAGTAAAGCATTTACTGTGGATGTTTTCAGTTACATGTTCAAAATTATGTTCAACATAAAAATGGAAACTATTCAAAAATAATTAAGTTAACAAAGTTGCTTATTTAAATAATTGTGAGTTACATGTATTAATATTTTATTAACTTTTGTGTCTTCACAAACATATGTTGATACAAAATGAATGGAAGAAGCATCCATGTAATCCTTATTTTTTCTACCAATGATTCATACCAAAGATTGAACAATTTAAGGATATTGCAATAGACAATTTGTATCGACACAAATAATATTACTAAAGCATTACAAAGTTTAGGCCATAAGAATCATCCTTTTTTAAACGTGGATTGCAAATAATTCTAAAAATTTAGAAGTCTTGGTCATTAAGATTATTGTCTGTTACAATGTCATCAAGCGTATCATTGTTAATGTTCATATGTTCTTTCAAGTATTTAATATTATCATCATCCTCATCTTGACCTGCATCATCTTCATCATCATTGAAATTTGACTGTAGACCATCTATATTGTTACCAGATGTATTTGGATCATCATTTTCTATACCATTCATATTGTTGTCTTCCATTACATCATCTAACTCTGGATTGTTGTCTTTTTGTGCCTGAACATAACCATCTTCAACATCATCATGGATGTCAATTTCTTTGATGTTCTCTAATCCCTCTCTCTCATTTTGTTGGCCATCATTGTTTTTCTCAGTATCCACTAATGCATCGTCAAATACATGTCTTAATCTTGGATCATAATGTATGTCAAATATCCATTTCCGGTCCAAAATATCTTCATAAAAAAATACCTACACATGAATGACATACATATATTAGACGTATGGTATAACCATTTTATTGATTAATAAACACATGTATATATTCACAATAAACTATGAATTAATAGATTTATGATCACTACCGCTTCTTGTTTGAGTTAAAGAAATACCTGCTCACAATGAATTGGTAGAACATAAAGCTCCTTATCCTTCAGTAGGAAACATGAGGAATCTATAGAAAACAATCCACTATGGGTATCATGTCTTCATGTCCTCTCAAATTTTTCATACCATCTACACTTAGAAACACAACATTTAAAAGAGAGAAAATCCAACTCAATAATTTCTTGTATTTTCCCAACATATTGTAGATTCCCTTCAATTATATTCTTATATTTTGAGCTTGATCGAATGGATTGCTTGAATTCAACCATGATGACACAATCGAAGGATCGTCTCTTTACATCTACACTTTCTACACGATAATGTCGACCATATGACCACATTGCTGGATATTTCCTTGCCTGTGAAAGACCATTTATTTCAGTGAAAACAAATATAATGATGAATATTAAAATAGTTAATAGTGTCAAAACTATAACGAAACAACATTTTGTAAAATTGTAACTGTACCTTTCTTTCACATCCTCTAGACATGTTGATTTTGTCTTCTGTTATGTTTGAATCTATAACTGCATCTTCTATTTGATTTTGAATTTGTTTAGTAACCCATTCTAGTGTGCAATCTTTGCCCCATTCCCCAAGAAGATAAGTGGGAAGTGGATTATTCCTTGGGTTCGATCTCTTAAACTGTCTCCTTGCTTCTAACACTTCTTCTCTCTTTTTATCATACAGATCGATCCATTTGTTCATAAAGTCCATGTGGTACAAAATGAACTTGTCAAGTATAGCACTTTCATCTACACCTATTACATGTCAACATGTTTATTTCAAACTCCAAATGTCATGCTGTTAATAAAAGAAAAACAACCACACTGATCATGAATTTACTTACTAATTTCTACTTGAACACCATTAGATTGTGGTTTTTCTCCCTTAATAATATCTGATGCTTTTTTTCATCCCAGAAGCGTGGCCCATCTTCAAAATCCTTACCAAGGAATTCACACAGGAAGAAAAATGCTTCATTCAATACATACCCTTCAGCCATGCAACCCTCTGGATGTGCCTTTTGTCAGACATATCTTTTTAGAGTTTTCATATACCTCTCAAAGAAAGACATCCACCTCGTTGATACGACACCCGCTAATTCAATGTCATTGACTAGGTGTATAAGTAAATGGACTTGTAGGTCCATGAAACTTGTAGGGAGATCCTTCTCATATACACATACAATTTCTGCAATTTCCTTCTTCCATTTTGGCACTTCACATTCGTGGATCTCCTTGGAGGTCACCCACCTAATATAAGAATAGTAAATTAGTATGAACCTTTAGTCAAAAATTAAAATACAATATAATATCTCTATGTCTCTCACACATGAACATTTTATTTAACCACATACCTTGTAAATGATGACAATTGATTTATGGTATTCCTTAAGTCAACTGTAAGACAAGAATCCCCCCCTAATTACCAATGGCTTGATATGATATCAAACACATTTATGAAAAGGTGATTAGTAATTTTTCCTCACACAACAAAATATCAAAATATATTTAGTACTTAATCAATGTTAGCAGTAAATGTTAAATGATGATATATAATACCTTCATAAAATTATGAAAATCATGTGTTTTAAATCCTATGATATGTCCATCATGTTGGCACTCGTTTTGACCTGGAGGCTGAGCTTGTTTGTTGGAGGGTTTCTTCTTTCAAACCCTAGGTGTTCCTGTTCATCGGCAAGAGCTTGGTCTATCGGCGAAGGATATGGTTGTTCTACCGATGGTGTTGGTCTTGCCGACAGGGGTAAGTCATGTTTTCATCGGCAGGAGTGGGAGCTATCGGGTGAGCGGTCAGATGTTGGGCCGATAGTGTAGTGTCTGGCCGATAAGATTCATCAACGTGTGTCTTACCGAGGAAAGTGGGGTTGACGTTTGGCATCGGTAAGACTACTGTGATCGGCCAATGTGTTTTGTGGTTTGCCGATAGAAGGAAGTCACCCCGATGGGGAACACCATTGGGATGACTTTGTGTTCGGTTTGACCGACGGTGGAGTATGTAGGATTTGGCGATCAGCAAGACTTTGGCTGTCGGGCTAGCCATTGGAAGGTCCGCTGATGGAGTATCTCTGGCCGATGAGGGTGTCATCAGCGTAGGTCACACCGAGAGGGGAGCATGGAGTGGCCATCGGCGTAACCTTTGACATCGGCGTAGGTATTTTGTTGCTCGCCAATGGTTTTGGTCTCACCGACAGACAAGGAATGTGAAGTAGGCGTCAGCATAACCTTTGAGGTTGGCAGGAGATTTGTGGAGCTGGCCGATGGTTCTCCTCTGGCCGATGGGGATGTTGGTAACTTGTGGAGATGTTGCGATCGGCAAGACCACTGTGGTCGGCAGGAGATCTGTGGGGTAGGCCGATAGTGTATGTCATGGCGATGGGCTGTGGGCGAAGGGTTGTGTGTCGAGCGTGGCAAAAGCGCTCGACACCTTTTATGTGTGCGGCCCCATTTTTAAACTAATGAAGGAGTCTCCTCACCGTGAATGTGGGATTATTCCCTTGTATATTTTGAACCTGCGGTTGAATGTGTTTTGGCGGGAAATCTTTTTTGTATGCAGCGATGGTTTTTTAAGCGACAACGGGTGGTTGAGACCCTTAATGGCGACTGTGCTGGGGCATGGACGAATTGTTGCACAGTCAGGTACCGGATTTTTGACATGAAGACTTTCAGATAGTGGCGCGTGGCTCGAGGCTCCTCTTTGTCTGCTGCATTTACATTTTATGAGCGCCATTCCTTCTGAGGACTGTATCTGGCAGATTTTTGGTCATAATCATGTAATTAATTACTGTGGTACACTCTCTGGCTATTATAAGCAGACTGTGTTACCATTTTTTAGGTTGTTGAAAGTTGAACATTTTGGCTCTGTAACACAATACAGTTCATTTTGGTTGCTCTGTACAGCTAAACCTGTGAGTTTATGTATCTCCAGTTGTATGTCTTTTGCATGAATCCACTGATTTCATGGTTAATTTTATATGAGAAATGCTATGTTAGCATGTGTTTTGTTAATTCTGTCTCCAGTATTGCATGTATCTTTCTTCTGAGTCTGGATGTTTAAGGAATGTTTGAGGCTCTAGAACATAGAATTCCTATGTTGAATGTCTGATCTTTTAACTTCTGCTCAAGGGGTAGATTAAACTGTTTTCAGGTTGAACATTGGGAAGGGTATACTGCAGTAGGGATGCCATAAGTAGAGATAACTTAACACTCTGTATTGGGAGATATCTGTAAGGCAGGTATCATATATATCCCCCTGAAATCCAGTTTTAGCTGTTCACGCTGATTATTCACAGGTGTATGTCTACTGACTCCAGGCCCTGGATAGGCACCAATCTTGCTTTGTGTTTGTGTTACAACCATGTCCAGCTTTGCATCCAAACTTAAAATCAAAGTCAAACTCTAAAACAACCATTAGGACATTAGAATTAGTTTTAGGATCCTCAGTCCTCTGTCTACAACTGCAAATAGGCCCAAAGCTAGCCCCTTTGCTCTTATCTTTCAGTTTTGGTCTACTTACAGGAGGACTTATCTGCTTTCTGACAGCATCCCAATCCTTGTATGCGTATCTCATGGATGTTGAGTAGGGAATACCCCCCTAGGTCTTGCAGAGCCTGAAGAAGAAGAGGAGATAAAATATAGAGTCTATCTCCTACACTGTTGGCCCCTGGCCCAGAGATCCTATTGATCACTGATGGCTACCTTGTAGGGAAATCTGGGAATAAGCATCCAGTCTGGGAAAAAACCAACAGAAATTGGTGACTCTACTGGGGAATTTGTGAAAGAACCCTGGTTTTCAAAAGAAAACAGTTCCTAGTAATAGGTGGCGACTCCGAAGTAATCTCCCAACCGGTCAAAGTAAAATTTATATGCAGGGGAGAAGATCCCAACAAAATCCTTTATTTGAAGAGTTACCAGTAACAAGAAGAATGATGTACAGAAGAAAGGGAGCTGTCTCAGTCAGTTGTGAGGGTTCCCCTAGAAAAACTGATGATATGCAAGACAATCCAAGGTCTTCAGACAAGACAGTACCTTATTTTTCAAATGCAGAAGCTGATATTCAGGGTGCATATGAGAGGCAACAGGGTGGTAACATGAGAATGAGGTCAGAGGTGTTCCAAGAACGCCCATTTCTAGACCCTAGTGAAAGGTTTGAAGAGGCAGAGTCTCTGAGGGATGATGAAGATGATGATCAGAATATGGTAAAACCATCCTCCTCTAGGCCCAGCGAGGAAGAACTAGCTGATGAAATTAGGAGTTTAAGGGCCGAGTTTGAATATCAGCAGGCAATATCAATTAGAGATGACTTGAGGAAGAAAGTGCAAGCTTTGAGGACTGCCCAGAATAATTCAATTCCTACCCTTGAGAATGCAAATGTGCAGAGACATCAACAGAGAAATGAAGTGCAACATCAGCATAATGATGAGAGACAAAATGTGAATGATGCTAGGATACCACTGAACAATGTAAGAAACCAGAATGCAAACAGAAATATTAATGTTAATCAGTTAAATAGATAGCCAATGCAGCTAGATAGATTCAGACAGCTGGTATTTGATGGTATTCCTGGGTATCCTAACCCCATTGATAAGCATCTGAGGCTGCAAGTGCCTAAATTTTCAAGAAACAACACAGTGTCAGGAGAAGATCATCTAAAAGCTTTTCAAAATGTCATGGATAACTTTGAGGTTGAACATGAGGATGTTTTCATGAAGTCATTCATGCAATCTTTAGTAGATGAGGCAAGGGAATGGTACAAGAATCAGCCTGATCGGAGTATTTCATCATGGGATGATTTTAAAAGGATGTTCAAGGAGCAATATGGTGACAAAACTAACCCTAGCTTTTTTGTAAATGAGTTTACCAGTATCACTAAAGGGTCAAATGAGCAGGTTGCAGATTTTAATGCAAGATTTACTAAAGTGTTAAACAAATTGCCACATCACATGAGGCCAAATGAACCAATGTGCATAATATTATATATCAATGCCTTTGATGCAAAAACTGCATATGGATTAAGAGATAAAGGTCTTGCTACTCTCAGGGATGCTTTCAGAATTGCAGTGAATATTGAAAACAACAGGAAAGCATCAGGCAAGACTAACAGAAGGGATGATGTGAAGATTCTGCAGAATCCAAACAAGCCTCAGAACACTCAAGGTAATACATCTTCCCCTGAAGATAAGATAGACAAATTGGCAAATGTTGTTAAGGACCTAAGCTATAGATTAGCTAGAAGTGAAAAAGGGATAGGTCCTGATAGGCAAGTCTATCAAAGGCAGGAAAAGAGGCCATCATTGCATGATATGCCTTATAATACCAATTGGCATGATGGTAAACCTATATTCCCACGTAACAACACAAATCAAAGAGCTCAACATGTCAAAGAAACTCCTGATCCTCTAAAGAAAGCTGTAAATATTGTTGATGATGCTCCATGGTGTATAATTTGTCAGATGCCACATTCACAGTCACAGTGTATGATTGCTCAGTCCTTGTGTGATAATACTACATCTTGTAATGAATGCAATGAGCCACATTATGTGCAAGATGATGATGTAAATATGATGTCCATAAGCAATGGATACACTCTTTATGATGCTGATGAGAGTACAAATGATGGAACTCAGGGCTGCCAACAGTTCCCATATGATGAAGATGATGAAGATGATGAAGTTAACTATGCCTATGCTCAGAACTCACACAATTTTTTGAGTAACTTACAACGACCTTCTGATGAGGAAATTAGGGCCTTCACAGCTGCAGCAATTGCTCAAGTCAAGAGCAACTACAATCTCAGAGGTAAAAATCAAGTAAGCAGCCCATATCAATCAGAAGATATTTCTGCAGATCAGCCAGTGCATGGTCATAAAGGAATTGAATCACAAAAAAGGTAGTGGGGTAATAATAAACAAAATTTTAGACATAGAACAGGTCATGAATCCCAAGGACCAGAAAATAGAATCCCTCAGGCTGAAGATCAAGGTAAAGGTTCCCCAGACAAGAATGATGATCAGGGAACTATGAAAGTAAAAGCTAAATCAGTGCAGGATAAGAGTAAGATTGTGGAGCAAGCTACAACTATTATACAAAATTATGCTCCATTTGATATAGCTCAAGTCCTCTCCTAGGTAAAAGTCTCTGTTCCACTTATGGAACTGATGAAAGTGGAAGAAATTAAGAATAGGACAATATCCCTAATTTCAGGGGTACCTTTTCAAGCTAAACAAAATGCTCAGACCCAGGGTGAGAAACATGTCATATGTAATGAAGAAGATGAGGCTCCTAAGGTTTATTTAGGAATGACTATGACAAAGTGTCCTTCACAAGTGGAACCATTTTATGTATCCCTGGTTATAAATGGAAAAATAATCAGAAATTGTATGCTTGACTCTGGAGCATCTACAAATGTCATGCCTTTAACCGTGATGCAACAAGCTGGATTGAAAATAGACAAGGCATGTGGAAAATGTTATGCTATGGATGCCAGAGAGGTACCAGTTATTGGAATCATGAAGGATGTAGATTTCAAACTGGCAGCATTTCCTGAAAAGAGATACAAAATGAATATAACAGTGGTTGACATCAAGCCACAGTATGGTATGTTGCTGTCAAGAAGATGGGATGCACTAATTGGTGGAAGTATGCAGTTGGACCTGTCATATGCCATGATTCCAATGAATGGCAGGGATGTTAAGCTAATCAGAGAACAGAGATCATTAGAGACAGTGGAAGACCAAGAAGCAGAGGAACAGATATGCTTTGTAAACACTGACTGTGATAACTTCAAGGTTGTCTCAGATGATAGAGAAGATAAGAAGAAAAATGTCTGCATTGAAGAATTGGATCAGCAAGGTTTATGGACCATGTATTTTGATGGAGCTTGTGCAAAAGAAGGCTCTGGAGCTGGAGTTGTTTTCCTGTCTCCAACTGGTAAGCTCCTCAAATTCTCTTTCTTGCTGAGGTTTGTTTGCACAAACAACATTGCAGAATATGAGGCTTTACTCTTAGGCCTAAATATTGCCCTCAAACATGGAATCAAAATGCTAAGAGTATTTGGTGATTCTGAGCTAATTGTATCCCAAATTAGAGATAGGTATGCTTCAAAAAATAAAAGGTTGAAACAATACAAGCATGCTGTTTAGGATACCATTGAACTATTTGATGCATTTTCAATAGGCTGGGTAGAGAGGTCAAAGAATGTTATGGCTGATTTTTTAGCTAATGTTGCAATAAGGCCAGATGACATCACTCTGTCAGATGTTACAAGTGTAGAAATTAAGATCAGGCCTGCAGTACCAGAAAATATATGCAGTTGGCAAGTGTTTAATGATGATAGAGACTTGTTAAAATTTTTGCACTGCATAGATGAATATGAGAATCAAGAAATTGATTTCCAAGCTTTTGTAGAGACTATAGATGGAAAAGAAACTCTTGTGGGAAAAGAGATAATTCAGTCGAAGACTAATAAAATCCCCAGAGGATTAGTAGCTTTGGAAAGAGCTTTTGACAATAGAGATAAATTGGTCACAAGGACATCTCCCACAAATAAGGAAGATTTAGAAGAGATAAATTTGGGGACATCTCAGGCCCCTCAGAAGGTATACATTGGTAAACAGCTCAAACCACACATTAGGAGTATGCTGATTGCATTACTGAAAAAGTATAAACATGTTTTTGCTTGGTCATATGAGGACCTAAAAGCCTATAGGGAAGATTTATTGCAGCAAGAGATCCCATTGAAGCCTGGAGCTAAGCCATTCAGACAGAGGCAAAGACCTATTAATCCTACCTTGGCTCCAAAGATGCAGGAAGAACTTAAAAAGCTTAGGGAAGCTGGAATAATTGTGCCAATCAGGCATTCAACTTGGGTGTCTAACCTTGTCCCAGTCAGAAAAAAGAATGGTGATATTAGGCTTTGTGTTGACTTCAGGAACTTGAATGTATCCTCTTTAAAGGATAACTATCCACTGCCTAATATGGAAGCTATGTTGCAGAGAGTGACTAGTTGTGAACTCTTATCTATGATGAATGGATTTTCAGGTTATAATTAGGTGAAGGTGAAGGAATCAGAGCAGTATAAGACTACCTTCACCACTCCATGGGGAACTTATGTATATGTTAGAATGTTGTTTGGGCTAACAAATGCAGGTGCTACATTTCAAAGGGCAATGGATGTTGCTTTTGCAGGGTTGATTGATTCAATCCTAGTTGTGTATCAAGATGATCTGACTGCTTATTCAAAGAAAGAAGAGTAACATTGTTTGCATCTAGAACATATTTTCATAAGAGCAATAGAATATGGCATTTCTTTAAATCCAAAGAAGTGTGCTTTTGGGGTGGTTGAAGGAAAACTCCTAGGGCACATTGTTTCCAAGGATGGAGTTAGGATAGATCTAGAGAGAGTGGCTGCTATTGACAGAATTCAAATGCCAAAAACTGTAAAAGGAGTTCAGTCCTTCTTTGGACAGATAAATTTTGTTAGGAGATTTGTTCCCAACTTTGCAGAAACCACAAGGAACATTTCCAAGATGATGAAGAAGGATGCAACTGTCCACTGGGAAAGTGAAGCAATAGAATCATTTCAAAGTATCAAAGAGGCAATCAAGATGGCCCCTGTTCTTAAATCTCCTGATTTTTCTAGGCCATTCCAAGTATTTTCATTTGCTTCCTTTCATACTATTGCTGCATGTTTGCTACAGAAAAATGAAGATGGTTTTGAACAGCCCATAGCTTTCTTCAGTATGTCCTTGTAAGCCTCTGAGTTGAAGTATGATATTATGGAAAAACAGGCATATGCACTAGTCAGAGCCATCAAAAGTTTCAGACCATACCTGGTAGGATCACATATAATTGCATATGTACCCCATGCAGTAGTCAAAGACATTTTCACTCAACAGGAGGTGACTGGAAGAAGGTGTAGATGGATAAACAAACTGCAGGAGTTCAACATAGAAATACAAATTACCAAGTTGGTAAGAGGGCAAGGATTAGCCAAGATGATGGCACAGTCAAATTTGGAAGCATGCCAAGTTAATGCTGTCCAAAATGAGAGTGTAGATGTATCAAGATCTGAATGGTATAAGGATATTATCTACTACTTGCAAAATCTAAATTGTCCTTCCCATTTCAGTGACAGTCAAAAGAGGACTTTGAAGTTACATGCAATCAGGTATGTTATTGTTCAAGGTGAGCTATACTGGAAAAACCCTGATGGTGTGCTGCTGAGATGTGTGGATGAGGATATGGCTAACAATGTTTTGATTGATATGCATAAAGGATTGTGTGGTGGACATTATACTGCCCAAACAACAGCTCATAAAATTCTCAGAGTAGGATATTGGTGGCCCACTCTCTTTTCAGATGCACAAAGGTTAGTGAGGAAGTGTGACCCTTGCCAAAGATTTTTAGGAAAGTTGAAATATGATGGTGCTTTACCCCTCAGGACTGTAACTGTGGATGCTCCATTTCAGCAATGGGGAATTGACTTCATAGGGGAAATTGCAGACAAATCAAGTGGGGGACACAGTTGGATTTTGGTGGCAACAGATTACTTTACCAAATGGATTGAGGCCATTCCAACTAAGAGAGCTACAAGTAAGGTGGTGACAGATTTCATGCTAGAAAATATTATCATCAAGTTTGGAGTACCATTCAAGATAGTTACTGATAATGCTATGTGCTTCAGATCAGGTGAATTTGTTGATTTTTGCAACAAATATGGGATAAATCTATCATATGCATCACCATATCACCCACAAGGGAATGGTCAAGCAGAATCAAGCAATAAAAGCATCATGAAAATTATCAAGAGGATACTAGACAAGAACAAGAGAGCTTGGGATTCAAAATTGAACTTAGCAATATGGGCTGACAGAGTGACAGTGAAAAGGGCTATTGGGATGTCACCCTTTGAGCTAATATATGGTGCATCAGCCAGATTGCCCATAAACAATCTCCTACCAGTTTACAGATTCATCCAGGAAAATGATGAGGAGATTGAAGACTCCATGACAAAAAGGGTGAACCAGCTGGTTGCACTGGATGAAAACAGAAGGAAAGCCCACCAGATCAATCTCAAGAGACAACAAGATGTGAAATACCTATTTGACAGGAGAGCTATAAAAAGGAAGTTTCAAGTCAATGATCTGGTGCTCATATGGAATGCAAAAGATCAGGACAAGGGTAAACATGGTAAATTCGAACCCTTATGGATGGGCCCATATCAGATTTGCAGTGCTCATGGGGAGGATTCTTATTTCCTCCAGGCCCTAGATGGTGAAGTTCTGGAATTGCCTGTGCATGGCCAATTCCTTAAGTTCTATTTTGCATAGATGACTTGTCGCTGTGCACATTTGTAAAAACATGTATATAGTGTAAATGTCTTGTGCAGTTCGTGCTTTTTGGTTTTTTGCCTGGTCTGCCCGGAGATCTGGTTCTCGCTGCAGGTTTTCACCTGCACGTCCCCATTCGGAGCCAGTGTTGGCACTCATTTTGACCTAGAGGCTGAGCTTGTTTGTTGGAGGGTTTCTTCTTTCAAACCCTAGGTGTTCCTGTTCATCGGCAAGAGCTTGGTCTATCGGTGAAGGATATTGTTGTTCTACCGATGGTGTTGGTCTTGCCGACAGGGGTAAGTCATGTTTTCATCGGCAGGAGTGGGAGCTATCAGGTGAGCGGTCAGATGTTGGGCCGACAGTGTAGTGTCTGGCCGATAAGATTCATCGGCGTGTGTCTTACCGAGGAAAGTGGGGTTGACGTTTGGCATCGGTAAGACTACTGTGATCGGCCAACGTGTTTTGTGGTTCACCGATAGAAGGAAGTCACCCCGATGGGGAATGCCATCGGGATGACTTTGTGTTCGGTTTCACCGACGGTGGAGTATGTAGGATTTGGCGATCAACGAGACTTTGGCTGTCGGGCTAGCCATTGGAAGGTCCGCCGATGGAGTATCTCTGGCCGACGAGGGTGTCATCGGCGTAGGTCACACCGAGAGGGGAGCATGGAGTGGCCATCAGCGTAACCTTTGACATCGGCATAGGTATATTGTTGCTCACCGATGGTTTTGGTCTCACCGACAGACAAGGAATGTGAAGTAGGCGTCGGCATAACCTTTGAGGTCGGCAGGAGATTTGTGGAGCTGGCCGATGGTTCTCCTCTGGCTGATGGGGATGTTGGTGACTTGTGGAGATGTTGCAATCGGCGAGACCACTGTGGTCGGCAGGAGATCTATGGGGTAGGCCGATAGTGTATGTCATGGCGATGGGCTGTGGGCAAAGGGTTGTGTGTCAAGCATGGCAAAAGCGCTCGACACCTTTTATGTGTGCGGCCCCATTTTTAAACTAATGAAGGAGTCTCCTCACTGTGAATGTGGGATTATTCCCTTGTATATTTTGAACCTGCGGTTGAACGTGTTTTGGCGGGAAATCTTTTTTGTATGCAGCGACGGTTTTTTAAGCGACAACGGGTGGTTGAGACCCTTAATGGCAACTGTGCTGGGGCATGGGCGAATTGTTGCACAGTTAGGTACCGGATTTTTGACATGAAGACTTCCAGATAGTGGCGCGTGGCTCGAGGCTCCTCTTTGTCTGCTGCATTTACATTTTATGAGTGCCATTCCTTCTGAGGACTGTATCTGGCGGATTTTTTGTCATAATCATGTAATTAATTGCTGTGGTACACTCTCTGGCTATTATAAGCAGACTGTGTTACCATTTTTCAGGTTGTTGAAAGTTGAACATTTTGGCTCTGTAACACAATACAGTTCGTTTTGGTTGCTCTGTACAGCTAAACCTGTGAGTTTATGTATCTCCAGTTGTATGTCTTTTGCATGAATCCACTGATTTCATGGTTAATTTTATATGAGAAATGCTATGTTAGCATGTGTTTTGTTAATTCTGTCTCCAGTATTACATGTATCTTTCTTCTGAGTCTGGATGTTTAAGGAATGTTTGAGGCTCTAGAACATAGAATTCCTATGTTGAATGTCTGATCTTTTAACTTCTGCTCAAGGGGTAGATTAAACTATTTTCAGGTTGAACATTGGGAAGGGTATACTGCAGTAGGGATGCCATAAGTAGAGATAACTTAACACTCTGTATTGGGAGATATCTGTAAGGCAGGTATCATATATATCCCCCTGAAATCCAGTTTTAGCTGTTCACGCTGATCATTCACAGGTGTATGTCTACTGACTCCAGGCCCTGGATAGGCACCAATCTTGCTTTGTGTTTGTGTTACAACCATGTCCAGCTTTGCATCCAAACTTAAAATCAAAGTCAAACTCTAAAACAACCATTAGGACAGTAGAATTAGTTTTAGGATCCTCAGTCCTCTGTCTACAACTGCAAATAGGCCCAAAGCTAGCCCCTTTGCTCTTATCTTTCAGTTTTGGTCTACTTACAGGAGGACTTATCTGCTTTCTGACAGCATCCCAATCCTTGTATGCGTATCTCATGGATGTTGAGTAGGGAATACCCCCCTAGGTCTTGCAGAGCCTGAAGAAGAAGAGGAGATAAAATATAGAGTCTATCTCCTACACTATTGGCCCCTGGCCCAGAGATCCTATTGATCACTGATGGCTACCTTGTAGGGAAATCTGGGAATAAGCATCCAGTCTGGGAAAAAACCAACACATCAATTGTAAAAGATTTATGTTTCTCTAGATTATCTTCCATAATACATACTCCAAAGCTCCCAGACAGTATAAATTTATAATTAGAACCGATATACTTACTTGAAATATAGTTCTAGTTGTCCTTTTTCTACTCCTTTCTCTGCGAGAGATCGAAACTCCTTCCTCCTTCTTTCTTCAGCCAAATCTTATAGGAGTGGAATAACTTATTTCAATCTTAGCTCATAAATGCACCATCGATGTGTATCTTGCCATTGGGTCAGTTTATTAATTGCAAATATTTGAGTGATGTCTTGGAATGTCACATCAATCTTGTCTAACAATCATTGCCATATCACTGATGCTTTGTTTTATATTCTACCAAAGGCCATCCCTTCCATCGATAAATTTCCCTTTCTCGGTCCATCGATGAGGTTCCATGTGAAGTTTCCCCAATGTGCCCTAGTCTATCCGATGTTCTTCATATCCTTAATGTTTTATAGTTATTTCAAGCTATTGGTGGAACTTCATCCTTAGTTCCACCGATCCTTCCATGCTACAACAATGCTTTTGTCTTTGTTGGTTTTATCGGCATGTCTGGGGAACTCGTATATGAGTTCTACTGAAGTTGACATTTTTCGGTGATAAGCTAACTCCTATGGAGTTCATCGGCTCATCAGTGAGGGTATGATATATATTCCACCAAAATCTACATGTTACAATGATATAACCTTCTTCTACCAACTTTATCGACATGTCAGTGGAACCATGATGTGGTTTCCACCGATGTCTGCATGTTATCCTGATAAGCTCATCTTATTCCATTTTGTCGGTCTATCGGTGGGATGACCTCAGAGGTTACCCCAATAGATTGTTGTTTTTCTGATATAGTGATACTATGTCTTTATAGGGCCATCAGTATAGCAAAGTGAAAGGTTCCAATGATGGGGTCACATTGGGCCGATATGTTCTTAGGAAAGGCAAAGGGTACAATTCGTGGAATCAATATGTAAGACTTAGGTTAATTATGGATTTTGTAACACAATTGATTACTATTATGAGATTAAGGGTATAATGTTCTAATCTTGGTTGAAAAGGGGATGGATAGAAGTATAGAAAAATTGCAAAATTTTCCTGTCCCAACTGGGTTTAGGGTTTAGGGATTACAGTTTAGAGTGGAGGGATTAGGGTTTAAGGCATAGTACTGTTTAGGGTTAAGGGTTTAGGGATAGGGTTTAGGATTTAAGGTTCAAGTGTTGAGGGTTGAGAATTTAGGGATAGGGTTTAAGGTTTAGCGATAAGGGATTAGGGTTTAGGGTTGAGGGATTAGGGTTTAGTGTTGAGGGATTAGAGTTTAAGGTATAGTGTTTAGGGTTGAGGGTTTAAGGTTTAGTGTTGAGGGATTAGAGTTTAAAGTATAGTAGTGTTTAGGGTTGAGGGTTTAGGGATAGGGTTTAGGGTTTAAGGTTTAAGGGTTGAGGCTTTAGGCTTTAGGGATAGTGTTTACGGTTGAGGGATTAGGGTTTAGCATGGAGGGATTAGGGTTTAAGGTATAGTTTTTAGGGTTGAGGGTTGAAGGTTGCATTACACTGCAATGAAAGGTTATAGTCCCATTAGAGAATGATGTCCTCGTGCATGGACCATGTCAAGTGCCCTCATCAATGTTGGTAAGGGATACATGGAAGGCAAATGGATTAGGTAGATAATGGATTATGACATGGATTCTAGAGGGCAAAAAAGTGGATTATGACGTGGATTATGTAGCGAAAATAGTGGATTATGATGTGGATTATGTCAGACTTATGCCAAAGCATGGACCATAGGGATGGTATGTGGAGGGTATGTAGGATAGTGGATGAATGATGGTAGATTTATTACAGAATGGAAGGGAACCATAACCAATGGTTGTACACATCCCCATAAATGTTGAAGCTTGTGATGCGGAGGTGGTGTAGGATGCAATGGATATGTTTTCTTAGGAGATGGATGATGAAGGGCTTTAGGAACCCATATAGACTTAGGTGTTTTATTACTTTTGTTTTGCTTGTGGGATGGAATGTTTTGACACTTTTGAGCAAAATGGGAATTTGAGATGGGAGTAGATTGTTGAGATTTTTTAGAGGTAGATGTCTCATTAAACTTGATTTCTTGTTGCTTAGGTACCCATACCATTTTGGTTTTGGACTTTACTTGTGGAGGTATGGGCTTGGATAACTTTTTGGATTGATTTTTCTTTGAATCTTTGTTTTTATGTCCTAAGGCATGAGGACCCTTAGTATGTTTGGCTTTATCAGTAGAGGCATCTAATTTTGCATTTCTGGATCCCTTGAGGATGGTGGAATTAGTGGAAGCTTTAAGTTTAGCTTTAAGATTAGGGTTGAGGGTTGAGGGTTAAGGGATTAGGGTTTAAGGTATAGTGTTGAGGGTTGAGGGTTTAGGGTTGAGGGTTTAGGGTTTAGGGATTACGATTTAGAGTTGAGGGATTAGGGTTTAAGGCATAGTACTGATTAGGGTTTAGGATTTAAGGTTCAAGTGTTGAGAGTTGAGGCTTTAGGGATAGGGTTTAAGGTTTAATGATAAGGGATTAGGGTTTAGGGTTGAGGGATTAAGGTTTAGTGTTGAGGGATTAGAGTTTAAGGTATAGTGTTTAGGGTTGAGGGTTTAGGGTTTAGTGTTGAGGGATTAGAGTTTAAGGTATAGTATTTAGGGTTGAGGGTTTAGGGATAGGTTTAGGGTTTAAGGTTTAACGGTTGAGGCTTTAGGCTTTAGGGATAGTGTTTATGGTTGAGGGATTAGGGTTTAGGGTGGAGGGATAAGGGTTTAAGGTATAGTTTTTAGGCTTGAGGGTTGAAGGTTGCGTTACACTGCAATGAAAGGTTATAGTCCCATTAGAGAATGATGTCCTTGCACATGGACCATTTCGAGTTCCATCATCGATGTTGTTAAGGGATACATGGAAGGAAAATGGATTAGGCAGATAGTGGATTATGATGTGGATTCTAAAGGGGAGAAAAGTAGATTATGATGTGGGTTATGTAGGGAAAATAGTGGATTATGATGTGGATTGTGTCAGACTTATGCCAAAGCATGGAACATAGGGATGGTATGTGAAGGGTATGTAGGATAGTGGATGAATGATGGTAGATTTATTACAGAATGGAAGGGAACCACAACCAATGGTTGCACACATCCCCATAAATGTTGAAGCTTGTGATGCGGAGGTGGTTTAGGGTGCAATGGAGATGTTTGCTTAGGAGATGGATGATGAAGGGCTTTAGGAACCCATATAGCCTTAGGCGTTTTATTACTTTTGTTTTACTTATGGGATGGAATGTTTTGACACTTTTGAGTGGAATGGGAATTTGAGACGGGAGTAGATGGTTGGGATTTTTTAGAGGTAGATGCCTCATTTAACTTGATTTCTTGTTGCTTAGGTACCCATACCATTTTGGTTTTGGACTTTGCTTGTGGAGGTAAGGCTTGTATAACTTTTTGGATTGATTTTTCTTTGACTCTTTGTTTTTATGTCTTAAGGCATGAGGACTCTTAGGATGTTTGGCTTTATCAATAGAGGCATCTAATTTTGCATTTCTAGATCCCTTGAGGATGGTGGAATGAGTGGAAGCTTTAAGTTTAGCTTTAAGATTAGGGTTGAGGCTTGAGGGTTGAGGGATTAGGGTTTAACGTATAGTGTTGAGGGTTGATGGTTGAGGGTTTAGAGTTTTGGGATTACGGTTTAGAGTTGAGGGATTAGAGTTTAAGGCATAGTACTATTTAGGGTTGAGGGTTTAGGGATAGGGTTTAGGATTTAAGGTTCAAGTATTGAGGGTTAAGGCTTTAGGGATAGGGTTTAAGGTTTAACGATAAGGGATTAGGGTTTAGGATTGAGGGATTAGGGTTTAGTGTTGAGGGATTATAGTTTAAGGTATAGTGTTTAGGGTTGAGGGTTTAGGGATAGGATTTAGGGTTTAAGGTTTAAGGGTTGAGGCTTCAGGCTTTAGGGATAGCATTTACAGTTGAGGGATTACGGTTTAGGGTGGAGGGATTAGAGTTTAAGGTATAGTTTTTAGGGTTGAGGGTTGAAGGTTGTGTTACATTGCAATGAAAGGTTATAGTCCCATCAGAGAATGATGTCCTCGCACATGGACCATGTCGAGTGCCCTCATTGATGTTGGTAAGGGATACATGGAAGGCAAATGGATTAGGTAGATAGTGGATTATGACATGGATTCTAGAGGGGAGAAAAGTGGATTATGACGTGGATTATGTAGGGAAATAGTAGATTATGTCAGACTTATGCCAAAGCATGGACCATAGGGATTGTATGTGGAGGGTATGTAGGATAGTGGATGAATGATGGTAGAGTTATTGTAGAATGGAAGGGAAACATAACTAATGGTTGCACACATCCCCATAAACATTGAAGATTGTGATGCAGAGGTGGTGTAGGGTGCAATAGAGACGTTTTCTTAGGAGATGGATGATGAAGGGCTTTAGGAACCCACATCGACTTAGACATTTTATTACTTTTGTTTTGCTTGTGGGATGTAATGTTTTGACACTTTTGAGATGAATGGGAATTTGAGATGGGAGTAGATGGTTGGGATTTTTTAGAGGTAGATGCCTCATTTAACTTTATTTCTTGTTTCTTAGGTACCCATACCATTTTGGTTTTGGACTTTGCTTGTGGAGGTATGGGCTTGGATAACTTTTTGGATTGATTTTTCTTTGACTCTTTGTTTTTATGTCCTGAGGCATGAGGACCCTTAGGATGTTTGAATTTATCAGTAGAGGCATCTAATTTTGTATTTTTGGATCCCTTAAGGATGGTGGAATTAGTGGAATCTTTAAGTTTAGCTTTAATATTAGGGTTGAGGGATTAGGGTTTAAGGTATAGTGTTGAGGGTTGAGGGTTGAGGGTTTAGGGTTTAGGGTTTAGGGATTACAGTCTAGAGTTGAGGGATTAGGGTTTCAGGAATAGTACTATTTAGGGTTGAGCATTTAGGGATAGGGTTTAGGATTTAAGGTTCAAGTGTTGAGGGTTGAGGCTTTAGGGATAGGGTTTAAGGTTTAGTGATAAGGGATTAGGGTTTAGGGTTGAGGGATTAGGGTTTAGTGTTGAGGGATTAGAGTTTAAGGTATAGTGTTTAGGGTTGAGGGTTTAGGGTTTAGTGTTGAGGGATTAGAGTTTAAGGTATAGTTTTTAGTGTTAAGGGTTTAGGGATAGGGTTTAGGGTTTAAGGTTTAAGGGTTGAGGCTTCAGGCTTTATGGATAGCATTTATGATTGAGTGATTAGGGTTTAAGGTATAGTTTTTAGGTTTGAGGGTTGAAGGTTGCATTACACTACAATGAAAGGTTATAGTCCCATTACAGAACAATGTCCTCGCACATGGACCATGTCGAGTGCCCTCATCGATGTTGGTAAGGGATACATGGAAGGCAAATGGATTAGGCAGATAGTGGATTATGACGTGGATTCTAGAGGGGAGAAAAGTGGATTATGACATGGATTATGTAGGGAAAATAGTGGATTATGATGTGGATTATGTCAGACTTATGCCAAAGCATGGACCATAGGGATGGTATGTGGAGGGTATGCAGGATAGTGGATGAATGATGGTAGATTTATTGCGGAATGGAAGGGAACCATAACCATTGGTTGCACACATCACCATAAATGTTGAAGCTTATGATGCGGAGATGGTGTAGGGTGCAATGGAGATGTTTGCTTAGGAGATGGATGATGATGGTGCTAAATTAGGTGCACTTCACGCCAACTTTGGTGTCCCAAAGAGATTACATTTAGGGCTGAAAGTTGGCGCAAAAGTTGGCATTAGAGATGCCAACTTTAGTGCCAACTAATGAATCCAAAAAAAAATTTAAAATTTGTGCCAGCAATAAAACATACCACAAAAAAAAACACAAATAAGTTAATACATTTAAGTTCACAACGTAGTGTACTCTACCTCTATTTTAGGTTTCCTACTAAGAATTGTAGGCTGCGAAGCGATGACTTTATTAGGTTAAAAATGGAAGTTACTGAAAAGTTTCTACAACGGATCCGTGAATTTGTATTTTATTTATTTTTGGTTCTAGACATCCAGAAGATAAAAAATTGCTTTAGCTAGCTGCTAAATTTGGGGTTTCTAGCTACCTCAACCATTGAATCAAGCTTGTTCATCTGCCTTTTAGCAAGTAAGTTCCAATTGCTGAGCAATTAACTCTTGACCTAGGTTTTTATCAATTTTGATAAAATTTTGAGCTCAAAGAAAGTTTTTCTAAGATATTGTACTCATGCTTTAGGGTAAATTTGAGTAGTAATGTTGTTAATTATCCTTGCTTGTAGTATAACATGCATTTACCATTTTTGGAAGGCCTATCGAATAAGGTTTCTTTGTACATCATACCCAAAATACAAGCTGTTAAGATTTGTTTTTGGATACATATTTGTTTTTGGCTATGATTGGTCAAGCATGCTGTTAATTCATACCTAGCTACAATTGCCTCCATAGACTGGATGAAAATAATTTGCCCTATGTCACCTCAAAATGTCAAGCAATAGACGGAAGGGAGCAAACTCTGGCCACAATCAGGTAATTCACTATCAATTTATAGATTTGTAAATGTTTCCATTGTTTCTTTGATTTTTAGTATTTAGTTTTCTATTTCTAAATTTAAAAGAAGAATTTTATTTTTTATATATATAGGGACATGATATTGACAAAGATAAAGAGGCATTGGCTTCCATATTGGGGGTAGAGGTAGTGAACAAATTGGATGGTGTTGACTTGATA
Organism: Cunninghamia lanceolata; assembly: GCA_027924645.1. Classification (NCBI taxonomy): domain Eukaryota; kingdom Viridiplantae; phylum Streptophyta; class Pinopsida; order Cupressales; family Cupressaceae; genus Cunninghamia; species Cunninghamia lanceolata. Next base: position 17,619,244 of record BSBN01000757.1, read on the forward strand.
ATGCTTGCCAGATACATAGAAAAATGATCTAGTAAAGCCCCTGAAACATTGCAACCAAATCAACAATGTCAAAGGGAATCAATTGATTCCCCAACTAGTCATGGATTGGGCAAAAGATCCAAGAGGAAATCAATAACAGTAACCTCTAAGAATGTGGAACAGGGAGTAGAGGCTTCCAATGTCCCAGCCACTCCTGGGACATAGACTTCTTTGACCACCATGCCATGTTTTACATCTTGCATTGGTAGCTATGATACCAAGATAGAATATGATGTGGTTTCAGGGGAAGTTCGAATGACAGATGCTAGAAAAATGTTTGTGAATAGGTTGAAGGAATCATTCCTTCAACGGTTCAAAGACAATCTACACTATTCTCAAAGATACCCATGCACCTGCAAAAAATAGTTATCCAAGACATGGAGACTGAATTTGGCACAGGTTGGTCTGTAAATAAAATAAAGCTACGAATGTCTCAAAATTGCAAGAGATTTCGGTGCAACCAAACAAAAATGATAAAAAAATCCCTCCCAAGCAAAGGCTCAAAAAAGACCATTTGATGTAAGTCTCAAAGTATGGAAAGAGCTTGTAAAAGCATATGAGAAGTCTGCTGCATAGAGGAAGCTCAGTGAGGAGAGTACGCAGGTATTTGAATTTGCTCATAAGATTATATCAAATTTATTAAACAATTTTTAAATTTTATTTGTACATAATTAAATTGAATTAGTATATGTTTCAGGACAAGGCCTCCAGGGCTAGGCTTGACAAACTTTGTACCACTCATCATAGTGGCCAGAAAGGTTTACAGGCCTTGATTTGTACATTTGTAAGTATATTTAATATGTTAAATGATATTTTTTTTTATTTCCTAGGAAAAAGTAAATGATTGCCAATTAATTAGTTTAACTAGTCCATGTGCCATGTTTTGACAGGAGGAGAAATATGGCCAGCAACTAATGCAATTTGAAAAGGAAATGTTACAAAGCAAAAAGTGGACCGATTTTGTAATCTGGATGGAGAAAGAGGTATCAATAGTTGATTTTCAATAACTTAGTTGGATATTGTTGTGTTAATATGTCAATTTACATTTCTTGTGTTGATTTTCAATAATCTTTGAAGACGTTATAGAGTGATACTTGAGACAAATAGTTACAGTTGTACTCTATTTGTTGTGTTTGGTTTCTATTGGTCTTCTTGTCTTTTTGACTCAAGTGGATTGTTATTCATAGATTGCTTGTCATTGTTGTTGATCATGTGGATGTAGTTATCATTAAGTTTTCAGGTGGTCTCCTAAGTGAACAGACCAAAGGGTTTATCTCAAGTCTTTGTTTCCTAACCTTTTTATTATAAGACTTAAAGAGGGGCATGCATTATAGTTACATTGTTGGTTATATTTCAAACCTTTGAACTACAATAGTGGGCATTTAAAATTTAATATGCACATTTTTTTTTTTGTTGAGAAGGAGTCATCATTGGCAGTAGGCATTAACTCTCCTCTGCCATAATAGCTTTGGGAAGTACTAGTCTTTAATGTTCTTGGTTTTGGGGTATGTGAGGGAGAAAAGGAAGGAGTGGGGAACCATTTTGGAGGGGAATTCTTCTTTTTGCCTTGGGGTTGAGGAAGGAAGGTTGATGGTTGGACTATAAGTGATTTAGAGGAAGGGAGACTTTGGGTGTGCTCATCATGTTGGCTGAGTGTCTTGCTGTTTGGGTTGGAGACTAAGATTCAAATTGCCAACTGGTCTTCTTCAACTACGCTAACCTTTCTTTGAAGTAAAGCTCCTTGTCATCCATTCTTGTAAAATTACACTGATCATTTTGGTGAAACATTTCCTTTAACTTGTGTAACTGTATGTGGTCTTGTGAAAGCCTATGCTAAAGGGTTTGGATGAGGAAAATATTGTTAACTGTGAGAGTTCAAACTTAAGATCATGGGACTTACAAACTATGGAAAACTGTTGGTTATTGTGTTTTGGTTTTCTATCATGAAGGAAGCTACATTAATTTGGTCACAGTTTGAGGTGGAGTTTCAAACCCTGGATAGAATTACTAGAATGCTATCATTGCAACATACCATGAGTCTTGAGGAAACCTAGCCTAGTTCATGGTTATCTTTTTTGACATGGTTGTAAATGCTAATGGTGTTGGTATTTCACCTATAAATGTCCACTCTCTCAATTGTGGATGTGAGGTCTTCTTGGGATTAATAATGCCACTCCTAGGTGGGCTTTTGGGATGGTTTTGGATCATTGGTTCAGGTCAACTTGCCCCCCAACACTCCCTCCAAGGCTATGAGGTTTACATTACTGAAGCCACAATCGAATAAAATGTTGAAACAACACTACATGATTGTATTTGATTACCGGTTGACTCTTGGAAATAATGGGTTTTGTCAATTACATACAATTGTGTAACATTGCAATAGTTGTATTGTACATTTAACTAGAACAGTCTATTGTGAAGGCATTTGTTTGATGAGAATGACCTTTGAGTTAATTGTAATGACTTGCACTAACTTAGAAATGTGATTTCAAACTAGTATTTATTAAATTGGAGACTGTTTGTGAACAAATTTATCTTCGTATGGACTTCCCTATGTTTGAATGTCTAAGCACTAACTATGGAATAGTAGATATTATGTACTTGTGATCACTACATCATTTGGATAGAGGACTCATAAATGGAATATAGGACCTTCTATTTCATTGTCCATAAAATCCTAAGGGTTGATTAAGTTATTGTACATGGATGTAAATGGAAACTTTAAGCTCTCTGAAGGTTTGCTTATTGTTTGCAAAGTAGCATTAATTTCTTATTTTAACTGTGGAAACATCCTGTGGACACTAGTATGGTGTTGACCAAGGAGTTATCTTGTAAATACTAGAAAGGTCTATGCATGTTAATCATAGATTGTAACCCTACATTTGGAAGGAAATTGTTACTGTAGATGTGATATATACTGTACAATGGTATCTTGTCTATGGCATGACATCTTCAGTAGGAGGTACCTTCAGATTTATGTAGCATCATGTTTGGCTAAGGTACCATAAATTTAAGTGTGCATTGTATGGTGTTATTGTATTGGAGGTTGCTATATGCAAATCTACAGTGATATAAGGAGACTCGACTCTCATCATTTCATTGCACAAAGTGAGTGACAAAACAACTACCTAGTTTAAAATTGGCCCTTCTTTAAGAAACATATGTAGCAATGAGACTTAGGGTTCTTTAAAATGAGAAGCATTCTTCTCCCCATACAACCTACTAACTAGGGCCTCTCTGTTTACGTGCATGGTTGACCTCCTTACCATTGTTGGCTATCTTGAAGACACCCTAAACTTTATCATTGAGATACCTGTTAAATCTATGCTGGTTGTATGCATGTGTTTTCTTAGTGTCTGTAGATCACAAATGAATATAGGCTTAGGAGTATTTACAGCAACACTGCTTTTTTATTTGGATCCTAAAAATGCTCTACAACTTATGTTCTTTTCTCAAACATCTATCCACAAGTGGGCAGGTGTGGTGAGGTAAGGAGATTGATGAAAGATAGAGGAATTAAAAAAATGCTTGGATGCAGTTGGATTGAAGGGCATAAAATGGTACATGTTTTTTTGTGTAGGATACAAATCACATCCATAGACAAAGGAGACCTATGCAAAGTTGGAGAAATTGGCTTGGAAGATGAAGGTGGCAAGGTATTTTCCAGATTCAAGAATTTACTTAATGTTGTGGAAGGATGGGAAAAATAATTATTTCTCTGCCACCATGGTGAAAAGTTGGCAATTGCATTTGGTTTGTTAAACATGCCCCATGGAACAACTATTAGACCTTTAATTATTGAAAAAAACTGTGCATTCATTAATGACATGTAAGAGAATTTAATCAACTGCTACTTAAAAACTCTTTAATGTTTCTGTCTAATGCAGGTTATTAGATTAATAGTGAAAAAGAACATACATTGACCATGCAATTTGTGGTAATTAATGTTATGTAATAGAATTTACAGTTGATAGTTAAATTGTATAACAATTTTTTTTATGATCTTTAGTAACGTTTATTAGAATTGTTGCATGTTTTACATCATTGGAATGACATATTAGCTGTAACTTTTTTGAAATTTTATTATGGTATGTGCACTTTGATATGATGTAATATGATTATGGTTTTGTTTCATATGTTGGAATATTAGATATATAATAGAAAAATAAATTATTACATGAAATAAATAATAACTTTTCATTTTAAATGTTTTTTTTGCAGAATACGGGTCTTCCAGAAGATGAAGATGATCCTAATGATATAGATCTAGATTATATTGGTTCTGGTATAGAATACATGGTAGAGGATGATGATGATGTAGATACAAAAGACAACGAGGCCAATGACGATGATGATGAAGAGCATGGTAGTAGCCAGTGACATTCATGACATATAGACTGCATCATGGATCATTGCTAATATATCGTTATAATGCCCCTTTTCATGGTTACTAACATATGTATCATTTTCACAGCCCGCAGTACCATATTATTGAGTTGTACCATTTTCACATGCATCAATTTGACTTATATCATTTGGACATGTATCATCTTGACTTGTATCATTTTGAGTTACATAATTTATCATTTTTACTTATATCATTTGTACATGTATCATTTTGACTTATGTCAACTGTTGGACATGTATCATTTTGACATGTTATTGATCTACTGGTATATTTGACTTTCACTTGTTTTAGTTATATATGATGATGATCTTATCAGTATTGACTTGTCAATTTATATATATTGAAATTGGTTGATGATTTTTGGATGGATATTTATTGCGTATGATGATTTTAATTTACTGCAGGATGCATGTTGTAAAATTCAATTAAATTATAGATATTTGGCTCACTTGTTTTAATTATAGATGATGATCATGTTATAATAATTATCTTGTTATTTTATAATAATTATCTTATTTTTTATATAATTATCTTGTTAAATTGGAAGCAAAACCCAAAGCAACAAAGGAGGTCATAATGGAAGCAAAACTTGGCATCAATTAGGAAGCCAAAAAAGAAGCTATTTTAGACGCCATACAAGAAGCAAAATACGAAGCACGACTGAGAGTAAAACTAGAAGCAAAAATGGGAGCAGACATGGAAGCAAACTTGGAAGCAAAAATGGAAGCAAATCTAGAAGCAAAACCTGAAGCAAACCTGGAAGCAAAATCGGAAGCAACATTGGAAGCAAACTTGGAAGCCAAACCGGAAGCAAAACTGGAAGCAACACAAGAAGCCAAACCAGAAGTAAAATCAGAAGCCAAAGTGGAAGCCAAATCTGGAGCTAAATTGGAAGAAAATCTAGAAGGAAAATGGAAAGCAAAATTGGAAGCAAAAATTGAAGCAAAACCAGAAGTAAACTTGGAAGCAACACAAGAAGCAAAATTAGAAGCCAAACTGGAAGCCAAATTGGGTGCCAAATCTGGTGCTAAATTGGAAGCAAAATGGGAAGCAAAACTCAAAGCAAACCTAGAAGCAAAACCCGAAGCAAAACTAGAAGCAAACCTAGAAGCAACACAAGAAGCAAAACCAGAAGAAAAATCAGAAGCCAAATTGGGTGCCAAATTTGATGCTAAATTGGAAGCAAATCTAGAAGCAAAATCGGAAGCAACACTGGAATTAAAACAAGAAGCAAACTTGGAAACCAAACTAGAAGCAAAATCAGAAGCCAAATTGGGTGTCAAATCTGGTGCTAAATCTGGTGCCAAATCCAATTATTACTTTCCAGTGCTAAAGTCGACACTAAATATGGTGTTAAAGTTAGCACTAAATCTGGCGTTGAAGTAATAATGCAAACTTGCGCCGAGTTTTACGCTGAGAAAAGTGTCTAATTTCTGAGCTCAATTACACTAAAATCCAATGCTATTTTAGGCACTAATGGCCTGTTCTAGTGTAGTGTCTTCTTCTTAATTACAAGACTCCAAAATTCTATTTCTCTTCATATGCCTCATTACTACTATCCATTTCTTCATCCTCTTCATTCTCTCCTTGGTCTGCACCTATACAAACATTATCATCAACATGCATTAGATAAGAACCACAAGGCCAATGTGCCTCTTTGCTAGCTCCCTGTGCTTATTTTCTTGTGTCTTCCTTCACTGTCCTACTTGTATGGATACCTTCATTAGTAAGCTTTACCTGCCACTCTTGTTCTATCTCAAAAACTTGTGCCCACAAATCATCTTTAAGTACCTCATAATGTACCTCTACTGCAACTTGTTTCCTTTCTTTCTCATTTAGCAACTCTTTTCTATCCAAACTTTGTCCGCCTTCACCTACCAAGATAGCTATCCTTTGCTTTCTTTTTTTTTGAACAATCACCTTTATAGGCCACTTTACCTTCTTTATCATTGGCCAATACCTAATATTTCCTTGGTATTCTTCCTCAAGACACTACTGCACTACAAGATTAATACCTCTTTTCAACTCTGCCATTTCTCTATCAAACTCTACAACTTGGCTTATCCTGTTGTCTTTCATCTTGTCCTTCCTTTTGAGGCTTTCTTTCTTATCTTGCTGCTGCATCTTCTTATCTTTGTGATACCTCACCTTAGTCTCATTTCTTTTCCTCTAGCCTAGTCTTTTGGTACCCCAATACCTTCACACACAACCTCATACAAAATCTTGTTAACTTGGACAACTTTCACTACCAGATCTTGCTGGGCTTTGATACCAAAAAATGATGCAGAGGGAAAACAACTTCAAACACAATGGACAAAGAAGAACAAGAAAATGTGGGTTTCACAACAATATACACAAGATTCCCTGATCTTCTAAAAGTGACAACAATAAACACCCTGTAAACTGTCCTATTTGCTTGTTTTCCTAGGTTCAACTCTCAAGAAACAATAAACACTCATTAGTTTTCACTCTTAGGCTCCTAAATAATTAAAAAAACCCCACAGACCTCATTCAAACCCTAAATAAGAATGGTTAACTCAAAACAATGCATTTTTATCAAACCCTCAACAAACTAGGATTTTATGATAGTCTAAATGCTAATAAAAACACACTGTCCTCTATAATTCATGAAAACCAATGAATTATCACTTGCCCTTTGGTGGAACAATTGAAAAGGACCTACAGAAAATATGTTTCAAATTTCATGAATTTTTACTATGGGAATCAAAGTTATGAAGTTTTTTGTAAACTTGGAAACCCTTGTTTCTGAACAGGGTAGCGAGCATTGTTTTTGCCTCAACTTGAGCAAAAATCAATGAAATCACTTCAAACCACCTGAATTTGAACCTTAAGACATGTAATTATCATCCCACACAATCACAGAGCTGAGTCTATGTCGTACACATCTGTACCAATCCATTCTTTGCTATTTTTTCTTCTTTAAAAAAAACTTTCATAAAATTATCAAAAAATAGAGTTTTCATCAAAATCTTGCTCCTCCACTTCTTGAAGCATATATTGTCATTGATTCAACATGCAAGAAATTTTTGAAGTAGTCACAAGTCAAGCATATATCTTTTTCCATCAAAAACCCTAAGGACTATATCACTAAATTTGACAATTATGCCCTTTTTTGCAACTTTTAACCCTATACCACACCTAGACTAGAAAACATTACAAAAGATTATATATATGGTTTTCTAAGACTATTTTTTGATCTTTTATTGACATACAACTAGGACTCACTAAACAAAATAGTCCTTAAAACATCAACTAGGTCTCTTGGACCATCAAGAACAACATTCAGGTGATGCTCCTGCATCATCTCCCCACTCATTTGTATTAAGATTTATAATATTTCTTATACCTCTAGGTCTTTTTGAATTGGTTGTAGAGTGGATACCAATTGTTCTTGTGAAGAGGTGGTTGGTTTTTCTACAGCCTGAGAGCTTGGGGTTCTCGAGTGTAGTCTACTAGATCTCTAGGTGTGTAGAATTGTTGTAGTGCTAGTCTACAGTACCACAGAACTAGGTTGTGGTGTGGAGGAGTTGGGTTACGGTACTTCATTTGATGAGAAACCCCATTTCTCATGCAACCTCTCCTTATTCTTTTCCATCTTCTCTTTTGCATCCTTCTTCTACTATTTATCCATTACTTCTCTATATGTGTCGAACCTTTCCACATTTGCGTCTTTAGGTTGTTTTAGTAGGTTTACGACATATGATTCTACCTCTTCTACTATTATTTCATATGGGAGCTTCGGTATCCAGGAGGTCCTTGGCTCCACTACCTCCATTAGTGTATAGTCTTTGTCTATCAGAAAGAATATATTTTTTATGTACTTTTTGACCATATTATAAGGGATTATTCCCTGGCCTACATTTGTTGCTCGAGTTCTTTAAGAAACCCCAGTATACAGAAGTGTATGTGTGTTTTTCATTGAATTGGTGGACATGATAATTTATTTATGTTTCTATAGACAGGTGTGTTTTCCATGCCTTCCCAAGAAAAATTAGGGAGCTCATTTAGAAAATAGAATACAAGGCATTTAGTGAGTGTACCATACTAGAACTTATAGTTAGAGTTCTTTGTTTTCTACAAATTATCCATTAATTGCTCCTGAAGCACTTCATAGAGATCAAAATTCATTCCTTCTACTACCATTTGGTATATGGTATGAATAGTTGTGTTGGTTACAGAATCTTCCTAGTTCACATGGTAAATCTTGTATGTCATCCCCATTATTGTGTACTGTGTTGCTAGGTTCATAATCTCCTTTACATTCAAGCTCCTTCCATTGTATGTAGCCCCTATTAGTTTAGTCACTTTGTCATTTTTTATGGATTTCTTTGAGAGTACATCCCCTACCACACTTAAACCCATCACCACTTGGATAGCTTGCTTGGTGATTTTGTATGGTTTATCTAGATGGATAAAATCATCATGTATTTTTCTCAAGACTATCATTACCCAGCTATCCTCTTCATAGAAATATAGCAAATCCTTCCATACATCCAAATTTTTTTTCCCTATCTCCTGGTATTGTGGTAGGTAATTTGTTTAGTCTGGCTATAGGAGTGTTTGGTGGAAAGCTTCAAATTTTGTATTGTCAATTTCAGATAATGGCGCGTGGATGTATTTTTAGATGTCCTCTATGTATAGTACTTCCACTGGAACCCTTGAAAAAATGTCATCTAGGTCTCCCTCCATAGCTTTGTATGGGTACTTTTTATACTTAGTGTGATGGATAAAAATTTGAATGCAAAGATCAACGAAAGAAATCACAAGTAACACAATTATACCTTTCCTTGCACACAAATCCAACCTCACCGATTGAATGAATTGGAGTGCACCCAAATCCAATAGATTTTCTCCTTGCTATGTGAATATTATGTGGATTGCTCAAACTCAAGTAGCACAACCTTGATCTCCCAAGGTGATGTAAGTTCAATATCATAAGTTTACCAAGATGAGAGATGATCAGATGGTGAGAAGGATGTTTAATTTATAGACCTCAAGGAATGAAGATCAACGGTGGAGGATGATCAGAAAGATTTGTGGTTGAAATCAATTAAGAGGATGTGAGCAAATGAGAGAGTGACAAGTGTCCTTGTCTTCTCACAAATTAGGTGGGCTAATAGAATTCATTGATGAGTTGGCTAAATTGATTGGATGTTAATAGAATTGATTGATGAGTTGACTGAATTGATTGATCTACCAACTGAATTGATTGGATTGTTAACATAATTGATTGATCTATTAACATAATTGATTAAGGAGTCAACTAATTTGATTGACCTATTAACTATCCTGATTAAGAGGAAATTGTGGTGAGGGGGAAAAATAGGAAATTAAATAAATAAATTACATAATTTCATGTGCACATGGAACATAAATAAAATATTAAATTTTGTTTATTTTGGAGGAATGGAATATTTAATTAAATAAATATTTTGAATTTATTTAATTAAAGTGTGGAGGGAAATTAGCTTAATTAAATAATTAGGAATTATTTAATTAATATGGAGGAATAATGTAGTGATTGATTTTCATAACAATAGATGAAATTAATCAAATAATTAATAATTATTTAATTAATGTGAAATATGGAAGATGAATGTCTGATTTGGGGAATGGGATAATTTTAGGTGTCTACACTTAGGTCTCATCTTCTCAACGATATCTACTAATACGGGAGTGGCCATTTTCTCAATTGATATATTAGGATTTACTTTGTTTTTTGTAGGGTATGATCAGCTCGTGATGAATGTAGAATGTAGAAGTGAAGTGTTACTCAAACTCAGTCATATATAGTTGGTGCTGATGTTGTTGTGTATTTAATGCATATGGTTGTTAGGGCTTTTGCAAAGTTTTTTTATCCATTAATGTTTTTGCAACTTTGTTTTTATAACGACACTTTTTTTCTTATGCTACAATATTGATACATATGTTACAAATTATGAATTTTTGTGGGGTTTTACTCCACTAGTGTATGGTAATGTTTTAAGCGAGCTATGTTTACGTACCCTATTATTGTTTTACCATCCCTCTTCCTTAACCTTATTGCTCTTGACTCTACAACTTCATGTATGTAATAGGGTCCAAGCCATCACACTTTAAGTTTCCCTTGTTTCTTGAATTTACTATAATATAGTAAGATTAAGTCCCCTTCTTTAAATGTATTTAATCATAGGTTTCTATCATGCCATGCTTTCTATCTTTTCTTTTCCATATTTTTATTGTATACTACAATAAGTCTATCGTCATCTAATTTCTCAAGCTTCTTGATTCTATGGGCTAATGATGCTTCATCATCTAACCACAACATTATTGTGGTACATAAACTAGGTATTATGAAGTTAAGTGGCAAAGTACTAGTTTAAATGGTGTATACTTTATTGTCCTTTTATAAGTTGTGCAGTACGCAGAGAGTATCGTAGGTATCTTTATATCCCAATCTTCCCTATTTCCACTACACATTTTGGTCAATGCTTTGCCAATAATTTTATTTAGGGCTTCATTGCCCCTATTTTCCTGTGGATGATATGGTGAGCTCTTTTTATGTGTAATCATGAAACTTTGTGATGGAACCCCTATCCAAATTCTCTTTCTTTGACTTCAAAACCCTAAACATTGGCCTAATTTGTGACTGAGAGGCTTAAACCCTAAGCCCATAAGTTTTTTTTCAAGAGCCTATGTTATAATTGTGAGTTAACTTATGATAGGCAGTTATTCTCAATTTAAGTTACTGTTGTTATATGGAGCCTAATCAGACTCGGAGGTTATATTTACCCCACTTTTATCGGCGCGGTTTCCCCCCAAATTCCTATGGGGTCAAGGGGCAGCGCCCCTTGCGGGGGTTTGGGGGTAGCACCCCCAAGACGGGGTCAAGGGGCAGCGCCCCTTGCGGGGTCCAGGGGCAGCGCCCCTGGCGCATTCCCTGTCGCAATACAGGGCGGGGTCGAGGGGCAGCACCCCCGTGGGGGCTTGGGGGCAATGCCCCCGAAACCTCACACAGTTTTTTATTATTTTATAATGCATCGGGAGTTAATTTTTCATTGACCGACATAAGAAAACCCTATTTTGTAACCGACAAAAAGCTAGATAAAAAGCGGCTAAGGGTTAGGGTTTTGATATTGTATTGTAGCATTTTACAGCGGTATTGAGTTGCAGGGATTGCTGATTGTAATCGGTTTGATTTACTGGATAATAATATTGGACTCTCTGTTTGGTGGATGTAGCCCGAGTTTGGGTGAACCACGTTAAACTTGTCTTTCGCTATTATTATTTCTGTGTATTTCCATTTCTCTGTTTAATCTTTATTTGCATTTAATTGATATCTTCTGTCGGCTAACCCTAACAGTTACAACTTAATGTCCTTAGCTTCATTCATAATCAGCCCCATGAACCCAATCACCGGGTTTCCCTGCTCATGCATATGTTTTCTAACTATAATGGATAGTTATTGTAGTATCACAGACCTTTGATCCATCATATTTATTGGCAATGCGCTGATGCAATGACCATTGATTTTAGATTAGTGAGCCTAGGTTCTTGTACACTGATCTAATTGCTATATACTTGATCCTTGTTGGATCACAATTACACACTGCAGAGAGGTGCTATAGAATATTCTTTGTGCTATTGCAATAATATGACAACTGGAAGGTGGGACTTGGACTTGTTTTGAAAGAAGCTAAATAAGTGCATAACGCATGAGCATGAAGGTAGTAATTTGGGTCCCCACCCTGCTTACGCTACTCGATGAAGTGACATGTGGAAAGGTCATGACTTGTCAATTAGAAAGGCTTTTGATGTTGGCATTCCCAAATTGGCTGATGACTTTTTCAATGGTCCTAATGGATTCTTTCTCAGTATGGGTTGATTATCTTGCTCTGATGTGTTTCAAATCAATGGTCTAGGTTCAAATTTTAAAGCAACAGTAACATGGCATGATTGCTTTGATTTTTGAAATTATTAGTTGTGTTCTATTGTGAGCTAGATGGTGTAGCTCGAGTATGCAAGAAGAATTATTTGACAATAAACACATTTCTCTAGTAATTCTTGATGCTCAACTCGATCTTGGTACATGAACCAAACCTTTGTTGTCCGTGTGGAAGGCATTTCTAGTCAGGTGACATTAATTTTCACCTTCATTCCATGCTTTGGGGGGTGTGGATAGATCACTAAGGATCTCCAGATATGACTTCAAGTATGTTAAACCTATAAATACCTGAAATAGAATTAAAGAAGTTGTTAGAAAGTGGAAATTTCTCAGGTAAAGGACCTCTATTCATTTTTGTTATAAATAGAAGTGTTCCCATGGATTGTTCACATTAGTTACCATCATGAGTACTCTATAGAATACTTCCCTGTAGTTTCTATCATGTGTTTCCCAAAGAAGCATGTCCCTGTTAGATCTTGGTTTCAATTTTGTTCATTCCAAATTAAGGAAGGGCAAGTACTAGCCATTGGAATGGGAGGTATTGGAAAAATATGTATTTAGCTATATCAGTCTTGCCAGTTTCACATAACTGTAGCTGAATAGTGTCATTCTAGTGGGAGACTAGTTAGATCATCCAAATACTCCAACTGCATGAAGTTGTTTACCAAGGATGGACCAACTGGGTATGATTGCAACAACCCTGATTAGGATTGGCAATCAAGAGAGTAGGAGGAGTGATACTAGTTTTCTCTTGTGTCATCCTTCCTTTTGATGACTTTCATCAAGAATGGCAACAGAGGGAAGGCATCATGGTTTGATGCTAGGAACCAACGTGCAGACGTGGGACTCTATTGACATAGTCAAAGAAGTTCTGGCCCCAGCAAGGATGACACATTTTGGTGCAACTGTTGGTGATGCCTTGGTGATTCTAGTGTTTATATCTCCAATGGATGAGGATTGAAGAGGTAAGGAGTTGTGTTTCCTTCCTAGTAGTCCATAATATGAGCCCAAGTACTAGATAAAGAGGGGACATCTATTTCTAACTGCCTAGAGGAATCTTTAGCCAATTAGAACATTAAACAAGGAATTAGCTAAAAGAAGGTGTCCACCAATCAAAGCAAGGACACAAGTCACAAATATTAAATGAATTGTAACTAAAAAGTTGTACTAAGGAAATCCTAGCTGACATAGTTTGCCTATTTATAGATTTTCAAATGTCGTAGTATGTAGTAGTAGTGGATAGTGATAGAAAGACATTCCTAATAAAAAGGGCTTTGGATACAAGTTATCCACATCTTGGGGAGTGATTTTTGTAATAATTGAGTAAGTGTATTGCAAGACTGTAAAGCAAAATTTTGCTTGCACATGAGTAAATTCTTGTATGACAATTTTTAGTTCAAATTGCAATATATGAATAACACTATATGTGTGTTTTTTGCAATTGTCTCCTTGAATGTATGCATTTCTTTGTGAATGAATGAATCAAGCATTCTAGATTTCACCTACGAACATTTGTTATGTTGAATGTTTTTGTTTACTACTTCTAATCAAGGATTGGATTAAATATGCTCTGAGAAAAACATAGGAACTGATGTATTACATTAAGGATTATTGAAGAAGAGTTGCAGGAGATAACTTTTCTTGGGTGTCATTGCAATTCATTGATATAGGTATACCCTCTAAATTTGAAATTTTGTTGTCATAAAAGGAACATTCGTAGTGTGGAATTTTCACTCTGCTACCCTTAATAAGGCACCGATCAAGAAGTCTACTTGCCCAAGGGTCTATAAAGAATAAAAATATGGAGATAGATCAGGATAAATTTTTAGTTTGTTTGGTTGTAGCTTGTGTAGATTGTGGTGCATGTTCTCAGGACTAAACAGTAAAGATAATCCAAGAATATTGATAGTCCAGGGTTAATCTTACAAATCTTGGTACAGATATATGAGAACATATCTGCTTGATATAGTGAAATACAAATATGTTGATTGCAAATAAGGGATACCCCCTAGGTTTGGAAGAGCCTAAAGTGTAGGGGAGATAGGTGAAAAATAATCTACCACTCTATTGGCCAGATCTCCATTAAACTTGATCATAATTAGTGGTAAACCTTTAGAGTTTGATTTGTGTAGATTTGGGAACCAACACTTTATAATAGCTCCGCAATCATCTTATTCACAAAAGGCTTTCCCTGGTCACTTGTTATGCTTAATGCACATCCAAACCAAGTGATTTTATTTTCATATAATAATATGGCAGTAGTTTTTGTGGGACAGTTCATAGTAGATTCTACCTCTACCCACTTAGTCAGGTATTCGATTCCTATGATTATAAATCTTTCTTTAGAGTACTTTGCGAGGGGGGGTGGTCTATTTGGCCAATGAAGTATATTTCCCATTTCTGGAAGGGTGTCTGGGCTAATACTAGTTTTAGAGGCATCTCATCTCTTATGATTGGTTTCCCTATGCGCTGGCATATATCATAGTTTTTGACATATTGTTTAGCATCTTTGTGTAGTGTAAGCCACCATAACTTTTTCAATTTAACTCTCTTTACTATTGCCTCACCACAATTGTGTCCTCTTGAGATTCCTTCATGGGATTCCCTTAGAATTGCTTCTCTCTCATTTTCATATACAACCCTTCACATTAAATCATCTTTTCCTAAAATGTACAATTCACCCTCTATTAATGTGTATGGTAAAGCCTTCCACATTAAAGTTTGTTTATCTTGCAGTGTCATATCTAGTGGATATCTCTCTGTATAAAGTAAGCTGGCTATGTCGTGTAGTTCCTCGAGTGTTGTAGTTACCTTAAATAGGTTTGGACCAGGAAAATCTTCTTCTTGACTATCTATTTCTTCACCTGTCTATATCCTGGAAAAATAGTCCATCCCTTGATTGTTCTTTTAAGTCTTTACCATTATTTTAAACTCAAACTCTTGGAATAGGAGTAACCATTTGCATATCCTTCCTTGAATGACTGGTCTATTTAGCAAGTACTTTAGAGGCTCATGGTCGGCTTCCCTTTCTATAGTTGTATAGTTTATTTCTACTTTTGATAGTTTCTAGTTGGCTAATGCTATTGGGTGATTCTTATTTCATTCAAGTTGTGCTAGTACTACCCCTAAAGCAATTCTAGATGCATCAACATGTACATGAAAGGGTATTGTCCAATCCAAAAAAAATAGTATGGTTGCGTCTACAATTTTCTATTTTAATGTATCACTAGTAGAATTTTGGCAAATAAATGACTACATGACTAAAATATTTAGTCACGACAACTAAAAATGACTAAATTCTACTAATTTTTTGCCACACAGCTATAAATGACTAAATAAATGACTAATGTGATCATCGAGTAAAAAACACAACTAAATAATTAGTCAAAGGGAGTGATAATTTATGGTAAAACATTATAAAAAGGCATTTTTGTCCTTTAATGGCCTTTTTCATCAAATCCACGTGAAGTTGAGCAAGTGATAAAGTTAATTTTTTTATTTTTGCAAGAAAGGAGGGAAACTTGCATAGGATTTTTTTGGCAAAAGGACTAAAATAACACAGGCTCATAAGGAAGGTTTCCATTTTGAGACGAAAACCCTTACTTGCTACTTTTACCATTCCAAGATGGATGCCTTCTCTATTGTTTTTTGCTTTGAAGAGGAAGGTTGAAGTGTTTCTAGGTAGTTATCTGAGTTTCATTTAGCTAAGATCATGGGGCAGCTTCATGGAAACATTTCTGAGCATTTTCAATCTTCATTTGCATGGTTGGTCATTTCCTTTGCCTCTTTTCTACATTTTTCCATCTTCCTGGGGTTGCTTTGTTTCATTTCTAAGTTGTAAAAGGCAAATAATGGAGTGTTCTTTCTTCATGTTCTTGCATATCAATGTCTTCTTCATCCATTTGAAGGCTCTTTCCCTTATTCCCATGGGTTAGGGTTTTCTTTTGTGTTTGATATGCATTTTCAGTTTGAAATGCTTCTTAGTAGAGCTCTATTTTATGTAATAGAAGTTTTCATATTCAAAACTCTTACAATCTAGCCTTTGGACAATATTTCAAATCATTATGCGTTGGGATATAGGGTTTCAAGAGAGCAACAAAGAGACAATAGTATTGTTTTAGGGATATTGGCTTGTTGCATTACCATTAAATCCATTTTTTAATGTTCATTAAGGAGGTAGTAGTCATAAAAAATGGAGATCAATCTAACTATGCATCAAAATGAGGATCTAGTCTCTTTGATAAGGAATGAGAATCAAGTGATGTAGGAGCATTTCTGGTTCAAGAGCAATCTTGCATCAACCAAAAACATTTGCATTTCAGTTTGTTTCCTTTTCATTTTCTAGTTTAGTTCAGTTAGTAGCAGTTTCTGTATTTTGGTCTGCATTCTACCGCAGTTGCATTTTATATCTTGAAGAGCTGGACTTAACATCTAGATTCATTCATCTGGATCATATGCAAAATTCAGAGCATTTGGATCAATTACCAGAGAGTTATCGCTATCAGAAGATTGATTATTTTCTCATAACAGAGCATCCTAATAGTCTCAGACACATCAGCTGAAGGAGAAGACTTGTGGAGCATTTCTTGACTTGTGGAGACTAATGACACATTATTCAATGTTCTATGGTTTGTGGCTGACCTTCCTCGAGATCCGCATATCATTCCATTCATTTGCAGAGAAGCTCTTCATGATTAGGTCCGACCTATCTATGTACACACATTACAACTCTTCATTGGAGTTTGTGATCTTCCTTGGCCGACGCAGAGGAATCTTTTGTACCAAAAATGATATATATTGATGTAATAGATCCTTAGGAAAGTAGTTCATGATAATAGTGATAGTTGACAGTTTAGATTTTGTGTGAGGGAGCCTCAAAGCTAGATCTTGTGTATATTCTAATGTTCTATAGTCAGGCCTTGAGCCCTAATTATAAGCCCGCATGATGCCAACCAGATTGTATTTGAATTCTATGGTATACTGAATGATTGAATCTGCATTTGTTGTATTTACTCTTGCTGCATAGTCTAGACAGTTCATTCTATGAACCCTCCTACCATGACTGCACCAAGTGGTATCAAAGAAAAAGTTTGAATCTTTGGGAATAAGTAGAATGAAGTTGGTGAAGGAATTCCATAAGATCTTGCTATGGACAGACTGCTGAATTGAGGCAGGTTACTTGTGTCAGAACTAATCACCGATTGTGAGGCAGTTATCACCTTGTAGCCTAATCACTGAACTTGAGGCAGTTTACACTTGATCCTAAGAAGTTGCCACCAAGGAGAGTTGTTGCTATTGGAACAATGGCCACTAGAATGGATGAGATTATGGAAATGATGAAGATAATGAGAATTCATTTGGATGCTATTGAAGAAGATAGGCAAAGAGGATTGACACCGAGACCTAATGTTGAAAGTGGTGATGAAGAAAAATTCCAATCTGTTGAACAAATTGGCGAAACCCTAGGAGGTGATGAAGAAGAAGAATTAGATCAACTAAAGATGTTGCGAGATATTTCAAAGATTGGAAAGAGACCGAGAGTTGAGGTGCTAAACTACACTGGTAATTTGAAATTTGAAGAATTGGTTGACTAGATAAATGACATGGAAGAATACTTTGAGTATGAAGAAGTTGAAGATCCGGAGAAGGTGAAATTTGCAAAGACAAAGTTGAAAGGACATGCTGCTATATGGTGGAAAGAAGATCAGTTGGATAGAAATAGAAGAGGAAAAGAAAATATTACAAAATGGGATAGAATGGTGAAAAAATTATAGAATCGGTTTATAGATGCTGACTATGAGTTGGAGCTATTGAAAAGATTACAGAACTTGAGACAAAAGGAGAAATCTGTGGAGTATATTGAAGAATTTTATAATATGATCATAAGGACAGGACATAGTGAAGCAAGCAAGGAGAAAGTAGCTAGATACATCAATGGACTAAGATTGAACATTAAAGAAGAACTAAGTCTGGTGAGAATGACATCTTTGGAAGAAGCATATCAGTTTTCCCTGAAAGTTGAAGAAAAGATGAATAAGAGACATGATCAGAGATAGAGAGGTAGAACATTTTCTAAAGGAGACAGATTACATCTGGAGTAAAACAAGTTTGACAATACATTCAAGAAGGAGGATAGAGATAGCAATGCATACCAGAGTAATGACAAAAAAATTTATCACAGAGGTAATTATAATTCATACTGGAATGAATGATATAGAAGAGAAGGAAGAGGATTTGATAAGAGAACATTTAGATGTACTTGTTTCAAGTGTGGAGGTGAAGGACATAGAGCATTTGAATGTAATCAGGGTGGTACAAGCAAGAGAACAAAGAACAGTAGAAGAGCAACTTATGTTGGAGAAGAACCTGTTGGATCACCTAGTTCAGTTGGCAAGTTGGAGAAAGGAGAATCATTGGTGATGAGGAGAGCACTATTTCAAGCAGAGACAAATGAGGAATCACCATAGAGGAAAACTTTGTTCAGAACCAAATGCAAATCAGGAGGTAAATGTTGTAAAGTTGTAATTGATAGTGGTAGTTCTAACCTAGTTTCAAAGGAGATTGTAACTAAGCTAAAGTTGGAAAGATTGAAACACCCTAAGCCCTATCAAATAGCATGGATTTAGGATGATCATAAGGTACTAGTGAGTGAACAATGTTTGGTGAAATTTCATATTGGATCTTATCATGATGAAGTCTTTTGTGATATTATGCCTATGGATGTATGTCATATCTTGTTGGGTAGACCTTAGAAATATGATAGGAAAATTATACATGATGGGAGAAAGAATACATACACTATAACATCAAATGGGAAGAGAATTACCTTGATTCCTTTGGAGGATGATCCTAAGAGTGAAGTATATAGAAATGCTAGAATCTGTATGGTAGATGGAAGAAATTTTTTGGATAGTTTGAGACATGATAATATGTGTTATGCTTTGATTCCTAAGAAGCATGAAATATTGAAGAAGGAGAATAAACAATCATCACCAGAGGAGATAAAAGAGTTGCTAACAGAGTATAAAGACATCATATCAGATAATGTACCTAAAGGATTGCCACCTATAAGGAGTATTAGTCATCACATGGATCTTATACCAGGAGCTAGTTTTCCTAAAAAAGTAGCACATAGAATGACACTGGAAGAGAATGAAGAATTGAATGGGTAGATACAAAAATTGTTGAGGAAAGGTTTGATCAAAGAAAGTTTGAGCCCTTGTGTAGTTCCTTCAATGTTAGCACCTAAGAAAGATGGAGAATGGAGAATGTGTATTGACTCTAGAACAATAAACAAGATCACATTTAAGTATAGATTTCCTTTACCTAGGATGGATGATATCATGGATTGTTTGAGTGGAGCAAAATATTTCACAAAAATAGACTTGAAAAGTGGATACCATCATATTAGAATCAGAGAGGGAGATGAATGGAAGACTACTTTTAAGACAAATGAAGGATTGTATGAGTGGTTAGTGATGCCTTTTGGATTGACAAATGCACCGAGTACTTTCATGAGGTTGATGAATGAAGTCTTGAAGAAATTCTTGGGTAAGTTTGTTATTGTGTATTTGGATGACATTCTGATTTTCAGTTAGACAAAAGAACATTTGTGAAATATTAGCCAAGTTTTGTAGAGACTGAGAGAAGAGAAATTATTGATAAACATCAAGAAGTGTAATTTCATGAAGGAAGAACTAGTGTATTTGGGATTTGTGATTTCTGCGGAAGGATTGAAGATGGACCTTGAGAAAGTAAGAGCAATTGTTGAATGGCCTACACTAGAGAGCATTGGAGAAGTCAAATCATTTCATGGATTGGCTTGTTTCTACCGGAAGTTCTTTAGAAATTTTAGTTTAATATGTAACCCTATGACAGAGACAATGAGAGGTGATAGAAAAGATTTCAAGTCGACATCAGGAGCAGATAAAAGTTTTGAACTATTGAAGTAGAAAGTGACATAGCAACCTATGTTAGCATTACCAGATTTCAATAAGGTATTTCAAGTGGATTGTGATGCAAGTGGAAGTGCAATTGGAGCAGTGTTAAGTCAAGAAGGTAGACCTATAGCATATTTTAGTGAGAAGTTGAATGATGCAAGGAGAAGATATTCAGTTTATGATCAAGAGTTCTATGTCATAATTCAAGCCTTGAAGAAGTGGAGACATTACTTGTTGCCTAAGGAGTTTGTGTTGTATATAGATCATCAAGCTTTGCAATATTTGAACAATCAAGGAAAGTTGAATCAAACACATATGAGATGGGTAGAGTTCATGCAGAGTTATACTTTTGTATTGAAGCATAGGAGTGGAAAATCAAACAAAGTTGTTGATGCATTAAGTAGGAGAAGAAACTTGTTGACAGAGATGAGAGTTGAAGTGTTAGGATTTGATGAATTAAAGAACATGTATGAGGGAGACATTGATTTTACAGAACCTTGGAAAGCATGTAAGGAACTTGTTGTGACAAATAGGAGCAAATGGCTGGATTATTTCATTCAAGAAGATATGTTTAGAGGAAATCAGTTATGCATACCTAGAATTTCAATGAGAGACAATTTGATCAAGGAGAAACACAGTGGAGGATTGGCAGGACATTTTGGCATGGATAAGAGAGTAACTTTGGTGAGTGAAAATTACTTTTGGCCTCAAATACATAAAGATGTTAGGAAATTTTTGCAGAGTTGTAAAGTTTGTCAAGTTGCAAAAGGGAGTAGTTAGACCTTGGGAAGACATAAGCATGGATTTTGTGATGGGATTGCCTAAGATGCAAAGAGGAGATGATTCAATATTTTTAGTGGTAGATAGATTTTCAAAGATGGCTCATTTCATACATTGTAAGAAGACAACTGATGCAGTGCATGTAGTTGACCTATTTTTCAAGGAGATTGTAAGATTGCATGGATTACCTAAGAGCATAATTTTAGACAAAGATGCTAGATTTCTTGGATATTTTTGGAAGACACTTTGGAAGAAGATGAAGACATACTTGAAGTTTAGTTTAGCATTTCACCCACATATTGATGGACAAACAGAGGTAGTGAGTAGGAGTTTGGGTAACTTGTTGAGATGTTTGGTTGGAGAGAAGACAGGAAGTTGGGATTTAATTCTTTCACAAGCAGAGTTTGTATACAATAATTTAGTAAATAGGAGTACCAGAAGAACACCTTTTGAGATTGTTACTGAGTAAACCCTAGAGGAGTAGTAGAATTGAGAGATACCAGTTTAGAGGAAAAGAGAAGTGCAGAAGCAGAAGAATTTGTAGAATATATGAGGGCAATGTATAATCAGGTGAAGAAGTATTTGGAAGAGATGAACGGCAAATATAAGGAGCAAGCAGATGAGAAGAGAAGACACAAAGAATTTGTAGTTGGAGATTAAGTGATGGTTTACTTGAGAAAAGAAATATTTCTAGTTGGAATGTATAACAAGTTGAAGATGAAGAAGTTTGGACCTTGTAAGATACTCAGAAAATTTGATTCAAGAAATGCATATGAAGTAGAGTTATCGGAGACATTGGGTATATCACCTATTTTCAACATTGCAGACCTATATCAATATCATGAAGCAAAGTTCAGTGATAGTCATGAAGAAGACTTGAAGAAATAGTTACCACGACAAGCATTGGAGAAGATTGAAGACATTTTGGGCAGCAGAGTTGGATGTAGCACCAGAGGAAGACAATACAAAGAATACCTTGAGAAGTGGAAAGGCAGACCAGAAGAAGATTCATCATGGATTTCTCAAGCTGAGGTGGACCGTCTTGGTTCTCCCCTAGCCCCAGCAAAGTGAGGGACTCACTTTTTCAATAACTCTAGATGTCTAATGCCAGAGCATCCCTAGTTCAAGAGCAATCTTGCATCAACCAAAAATATTTGCATTTCAGTTTGTTTCCTTTTCATTTTCTAGTTCAGTTCAGTCAGTAGCAATTTCTGTATTTTGGTCCACATTCTATTGCAGTTGCATTTTAGATTTTGCAGAGCTAGACTTAGTATCTAGATTCATTCATCTACATCATATCCAAAATTCAGAGCATTTGGATCAGTTACTAGAGAGTTATCACTATTAGAAGATCGACTATTTTCTTAGAACAAAGGATCCTGACAGTCTCAGACACATCAGCTAAACGAGAAGACTTGTGGAGCATTTATCGACTTGTGGATCCTAATGACACATCATTCAATGTTCTATGGTTCATGGTTGACCTTCCCTGAGATCCACACATCATTCCATTCATTTGTGGAGAAGCTCTCCATGATTAGGTCTGACCTATCCGTGTACACAGGTTACAGCTCTTCATTGGAGTTTGTGATCTTCCTTGGCTGACGCAGAGGAATCTTCTGTACCAGAGATGATATATATTGATGTAATAGATCCTTAGGAAAGTAGTTTATGATAATAGTGATAGTTGATAGTTTGGAATTTGTGTGAGGGAGCTTCAAAGCTATATCTTGTGCATATTCTAATATTCTGTAGTCAGACCTTGAGCCCTAATTGTAAGCCCACATGATGCTGGCTAGATTGTATTTGAATTCTATGGTATACTGAATGACTAAATCTACATTTGTTGTGTATCTTTGAGTTGTTTCCCTTGTGTTCCCCTACCCCATTAAACTCACTTTGAGTGAGTTTTTTGTTGTGATAGCCATGGGAGAAATTTTATTTTTGGGTGCTGAATGCATTGTCGTGTTGTGGTTTGAGTCTTCCTAGTGTGAGGATGACGTCCTAGCTTGGGGGTGACTCATGAGTGAGTCAATGTAGGGAGGGGAGAATTTTGTTGTGGCTTCTTCCCCTTTTTGTGTCATTGCAAGAAAATGGAGCTATGTGAAGTTGAAGAAAATATTATTGTCCTTAAGCATTTATTATTTTGTGCTCTTGAGAGAGTATGGCCAAGAGAGGCCTTGTGTATTTATTTTAGCTATCAAGAGAAGTGTTTTTCTCTCTTGAGTTGTATGAACAAATATTTATCCATGAGTTGCATTTGTCTTGAATGAATAGGAAATGAAAGTAATTATATTTCTAATTTTTTTTTATACGATGAGTTGGAAAAGAAAAAAAAAGTGATTATAAGTAATATGGATGTTCTTTCTCATTGATATGTAAAAGTTTTATTCAAAAAAAAAAGTTAGTTGTTAATGATAAGAATATTTGCTCTTAGAAAAGATATATATATATATAACCATTGCTGTTTTAGTTCCAAAGGAATAAAAAAATTGTTTGGTGTTAAATCTATTTGCCTTTTTGTCAAAAAAAAAAGTTTATAATGAAAATGCCTTCATTTTAAGAAAAGAAAATATACACATTTGGACTACTTGTATCTTAGAAAAATAATATAATTAGTTGCATTTGTTGGCTGGGTTAGTTTCCTCACCAATATGGTTTATGTGGAAGTATTTTTTTATCCCAATATAGGCATATAATTATATTTAATCTAATTATTTTAGAGATGTATATACATTTATATACTCACATATATATATATATATATAACCTATATATGTTCATTGTTTTTATTTAATATTAACAATATATATATATATATATATGTATGTATTTGAGTATATTGGTTTAAAATTAAAACTTGATGTTGTTGTTTATTCTATGCAAACTGGAAAATGTTTTTACTTGTAAAAAAATAACAGTCGCTTTCCATATATATATATATAGTTTTCATTATTAATAAAAAGAAAAGACTGTATTTTTTATTGCATTTTCTACAAACTTAAAGCAAAGTTTTTTTAATTTAAATACAGTTTGGTGGGGAGGGTTTGACCTCCCCACCGTCCACCATGGTTGTCTTTGTTTATGGGTGTGGGGAGGGGGCGGAGCCCCCACCCACACCCCACCGTGGTGGGATGTGGGTGTGGGTTCTACCCCCTCCCCACACCCCACCATGGTGGGATGTGGGTGCGGGCTCTACCCCCTCCCCACACCCCCGTTACCCCCTGCTCGTTGTGCTCACACTTCCTACACTCCTCTCCCTTCAATGACCTCCCCATACCCTGCGTAGACCCCTTTCCCATCACTACCGCCAATCTCCTAACCTCAGCTCCCTTAACACCCACAGCTCCATCATCCCTCTGCCGATGCCACGGTCCACCGTCCCTCCGCCCACAGTTCCGCAGGTCTCCCTACTTCAAAACCTGCCAATACATTGTTTGAACATGGCTATTTTTAATAAATAAACACACACACACACACACACATATATATATAACATGGAAACCCTCTGGTATAACCAGAGGTATATGCAAAAAAAAGGGTAATTTGATAATATATTTAAACACAAAAAAAATATTAAATGGGTATACACAATAAGTATACCTCTTGAGCTTCCATCCATGAAGGCCATTTCCGCAAACCTGCAAACAAAAAAAGAAAGAAAATAAGAGAGAAGAATGTGAGAGGGAGAAGGAGGGAAATGAGGTGAGGATGGAGGCTAGAGTTATTTTCCTTTCTCCATAATGATATTGTTTTTTTAAGAGGATGGCTTTTAGGGAAAGAGAGGGATTTTAAATTAGTCCTTTTATTTATTCTATTTTTTTTCCTTCTTCCCTCTCTTGTTTGTTTGAAGTTGGGGTTTTAATTTAATCATGTGAGTTGAAATGTGTTATATGTTAGAAGGAAAATTAAAATACATATATTTGGGGTTTGTGGAAGTTATTTTATTAATGTTATTTGGGGAACCTTTTGTAGGTAAAGAGAATAAGTTAGAGTAAATTTGTATAAAGTTTTAATTTAAATTTATTTATTTAATTTTAGTTTTGTGATTTATTTGCGACATATACTTAGTCCTGGTGGGAATTAAATAACTAAATAAGTTATTAATTTTACTCACTTAACAAACCTAGTAAACTATCTAAACGAAGTTAGTATAATATGTTTCCGTGATCTGGTCTACCAAGAAATTAGGAATAACGTAAAGGATGCACTAATAGCTCTAATTGATTGAAAATGTGAAGGAGAACAAATTGATCGAGCTTTGTTGAAAAATATTTTAATTAACCTATTTAACTGTTCTACCAATTTAACTAGTGTAATGTAGGTAATTTAAAACCAACTGAGTAAGCTTTCAATCAAATTTAGTTTTATTATAATAAACCCTAATCATGCCGGTGAAGTGTTATGCTTCCAAATTTTTCTGAAATTTAGGGTTTAGCTAAGTTAATGAAATTTAACCTTTCTTAGGATTAAATTTTTATTTTTTCCAGTTATCGACATTAGGTTTTGGTATTAAATTATATTTACTCATGCACTAGAATTTGGCTTTTGATTTTGACTTATGTCGAAATCCCATCATTCACTTAGGTTAACCTAGGATTTTGATCGTTGATCCTAACCCTATTGGTGATGTTAACTGTGTCGCATCGACCCCCTAGTTGACCTTCATTACGAAATGGTATGCGCAAGTGAACGCATTATGCCACCTTCAACTGACATGTTTACGCCTTATGTGTATTACCACTGAGCACGCGGGTTCAACTGACATGTTTACGCCTTATGCGTATTGCCACTGAGCATGCTTACGCATGTGAGGTGGTTTCTATGGAAGCGCAGTAAAAAAAATTATATTTCATGTCATGACCACATGACAAATGTAGACATGACACATGTGATGCATGTCATGACCGCATGGGAAATGTGGGCATGACATTTGGTATCAGAGCCTAAGTTTGAAACACTGGGCTTATTTGAGCACGTTACTTATTCCACAAATTTGATTAATTAGTGAATACCTTATTTTGTAGAATGCCTCCCCGATGAGTTTGGTGAGCACGATCACGCCACACTACGTTCGTTGAGGTGCATAGTGATTATTGGGCTGAGGGTCAGGCACCACCAGCACCACAGGTCCTACCTATACTAGACATTGGACCACAGATACTTCAGGCACTACAAGAAGTGTTAGATAGGCTACCATCGGCCGAAGATGCACCACACATAGAACCACGTGCCGAGTCCCACATTGATCCATGAGAGGAGCCATGCATGGAGCCATGAGCAGAGCCACATGTGGAGCCCCGCATCGAGCCGTGAGAGGCACCACATGTGGAGCCATTTGTGGAAATACTAGATAGGACAGTAGAGGAGGTTGGAGGAGCCCTCCACGTCATGATAGGCATGAGGAGACAGTGCAAGTGGAGCAGATCATTCACAGGTCGTATGATTATTATGCAGAGAGGGCACAGAGACCAAGGAGACCCCATCAGGGACGTGTTGAGGTTGAATCCTCCTATTTTCGCTGGGACTACAGAGGGAGCCGAAGCTAAGGCTTGGCTCATCAGTCTAGATAGATGCTTCACATTGCGTCCTTACGAGGGCAACACGAAGGCATGTGTGGTAGTCCACCTATTGTGAGATGCAACAGCTACTTGGTGACGCACTGAGGAGTGCAAGCATCATCTATCATTGGACACACTCACTTGGGAGACCTTCATTGAGCACTTCAACGCATGGTATTTATCAGATCACTACAGACAGTGTCGCATAGACGAGTTTCATGATCTTTAGCAGAGAGGGCTTACTTTTACTCAGTATGAGGGAAGGTTCACTGAGTTGTCTTTATATGCGGAGTATCTCCATGATGAGAAACTCCTAGTTCATAAGTTCATCAGAGGATTGAACCATAGCATAGCAGGGCCTGTACGCATGGCAGACCCCCAGACATTGAGTGATGCTACCGAGAAGGCATACATAGCTGAGGAGATACAGGGACGAGGGTAGGAAGCATGCCCCTAGTTTCAGGATCGTGGGCAGCAGCAACACCAGCAAAGTTATTGTAGACTACCACTACCACCACAGAGAGGAGGATTTAGTTCTCCATTAGTAGCTCCTAGACCTCCACAATAGCAGCAATAATAGAATCAGTAGAGGTCTAGACCCCAGCAGGGGGCACATAGAGGGTAGAACTGAGGATGGAAGCAACAGGGTCCGCGTAGAGATCAAAGGCAGTAGAGACCACTTGCGGGGCCCGTGAGGTCTCAGCAGTCATACAGGGGTTCACAGGGTTCCACAGGTAGATTTGGACAATAATAGTCAAGTAGGACTTTGACTAGATAGATATAGGCTCAGGGCCCATACTATGTGTGTGGTGAAGTAGGACATCTAGCTAGAGAGTGCCCACAGGGCTTTATGGTAGGGGACAACCCCGTTCAAGAGGGTCAAAGAAAACTGTAGGGGATGTGGGTAAGTCCCACCATAATCACTAGGCTGACTATCAGGCATCCATGATTGAGACATCAGGTATGATCAAGGGTGCCCCCATGACTATTAGGCATCCATGATTGAGACATTAGGTATGATCGGGGGTGCCCCATCTCTATTCTTTTTGACTCTGGAGCTACTAATTCTTTTCTATCTACATCGTTAGTGGAACATTACAGGCTGGTGGCTTCTAGGAAGGACATTAGGTGGGAGGTTGAGTTGGCCTCTAGGGCCAGGATGACAGTAGATGCCTTGGTTTGGGATTGTGAGATCTCTTTGGGGTCCTTCACTACATCTTGTGACCTTAGAGTTATGCCATTAGGATCCTATGGTGTGGTTTTGGGTATGGACTGGCTTGCAGCTCATAAAGCCAAGCTAGATTGTTGCTGAAAGGTGATTAGCTGCTTAGATGATCATGGTGCACCGGTTGAGATAGTGGGCATTCAGAA
Organism: Cunninghamia lanceolata; assembly: GCA_027924645.1. Classification (NCBI taxonomy): domain Eukaryota; kingdom Viridiplantae; phylum Streptophyta; class Pinopsida; order Cupressales; family Cupressaceae; genus Cunninghamia; species Cunninghamia lanceolata. Next base: position 17,647,288 of record BSBN01000757.1, read on the forward strand.
GCCCACGGCAGTTCGTATGATATTCGCTCAGCAGCTTAAGGCTACATGTGGAAGGGATGTCAGATGTTTGCTATCACAATTAGTGATAGATCAGAGGACAAGCCTGAGGCATCATTAGATGACCATCCCATCTTGAGAGAGTTTGCCGACGTGTTTTCGCCAAAGTTACCAGGGATGCCACCCCATTGCGAGGTAGACTTTCATATCGATTTAGTGTTGGGTGCCAAGCCAGTGTCTCGTGCACCCTACAGGATGACCACTCATGAGCTTACAGAGCTCAAATTGCAGCTTGAGGACTTGCTCGAGAAGGGGCACATCCAACCAAGTGTGGCCACTTCAGTTATCTCTGTGAAGAAGGATGGGTCACTTTGGTTATGCATGGATTATAGGCACTTGAATAAGGTGACGGTGAAGAACCATTACCCTCTGCCTAGGATTGATGATCTCTTCGACCAGATGCAGGGAGCCAGGGTGTTCTCTAAGATTGACCTAAATTTCAGTTACCATCAGTTGCATATCATAGAGATAGATATTCATAAGACCGCTTTCTGGGCTAGATATGGCCATTATGAGTTTATTTTGGTCCCTTTTGGTTTGATGAACGCCCCCACAGTGTTCATGTGTCTCATGAATGGGGTGTTCCGTACCTACTTAGATCGGTTCGTGATTATATTTCTTGATGACATATTGATCTATTCGCAGACTGAGGAGGAACATGAGGAGCACCTACCTCAGGTTTTGCAGTTCTTGAGAGAGTAGCAGCTATATGGCAACTTGGCAAAGTGTGCCTTTTTCAGGATAGAGGTACAATACTTGGGACACATCCTATCAGGCGATGGCATCTCCATGGATCCATTGAAGATCAGAGCTATCAAAGATTGGCCAACACCCACCAGTGTGACAAAGTTCAGGAGTTTCATGGGATTATCCGGTTACTATCGCAGATTCGTAGAGGGCTTTTCCAGGATATCGCACCCCATCACTTCCTTTTAGCAGAAAGGGAAGAGTTTCACTTGGATTGAATAGTGTGAGAGGACCTTTGGAGCCCTCAAGGAGCATCTTATGAGTGCTCCCATCTTACCGATTCCTGATCCTGCAGAGGATTTTGTAGTTTGTACAGATGCTTCACTTGAGGGTTTGGGAGCCGTACTCATGTAGGGTGGTAGAGCAATTGCATATGAGTCGCGTAAGCTCAAGACACATGAGTTGAACTACCCTACTCACAATCTAGAGCTCGCAGCAGTGTTCATGCTCTTGTTCATTGGAGACACTTTCTTTTAGGTCATCACTTTGAGCTTCATTCAGATCACCATAGTTTGCAGTACATATTCACACAGCCAAATTTGAACACCTACTAGTGGCATTGGATGGAGTTTCTATGCGAGTACGACTTTGATGTCCACTATATCAAAGGGAAGAAGAATGTGGCCATTGACGCTTTGAGTTGGAGGCACCATGAGATCCTGACCTTGACCTTGAGTGTGGACTTGAGAGAGCGCATCATTCAACATCTACCTAAGGATGAGTGGTTTCTTTAGGTGTAATAAGAGATCCAGTCATAGAGGGCCCTTAAGGGAAAATTTGTAGGATATTCCCTTAAGCCAGATGGATTGCTTAGACATCGACAGTGCATCTTTGTACCCCATGTGGGTGACCTTCATGCAGTAGTTCATTCAGAGGCTCATAGAGCACCTTATGCAGCACATCCAGGGATGAAGAAGATGCATGCCAACTTGCAACAATTATACCATTGGGCGGGTATGAGATGAGATATTGCAGAGTATGTTGCTTGTTGCCTTGAGTGCCAGAGGGTCAAGGCCGAGCATCAGCATCCCGCGGGTCTTTTATACCCTCATGAGATACCTGAGTGGAAATAGGACACCATTTCCATGGACTTCATTGTTGGTCTTCCCATGTCATCACACCGCCATGATGCCATCATGGTGACGGTTGACAAGTTGACCAAGGTGGTACATTTCTCACCTATACGCATGATGTACAATGTACCATTTGTGGCAAGAGTATTCTTGGATCAGATTGTTAGACTACATGAAGTACCTCATCGTATCATTCCTGACAGGGATTCAGTGTTCACCTTAGCCTTTTCAAGAGCTTTGCAGTAGGCATTAGGCACACAGCTCAACTTCATTTCTGCTTATCATCTTGAGACCAATGAACAGATAGAGAGAGTTAATTAGGTTCTTGAGGATATGCTCTGTATGTATGTCATAGATCACCAAAGTATATGGGAGGAGTATCTGTATCTAGTTGAGTTTACCTACAACTATGGGCATCACAGCTCATTGGGTATGCCTCCTTTTCAGGCCTTGTACGACAGACCTTGTAGGATACCTTTGAGTTGGGACCATATTGAAGACAAGGTTGCGATAGGGCCAAAATTGGTTTAGGATATGGAGCAGCAGGTGACTTTGATTAGACAAAGACTTAAGGAGGCACAGGATTGATAGAAGTATGCCGATGCTAAGAGGGTAGATCAGAGCTTCTCAGTTGCGGATAGAGTGTTCTTGAGAGTGTGACTGCACAAGAGTCCAATCTGTTACAGAAAAAGTTCTAAGCTCGCACCTCATTTTGTTGGACCTTTTGAGATCTTGGAGCAGATAGGACCCGTAACCTATCGTCTAGCCTTGCCACCTAGCCTGTCTTGTATCCACGATGTTTTCCATGTTTCTATTCTATGGCGTTACATATTTGATTTATCTCATGTATTGGATTAGAGTGCTCTTCAGGTAGAGGTGGATGGACAGTTGGCTTTGGAGCCAATTCGCATATTGGCTTGTCAAACGCTGGGCCTTCGAGGTCGAGAGCTAGACTAGGTTAGGGTCCAATGGGACATGTACGATGAGGTCACGATGACATGGGAGGATGCAGCGAGATTGAGGGCCCTTTATCCTCACCTCTTTGATGACTTCCAGGAGGAAGTACAGTCTTAGGGGGGGAGGATGTGAGGCCTACCTTTTCATTCCCTTATATTTGACTACTTTATTTTACTATTGGTGATACATATTAAACTTATGGGACTGTTGATCCTGATTTGTAGGACTATTAGATTTTATGCTTTATGTGGATTTATTATGTTTAGCATGATTATGATGTGATTGGACATTGATATTGATTCACTGATGAGGTTAGACATATGATTTACATTATGATGTTATTTGGATATTATGCATGTGATGTTAGTTAGAAAATTATTATGTGATTCTATCTTGGGATGGATTGTTGAAATACAAATTTAGAATTTGATTATGATGTGATTCGTTGATGCTTATAAGATCATGTGATGATGTGAGTGTATGTTTCACTTTGCTTCGGCTATTATATACATGTGGGATTAACATTTCATTTAAGTGCGCAGGTGTTTCTAATGAAGCCATAGATACTTAGAGATCATCCCACACACTATGTTGTTTTCACATGTGAAGCCGATCTAATTCCAAGAGGAACCAAGATCAACTATGTTTGCATGATAAAATTTTGTAATGTTGTTGCATGGTGTTAGTTGGGTTAGGTCTACCCTTCTTTTAATTGATTTCTAATTAGTGTTGTAAGTTGTAGTGTCATTTGAATTTCATTTTTGAGTTATAATTTTTATGACCCCTTTTTATGTGTTTTTACTCAACCTTTGGTGCTCAAATAGGGTTAAACTTGACCCTGGGTTGTACCCCTAGGGTCTAGGGGTCATTTGGACTTGTGTAACCTTAGGTGAACTTTCATTTGATCATGTTAACTTCACCCTGAAGTAAAGTGACGAAAATGGAAGCTTGGGAGGAAGAGGATGAGTGGGTCAAACACTCAACCTCTTCCTTTCCTCTTCCCTAGGTTGGGGAGTCTTCAAGACCCCTTAATTGTGGAGGACACAACTCCAAGCCTCTCCCACAATTGGTGAGGGTACCTTGGGGTTGAATGGTCCTTTTTAGGAGGAGAAGATTGGAGCACATGTGGTACCCACTTCTTCTTTAGCTCCACCTTTCTCTCCCACTTAATTAAGAGAGGACAAGTGGATGGGAGAAAGACTTGGTGGGATGGGTGAATCACATGTGTCACCACCCCATTCCAAGAGTCTTGCTAGTAGTTGTGAGGAGTGAGGCGGTGACATGTGTCACCTCTGTTGCAAGTATGGGCCTAATCGGTGTTGTCATTGATGTCAACTTACTCCTGTTATATTGATGATAAGGATTGGATGAGCTGTATGCTGAGGATATTAAGAAAATTAGTCCTATCAAGAATAGAGAAGAACAATGAGGTAAAGATCCCAGCTAAGATGAAGATCAGAGGATATGCATCAAAGGGTTTGTAGATATCTGTCTTAAGATGATCCAATAAAAATTTCAGAGGTCCACATGAAGATCTGAAGAAGTTATGGCCACTTAAGTAAATCCAGTTCTGACAAGTGTTCAGAGGTGACAGAGTGACACAGATAGGTCCGGTGAGATCCAAAAATGCAATATCTTGTTCTGTAGATTTGGTGGAGTGTTTAGAAAGTCAATGTGAATTGACAACTCAATTGGTTCATGGTCTGGAGGTCCACAAGCATCTATTCCAATATGACAGTGATGACAGACTGTGTTCTTGAGGTTCCAGATAAAAGAAAGAATGATTTCAGTAAGCAGAAGTAGTGTGGATGTTCTTAGTGATTCAGGCAAGCTTGTGGAAGTCTTTGGATTGTGTCCAATTTGTCTTGGTGGTCCACATTAAAGATTGAGCTCGTAATTGAAGAATTACTTCCAGATGATGATGTTCTTCCTAAGTCTGGCTGACCAGATGAGTTACACATCCTGCGGATGATCTTGAAGATGTTCTGTGAAGAATAGTGTGTTCCTAAAGGAAGATTGAAGTCTCAGATCTGTGTGGCTGATAGTGTATTAATCCATGTGAAGTCTTTTTGTACTTATTCATGTTGTATTTATGTATTTGCTCTGTAATGTATGTCGACTTGGATAATTATCCCTAAGTCAATGTCTTGTATAAATAAGGAGTTGTAAAGTCATTTCAAAAGCATCTTAGAGATGAGAGGGTGGTAGAGAAGAGCAGAACAAAAGGCAGAGTAGAAGTATTAGGCTTAAATGGAACTGACTCAAGCATGGTGAAGATGCTATTCTTTAGTTCAAGTATGTAATACTTATTTTTCTGTAGACAGTGTGTCACCTGTAGGCAGTGGGCCTCTTGTGAGCAGTGTGCTCGGGTAGTGAGCCCTAATTGACATGTGCCATTTTATTTTTTCTATTCTTTTAACAGATAATATAGTCTTGGGTTAGTCACCCCATGGTTTTTCCCTTAACTGGGTTTTCCACGTTAAAATCTTGGTGTCGTATGTGTTAATGTGTTTCTGCTCTTGAATTGTTGCATTATGTTTTCATGATTGATTTATTATTATGCTGCTGAATTAAGAAAAGGATTTAAGTGATTAATTGGAAGAAAGTTTTAGAGAACTGATTCACCCCCCCTCTCAGTTGTCTATCCTAAATCTAACAACCTCCCCATTCCTCAAGGCTCATGAGAAGAGCCTATTTTAATCCCCCTTGAAGGGAGGGATGGGGGTTGTTGAATTTTTGGCAATTTTTTATTTTAATTATTTTGGGTAAAAAGTTAGAGGGAAATTGGTGACTCAACATGGACAAGGAGTTAGAGGATCTCTTCTCAACTATCTTCCATTTGGGCTTTATAAGGTAGGATTCAAGGCAAATGTCTTTCTTTATGCATTTTCTTTACTTGCATGTTGTGTGTGTGTGAGTTCATTTTGTTGATTTTACTTTGTGTTGTGGGAAGTTGGGTATGGGAGTTGTGAGAGCCTCTCCTACTTGAGAGAAGATGTTCAACATGTGTGGGGTGGGGGAGGAGTGAACCTCCTCGGGGTCACATCCTTGGTTTCATGGAGTTTTAGCCTTGAGGGCAAAATTGTGAATTTGAGCAATATGTGTATAAGAGAAAATTGTGAAATCATGTCTATATGTGTAGGCTTGAGGCCTTGAGGGAATTATATTTTGGGAAGTTTATGGAGTGGCACTCTTGAGTTGAGTGATGTCCACTCCTGTGAGGCCTACCCTTTTTACATTTTGTTCATGTGACTATTTACATTACTATTATTGATACTTGTATATTTGTGGGACTGTAGATCCCAGATTTTCAAATTGATAGACCTTATTATGTAGAGGAAAACTAATTAGGTGATGTTAGATAGATGTTTGCTTTAAGAGAAAACAAATTGGGTGATGTTAGATAGATGTTTGCTTTAAGGGAAAACTAATTGGGTGATGTTAGATAGATGCTTATTTTATAGGAAAACTAATTGGGTGATGTTAGAGAGAAAATTGTAATATAATTTCATTTATGCTTATGAGAACTGTGGTATGTCATGGTAATGCATGTTTTAAGTTACTTCGGCTATGATGATTATATGTGAAATTAACCTTGCTATTGAATACTGGAGATCATTCCGCACCTTATGTTGTAATCCCTTGTAAAGTCGATCTGGTTCCACGAGGAACCGAGATCAACTCTGTGTTTGATGTAGTGTTGTAATGTTGTCTTTCATGAGGTTGAATGGTTAGGTCTAGCCTCTTGTAACATTGAATTATGATTTGTGTTGTAAGAATTTTATTTGAATTTCTTTTCTTTTTATTTAAAATTTTGAGGCCCTTTTCTTGTGTCTTAACTTGACCCTTGGTGTCCTAAATAGGTTAAAGTTGACCCTGGGTTATACCCCATGGGTCTAGGGTCCCTTTTGGCTTGGTTAACCCTTGGGTAACCTCCGTATGGTTACCTTAACTTCACACTGAAGTTAAGTGACCAATTTGGAGGTATGGGAGGGATAGGATGAGTGGTACCAATACTCAAGCCCGTCCCTCTTCAATCCCCAAGGTAAGAGATGACTCCAAACCCACCAATTATGGAGGATTTGACTTCAAGTCACCCTCATCATTGGTGAGAATCTCCATGGAGTTGTGTGGTCATTCATAAGAAGGAAGGTAGGAGAGGCATGGGTCACCTTTCTTTTCCTCCTTTAACTCCTTTTATTTCTCCCATGTGTAAGAGAAATGACATGTGGTATGGGGTAAGGAAGACTTTAGGGATGGGTGAGTGACATAAGCCAACACTCATCCCTTAGGACATAATAGTAGTTTGGAGAAGAGTGAGGAGGTGACAAGTGTCACCTCCCCATTCCTCTAAACTCATGGAATTTGGGTTATTTTAATCCCACTTGGGATAGGGAGAGGGGGTTGTTGAATTTGGAGGATTTTTATTTATTGAAAATTGCTTTTTGGAGAGGAGAGGGAGAGGGAGTTTGGTGGCTTAGGTTGGAGGAGATTTTAGTGGAGCTCTACATCAACCTCATCCATTAAAGGGCTCTATAAGGTTGGAATTCATGGCCTTTCTTTTGTATTTCTAATTGTTGTATGAAAGATGTGTGAAAGTTATTTATTTGCTTGTGATGTAAATTTTGTTGGGATGTTGACAGAGCTTCTTCCACTTGGGAGAAATGCTCATCAAGTGTGGGGTAGGGGAGGAGTGATCCTCCTCGGGTGCATGCCTTGTTTCTTTTGGGATGTTGAAAGCCTTGAGGGCATTTGTGTGACTTTGAGAAATTGTGTTATTTGGCTTGAGAGTCAAAATATGAAATCCTTGGAGAATTTTGTTATCAAGTTTAGCTTGAGGCCATGAGAAATTCTGTTGATTAGATTATCTGAAAGGGTGACACTCTAGAGTTGAGTGTGTCCACTCTCGTACCCCTTGTTAAACTCACTGTGGTTGAGTTTTTGTGTTGTGTAATATCCATGGGTGTATGTGTGTTTTGGGTGTGTTGTTTATACCTTGTTGTGAAGTGGAATTTTGGAATACCCTAGGTGTGTGGATGATCTCCCTACCTCAGGGGTGACCCTCTTGCGGGTCTACGGTAGGGAGGAGAGCAGCTTGTGCGGTATTTCTTCCCTTGTGTGATATGCAGGTTTTCTGGGAGCTTATTGTGAAGCTTGGAGAAGATTATTTGATCTTAGAAGATATTTTATTTTCCTTAAGTCTTAAGGAGAGTCTGATCTTTTAATAGCTCCTTCCTTGTTGATTTCCAAAAGGAGAAAATTATCTCTCTGTTGTTGTATAAATTGTTATTTTGGAGTTGTGAGGAAATCTTCCTTATTGTGTCGATAATTGTGCTTTTAATGTTTGACAAGTTTTACCATTTGAAATGAGAAAAGGAAAACAAAATTTGTTTTTTAAAGGATATTAGAATTGTCTATTTCCATCTTCTCCTACTTGCAAAGTTGTGAAACTAGTTGTAGCTGTAAATAAGTTTGTAATATTTACCTCTTAGAGGAATTGTGAAAATATTTATTTTAATAAATTATGTGGAGATTGTAGTTTTGTCATTTGAAATGAAGTAAAAATTTGTTATTATAATGCATTTGAAATTGTTGTGAATAATTGCCAATGAGATAAATTTCTATTTTCTTTGTTAAAATCAAATGATTACTTTATTTTAGATTACATCACTTGGCTTGAAAGTTAAATTCGAGTAATAAGGAAAAATAAGCCTTAATTAATCTCATATATAGCTTCCACTAAATATTGTTAATTTTGGATATGCTTGAAAATAAAATTTGTAAGAAAATTCATTATACAAACTGAATTGTTAATCGATTTTAAACAAATTAATTGACAATAAATATTAAATCTATATAATTAGTATTATGTTTTGATCCTTTTTAATTAGATGCTTAATTGATGAAACTGTGATTTTCATTGGAGCTGGGTAATGGTGAAAATATATATATATATTTACTTTAAATAAATAAATTTTAAATTGTTTACACAAAAATTGAATGGGAAATAAAAATTGTTTTTCGCTGTTTTCTGTGGTAAAACACAGACAAAAAAAATAATTTTAATAAGGGTGGGGGTTTGAACCCCCACCGTAGGTTGTAAATGATTGGTGTGGGGAGGGGTGGAGCCCCCACCCACACCCCATGTAGTGGGTTGTGGGTGAGGGCTCCGCCCCTCCCCACACCCCTGCCTTGCCTTATCCCTCCCCCGTAGCCTACACACAGGCCTCACACCCCGTGAACCACCACCGTCGTGGCTGCCGAGACTACCCTCTATCGCTCCCTGCATCCACCGCACGCCCCCCCTCCGCAGCCTTCAATCCACCCTCTCCACCACCCACTGCGGCCACCTCCATCCATGCCTCTCTGCCACAACCACCACCCATTCCCACTGTGACCACATGCAGATCCACCGAATCCCCCTCCATGGCCGCCACCGCCATTGCACCCAAACCCTACACAATTCAATAAGCAAAACAAAATGTGTTAGGGTCGTTTCATGAGCCCAAGATAAAATATGAAATGAACATATAGTTTGGGGCTTTTATAAAATGAAAAGGCTATTCTAATAAATACAATAAAATATTAATATATATATATATGTGTGTGTGTGTATATATATATTCATTGTTGGTTATAAATTTAAGAGAGAGGTCATAATTTGTTATTAAAAGAAAGAAAGGAAATTATGGTAGAAGAATTTTTAAAACAATAAGGAAATATATAATTATAATTTAAAGAGAGCATAAATAAATGTATTTTAATTTTAAGGAAGAGTTTCTCGGAAGTTTCAATAATTATCACAAATTAAATATTAGGAAAATGAAGAGAAAAATATGATCCTTCCTTTTACAAAGGACACTAGAAATAAACGCAAACAAGCCATCACAGGCATTCCATGTGTGGCCATTTTAAACTCAACTATATATTTAGAAAACGTCCAATTGAGAAAATAAAAGAGAGAGAAAGAGAAAGAAAAACTAACATTAGAAAACAAAGAGGAGAAAATGCGCGGCATTTCTGAGCTAGGCTAAGAGAACTAAGTAAGTTTATCCTACCGTTAATCCTGATTAGGAATAAGTTGATTATTAAAATTAATTCAAACGTTGAGATGAAACCTAGAGCAGATACTTAGGAGACTAAGTCAAGTGAAGTTAGTAAACATTGTTTCAGTGATATGATCTTCTAAGAAATTAGGAATAATGTAAAGGAGGCAGTAATCGTGATAGAAATACAATCAAAATTAAATTTTAGAGGGACGGTTAAGAGATCGTGATAGAAATACAATCAAAATTAAATTTTAGAGAAACGGAAGAGAGGGCAAATGAATGGGCTTGTTGAAAAATCTAAGTCCGAAGGAGGAGAAATTAATATTAAATTTTAGAAACCAGAAAAATGAATGGATGATCGGGCTTTGCTGAAAAATGTTCTATAAATGAGACCAAGTGTAAATTCATCATTATTAGGGAGATGTAGGAAGTTTGTTAACCCTATCAGGGAACCATGTATTAAGAATAGAATTTGTGTATTAAATTCCACTCACGCCCATGAGGCATTATGTTGCCAGAATCTTCTGAAATTTAGGGTTAAGAGCCTTGAAAGTTCAAACCTTGTAGCGACACTAACCGCGTCGCGATGACCCCTTTGTTGGCTTTCTTGCATCAGGATGTGCGCACATGTGCTTAGTACCCCGCCGACAACTGTATTATTTTCACTTTAAGTGTACGCCACCGAGCATGCGTATGCGTGCAAGGCAGTTTCTAGGGAAGTGTGAAATTTTTTTGATATTTCGTGTCATGACCACATGGCACATGTGGACATGACACGTGTGATGTGTGTTGTGACCGCATGGGAAATGCGGGCATGACAACTCCCCTACCCCATTAAACTCACTTTGAGTGAGTTTTGTGTTATGATAGCCATGGGAGAAATTTTGTTTTTGGGTGCTGAATGCATTGTCGTGTTATGGTTTGAGTCTTCCTAGTGTGAGGATGACCTCCTAGCTCAAGGGTGACTCATGAGTGAGTCAATGGTAGGGAGGAGAGCATTTTGTTGTGGCTTCTTACCCTTTTTGTGTCATTGTAGGAAAATGGAGCTATGTGAAGTTGAGGAAAATATTATTGTCCTTAAGCGTTGTTATTTGTGCTCTTGAGAGAGTATGGCCAAGAGAGGCCTTGTGTATTTATTTTAGCTATCAAGAGAAGAGTTTTTCTCTCTTGAGTTGTATGAACAAATATTTATCCATGAGTTGCATTTGTCTTGAATGAATAGGAAGTGAAAGTAATTATATTTCTGAATTTTTTTTTTATACTATGAGTTGGAAAAGAAAAAAAAAAGTGAGTATAAGTAAAATGGTTGTTCTTTCTCATTGATATGTAAAAGTTTTATTCAAAAAAAAAGTTAGATAGTTGTTAATGATAAGAATATTTGCTCTTAGAAAAGATATATATATATATATATATATATATATATATATATATATATATATATATATATATATATATATATATATATATATATATATAACCATTGTTGTTTTAGTTCCAAAGGAATAATAAAATTGTTTGGTGTTAAATCTATTTGCCTTTTTGTCAAAAAAAAAGTTTATAATGAAAATGCCTTCATTTTAAAAAAAGAAAATATACACATTTGGACTACTTGTATCTTAGAAAAATAATATAATTAGTTGCATTTGGTGGCTGGGTTAGTTTCCTTACCAACATGGTTTATGTGGAAGTATTTTTTTATCCCAATATAGGCATATAATTATATTTAATGTAATTATTTTAGAGAAGTATATACATTTATATATACTCACATATATATAAAAATATATATGTATATATATAACCTATATGTGTTCATTGCTTTTATTTAATATTAACAATATATATATATGTATTTGAGTATATTGGTTTAAAATTAAAACTTGATGTTGCTGTTTATTCTATGCAAACTGGAAAATATTTTTTTTTTTAAATAACAGTTGCTTTCCATATAAATAAATAAATAAAAATATATATATATAATAGTTTTCATTATTAATAAAAATAAAAGACTATATTTTTATTGTGTTTTCTGCAAACTTAGAGCAGAGTTTTTTTTTTTTTAAATACAGTTTGGTGGGGAGGGTTCAACCCCCCCACCATCCACCATGGTTGTCTTTGTTTATGGGTGTGGGGAGGGGGTGGGGGCTTCGCCCCCTCCCCACACCCCTGTTACCCCCCCTTCTCACCATGCTCACACCTCATATGCTCCTCTCCCTTCAACGGCCTCCCCACATCCTACGTAGACCCCTTCCCCATCACTGCCGTCAATCCCCTTGTTAGTGTAGGTTTTTATTTCCTAGTTGGGTTATTTATTTTTCCCTATATTCCTAGGTTTTTCCTACACTTTTATTAATCTCGCTTAGGTTAATAAAGCATGTCTTATTAGGTGAGTGGTTGCAAGGTGTCACCTTCCTACATATGAGCATTCATTAGCTATCTTAGGAATATACTTTTCTATCTTTAGTCCGACAGATGGTTGCTCCTGATTGGTCAGTGTTGCCAACTTCTCTCTCTTCCTAGTCTATATAAGCATGCTACCTAGCTTGTATTTTGTATCTTTTACTTTTGCATCCTCTTAATGCTATTTTGCTTCTAGCATTTGTATTACTCTCTTGGAGACTAACTTTGTGTTGCTATTTTGATTTTGTATCATTTGCATTCATAGTTTAGATATCTATTATTTGCACTAGTTTTCTGGGTTAATAATTTTTTCAGATTCTAACATGGTATCAAAGCTATTCTATGTGCAAGAGTAGATTTTAGTTTCCATATTTGAGATATTCAGGAGGGGGTAAATCTTATTACAGTTTTTTTGAAAAACCCAGTATGCTCTTCTCTTGCATCTTCAGATGATCTTGAGAATCAGAAAAGTTTGACAAAAAAAATTTTAATCTCTGGGGTTTGCACATGTGTTTTATGAAATCTGGGTGATTACAATATTTTTGGTTATACTGGCAGCATTTTTAGCTATTCCAACGTGTCCAGGAAGTTTGAGAAAGTCAGATTTGGCTTTCGTTTCACCGAAATTGGAGATCGTCATACACAGTTGCGGAATCAGGGTTTCAAGCTCAAATCTGACAACCAGCTTGCATATTTAGTGTTTTCAATCAATATTGCAAGTTCCAGCATGCCTTTTCTTGTCTTAGGTAGCTAATTCGGCCTTTACATGTTGTTTTTTGGTTACTGGGGTCATTTTTTGTTGCTAAAGGCATTCTATTTATATTAGAACTACATCTTCTGTACATCCGCAAGAAAAATGCCTTCTGGGTTTTGTTCGTAGCAGAGAAAAACTATTTGGGTATCTTTCTATTTTTTCATGCAATCTATATATTTTGTAGAATCAAACTCAGAAAGCTACAGCAATACCCCTCTTCATTGGCAGTTGCAATTTTGAAAGCAGTTTTCAAATGCTCCGTTCTTACTCATACGAACTTCATTTCCCACAATTTTTTTTTATTTTGGCTATTTTTTTGTACTCTATGCACTAGTGCAGACGTGTTTTGATTTTGATGCAGACACTTTTTAGAAATTGTAGATTCTCAGTTGTGACATTGCACAATTCTCGTTTTGAGAACTTCAGAGGATCATAACTTTCACATACGACTTCGTATCAAGGCAATTCTTTTTTTGAAAGTGCATATTTTTTAGTAGATCGCAATGGTGCTATTTATTTCTCTGAATATTGTGCCAAAGTTGTATTTTTAGCATATGCTCTTCGTGAGGGTTTTGTAATGCATTGCAATCAAGACCACTTAATATTTCTTGCTAGTGGTAGTTGTAAATGCACTAATATAAAGTGCCAAATCATATTTTATTGAGGAGAGGTTCTTTGATTGAGTGAAAAGAGGGGGTTGTCTTGGTTGGGTTCTCTTCTTTTTGGCACTTCTTCTCTGCATTTCTTCATCATGGATCAAACAAATCTGCCCATCCTAACTCCATACAATTACTTTGAGTGGAAATCATGTATGACAATTCACTTAAGGAAAGTTGGATTAAATAGGATAATTATGGGACTTGAAACTGAACTTGCTAAAGATGAAGATAAACCTAAGTGGTTTAACAAATGTGATGAGGCATATGGAACATTGTGTTTGTCTGTTTCTCCTAATTTTCTGTTTCACATTGAGTCTTTGAATACACCAAATGAAATCTGGACAAAGCTAGAAAAACTATTTGGCACACAAGATTCAATGAGGGGTCATATGTTGGAAAATGAACTAATTAGTTTAAGTCCAGAAAATTTCAACACAATCTAGGATTTCTTCACTAAATTGAAATCACTAAGGCTGTAGTTAAAACAATGTGGAATTGAAAAGAAAGATGAACAACTGATTCTTAGTATTCTCTCTAAGCTAAGTTTAGAATATTCTGTGTTTGTTTCTCCTTTCTATGCTACTAAGGGTGCACTTGGTACTCAATTCACCATGCCTTCTTTAGATGACTTTGCTGTCAGTCTCACTCGGGAACAGGACAAGCTAATCCATATGGGCACTCTTAAGTCCTCTAAGTCACATGCCTTGGCTGCTAACCAAGGCACAAAAGAACAGAAAGGACAAAGTAGTAACAATAATAGTAAGGATAAGAAACAGAAGAATAGAAAGGAGAAGACGGATCAGATACCCGTTGCTTCAAAAGCAACTAGTGAGACCCAATCTTCCAAGGGTGACAAGCCTAATAAAGAGAGGGTCCAATGTGCCTATTGTAAAAGACCCAGTCATGATGAACATAAATGTTTGAAGAAACAAATTGATCACTTGACACACATTCTTGAAAAGAATAATATCAGTGTTCCTGAGTCTATCAAATAGAGTTCTAATGAGGGGTCTAATAAGGAAAACGAAAACAACAAGGGGAAAGGAAAGGGCAAGGCCCTTGTTGCAGTTGCTTCTTCACCATCCACTTGGGTTCTTGATTCAGGTGCTTCAGACCACATGGCTTCATTTAAGGAAAAACTTGCATCTTTGGAGCCATGTACTATGCCTTCTATTTTGATGGGTGATGACACTCTTGTTGAGGTGTGTGGGAGAGGGTCTATTAATGTGGGGGATGGAACATTCCATGATGTTCTTTGTGTGCCCTCATTATCAACTAATCTCCTATCAGTATACCAGATCACTCGCACAGGTTCAGGGAAGCGGGTTGAGTTCACTCCTGATTCAGTGGAGATTCGTGAGTTGCACAATGGTTCTACAGTTGCAGTTGGGAGAGCAGATCATCAGTCATGGCTCTATCTATTTTCTCACTTTGTTCTTGATCCTCCTTCGACTATTTTACTCACTCATTCTAATGATGTGAGTAGATTATGGCATGAGCAGTTTGGCCATCTTAACTTCCGCTACTTACAACAGCTCAACCAGCAGAGCATGGTCACAGGGTTGCCTTCAGTTCAATTTTTAGGTGGTGTTTGCAAAGGTTGCATTCTTGGTAAGAATCCTAAGGAAAAGTTTGACAAAGGTAAGGCATGGAGAGCTTCACAGATACTAGAGTTAGTTCACAGTGATTTGGCTGGTCCATTTCATCATCCTTCTTTCAGCAGGGCTAGATATGTCCTCACATTCATTGATGACTTTTCTTGATATACTTGGGTGTACTTTCTCAAACAGAAGTCTAAGGTATTTGATCACTTTCAAGAATTCAAGACTTTTGTACAGAAGCAATCTGGGAAAGCCATCAAAGTTTTGCACACTGACAATGGTGGTGAGTATGTCAACCATCGGTTTGAGAGGTTTTGCATTTCAGAGGGGATTGATTTGTAGCATTCAGTTCCATACAATCCTCAGCAGAATGGTGTTGCAGAACGGAAGAATAGGTCCTTGAAGGAAATGGTAAACTGCATGATTCATTCTAGATCTCTTGCACCACAGTATTGGGCAGAGGCCATTAGCTGTGCTTGTTATATCTAGAACTGTGTTCCTCACCAAGCCTTGAAGGGAGTCACTCCTTTTGAAGCTTGAAGCAGTCAAAAACCATTAGTCAAGCACTTTTGAGTTTTTGGTTCTCCTGCATGGGCCCACATTCCTACAGAGAAACACAAGTCCTTGGACCCGCAGAGCAGACCTTGCATATTTGTAGGTTATCCTAATGGTGTGAAGGGTTATCAGTTGCTCCACCCTACTACACATGAGTTGTTCATTGAGAGGAGTGTTCAGTTTGAGAAGGGCTCTTCAAGCTCACTTTCTATCACTTCTCTATCTCCTTCTACATTGACATTGGAGTCACTTGGGATACATGACAGATCTTCTTATGAGTCAGATTCACCTAAGAAGTATTCTACCTCCACTTCCAATGCAGAGAGCGATTAAGAGGACTCACCTCCTTCCTCTCCTGGTCATCATTCAGAGGTTGATGATTCTCCTCCAGATTCTCCATCTTCTGGTCCACTTTGGGCTAGACAGACCTTGCAATCTGCAGGTGATTGGGTTGGGGATCCATCAGACACCAGGCGGACTCGTTCATAATTCCAGGATGCTCCACATGTCTTCATTGCTACTACCTTAGATCCACAGTCTTTTCATGAAGCTTCTGGTATTCCTGAGTGGGATACAGTTATGCAGGAGGAGTATAGTTCCTTGATGAGGAACCACACTTGAGATCTTGTCCCTCTTCCTAAGGGAAGAAAACTTGTTCGATGTATGTGGATCTATTAGACAAAATTTGTAGTAGATGGGTCGGTTGACGAGCATAAGGCTTGCTTGGTCACCAAAGGATTCTTCTAGGTTCTTGGGATTGACTACTCTGAGACTTTTGCGCCAATTGCCCAAATGAATTCCATCCGACTTGTTCTTGCCATTGCTACAGCTAATCGTTGGGAAGTACACCAGATGGATGTGAAGAAAGCTTTTCTTCATGGTGACCTTCAAGAGGAAATCTACATGGAGTAGCCACAGGGGTTCCTTCAGGATTCTTCACTTGTGTGCCATCTTTGGAAGTCTCTCTGTGGCCTCAAATAGGCTCCTTGGGCCTGGTATGCCAAGATGGACTTCTTCCTTCTATCAGTTGGGTTCACTCGGTGCCATTCAGATCCCAATGTCTACATTCTACAACAGGATGATTCACTTATATTTCTGGTTCTGTATGCTGATGACTTACTGATCACAGGGAGTTCTTCATCCACCATTGGGGCTGTCAAAATTGCCCTTCATGACAGGTTTTTGATGACTGACTTGGGCTTGTTGCATTACTTTCTCAAGATTGAGATCTTTCAGTCTTCTTCTGGGATCACCATCACACAGTCCAAGTATGCTCTAGATTTACTCTCGAGGTTTCATATGGCTGACTATAATCCTGCTCTGACTCCCTTTATGGAGTCAAACTTGAGGCTCAGTGTTCTTCTCCACTTGTTGATGGCACTTTGTATCGCCAACTTGTTGGGAGTCTCATTTATTTGACTCATACGAGACCCAACATTCATATGTTGTAGGCTTGGTCTCTCGATTCATGCAGAAGCCTCATGAGCTGCACTGGAAAGCAGCCAAGCGGATCCTTCACTACATTCAGGGTACTCATAGTTTTGGGATTCACTATGCAGTGGGCATTGAGCTTGACTTGGTGGGCTACACAGATTCAGATTGGGCAGGTGATTCTCAGGATCGCAAGTCTACTTCAGGTTATAGCTTCTCACTTGGTTCAGGTCCTGTTTGTTGGTCAAGCAAGAAGCAGTTTGCTATTGCTCTATCTTCTACTGAGCTGAGTGTTGACGGGCTATGAATGCTGCCACTGAGGCCATTTGGCTTTAAAATCTTCTCACTAAGTTTCATATACAGATCAGACGACCATCAATCATATTTTGTGACAACCAAAGTGCCATTCAGATCTCATAGAATCTGGTCCATCATCAGCGGACCAAACACATAGAGGTCCACATGCACTACATCCAGGAGCTCATCCATGGCCACATCATCGACCTTCGCTACTATCTGACTTCTGAGCAGGTTGCTGATATCTTCACCAAACCCTTTGCTAAGAGCAAGTTCCTTCATTTGTGAGCTTTGTCGGGGGTGCGGGATGCTTCATCTTCTGGGGGGCTTCTTCCTCTCACTCAGAGTCTTGACTCTCTCCACTTTTGGGGGGGTCCTTCTCTCTCTATTTTAGGGAGGGCTTTTCTCTCTCTTTGGGGGGGAATTTTATGTACATGGGTACCTCATCAAGCTTGATTTTCTGGGACCCATTTCTACATCCACCTAAGATTCTCTTATGGGGGGTGTTACTGTAGGTTTTTATTTCCTAGTTGGGTTATTTATTTTTCCCTATATTCCTAAGTTTTTCCTACACTTCTATTAATCTTGCATAGGTTAATAAAGCATGTCTTATTAGGTGAGTGGTTGCAAGGTGTCACCTTCCTACATGTGAACATCTATTAGCTATCTTGGGAAGATACTTTGCTATCTTTAGTCTGATAGATGGTTGCTCCTGATTGGTCGGTGTTGCCACCTCCTCCCTCTTCCTAGTCTATATAAAATGCTACCTAGCTTGTATTTTGTATCTTTTATTTTTGCATCCTCTTAATGCTATTTTGCTTCTAGCATTTGCATTACTCTCTTGGAGACTAACTTTGTGTTGCTATTTTAATTTTGTATCATTTGCATTCATAGTTTAGATATCTATTCTTTGCACTAGTTTTCTGGGTTAATAATCTTTTCAAATTCTAACACCCCTAACCCCGCCGCGGCTCCCTTAACACCCACAGCTCTACCGATGCCACAGTCCATCGTCCCTTTGCCCATAGTTCTACAGGTCTCCCTACTTCAAAACCTGCCAATACATTGTTTGAACATGGCTATTTCTAATAAATAAACATATATATATATATATATATATATATATATATATATATATATATATATATATATATATATATATATATATATATATTAACATGGAAACCCTCTAGTATAACTAGAGGTATATGCAAAAAAAAAGAGGGTAATTTGATAATATATTTAAAAACAAAAAAAAAATATTAAACGGGTATACACAATAAGTACACCTCTCGAGCTTCCATCCATGGAGGCTATTTCCCCAAACCTGCAAACAAAAAAAAAAAAGAAAATAAGAGAGAAGAATGTGAGAGGGAGGAGGGAAATGAGGTGAGAATGGAGGCTAGGGTTATTTTCCTTTCTCGATAATGATATTGTTTTTCTAATAGGATGGCTTTTAGGGCAAGAGAGGGATTTTAAATTAGTCCTTTTATTTATTCTATTTTTTCTCCTTCTTCCCTCTATTGTTTGTTTTAAGCTGGGGTTTTAATTTAATCATGTGAGTTGAAATGTGTTATATGTTAGAAGGAAAATTAAAATACATATATTTGGGGTTTGTGGAAGTTATTTTATTAATGTTATTTGGGGAACCTTTTGTAGGTAAAGAGAATAAGTTAGAGTAAATTTGTATGAAGTTTTAATTTAAATTTATTTATTTAATTTTAGTTTTCTGATTTATTTGCAACATATACTTAATCCTGGTGGGAATTAAATAACTAAATAAGTTATTCATTTTACTCACTTAACAAACCTAGTAAACTATCTAAACGAAGTTAGTATAATATGTTTTTGTGGTCTGGTCTACCAAGAAATTAGGAATAATGTAAAGGATGCAGTTATAGCTCTGATTGATAGAAAACGTGAAGGAGAACAAATTGATCAAGCTTTGTTAAAAATTGTTTTAATTAACCTATTTAATTGTTCTACCAATTTAACTAGTGTAATGTAGGTAATTTAAAACTAACCCAATAAGCTTTTGATCAAATTTAGTTTTATTATAATAAACCCTAATCACGCCCATGAAGCGTTATGCTGTCGGATTTTTCTAGAGTTTAGGGTTTAGCTAAGTTAGTGAAATTTAACCTTGCTTAGGATTAAATTATTGGTTTTTTCTGGTTATCGACATTAGGTTTTGGTATTAAAGTATATTTACTCATGCACTAGAATTTGGCTTTTGGTTTTAACTTATGTCAAAATCCCATCATTCACTTAGGTTAACCTAGGGTTTCAATTGTTGATCCTAACCCTATTGGCGACATTAACCACGTCGCATCGACCCCCTAGTTGGCATTCATTGCAAAATGGTATGCGCAAGTGAATGCATTACCTCGCCTTCAACTGCCATGTTTACGCTTTATGCGTAACGCCACTGAGCACACTTACGCGTGTGAGGGGGTTTCTAGGGAAGCGTGGTAAATTTTTTTATATTTCATGTCATGACCACATGACAAATGTGGACATGACACGTATGATGCGTGTCATGACCACATGGAAAATGTGGGCATGACAGTTTACTCTTATTGCATGATCAGGATAATTCATTCTATGAACCCTCCTACCATGACTACACCATCAAGTCACTGTGAGGGTTAGTGATTTTGTAGTGGATGTGTGCATTAATGAGGTTATTTTGTCTAAGAATATAGATGTGAATGTCATTGTTAAATTTGATGATATTCAAGTGACTATAACCATTCAGACTTTAAATGATCTTCACTTCACCATGTTCTTTTATACCATCAAAGTCTTCTTACCTTCAAACCCTATCATCAAACTCATACTTTTCTATTTTATGCAAAATAATGTTGACTATCCATTAAAGAATTAGACCTTGACATAATCTATTGCCTTGACTATGCATAACTTTGTATTGTCCTCAATGTGCAATAGTAAGTTTCTTGACTTTATGTCACCGCTCCTCAAGCTTTTAGCAATGCAACCCCAAAAAGCTCACTACCTCTTACAAACATAGTGCAAATGATGCTAAGACTACCCCAAACTATATGTTACAAAAGATACAAGCTTTAAATAAGATATAATGTTGTCCTTGAGCTATGATAGGAAAGACTTAAGCAGGGTTGTTGCCTCTCTTTGACAAAGAAAAAAAAGGTTGAGACAACAACTCTTACCCCATGGTAACTAAAAATACAGTGACAAACTCTTTCCCAAGGTATTCACACCTATATCCATTAGAGTAATTGTTCCATCATTCTTCACTCCTCAATGATTCCTATGATGACTTCATATCAATGAGACCACAATGTGTTATATATTTCATATTACCAAAAGAGTACGATGGTGTTTTCTAACAAAAAGCATGTCATTGTACTTCATTGTTTGGTTTCATTTCACTGTGCTTCAATAGGGAACTAAAACTGCTTTCAACTTGTATTTCCATTTTCATCTCTTTGTCATTGTAACCCCACTAATCTCACAACATTGTGATAGCATATTAACACTACCTTCTAAAACACAGACCTGTACCTATCAAAGATAGCATTATGACTGTGTTTTTCTATTCACTGCTTCTTCATGAATTTAATGTATGCATAAGATTCCTAAAGTAGGGATACTAGATGCAAATGTTACAAATCTTTGAAAAAGGTTTGAAGGTGTCCTCCTTAATGTTGTTTCAGGCATGTTATCCATCACAGAACTCATGTGCATGATCTGCTCCTTCTTGACAACAAAAGCTCTACCCTCAAAACTTGGAAACTTAAATTTGTGATTACCACTATAATCTCTGTCATTGTAACCTACATGCACAGTGATTCTCTTGAGCACTTGCTTTGTCATTAGTTGCTTTGTAATCTTTGATGCAATATGTATTAGGTTTATTTCAAGTTGTTGTAACTACCCTTCACTCTATACTACAGACCTTATTTGATTTGAAGAACACCAATCAGGAGTTGAAGAGTGAACTCAAAGATTTGTATATCAACTCTACCAAGTAAGCTATTTTTCTATTAGTAGATGGATTCCTATATGTTATTTGTGACTTGTGATGACTCAAATCTTTACTGCTCTCCAAAACTCACACACATGAATGGTTATTAGCACGTATTGTAGTTTTACTTAGATGATTTCACTCCTAGAATAATATTTAAGTAGAGTTTAAGAAGGCTTAGATTCTAATTGTCAGTTTTAAAATCTTCTGGTCTTGTATAGGCAAGTTGATATATCTGCAACCATAAGGCAATTGTCATTCATGTTCCATACCGCTTGAGGAAGGCTTTCTGAAGATTCATGTGAGGCTTGTGTGAGAGCTGGAAAAGAAGTTCAGTGGAAAGGTTAACATCAGATGATGCATGTTTCTATTCTTTCATTAAAGGTGACTATGACATTGGTGAAACTTTTTAAACTATGCCATTTGCATTGTTCACTGTCATAGATTATAGTAATTATCTTTCCTTGGTTTGAATCATTGCTCCTCTGCTCTATATGAGCACTGTCACAAGTATCACTATCTATTTTTAATTTTTGGTGCATTCTTATCATCAATCACATGGTTTTGGTGTCTAAATCTTCTCTTGGATCCTAGCCCACAATTGTTACATACAAGAAAAAGTAACAAAAACAAGATCCTTTGACAAGGATGTCATATGGAACATTGACTATGATAGTCCCATGCATTTCCAAAAGATTACCATCATTCATTGATGGAAATGTCATGGATTTGTGGCTCTTATGTTATCTTACTCTGTTAAAACATCTACATAGTCCTTCATTCACAGCCTATGCACCCTCTTCTTTTCAAGACCACTATCCCTTTTGCATTCTATGACTACCATTTGTTGATTGACTGCCCCTTCATTACATTCATGGTGACCCTTGTTCAATTACATATCTCTATTACTAATTTCCTCAACCTTTTTCTAACCTTCAACAGTTCAAAACTACCCTTTGATATATTCATTTAACTATGATCTTCTTTTATGATTGTCTTTCAATAATAATTGTCATCATGCAAAATCTACCGTTTGTGACTACCATTCAAATGGTAGTACCTTCAATACTTTGACCTGTCTATGCATTATCATTAGGTTATAGTCATTTTCTTGTGTATTAGAAAAAAATTTAAGGTTCATGGATCTATCATTTGTGTTTCTTCATGAGACTCTACCCTTCATGACTGTGTATGCAATTTGTATGACTGTTCTCTGACTTCTTAAGTTCTTCCCCTATTGTGCTTTCCTTCATCATACTAGGGATTGTCCTACTTGTATTTAAGACTACATTCAACTTGACATTTTCATTGTCCTTTGTCATTTGCAACCTTACCATCACCAATCTGCCCTTTGGTCTTCTATGACTGAGTTCTCTATTGTTGCCAAACTGTCCCTTTTGTTCATTGCAGAAGACTTCCCTTATGATGATTGTCTTTTCTAAATTGTCATGGAAAGCCTCTTTAGTCTACCCTTTTTATTGAATCATCAGGGTCTTAGAACAAGTCTTCAAATCTACAAACCTGTAGGTTATAATACAATGCTTTCTGCATACTTTGCTATCATGGATGACATTAACAGTGCAAAAGGCATCTTTTATGAGAGTGTAACACTTTATTCTAACATATACAAGGTATAGCATAGGGAACAAGAAGTAAATAGATGATTTTGGAAAGCTAGGGAAGAACTTTGGAAGGAGAAAAGTTGAAATAGGATGGCTTGTGATTGTTTCATGATTAATGTTTCAGTTGCTCCATTGTTTAGCTTCTAACAACTTTAGGGCAATGGTTTCTCAGTTGGCTAGCATATGCATGGTAACAAACTGTTTCTAGTTAGTTTGTACATATAATATCTAATGTTTGTCTATATACCTATGATAAGTTTTTGAAGGTGTGTACTTTGTGTCTTCACAAATCACAATGGATCATTATTCACATAATCAAAGAAATAAACTATGTATGACTGCAACATGAGTGATTGAAGCATGTTTTTGGTTAGCAGTGGATTGTTGAAATGAACTAATTTGACAAGTTTCCCTTGGTAGGTAATGAAATAAAATTGGGCATGAGCAAAGGTCTACCAAAACCTAAGCTTACAACTATAGATGCAATGATTGATAAGTTGACTGGTGCAATATTTTTGTTCTAGTTAGTTGTAGTTGTGATTCTTGGTGTTACTAGGAATGCTTGGAAGGCTTCTAAAGCATGGAAGGTATGTCACTATACTTCAATTATTAGGATTTAGTTGTTTATGGAGCTTGTTATGGGTTTGAAGATAATCCTTTGCAATTAAGTATCAAGAGATTGGTTTTTTAGATGCCCTTGGCCATAAACCTAATGCTCTATTATAAATATTCTTCCCATTATTAACTGGTAATTGAAATCTTCTTTACCCTTACTCTTGACCACATATTTTCTCTTGGGTTTGATGAAATCATCAATGTCCTTGTGGGTTTCCCCATTATCCTTTTAAACTATAGGATTCTTTGGAGCAGCAGGAAACCATTTAATCAAGTATCCATATTTGTAGCATTCTTGAAACCAAAAAGGAATTCTTTCATAGTCTAGTGGATGGTTAGAGCAAATCTCTCCCGTTTGCAGCATGATGCTTTTTGGAAGTGGTTTTGTCAGGTCCAGTTTCATAGTCAATATAGCATAATTTGTAAAATTGTTTTTGTGATAAAGTTTCAAATTATCTATTGCCTTTCAAATTGGTTAGCATTAGAAAAAACACATACCTTGACTAGAACTCTTGTGGGAGAACATGTAAATAGATCCAAACTGGAGTTGTAGTTAGCAACTCCTTTATGGCCATCAAACCTAGATGCAAGTGTCTTGTGAATAATTCAAAGACTCAAAGGAATTAGGCAAAGGAAGGCAGCATGGTATTTCTAGATTCAAGAATTTTACTTAATGTTGTGGAATAGAAGAAAAAAGAACCATTTATCTGCCACCATAGTGAAAAGTTAGCAATTGCATTTGGTTTATTAAACATGGCCCCTTCATCGATGGGACTTTAAAACACCTCAATCCGATACAACATAGTCTCCTCGATGTACTATGTTATTAAATGTGGATCCTTCCATTAGAGGGAACTTAAAACTTCTTATCCCAATATGTTATATTCTCCTTGATGATGTTCTTTTATACAAATTATCTCCTGCCAATGATGTTTGTTTTATCGGGGAGACTTGACAATAGCTCCTGCCAATATGATTATCTCTCGCCGATGATGTTTGTTTTATTGGGGAGACTTGAAAGTAGCTCCTACCGATACGGTGCAGTCTCTTCAATGATGCTTACAGTGCAGTCTCTTTGATGGTGCCTGTGTGTGAATTGGAGTTTTAGATAAGGGTATGAACATCCATCAAAAGTATATTTGGAAGTGGATTTTTATCAAATATTGTAGTTGCAAGTTCCACTTCGGATCACCAAATCCTTCACAAAAACTTCTACACAAAATTCAATAATGAAGAATTTATGCACAAATTCTCTTTTTAATGATTTCAAATTGTGATCGATTTATTTGTAGCTTATAATGTGTAGATGAGATTTGAATTTCCTTGTAGTTTCATATGCCATTCACTAAGTGGCATAAAATCTCCAAACCTATTAGGTGTGGCAATTCTTAAATATACCTGTACACATACATATATTATATGTGTATATGTATGTGTATTTATGTATTGCCATATATATAAATGTAAGGAATACAATATATTTTACATAAATCTAGGATAATTAAGTAAATGCAAACAATTGCAAGAGAAATTTTGTTCTAAGAGATGTGAACCATTTCTATCATTTTAAATAGGGCCAATGTTTTTGTGGAGAATATTGGTGGTGCTAAATGAAACAATCTAAAAAATAGGCTTGCACTATAATAATGTGTACTACATTAGATATCCAATAATAATGAAGGGATATCCATCAAAGCATAATAGCAGGGATTTTTTGTCATATGTTGTAGTTACAAGTGCCCTACTAGACATACATGAAAATGTGGAAGGATAGACAAGGCAAGCAAACTATTTCCAAAAATGCCTCAAAGAAATGTGATATCATGGAATGCCATGATTAAAGGATATGTTCAAAATGGGTTTTTCTGAAAAGTCCTTAGAAAAATTTAAGCAAATACAACTAGTGGGTGTAAAGCCCAACTATAGTGACCAACATTCTTGATGTTGATTGCCTTGGTTGTACCTTACCTCTCTCTACATTCTAATTGTCTTTTCTTCTTTTGTTAACAATCAAAGTGCCTTTATTCATAAGTACCCTTGGTTCTTCTTTAAAACAATTGGTAAGACTATGAAGATTGACAATCCTCAAGATTGTTGAAACATGCATAGTGAAGTTTCAATGACATTCAAGGGTCCCTGTAGGTTGATATGGGACAATGGGTAGTATGCACAAGGAAAAAGAGATTTGGAAATGATGAAGAAGAAAACTTATAGAAGCTATCACAAGGTCTATAAAGTCATTGTAGATCCTTGAAAGACTATGGGCACAATGTTCAAACATCACCAAAACTTAGTATAAAGATGCATAGGTTTGTGAACTATGAATGGACTATGAAACCCTAGAAAGCATTAAGGAAGCACTACAATATTAGACAGGGTCATCACTGTATTCCAAAGCTATATGAGGAGAGTTTCTCTATCATCAAGAGATCTACAAATGGACAAAGGTGGTGACATGGTTATTGAACTCTTCCAATGAAATCATCAAGAGTAAAGAAATCTTCCAATAGTTTAGGGTCTGCATAGTGAACCTAGAGGTATGTCAACATTGTCAAACACTTGTACAAGCTTAGGAAACCCTACAAAATCCATACCAAAAGACATGAAGGACCCATGCATCAATGTCAAACACATTTTGAAACTCTACAAGATATTTCAGGGTTTATGAGGGTATTGTAGAAACCTAATAATAGTAGCAAGATGTAGAGGAAAGAGACACCATGGGTAGTAATTGAAAGTCTATAATAATTACAAAAAGAATACAAATATGTCTAAGATGTATGAAGGTTCTAAAACTCCTGCATAAGCTTTGTATAAGTTGAAAGTCTTCATGAGAACCCTAAAGAGTCAAAGACACCTACATAAGAGTAAAATAGCATTATCAAGATGGTTTAAAAGTGTCTGTAGGTTTGGAAGTCATTCAAAGTTTGTATAGGTTCTCTCAAGACTTATCAATTCATCTTGGAGGCCCTGTATTATAACCTATAAGTCTGCGTATTCTTAATAGTTGATATGGATTACAGTGAAAGTATCATCTTGCCTATACACAATGGAGTGATGGAGTATCATAGTGAATGCATAGTAAATGGTATGCCTAATACAATATTCTATTAGTGATCAATGCCAATAGTTGGTATGATAGTGACAGTTTGCAATTCTCTAACTGTGATAGTTATGGTCTTATACTTCTTGCTTGTGATAGTGAAAAAGTGGCTTGCTAATGACAATGGTTGCTTGTGACAGTGGTATGCATCTACATCCTTCTTTGATCATTGGTTGCACATCATTGGTGTCAAAGGTAATGGTGTTTGTTGATGCAAGGTAAGTTTCAAAGGTGTTGATAAAAGTTGATGCAAGGTAAGGTACTTATACATATAAGTATGACAAAGTTGTTTCTTGATCATTTAGATATTCAGTGGAAGTGAGTATTGTTATTTATGCTTCAAAAAGTTGCAAGAGGTGTCATTGTATGATTACAAGAGATACAAGGTTGGGACATGTCATGTTTTGATATGATCAAAGGTGAATAGATATGGTCTTTTGAGATAGTTATATTGTCAACGCACAGTGAACAATGGCGTATTTACTTCATTTTCTTCTAACAGTGGTTACTTGGTTTCAGACATGAATGCTTTCCTCATTGGTTTCAAACATAAGTGTCTTTGTTTCCAGTTGGTTTCTAATGGCAATGATTACAAAGAAAATATACAAATCCATGTGTATTATGCCTCATGTTCCTAATGGTAGAAGTTCTTTTATGGTGTGACAATAAGCATTCTAACTTGACGGTGCCATTTCATGATTTTAGATTGTGCTTCTATATGTTTCTTGTCCTTATATCCCTTCTACTAAGAAGATTAGTTGCATGTCCCTATTGGCAGTGTTATGACTGTTTGTATAGCACAGTGGAGTGGTATGTGGAGTAGAGTGGAGTATCTTGATGGTCTTGCAACATGAAGTCTTTTTTCTATCTTTGCTAATGATATGCCTCTTTTCTAGCATACAATCCATTTTCCTTGCTATCACTGTGCTTTTGATGAACAAAGGTATGTGGTATTGTGGATGCATTAGTTCCTAAGTTTCCAACTGAGATAGAGACAATGAATGGTTTCTTGACAATGATAGTTGTCTTTATTTGCTTGACTTGATAGTGTTGATATGACATGATAGTTATATTGGTTGTTTGGTTTATGATAGTGACTTATAACTCTCATGTCAATAGTTGCTAGTAGACAGTGTTCTTGAAATAAACTTTGATGTGATAACAGTACAGTGTCATTGTTGACAGTACACCTTGATGAATTGGATAGTACAATTACCTCACCATGCAGTAGTCCTCTTTCAATGGCCAGTGACATCTTGTTTGGTCTCTATGTTATAGACAGCTTGTGTTCACAATGGTTGCTTGGTAACTCAACAAATTTCTTGATCTTTTGACAGTGGTATACTTCATCACTAATATTATAAATTTTGGGTACAACACTATACAGAGTTGCCCAATATTAAACATGTCATTGTCAACACCCATGATATCGAGCCACATGTCTGTGAAACATGATGTGCTCTTGAAATTGAATAGAAACTACCAATTCCCTTACTGATTACAGTATTTCTCAGGCCCTTGTTGAGTTCTTTGGGACCCTTTCTAGAGAGTGGGTGTTGGAGTGCATGAAAGATCTCCTTCTTGTCAACTTGAGGGGAAATCTCCAAATAATTGTCCAGGTAAAAATTGTGCACCTATTATTTATTTCAAATTAATAATGTTGGCTCTAGATGACATTGACAATTGCTCTCTTATTTTTGATGTTAACTTCTTTCATGTCACACAAGCTACCAAGGAATATTCTGAACAATTGGGTGTAGATTCATGCATTAAGTTGTTTGAACAATTCAAGTCTTATGAAGGGCTATATTTCTTCTTGGGTGCATATTTGAGCTCCAGGTGATTTGACTTTGGATTGTCACTTGTATCATTTTGTCACTAATATTCATTGATCTATTTGAGAAGGTAATTTTGTAGTAGCTTGGGAACCTTGTACTTATATGGTAAACTATATTTTCAATGTCATTGGCAATGAGGATCTCAACATTCACTTTAAATACATTGAAGCAACAGCCAAAACTAGACAAATCAAGGAGGTGGAATGTGTAACTAGAGAGTCAAACTTCTATGATGCTAAAAAGACAAAGAACTTTCTTCATTTTTCAAGTAGTTCTTTCATGTTTTGGAGCTGTATAAGCAAAAAATAGAGCATTGTAACTCAGTTTTCTCAATCACAACACTGAGAAACGCACTTTGTAGCACATTTTTCAAAGTAAAGAAACATGTTTAAGTCTTGTATCTACTGTAAGAACACCTTTTCTCAATAAAATCTTAGTATTTTTCCTTCTTAATAGTTGTTTCATTATGTGCAAATGAATGATTGATTATGTATTTCTATGTTTTATGTTTAAACCTCAAAAGCATTGTCTCATTTCTAGCACTTTTAGGCAGAAATCAGTGAACAAAATGAATAAATGACTAAAAATTAGTGAATAAATGACTAAAACTAGTTTAGTCATAAATTTGGTCATATTATAAATGACCAGCAATAAACTACTAATGGTCACATGACCAAGCTCATTGAATAAATATGACTAAATATATGACTAAACCAATGACTAAATATACTTCCAAATTGATCAATCAAAACAACCAATAAATGACTAAAAATGGTTTAGTCATAAATTTGGTCACATTATTAATGACTGGCAATAAACTACTAATGGTCACGTGACCAAGCTTAGTCATATATACGCAATTTTTAGTAGTTTTTTTAGTCATTTATTGTTGTTTTTCTACTAGTGTATCAAGAGAAATTTGACATTGTTCAGTCCATTCAATGATTTTCACAAATTTCTTCTTTAGTAGCTCTTCCAAGGGTACTGCAATTGTTGCATCCTCTTATGAATTTGCAGTAGTAGCCTATGTACACCAGGAATTTTTGTTACCTCTAGTGTTCTTTTGGGAGATGGGAGTGTCATTATAAGTGTCACTTTTAATGGGTCTACCATTAGTCCTTCTTAACATATAACGTGTCCATGTAAGGTAACAAAAGGTACTATAAACATGCATTTCTTTAGGTTTAAGGATATATGAAGACTCCTACATCTATTGAGCATGATTCTTAGTGCCTACACATGGTCCTTGACCAATCCATAAACTATCCAATCATCCAGGTATAATTCAAAGATGTCACGAATGAAGTCTTTGAAAGAATTTACCATAATCCTATTGAATACTGCTTGGACATTTTTGAGACCAAATGGAATTACTATATACATAAATGACCCCACTCAAATGTAAAAGTGGTTGTAGGTTGGTCTTCTTCCTTAATTTTTACCTGATGATATCCAAAGAATCTATCAATGAATGAGTATGTTTCCCTACCTGCTACTGACTCCAATATCTCTTTGGTAAAGGAAGTAGGAAATGGATCATGCATACAAGCTTTGTTGAGTTCTCTAAAATCAACACATATCCTTACTTCCCCCATTTTATTATTTTGCACCACCATTGGTTTAATTATTCCTGCTTCAATCATTTTGTCTAGTTCCACTTTTAGCTTTTTCTTCATGTTAGGATTTAGTCTATAGGGTCTCTTATTTTGTGATTTGGCCCCTTCTTTAAATTGTATTTTCATCACTCCTGCTTCCTCTTTTATTTCCTTTAAGTCAGTAAATGTTCTTGGAAATAAATCTTCAAATTCTGATAGTATTTCAGTGACTTGCGCCATAACTCTTTCATCCTAGTAATCTCCTATTTTATCCAATTTGGGATCACCCTCTATTGTAATGTTTTCTTTTCTAAGTTTGAGAGGTTGAGTGTAATACTTCTCTTTTGGTTTGGTTGTTGTTTCTATCTCTCTTTCTCCCTATTGGACTTCTATGTCCAAGTTATGTTTATTCTCATCCTCTTCTTATTGGATTTTATAACATCTTCTTTCAATGCAATTAGTTTATGCATCCATCCATTCTATGAGTTTCTAAATCCCATCTATTTTAGGTGGTGTAAGAGTTTGCTATGGTATTTCTATTTTAGCTTCCTCAATCGATCTGAATATTATTTCTTTCATTACAAGAAGTATAGTATGAATATGCTTATCTATGTTATAGAATGAAAAGGTATGTAAGAAGTCTTTTTGTAGTTCATACTAGTCTTTGGTTTCAGTTCTATGTTCCTGGTTTATGTACCATGTCTATGCAACTGGTGTTAATGTCTAATAGAACATTTTAATGTAAAGTCATGTATCATATTTGTTTCTACCATTCTGGACCATTATGCATACATCTAAGTGTTCTTGCAGAGGGATTTCACTATTATATTTGGGAATTATGGTATATCCTCCTTCCTCTGACAAGTATCTATTTTTTTATCAAGATCTTAAATACTGGCCAATGTGAAATAGTATTCTTATGAGTGTTCCACTAGCTTGTGGCATTACATACAAGTGTATGTTGTAGGGCTTCTAGCCTTATGTCTTCTCTTTCGAAGGTCCTTTCCATTTCCACTAAGTGTTTAGGTCCCCTACCCTTGAGTACATCTAGGTATTTTTATATGTGATATGCCATGATAAACGTGGTTAACATAGTGTAAACTCTTAGGTTTATGTTCTCTATCATTGTCTAGTATGTTGCATGTAGTTTGTGGTGTAAATTCCTTTCTAGTGTGGTGAATTGCAGCAGGGTTTCTTCAGCAATTTTACCACAAATACTTTCTAAAACTCCACGAATTTTTAGGTGTTAAGCTCTAGTTATTCCTATAACCATGCTTTTAGTACTTCCTCACTATCTATACTATAGTTATCACTCTCAATTTCTACCTCCCCTTCTGAATTGTGTTCATCTATTGTTTCTATTTTAGGTAGTCTAGAAATGGAGTAGAGGATTTTGGATTCCTCATCACTTTGGTCTTCTCGATTAACTTCTTCTATGTATGCCTCATCATCATCTCTGCCTAAGGTGATGTGTACTATTCTAGTATCATTTGTGAAGGAAATTTCTTCCATTCTAGAATCTACTATCCCGTTGGTGTTTACAAACCAATAAAGGCCTAGTAGTGCATTAAATGAATCAAATGGTCCCTTCATCGCTACTACTTCGAAGTCTATTATTTGTTTGACCCCCATTATGTTTACTTCAACCTTTTTCCATGTTCCTAGGGTTCCCATTGTTGATCCATCTACTAAACTTATGTTATAAGCTATTTCTTCTAGTTTAGGTTTCCCTAATTGCTCCCAAACCCTTTTTGGAATCATATTGACATCTCCTCCTAAGTATACCATAGCTTGTTTAAGTCTTTTGTGATTAATGTGTGTTATGATCATTATGGGACTAGTTTTTCCCTCTATTTTTCTCATTTTTCTTATTTACAATGTTTGGTTGTGATGTTTATTCAAATATTTACAAAATTGTTCGATTTTTTCTAGAAGGTTGTGTTGTTGTGTAAGATGAGTGAGTTGTTTCAGTGCTACTACTTCTTGTCTGAAAAGAAATTATTCTACTATTTTTCCTTCTATTTCTCTTTCCGTACTATTTTTATAGATTTCTCAACTATCTTTCCATGTTGGTCTTTATTCAAGAAAAAATCATCTTCTTCCTCTTCCTTTGTTTCATCTTCACTAGTGTTGGTATATTTAATTGCAGTATTGGTTCCTTGCTGGGTTACCACCGTAGCTTTGTTTTTCTTTTTGTGTTTTGTTAGATTCTTATGTTTGGATTTCATTTTCTTCTCCTTCTATTCATCTTTTGATGTGTTGGTGTTAGAAGTACTTAATTCATACTTTTCTTCTTTGTGACACTTTCTAGCAGCTTGCAGTGCTTCCTTGGTATTCTCCTCATCACCCTTGCTCCTTTTGATGTATTGAATCCTTGGAGTCCATCACTCTTTGACTATGATTGCACATTCTTAAAGTATTTTTGAGCCTTGTCAAAGTTGAATATATCATTTTTGTGGTGCCATAGAATGCACATTATTTTTTCTTATCAGACCAACATTCATTTGCAAAATGACCTTGTTTTCCTCATTTATAACAATTTGCATCATCTCTTCTTCTCCTTCCTCTACCATAGCCTCTTCCTCTTTTGTAACTATTGTATTGGAATGTTTCCCCATTATTGTAATTATTAGAATAAAGGGTATGTAAGGTATTTACATTTCTTTGGCTTCTACAACTAGGAGTTTTATATCTATGGTTTTGATTATAGAGGGGTTTCTTGTTGAAGTAACAAATATCAGCAAGCACAAATAGCATAACCTTCCACAAGTGAAAAATGGAGCACAATAACATATCTATCATATACAATGAGAGTGTAAATTTACAAAGAGAAGCCTTGCATAAACAGGCAAGGAGGAGGAGGTAGGAAGGTAGGAATCAACTACTGACTACCCCTACAAGTATGAAACACTTGTCTAACTCACATGACATGTGTGAGTGAAAGTGGAAAACAAATATGAAAGATATGTCTCACATAGCTAAGGACACATGTCAAAGTGAGACAAACTCCTAAAAGACCTAAGTAAACTTAAGCTAAGTGTGAATAGGTCAATTCTTTCTAAAAGGTGATATCTAAACTAGTTAGATAATGACTCTATTTACACTAAAATTTCTTAGCCAATCCCTTCACATATGCCTTCTCTTCATCAAGTGTTCTATTATTGCGGTTGGCATTGCACCAAGGTTCATGATCATCATCCTCTTCTCTCAATTTGAAACATTGTGATGGACAATTATATGTTTTGTGGTCATCGCATTCCCCACAAAGGCACACAAGACTAATTGGTTCTTTTTAGGTGTTATTCTTAGGTCTACCCTTAGTGTGGAAGCCTTCCTTTCTCCTACTATCTTAGGGCATTCATTTCTTAGGTGACCTTCTCTTGTACAATAAGTACATCATATACTTGGCTTGCTATTATCTTGTTTTTCCAATATCTCTTGTTTCAATCTTAGTTGTTCTAATTCTAGTTTTAATTTTTCTATTTCTATGGTCTCCTTGTCTTTTTTACCCTTCTCCATTTTTTATTCTCAATGTAGTAGGCCAAGGTTACCGCCTATGAGTAAATGGTGGATGTTTTACCATCTAGTGTTGTCCTTATTTTAGGAGCTACTCTTGAAACAAACCATTCTTTAAATATTTTGTCAAAATCCTTTATTGATTCATATTTTCTCTATACCAAATCTCTCATTTTTATTATTCCTTCTGTTGGTACCTTCAGAGATTCAAATTTATCCAAGAACTATTGTCTTACCACATCTCATTCTTTACCATGTTGTGGATAGGTTTTTCTATACCAATTTAAAGTAGCATTTCTCAATGTCCCTATGAAATCAAATAATTTTATCTAGTCTCTTGTTATGTTATTTCATTTCCAGATTGATTCCAAGACAAATAAGTGTTATGTTGCTACCTCAATTGTGTCTTTTCCAAATACTGGCAATTTGATTAGTGAGTCTATCTTTGTCTCTTTCTTATTTGTTTGTCTACAGTAAGATTTGTGGTCTTTTTATTTTGGTTTTTGATGTGTTTTCTACTATACAGGTTTATTCTCCCTTCCTTTATCTCTTTGCAACTTAACATCAAAGCAATCTTTTCCCAATACTTCTTCGTAATCCTTTACAATCTCTTCTTCTATGTCTTTTTGTTTGTCTATTTCTTTGTTTGGATCTTTTGCCAAATTCTTCTAGATTTATATGGCACATAGGGTGATGCCTAGTCAAGGGGTTACACTTTTTCAAAGTGAAATTTCACAATAGGGGATAACTTCTTGTTTATCAATGACATTCTATTAGTTATTGGTGTTGTTTCACTTATTTTTCCTATACTCATGAAATTAGTTTTTTTAGATACCGCATGTGCTTTTTACTCCCATATTCTCTTCACACTACAATTTGCCAATTGATCTAGGTACTTCGCATCAAGGTTTAAAGTTTGGAGGTTTTTCATGGGGTTTAGTACCAGTTCCCATTGATCATCAATTCTAATCTAAATATTTGACCAATTTGGTTGATTTATTGGTGTTCTATTTAATGGTATGGTTGGTGTTAATATATTTCTACATTCCTCCTCTCATATCTTCCTGGATGTATCATATGCGGTGATTCTCCCTTCCAGGTTGTTTAGAATCTTGGTAGCTTTATCAAGGTGTAAATTCATATCTTGTGGAGTCTGATCCACCTCTTATCTTACCAACTCAGTTGCACCCACAATGGTGCCCTCAACAATGCCCTTATTGGTGCACTCAATATCCTCTTGTTCCTCTACTACAACCCTCATGGTGTGTTCCTTCTCTATCTATTTTGCCTTTTCCATCCTTTTGCGGTATCTTTCCTCATGTTCCTAAGTTTTTTTATTCTTCTTTTCTTCCATATTCATCTCCATTGTTAATTGTACAATTCCCCTAATTTCTCTTAACTTCTTGTTATCTCCCTTTGCCATGGGTGTTTTTAATTTGGAATTTCATTAATCCTTATGTATCCCATGGTTGTCTTACTTTAAATGGTTACATCTTTTTAGGGATCTTTTGAGATTCCTTCCCCCTTTCTATTTGTCCTCCTTTAAGTGCCTACCTCCTCTCACAAGGGTAGGACCTAAGAGATTTCCTTCGCAAGTTTTTATAAAAAATTTATGTTTCCTTTTATTTTATTTTCCAATAGTCCTTTCTATTCCAAATTTCCTTCTATTTTACCTCATCTATTCTTCACTGCTCTTACCAGGGTTTCGGCAATGGAACCAATTTTGGCAAGAGAAATTAGGACATAGTCCAGAGACCTGAGCCTATAAGACTCTTATGTAGTCTATTTCTACCCTAGAAGATATAGTAATAGGTGGTAGGAAACAATATAATGCAGTAGGATCTAATCACATATAACATGCCAAACATATCAATAGACACTTAATCATTAGGTTATAATACTAATATCTCCTTATATATTCATACTCAATAATAGCTACAAAAGGCAAGTCTAAGTCTCTACTCTATATATTATATTCCTTACATCTACTTACTTGTGCTTACTCTCTTACATACATTTATACAATATGATGCTATAGGGATGTGTCCTTTACAAAATATCCTAAACTCTATCAGCCATGTTGGCCTTATGCTCCACACTCCCTTTGTGATGACTTGTGGTAGCTTTTACTCTATGCCCTATTTCCTGAAAATAATAGGTACCTTGATAGAATGGGAAGAAAACCATCCTAGATTAGGGCTCATTGGAGAATGGCTCATAGTGGACAAATCAATGGGTATCAAGAGTAGGTAGGGAAGGAGAATAACTGGGAATCCTCAAGCTTGGTAGATGTTTTATTTTTTGATTTTTTAATAAGAACTTCGATTCATTTTGATATAGATTTACAATGCATCTCTTAGGCTTGCATGCTATTTTTATTTTTGCTTTGATTTTCTTTGATTTAATATTATTTTAACTTTCTTGGATTTACTTTACTTTTTGGAAGTGGTGCAGTCATGGTTGGAGGGTTCAAAGAATGAACTATCCAAACCATGCAGCTAGAGTAAACATAATGGAAACAACACAAATATAGAATGCAATGGAAGATTCAAATGCTCAGTATATTAGATACTCAAAATGCTTATATGCTAGAAACATGTGGGTTACAATCGAATGGCTCACAAGCCTGCTTTCTGGGTTACAACAGATATACAAGATATGGCATTAAAGTACCTACCAAAAAAGAATCTAACTATCTATCTTATGAAATCCCCTAATTGACTTCCTAAGGCATCAAAGAGATCTACATATATCATCTTCCATCTCATAGAATCCTCTACATCGGCCACAAGAGGTTACAAACTCCAATGAAAGATGTAACATGTAGAAACATGTAGGTCAACCTACAACATATGGTATTGCTCCACAAATGGATGAAACTCAGTGCAGATCTCAAGGAAGGTCTATTAGGTCCTTATATGCCATGTATGATGTTCCATTAGGCTCCACAAGTCACGAAAGTTCTCTGTAAAACTTCTCCTTCAACTGACTGCTTGAATGATCTGTTTTATGAAAGCTAACGATCTTCTAATAGAGATTACTCTCAAGAAACAAATCCAAATCACTTGAAATCTTAATATGATGTAGATGACACTATGTAGATGTTAATTCCTACTCTGCGAGCTCTGATATGAAGATGCAGCAAAATACGGTACAAAATGTTGAAACTACAAATGACTGAATTGAACTGAAAATGAAAGAAAATAAAAGAATGCAAATATTTTTGGTTGATGCAAGATTGCTCTACAACCTGGGATGCTCCTACATTAGGAAGCCACCCCATGACCTAACACCAAGTAAATAGTATGATGCAAGGGATCATAACCAAGGATTAGATCAAGTAGTTATGGACATTGCTTTTTTTTAGATTGATTTTTGCAATTGGCATGCTTTTATCTTTTTTGATGGCTCTATAAAAGTGAGGAAGGATTTGAGGGAAGGGGTTGTCCACTTATGAGGTTCTAGGATTTGCATCTAAGTTTTGGATGTTAGAGAATACGTAGGGGATATTTCTCATGAACCTAATGGTACATATGTTGCTTACTATAGGGGTAAAAGGAAAAGTAAATGGCTAAATGTTTTGGAATATGAAGGGCTCAACTATCCAAATTTTTGTATGATTAAAACATGTCATGTTTCATGGAAAGTGCTAGGTATGAATAAGATATAGAGCTCAAGGATGTATGTGGTAATGGAATGGGTTATGTAATGTAGGGGTAAGCAAGCATAATTTGGAAAAGAGGATTGGGTGAATGCTTGGTCATTCATGGTGCATAGATAAAGGATATCACTTGTGAAATAAATTAGTCTCAATCATTGGTTCTTGTAATGTGCTTGAGAGAAGGAAAACAAAAGGACAAAGGAAAAATATTTTGGATCAACATGACTAAGGGATTTGGTGTCCTTGTGCTTAGCATAATTCCCAAACTATTTTAAGTGCAAAAAATATAAATGAAAAACACAAGAGGCGAGATGGAACACGTGTACAAGTGAGTGGGAAAACACTATAATATACATCAAATTCTAACTCTACTTGGTGCATAGAAACAAAGAAGAGATAGTAGAATATAAAAAAGAAAAAGAAATGAAAAGGGGTTATATACAATGTAAATACTATGATCTAGGCATCTATAGTGGAGGCTCTCCTATATTAAAATATTTATCAACCAAAGCTACTAGGTGTGAAAAATTAGTATAAAGATCTAGGATGTTGGGTGAATCAGGTGGACAAGATTTGGAAGTATCACCCATTATTTTTATAAAGACTTTCGAGAGGCGTTTAAAATCATCAATATTTTTAAAGTAAGGTTTTGTATCATCATCTTTATCAAAAAAAGGTTTTGTGTCATCATGGGCATCAAGTGGAGAAGGATCATAATGGTGATTAGGATTGATGTCACTAATATGGATAATGGGAGAATGATAATTCATGTGTTGTTCCCAAGTCATCAAACCAATCCATCTCAATATCAAGTGCCTCCAAAGGTGTATCATAAGGATAATTTTTTTATGGAACCATTGTCAATAAGATCTTGGATTTTTTTCCTTAAGGCTTAGCACTGGTTCGTAGAATGAACAAACATGTGATGGTAGGAACATGAGAAAGAGATTCATTGACCTTGTTTAGGGGATTTTTGATATGATTGATATGGGATAGTGAATTATTTATTGTCCAAGAGAAGGGAAAACAATTATTTACAGGAAGTAGTAAGTGGTGTATAACTTCTTTCCCCTAGTTTGTCCACCAAGGTAGGAGGAGCATCCCCTATAGAAATTTTGTAGGCGGAATCAATAAGAGGGGCATAAGAGGAGATGCTCTTGAGCTTTGTAAGTTTTTGATCAACTTTAATGGCCTTCATAATAAAGTCTAGAAGAGAAGTGTGATGAGCTAAAAGTAGTTTCTTTTAGATATGAGGTAGGAGGTTTTCAAGAGAGATAGGTTGAAGCACTTACTTATGATGATGAAATTCCATCTGGACTAGTAATGAGTAGAATTGCAAAGTGTAGTCCTAAATAGTTTCAGTGGGATTTGGTTTACAATGTGTTATTTGTGCAAGGGAGACCTTGGGATCTATGTTGAATTAGAAGTGAAGGGTGAGGGCATGAACAAGATTCATATAGGAGTGTATGGAACTAGGTGGTAATGTGTAGAACTAATCTAATGGATCATCTATTAATGTTCAAGGAAAGTGTTTGGATATAATATGATCATCAAAGGTAGTGGTTGAATAAATGATATAAAATTATTGCACATGTCAAATAAGATCTTTGTGGCCATTGAAATTATAAAAATATAATGAGGTTATGTCACTAGGAGACAGGTGTGTTGTAAGGATTGAAGGTGAAAGGGGTGATGTTGTCCATGAATGGGTAAAATGAGGAGGAGGAAATGTGAGGCTCTCTGGTTGAACTTCAAGATTCTTCTAAGTTTAGTAAAGACATATATCTAGTCAAAAGTAGGCGGATAAGCACCATATTGAGGATAAGGTGCAACATCATGACGAGGAGGGGAGTATTTTTCGTATGTGTAAGGAGAAGGTAGTTCATAATGGGTGGAAGGCAAGGGCTCTTGTGAGAGTGGATGTGTAGGATGAAAATTGGAGGGAGGTGGTGTAACATGGGAAGGAGGTATCAAAGGTTATATTGTAGGTTGTGAAGTGGGTATAGGGTGTGTGATAGTAGTAATGGAAGAAAGAGGTGGAGGGTGAATCGTAATATGCTTAAGATCTCAAAAAACCAACTACATGTGCTATCATCTAAATGATATGGAAAACATGGCATCATTATAGGTTCATCACAACATAGGTCATGCACATCATGTGCTAAATTCCTCATTCTTAGTCAAAGTGTGTAATAACCAGGAAGATGTAGGTAATAGGTTAAGGGATGGAGGAAGCAAGAGTTCACTTGAATTAGGGGATAGGGTGGGTGAGGATATTGTATTGAT
Source organism: Cunninghamia lanceolata (assembly GCA_027924645.1). Taxonomy (NCBI): domain Eukaryota; kingdom Viridiplantae; phylum Streptophyta; class Pinopsida; order Cupressales; family Cupressaceae; genus Cunninghamia; species Cunninghamia lanceolata. The sequence continues at coordinate 17,687,110 of BSBN01000757.1, forward strand.
AGGAATATATAGAAAAGATAATGACTCATATGAAGGTAAATACATAACAGATGAAGGAAGGGTAAAGAGACATCGAGGCAAGTTTAGGACATTATAGGTAGTGGTCGATATGGGTATATAGTAATGGTAGTAAGGGATAATGATGGTTTTGTGAAGGGATGAAGTGGATCTATATCAAAAGAGGGAGGTTTTGGTGCTGGAGAGAAAGAATAAGGGGATTGTTAATGTGGTTTTTGACACACCAACTTACCTACGCACTGTGAAACACACAAGATGGAATGACAAAGGTTCCCCTGCTTGTAAGGTGGCTTGCTTCAAGAGTCTTTCATGAAATAATGGAGACATTTTCTAGAATCCCTTAGCTAGAGAACACTTTGGTCATTCATGCAATGAGTAATTAGGAGTCATTCATGCAAATAAGGGTTTACTTAGTGAAATTTGTCACTAGTAGCCATCATAAATCTCAAATTTACTTTTAAACATATTGATTAACTTCATTTTAAGATTTGTTCGAATTCCTAAAAATGATTTTAAACATTAAAATCGGATTGAAATTGTTTAAAATAACATTAAATTTTGTTTTGCAAATGATTAAAATGCTAAAATAGTTACATGTCCATTAAAATTAGAATTTAATTGTTTGGGATTTGAAGAGTTATTCATTAATTTTTTTTTAATGGAATTAAATTCTAAAAAATTTATGACAGCAATAAATGTGTTAAAACTTTGTATAATTTTTCTATGAGGAAGTCAAATAATCAGTCCAAATTCCACCCTATATGATTGAAATCAATCATCAAAATCTGAAAGTAAACTAATCTACCAATGGATGTAAAAAAAATACAAAAAGGAAGGGGCAAACGAAAGGGTAAAAGGAAAACAAAAAATGAAATCCAAACTTGGTTTCCATCCATTCATGCATCATTCTGTGAAATGGACAAACTCGGTGAGAAACCAATCTTCATCAAACTTGAACCCACAATCCAAGCGCAAGGTGGTGCAATCTTCAAATGAGCAATTAGGTGTGTGTTTGATTTTGAACTTCTACCTACACGAATGTGTTCATGTGACCACATAGAATACTTTGCCATCAGTAAAGTATCATTGGTATAAACACATATCAAGTTCATTAACACTCAATGAATTAAATGCATGAAAATGTGGAAAGAAAACAAGTTCAATGTGTGGAAGATCCCATTGAATGAGAAAAATGAAGAAAAATGGAGCAAACTGATGTCTTATTCAAATTCAATGGTCTCAAACCTTAATGGTTTTTCCAATGCTCAACAATGAGCAATACATGAGTAATATAGCTAGTTTGGATGGGAAGGAAAATAGCTCTTCCCTCCAAAACATAACAAAATGACAAAAATAAATGGAATGTGAAGGGCCATAGAGTGGCTCGCTTTATATTCTACTCCTCCCTCCAAAGCAATTTCACTCTTTTTGTTTGAAAATATGTCATACTTCATCCTCACAACAAATTGTACTTTCAAATGCTCTTCCATTTTGCTATTTTTACCTTCAACCCCTTTGGAATTTTAATTGAATTTCAATATCCCAATCTTCTTTCCCTGCATTCTTAAGTTTGAATTTTAATTTTAGAGCCTCTGCCTCAATATTCATGTCTTTTCCCTCTAAAAATCCAATACTGTGCTACAATCTTCGAACTCAAATTACCTATAGTTATAACACTTTCCCACCATGATCCGCATACACAACAAGCTCCATATCCTTCAACATATTATTCAGTCATGTACATTAAATATGTTAAGGAAAATATAAAAATCATAGCAAGCCAATACAAGTGAACTTCCAGGGTAAATTGTTCAATAGTTGATATATGTGTGGCTTATTCTGTCATGCATACACACCACTGAAAAAGACTGTTCAACTAAATTGCATATACAAAAGGATCACTATCCTCTAATAAATGAATGAAGCAAACATATAGGTTGTTACTGAACTAGTAGTCAATATTTTTTTAGCATCCTAATTTGGGATTCCTCTAACATTAAAGAACTCTATCCACCTAAAAAGCATGCTGCATCTCAACAAACACATTAAAGCTCAGAGGATTTTGAAATCCATTATAATTACCAAAAACAAACCATAGTATTAACAAATAAATACTGTTGTGATCCATAGGAAAACTATAGAAAGACTTGTTAATGAGGCTTTAGAAAGAAATTCAAAGACTACAAGTAATATGGTATACTTGAGTTACTAACATTTGCTTCTTTACCAACATCCATGTAATCTATGGAGTCAAAAGTTCATGTCATATTCTTCTGAGAATCATTGTAATTTTTTATGGCATCACAATTACTATTCAAGAAGCCCAACAAGTCTTGACTTTATATTTGAACATTCCCCTAAAGACAGATTGTGTGGCCTTTATTTGGCATTCTACACTTCTTCGAGGCATTTTGTCAAGTAGCTCAATACTTACCTATAGCTAGTTGCAGCTTATCGTATTAATATTTTTTCCTTTGAGACACTTTCCCCAAACTGCTCATGTGTTTACTGGACATAGCTTCTTGTATTTCAAGGAGGCATTTCGTTAAATGATTCATGTGCATGATATGGCGTTCCCTTTTTGTAAGACATTATATTAATCATGTTGTAGCTTTCCACATTTTCCTAATGCATTATATCAAACATTTTACATGCTTTATTTTGTAGCTTCTTCATTTTGTAAACTGCCATGGCCTTCTTTATCCATGGTTCATGTGCCTTTTTTTGGAGGCAATCTAGCAAGTCTGGGTTGATGCTTATTAATATTTCATTTTAATGCCTAGTCCTTTAGACAGGTCGTGGCTTCCTTTCTACAAACATTTGGTATGCCCTTGCCTAGAGATTTCATTTTCTTTGTTATATTATCAAACATAATTACGTGCTTCACCCTGTCTTCATTATTCCTGGCAACATATCAAACCATTCACATTCTTTGTTCTAAGGTTGTGTCTTTATTCGATGCATTATATGCAATCTATTGTGTACAGCAATAGTCATGAATTGTCCACACTTCTCCATTCTCCTTTTGAGTAACAATTGTGTAAGTTGTGCCTTCTTTGTCCCCTGCATGCCCTATCCTTCCAAAGTGATGAACACACATATCCATACCGCTAGCTATATCAAAGTTCAGAACATATGCGTGGCTTCTCGAATGGAGGTTCTACAAAAGTTTAAATTAGATGTCTTTATAATCAAAAATAAAAAAGATTGAGCCACCTCGGCTCATACTCCAAATGATGTTTAGCAAAAATAAAAAATTGAGGAAGCTCACCTTCCTCATGCTAAACCCACAAGCAAGTTTTTTATATGAATCGCGATAATCAAAGAAACGAGAAGGTTCATTTAAAGCATCCTTAAAATTATTAACTTCAAAATTCGGATGAGGATTCACATTGTTCATTTACAAATTGTATTCAATTTTGGCGGTAGATGATATAACTTTTATTTTTGCTACCATCAAAACATAGAAAACAAGATGAATGACACGTGAGAGGGTTTAGAAAACTCTTTTGTCACATTGTCATCTATCATGGATGTATGTCTGTTATCATGTGCTTTTTTCTCCTCCACGTGTTTTTTCATTCAAATCAACGTGTTTGTTGGATACATGCAAGTCACACACAAAAACAAAAGTTTGCATTGTATCTATTGAATTTAAATTAAAAAAGAAAACCTTTTTTTTAATATTTTCATCTACTTACTAATTTTTAGAATTAAAAAATCATTATCAAGATTTGAATCATGTAAAATTCCAAGATCTTTACTTACAATCATGTCCAACTCAATGATGATACTTGATTTTTCATAATCAAGATCACTTTAAAATTCATTAGGCAAGAATCAATCAAATTAGATTCATTAGATGCACAATCACTTTCCTCATCAAACTTAAGATTGTTGTAAATTTTAAAGCCAAATAAGAATAAGCTATTTGTATAGATCTCAATCAAAATCTCTTGTGAATCTCTTGTTGCATCCTATGGTTGAGATCCTCCAACTAAGAAACAATAATATCAACTTTAAAACAAAGTAAATTAGCCTTTTGAGTTTGCACAATAAAAAAAATCAACAAGCACCAACAAATTAGTAATACCTTTGCTTTCTCCTTTATTACAAAAAGAATGTGACTCTTCATTCAAATAGGTGCTTGTACTCAAGTCTTCAATCAACATGTCATTTGGTTGTATACAAGCATCTATTTTATCCACTTCAAATTTTCCAACATCATTATCATGAAATTTGTCATCACATACTTTAGTATCATTGTCCTCATGTGTACCAACATTGCAAGTTGTTAGCTCTTCAAATTGCAGTACCATTGGGTTGTCTACGAAATTAAAGTAGTCTTGGTACTTATGATTTCCTTCAATGTTGCTAGCTAAAATATGTTTGTGAACCTCTTGAATTGATGGAACAACAATATGTTCTTGACTCTCACAATCCATTTCAAGAACTTATCATTCATCATTTCTTTGACAATTACATCCAACTGTATGATGACTTTGAGACATGTCACTTCTTTGTGCTAGGTTGTGTTTTGTAGGTGGCACTTGTCATGAAAACTTATTTGTTCAAAGGTGCTAGGAAATCCAAGGACCTGCATATCATGATTCAACTTCTCAATTGACCTTTGAATGTCCAACTCAAAACTCAACATGGCTGGTTGGGACAGTTCAATGTGTTAATGATTTTCTTCATTGTTGTTTTTTGGAATGTCTTTAATTTCAGCATTGTCACTATTCTCTTCCTTTATGCTCAAATCCACTTTATTTTCATGAATGTTGTTTTCAATAGTCTCTAAAGTTGCCTCATTAACTCCACTATTGGGTTCATCATCAAAGTCATCACTAGACTCAAGTGGATTTTTCTGTGGAATCATCGAGATAGCAACATGATTCGCATTAGATACTAAAAGAAAAGCACCAAAACTTGATTGGTTAAACCTTCTTATTGTTGTAGCATCAAACTTGGATGAGGGTAGTTGTTTGCTTGTATGCTTGGTTGCACTCCATACATACTTGGTTGATAGAAAAATGAATTTTGTAGTGGGCTACAATAAACTTGGCTTTACATACAATTATTCATTATATCTAGTCCTCAAAAGTAAGGCTTCATTACATTAATTTCTTTTGGCCTATACATAACGTTGATTTTTCTCAAAGCTTGAAAAAATCATTGAGTAAACTGATCAATAAGGTTCACCCAGTTGTCTCCTTGTTGCAAATTGTGAGAAGGCTTCTTTTTCTATCTATATTTTGTCCAAAATGCTTTAGGAATGCCTTCCCCAACTCTGCTCATGAATGTATAGAATTTGGTGTAAGGGATGCATATCAATGAAGAGCTACATCATAAAAAGTGTTTACAAAAAGTTGACAAGCAAGACCCTCATGGTTAATCAAATTTTTAATCATTAGATGTTTACAAATTTTAACATGTTTGACAACATTTTTCCCAACGCTAGGGGAGAAAGTAGGCAACCAATTACATGCCTTTGTGAGAATTTGAGAATACTTGGGCATGCACAAAATATTTTTCAACATGAAATCACCCTCTAGTTACTTTATTGGAATCAATGGAAAAAACCTGATTTGTAATCAATTTTTAGTAGATAGACAATTTGATCGTGTTCTTATGTTTTCAATATTTGTAGTTTTAAAGATTTTATAGTTTTTTTTTTTTTTCTATTTTTTTATATTTGGCAAAAAAATTATAAGTTCCAACATTAAAAAAGGGTAGATTAAATATTAAAATCGTAAATTGAACTATCCTAACACTTATTGTTCACCCTCCTTCTAAGACCATTTCTATTGATGTGGTTTTTGACACACCAACTTACTTGCACACTATGAAGCATGTGGGGTGGAATGACAAAGATTCCCCTACTTAGAAGGTGGCTAGCCTCAAGAGTCTTTCAAGAAATAATGGAGAGGTTTGCCAGATTCACTCAGCTGAAAATCATTTTGGATGGTTTGTTCAAGGGGTTGTAATGAGTAATTAGATGTCACTCATGCAAATAAGGGTTTACTTAGTGAAATTCATCACTATTAGCTGGCATAAACCTTAAATTTACTTTTACACATATTGATTAACTTCATTTATAAATCTATTCAACTTCCTAAAAATGATTTTAAATATTAAAATTGGATTAAATTATTTAAAACAACATTAAAAAAAATTGCAAATGATTAAAATGCTAAAACAGTTGCATGTCCATTAATATTAGAATTTAATTGTTTGGGATTTGAAGAGTTATTCATTAAAACTTGTTTATTTTAATGGAATTAAATTTTGAAATTTTTATGACTGATAAATGTGTTAAAACTTTGTAGAAAAAGCTTGATCCAAATTCCACTCTGTATGATTGAAATCAATAATCAAAATATAAAATTAAACTAATATATGAGTAGATGTAAAAAATTTAAAAAGAAACTTGTAGCGAATAAAGGGTAAAAAGAAATCTAAACTTGGTTTCCATCCTTTCACACATCATTTTGTGAAGTGGATGAACCCAATGAGTAAACAATCTTCACTAAACCCACAATCTAAGTGAAAGATGGTGTGATCTTCAAAGGAGCCATTAGATGCATCATTTATATTGAACTTCTACTCACACGAATGTGTTCATGTGACCACAAAAAATGACTTGCCATTAGTAAAATATCAGTGGTATAAACACATATCAGTTTCATCAACACTCATTGAATTAAAAGAATAAAAATTTAGAATAAAAATAAGTTCAAAGTTTGGAAAATAGTATTAAATGAGAAAAATGAAGAAAAAATGTAACAAAATCATATGTCTTATTCAAAGTCAATGGTCTCAAACCTTAACAGATTTGTGAATGCTCAACAATGAACAATACATGAGTATATATAGCCAATTTGGATGAGAAGGCAAATAGATCTTCCCTCCAAAATGTCACAAAATGACAAAAATAAATGGAATGCGAAGAGCCATGGAGTGACTCTCTTCATAATCTACTCCCATCTTTGTTTTGCTCCAAAATATGCCATATTTCATCATCACAACAAATTATATTTTCAAATGCTATTCCATTTTGCTATTTTTAGCTTCATCCACTTTGCAATTTTAATTGAAGTTCAAGAGCCCAATCTTCTTTCCCTGCATTGTTAATTTTAATTTTCATTTCAAGGCCTCCTCCACCTCAATATTCATGTCTTCTCCCTCTAAAAATGCAGCCCCTGTGCTATAATCTGGGAACTCATATTACTTGTAGTTATAACATTTTTCCCCATGATCCGCATACACAACAAGCTCCATATCCTTCGACGTATTATTTAGTCTTGTACATTGAATATGTTAGGGACAATGTAAAAATCATAGTAGGCCAATACAAGTGAACTACCATGGCAAATTGCTCAATAGTTAATCTTTGTGTGGTTTATTATGCTGTGCATACACACCACTGAAAAAGACTCCTCAGCTGAATTATAGATACAAAAGAATCACTATCCTCCAATATACAAATGAAGTAAACATATAGGTTGTTACTGGAACTAGTAGTCAAGATTTTTTTAGCATCCCAATTTGGGATTCCTCCAACATTGAAGGACTCCATCTACCTAAAAAGCATACCCTACATCTCCACAGACACATAAAGCTCAGAGGCTTTTGGATTCCATTATAATTACCACTAACAAACCACAGTCTTAGTAAATAAATACTATTGTGCTCCACAGGAAAGCTATAACTAGCAGTTGCACAAAATTTATGTGCAACGAAATAGTCGATAGGGTGTATAATTTATCTCATTTGTAACCGTAAAGCTGAAATATAGAATAAGAAAGAACATATTTGCAATTGTATATGATTAGGGTGTATCAATTTGTAATCATAAATTTGAAATGTTGCATGAAATAACCTATAGAAATATTGAGAAACAAATCAAACAAGAAGCCTTCCAATGCACTTTTTAATGTGTTTATTACATTAAGTTGGATACCAGCTTAAAAATTAAATGAAATTATAGGTGGTGTGATGGGTAAAATGGGATGAATAAAACTAAATTATAATAACCCAAAACACCAATGGAATGTGCATCCAAAAGGAGATTTAAAATAAGAAAGAGATACTCACAACCTTTTACCTTGCGATTTCCATTGTTCGCCTATTATTTCTTGATCTTTTGGTGATGAAGATGGCCCTCATGAAGCTTTCTTTCTTACTTCAATTCCTCAAGATGACAAGGAGAAATGGCTCGAATACTTGCTGTGTTGAAGATGAGCTTCAACACAATATGGAATGGATGATTGATGAAGTGATCTGAAAGTGGAGTGCCAATGGCGCGCTATGGATTCTACAGCATAAGTTTACTCAAAAGATGGATATGTGAAATAGAAGAAGAGGGTTGTATTTATAGAGTTGTGTGAGAGAAGATCAATGGTGGAGAAGAAATGAGAAGATCAACGGAGAAGAATGTTCGAGAGAATGTGTGCGAATAGAAAAAGGACGTGTGTCATTCAAAACGAAGCTTTGTTGAGTTAACTAATTTCTTGATGAGGATGATTTTTTATTTCTTAAATTAGAATATATTTTTCTAATTTAAGAGCTTTGTTGATAGCTTTAAATCAGTTAACTCAGCTTTTGCTTTTTGCATGACAAGAAAAATTTTATTTTTAGAAGATTTGAAGATTTTTTAGAAGATAGATAAGAAAGTATAATTAATTGTAGATAATTTGGAAGAATAAATAAAATATTTAAATATATTTTATCTTTTGGAGATTTAATTTAAATAAATTTGCATTTTATTTAAATTTAGAAGAATGGATGTTTTAATTAAATAATTAAAATTATTTAATTATTTAGAAGAATAAAGTTGATATAGATGAATTTAACTAGCATACCTATATTTTAAAAAATATATCTAAAGTATGCCGAGAGATACCCTTCTTGAGGCACCTATTTTTAATCAATATACCTCACAAAGGTGGAATAGGTGCCTTGAGAAGGATATCTCTCGGCATACTTTAGATATATTTTTTTAAATATAGGTATGCTAGTAGCATCCGCAGCAGCAAGCCTAATTCTATCTATATTATATAATTATATGAATTATTATAATTATATAATATAATATTATAATATAGATTAAATATATTATTTATAATATATTGTATAATAATTTATCTTTATTATATAATATATTATTATAATTATAATATTTATTAATTAAAAATATATAATATTATAATTAGGGTTAGAGTTCTAATCCTAACTCTAGCCCTAACCCTAAAACTCTAATGCTTACCCTAATTTAGTAATCCTAATTCTATTTCTAACCCTAACCCTAACCCCAACCCTAATTATAACCCTAATCAAATGTAATCCTAACCCTAACCCTAACCCTAACCTTAATTCTAATCATAATCTTAAATATCATCGTAAGTTCCCTAACCTTTATTATAACTCTAACCCTAGTTTTGACCCTAATTCTCATTCTAATTGACACCCTTTTTTAAACTATAACCCAAATTCTAATTATAATTCTAACCTTAATCCTAACCTTAATTTTATCTGTAATTCCAATCCTAACCCTAATCATAACCCTAACCCTAACCCTAGTCTAGTTGTAACCCTAATTCTAGCACTTACCCTAACCCTAATTGTAACTCTAATGCTTACCCTAATTTAGTAACCCTAATTCTAATTCTAACCCAAACCTCAACTCTTACCCTAAGCTTGATCCTAATTCAAACCCTAACCTTAACCTTAATACTAAACTTAACCCTAATTGTAACCCTGACCGTAATTTTAATTCTAACATTAACCCTAATTATAGTCATAACCCTAATTCTAACCCTAACCCAAATCCCAACCCTAATTATAATCCTAACCCTAACCCTAATCCTAATTTTAACCCTAACCACAATTCTAACACTAATTCTTACTCAATCCCTAACCCTAATTCTAACTGTAACCCTAACCCTAAAATTTACGCCAATACTAACCCTAATTTTAACCCTAACCCTAATTCTAATCATAGTTCTAACCCTATTCCTAACCTAAACCCTAATTCTAGACCCTAATTGTAATAATGTGTAGCCCTAATTCTAAATTGCACCTTAATTCCAACTGTAATTATAATCCTAACCCCAATTATGATTCTACCATAACTATAATTGTAATTTTAAATCTAACAATAATCATAATTCTAACCCTTACCTTAATCCTAATTCTAACTATGATTTTAACCCTAACCCAAATTCTAACCCTAATTCTAGCCATAACCATAACCCTAACTGTAACTATAATGCTTACTATAACTCTAATTCTTACCCTAATTCTAATAGTAACCCACCTTAATTCTAACCCTAATTCTAATAGGAACCCTAATCCTAACTCTAACCCTAACCCTAACGGCAACTCTAATCATATCCATGATTCTACCCTAACTATAACCCTAATTTTAAATATAACAATAACAGTAATCCTAACCCTTACCTTCATCCTAATTCTTACTATTATTTTAACTCTAACCTGAATTCTAACCCTAACTCTAGCCCTAACCCTAACCCTAACTATAACTCCAATGCTTACCCTAATTTAGTAACCCCAATTCTAGCTCTAACCCTAACCTCAATTCCAACTCTAAGCCTAATTATAACCCTAACCTGATTCTAACATTAACCCTAATTCTAACCCTAACCCTTACCCTAATGGTAACCCTAACCCTACACACGTTAATCCTAACTCTAATTTGCTAAGTCTAAACATTTTTCAATTATAATTCTAATAGTAATCCCCCTTAATTATAACTCTAATTCTAATACGAACCGTAGTCCTAACTCTAACCCTAACCCTAATTCTAATCATAACCTTGATTCTACCCGAACTATAACCCTAATTTTAAATCTAACAATAACCATAACCCTAACCCTTACCTTAATTGTAATTCTAACTATGATTTTAATGCTAACACTAACCTAAATTGTAACCCTAACCCTAGCCCTAACCCTAACCCTAATAGTAATTCTAATGCTTACCCTAATTCTAATTATAATTCTAACCCTTATCCTAACTATAATTCTAATTGTAATTCCAACCCCAAATCTAATTATAACCCTAACCCTAATTCTAACCCTAACCCTAACCCTTATTATAACCCTAAACATAGCTTTAATTTTAACCCTAAGCTTGATCCTAATTCTTACCACAATTCTAATAGTAACCCACCTTAATTCTAACCCTAATTGTAATAATATCCGTAATCCTAACTCTAACCCTAACCCTAACACTAATTCTAATCCTAACCCTAATTCTACCCTAACTATAGTTTCCTATATTAACCCTAACTATAACCCTAATTCTAACACTTACCTTAATCCTAATTCTATGATTTTATCCGTAATTCTAACCCTAAATCTAGCCCTAACCCTAACCCTAAAGTTTTGTAACTCTAATGCTTACCCTAATTCAGTAACCCTAATTCTAACTCTAACCCTAACCTCAATTATAACTATAACCCTAATTCTAACACTAAACCTGACTCTAATTCTAATCGTAACCCTGATTTCAATCGTAATTCTAACCCTAATCCTTATTCTAACACTAACCCTAATTTTAATCCTAATTCTAATTCTTACCCAAATCCTTATAGTAATTCTACTCCAAACCTTAACCTTAACCTAAACCCTAATTCTAATCTTAATTTTAATTCTAACCATACTTAAAACTCTAATTATATACCTAATTGCAACCCTAATCCTAAACCTAATTCTAAATATAACTCTAATACTAACACTAAATGAAACCCCAATCAAACCCTAACCCTAATTCTAACCTTAACTGTAAACCTGTTTCTAACCCTAACCCTACTTTTAACTCTAACACTAATTTTAATATTCACTTGAACCTGAACCCTAACCCTAATTTAAAACTTATAATTTTCTTGACTCTTGTCCATTTCTTTCCCACCATGAGTTGACTCGGTACACATTTTGTATGATTTATCACTTTTAGAGTCTTAGATATGTCATTTCTGATGGCATTATCATTTTTTATATCTAAATTTGAGGGATTGTAAATTCTTACTTATCTTTATTCCATTATTATATCTTTTCTTTTAGAGTTTTGTGCTTTGTTGAGATCTATCCTTTACCCACCATAGCCACCCTTGCCAATCCCATTAGGTTTCCAATTTCATATCTAATATACCACTAATTCTAACCCTAACCCTAGTTCTAACATTGGATTTAGTGTTAGGGTTAGGGTTAAAATTATGGTTAGCGTTAGGGTTGGGTCATTTCAAATGCTTTCATTGGTGCAATATTAATTCCAAAATTTATATTAATATATAAAACCATTTGGTATGGAGTAACTGTTTAAAGACATCATTTGACATCATAAGACAAACATATAATATCTTCCAAAGATGGAAATCCCAATGTAAAATTTTAATATCAACATTCAATAATCTAAAACCAAAAATATTATGCCAAACGAGTACAAGGCTTCTTAGAAGGAGGAAATACAAAAGTATAGTGGTCTGGATCTAGCCATTGATCAAAATAATTGAACAGAGTGCTTTGTTCTTATGGTTTAATGAAATCCTTGAGCTTAGTAGTTTGGAAAAGATGTGGGTGTTTGTTTTTCTCTTTTGTGAGCTTCAACATCCTCTGTAGGCCTTTAAGGCAAGTTTGTGTAAGGCCTTTGTTGATAGTTGTAATCATATTAGTAAGGAGATTTATACAATCAAGATCAACAAAGTATTCCACTTGCTCATCACTGCCACCTATAATACCACTAACAATAGCATAAATTGCTTCTTCCTTTATACAATCTATTGCCTCTGCAAGGAGCCCCACAAGTGCAAAAATTACCTCTGTCTTTATTGTAAGCTCAATGTCATCTTGGGTGAGTGTTGTGATATTGGAAATGAACCTGTAAATTTCCATATGAAGCTATCTCATTATGTTCAAATCTCTCTTGTCACCACTTGAAATGATTGCCACAATACGTAATAGTACTCTATCATTCACAATCTCTTTATGATTCCCATACTCTACAATGTTGGCCATAGTTTCCATGACAAAAAGTAGTATATGAGGAGATTCATGAAAGAGAAGTTGAATGAGGCATGGACAAATGTTATTTCTAATGATAAATTCAAGACTGTCACATTCTTTAGAAAAATATAAAATTATCTCGCAACTAAGCTTTAGCACTTGAAGGTCTTCCCCTATTTCAAGAAGGGGCTTCACAATTGTAAAAGCAATAACTGTGTGATTAGGTTTGCAACAAACAATGTATACGATTGCTTTTAGGGCAAACCAAAAGAGCTTAAAAGGACCTTTAGGATGATAGAAGAAAGGCAACAAATCAAAAATAATATCATGAGGGATGGCTTCAAATTCGTGGGAGCGAAAAGCATGGTCTGCAAGAATGGCCAAGGCCTGAAGGGCCTCTTCTTGCATTTCTTCACTGGGGGAAGTCAAAAGGTTTCTTGAAAAAGGAACTTGCTCCACACCATCTCTCATCCTTAGCTCTACCATTTTAGTAGAAACACCCTGGTCCTGACGACATAATGTAAATGGGTTAGAAATATCCATTAAGATAGATATATTTAATCAATTTGTAATGCACAATATAATTGTAAAATAAGTTAAAATCCTAATTCAAAATAACTCTATAAAGAAATTAATTAACAGTAAAATAAAAATGATGAACATACAATGTATATTTAATACTACATATGCATTCTATGACATTAAGTTAAGGTTCACTACTATTAACCCAATAATATAAAACTAACATTAGATTAGAATATTAAAACAAATCCCAACCAATTATTTAAAAATTTAAAAAAAATAAAAATTTAATATTGTGGATACAATTTTATAATGTTTTTTTTTCTAATTGTTTCAATTTGGAGTAATCTTTTTTAATAATTCTTATGAGAAACTCTGAAAGAGTAATTTTTTCAACAATTCCTCACTCAAATATTGTGGATACAATTTTATAATGTTTTTTTTCTAATTGTTTTAATTTAGACTAATCTTTTTTAATAATTCTTATGTTTTAGGGAGAAATAAACTCTTTTATATGTTCCCTATTTTTAAGAAAGAATAATTTTTTTAAGAATAAACTCTTTAACAATTCTCTATTTTTTAAGAAAGAGTAATTTTTTTAACAATTCCTCAGTCAACTAATACTACTCTTGTAACCTATATAAAGAAGAGAGGAATAAACTATTTTATATGTTCCCTATTTTTAAGAAAGAATAATTTTTTTTAGAATAAACTCTTTAACAATTCCCTATTTTTTAAGAAAAAATAATTTTTTTAACAATTCCTCACTCAACTAATACTACTCTTGTAACCTATATAAAGAAGGGAAAGTAAATAAACTTTATTAGATGAATATTCAATTCTATTCACTAAGTTAATTAATTAGTGTATAAAAGATAATACTTTTAGATTTTTTTTCTAGACATGTTTTTAAAATTAAACAACATTTTTTTAAAAAATATAATGAGACATGAGTGAAGTTTTTTCCTAAAATAAATAAAATATAACTTAGATAATTTTAGGAAAAATATATTTAATTATGAGGACTTAAATGAAGTCCTATAAAAAGAGATTATGACTCACCATTTAAAAACATATATTTTATTAGATAGAAACCACAATTTAAAAAAGACACTCTAACAATAAAATTGAACAACTAAAACATAGGATTTATTGGGCTCTTAAAATAGAAAAGTATATTATCTTACTAAATAATTTAGATATATTATAACTATGCTATAAGATTAAAACTTTATGTGTACTTTAGATATATTATATAATGATGCATTTCATTTAAAATATTGGCTTGAGCAACTCCGTTTTAAAAAAAAGATTTAATTTTTAAATAATATATGTATTAAAATAATCTTAGATTTTGATTTTTAAATTTAAGTTAACATCATATAAATTTAAATTGGGCTATAATTTAGGAGGTGGTAGAGTACTAATTTTAGAAAAATATTAAAACTTGCCAAATGACAAAAGGCATATAAAAAACATTCACTTTATTTGAAATAATTAATATATGAAAGTTACAAATAATAAATCCCCTACTTAAAAACTAACCTAATAATTCTATTATGCACTTCATAAATTTAAAAAAACATGATCATATTTTTAAACTAATAATAAAACAATCTCTTACTAAAAACTAACTCAAGTTAGCTACAAATAATAAATAAAGAAATAATTATTTTTCTTATTTCGAAAACTTATAATCATTTAAAACTTAAAATACAATTCATTCACATAAAATTATTCATTTAACTTTCTTAATTTTAGTTTATTTTATTGTATGATAAAAAATCTAGAGGAGACTCTCTAGAAGAAGCCATAGTCCACCTTCATGCCTGTGAGGTAATTTCTCTTTGTTTGTTTTTATTTGGTTTGCAATTTTAATTATTTATTATGCCTATGAGTTAATTTCTCTCAGAATTTCTAATAAATTTATTTTCTCCAAGTTCATATCTGATTATAATGTGAACTGCATGTTGCAGGAGGGAGGTTAAAAAAACCCTCTGTGAAAAAATCATAGGCATGCACATGCATCTAGAGAAAGGAAAGCAAAATAAATGCATCCAAGAAAGGAAGCAAAATAAAATCACATGCATCCAGAGAAAGGAAAGAAAATAAATGCATCCAGAGAAAGAAAACAAAATAGCTTTTGTTTTATTTTATTGTCTGTGTTTAAACCTAGGATAAGTTGTAAGGTTTCTACAACTAATATCTTATCCTTTCATAAGTCATATCTAAATACTTATATTCTTAAATTTAAAATAAAAAAAATTAAATTATTGTATGCAAAAATTTAATAAATCAAATTTAACACCAGTTAATAATTATCAATAAAATCTTATATAAATCTTTAATTTAATCTTTTTTAAATCCTTACTGTAATAAAAGACAAATTTTTAAATTTAATTAAACAATCATCACACTAATTTAAAACATAAAACTAAATGTATTTTTAACTTAAATAAATTAATACATGTCCCAAGTTTAATTAGCTAAATTATAGTGAATCTAAAGTACAAATTGTAAAGTTTCTTTTTTAGTTTTAAATCTTACCAAAATTAATTAGATCCATAAAAAAAGAACTTTATTGTTTTTACAATAACTCAACTACCCCCAACCCCATTGTACACAAATCAAAATCATATTTGCTCGGCTTCTACTATGAAGCTCACGGAATGCCATTGTGCCAAATAATTTCCCCTTTTAAATTGCCTTTCTTTTCAAATATATATTTTAATCACTAATTCTTTATTTTGATTTTTTTTAATTTTAATTTTTGATTCATAGGAAAATGTATAAAAGAAATTGAAGTCTTCCACCAAATTGAATTTTTGCCGAAGATCTCAAAGAAACTTAGTACCAATATTTGGTAGAAGATATATCTTTCAACTGAGATGTATGGATAATCTACTATTTTAAGTCTCTGGTGTGATGTGCAATGATAAACTATCTGAGCAATAGGTTTAACCCCAAATAAAATATTCAATGCTAAATGGAACAGTAAGCTTGTCTTACGGAACTGCAACAAACTTAGGTATATTCAATCCATGTTCCTTAGATATGTGAAGCTAAAGTAAAAATATCAATAAAATTTAAAACTGTAATAGGCTAACCTTCAATTCCTGGAAAGCGATTCCGCACTCTTTTTCAGCACTCCCTTTCAGGTCACCTCAAATCCTACAATTTGATATTAAAAAAACTTAAGAAGGAGACAATATAAATAGAGATGAATGTCTATTTGTTGTAACGTTTCTTTCTTTGATTTTAGTGGATAGTGATGGCTTCTTTGAAACTACCATCCATCAAGTGTTCACCTTCTCTTTTTTATATATATATATATATTTTTTTTTATATCTTTCAGCGCCCATCCGTGCTATATAACTGCCCAAGTTTTTCTATTTTTTAATCCATTTGGCTTCCATTAATTTATTTTTTATATCTTTCAGCTCCCATCATGCTATAACTTCCCAAGTTTTTCTATTTTTCTATCCATTTCACTTCCACAAATTTATTTATTCATTTTATGAATTTTATTTACATGGAATCTGAATCTTTTAGCCCTTGCTGTGAGTGTAGAATGCCTCTCGGCGTAATTAAATAAATCTAATTTATTTAATTAAATGGAAGGAAATGAATCAAATAAATAAAATAATTTATTTATTTATTGATAGAGGAATGTGAAGATGAAATAAATATTTAAAATATTTATTTAAGTAGAGTCATGTCATTTTTAGGTGTATACATTTTGCCCCTCTTTGATGCAATGTGTTTTATCACGTTGTTTCAAAGAATAAGAATTTTTGACAATGATACATGCCCCAGTTTGCCCCTGGTACAACTTTGATGATAGGATGCCCCCTCGGGAGATTAGACAGGAAGACGGTAGAAAGCGTGAGATGGATAATCTCACGAAGAAGGTGGAAGAACAGGTTAGGATGGAGAAAAACAGGACATGGTTCGGAGGAACAAACATGGGAAGTGGTCACAATTGTCACACAGTCAGCTATGGTTCACTTGCTATATATAGGAGCTGGGTCCACAAGTTCTATTCATTTGCACACTTGTCCTTAGTTGATTGGTCTTTAAGAGCTTAGGAGAATATGGGAGCTAGAGCAGTCGACAAAGAGATGGATATTCTGCGCGAGGAGCACCGGTTTGAGTGAGTCTGACAGTTCGATCAGCCAGCTGAGGTAGGACCACCGATATGTAGTTTGTTAAAACTCACTAAAAATCATTTATTAGGTCAATAAATGCTTAGGAAAAGAAGTTACGATAGATGCACTGAACTGCAGTTCGGCGCATATGTGCTCAGAAATGGCGCATATGCTGCGAAGTTGCACATATGAGAGATCTTACGGCGCATATGAGAGATGTGCGCATATAGGCTGGGAATTGGTACATCCATTGTGGAACAACGCATATGACACAAGAAGTGGCGCATGTGCCAGAATGATGCATACACATCAAGGATTGGTGCATTCACGGTGAAGCGACGCATCTAATATGGATCAACGCATTTGCCACCTAGATCGGCACATTTGCACTAGGAAAATCAGTTGACTTAATGAAATTAACCCAATTGGCATCTTGATCGATGTGTCAATTGATAAGCGATCTCTGAGATTGCCGAGAATCCAGTCAAGAGATGATATGTTGTTTTGATTAATTTGATGTGTTAAGTCAATGATAGGATAGTTTGATTGCTTTGAGTAGGTTTTCTTGGATATGGATTTCTTTCACGATGTGCTTTACTTAGTTGCAGGAGGATATCCAGGATACCCTGATGTCATGAGAGTAGTTCCCTTTGTCGTTGTTGCAGCAGTATATGTTGACAAAGATTGACCGTGAGGCTCTTGGTACGATGGGTTTACATTACATTTATTTCATGCCTGAGGTTCGCGCGAACTGTGGGTTGTTGACTGCAGTGGTGGAGCGATTCCACAGTGAGGATGGGACATTCCATCTACCGACGAGGGAGATGGCGATCACTCTAGAGGATGTGTACAGGATTCTGTACCTCCCTATTCAGGGAGAGTTGGTAGAGTATGAGTCACAGTGTGACGCTGGATTGGCCGAGTGCAGACAGATCTTCGATGACCCAGAGTTGGTTGAGTAGGTGATTTTGTGGTAGGACATTCATGACTGCTATGACTACTTCCCGGGGATAGTGGTGGGACTGATCGGCGGTGTAGTATGCCCTGATAGGAGGTCACACGGGTTTCCAACTAGTTGGGGGAGGGTGCTGGAGAGTATGATTACCAACGGGACTCGGTATGCATGGGGTGTGTGCGTGCTAGCACACTTGTACAGGGATATGCACTAGGTAGTGTATCATAGAGTCAGTTTCTCAGTAGGTGTGTCTCTTTTATAGTTTTGGTTGTGGAAGCACATAGCTATTACACAGCTGATATGTCTTTTTCACGAGCAAAGGGGTGAGCCCTACAGCTATGGTTATGCAGGCGTGATTTCCCAGCACAAGTTGCGGAAGCTCAAGTATTGGAGACATGCACTCGATAATGTGGATCAGATTATTTGGCACCCATACCTAAACTGCAAGGTATGGGAGGATGAGACTGACAAGTTGCCATACTGTTTCCAGACTCGGTGGCTCATTGGCAGGATGAGGTACATATTGGAGTGATAGATTGTTAGCAGAGTACAGCGGTAGTTTGGTCGAGTGTAGGGCAGGCCATAGGGGCAGGCGCATTTCGTGAGGACCCATGCAGAGAGATATAGGTGGGGTCCCATGGCATCATATGAGGAGGCTTTAGTAGACTTTCGGTAGATTCCTCATGCAGCATGGTCCATGAGGAGGGATATAGTAGATGCAGGTATGACACTCGACTATGAGGAGTGGTTTGCCACTCATCCATTTCCTAGATATTCAGGACCTGGAGAGTTGGCTCCTTGTATAGACGAGGAGGATTCAGAGGATGAGGGTGGAGCTGGAAGGAGGAGGGGATGGAGGAGGGGGAGAGGAGGTCAGGGAGATGATGGAGGAGATGGAGGTGGAGGAGGAGATGGCAGACTGAGACAAAGGAGGAGGTCTGGGGAGGGACCTTCGAGTCAGCAGGCAGTTGCGCAGCCACAGGCTACAGGACAAGTGCAGGTACCAATACAGCAGGTGGTACTGCAGAGACAGATGTCACCACTAGAGCAGGTAGCACAGTAGCAGGTGCAGGGGCAAGTATTAGCACAGCAGGTGGCACAGGGACAGGGATAGGCAGGGCAGGCTCCATAGACTGACTTACAATAGCAAGCCATTGTGACATTATAGGGTTAGATTAGGCATCTGAGGGCCCATCTGAGAGCAGAAGAGTCTCAGAGAGATGCAGATGCAGGATGGATATCAGAGATATCTAGAGAGCGAGATGCAGCCCTGGCGAGCGTGCGAGTGATGAGAGCGGAGAGGGATGTAGCAGTGGCAGCTATGGGTATAAATGGTACTTCTATCTTTTTGGTTTCACAGGTGTAGCAAGCACAAATACAAGGTGAGCTTGCTAGAGCACAGGCTCAGGCTCAGTATTATAGAGGTTTATACCATGGGGCTATGTCAGCAGATAAGTGTGTGCCTAGCTATAGGAGTCAGTTTCCAGCATCATAGAGGGCAGGTCGATCCCGATCGGTGGCATCAGTGAGGGGCCGCCAGCAGTCAGGGGGAGATAGAGGAGAAGATAGCATAGGGAGAAGTGCTCCACGGCAACAGGATTAGCCAGACTGGGACACTTGTACCGATTTTTGATTTGATGTACACATTTTTATGGCTGAGATAGCCTGTATATGTACTATTTTGCCCCAAGACATGTATCACCATCTTGTTGTATTTTGTATACATTTTATGATATGACTCTGAGAGATGGACAAATATTTTGATATCTTGCACATTTGGACATGTTTTATGCTTTATGCGATGATGCGGTTATTGATATTCTGTATGTAGATGTTCTATGTTTATATGTTATGGATGCAATCTATCTTATGATGTTTTGTATATGTGATGCATACTAGGTGGATTTTAGGATGATTTGAGATGCTAATGCAAATGTAAATGGTATTGATATGATTATGCAGCTCTGTATGTATTTGTCTATGTTTTTGAATTTTTGATATGATATGTGGATGCACATGTATGTGGATGACCTAATGCACTTATTATGTATGCAAATGATTTAATCATGTAAATGACTATCTCATGTGATATGATATGCTATCTATGCTATGTTTTTTGATATGTCCAAATGTACTCAATCGACACAGAGATGATATAGATAGATGGAAGAGAAGAAATGAAGAAATATAGGATTTCATTTGATATACTGTAGGATTTTCTTATTGTATGGTTGATATGGATTTTTGGATATGGGATGGATGTGGATTGTCATCTTGATATTGCAAGTATTTTTCTTTCATCATTGGGCACTTTTTGTTTCTTTTCTCTTTTTGAAATATTGTAAGAAAATACAAGCATCTAGGTATAATTAAACTAAGATGACCTGAGTATTCCTTACATGGATTTTGATATAGCAAGTTGATACAAGCATCTAGTCAAACTTGAATCTAGATGACTTGAGTACTTCTTGCATTTCAACAGATAAGGATTGCCCCTTTTCATGTTCAAACCTCCGAAGTCCTCGATGATCTTTTGTTGATCATGTCGTTAGACAAAAGTTGTCACATTACTAAAGTTTAATCCACAAACAGTAGACAAAGAAAAATGATTATGCCCCCATCATAGCATCTCTAGCTTTTGGCATCCTTGAGTAGCATAGGAAGACATAATGAAAAAAATCTAAGACCTTGTAAGTTAACCTATTCACAAAACATTCTTGCATTAGATGTGTCTTTTTGTCATAATTGATATAGAGTTGGTTTGAGTGTTTCGGTACGATGCTCTGCTTTGCTTTGGATAGGTTGATATTTTGTGCCAAGATTTTTGTTTTGGGAAGCTTGCTTTTCTACGCGTGCTTGTCTAGTGAAAGGTATCACAATCCTTATTGGTATCCTCTTAGAACGCGTGTGGTATTCAAGAATCCAAATCTGCAACTAGGTCGAGGAGTTGCCCCTAGTTTTAGACAAAGGATCAACTTATTATGGGCAATATGACAAACAGACATGGAGAGACGAACCCTAAGGGACTGACCTAGTGCCCCGGGGGCCCATTACTAAATGGCCTTGCCTACGTGACAACGCAGAGGCAACGTAATTCATGGTGAACCTGATGGACCTAAGACCTAGGAGATGGTAAAGATGTAGAAATGGTATGGACAGTAGGATAGATGACACCCAACAGATATAGAGAGGAAGGAAATGGAGTGGAGCAAAGCGGAGCCTCAGGGGCGCATTGAGAATGGCCTTGCCTACATGATAGCTCAGAGGTGACGTAGTTCGACAATGGTTCAAAGGACTGGTTCAAGATGAACGATATGATGGACACAAGAGACATGAGGTCACAACAGATGGAGGAAATGGTTTGTCCCAGATAGCGCCTATTTACCAGGTTTTCACCACTTGCTTTTATTTGCAGTGCAAATAAAGTACACATAACGCCTGTTTGCCAAGTATTCATCATGGTACCTATCCCAGGTGCCTATTTACCAGGTTTTCACTAGAGGACGATTTTTTTTGTTATTTTTCCATTTTTTGATTGTTTTTGTTTGTTTTTTATCACTTTATCAATTTTTTAGAATTTTTAAGGACTCCCTTGCATTGGGGTTTTAGGTGTAGAACTTGCGAAGATGCATGTTCTTGATAGGATCATCAAACAGTTCACCTTCAGATGCAGCCAATTGATATGCTCCTGACCCATAGGCTGCAATGATGACATAGGGACCTAGCCAGTTGGGTTCAAACTTGCCTTTCTTTTCTCAATCTTGCTGATTTATGGGGTTTTCTCTGAGGACTAGATCACCAACTTGGAATACTCAAGGTTTTACCCTGTGGTTATAGCTTTTGGACATCCATTGTTGATAATCTTTTAGGTGGTTAAAGGCATGTTGCCTTCTCTCTTCGATCAGCTGTAACTCTTGAAGTATGGACACTTTGTATTCTTCATCAGATATGAGGCCTTTTAACAAAACTTGCAAGGATGGGATCTCGACTTCAATGGGTAAGATGGCTTTGGATCCGTAGACTAGGGAGTATGGTGTTGCACTTGTGGGTGTGCAGATGCTTGTAAGATAGGCCCATAGCACGGGATTTAGTTGTACATGCCAATCACGGCTGGCATCATTGACAGTCTTCTTTAAGATTTTCAAAATGGTTTTATTTGATGCCTCTGCCTGGCCATTGCCTTGGGGGTAGTAGGGGGTTGAAAAGTGGTGTTGGATATGGAATTTGTCACATAGTTCCTTGACATCTTAATTTTTGAAACGTCATCCATTATTCGTGACAATGGACGAAGGGATACCATAGTGACAAATGATATAGTTCAAGATAAACGAGGCAATCTATTTGCCGGTGATATTGGCTAAGGGCATGGCTTCAGTCCACTTTGTAAAGTACTCAGTGGTGATGATTATGAATTTATGTCCACTGGATGAAGGAGGGTGAATCTTGCCCACTAAGTCGAGTCCCCACAGATAGAAAGGCCAAGGAATCATTAATGGCTATAGCTCCTATGCTGGTGCATGTATCATGTTCCCATGGATTTGGCACTTTTTGCACTTCTTTACAAAATGATAGGAATCTTGTTCCATGGTTGGCCAGTAGTATCCCATGCGTATGAGTTTCTTGGCTAGGGTAGGGCCACTAGAGTGAGTCCCGCATATACCATCGTGCACTTCTCTCAGGGTGGTTTGATATTCCTCACTATCGAGACATCTAAGGAGAGTACCATCAAGACCTTTGTGATATAGGGTATTGGCGACAATGGCATATTGGGATGCCTAATGAATGAAGGTTTGTTTTTGGTTACTAGAGAGATCAAGTGGGAGGATATTCTCTTTAAGATAGGAAAATATTTTGCCATAGAGGGGGAAATCAGCTCCAACAATGTGGCAAATGATGTGGGATTCAGGGGTGTCATATGCAGGACATGATACTGGCTCTACCAAGAACTCTTAATGTGATTGATTATTTGGAATATCAAGGAGAGATGCAATCGTGGCCATGGTGTCTACAGCTTTGTTCTTAATCCTTGGTATCTACTCAAAAGAGATCTTGACAAAGTATTCTTTGAATTCATCTACCATTCTTTTGTAAGGGATTAAGTTCTCATCTTTTGTCTAGTAGTCATCATTTACTTGATTTATGACCAACTGTGAGTCACCATACACCTGAAGTGCTTAGATATTCCATTCAACTGCTAGCTTGATGCCGATGACTAGGGCTTCATATTTTGCCACGTTGTTAGTGCAGGGAAAGAGCAATCTGTATGATTTAGAAATGGTGTCGCCACTAGGTGTGATCAACAAGATACCTGCTCCTGATCCATGCTGAGTGTATGATCCATCGAAGTACATTTTCCAGGTTGTTGTGGTTATGTGAAAGATAGATTCATCTGGAAAGTCAAAGCTCAAAGGGCTGTCATCTGTTAAAGGCGTATCTGCCAGTTGGTCTGCAAGTACTTGGCCTTTTATTGCTTTCCTGTCTACATATTCAATATCAAACTCGCTGAGAAGCATGACCCATTTGGACAATCTACCTGTTAGGGCTGCTTTGTTGAGCAAGTACTTGAGTGGATCAATCTTTGCTACCAGTTTGACCGAATGTGACAACATGTAATGTCTCCACTTTTGTGAGGCAAAGACTACAACGAGACAAGCTCTTTCAATTGGCATGTATTGCAGTTCATATCCAACAAGTGTTCGACTAATATAGTAAATTGCTTGTTCTTTCCCTTGATAATTTTGTTGTGCGAGGAGAGCTCCCAGAGCTGTTGGTTTGGCTGAGATATACAGTAGCAGAGGTTTACCCTGAATTGGTAGCATATATATAGGTGGCTTCATGAGATACTCTTTTAACTGTTGAAGTGCCTGTTCACATGCATCATTCCATTTGAAAGGGACATTCTTATGTAGGAGGTGGGAAAATGGGTGGCACTTGTCTGCCAAGTGAGAAATGAACCTTCTGATAGATTATAGTTTTCCCTATAGGGACCTTAGCTGAGTGAGATTCTTAGGAGGGGGCATTTCCATGATGGCCTTCACTTTAGCTAGGTTGACTTTGATTCTGTTGGTGGACACTATGTATCCAAGTAGGAGTAAAAGCAAGAAACTCGGTCTACATGTAGGGGAAGTCACGTAGGGAAAAAAAATTCCCGACAAGAATGGGTACCTATTTAGGAACGGGCACCCAGACCTAAATGGGTACCTGTTTAGCTTCGGGTGCCCATTACTAAATGTATATATTTAAAAAAAACCCCTACGGACTCATTTTCCTCCACCTCCAGCGACGGCTACAGTGACAACGACAAACAAAGAATGGGTACGCATTGTTGAAGGCCCTACCAGCACAAATCCAGAGGTTTTTTTGCCTTGTCACCTCCTCCTGCCACCTCGTCACTACTGATCTCTTCTAGGTTGGTTGTTTGCTAGTTTTTAACTTGTTTTTTATGTTTTTTTTGTGATTGTATGTTTTGATAAACCCTAAAACCATGTTGTACTGCAAACCCTAAAAACCTAAACTATAAACCCTAAAAAAACAAATTATAAACCCTAAAACTAAACAAGTGAAACTATAACTTGAAACTATAAACCCTAAAAACCCAAATTATAAACTCTAAAACTAAACAAGTGAAACTATAACTTGAAACTATAAACCCTAAAACTATGAAGTTCATAAACCCTAAAACTAAAAGTTATAAACCCTAAAAATATAATCTTTATAAACCCTAAAATTAAACTATAAACCCTAAAACTATTAACAAAAGTATTTCTAAAATGTAGACCCAAGCTTCAAGATTTAATTGTGTGAGTATGATTCGAATGCATTTCACTTTTCAATGACTTCTAATGGGAACGTAATAGCATTCAAAAGAAGCGTTACGAATTGAATTGTTGTGGTCAAACAAAATTTTATATTGAATTGACTTGAAATTCCAAACAAGCCACTCTTCCATCCTCCTAAAAATGCAAACTACTAATAAAAATATCTTATAATTACTTTACTATATATCTTCATCATCATTTACTAGTATTCCATTTATGACCTCTACAACTGTTATTGTTTTTGAGGATCCCATAGTTTCATTTGAATCCCATGCCATGCCCATTGATTACATAGTTCTCCATCTCTTAGATTCTCTTCGCTTTGAGAATTCTTTTCCTCCTATTAATTCCATTGCAACCACCATTGTTGAGACATCATCCACACTACACATTGTTCCACCACCACCTGAGAGTATGCTTGATAGTCTTGCCCATAATCCACCATTTTCATCCATCTTTACTACTTGTGTTGACATAGATAGTTGGTTTGACAACTTCTTTAAATGTTGATTTAGAGCATGATGATCTTATGGCTAATAAAGTCCCACTTGGTTGTGATCCTTAGATGCCTCTTTCTCTACCCTACTTTTGTACATATCTTCTCTCATCCTTATTCTTAATATTTGTGTTTATTGTCCCTTGTTATGTGGATGAGCTATTATGCATGCCAAAACTTGGGGGACAGCGTATGATGTGTTTTTTGGTACTCCTTTTCTTTCCGCTATTTGTTTCTTACCCTGATTCTTCTTTGTACCTATTATCCCTATCCTTCCTTGACCATGTTTAAGGAGGATGCAAAGCATTAGGGACCTCTTCATGTTGACCTAAATATAACACATTTATCCACTTTAGCCCTTATCATATAGTGTTTTTATCCTACAGTTTTCTTCGCCACGGTTGTGTTGTTCTAGACATTGATGAGTTTATATTCATAGTACCATTTTATGTATTATTAGGATTGACTCCATCCCACCAAAACCCTTTGTTTTCATTTCCCATATATCCTATAGTAGATCACTGCACCTCTATATTTGCCTCTTTTTTGTACCCCCATCGCCTATCTCAATCATGTCTTATTGTCTATATACATCTTCCTTATACATATTATACATTCATTATTTATATCATCTATGCCACAATAAGTCATTTATTCCTCTCCTATTTATCTCTATCATCATGTCTTATTGTTATGATTGCTATCATAATTCTCTTTATATAGTGTTATTGATCCCCCTATGACTCATACATGTATCTTACTATCATAGTTTCCTTTTTCTCTTGTCTACCCTCACCTTCTTGCCTATAGCAATTTCATAGACCTAGTCACATTATTCTTGTATTTTGTAACTTTCATTATCCACATTTCTATTATCATTATTCTTACTAGCATTATTTGTATTTATTACCTTATGCTATGTAGAATTCCATGATTTGTCCATGCTTGTATTTCTCATCCCACTTTCCTAATATCAAATCCCACTTTTGATTCCTATAGGCTTGTAGGTGGATCTTTCATGTTTTCATTCATCAAGTGTTGAGTTCCAAAGAGTTAGCTTACCATGAGCCACATTGAAAAGAAATACATTCTTCAAAAGTTATTAACTCATCTGCATGCATACCCATCTATCATGTCACTACTATCCTAGTCTAATCTTTTGTGATGAGCCCTTGCATATTACTAGTTGCATGGAGTTAGACCTAGGAGGTTGTTGGCCCATGCCCCAAAGTGCAAATTTTTATGTTCCTTATGTGCCTTATTGCTTTGGTAAACCCTACATTGACAAGTGATTAGAAATTTATTATACACTGGGGTTTCATGTTTGTTTGATTAGGCTTTTAGTCCAAGCATTTGTCTTAATGAGATTCAAGTTGTCTTGTGTATGTATTTCTCCCACAAAAGCATGTAAATTTGATATATCTTTAGATTTTGTTTGCTACTAAAAATATAATCCCTCTCTTCTAGAAATATTACTCAAACTAAGAAAAGGGGAATAAAATATCTTAGGTAGAGAATATGAAACATCGATAAGGAGAGAACAACTTTGAGGCAAGTCATAGGGTATGGTATCCCCTCTTTTTTTTCAAGATTTGTAGAAGCTTGGAGGGTGATCCTTGAGGTCTCTCTAATAGGATAATTAAAAAGAAATGAATAAATATGAATAAGTTCTTAGAAACCATGAATAAACCTACAAGACTTGACAATAAGATGTACACAAGCATGCATATGCATGTTATAATGAAATTAATGTACACCCTACAAATTCCTTATTATGTTTTTGTGTCCATATCAGCCTTAACATGTTTGTGTGTGTCTTCTATCATTTTGGCCCCTTTTTCTTAGCCTAAATCACCCCTAGCCATCTAATATCCCCTTGCCTATGTTGTTCCCATGGTCTTACATTTAGAGTTCCTATATGTCCATTTTCATCTAATTTTTATCCCTATTCAATGTCCTAACCCTACCTTTAATTTCCCTTTAATTTATCCCCCTTTACCCCCTTGCAAAACCGTTAATATTGTGCTAACCCCATCTTATGTGAAAAAGCCACCTTTGTCCTTCCTAAATCTTTCCTTCACAAGATTATTATGGTTGTTCAAATTGTGAAGGTAAAGCAATCACTTAGGAAAATGGTGGTGTGATTGAATGGAAGAGATAGAGGGTTAAACCAAGCATTAGAACTCTTACATCTCATGAAATATCAATCTCATTATTTTAATAGTAGAGTAGTTTTATTCAAGCAGAAGGTGCATGACCTTTTAATAAGTTGTTGGCTTCTTTTTGAAGTCCTTTGATTTTCAATGACAATGATAAATTGTGCATGGGAGATGTGTTTGAGAAGATAGATTAAATAAGGGTATACAAGATATATTTAGGGATGAGGCATCATCATTTGATCATATTATATGATAAACTTGTGCATGTTTAAATTTCAAGTATTACTTGCTCTCTAAATTCATGGATATTTTAAACTTTCATTTATAGATCCATTAGATTAAGTTTAAATTAATAGATATTTGTTTGTAAGTTTTCAATATGTATATATTTGTGAAATTATACATTTGTAAGTTTTTCATATGAATGTATTTGGAAATTTGCAGGAGACATCTAATGGATGACCAGAGTCTAGATGAATTTTTAATAGATGACATTATTTATGAAAACCCCCCACCCCCTCCACTTGATGAGGCCCAATTGTGGCAAAGCATTAATGAAAATATTAATGCAATTGAGGAAAACATTAATTTGATTAATAATCAATCTCACTTGATGCCTCCTCATGTGGTTCAGTACCATTATTGATTCTGTTAGGTCTATTGATGCAAACCTAAATAGATTTCACCTTTGGCGGGAGAAGAGGAGGCAATTCTATGCGGATGGTCTTTCATATAAAGACATCCATGATCTCCACATAACAAATCAAACATTAGCCCCATTTTTTTGTCACCCAAAAACTAATCAACCTATAGCTACAACAAAAAAAAGAATATGAATTAAGTGGTGTAAGCATGAGGCGATTTCAAGACATTTTTGGGATCAGTGGTGGATGGTGTTTGATCACCCACCACATGCTAATTTTGAGGTACCGCTATATTTTTTGAGAAAATTATGGGTGGATTTTCAATTGGGTCAAAAACCCAATCATTTTGATATGAGAGAATTTTAGGGTGTTGGTCGTGGCATGCCACAACACAGACCAGGGGCACAAGTTGACCCCAATTGACCTGTTCCTTTTGCTCCTATGGTTGCTCCTATTTTGCCCACGATTCCTGCACCTATTCAGCACCAGGCAATGTTGTCGACATTATGAGCATTGAGTAGACTCTCAGGCAATCTCACTGAACAAGCTGCCCACATGGTAGATGAATTCAGTGGTGGAGAGCATCATGGAGGAGTCGATGCATCTCATCATAGAGCCTCAGGCATGTCAGGGGCACATTTGTGTACAAATTGCAATCAACCGTGTTATGGTCATGCTCCTACATCCACATTAGATGCAGCTACAACAGAAGTGGAGTCATACTTGGATCTACTATATTCAGATGATAATCCTACATAGGTACATTAACCACATTTTATTAAATATTTCGAGTGCATAATTTGAACGTATCAAAATTTATATAAATAATTGAATGAATTAATATATAATTGTGAACTATTTGTTGTACAGATCTCAAGTCGCTCTAGGGCCACATCACGATTTGATACATTGAGTTTTGCATCGACAGCTGTAGAGATTGGCACACCTTATAGGGTAAACCAATATATCTTAACCCTAAAACCATATGTATCTAATTCTAGTTTAAATTTTCTTCTTGAAACTTATCAATATTATATTTTAAATTAACAAGTGTATAAATAAATAAATAACTGTATGTATATGTATGTGAAACACTACTATTGCAGCGAGGCTCAGGTCATGCAGCAGTTCCCATGTCTGACCGACCATGTGGCTCAGGTATTTCTTGCACTAATCCTCCATCGTTAGCTATTATGCCTGAGTATTCCCTGGTGTGTGTTTTAAAAAATTGTACTAAGTTTCTTTTTTGAGTTTATATAAATTTATATATGCACCCATATATATGTAACTGTAGGATGATAGGAGTATGACTATTGGTCAGGTTGCTAGTCAGGGACAATTTCATGAGCCATCCACACATTTTTGAGGTCCTAAACTTTACTAAATTTTCTATGTGCAATTTCTAGGTCTTTATATGCTAAATAAATTCTGACTTATTTCAAACTTGCTTTATTTGAAATTATAGGAATTAGCAAGTCAAACTTTTGGTCAAGAAGATGAAACAACTATACCACCTGGACAACAAAATGTGGGAGTAGATGAGCATGATTGCACGACAATTTAAATGCACACTTTAAAGCCTACATTTAAATATTTAATTTCATATTTTTTATTAATTAATTTAAATTTGGATGGTAACCTAATTCTTGAGTGTTTTAAATTTGAATATCCAGAAATTAGCACCTGATGCTTTACGATCACTCAGGCAACAAAATGTGGGAGGAGATGACCAATATCATATGGTAATTTAATCATACATTAAAGTCTAGATTTAAATATTTAATATGAGTATTTTATAAATTAAATTAAATCTTCAATCAAATGAAATTTACATTTCAAAAGCACATGTATGTGTCATTTTTAAAATTTTTAAATCTGATTGCAAGTTTCTTTCTCTTGTGTACAGCATGAAGTAGATCCATCTATTTCACGAGGAAGAAAGAGGCCTCTTTCAGATTTGAACTTGAGTGATGATCATGCCTGACATAGATATTTATTTCATAGACTGAACTATATGATGTACATTATTTTTTATATATGTCGTGCCAGGACTTTGACTATATATGTCGAACTTGCTATTACATGTACTTCTAGATATATTTCAGTATTTCATGAACTATGATTTGTATTTATTTATATGCTGACTATGAGTAGATGTTTTAGTACACATTTCATGGGTCCTACCTATATTTTATAGTATTTCATGGACTTATCTAGATAGATCTACATGTAAATATTATTGACTATATGCTTGAACATTTTAGTATGTTAGATAATATGTTAAAGATAATATGTTAAATATGCTTCATTGTTCACTTCTAGATTATAAATTATTTAATTGAGACATGTTAGAAGATTTCTCTCTACTACATTTTTTAATTTAAGAAGTGATTATGCATTATGGTTCAATAGTTATAACTAAAATAGTGAACAATCTATTAACTACCAAAATTAATTAAATGTTTTCATTTATATTTATATTCAAAATTCTAATACATCACCTCACAAACCTAAATTAAGTTAATTTACATAGTGGAATAGATAGGTTTGGTGTTACAATTATCTAATAGATAAGTTTGGTGTTATAATTATCTAATAGATTATGTCTAAATCTGGGATATGAGAGGAGAATTTAATTATGATAATAATAATGGATTAGTTTATCTTTCAATTCAATTTTAATGGGTGACTAATTATGAAAAATTAATTATTTTCTTAAAAGTTTTTATTTTTCATTTATTTATTTTTGTTAGAAAATGTTAAAATTTAATTGTGTGATTGGATTGAATAATAATCATAAATCAATTTGCATTAGTTAAAAAGGACAAAAAAGTGCCCATCCAATGGTGAAGCAACAAACTAATTTTTTATGCGAATTTATAATGTGATAGTTGATGATCCACAAGTTTTAGATTTGTTCTTCAAACACGTTTTGAGTAGAACTTATAGTTGCTACTCGTAATCATTCATATTGCAATTCACTCTTCTTTACTGACATTTGGCAATCATTTTGGAAGCTTTTGGGTTGTTAGTTGTACATTTTCATTTTGTTTCCTTTTCAAACTACTAGTGTAGGTTTTTCTTTCCTAGTTGGGTTATTTATTTTTCCCTATATTCCTAAGTTTTTCCTACACTTCTATTAATCTCGCTTAGGTTAATAAAGCATGTCTTATTAGGTGAGTGGTTGTAAGGTGTCACCTTCCTACATGTGAGCATCCATTAGCTGTCTTGGGAAGATACTTTGCTATCTTTAGTCCGATAGATGGTTGCTCCTCATTGGTCGGTGTTGTCACCTCCTCTCTCTCCCTAGTCTATATAAGCATGCTACCTAGCTTGTATTTCATATCTTTTACTTTTGCATCCTCTTAATGCTATTTTGCTTCTAGAATTTGCATTACTCTCTTGGAGACTAACTCTATGTTGCTATTTTGATTTTGCATCATTTGCATTCATAGTTTAGATATCTATTCATTTGCACTAGTTTTCTGGGTTATTAATCTTTTCAGATTCTAACATGGTATCAGAGCTATTCTATGTGCAAGAGTAGATTTTAGTTTCCACATTTGAGAGATTCGAGGGGGGCTAATTAATCTTATTGCAATTTTTTGAAAAACCTAGTATGCTCTTCTCTTGCATCTTCGAATGATCTTGAGAATCAGAAAAGTTTGACGGAAACTTTTTTAATCTCTAGGGTTTGCACATGTGTTTTATGAAATCTGGGTGATTGCAGCACTTCTGATTATACTAACAACATTTCCGTCTATTCCAACGCATCCAGGAGGCTTGAGAAAGTTAGATTTGGCTTTCATTTCACCGAAATCAGAGATCGTCATACACAGTTGTGGAACCGGGGTTTCGAGCTCAAATCTGATAACCATCTTGCATATTTGGTCTTTTGAATCAATATTGTAGGTTTCAGCATCTGATTCAGCCTTTGCATGTCATTTTTTGGTTGCTGGGGTCATTTTTTTGTAGCTAAAGGTGTTTTGTTTACACGGGAGCAAGATCTTTTGTGCATCTACAAGAAAAACGCCTTCTGGGTTTTGTTCGCACCATAGAAAAACCATCTGGGTATCTTTCTATTTTTACATACAATCTATATATATTGTAGAAACGCGCTCAGAAAGCTACAGCAGAACCCCTCTCCATTGGTAGTTGCAATTTTGAATGCAGTTTTCAAATGCTCCGTTCTTGCTCATACGGACTCCTTTTCCCATGAATTATTTTTTAATTTTGGCTATTTTTTTGTGCTCTATGCACTAGTGTAGACATTTTTTGATTTTGATGCCAATATTTTTTAGAAATTACAGATTCTCAGTCATGACATTGCATAGTTCTTGTTTTGGGAACTTCAGAGGATCATAACTTTACATACGGCCTCATATTGAGGTGATTCTTTTTTTGAAAGTGCATGATTTTTCAAGTAGATCGCAGTGGTGTTGTTTATTTCTCTGATTATTGTGCCAAAGTTGTATTTTTCAGCATATGCTCTTCATGAGGGTTTTGTAATGCATTGAAATCAAGACCACTCAGTATTTCTTGCTAGTGGCAGTTGTAAACGCACTAATATAAAGTGCCAAATCATATTTTCTTGGGTGGGGGTTTCTTTGATTGAGTGAAAAGGGGGCGTTGTTTTGGTTGGGTTCTCTTCTTTTCGGCACTTCTTCTCAACATTTCTTCATCATGGATCAAACAAATCTGCCCATCCTAACTCCATACAATTACTTTGAGTGGAAATCATGCATGACAATTCACTTAAGGAAAGCTGGACTAAATAGGATAACTATGGGACTTGAAACTAAACCTGCTAAAGATGAAGATAAGCCTAAGTGGTATAACAAATGTGATGAAGCATATGGAACATTGTGTTTGTCTATTTCTCCTGATTTTGTCTTTCACATTGAGTCTTTGAATACACCAAATAAAATCTAGACAAAGCTAGAAACACTATTTGACACACAAGATTCAATGAGGGGTCATATGTTGGAAAATGAAGTAATTAGTTTAAGTCCAGGCAATTTCAACACAATCCAAGATTTCTTCACTAAATTGAAATCACTAAGGCTGTAGTTAAAACAATGTGGAATTGAAAAGAAAGATGAACAACTGATTCTTAGTATTCTCTCTAAGCTAAGTTCAGAATATTCTGTGTTTGTTTCTACCTTCTATGCTACTAAGGGTGCACTTGGTACTCAATTCACCATGCCATCTTTAGATGATTTTGCTGTCAATCTCACTCGGGAATAGGACAAGCTAATCCAGATGGGCACTCTTAAGTCCTCTAAGTCATATGCCTTGGCTGCCAACCAAGGCACAAAACAATAGAAAGGACAAAGTAGTAACAACAATAGTAAGGATAAGAAACAAAAGAATAGCAAGGAGAAGAAGGATCAGATACCGGTTGCTTCAAAAGTAACTAATGAGACACAATCTTCCAAGGGCAACAAGCCTAAGAAAGAGAGGGTCCAATGTGCCTATTGTAAAAGACCCAGTCACAATGAACTTAAATGTCTGAAGAAACAAATTGATCACTTGACACACATTCTTGAGAAGAATAATATCAGTGTTCCTGAGTCTATCAAACAGAGTTCTAATGAGGGGTCTAATAAGGTAAAAGAAAATAGCAAGGCGAAAGGAAAGGGCAAGGCCCTTGTTGCAGTTGCTTCTTCACCATCCACTTGAGTTCTTGATTCAGGTGCTTCACACCACATGGCTTCATCTAAGGAAGAACTTGCATCCTTGGATCCGTGTACTATGCCTTCTATTTTGATGGGTGATAACACTCATGTTGAGGTGTGTGGGAGAGGGTCTGTTGATATGGGGGATGGCACATTCTATGATGTTCTTTGTGTGCCCTCATTATCAACTAATCTCCTATCGGTATACCAGATCACTCACACAGGCTCAGGCAAGTAGGTTGAATTCACTCCTGATTTAGTGGAGATTCGTGAGTTGCATAGTGGTTCTACAATTGCAGTTGGGAGAGTAGATCATCATTCATGGCTCTATCTGTTTTCTCACTTTGTTCCTAATCCTCCTTCGACTATTTTGCTCACTCATTCTAATGATGTGAGTAGATTATGGCATGAGCGGTTTGGCCATCTTAACTTCCGCTACTTTCAGCAGCTCAACTAGCAGAGCATGGTCATAGGGTTGCCTTCAGTTCAGTTTTCAGGTGGTGTTTGCCATGGTTGCATTCTTGGTAAGCATCCTAAGGAAAAGTTTGACAAAGGTAAGGCATGGAGAGCTTCACAGATACTGGAGTTAGTTCACAGTGATTTGGCTGGTCCATTTCAGCATCCTTCTTTTAGTAGAGCTAGATATGTCCTCACATTCATTGATGACTTTTCTCGATATACTTGGGTGTACTTTCTCAAACAAAAGTCAGAGGTATTTGATCATTTTCAGGACTTCAAAACTTTTGTAGAGAAGCAATCTAGGAAAGCCATCAAAGTTTTGCGCGCTGACAATGGTGGTGAGTATGTCAACCATCAGTTTGAGAGGTTTTGCAGCATTTAGTTCCATACAATCCTTAGCAGAACAGTGTTGTAGAACGGAAGAATAGGTCCTTGAAGGAAATGGTGAACTGCATGATTCACTCCAGATCTCTTGCACCACAGTATTGAGCAGAGGCCATTAACTGTGCTTGTTATATCCAGAATTGTGTTCCTCACTGAGCCTTGAAGGGAATCACTCCTTTTGAAGCTTGGAGCGGTCGGAAACCATCAGTTAAGCACCTTCAAGTTTTTGGTTCTCCTGCATGGGCCCACATTCCTGCAGAGAAACGCAAGGCCTTGGATCTGCAGAGCAAACCTTGCATATTTGTAGGTTATCCTGATTGTGTGAAGGGTTATCAGTTTCTCCACCCTACTACACATGAGTTGTTCATTGAGAGAAGTGTTCAGTTTGAGGAGGGCTCTTCAAGCTCACTTTCTATCGCTTCTCCAACTCCTTCTACTTTGACATTGGATTCACTTGGGATACATGACAGATCTTCTGATGAGTCAGATTCACCTAAGCAGTCTTCTACCTCCACGTCTGATGTAGAGAGTGATTCAGAGGACTCACCTCCTTCCTCTCCTAGTCATCATTCAGAGGTTGATGATTCTCCTCCAAATTCTCCATCTTCTGGTCCACTTTGGGCTAGACAAACCTTGCAGTCTGCAGGTGATTGGGTTGGGGATCCATTAGACACCAGGCGGACTCGTTCATAGTTTCAGGATGCTCCACATGTCTTCATTGCTACTGCCTCAGATCCACAGTCTTTTCATGAGGCTTCTGGTATTCCTGAGTGGGATACAGCTATGCAGGAGGAGTATAGTTCCTTGATGAGGAACCACACTTGGGATCTTGTCCCTCTTCCTAAGGGAAGAAAACTTGTTCGATGTAAGTGGATCTATTAGACAAAATTTGTAGCAGATGGGTTGGTTGACAAACATAAGGTTCGCTTGGTCACCAAAGGATTCTCGCAGGTTCCTGGGATTGACTACTCTAAGACTTTTATGCCAGTTGCCCACATGAATTCCATCCGACTTGTTCTTGCCATTGCTACAGCTAATTGTTAGGAAGTACACCAAATGGATTTGAAGAGTGCTTTTCTTCACGGTGACCTTCAGGAGGAGATATACATGGAGCAGCCACAAGGGTTCATTCAGGATTCTTCACTTGTGTGCCGTCTTCAGAAGTTTCTCTATGGCCTCAAACAGGCTCCTCGGGCCTAGTATGCCAAGATGGACTCTTTCCTTCTATCAGTTGGGTTCACTCAGTGCCATTCTGATTCCAATGTCTACATTCTGCAGCAGGATGATTCACTCCTATTTCTGGTTCTATATGTTGATGACTTGCTGATCACAGGGAATTCTTCATCCACCATTGGGGCTGTCAAAATTGCCCTTCATGACAGGTTTTTGATGACTGACTTGGGCTTGTTGCATTACTTTCTCAGGATTGAGATCTACCAGTCTTCTTCCAGGATCACCATCACACTGTCCAAGTATGCTCTAGATTTGCTCTCGAGGTTTCATATGGCTGACTGTAAGCCTACTCCGACTCCCTTCCTTTCTGGAGTCAAACTTGAGGCTCAGTGTTCTTCTCCACTTGTTGATGGCACTTTGTACTAACAGCTTGTTGGGAGTCTCATTTATCTGACTCATACGAGACCTAACATTTCATATGCTATAGGCATGGTCTCTCAATTCATGCAGGAGCCTCATGAGCTGCATTGGAAAGCATCCAAGTAGATCCTTCACTACATTTAGGGTACTCATAGTTTTGGGATTCACTATGCAGCGAGCATTGAGCTTGACTTGGTGGGCTACACAAATTCAGATTGGGCGGGCGATTCTCAGGATCACAATTCTACTTCAGGTTACAGCTTCTCACTTGGTTCAGGTCCTATTTGTTGGTCGAGCAAGAAGTAGTCTACTATTACTCTATCTTCTACTGAGGCCAAGTATCGAGGGGCTGTGAATGTCGCCACTAAGGCCATTTGGCTTCAGAATCTTCTCACTAGGTTTGGTATCCAGATTAGACGGCCATCAGTCATATTTTGTGACAACTAGAGTGCCATTCAGATCTCATGGAATCCGGTCCATCATCAACGGACCAAACACATAGAGGTCCACATGCACTACATCCAAGAGCTCATCCATGGCCACGTCATCAACCTTCGCTACTGTCTGACTTCTGAGTAGGTTGCTGATATCTTCACCAAACCCTTCACTGAGAGCAAGTTCCTTAATTTGTGAGCTTTGCTAGGGGTGGAGGATACTTCATCTTCTGGGGGGGCTTCTTCCTCTCATTCGGAGTCCTGACTCTCTCTACTTTTGGGGGGTCTCTTTTCTCTCTCTTTGGGGGGGAATTTTATGTACATGGGTACCTCATCAGGCTTGATTTTCTGGTACCCATTTCTACATCCACCTAAGCTTCGCTTATGGGGGTGTTAGTGTAGGTTTTTATTTCCTAGTTGGGTTATTTATTTTTCCCTATATTCCTAGGTTTTCCCTACACTTCTATTAATCTCACTTAGGTTAATAAAGCATGTCTTATTAGGTGAGTGGTTGCGAGGTGTCACCTTCCTACATGTGAGCATCCATTAGCTATCTTGGGAAGATACTTTTCTATCTTTAGTCCGATAGATGGTTGCTCCTCATTGGTCGATGTTGCCACCTCCTCTCTCTCCCTAGTCTATATAAGCATGCTACCTAGCTTATATTTCATATCTTTTGCTTTTGCATCCTCTTAATGCTATTTTGCTTCTAGCATTTGCATTACTCTCTTGTAGACTGACTCTATATTGCTATTTTGATTTCGCATCATTTGCATTCATAGTTTAGATATCTATTCGTTTGCACTAGTTTTCTGGGTTATTAATCTTTTCAAATTCTAACACAAACTAATTGCTAGACTATTGTAGTTAATCACATAATAGTCCATGATCTTTGCATTTCTCATAAGAGGAGTGTGCAATGGGACAATTATTTGCATGTCATTTAGCATAGCTACAAGGGTTGCAATGTATGTGCAAAAGGATTCTCTAATTTTGAAGTCTATTATATTTTCCAATATTTCGTACTTTAATATATTCCAATTGCTCTTCCAACTCCAAATACACTACTACTAGTAGAAGAAAGATGAAAAAGTTGTTCTTCTTGTACAAAATTTGGCCAAACTTCATAAAACTTAGGACATTCTCTAGCAAAACTTAAGCCAAAATTTAGGGCACTTTATAACAAGGTAATTTACCTAGGATAAACCTTGCATTTCCCTTCATGTATGTGTTAAAGTAGACTTTGTAGTTATAGTAGCAACAATGTTGGAACTAAAGATGGGGTTCATGTAGATGCATGCATAATCAAAAAGTAAGGTCATTCGCTCTAATAGTCTAGTGTACACAAGCATACATACTCTATAATATAACAATTAATTTGGCAATAAAACGAGATGTGTGGAATCCAATGCAATAGCTAGAGTGATTTTCTTCAAAAGATAAGTGCACTTATTACAATTTTCTTCAAAATTTGAAACAACCTACAAAATACAACGGTGTAAGGCTCAACCCACTATGTGAGCAATTCAATACAAAATTTGGACTCTTCTTCATAAGGTAACATACCTAGTCCAATTTGCTACATATGGTAAAGTGAATTGCAAAATATGATAAAATGATAAGGATGTTAGGCTCACTTTGATAGTGTCCAAACAAAATCTTCCTTAGAAAAACATTCAAAACATGATTCAAATGAAGCATTCAATTCTTGTAGAGAAACTAACTCTTTAGAAGAAACTAGAAGGAAATTCAAATCTTATCCACACAATATAAGCTACAAAAAAAATTATCACAATTTGAAATTATTCAAGAGAGATTTTGTGCATAATTTCTTGTGAGGGTTGTGGTGATCAGAAGTAGCACTTGCAACTAATACATCTTACAAAAATCCACTTTCAATTATGCTTTGATGGATTCTCATATGTACATGTGAATATCTAATGTGTAGATATTTTTTTCAAATTTTTGAATAGATAGTATATACCTTATCAAGGCCCCCTCATTTTTCCTATTTTTGACAATCCATTTTCTGCTCTTTCCAAAACTTCCAGTTTCATGTGTTTAACTTTAGTAGCCTTCTCCAAGTGATCTCTTCTTTTATTTATACATTCTCTTGAGATCTTATCTTTTATACATTATTGGTTGACAATGTTGGTGCATTAATCCCTTATAATGATTACTCAGAATGTTTCTAGTGCTAGGTAATTATTTCATTTTTGAGATTCCTTTTGCTATGTAGATTCTTGTCTTGGTTTGATTGGCCATTCTCTTAGTAGTTCTATTGAGTGGGTATTAGTGATTATCTTCAAGTTCTTAATAACATCTTTGATTGGTCATGAAGGCAAATGGCTATTAGGGATTGTTATGACAATCATATAGGTGTTTGGATGACCACTTATACATTTTACAGTCCTCTCTTGTTTCATTAGGACAATCCTATAATTGGTTTGGTAGCCTCTTATGAATTTCATGAAGGCCACTTGTTTCCATAAATACATGTCTATCTAACTAGCATATGACCATTTAGAATGATATAAGATCATCAATCATTGTGAAAACCTCTTGACTAACATGATTACTTTATTGTTTCATGAGTGTCCTATTTGTTTCATGACTATCCTATTTGTTTTATTATTGTCATATGGATTTTTGCAATGGACTTGAGATGATATAACCTCATTATGACTGATTTTTAGATTTGAATTGCTCTTATGAGAACATCTCAATGATTTATGATAGTCTAGATTGGATATGGCAATAATCTTCATGCATGACAATAATCTTCTCTTTGCTATGACAATGAGTAACCTTTATGGTAGTCATTTAGTTTGAAATAATGACTATTTACTACCTTACCTATGCATGATAACCCTCATTATTACCTTAGCAGTCGTAAATAACTCTACAACACCAATGACTCAATCCATACCATGATACTTATGACTACACCTAGGTAATATGATAGCACAGACCCATATTTATTGGTGATAACATTATACTATTCAAGAGAATGATTGAAGTACATAGAGGAGGACTATGGCATTCATAGAGGTGATATTAAACCATTTCAAATATGCAAACTATCCTAGGACTATTTCCCTTTAACTATCATGACACTACTACACAATCATGAATGAATGAGAGTTAGAGTGAGTATATGAATAGGTTCTATACAAGTCTTTTCAACTTTTGTGCATTTAAATAATATAAAATAAATGCTAAATCAACACATCTCAAAACATAGCTAAAGTGGGTACAAAAATGATAGGAAAAATACAAACTATATACTTATTGAACCTCTACACTAATATCATTTGTGGAAATCATAAAATAACATTCAATCCATGAAAATTAAATACATAGATCATAAAAGAGTCTCAAAACAAAAAATAGGTCCATTATTAAACATTAGTATATCTATACAATTAGCTTATAGGTCCATGTTATTAGTTTGACATGAGTACAAAATTGATCTACCATTTACATTATGATGAAATCTTGTTTTGGTAATCATGGAAAAATCTACTTGTAGGATACACCTACAAGAAATAATGAATGTAAATGAGAATGAAACAATATGTACCAAAAACACAAAATATTAATGCAATATGTAACTAGATAACACAAAAGAGGATGTAAGACTATGGCTTAAGGGGAGCTAAGAGGATGTCTTAAGGGGATACATAAGAGGATGGCTTTAGGGGATGTATAAGAGAATTCATTAAAAGGGGAGATAGAAGAGGATGTCTTAAGGGGATACAAAAGAGGATACCTTACTTGGAGAGATGTACACAAGTCAATTTACAAAGTATAAGATAAAACTTGATGGCTTAAGGGGATGTAAGAGGATGGCTTAAGGGGAGCTAAGAGGATGAATTAAGGGGATGTACAAGCGAGTATCTTTAGAGGATGGATGAGAAATATGTGAGTATATATATATATGTAATTACCTAATTTGCATTCACTTTTAGTTGAAGACTACAAAATTGACCTCACATACTTATATGGTGAAAAATTCTATTGACAATCCATGCAAATTTGACTACTTGTCTAGGGTACTGTTGTGATGCTCACAACATGCCCCATTTTACTTCTTAACAAAATGAGGACCCCTACTGTAGCTGGCTTTTGTCACTTGTTTGTGTGGGTTTGCTTGGTGGTAAAGGGAAAAGAGAACTGAAAGTTACAAACTTGGTGAAAATAGGGAAAAAATAACATTAAGTGCAAGTGCATAGTATAGATGAATTCCTTGTGAAAAATGAATAAGGCTTGCTTTTGGAACCATCTCAAAATTCCTTATATTTTGCAAGTTATAAGCATTTTTGGTAAATGTACAATCAAGGGTTTGTGGTTTGTATATACAAAACTGTTTGTATATACAAGGTCATTTCATATACAAATGCGTTTATACATCATGCTTTTGCGTTAGTCGTAAAAACGGAAAGTTATCAGCTTTAGGAAATGTTGTTCTACTTGTATACATTCCTTGCTAAATGTTTTAACTTCATATACAAGTCAAGCCCAAAATAAGTTAAGGTTGAAATGAATTAACGTTGAAGTCCGCTATGTATTTTTTTCTTTGTATATTTGGGCAAATGGAAGACATACAAAGTAAATGTACAAAGGGTTATACATAGTGCGAAATTGAAAAAGTATTAAAGTTGACATAATCGTTGTATGTTTTGCACTTTGTATATGTATGTGTTGGTTATATACATTGCGGTTTATATACAAAACAGAACCGAAGAGATCATGAAATAGGGAATAATAGATGTATATTCTGGGTTTTGTATGTAATGCTTTTGAGAGATAAATCGCAATATACATTGCACTTTATACAAGTGCCGGAACCGAAATAGTTATAAAATGGAGTTAAAATGTTGTATTTTTCCGCTCTTGTATGTATGTTCCCAAACATACATTACTTTATACATACAAGCCGGAACTCAGGGAAAATGAAATACAGTTAATACAATGCATTACATCCGGATTGCATATCAAAAGATGCA
This sequence comes from Cunninghamia lanceolata, assembly GCA_027924645.1. Lineage (NCBI taxonomy): Eukaryota > Viridiplantae > Streptophyta > Pinopsida > Cupressales > Cupressaceae > Cunninghamia > Cunninghamia lanceolata. The sequence goes on from BSBN01000757.1 coordinate 17,729,452, forward strand.
TTGAGTTATATACATTGCGGGCTTGAAGGTAAATACAATGTGATTTATATAAGGTTAAAATCCGAAAGTGATACGAAGGTTATATACATCGCGGAAAAGCAATTTGAAAAGTGAGGTGGACCCCATCAGTTGTATATTAGTTTTGTATGTTTATAATGCATATCCGATATACAAGTTAATATATAGGGCCTGGATGTCAAAAAGAAATTAGATTACAGAAATTCTTTGTATATTTGGGCGTTCGTATAATATACAATCTTGATATAGAAAAGGTCACAGACATCGTGAAAGAGAGAGAAAGGTAAGGAATGGTTTGTATAAGGTGTTTGTATGTGCGATTATACAATAGAATATACAAGCGGGATATACAAAACAAGAGATACAAAGGTGTACAGAAAAGCATAAAAAGGGGTAAAAGCATTAGTTAGTTCAATTATATGCATAAAGTGATTGTATGTTTGAAGATATAACAAAGAGATACAACAAAAATATATAAAGGAAACATACAATGAAATATACAAAGAAAAAGGTATGCATGTTAAATTAAGCTAATGGTAAAAAGATTGAAAAACATAAACAATGTAATAAAGGCCGTGGGCATAGCGCATTAATTGTTGTAATTAATGCAGATTCAATACTCAAACAAAGTGAAATTTAATGAGGGTTAGGGCAATTTTAATGTTATTTTACTTTCAAATATACTGCTGAGAGTGAAAATTTGTAGAAGGGTGAATTGTTGCAGTGAATAAGAAGAATTTACCAAGGTGATAAAGTTACAGTAGTTGGATAGAGGTGAAAAAGGTAAAAGTCAACGATAAACGGTCACGGAAAGCAGGTATTTATCCAAAACGCCGTTTATTTTCAATTGTTAGAATACTATTAATTTCAGTAATTTTAGTTTGAAACATATGCATTTTGGCAAATTACTATTTTTTAGTTGTTAATTAGTTGAATAGAGCTTAATGAATTTAGAGGTTAAAACAGAAAGGGAAAAATGAGTTAGGGTGAAATAGTAAAAATAAAAATTCATGGTAAAAACCCTAAACCAGAAATTGAAACGAAAGTTAAAAGAATCATGCTTCTATAGGATGGCCCCAAAACAAAAGAAAGATGCAGGGGAAGAGGTGAAAAAGGAAAGAAAACCCCAGAAGGAGGTGGAGAAAGAAGAGTTGGCATTGCATAGGGGTTATCCATCACTGATCAATACAAGTGGAATGGGCACAGACACGAACATTGGAAATTATGATGCAGAAGATGTATTAATGAAAATCACTGCTGCTGATGCTTCTCCTAATATGAAACGTATCTAGCAAAGTGGATTGTATAGAGCTACAAGTTTCCCACTAGTAATGGAAGCTAAGGATTTATGTTTAGACTATGTAATTTTATATGATCCAACTACAAGGAAGGTCATACTGCATGACAGACTAATTGTTGATCTAACCACAGAAGGTGTTGCCAAAACATTTGGGTTAGAGATTAATGAGAAAATGAGGGATATTGACATTGATCAGTATAATGAGAATTTTTACACAAATGAAGGAGAATGTAAAGGTAAGATATTTTGCAACTGGTACAACCCAGAAAACAAACCCAAGGCTATAGCCAGGGTACCTAAGAATCTGATGAGGATATCTTTAAAGAAAAAATTTACTTAATGATCACTATGTTGAGCAGATTAGTTGGATTAAGAGATGGTACTAAGTGTGAACCTTGGATGTTCACTGTCATAGAATTCATAAGAATAGGGGAAAAGGATCAGGGACAAATATATTGGGCCAAGGCAATTAGTACTTCTATTTGGAGACAGGCCATGTTAAGACAACATAAAAGCTTGCCATTTTATTTATCTTCTTATGTGTTATACTCCTGTAATGCAGAAATCAGGCCTTACATTCATGGAATAGAAAGGGTAGGCACCCTGGGAAATGGTCCTAATCAAAATTTGGTGTATGAACATTACCCTGTCCTACAGGAAGAAATTGCCTTAAATAATTTTTCTTTGGTTAATGACATTTTTCATACCTACCTGGTAAGAATGCTGAGAGAAGAACCTGACAAGAGGTTATCTAAGGATGCATAAAATGCAATTGGATTGCACAGTTCTTGGTTCATACAGTTTGAACATTTCACTTACATATGGACTGAGGGCTTTGAAGGGAAACCATTTATGTTGCCTAGGTATCTGTCTGATAAGTTGATTGTTTTGGAGTTTTCAAGACAGAATTTGAATGTGTTCAGAATGTACAAAAGGAAATTCAATAACAGGGGAAATGTAAGATTGCCTTGGGCTATTGGCAGGTATTCTTGCTATAGTGAAGAGGTTGCAGGGTATTCAGAGCAGGAGTTGAGGTTTTATGGTTTGCCATAATTTGATTTAACCAGGAGATTTGATCCTTTCCACAGGTTCCAAAAATTTGTAGATAAAAATTATAAACATTTAATACATATTGAGGTTTTTTGGGCTGATTGTAAGAATGACAGGGGGTAAGAAAAAGAGCTCACAAAAGATTGACTATTGAGCAGATGAAATCAATAGGGAATATATATGTGCCTCCAGAGGTTCAAGATGATGATAGATTGTTACATCATAGCTATGCAGTAGAAAGATTGGCTCCTATTACAGAGCCTGATTGGTCAAAACCCTAGAACACATCTCTGGATGAAGTGTCTGAACCAATAATTTTGTTTTCAAAAACATGGCTGAAGGATAAAATTGAAGAACTGAAAGCTGAAGGCAAAGAGGTCACCTACCCAAAGAAAGGGAGGAAAAGACAAGCAGAAACTAGTGAAGACCTACAGTGTTTCTATAAAAAGAAGAGAAAAATTGTTGAGGCCAAAATTATAGAAAAGGATAAAAATGCTACATTGATGGATCCATATGCTTTGGGGATAACAATAGCAGTCGCATCAGATACTTTTGTTGATGCAAAATCAATGAGTCATGAAATCAGTGCAGAGGAGGCACTAACTGCTAAAGAAACTGCAGGACAGCCAGTTAGAAGGGCAATTCCAATAAGTTTGTCTAAAGGTGAAACTTCTAAATCAGCTGGTATAATTGGAGCACAAGAGGTAGGTGAAAAGATGGGTAACATATCTAGTGCCTCCACTTCATCAAAGTAGAGAAAAACATATGTTAAAATGAAAGCAGAATTGGCTAAAGAAATACAACAAGAATCAGAAATTCACAAGGCTCAACAAACAGTGGAAACTGTGAATATTGAGATCAGTGATAGTGAAGAGAGAAAAATGTATAAAGGCAAAGAAATTGACATAGAAGAAGATTCCAGTGATTTTCTGAGTGAAGAAGAAGGTTCAACCACTCAAGATGAAATAGGAATTGAGCATAACATGGAACATGAAGAAGAAAAAGTACAAGAAGAAGTAGGATCAGTAGATCCATTTGATAATTTAGTGCCTCCTGAAATTATTAAGGACATGCAGGAGGAAGCACATAAAATTGAAGAATCTGAGAAAGAGGAGATGCCTGAAGAAATGATTACAGAAACAACTGCTTCAGCAGAAGAGGAAACAAAAGAAGATGCCTCAAGTATTGATGCTTTAAATATGTTGAATATGTATGGTGAGCCAGGTGAGGAAGAGAAAATTATAGAAGATATGCAAGATAAAGGAAAGGAAGAAAAGGAAGATAGCACAAAAGAAAATTCACCTGTACATACAGAGCAACTATAGACAGAAAATATAGGCAAAGCAGAAGGTGAGGGTAAGGTGCCTGAAGGTACAGAAGAAATAGAAGCGATAGATGAAAATGAACCAGATAAACAAGTAGAGGATGTTAAGCTACAAGATGGAGAACAAGCTCATGTTGAAGAGGATCAGGAGAAAGGACCATTAGAAAGAGAAGATCATGAAAAAGAGATTGATGCTAGAGGGGATACTAAAAAACAAGAGGAAGAAGAAGAGGTTGAGTCAAAAGAACAGCCAAATAATCCAACAGAGTAAGAGCCTCCACTTCAGCAGCAAGAACAACAAGAGAAAGAACAACAAGAAGAGCAACTGCATGAACAGTAACCACAAGAAGAAGGTGAAATAGAGAAACCTCATGAAGAGGTGATTGATGAAGATAAAGTTGCAGAAGGCACAAAGGAAATTCCTACCTGGTTAGGAGGAGAAATTAGAAAAGAGAAAAATGAAATCCAATTAGCACCAATCGACATTAAAAGTTTATTAGGTGAAAAGATTACTCCAAGAAAAGAAAGGAGAAAAGCTAGGATGATGTTTGCTATTCAGAGAGGTCCAAGTATATCTAGAATGTTAAACCTAGCTATACCACATAAAGATAAAGCAAAAGGTGAGATATCTTTAGAGGAATACAAAATATTGAATTTGGACCTGGGGCATAGCACAAGAGAACAACATATTTATGAATTGGAAGACATGCATCAGGTGACAGCAGAAATGCTTAAGAAAGACAAAGACAAATAGGATTATTTAAAAGGACACATTGTCCAGCTCTAACAATTCATTAAAGGGATATTTGATCTCAGTGCCCCAATTCCAGAATTACCTACTAACATAGCCATAATATCAAAAAAGGAAATAAAATATATGGAGAATAAAAAGCACAAGGCTAACATTTTTGATGAATGGTTTAATGATTTCATACAAGAAGGGAAACAAACAATAAGGCAAGTTGTAAACAATTGGAAGGTAAGTGTAGAAGAAAAGAATAAATGTCTAATGCTTACACATAAATGCCAAAACAAAAAAGAAGAATGCAGGTCTGAAATTGAACAGTTGACAGAAGTGGAAGGAAGAGCAAAAGAACTGATTAATGAAGGAGCACTTACTATCACATTGGCAAATCAAGTGCCACAACTAATATTAGAGCTCAAGTTTGAGGAAGATAACCTCAGGAAATGTGCAGCAGTCATACAGAATTTAGAAGAAAAAGTAGATGAAATGATCAAGATACATAAGAGGATAACAGAGAGATTACTGCAACATGAATGTATGGAGGTGCCAGTGTATAACTTAGAAAGGGCATTGACATAGTTCAATGCCATATTTACACCCTACATAGAAAATCTTGATGCGAATCTTAGAAAGCAAATGATGGATACATTAATGGAAGAAAAGGTTAAAATAAAGAAATATAAGAAGAGAAGAGAGGGCTCAGAGAAAAGAGAGAAGAAGTTGAAGGATGGAGTTGTAATGTAGTACATTTTGGCTAAGAGTCCAGGAGGGGACCGCACCTTTGTGCAAAATGTAATCAACAATTTCAGGAAATATTTGAAAAGGTGAGAAGAAAAGCAAAGGTAAAGGTTGTTGAGAAGAAGACAAATAAAGAACCTCAGCAAGGAAAGTCAATAAAGAAAAGGGGAATCTTATTTTGAAAGATTCTAAAAGCATCCTTTGAGGGAAAGAAAAGATGCCAAATAGATATTTTGGTAGACAGTTAGAAACAAAGATACATCGTTGATCAGAAATAGAAGGATCTTAACCATGGATTAAAGTGGTAGCCGAAGCAATTTGAAAGTTCAAAATCTATATAAGGAACGTGGCTATTTGTATATTATTTACAGAGGGATTTGTAGAAATTAGTTAGCAATTGTAATTTGTTCTGAAACTTTGAATAGAGAGGTATTTTAGTTTAGAGGAGGTCGCCTGTGTCTGCACTAAGGAACACGTGGAAATGTCTAGCTTTCTTATTGTATCTGTAAAGCATTGTAAGTTTTTGTGAATTTGATTAATGAAGCTAAGAGTCATACCTACATTGTAAACCATATATGGCTATGTGTTTTGAATATAAATGAATCTGGAAGTCTGCATCTATTTTCTGAGTGTCTTCTAGCTCTCCTTTGTATTTGAAACAGTTTCTCTTAAAGCTCGCAGTCTTGGATGCATATTCGTGAAAATATTCAAGATATTCGCATTTAATGATTTAGTCTACTGATTTAATTGAATGTGTTGTAATTCTTACCATGTGCATAACAAACCATTTAGATCCTGTAGCAAGTGATGTTGAATTTGAATTTTCTCTAACTTTTCCCACACTTTGGAATAATTAGCTGAAATGCAGAAATCTAAAAGAGATTGTCTAACATTTGAAAGAATTAAGAGTAATTGAGTTGATATTTGGCAATCTTTATACATATTGGAAAGGAAAAGCATGTTTTAACATAAATCATTCAAAGTTTTGATATACAGTAAACAAATTTATGCAAAGGAATAGATAATTTGTTGATATTTGTAACAATTTGCATAACTAGAGTCTAGTAAGTTAGTAATCACCTTAAATCACGCAAGGCCCCTTGCATATTATAGCTTCATAGTAACCTACTGAACTGTCCAACAAGTCAAGACCTGACCAGACATAAACTTGGGATTAAGTAATCTTAATTGATTCTTCATATCTTTGAAGACAGTTAGGTTCATTTTATGAATTTTAACTTTTGTTATGAATGTGTAAAAATAATCATCAACAATTTTTGGTGCTAGAAGGAGGGCCGATTGGAGTTAAGGTTGAATTTAAGTAAAGTTGGCTCATAACAGTAGTAGAGTGACCAAGTCTATATCTAATTCTGAAGACATATTTGTGCAATTACCTAATAGGAGACAGAGTAAAGGTCATTTAGTGTTGAATCCTAAAATATCAAATACAGGAAGTTCATCTGGAATGCCTCCTGGATCACCTTTTAACATCCATAATATTGTGAGTCCTGACAGTTCTTCATACAGATTCTTAAATCTTGGTTCAGGTCCTCCCAGAGGTACCAGTCCTCCTAGAGGTCCCAGTCCTCTCAAAAATCCAAGTCCACCTAGAAATCAGGGTATCCCTATAGGTCCAGGTCAAGCACAAGTACCTGCAATGGCTTATTTCAATGTCAATTCACCCATATATTTCACAGATTATCATGAGATTCCAAAGAACCCTGAGAAAATATGTCCTAAATACCAGTTGCATCAGGATCCAGAGGATCATATTAGGATATTTAAGGAGGCATGCTTTAGAGCCAGACTAGAACATGAAGATATGGTGTGTAGATTATTTCCTTACACCTTCAATGAGCAAGCTTCCAACTTGTATGTGAATTTACCTAGTGGCTACGTTGCTTCTTGGACACTTATGGAGGAAGCATTTCTGTCTAGATTTAGGGGTCCAGTTGATCCTTCTAGTTTATACCATAAATTGGCTACAATCAAAAGAGGTGAAGGGGAATTAATTGATAACTTCAATGACAGGTTTCAAAAGGCTTATTCTAGGTTGGTAGCATCATACACAGCAGCTGCTGATACATTGTTAGCTATGTATTATGTTGCTTTAGATCCATTAATTGCCATGTTTGTCAAGAGAAAGCCTAACATAGATAATGTATCCAAATCCTATAAAGAGGTAGCCTCTGTAAACTAGGAAATGAGGAAGACAACCTATAATCCATTTCTCAATGGGGGAAATCCTGGAATGCAAAATCAAGTACAACTTGGAATGGAGTTCCTACATAGAATATTCCATTACTAAATCCAGTCCCTACATACACACCTATGTATAATCCTGCCCCAATTCAGGCTATAGTACCTTACACTGGGAATACTGCCAATTTTAATCAGAATAATGGCCAATCCTTCTTCCAACCACCTCAGGATACATTTATAGCAAAAGCACAAGAGGAAAGGGAAGATATCAAAGAAATTACTGCACATTTAAGAAGATTGACCATTGAGATGACACAATTGAGAAATGAAAATTTCTACAGTAGAAATAACCAGGGATATAATCAGAACTATAATTAGAGTCAAAACCAAAATTACAACCCGAACCATAACCAAAATCAGAATCAGAGTTATAACCAAGGTCAGGGTTCTAATCAGGGTCAAAATCACAGTCAACATCAGAGTCATAATCAAGGGCAACAGATGCAAAATAGAGGACCAACTATAGATAACAAATCCTAGAATAACAATAATAGGAATTAAAATCAGCAAAGGCCACCCAAAACATGGAACACAGGGCCTAATAATGGCACTCTGGCTTCTCCATTTGAGAATGTGGATAACCAGGATACAAAGCAAATAGCTAGGATTCAAATGGCCAATGTAGCTTTGAAGAATTGGTGTAGAATCCATAATACTAGTGCCCATGTTGAATTAGAGTGTCCTCAGTTTCATCTGGCAGCAAGTATTTTTAATGTGGATGTACAGGCTCATACTTCTGAGTTCTTAGTTCCCAAAGGCAATGAGATAGTACCCTCAAGGTATGATACTACTCTAGTCTTAGAAACCTTTACCTTCAGAGAAGAGGAAGATGACCAATTGTTAGAGGATGAACCATATTTTTGTGAAAATTTATATCCTGAGCAGCCTTAGTACTAAATGCTTTTCAGTTTCCATTTGAAACTAAAAATGAGGTGTTGTATGAGATAGAGGAAGTGCAAGCTTTCCAACAGTCAAGTAAGAATCATACTTACAACCTAAGAAATAACCCTAGGCCAGGAGGTCCTTTCACCACTTCCACTCCTAATAATTTCAATATAACCCCAGACTAGAATGCTAGCAATAATCCTGCTATACTGAAAGCCAATCATAATGCAAATAATGGAACAATAGCACATAAGGTTCAAACAAATAAAATAGAGAGTGTAGAGACAATGAGACTGATGAGTTATCTGCCAAAGGAGATAAAGAAAATTAAGGTCAGTATACCTTTGTGTGAATTGTTAAAAACTCCAGGGGTTAGAAATGCTTTTATTAAATCCTTGGATGCATTTGTAACTGGAGAGGTTTCTACTTAAGTAAATGTTCCTAATAGGGATGCACAGTCCAAAGAAAAAAGTAAGAAAGCTGAGTAGCCATTCAACACCAATGTTGTAATGTATGCTGATAAGAAAGATGCTCCTCCTTTCTTGTTAACCGTTAGACTGTGTGGAAAGAACATACACAATTGTATGGTAGATTCAGGTGCCTCAGCCAATGTAATGCCCTTAGAGATATGTAAAACTTTAGGGCTGACCCCTACTAAATCTACCAAAGTCGTTACACAGCTAGACAAAACTAAAGTTAATGTGATTGGAGAATTAATGCATATGCAGATGCAGTTAGCTTCAGACCTCATGGTAAGTCAGTTCATTGACATCCAAGTAGTGGATATACCTATAAATTATGGGATGCTATTGAGTAGAGACTGGTCAAAGACTTTGAATGGATATATGGCCACCGATTTCTCACATATGTGGTTACCTTGGAGAGGTGTGCCAAATCAAATCAAAATAGAAGCTGAACCCAGGATGAAACACATGATCACAGAGTACAATAGGACTAACGAAATATTGTATGCTTCTATTGAACCTGGTGTTTACAGGGTTACTAATAAAGGGGTATAGATTGAGGAAATCTTAATTCTGAATTTTGGAGAAAAGCTTGTCAATAGAGAGACAAAATTATTTATTGAGTCTAATGGAAATTCCTCTGATGAAGAAAATAATGCACTGAATAATTTTAGTCAGGTCATCGGACAAGAAATAGAAAAGTGCATAGAACAAAATCTTCCAGTTCAATGAAAGTTATACAAAAATAAGTGTAGAGTTCATGATAAGCCACATTTTGAAGAAAATTGTGGCATGTGCAAAGACATTATTGAATACCAATACACGAAATGCACAAAGGGGATAGAACCGCAAGAAGGAAAGGGTAATCAACTAGAGAGTTATTTTTAGAACAACATAAATGGATCAACTCCAGATTTAGGAAAAGAGGCAAAAGGTAAAAGTGTTTGTTATTCTGAGCTACAAAATGAAAAGATCAATGTACAAGTAAGCCAAAATGAATTACCTGAGAGTAAACAAGATAGCAATGCACATGTGATAGAAAAGGTAAAACATGCTAAAGCAAAACGTCAAAAGAATAAAGATGGCATGTGGACACTAAAGTGTGATGGTTCCAAATCTAAACAGGGTGCAGGTGCTGGTGTAGAACTTATAGATCCTCATGGAAAATCATATTTAGTAGCATATAGGTTACAGTTTGCTTGTACTAACAATGTTGCAGAGTACGAAGCTTTAATCTATGGACTGGTCATGGCTATAAAGAAGAAGGTAAAAATGATCAGAGTATTCTCAGATTCTAAGCTAGTAGTCAGACAAGTAGGGAAAGTATATGCTTGCAATTATAACAGGATGGTTTGTTACAGGCATAGGGTATGGGATTTAATAGAGTCATTTGATGCTTTCAATATAGAGCATATCCCTAGAGAATTGAACCATAGGCTAGATGCACTAGCAATTGCTGCTAGCACTCTAGAACCTTTAACATTGTCAGGATTGAAGAAATTTGTTGTAGAATTAGTAAATGTGCCTAGTGTACCAGATAATGTAAGTCATTTTCAGGTATTTGAAGGGGATCAGCAAATTGTGGATTTCTTAACTTGCAATGAAGTATTTGAGGCCCAAATTATTGATGAACAAGAGAGGCCTGATATGTCTTGGGATGAAGAAGACATAATCAATCTAAAAAGTAATTTTCTACCTAAGGGAGTGATTGAGCTAGAACAAATATTTGACTTTGACAGAGTAGTAAAACATAAAGACTTGCCTAAAACAGAGGGAGGTAAGTGTGATCCGTATAACTTAGGAACATAGCAGAATCCTCAGAATGTACAAATTGGAAAGGTCTATCCTAAGAAGATTAGAAAAGAAATTATTGATATTCTGAAAGATTATAAACACGTTATAGCATGGACATATGAAGATTTAATGACATATGATACGTCCATCATCACTCATGTGATACCTTTGAAACTAGATATCAAACCATTCAGGCAAAAGCAAAGGCATGTGAATGCAATTTTAGAGCCTTTGATATTTGAGGAAGTGAAAAAACTATTGTCTGCTAGAATAATTTCCCCTGTCAAACATTCAACCTGGGTAGCTAATTTAGTACTTGTTAGAAAGAAAAGTGGAGATATCAGGTTATGGATAGATTTTAGGAATTTGAACAAGGCATCTGAGAAAGATAATTATCCTCTGCCTCCCATGGATGAAGTGCTGCGAGCAGTGAATGGGGCCAAGATGATGTCTTTTTTGGATGGATTTTCAGGGTATAAACAGGTCCTAGTTGATAAAGAAGATAGGTTGAAAACCACTTTCACATGTAAATGGGGTAATTATGCTTACAGAAGAATGTCGTTTGGTCTAATTAATGCAGGTGCCACTTTTCAACGAACTATGGATATTGCATTACGTGGACTGACAGGTAAGTGCATTGTAATTTATATGGATGATTTAATTGTTTATTCTAAAGATGCATCGACTCATGCTAAGGATCTGCAAAGAGTACTCAAGAGATGTGAGAGGTATGAAATTTTCTTAACCCGAAGAAATGTTCATTTGGAGTAACAGAAGGAAAACTATTAGGAAATGTCATTTCTGAGAATGGGATATCTATTGATCCTGATAGAATAGAAGGAATCAAGAAATTGCAATTACCAAACACTAAAAAGGAATTAAAATTATTTTTTGGTAAAATTAACTTTGTCAGGAAGTTCATTACAGGGTTTGCAGAGATTGTGCGACCATTAAGTGACATGTTGAAGAAGGATGTAGATATAGAATGGACACCAGTAGCAAAAGTTACATTTGAAGATATCAAGGAGGCTATTTCTGAAGCTCCTGTATTGGCAAGTCCAGATTACACAAAGCCATTCTATATTTATTCTTTTGCATCCACACATTCAGTTGCAGCTGCTTTGACATAGAAAGGAGAAAATGATGAAGAGAAGCCAATAGCATTTATGAGTACACCTCTGAAAGATGCACAGTTCAAATATCTTGATACATAAAGGCAAGCGTTTGCACTGGTAAGAGCAGTAAAAAAGTTCAGACATTACATCTTATGCAATCAGGTTAAGGCTATAGTACCAAATGCAGCAGTGAAGATGTTGTTGATGCAAAATGAACCTAGAGAGAAAAGAGCTAAGTGGATCACAACTTTACAAGAATTTGACATGGAAATCATTCCTATGAAGTTAGTCAGAGGACAAGCTCTAGTGCAAACCATAGCCAATATAGACCCAAATTTGGTAAAATAGAAATATGTATTGAATACTAATGAGACATCAGGATGGTATGATGATTTGAACACTTTCCTGATATCAGGAAAGTACCCAAGCAAGATGAAATCTTCATAAAGAAGGGCTTTAAAGATCAAAGCATAGAAATACATGGTGCAAGGAGGTCTTATATTCAAGAAGAACCATGAAGGAATATATTTAAGATGTCTAAATAGAGATGAAGCAGATAAGGTATTGTTAGAATTGTATGATAAATATGGAACTGCTCATGGTTCCCATTTAGCCACAACACATAAGATATTGAGAGCAGGTTACTATTGGCATACTATGTTTAAAGATACAGAGAGTCACATTAGAAGTTGCCACATTTGTCAGACTACAGCAAGTAAAGGAAGAAATCAGGCCAATCCATTACATCCAGTGATTGAGTCTAGGCCATTTGCACAATGGGGCTTAGATTTCATTGGAGTCATAAATCCTCCATCATCTGCAGAACACAAATTTATACTGACAGTGACTAATTACTGTACAAGGTGGACTGAAGCCACATGTTGCAAATTCTCTACTACTGAGGTAGTCATCAAATTCCTTGAAGAGAACATCATAACCAGGTTTGGGGCTCCTTATTTGCTGGTATGTGACAATGGCCCTGCATTTTCTTCTTTAAAATTTTCTAAATGGGCATTTGAAAATGGAATAGTTTTAAAGTTTTCTTTGAACTATTATCCTCAAGGTAATGGGTTAGCTAAATCTACGAACAAGATTTTATTAGATATCATCAAGAAGCTAATTGAAAAGAACCCAAGAGAATGGAACACATTACTGAAATATGCACTATGGGTAGATAGGACCAGAGTTAAATCAGCTTTAGGCAATGCACCCTATCATTTAGTTTATGGGACTGATCTTATACTTCCAGTTAATTTAAGGATACCAGTTTAGAAATTTGCTAATGAATACTTAGGCTTTGATGATCACAAAGAAGCCAGAATAATCCAACTATTGGAATTAGATGAGAAAAGAGATCAAGTCATTGAAAAGTTTGCTAAACATCAGGCAGTGGTAAAGAGATGGTTTGACAAAAGAGCAAGAGTTAAAACATTTAGAATTTTAGACTTAGTGTTGTGCTGGGATAAAGCACATGAGAAAAAGGGAAATCCTAAAAAATTTGACAAGTTATGGTTAGGTCCATTACAGGTGTCAGAAATAATTAGAGACAACACTTTCTGACTCAAGACCTTGACTGGGGAAGATGTGCCATTACCAGTTAATGGCCAGCACTTGAAACACTACTTTTAGGCTTGAGGTGAGGGTTGTTGGTCTGTTGTATCATAATGTGAATAATGTACAGTTTTGCTTTGCTTTATTTTTGGTGTGTTTTGGTTTTGGTTTTGTTTTCTGTTGTTTGTTTTGGTTTGTGTGTTGTGTTGCTGCAGCAGGGATGTTTGTTTTGTTTTAGAGTATATAGGAGAAGACTAACAAACACTGAAAATAATATAAAATTCAGAACATTCAGGTGAATTATTTGAAATTTGTGCATAATTTGTTGTGACTGTCATGAATGTAAAAAGTTAGTTAACTTGTGAAATTTTGTATTCAATAAGAATGGCTTGAGTATTCAAGGGAAGTTTCTCACAATGACACACCTAAAATCCTTGGGTTTGTTGAACCTACCAGTGTAGATGCTAGGTGAAAAATTAGAGGTCACCCTTGACAATTCTCAACTTAATTTTAGCAAGTGATTGTTCCTTGCATCATGAAGTTACAACTGAAATATCTTATGAAATAACTGTCAAGTACAAAATATAAAATATAAATATATAAATAAAATAGATTTTACTAAAATCCAGGCTAAGTCATCTAAGTAACTCTATCGGGGCTATAGATGCTTGCTGGCAGTGGGGCTCTACTTAGGAGAATTGTAACGATAGCCTTGTCGGGGCTATAAATGCCTGCTGGCAGCAAGGCTCTATCTGGTTGGCTATGAGGGAATGACATCAACTAGGTGGTCTAATGTCAGTCACTGGTTTGTTCAACTAATTTTCAAGATGAGGATAATTAATCACGCGCACCCACTTAAACTGAAAAGAAAAATTCATGCACCTTATTGAATACATTAGGTTTCAAGTTAAATGACGATTTGCATGAAAGATAGTTGGAAATTATGAATTTATTTCATTTTCTTTTCTTTAATGGTTTTAATTTAATTATTTTATTTGGTTGCTAGTTGTTGTGATGCTCACAACATGCCCTATTTTACTTCTTAGCAAAATGAGGACCCCTGCTGTAGCTGGCTTTTGTCACTTGTTTGTGTGGGTTTGCTTGGTGGTAAAGGGAAAAGAGAATTGAAAGTTACAAACTTGGTGAAAATAGGGAAAAAATAACATTAAGTACCAGTGCACAGTATAGGTGAATTCCTTCTGAAAAATGAATAAGGGTTGCTTTTGGAACCATCTCAAAATTCCTTGTATTTTGCAAGTTATAAGCATTTTTGGTAAACATACAATCAAGGGTTTGTGGTTTGTATATACAAGGTCATTTCATGTACAAATACATTTGTATATCGCGCTTTTCTGTTAGTCATAAAAAGGGAAAGTTATCAAGTTTAGGAAATGTTGTTATACTTGTATACATTCCTTGCTAAATGTTTTAACTTCATATACAAGTCGGGCCCGAAATAAGTTAAGGTTGAAATGAATTAACGTTGAAGTCTGCTATGTATTTTTTGCTTTGTATATTTGGACAAATGGAAGACATACAAAGTAAATGTACAAAGGGTTATACATAGCGCAGAATTGAAAAAGTATTAAAGTTGACATAATCGTTGTATGTTTTGCACTTTGTATATGTATGTGTTGGTTATATACATTGCGGTTTATATACAAAACGGAACTGAAGATATCATGAAATAGGGAATAATAGATGTATATTCCAGGTTTTGTATGTAATGCTTTTGAGAGATACATAGCAATATACATTGCTCTTTGTACAAGTGCCGGAACCAAAATAGTTATAAAATGGAGTTAAATTGTTGTATAGTTCCGCACTTGTATGTATCTTCCCAAACATACATTACTTTATACATACAAGCCAGAACTCAGGGAAAATGAAATACGGTTAATACAATGCATTACATCCGGATTGCATATCAAAAGATGCATTGAGTTATATACATTACGAACTTGAAGGTAAATACAATGCAATTTATATGAGGTTAAAATCCGAAAGTGATACGAAGGGTATATACATCGTGGAAAAGCAATTTGAAAGGTGAGGTGGACCCCATCAGTTGTATATTAATTTTGTATGTTTATAATGCACATCTGATATAAAAGTTAATATACAGGGCCTGGATGTCAAAAAGAAAGTAAATTACAGAAATTCTTTGTATATTTGGGCATTTGTATAATATACAATCCCGATATACAAAAGGTCAAAGACATCGTGAAAGAGAGAGAAAGGTAAGGAAAGGTTTGTATAAGGTGTTTGTATGTGCACTTATACAATAGAATATACAAGCAGGATATACAAAACAAGAGATACAAAGGTGTACGGAAAAGCAGAAAAAGGGGTAAAAGCATTAGTTAGTTCAATTGTATGCATAAAGTGATTGTATGTTTGAAGATATAACAAAGAGATACAACAAAAATATACAAAGGAAACATACAATGAAATATACAAAGAAAAAGGTATGCATGTTAAATTAAGCTAATGGTAAAAAGTTTGAAAAACATAAACACTGTAATAAAGGTTGTGGGCGTAGTGCATTAATTATTGTAATTAATGCAGATTCAACACTCAAACAAAGTGAAATTTAATGAGGTTTAGGGCAATTTTAATGTTATTTCACTTTCAAATATACTACTAAGAGTGAAAATTTGCAGAAGGGTGAATTGTTGCAGTGAATAAGAAGAATTTACCAAGGCAACAAAGTTACAGTAGCTGGATAGAGGTGAAAACGGTAAAAGTAAGTCAACGGTAAACGGTCACGGAAAGAAGGTATTTATCCAAAACGTTGTTTATTTTAAGTTGTTAGAATACTGTTAATTTCAGTAATTTCAGTTTGAAACGTATGCATTTTGGCAAATTACTATTTCTTAGTTGTTAATTAGCTGAATAGAGCTTAATGAATTTAGAGGTTAAAACACAAAGGGAAAAATGAGCTAGGGTGAAATAGTAAAAACCCTAAACCAGAAATTGAAACAAAAGTTAAAAGAATCATGTTTCTACAGGATGGCCCCAAAATAGAAGAAAGATGCAGGGGAAGAGGTGAAAAAGGTAAGAAAACCCCAGAAGGAGGTGGAGAAAGAAGAGTTGACATTGCATAGGGGTTATCCATCACTGATCAGTACAAGTGGAATGGGCACAGACACGAACATTGGAAATTATAATGCAGAAGATGTATTAAAGAAAATCACTGTTGCTGATGCTTCTCCTAATATGAAATGTATCTGGCAAAGTGGATTGCATAGAGCTGCATGTTTCCCACTAGTAATGGAAGCTAAGGATTTATGTTTAGACTGTGTAATTTTATATGATCCAACTACAAGGAAGTTCATACTGCACGACAGACTAATTGTTGATCTAACCACAAAAGGTATTGCCAAAACATTTGGGTTAGAGATTAATGAGAAAATGAGGGATATTGATATTGATCAGTATAATGAGAATTTTTACACAAATAAAGGAGAATGCAAAGGTAAGATATTTTGCAACTGGTACAACCAAGAAAATAAACCCAAGGTTGTATCCAGGGTGCCTAAGAATCTGATGAGGATATGCTTTAAAAAAAAAATTTACTTAATGATCACTATGTTGAGTAGATTAGTTGGATTAAGAGATGGTACTAATTGTGAACCTTGGATGTTCACTATCATAGAATTCATAAGAACAGGGGAAAAGGATCAGGGTTAAATACATTGGGCCAAGGCAATTAGTATTGCTATTTGGAGATAGGCCATGTTAAGACAACAGAAAAGTTTGCCATTTTATTTATCTTCTTTTGTGTTATACTCCTGTGCTACAAAAATCAGGCCTTACATTCATGGAATAGAAAGGGTAGGCACCCTGGGAAATGGTCCTAATCAAAAGGTTGTGTATGAACATTACTCTATCCTACAGGAAGAAAATGCCTTAAATAATTTTTCTTTGGTTAATGACATTTTTTATACCTACCTGGTAAGAATGCTAAGAGAATAGCCTAACAAGAGGTTATCTAAGGATGCAGAAAATACAATTGGATTTCACAATTCTTGGTTCATACAGTTTGAACATTTCACTTACATAAGGACTGAGGGCTTTGAAGGGAAACCATTTATGTTGCCTAGGTATCCATTTGATAAGTTGATTGATTTGGAGTTTTCAAGACAGAATTTGAATGTGTTCAGAATGTACAAAAAGGAAATTCAATAACAGGGGAAATGTAAGATTGCCTTGGGCTATTGGCAGGTATTCTTGCTACAGTGAAGAGGTTGCAGGGTATTCAAAGCAGGAGTTGAGGTTTTATGGTTTGCCAAAATTTGATTTAACCAGGAGATTTGATCCTTTCCACAAGATCCAAAACTTTGTAGATAAAAATTATAAACATCTGATACATATTAAGGATTTTTGGGCTGATTGTAAGAATGACAAGGAGGTAAGAAAAAGAGCTCACAAAAGATTGACTATTGAGCAGATGAAATCTATAGGGAATATATATGTGCCTCCAGAGGTTCAATATGATGATAGATTGTTACATCATAGCTATGCAGTAGCAAGATTGGCTCCTATTATAGAGCCTGATTGGTCAAAACCCTGGAGCACATCTCTAGATGAAGTGTCTGAACCAATAATTTTGTTGTCAAAAACATGGCTGAAGGATAAAATTGAAGAACTAAAAGCTGAAGGCAAAGAGGTCACCTACCCAAAGAAAGGGAGGAAAAGAAAATCAGAACCTAGTGAAGACCTACAGTGTTTTTATAAAAAGAAGAGAAAAATTGTTGGGGCCAAAATTATAGAAAAGGATAAAAATGCTACATTGATGGATCCATATGCTTTGGGGATAACAATAGCAGTAGCATCAGACACTTTTGTTGATGCAAACTCAATGAGTCATGAAATCAGTGCAGAGGAGGCACTAACTGCTAAAGAAACTGTAGGACAACCAGTTAGAAGGGCAATTCCAATAAGTTTGTCTAAAGGTGAAACTTCTAAATCAGTTGGTGTAATTGGAGCACAAGAGGTAGGTGAAAAGATGGGTAACATATCTAGTGCCTCCACTTCACCTGAGCAGAGAAAAACATAGGTTAAAGTGAAAGCAAAATTGGCCGAAGAAATACAACAAGAATCAGAAATTCACAAGGCTCAACAAACAGTGGAAACTGTGAATATTGAGAGCAGTAATAGTGAAGAGAGAAAAATGTATAAAGGCAAAGAAATTGACATAGAAGAAGATTCCAATGATTTTCTGAGTAAAGAAGAAGGGCCAAGCACTCAAGATGAAATAGGAATTGAGCATAACATGGAACATGAAAATGAAAAAGTACAAGAAGTAGGATCAGTAGATCCATTTGATAATTTAGTGCCGCCTGAAATTATTAAGGACGTGCAAGAGGAAACACATAAAATTGAAGAATCTGAGAAAGAGGAGATTCCTAAAGAAATGATTACAGAAACAACTGCTTTAGCAAAAGAGGAAACAAAAGAAGATACCTCAGGTATTGATGCTTTAAATATGTTGAATATGTATGGTGAGCCAGGTGAGGAAGAGAAAATTATAGAAGATATGCAAGATCAAGGAAAGGAAGAAAAGGAAGATAGCACAAAATAAAATTCACTTGTACATACAGAGCAACTACAGATAGAAAATACAGACAAAGCAGAAGGTGAGGGTAAGGTGCCTGAAGGTATAGAAGAAATAGAAGGGATAGATGAAAATGAACCGGATAAACAAGCTGTGAGGCCTACCCTTTTTCATTCAGTGCATGTGACTATTTACCTTACTATTGCCGATACTTTTATATTTGTGGGACTGTTAATCCTAGATTTTTGGACTATTAAACCTCATTATGTTAAGAGAAAACAAATTGGGTGATGTTAGATAGGTGTTTATTTTACAGGGAAACTAATTGGGTGATTTTAGATAGATGTTTATTTTATAGAAAAACTAATTGGGTGATGTCTGATTAATGTTTACATTACAGGAAAACTAATTGGGTGATGTTAGAGAGAAAATTGTAATGTGATTTCATTTATGCTTATGGGAACTGTGGTATGTTATGGTAATGGATGTTTTAAGTTGCTTCGGCTATGATATTCATATGTGAAATTAACCTTATAATTGAGTGCGCAGGTTTTGCAAACAAACCACAGATACTGGAGATCATTCCACACCTTATGTTGTAATCCCTTGTGAAGTCGATCTGGTTCCACGAGGAACCAAGATCAACTCTGTGTTCAAGTTAATGTTGTAATGTTGTCTTGCATGAGGTTGAATGGGTTTGGTCTACCCTCTTGTAAATTTGAAATATGATTTGTGTTGTAAGAATTGTTTTTTTTGAATTTCATTTTTAAATTTTAAATTTTTGAGGCCCACTTCTTGTGTTTTAACTTGACCCTGGGTGTCCTAACTAGGTTAAAATTGACCCTGGGTTATACCCCATGGGTCTAGGGCCCTTTTTGACTTGGGTAACCCTTGGTTAACCTCTGTGTGGTCACCTTAACTACACAGTGAAGTTAAGTGACGAATTTGGAGGTATGGGAGGGATAGGATGAGTGGTACCAACACTCAAGCCCATTCCTTTTCCATTCCCAAGGCTTGAAAGGACTCCAAGAATCCACCAATTATGGAGGACTTGACCTCAAGTCTCTCTCCCAATTGGTGAGAACTCCCATGGAGTTGAGGGGGTCCTTCATGAGATGGAAGGAAGGGGAGACATGTGTCACCCTTTCCCTCTTTAACTCCTAATTTCTCTCCCCTTTGTGGAGAAAAGACATGTGGTAAGGGGGTGAGAGAGACATGGGGATGGGTGAGTGACATGAGTCAACACCTAACCCTTAGGCCATGCTTGTAGTGGAGAGAAAGGGTGAGGAGGTGACAAGTGTCACCTCCCCATTCCTCTAAACTCATGGAATTTGGGTTATTTTAATCCCACTTGGGATAGGGAGAAGGGTTGTTGTTGAATGTTGGAGAATTTTTCATTACTGAATTTGTTTTTGGGGAAAAAGGATAGAGGGAGTTTAGTGGCTTATGTCAGAGGAGATTTTAGAGGAGCTCTACTTCAACTACTTCCATTAGAGGGTTTTTTTTTAAGGTTAGTTTTCAAGGCCTTTCCTTTGCAATTTCTATTTGTTGCATAATGGATGTGTGAAATGCATTTTTTGCTTGTGTCGTAAATTTTCTGTTATTGTGGGAATTTTTATTGGGGTGTTGACAGAGCTTCTTCCACTTGGGAGAAATGCTCATCAAGTGTGGGGTAGGGGAGGAGTGATCCTCCTTGAGTCCATTCCTGGTTTTGGGATGTTGAAAGCCTTGAGGGCACTTGTGTGAATCTAAGTAAATTGTTGCATGGCTTGAGAGCCAAAATATGATCTTCTTCGAAATCTTGTTAACAAGTTTGGCTTGAGGCCATGAGAAAATTTATGTTGAAATATTTGAAGGGTGGCATTCTAGAGTTGAGTGTGTCCACTCTCCTACCCCTCTTTAAACTCACTTGAGTTGAGTTTTGTGTTGTATAAATATCCTTGGGTGTATGTATGTTTTGGTGTGTTGTTTTTACCTTGTTGTGAAGTGGATTTAGATCCCTTAGGTGTGTGGATGATCTCCCTAGCTTAGGGGTTACCCTCTTGCGGGTCTATGGTAGGGAGGAGAGCAGCTTGTGTGGTGTTTCCTTCCCTTGTGTGATATGCAAGTTTTCATGGAGCTCAATGTGAAGATTAGAGAAGTTTCCTTGTGTTTGGAAAATATTTTATTTTCCTTTACTCTCAAGGCTCTATAGAAGAGCTTGGGCTTGTGATTGTCTACATCCCTGTTGATTTTTAAGAGGAGAGTCTCTCTCTCTCCCTTGTTGTATTAACTGGTCTTCTTGAGTTGTGAGGAAATCCTCTTCATTGTAATTATAGTTTTATTTGTAGTGTTCATTACATTTGGTTGACATTTATGAAACGATTAAGAAAAGAAAATTGTTTTTAAAGGACATTAGAATTGTCTATTTCCTTACACTCCTATTTGAAAAGTTGTGAATTGGTTTTTTATAAATAAGTTTGTTAAAATATTATTTTTGTTTAAGCTTAGTGGAAATATTAATTTTA
The DNA here is from genome assembly GCA_027924645.1 of Cunninghamia lanceolata. NCBI lineage: Eukaryota > Viridiplantae > Streptophyta > Pinopsida > Cupressales > Cupressaceae > Cunninghamia > Cunninghamia lanceolata. The sequence continues at coordinate 17,750,765 of BSBN01000757.1, forward strand.
AATTTGATATAGGTGAAGTTGTAATTTTGCTACCATGAAAGGAATGAAATTGGGTTACAGTTATGCTTTTGAAATTACTTGCAAGTAATTAAATGCTTACTATATTTAGTTTTAAACATTTGACTTGAAATAGAAATTTAAATAAGGAAAGTGGAATTTATTTATATATTGTATAATACTAATTGAATAAATGCTTAAACTCAGAGTTGCAATTAGAAATACATTGTTTATAAATGCAAAATAAATTTACTCATTGCTCTATCTTAACAAATTATTGGATAGTAATCATTAAGTATATATATATTCTGTATTTTCTTTATAGTTAAGGAACTTATTAATGAAATTGTGAGTTAAAGTGAATTGAGAAAATTGTGGTATACATATATATGTGTGTGTGTGTGTATTTAATTTAAATTTTATTATACAAAAGAGATTTTAAATAGGAAGATTATAATATTCTTTTCACAGTTGTCACAAACTGTAAATACAGTCAAAAAATAAAATAAAATAAAATAAATTAGACAGAGTGGTGGTGGGGGGGTTTGAACCCTCCCCACCACCGTCGCTTGCATATTAGGTGTGGGGAGTAGTGGGATGTGGGTGGGGGCTCCGCCCCTCCCCACACCCCCGTATACTCCAATGCCCCTGCGACCCACACCCCCGACAGTATAGCCGCCACGACCTCCTCCTCCGCAAAGCTCTACTCTCCCTCCGCTCGCAGAACCTTCCCTCCACCCTACACCATTCCCCTGCTGGCTGTGACTCCTTCCGTCGAAGCTCCACCCAACCTCCGCTCGGTCTCCCAATGCCACCACCAATCTCCCCTCTAGCTACCTCTGTGGCTAGATCCAACCCGCGGTCTCTTCCATTGCCGCCGCTGCCCTTTGCCTCCATGACCCTGCAAACCCAACACAAAAAAAAATGAGTTAGGGTTTGTGCAATTCAAAAGGAAGTCAAATATGAGCCTTCACAATATCCCATGTTATATAAAGAAAAATATAAAATAAAATATAAGGGTAAAGTAAAAAATATAAATATATATGTACATATATATATATACACATATATATATTTATATATATATATATATTATTTGTTGCTAATAATTTTTGTAGTATCATTTATTTAAATATATATATATATATAGGTATATATATATATAAACATATATATATATAATTGTATTATCTAATGATATTTTCGTAAAGAAAAGAAATAAATAACTTAGGGCCTATTTTTTGATGAGGATATATATAAATTTTATTAATTCAAGCTATGAGGGAATTGCGCTTTTGAAAGTTTAAACAATTATCACAAATTAAATATCAAGAAAATGAAAAGAAAAATATACCTATCTATATAAACGCAAATAAGCATATATATATATATATGCTTACTTGAATTTATATAGATATGCGTATCTCTATATATGCAATTAAGCCATCACAGGCATTCCATGAGTGGACATTGTAAACTCAACTGTAGATTGAGAAAATGTCCAATTGAGAAAAAGAGAGAGAAAGAGAAAGAAAAGATAAAAGTGAAAACAAAGAGAAGAAAATGCGTGGCATTTCTGAACTAGACTAAGAGAACTAAGTAAGAATTAACTTTCTGCTAATCCTGATTAGGAACAATGTAAAGGATGTAGTGATAACTCTGAGTGATGGAGCACTAATCTGGTTTACCAAGGAATTAGGAATAATGTAAAGGATGCAATGATAACTCTGATTGATAGAGAATGAGAAGAAAAGCAGGATAAACACAAAGAAAACCTTACACAATGGGAAAGAGAATGTGATAGAAATATAATCAAAATTAAATATCAGGGAAAAGGAAAAGAGGGCAAATGTGCAGGCTTTGTTGAAAATGCTAAAGTCTGAAGGAGGAGAAATTAATATTAAATTTTAGAAAACGGGAAGAAGAACAGATGATCGTGCTTTGTTGAAAAATGATCAATCACCTTAATCAACTGTTGTACAAATGTGATTAGTGAGATTAACCTAAGTCAGGAAACCACGTGATCAAGATTAGTGTTAGTGTAAATCCCACCCACGCCCATGAGGTGTTATGCTGCCAGAATATTCTAAAATTTAGGGTTTAGGGGCTTTAAAAGTTCAACCCTTGTAGCGATGTTAACCGCGTCGCGAAGACCCCCTTGTTGGCCTTCTTGCATTTGGGTGTGCACACGCATGCGTAGTACCCCGCTGACAACTGTATTGTTTACACCTTAAGCATATGCCACCAAGCACGCTAGTGCGTGCGAGGGGGTTTCTAGGGAAGCGTGGAAAAATTTTTGATATTTCATGTCATGACCACATGACACATGTGGACATGACACGTGTGATGTGTGTTGTGACCACCTAGGAAATGTGGGCATGACATTTGGTATCAGAGCCCAAGTTTAAACACTGGGCATAATTGGGCACATTATTTATTCTGCAACTTTGATTAATTAGTGTCTACCTTGTTGTAGGATGCCTCCCCGACGTGTACGACGAACGCGATCACACAACATGGCCTCCACTAAGGTCCATAGTGATTCCTCAGCTGAGGGACAGGCACCCGCAGTCATAGCAAGTCCACTAGTGCCACATGCATCACCAGTATTCGACATAGGCCCACAGATTCTACAAACACTACAGGCTATGTTAGAGAGGTTACCGCCAATGATTCTTGAGCCACGTGATGAGCCTCGCGTTGATCCACGAGAGGAGCCATGTAAGGAGCCATGTGTTGAGTCGCATGCTGAGCCACATGTGGAGCCCCGCATCAATCCGCGAGAGGTGCCACATATGGAGCCTTTCGTAGAGATCCCTGACACTACAGTAGAGGAGGTAGGGTCAACCTAACGTGCACGGAGTAGGAGTCCTCCAAGACTTTCAAGGCGAGATGAGACCATGAGAGCAGAGTAGGTACATCATGGACCATATGAGTATGGGTTGGATGAGCCAGTTGTAGGACTTAGAGACAGAGGAGACCCCATCAGAGACCTGCTTAGGCTCAACCCACCTACTTTCGTAGGAGCTACAGAGGGAGCTATGGCTGAGGCTTGGCTTATTAGTTTAGACAGGTGTTTCACGTTGCAACCTTATGGGAGCAACACGAAATCACGAGTGGCAATACACCTACTGAGAGATGCAGCAGCTACCTGGTGGCGCACTGAGGAGTGCAAGCGTCATTTTTTCTTAGATACACTCACATGGGACATTTTTATAGAGTGTTTTAATGTGTGTTACTTGTCAGAGCACTATAGACAGCACAGGATAGATGAGTTCCACAATCTGTAGTAGAAAGGTCTCACGGTTGCTCAATATGAGAGTCAGTTCATTGACCTTTCTCACTACGCAGAGTACCTCCATGACGAGAAACTCCTAGTACACAAATTCATCTGGAGCCTGAATCACAGGATAGCAGGACCAGTACGCATGGCAGATCCCCATACTATGAGTGAGGCTATTGAAAAGGCTCTTATTGTAGAGGAAATTCAGGGACGAGGGCAGAATTCACGCCCGTAGTATCAGGATCGTAATGCCCAACAACAGCAAAACTTTCATAGGCCTCAAAACACACCACAGAGAGGAGAATATAACTCTTCATCATTACCTCCTAGGCTTCCACAGCAACATCAGCAGAGATCTAGACCCCAGTAGAGGGTTCAGGGAGGACAAAACCATGGTTGGCAGCAGCAGGGCCCGCGTAGAGATCAAAGATAGTAGGGATCGTCTGCAGGACCCGCAAAGTCTCAGCAGTCTTATAGAGGTTCACATGGGTCTACTAGATGGACTGGACAGTAGCAGTCAGGCAGGGCTCAGTCAGGACAGTTACAGGCTAGAGGTCCATGTTATGTGTGTGGTGGGGCTGGGCATCTGGCTAGAGAGTGTCCACAGGGATTTACAGTAGGGGACAACCCCATTCAGGAGGATCTAAGCAGACTTTAGGTGAAATGGACAGATCCCACCACATGTTTGTAGCAATTGATAACAATCAGGCTGATTTATAGGCCTCAGTTATTGAGACAGTAGGTATGATTGGGGATATTTCCATCTCTATTCTTTTTGACTCTAAAGCTACCGATTCTTTTCTGTCTACATCATTAGTGGAACGTTGTAGGCTGGTGGCTTCTAGGCAGGACATTAGGTGGGAGGTTGAGTTGGCCTCTGGGGCTAGGATGTTAGTAGATACCTTGGTTAGAGATTGCAAGATCACCTTAGGTTCCTTCACTACATCATGTGACCTTAGGGTTATTCCATTAGGATCCTACGGTATAGTTCTGGGTATGGACTGGCTTGCATCTCATAGAACCAAGTTGAATTGTCAACAAAGGACGATTAGCTTCTTAGACGATCATGGTTCACCAGTTGAGATAGTGGGTATTCAAAAGCCCACGGCTGTTCGTATGATATCTGCTCGACAGCTTAAGCGCTGCATGCAGAAGGGTTGTCAGATGTTTTCTATCATGATTAGTGACAGATCAGAGGATGAGCCTGAGGCTACTTTAGATGACCACCCTATCCTGAGAGACTTTACTGACGTATTTCTACCAGAATTACCAGGTATGCCTCCACATAGAGAGGTTGATTTCCACATCGACTTAGTACCGGGAGCAAAGCTAGTGTCTCGTGCACCCTACAAGATGACTACACATGAGCTTACAGAACTTAAACTGCAGTTAGAGGAGTTACTTGAGAAGGGACACATCCGACCTAGCGTTTCACCATGGGGCGCACCGGTTATCTTCGTGAAGAAGAAGGATGGGTCTCTTCGACTATGCATGGATTACAGGCAACTGAACAAGGTGACGGTGAAAAATTGTTACCCTCTGCCTAGGATTGACGACCTCTTTGATCAGATGTAGGGAGCCAGAGTGTTCTCAAAAATTGATCTAAAATCTGGGTATCACCAATTGCATATCGCAGAAGTAGATATTCATAAGACTACTTTTTGAACCAGATATGGCCATTACGAGTTTACTGTGGTACCCTTCGGTTTGATGAATGCCCCTGTAGTGTTCATGAGTCTCATGAACGAGGTGTTCCATACTTACCTAGATCGATTTGTGATCATATTTCTTGACGATATTTTGATTTATTTGCGAACCAAGGAGGAACATGTGGATCATTTACGTCAGGTGTTGCAGTGCTTACGAGAGTAGCAGCTTTATGGCAACCTGGCAAAGTGTGCCTTCTTCAGGATAGAGGTGCAGTATTTAGGACACATTTTATCAGGCGATGGCATCTTCGTAGATCCATTGAAGATTAGAGCAATTCAGGACTAGCCAACACCTACCAGTGTGACAGAAGTCAGGAGCTTTATGGGATTAGTCGGTATTACCATAGTTTTGTCGAGGGCTTTTCTAGGATAGCAGATCCCATCACTTCCCTTCAGCGGAAAGGGAAAGGTTTCACTTGGATAGAGCAGTGTGAGAGGGCCTTTAGGGTCCTCAAGGAACATCTTACTAGTGCTCCCATTTTAGCAGTTCCAAATCGAGCAGAAGATTTTGTTGTTTGCACAGATACATCATTAGAGGGTTTGGGAGCCGTGCTTATGCAGGGTGGTAGAGTGATTGCATACGAATCGCGTAAGATTAAGACACATGAGTTAAACTACCCCACTCATGATTTAGAGCTCACATAAGTTATTCACGCTCTTGTTCATTGGAGACACTTCCTCTTAGGATGACACTTTGAGCTCCATTCGGATCATCATAGCTTACAGTACATTTTCACATAGCCAAATTTAAACGCCCGCCAGTGGTGTTGGATGGAGTTCTTATGTGAGTATGACTTTGATGTCCACTACATCAAAGGGAAGGAGAACATGGTCATTGACACTTTAAGTCAAAGGCGCCACGAGATCCTAACCTTGACATTGAGGGTGGACTTGAGAGATCGCATCTTACAGCATCTGCATGATATTAAATTTCAGAAAATGGGAAGAATAGATGATCGTTCTTTGTTGAAAAATAATCAATCACCTTAATCAACTATTGTACAAATGTAATTAGTGAGATTAACCTAAGTCAGTAAACCACATGATCAAGATTAGTGTTACTGTAAATCCCACCCACGCCCATGAGGTGTTATGCTGCCAGAATATTCTAAAATTTAGGGTTTAGGGGCTTTGAAAGTTCAACCTTTGTAGCGACGTTAACCACGTCGCGAAGACCCCCTTATTGGCCTTCTTGCATTTGGGTGTGTGCATGCATGTGTAGTACCCCGCTGATAACTGTATTGTTTAAACCTGAAGTGTACGCTACCGAGCATGCTGGTGCATGCGAGGGGGTTTCTAGGGAAGCGTGGGAAAATTTTTGATATTTCATGTCAAGACCACATGACATGTGGATATGACACGTGTGATGCATGTTGTGACTGCATGGGAAATGTGGGCATGACACAAGCAAAGGATGTTAAGCTGCAAGATGGAGAACAAGCTCATGTTGAAGAGGATCAGGAGAAAGGACCATCAGAAAGAGAAGATCATGAAAAAGAGATTGATGTTGGAGGGGATACTGAAAAAGAAGAGGAAGAAGAAGAGGTTGAATCAAAAGAACAGCCAAATAATCCCACAGAGCAAGAGCCTCCACTTCAGCAGCAAGAACAACAGCAGCAAGAAGAACAACAACAAGAGCAACTACATGAATAGCAACCACAGGAAGAAGGTGAAATAGAGAAACCTCATGAAGAGGTGATTGATGAAGATAAAGTTGTAGAAGGCACAAAGGAAATTCCTGCCTAGTTAGGAGGAGAAATCAGAAAAGAGAAAAAAGAAATCCAATTAGTATCAATCAACATTAAAAGTTTATTAGGTGAAAAGACTACTCCAAGAAAAAAAAGGAGAAAAGCTAGGACAATGTCTGATATTCAGAGAGGTCCAAGTGGATCTAGAATGTTAAACCTAGCTATACCACATAAAGATAAAGCAAAAGGTGAGATATCTTTAGAGGAATACAAAATATTGAATTTGGACCTAGGGCATAGCACAAGAGAACAACATATTCATGAATGGGAAGACATGCATCAGGTGATAGTAGAAATGCTGAAGAAAGACAAAGACAAACAGGATTATTTAAAAGGACACATTGTCCAGCTCCAACAATTCATTAAAGGGATATTTGATCCCAGTGCCCCAATTCTAGAATGACCTACTAACATAGCCATAATATCAAAAGAGGAAATAAAAGATATGGAGAATAAAAAGCACAAGGCTAACATTTTTTATGAATGGTTTAATGATTTCATGCAAGAAGGGGAACAAACAATAAGGCAAGCTGTAAATAGTTGGAAGGTAAGTGCAGAAGAAAAGAATAAATGTTTGATGCTTACACATAAATGCCAAAACAGAAAAGAAGAATGCAGGTCTGAAATTGAACAGTTGATAGAAGTGGAAGGAGAGCAGAAGAACTGATTAATGAAGGAGCACTTACTGTCACATTGGCAAATCAAGTGCCACAACTAATATTAGAGCTCAAGTTTGAGGAAGATAACCTCAGGAAATGTACAGCAGTCATACAGAATTTAGAAGAAAAAGTAGATGAAATGATCAAGATACATAAGAGGATAACATAGAGATTACTGCAACATGAATGTATGGAGGTGCTAGTGTATAACTTAGAAAGGGCATTGATAGAGTTCAATGCCATATTTACACCCTGCATAGAAAATCCTAATGCAAATCTCAGCAAGAAAATGATGGATACATTAATGGAAGAAAATGTTAAAATAAAGAAATATAAGAAGAGAAGAGAGGGCTCAAAGAATAGAGAGAAGAAGTTGAAGGAGGGAGTTGTAATGCAGGAGTACATTTTGGCTAAGAGTCCAGGAGGGGACCGCACCTTTGTGCAAAATGTAATCAAAAATTTTAGGAAATATTTGAAAAGGTGAGAAGAAAAGAAAGGTAAAGTTTGTTGAGAAGAAGACAAATAAAGAACCTCAACGAGGAAAGTCAATAAAGAAAAGGCGAATCTTATTTTGAAAGATTCTAAAATCATCCTTTGAGTGAAAGAAAGATGCCAAATAGATATTTTGGCAGACGATTAGAAACAAAGATACACTGTTGATCAGAAATAGAAGGATCTTAACTGTGGATTAAAGTGGTAGCCAAAGCAATTTGAAAGTTCAAAATCTATATAAGGAATGTGGCTATTTGTATATTATTTACAGAGGGATTTGTAGAAATTAGTTAGCAATTGTAATTTGTTCTGAAACTTTGAATAGAGAGGTATTTTAGTTTAGAGGAGGTCACCTGTGTCTGCACTAAGGAATGCGTGGAAATGTCCATCTTTCTTATTGTATTTGTAAACCATTGTAAGTTTTTGTGAATTTAATTAATGAAGCTAAGAGTCATACCTACATTGTAAACCATATATGGCTATGTGTTTTGAATATAAATGAATCTGGAAGTCTGTGTCTATTTTCTAAGTGTCTTCTAGCTCTCCTTTGTATTTGAAACAGTTTCTCTTAAAGCTCACAATCTTGGATGCATATTCGTGAAAATATTTAGGATATTCGTATTTAATGATTTAGTCTATTGATTTAATTGAATTTGTTGTAATTCTTACCATGTGCATAACAAACCATTTAGATCGTGTAACAAGTGATGTTGAATTTGAATTTTCTCTAACTTTTCCCAAACTTTGAAATAATTAGCTGAAACACAGAAATCTAAAAGAGATTATCTAACATTTGAAAGAATTAAGAGTAATTGAGTTGATATTTGGCAATCTTTATACATATTGGAAAGGAAAAGCATGTGTTAACATAAATCATTCAAATCTTTGATAGACAATAAACAAATTTATGCAAAGGAATAGATAAGTTGTTGATATTTGTAACAATTTGCATAAATAAAGTCTAGTAAGTCAGCAATCACCTTAAATCACATAAGACCCCTTGCATATTATAGCTTCATGGTAACCTACTAAACTGTCCAATAGGTCAAGACCTGGCCATACAAAAACTTGGGATTAAGTAATCTTAATTGATTCTTCATATCTTTGAAGACAGTTAGGTTCATTTTATGAATTTTAACTTTTGTTATGAATGTGTAAAAACAATCATCAACAGGTACACTTACAAAAAGTAATGTTCAAATGTCCAAGTAAATCAACTATATATTTACATGAGTCGATACAAAATTTAAGACAAGGGGAATAATATAGAAGGTGAAATGAGAATGAAAGAATTTATATACCAAAAACACAACACATTGATGCATTATGTAACTAGATAACATGTTGAATGTGAATCCATAATGTAAGTATATACAATTACCTAATTTGCATTCACTTTTAGTTGAAGACTACAAAAATGACCTCACATACTTGTATGATGAAAACTTCTATTGACAATCATGCAAATTTGACTACTTATCTAGGGTACACCTGCAAAAAGTAATGTTCAAATGTACAAGTAAATTAACTATATATTTACATGAGTCGATACAAAATTTAAGACAAGAGGAATAATATAGAAGGTGAAATGAGAATGAAAGAATTTATATACGAAAAACACAACACATTGATGTATTATGTAACTAAATAACATGTTCAATGTGAAAGCCATAATGTAAGTATATACAATTACCTAATTTGCGTTCACTTTTAGTTGAAAACTACAAAAATGACCTCACATACTTGTATGGTGAAAACTTCTATTGACAATAATACAAATTTGACTACTTGTCTAGGGTACACCTGCAAAAGTAATGTTCAAATGTACAAGTAAATTAACTATATATTTACATGAGTCGATACAAAATTTAAGACAAGGGGAATAATATAGAAGGTGAAATGAGAATGAAAGAATTTATATACCAAAAAGACAAAACATTGATGCATTACATGTAACTAGATAACATTATAGGATACATTTAAGAGGATGGATTTAGGGGATGTAAGAATATAGTTTACATACCTGGAAATTTATTCCATTGTACCATCTGCATCCTCATTTTTTGTAATGCATCTATAATTGACTCATGTTCTTCCATCGAAAGTGTCCATAACTGTTTATTAGAAGGTTTGCCTTGATATCTGACTAGTTTTATATTTGTTGCCACAACCAAATGTGAGTAGTGTATGATCTTCTTATGTGTTTCATAATCTTCAAATGCAGGCAAACCATTCCTTCTTATTAGATGTTTTCGTAGCCAAGTGCCAACAACAACCACAGAACCTGTTGGATACTCCTTGTTATCATCATCTACTCTAGGATGTAACAACTTTTGTTTTGTCTCAACACATCGAGCCAACTAATACTCAGTTTCCTCTTCATTGCCCTTAGGTGCAACAACAACATACACATGTCCTATAAAACAATTATGTAATTCAATAAAGTGTGACATGTATCTAAATCACATAAATCTATACATACATACATATATAATTAATTATATATAGATGTACAAAAAAATGGCAATAAAAAAATATTGAAAATAAAAGTACCTTCTTGTACAAGGTCTGAAACACAATCATAGTCATCTGATGCAAACATTTGATTATCATCTTCAATTGTTGTTTCAAGTTGATCTTGTGTTTCTGTAGGTGTCAAGGATCTTTGTTTCCATTCTTCAACCCATTCTATATTTTCACATGCTCCCCAATCACCTGTAATACAAAATTGACAAAAACATGCAAGCTCCCTAGTCCATATAGTCCATGTGCTTGCATTTGAACTCTTAAATGAATGTCATTTTGTTGATCCAGTTATTGTGTCAATCAAGTCGAGTAGGAATATTCTCTTCTTCAACTAACCAAAAGAATCATCGAATTGTAGAGCTCTCACTTGATCCCATAGATAATTTTTTATTACACCTATCCACAATTGCACGTGCATCTCTAAATTTGGCTACATCCTCAAATTTTAATTGCTCTCTAGCAAGAGCTCTTTTCACAGATGCTCCAGCTCCATCATGTTCTCCTTTACCATGTCTAGCTTCAAAAAAACTCCACATATGTTGGATATTGTTTTCTTTATGAGCCCTACATAGCCAATAAAATATTCTTGCATTTTTGAATTGCCCTATACAATTATCTGACCATATGAAATGTTGTGCCATCTGGATTCCTCTTTCTTTTAAACTTTCATAAAATTTTGTGAAACAATATTGCACAAACTCTGAAGAGTGTAACCGGTTATCACTCAAATAGAAATGATACTCCCTCAAAAAATTTCTATTATCTTTTGTACTATCATCTGCATGTCTGTATACAATATGAACAAATATGGCCACTTGCACTAAATTATAATACTGAGATTGAATTTCCTCTTGTGGAGCAAAAGTATAGTTTTCTGCAAAGTCAACCACTGATAGGATAGTTCCAATTGGAAATGTGTTTTTACATGAATGAAATTGTCCATCAAGCCACCAAGCATATTGGGAGTGTTTGACATATTTGGATACAATATTATCCTTAAAATCTTTAATGAATACATGCACACAAATTTTTTCAGTGACTAACTCACAACGCTTTCCAATTTTTCCATCCTTTAAAGAATATTCAACATTCTTGAATCTTTTCACATCCACTAATTGTTGTCCAAATTCATGTGAAATATTTTCATGCATACATTCTCCTAACAATGAAAAGTTGCCACATCTATTGCATTGTCCAGAAATACATGCTTTTGAATAAAATAAGTATCCAGTAGATGTTTCACAAAATAAACCTGCTACAAACTCCTTAATTGTTTGAGGTGGCATATTAATACCACATTCCTGCATATTTTCGTCAGTATGCAAAGTAGAACTTATATATCGAAAAACATCATATTAATAATGAAATTGCACATGAGTTTACAACAACAAGAGATTCATTGTTTATTAATTTTCACATACCAAGGTTTACATTTCTTGAAAGATCTTTGTCTTATGCTATTATTAAATGGTTCTAACACTAAATCATCTAAGAATTTTTTATATAATTCAGTTTGAGTCATGTCTAATAGATGTTTTGGATGAGGATCACGAATTTTAGACCCCACTCGTAATTTTAAAACATCTCTAACATTAGATGATACCCTTGTATTATCATGCCAATATTTTTCAATTAAATATTTGATTTCACTATTTAATTTCATGTCATACCTTGGGAGTCTACCACTAAAACTCCAACATTAGTTAATTGAATCTTTTTCAATAGATTCTCTTCTCTTTGCTGCTCTTCTCAAAGTTTTAGGATTTATATTTAGAATTTCACTTGTCTTACTTATCATTATTTTGTTAGAAAATGATTTATTGACTAAAGCAGTTGTTATAGCTCTTCATGCTGCATTGCTATCTTTAGATCAACTCTTTTTACCAATAGAATCAATAGCATTAGCAACACTAGATAAAACTTGTTTGATTGATTTATCTTTTTTTAGGTTTTACAAAGATGCCTAACTTTTTCATTACTCTTTGCAATTTCCACATCTTCATCAATTGCATCATAAGTTGACATTGAAATCCAAGACTTTTTCTATAAAAAAAATTATATAATCTATTTGCATGTGTCACAACTCAATATTTGTGAAAAGTGAATTATGATTTGTTGTTTGGAATTTTATTTTTTAATTTTAAATTTTTGAGACCCTTTTACTTGTGCTTTAACTTGACCCTGGGAGTCCTAACTAGGTTAAAATCAACCCTGGGTTATAACCCATGGGTCTAGGGACCCTTTTGACTAGGATAACCTTGGGATAACCTCCATATGGTCACTTTAACTTCACAGTGAAGTTAAGTGACGAATTTGGAGGCATGGGGAAAATAGGATGAGTGGAATCAACACTCAGGCCCATTTCTAAGTCATGGAATGACTCCATGATCCACCAATAATGGAGTGGGTTGTATTTTTGTTCCTCACTTTTGGTGGGAGTCCCCCATAAAGAGGGTGGTGTGTCATCCACTCCCTCTTTATTTCTATTTTACTTATTTTATTTTATTCCTCCATGTGTTGAAAAAGGACTATGGTGGGGGACCTCATGAGTGGGTTTATTTTTTTTATTCCCACTTGAGATAGTGGAAAAGGAGTGGGTTTATTTTTAATTCCCACTTGGGATAGTGGAAAAGGAGTGGGGTTATTTAAATATTACAATCTTAAAAAAAAAATCATAAATATTACAATCTTTAATTCATTTTTGTCCTCCACTTCCCCATGAGTTGAATTAAAAATTCAACTTGTCATAATCCACTTTTCCCAAAAAAATGAATCTTTAATTTATTTTTGTCCTCACATGTGAATTTAAAATTCACAAATAATGTGAGTCCTTGATCTCAACTCTTGATCCTCACCTTCCATTCCCTGTTCAGAAAATATATAAATAAGACCCTTCTCTAAGCAATTAAAGAAGACAAGATTTTTGCAGGTGAACTTGATTCTTACAGGGGAACTTCATTCTTACAGGGGGACTTCATTCTTGCATTCTTATCATGCTTAATTTCCTCTAGGAAATCTTCTTCTGGCATCCTCATAATGCCCAATTTCTTCTCTATTCACCTCTTCATAGCCTCATAATGCCAAAATTATTCTAGCCATCCTATATCCCTTGCTTGTGATCATAAAGAGATTGTTTTGTTTTTGAGATTTGGAGAGGAGGTTGGAAAGGAACTCTACATCAACTTCATCCATTAAAGGGCTTTTTAAGGTTGGATTTCATGACTTTTCCTTTGTATTTCTATTTGTTGCATGAAGGATGTGTGAAAATTATTTATTTGCTTGTGTTGTAAATTTTGTTATTGTGGGAAAATTTTATTGGGATGTTGACAGAGCTTCTTCCACTTGGGAGAAATGCTCATCAAGTGTGGGGTAGGGGAGGAGTGATCCTCCTCGAGTGCATGCCTTGTTTCTTTTGGGATGTTGAAAGGCTTGAGGGCATTTGTGTGACTTTGAGAAATTGTGTTATTTGGCTTGAGAATCAAAATATAAACTCCTTGGAATCTTTGTTGGCAAATTAGCTTGAGGCCATGAGGAGGAAGCTGTGTTAAAATTTAATTAAAGGGTGACACTCTAGAGTTGAGTGTGTCCACTCTCCTACCCCTCTTTAAACTCACAGTGGATGAGTTTTGTGTTGTGTAAATATCTATGGGTGTATTTGTGTTTTAGTGTGTTGTGTTTATCTTGTTGTGAAGTGGTGTTGAATCCCCTAGGTGTGTGGATGATCTCCCTATCTCGGGGGTGACCCTCTTGCAGGTCTACGGTAGGGAGGAGAGCAGCTTGTGTAATGTTTTCTTCCCTTGTGTGTCATGCAGGTTTTCATAGAGCTTAAAGTGGAGTTGAAGAGTTTTTCTGTTTTGAGAAATATTTTATTTTTCTTTACTCTTAAGGAAGCTTGGTCTTTTAATAGCTTCATCCTTGTTGATTTTACAAGAGGGGAACATTCTCTCTCTTTCATTGTATAATTTGGTATTTTAGAGTTGTGAGAAAATCCTCCCTTAATGTGTTGTTAGTTGTGATTTTATAGTTCATTAAGTTTTACCATTTAGAAATGAGAAGAGGAAAAGAAAATTTGTTTTTAATAGGATATTAAAATTGTCTAGTTCCTTCTTCTCCTACTTGCAAAGTTGAGAGTTAGTTGATGTCTTAATTAAATTTGTAAAAGTATTATTTCTATGCAAGCTTAGTAGAAATATTAGTTTTAAATTTTGTTATAAGTCAAGTTGTAATTTTGTTACCATGAAAGAAATGAAATTTGGGTTGCAGTATTGCTTTTGAAATTACTGCCACCTTGAGGGTCTCTTCCTAGGATGGGAACCATTTCACTATTCACTATTCACTATTCATTTTTACTATTCACTTTTCACTATTTACTATTCACTTTCCACTAATCACTATTCATTTTTACTATTCACTATTTACTTTTACTATTCACTTTTCACTATTCATTTGAAGGAAAACTATATGTAGTTTAAAACATTTGACTTGAAATAGAAATTTTAATTGAGGAAAGTGGGATTTACTTATGCATAATATATAATACGAATTGAATATGTTTAAACTCAGAATTGCAATTCAGAAATACATTGTTTATACAATTACAATTTAAAAAGAGCATAGGTAAATATATTTTAATTTTAAGGAAGAGTTTCTTAGAAGTTTTAACAATTATCCCAAATTAAATGACAAGAAAATGAAGAGGAAAGTATTATCCTACATTTACAAAGGACACTGAAAAATAAATGCAAACAAGCCATCACAGGCATTCCATGAGTGGCCATTTTAAACTCAACTATTATTATGCAAGTTTTTTCTTTGTCATTAGATAGGTAAACCTTATAAATAAACGTCCAAACTCAAACATTTGTAGTGTTCAGTATTTACGGTACCTCTGTGTCACGTTTACGGGTAATGTCGTCGCGTTGAACAAAGTACCTCGTACCTAACATAGCTGCAACAACGACGTCTGGGCACCGTCCCTCTAAATCGTCAGGGAGTAATAAGGAACATGTCTAAGTTGAATCCGCAGGAAGGGAAAATCTCCTCGGATACCTGACTAAAAAGATTAAGAAAAAGAAAAAAATGAGGCTATCAACAATTGTTGTAGGACGATCAACGGGAAGACCTCATCGGGGAAATATGCATGATAGGTAAATTATTCACACTTGAAAACTTAAACGCCAAACACTCCCAAGAGGTGTGTTTGCAATACTAGTTTCTTAGGAATTTTGTCTCTGTATCACTTGACTAAATGGGCAGTTGGCGAAGAACTGTGTACCAACCACAGTTACATAAAACATAGTGCAAGATAGAACTACATGTTCACATTCGTCGTGTAGATCGCATCCGTAGAGGGCCTTGATCCTGTGGATACAAGGTATGTAGGCAGTCTGGACAGTGAAGGATGCCCCCAGTACTCAGGTCCCTCAGATATAGGGTACTCTTTAATAATCAACTTCATAATCTTGATCTCTAGTTAAAAGGTTATCTAGGTAACTCAAGAACTCTCCTAATACTCAGAAGAATCCCCAGGGTGGATTACTTGTACCCAACGTTGCCGTAAACTGAGGTGAGTACAAGTTGATGTTATGTGTTCCCTAGTCGACATCCTCAGTACAGTGTCTGGGCAGACTGTGGTCCCCAGGAAGTGACTCTTGAATCTATATTAGTTCCGAGGAAGTCAGAAGTCTCTGGCCAGAGCATAATGATTCCTGTCCTATTTAGCTCAGTTGGCTGTTGTGTTTACTTATCTCGTATTGGATAGAGTATTGGTTTGTTTGACCACTAGGCCTTTTGGCCACTGTTTGTTCTACCTGAATCATGTAGCGATAAGGTCCGTTTGACCTGGTTCCGTATGAACCTATTTATTTGTTCTACCCGAATCAGGTAGCGATAAGGTCCATTTGACCAGGTTCCGTATGAACCTATTTGCCCAAAGGATAGAAGAGCCTGGGTTGGCTTAAGAATGTTTCGTTTTGAACATATGGCCCATTTTGGCCAAAATTAATGTTCTATTTTGAACATATGGCCCGTTTTGGCCAAAGTTTTTCTTGAGTACTCAATGGAAGTCTTGATATATCTCATAAGAACTTGTTAATAAAGTAAAATTTTTGAAAATTCAAGTTTGGATCAAAAGGGTCCTTACAGCATGAGTTCTCATTTGCCTCCAAGAAATCTTACCAAGAAGATTATCTAAGACATTTCTTTCAATCTCAAATAAAACATTTTCATTTTCACTCCTAAAAGGGATATCATTCGCATTCATATCATCAATAGGTGGGTTTGAAGATATACCTAGATTTGTTTCTATAGTCGTGTTTTCCATATCATTGAAAGTTGGCTCTGATGACACACCTAGATTTGTTTCTATAGTCGTGTTTTCTATATCATTGAAAGTTGGCTCCAAAGACAAACCTGGATTTATTTCTATAGTCGTGTTTTCCATATCATTGAAAGCTAGCTATGAAGACATACCTGGATTTGTTTGTATAGTCACATTTTCCATATCTTCAAAAGTTAGGTTTGAAGACATACATGTATTTGTTTCTATAGACACATTTTCTTCCAAATTCAATATTTTCACATTTGCATCATCTACATTCATCCCATCATTTATAGTCTCTTGAATGTCTCTCTTCACTACTCATGGAACTAGATGTTTCAATATTCTTCATCTCCTGAATCCTTGCTCTTCTATCTCTTTGCCTTTTTGCTTCCTTCTCTATATTTGCTTCAATTTCTTGAGGTGTCATTACTCTCCTTTATTTTTTTCTTTGACGTTGATTTGATTCCATGATTACCAAACCCTCTTGATAAAAGAACAATTGATACTTAATCCAATTTCATAACTGATGTACTTATTTGAAATTTTGAAGTAGAATTAGATGTAGATCCTTTGTTCCATAGATTTTGAAGTAAAAAGTAGATTTTAAAAAAAAGCCTTCTTTCTTTATTCCTCTTGAAAATAGCTCATGCACTTGATTTCACTTCAGAATTGTTCATATGATTGACTCCTTTCAAAATCTGAATAGAATATGACTTGTCAAGAGATTCCACAAAACACCTGTAAGTAAAAAAATACAAAAATTATCACTGTCGGGCCGTATTGATCAGCCTTGCAAGTTGTAGGGATACAGTAATTGTACATTTTTCCCTAATATAGGAAATAACGGATATAATAGAAATGGGTACCTGTTATTTTATAAATAGTACCCATTTTATAATGGGTACCTGTTATGTAACATGTACCTGTTTTATAACGGGTACCCATTCTATGAATTTTGAAATCACCGACCACCTTTTTCCCTTCCCTTTGCTTGGGTTTTAGGCTCGGGATAGGCATGGTTGGCCGACCTTGAGCCTTGGACCTACAAGTTTTTTTCTAAGTACAGAACAAGAAGAAAAACTGAGTTTACCTATATGGCTAAGGACCTTTTTTTTTTAATTTTTTTCGAAATGAAAACCCATTACATATTACATTGTCTAGTTTTCAAATATGTAACTTTTTTTTATTGGACATGTTCTTCTATTTATTATTTAATTTATGAGCAAACTGGTCCAAAAACTTGAAATGACAGGTGTTTGTATTTTTTTAATAACTTTTAATTTTTAAATTTTAAAAAAAATTATATGTCATCAATCTACACATCATTCTTTACATAATGAAAAAAAAAAAAAATTATGATTTTTTTTGCTCAAATTATGTTGGCCGTACACGAGGGGTTTTCAAAAGTAGCAATTAGCCCTAATAAAAAATTAATTTAAAAAAATTATTTGGAAAAAAATTATAAAAAAATATCTTCATCAAACTTCACTGTACTACACATCTTTTCCCAAAAGAATTTTGAAAAATAATTTTATTTAGGTCAAATTATGTTGGTTGTACACGTGCATGGTATGGTTAAAAAAAGTGACTTTTAAACAATGATTTTTAGAAATGCCTATTGTAAATCAATTTGTATCATCTGGGTATTGAAAAAACTTACATATTTAGAAACTAGACTCCGAGTACTACATTTTATATTTAGTGACTTTTTAAAGATTGCATCTCTAAGTGCTTCAAATTTTAAGTTCAAATGTGACAAATTCTAAAAATCAAGGAAAACACTTACACTTTTTGGCCAAAAAGTGGACCCAACTTCTTGCACTGACTCGTAGCTTACTTGAGGTAAATCCAAACACACACTTCTTTGGATTGAGGCGCACATTAAACTGTTCCAGTCTGTTGAAGATTTTGTCTAGTACTGCCAGGTGTCCCTCTCTTGTGAGTGATTTTGCCAGAATGTCATCAACATAGTCTTCCATTATAGTGTGCATCATCTCATGGAAGATTGTGGTCATGGCTCTCTGATATGTTGTGCCAGCATTTTTCAAACCAAATGGCATAACACACCAACAATAGGCACCCCAAGGACATGTGAATGCAGTCTTATGTTGGTCTTCAGGTGTAATTTGTATCTGGTTGTATCCAGAAAAACCATCCATTAGTGATAGCATGGTGTGCCCTGCCGTGAGATATACAATCATGTCAATGTTTGGTAGGGGGAAATCATCTTTTGAACAAGCTTTGTTCAGGTCCTTGAAGTCATTACATAATTAGACTCTACCATCTGGTTTGGCAACTAGTACTATGTTTGAAACCCTCTCAGGATAGTCTATTGGTCTGATGAATCTGACATCTAATAGTTTCTTCAGCTCTTCTTTCACCATGAGGGCCACATGTGGGTGCATCTTTCTGAGTTTTTTCTTTACTGGTTTAGCTCCTGGAGCCAAAGATAAGTGATACATTATGAGATTCAGATCTAGCCCTGGCATGTCTGCATATGTCCAAGCAAAGTTGATTTGTTTCCTTTTGAAGAAGTCGGTGAATACCGACTTTTCTTGTTTTGTTAAAGACTGTGCCATGTGAATCATTCTAGGATTATCACCTGTACTGACATTGATCAGCTCTACTGGTTCTATCAAGATTGAAGATCTCTCCTGATGTGTAAGATTGGGTAGAGGGTCAAGCCTTCCATCCTTCAGCACCTCGGAGAGGTTTTCACCATTGGATACGTCTATATTTTTACTTTTTTCATGATCTAACACTACCGCAGAATAGTTTTCATCATTAGATCTTTCTTTCATTTTAACATTTTTGAGACTGAAAGGCTTGGCACTCTCTCCAAAATAGGCCTTCTCGTTGAGTTCTATGGCAAGCCAGCTCTGTGGTCTCCTGCAGGTATATGATCTCTAAGATCAAGATAGTCTATGATGGCTTCATCATTCTCAAAGGTATTGAGCTCAGGGGTAGTTCCTTGTAAGTCCCAATCTATGAGTTTGGGGTGCACCAATGGTAGGGGGTCATTGGGTTGGTCTGGTTCGATGGTATTGATGGTTAAGATAGAGTTGTTGTGGAGGTCATTATAAGCACGGACAAAGTCTACGATGGTACTCTCTATTAGTAGATTTGTCAAGGGGGGTATCATTCTTTCCTCACAACTTTCACTAGCATTATTACGTGGGTCAGACTCTAGTGTTCTAGCCCTTGGACCTTGTCTCTCATTTGCATGGGTTGGGTCATGCTCGTGGACAACATCAATACCTTTTTCATCACAAGATAGCTCAGAGAGGCTATCCCACTCATATTCATTAGAATCAGTCTCACTCCCCAGTTGCAGTTGCTGAATTTGATCAACCAGATTACTAGTAGATGTTTCTGGTTGTTTGCCTTTATTCTTATTTGCTCTATTGGTTCTCGATGTGCCAGTGTAACCTAGCCCTGTAGTGTCTTAGGCTGTTAAGGTATGAGGTTGGATAGGTTCAGTAATAGCAACTTTTCTTGCACCGAGTGGACCGTGTCCTTCATACCCCATTCTCTGTAGCATTTGGAATCCTTGACCATATTGTTCAGTTTGTATCATCGTGTGATGGTCTTGTTGTGTTGATGAACTGCCTTCATTTTTATACAGCCATTATAGGATATCCTTTTCATCGCTCTCATCTTTGAGGCTTCCCCATTTGATAAACAGAACTTTGGTAGTTTTGTCTGCTTTGGATTTGTTCAGAGTAGGTCTTCCATAAGATCTAGGGGATAGGGGGAGTTGTGCCAAACAGAGGGATTGGGAGATTGTATACTCACCCAAGCCCTTATCTTTGAGTCTGAGGTCAGGTTGAGAAGCTTTTGAAGTGGAAGCAAGTGAAGCTAGGTCAACATGAGACGAGGATGAAGCAGAAGCACAATTGTTAGGGATCACAACTTCAGGTTTACATTGAATGGAGTTGCAATACTGGAATGGATTGGGATCACCTTGGATGGTGATCTCTTGGCCTTCATAAGGGAATTTGATACACTGGTGGTATGTTGACGGTACTGCTTTCAGAGCCTGTATCCATGGTCTCCCAAGAAGAATGTTATATGCTAGCTCCATATCGAGGACTTGGCAAGCCACATCTTTTACTATAGGTCCCACTCTGATTAGTAAAGTAACAATTCCCTTGGAAGTTCTCTCCTCCTCGTCATAGGCTTTGATAGTGATTTTCTTTTTTGGATCTATAGCTTTATCTGAAAACCCCAATGCAAGGATTCGCTTCAAGGTACAAATATTCAAACCAGCTCCTCCATTGATTGGAACCATTTTTATCTTGTGTTTGTGGATGAAGGCTTCGATATGAAGAGAGGTGTTATGAGGTTGGGTTATTGACATATCATCATTTTCAATGAATGATAGGGAGTGAGGTGAGGTAATGTGACCTACCATGGTTTGAAACTATTCTTCAGTGAGGTTCATTAGAATGGAGGCTTTTGATAAAGCTTTGTCAAGTATGGCCCTATGGGACGGGGACAGACACAGAAGTTCTAGAATGGAGATATGTGCAGGTGTCTTTTGTAGCTGATCCAAGATACTATACTAATTAGCTGGAGGGGCAGAGGCTCCTCTAAGAGTGACTCTATTACTATAGGTGGTAACATTACAATCTGGATCTTTGTTTATAGTGATTACATTGATGTGTGAATCACTTTCCAAGATGTGGTTGACAACATAGTCAAAGGCGACACTTATGTAATTGGCGTTGTTAGTTCCATTGTTGTTTTGGTTGGAAGGCCCTCCTTTCTCATAGTTGGGAAGAGGATCCTTGAATGCCCGGTGATCATTATTAGAGGTATGTCTGTCAAGTGACACTTTGTTTTGCTTGATTAAATCTTGGATAGTGTGTTTGAGTGCAATGCAATCGTTGGTTTTGTGCCCCCTATTTCGGTGGTACTCACAGAAATCGTTGTCATTCCACCAAGGAGGTTTGAATTTTGGTTCATATTCCCGTGCCGATGGAAGTGTTATGATCTTACTTGTGATTAACTTCCATAGGGTGGTTTCCAATGATTCTCCCAAAGGTGTAAATTTTCTCCTAGGTTAAAATTTTGTAAACCCTGATTCAGTGTTTCTTGGTTTATTTTGTGGGGGGTTGGTTTTTAGGAGTTGATAAGTTGAAGATTGGTTGTTTTCGTGCCCCATTTTTGCCATCTACCACCCCATCGTTCACAATATTTTTGTTCTTTGTCCAGAATCTTGGTTTATCTACATTGGTGTTGGTACTAGGAGTGTCTTTATATAGCTTTATTTGACCCTTTGCGATTAAATCTTTTTCAATGATTAGACCCATCTCAATGGCCTTACTAAAGGAAGTAGGACATTGGATTTGTATCTGATAGCTTAGGTCAGTTTGTAAGTTATGGACAAACATTTCAAACATTTGTTTTTGGGGCATTTGATGTGGGCACTTACTTGCCAACTGTCTCCATCTTTGTAGGAAGGCGACGAAAGATTCCCAACCTTTTTGCTTGGTGTTGCAAAGATCTAAGATTGAGGTGTCATGCTTAATATTATAGGAGAAGTCTGTGACAAATTTCTCCACAAGTTCATTAAAAGTTCTAATGTCGGGTGGTAGTCTAGAAAATCACTCCATGGCTTGTCCTCCTAAGCTTCTTGGAAATAGTCGCATAAGATAAGTATCATTGTGTGCGACTTCAAGACAAGTAGCATTGAATTCCCTAATGTGGTCCCTTGGATCACTCTTTCCTCAATATTTATCAAATTTTGGCACCTCAAATTTAGAGGGGAAAGGTATCATGATCAAGGTTCTATCAAAAGGATATGGTGAAATATCCTCTAGGGAGTAATGCTTAGTTGATGCTCATGTTTGCATGTCTATGAATTGTTGTTGTAAAACTTGAATCTGTTGGGTCATCAAGCTTAAGGCGTCTATAGAATCAATGGTTGCTTTGCTTTTGTCTATGGGTATTTTCTCATGTGTGTTTCCCTCAGGGTTTCTTTTTGCCTTAGGTTCCTTTAGAGCCTCTACGTCAAAATCTTTAGGGAGCTTGACTCCTAGGTGTGCTAGGTGTAGAAAGAATTTGGTAGGGTCTTGGGCAAGTACCTTATCCATTATGCATTGAAATCTTTGGTCTTGTTGCGTTTGGAGGACCTCTTCCATAGAGATTTCCTCATCACTTTCGTGAGAGGTTGGAATAGTTTTCTTAACCATTTCAATCTGTTTTTGTTTTTGTGACCTCATTAAGACCATGCAAGGTGCCTAGAGATGGGATGGAGTGAGTTTGAACAAGGGGTGCTAGAATGTGCCAAGATTTGAGCAAGGTTCTCCTTAGATCTAATTGGTGTCAAACAAGTTGGGTGTACAAAATGATAGTCGAAGTAAGGATGATAGAAATCTGTTTACTTGATGTGGACTAGTTTTTGCACAAGCCACTAATGGAGTTCCAAGAGAAAAGGATAAGTGATCCTTGATAGTGGAGACTCACTAGGTTTGTTTGAGGTTTTGATGCGATCAAGAATAGCTTGGTTCTAACCTTGTTGGATTTAGGAAGAATTTTGTGAGATTTTGGATGATGAAAAGTAGCTATGGTGTGGAAGAAGAGCAAAATGGTTGACTTGCATGATTCTAATCAGATCTTGGGAAAATTGAGACAGGTTTGAAATGGGGTTTTGAAAATTTGAAAAATTTTCTCTTGGAAGGTACAGAATAGCTCTTTGTTTTGGATACGCAGCAATGAATGCACCAAAATAGAGTTTAAAAGCACCATAGGTCGCAGCAAATGTGCAAATCTGGTAGTTTTCAAATGTGCTGCAACAGTGTTCAAATGCATTGTAAGTCTAAGCAAATGCGTCGCAGGTTGTAGCAAATGCGTCGCAGGTTGTAGCAAATGCGTTGTTCTAGTTTTCAGTTTGAATTTGTAGAGTTTTTGGCATGTTTTTCAAAAAAATTATATTTCTGGTTGAAAACTTGGTCTTTTCTTGAATTTTGATTTTCAATTATGGCAAAAGACATGGCAAGCGCATAGAAATTTTCATGATTTTTATCTTCTGTTATTTTTTTTTGTATTTTTGGACTTTTTGACACAAGAACAAGTACAACCTAGGCTAGAAAGGATAGTATTTATTGAATCCCCTAGTTGTGCATATTCAAAGCATGTAGCTCCAAGATTTGGTAGCACCGGCTCCCCTCCATGGCACTCACTTCTCACGCATACCAAATCCAGGTTTCCTTAGGCTCGTACCCCCACTGAACCATAGGATTGTCCCTGTTACCTCTCCTAAGAATCACATGAATCGGGGCCGCTTCAAAGGTTCCACCTTTTGTGTCAACAAATAGGGGTTTTTGGTATACTAAACAAATGGCTAAGTAGTCAAGGCAACCGTTTGAGTGGTTACACATGCGGCAGCAGTACTCTCCATTATGGAGTCTCCCAACCTCCAAGGGTTACGCCTTGGAGGGTTTTGGGGGAGGTTGGCTGTCAGTGTAACATAGTAGCACTCGTTTCAGGAAGCTTTCACCTCAAGCACAATTTATTTAAAGTGGATCGGTAGGGCTTGGCTTTAGCCTGTTTCCACTCAGGGTCATTCCCACTTGGACAGGCGGGCATCCAAGGGCAGGCTGCTCTAAAGGTTAAACACAAGGAATAACAAGTCTGGTGTTTTGGTCACCCAGTAAAGTGGAGAGCATAAGCCTATTATCATTCAATAGACACAAAAGATAGTGGTTAATCCAATCCTAGTTAAAAGGAAAAAAAAATGTGCTATCTACTTGGGCACTCACACATTTTTTGACTTTGAAGTGTTTATGTGAGGACCGCCCTTTTTACTTCTGTTGTTATGACTATTTACATTACTGTTATTGTTACTTTTTATATTTGTGGGATAGCAGTTCCCGGAATTGTCAAACTATTAAACTTTATTATGATTTCGGAAAAACTAATTGGGTGATGTTTGGATAAGTTTACATTTCAGAAAAACATTAATTAGGTGATGATGGAAAATTGTAATATGATTTCATTTATGTTAATTAGTACTATGTCATGATAATGCATGTTTTCAAGTTGCTTCGGCTATGATGATTTTATGTGGTTACTGATCTTGTAATTTAGTGTGCAGGAATTACTAATCAAACCACAGAATTCGGAGATCATTCCGCACCTTGTTATTTGTTATTCCATGTTAAGCCGATCTGGTTCCACGAGGAACCAAGATCTCTTTGTGTTTGATGTAATGATGTACTGTGGTCTTTCGTATGGTCGAGTGGGTTAAGTTACCCTCATGTAACATTATTTTATAATTTGTGTTGTAAAAAGGATTGAAATTGAATTTCCTTATTTAATTTAAATTTATGAGGCCTTTTCTTGTGCTTTACCTTGACCAGGGGTGTCTTGTATGGGTTAAAGTTGACCCTGGGTTATACCCCATGGGTCCAGGGGCCCATTTGGCATGGGTAACCCTTGAGTAACCTCCATCTAGTCATCTTAACTTCCCCCTGAAGTTAAGTGGCGAAAATTGGAGGTAGGAGGGGACATGATGGGTTGTACCAACACCCAACCCATCCCCTCTACTTTTCCCAAGGTAAGAGATGCCATCCATTATTGAAGTAATGACTTAAAGTCACCCCTTCCATAGTGAGATTCCCCCATGTGCTGTGGGGACACCCATGTGAAGAAGGGAATAAGGGGCATGGGTCACCTGTCTTCTTCCCCATTAACTCCTTTTATTTCTCCCATGCGTAAGAGGAATCACATGAGGAGAGGAATAAGGAGTACTCTTGGGAAGGGTGAGTGACATAAGCCACCAGGGAAGAATAGTGGTTTTGAGGGAGAGTGAGAAGGTGACAAGTGTCACCTCCCCATTCCTCAAAACTAAAAAGAATTTGGTTATTTGTTTTCAATTTTGGGAGGAGAGGGAGTTAGTTGAATTTTGGGGAAACTTTCATTTTGCCTTACCAAAAAATAGAAAAGTTAGTTTGTAGGAGAGAGAAGGGAGAACGAGTTGGTGACTAAGGTTGGAAGAGAACTCTGTGGGCTCTGCAACAGCTTCATTCCAGGAAGGCTTTGTAAGGTTGGTTTGAATTTTACCTTTGTTTCGTATAGCTGAATGTGTATGAAAAGTGTGTGATTTTGTGTTTAGATTTGTTTTCTGTGGGGTTTGTTGTCGGGTTGTTTGACAGAGCTTCTCCCACTTGGGAGAAATGCTCATCAAGTTTGGGGTAGGGGAGGAGAGATCCTCCTCGAGTGCATACCTGTTTCCATCTTTTGGGATGTTGAAAGCCTTGAGGGCATGTATCTGTGTCTGTATCTTTGACTTGAGAGTCATATACAGATTTCTTACAAATTTGTGATCAAACTTGGTTTGAGACCAAGAGAAATTGTATTGGTTAACTTATCAGTCAAGGTGACACTCTGGAGTCGAGTGTGTCCACTCTCCTGCCCCTTATGAAACTCATTGTAGATGAGTTTCTGTGTTGTGTAAATGACCCACGGGTGTTTGTGTGCTTTGGGATTGTTGTTGTTACTGTTGTGAAGTGGAGTGTTTGAGTTACCCAGGTGTGAGTATGGTCTCCCTAGCTCGGGGGTGACCCACTTGCGGGTCTACGGAAGGGAGGAGAGCTAGATGAGTGGTGTTTTCTTCTTTGTTTGTCTTTGATACGCAGGTTTTCCCTTGGAGCTTCTGGTTGGCTTGGGAGAAGTTATATTTGTGAAGAAACAGTTATTCTTCTTTGTCATGAGAATTAGGCCTGGTTCATTTCCTAAGAGTTGAAGAGAGAGCACCTCTCTTGTTATTGCTGTAATTTATTGTTATCCTGGGGGTGAAGGAAATCACCTCCCTGATCTTGTTATTAATGGACTTCTACTTGGTTGTCTCAAGTTATCAGTTGTATACTGTTTGGGTGAAGAAAGTTCATATCTGGGAAGTTGGTTGTTGTATCCATGGTTTAAAATCTGTAATATGAATGTGCTTAAATTTTCAAGTTTGTTGCTTTGTATACCTTTTTCAATAGAAAATTCATCTCTTATTTGCAATCTAATCTGAGTTTGTTTATGAAATTGAAAGTTTGGAATTGCTTAACTAGTTGAAATGTTAGTTTTATGGTTCATTATTCTAAAGGAAAAGACAATTTTAAATGTTTAAGTTTATTCTTCAGATATAGTGGTTTCAGTTAATCTGAAAAGATTAGAGGAAATCTAGCATGTATATATTTCTGTTTGTTAATTTAAGAAACTTAAATGTGTTATGAAAATGGAATATATATCGCTATATATAAAACTATATATATATATAAAGATATATATATATAGCAGATTTAGCAAAAGGGTCCGTCAACTTAGTTCTCTTATCCCATGTGGGAAATGTCGCACATTTTCTCCTCTGTGTTTTCCAATGTTAGTTTTTCTTCTTCGGACTCTCTTACAGGTTTACTTATGAGGTCGTTTACTACAGTTGGGATTAAAATGGCCACATGGAATGTCTGTGATGGCTTCTTAAGTTTATTTCCAGTGATCTTTTAAGCAAGGTGACGTGTAATTTTCCTCTTCATTTTCCTTCTTTTTTTCCTGGTTATTGACATTATGTTGGTAGTGGAAACTTCCGAGAAACTCTTTCCGAAGTATTACAGTATATTCCTTTATGCTCCCATTAAATTATAATTTTATTTTCTCTTCTCTATAATTACTGTTGTTATTATTACTAATCAGTATTATTAATACTCTTATTGTAAATCATTTACCGTTGTTAATACATGTAGGAGGCTCTCCACTTTATAAAACCCTGATCATGGAAACATAACTTCTTTGGTTGTTGTGTTCAACACTTAATAAAAACTACTGTGAAAATATATTTTTTTATTTTATTTTTGTATATCCATGTGTCACATTTTATCAAAATTTTAAACGAGGGCCCAATAAAATGGCTCATAAAACTATTTCCATATATATATATATATATATTTTAATGTATATTTTAATGTATATGTAGTTGACGAAATTGTTCTTTTAATTATTTAACAAACTCCACGTAATCCCTTATATATATATATATATATATATATATATATATATATATATATATATATATATATATATATATATTAAGTATTTCATATTATATTACTATATACATAGGCATATATAGTATCTATATATGCCTATATATATGGCAACTTAATGTATTTCATTTCAAATATAAACCAACTTATATGTTAGGGCCAAAAGCCCTAACATTTTTTTTTGTTTTATTTTCCACAGCCAGCGGAGGAGATGGGCGGCGGTGGCCGCAGCCAGCGGAGGAGACAGAGGTCGGCCACACAGAGCTGTGGCTCCGCGGGGGTTTCAAAGGAAAGGGGGGATGTGGGGAGGGGCGGAGCCCCACCCACATCCCATGATGTGGGGTGTGGGTGGGGCTCCGCCCCTCCCCACACCTTTATTTATTAGATAGATACTGCGGTGGGGATTTCTCCCCACCACCCAAATGTGAAGCTTCGGCTGTGTTTTTACACAGCGATCCAAAATTTCGACAGTCATAACTCTATTCAGTATTTCGTGCCTTTCAATGATAAATGATATCAATAATATATTTATATATATATATAGATATATATATATATATTTATATATATATATATATATATATATATATATATTTATATAGATTTTTTTTTTTCAGTCTCTGTAATAAAACAATTTATTCAGTTTTCTATTATTCTGTCAAAATGTTAATTTATAACAACTGTTATATAAATATATAAATATATATATATATATTTATTTCATAATCTTCTCAAATTTCAACCTGTTATAATGATAATTAACAATTATATATATATATATATTTATATATATATATATACCTATATATATATATATATTCCAGTTTCACTTATTCGGTAGAAATGGTAAATATATATCAACTTATTATATTTATATATATATATATATATATATATATATATATCTTTATATATATATATATCTTTATATATATATATATATAGTTTTATATATAGCGATATATATTCCATTTTCATAACACATTTAAGTTTCTTAAATTAACAAATAGAAATATATACATGCTAGATTTCCTCTAATCTTTTCAGATTAACTGAAACCACTATATCTGAAGAATAAACTTAAACATTTAAAATTGTCTTTTCCTTTAGAACAATGAACCTAAAACTAACATTTCAACTAGTTAAGCAATTCCAAACTTTCAATTTCATAAACAAACTCAGATTAGATTGCAAATAAGAGATGAATTTTCTATTGAAAAAGGTATACAAAGAAACAAACTTGAAAATTTAAGCACATTCATATTACAGATTTTAAACCATGGATACAACAACCAACTTCCCAGATATGAACTTTCTTCACCCAAACAGTATACAACTGATAACTTGAGACAACCAAGTAGAAGTCCATTAATAACAAGATCAGGGAGGTGATTTCCTTCACCCCCAGGATAACAATAAATTACAGCAATAACAAGAGAGGTGCTCTCTCTTCAACTCTTAGGAAATGAACCAGGCCTAATTCTCATGACAAAGAAGAATAACTGTTTCTTCACAAATATAACTTCTCCCAAGCCAACCAGAAGCTCCAAGGGAAAACCTGCGTATCAAAGACAAACAAAGAAGAAAACACCACTCATCTAGCTCTCCTCCCTTCCGTAGACCCGCAAGTGGGTCACCCCCGAGCTAGGGAGACCATACTCACACCTGGGTAACTCAAACACTCCACTTCACAACAGTAACAACAACAATCCCAAAGCACACAAACAACCGTGGGTCATTTACACAACACGGAAACTCATCTACAGTGAGTTTCATAAGGGGCAGGAGAGTGGACACACTCGACTCCAGAGTGTCACCCTGACTGATAAGTTAACCAATACAATTTCTCTTGGTCTCAAACCAAGTTTGATCACAAATTTGTAAGAAATCTGTATATGACTCTCAAGTCAAAGATACAGACACAGATACATGCCCTCAAGGCTTTCAACATCCCAAAAGATGCAAACAGGTATGCACCCGAGGAGGATCTCTCCTCCCCTACCCCAAACTTGATGAGCATTTCTCCCAAGTGGGAGAAGCTCTGTCAAACAACCCGACAACAAACCCCACAGAAAACAAATCTAAACACAAAATCACACACTTTTCATACACATTCAGCTATACGAAACAAAGGTAAAATTCAAACCAACCTTACAAAGCCTTCTTGGAATGAAGCTGTTGCAGAGCCCACAGAGTTCTCTTCCAACCTTAGTCACCAACTCCTTCTCCCTTCTCTCTCCTACAAACTAACTTTTCTATTTTTTGGTAAGGCAAAATGAAAGTTTCCCCAAAATTCAACTAACTCCCTCTCCTCCCAAAATTGAAAACAAATAACCAAATTCTTTTTAGTTTTGAGGAATGGGGAGGTGACACTTGTCACCTTCTCACTCTCCCCCAAAACCACTATTCTGCCCTGGTGGCTTATGTCACTCACCCTTCCCAAGAGTACTCCTTATTCCTCTCCTCATGTGATTCCTCTTACGCATGGGAGAAATAAAAGGAGTTAATGGGGAAGAAGACAGGTGACCCATGCCCCTTATTCCCTTCTTCACATGGGTGTCCCCACAGCACATGGGGGAATCTCACTATGGAAGGGGTGACTTTAAGTCATTCCTTCAATAATGGATGGCATCTCTTACCTTGGGAAAAGTAGAGGGGATGGGTTGGGTGTTGGTACAACCCATCATGTCCCCTCCTACCTCCAATTTTCGCCACTTAACTTCAGGGGGAAGTTAAGATGACTAGATGGAGGTTACTCAAGGGTTACCCATGCCAAATGGGCCCCTAGACCCATGGGGTATAACCCAAGGTCAACTTTAACCCATACAAGACACCCCTGGTCAAGGTAAAGCACAAGAAAAGGCCTCATAAATTTAAATTAAATAAGGAAATTCAATTTCAATCCTTTTTACAACACAAATTATAAAATAATGTTACATGAGGGTAACTTAACCCACTCGACCATACGAAAGACCACAGTACATCATTACATCAAACACAAAGAGATCTTGGTTCCTCGTGGAACCAGATCGGCTTAACATGGAATAACAAATAACAAGGTGCGGAATGATCTCCGAATTCTGTGGTTCGATTAGTAATTCCTGCACACTAAATTACAAGATCAGTAACCACATAAAATCATCATAGCCGAAGCAACTTGAAAACATGCATTATCATGACATAGTACTAATTAACATAAATGAAATCATATTACAATTTTCCATCATCACCTAATTAATGTTTTTCTGAAATGTAAACTTATCCAAACATCACCCAATTAGTTTTTCTGAAATCATAATAAAGTTTAATAGTTTGACAATTCCGGGAACTGCTATCCCACAAATATAAAAAGTAACAATAACAGTAATGTAAATAGTCATAACAACAGAAGTAAAAAGGGCGGTCCTCACATCCTCTCCCCCTAAGACGATACTTCCTCCTGGAAGTCATCAAAAAGGTGAGGATAAAGGGTCTTCAGTCTCTCTGCATCTTCCCATGTTGCAGTGACTTCGTCGTATAGGTCCCACTGGACTCTAACCTAGTCCAGCTCGCGACCTCGAAGGGCCAGCGTCTGACGAGCCAATATGCGAATTGGCTCCAACGCCAGTTGTCCGTCTGCCTCTACCTGGAGAGCACTCCAATCCAACACGTGAGATAAGTCAAAAATATATTGATGTAAAACTGATACATGAAATACATCATGGATACGTGACAGGCTAGGTGGCAAGGCTAGACGATAGGCTACTGGTCCTATCCGCTCCAAAATTTTGAAAGGTCCTACAAATCGAGGTGCGAGCTTAGAGCCTTTTCCGTAACGGATTGGACTCTTGTGCGGCCGCACTCTCAAAAATACTCTTTCCCCCACAGAGAAGCTTCGGTCGGTCCTCTTAGCATCGGCATACTTTTTCTGCCTGTCCTGTGCTTCCTGGAGCCTTTGTCTAATCTGTTTGACTTGCAGTTCCATATTCTGAACTATCTCTGGACCGATGACTGTTCTTTCCTCTATCCGATCCCAACTCAAAGGTGTTCTGCATGGTCTGCCATATAACGCCTAGAAAGGAGGCATACCCAACGAGCTATGATGCCCATTATTGTAGGCGAACTCAACTAGATACAGGTACTCCTCCCATCTAGACTGATGGTCCATCACATACATGCGAAGCATGTCTTCTAACACCTGGTTAACTCTCTCTGTCTATCTGTCAGTTTCCGGATGATATGCTGAACTGAAGTTGAGCTGTGTGCCCAACGCCTGATGTAAGGCTTTCCAAAACGATGAAGTGAATACGGAGTCTCTGTCAGATATAATGCGGCGAGGTACCCCATGAAGTCTAACAATCTGATCCAGAAACACCTTTGCCACTGATGGTGCATTGTATGTTGTGCATATTGGTGAAAAATGCGCCACTTTGGTCAGCTTGTCAACTGTCACCATAATAGCATCATGGCGACGTGATGACATAGGTAGACCAACGATAAAATCCATAGAAATGGTGTCCCATTTCCATTCAGGTATCTCGTGGGGGTACAACAGTCCCGCTGGATGCTGATGTTCGGCCTTGACCCTCTGACATTCCAGGCAACGAGCAACAAATTCGGCAATGTCACGCCTCATCCCAGCCTAATGATAAAGCTGTCGTAAGTCAGCATGCATCTTCTTCACTCCTGGGTGTGCTGCATAGGGTGCTCTATGAACCTCTGATAGGATTACTGTGCGAAGATTACCCGCATGGGGTACATAGATGCGCTGCCGATGTCGAAGCATACCATCAGACTCAAGGGTATATCCTGTAAATTTGCCCTCAAGGGCCTTCTGATTTAGCAATGCCTGTTGCACCTCAATAAACCATTCGTCCTCCGGTAAATGCTGTAAGATGCGATCTTTCAAGTCCACCTTCAAGGTCAGGGTTAGGATCTCGTGGCGCCTTCAACTCAAAGCAGCGACCACGTTCTCCTTCCCCTTGATGTAGTGGACATCGAAATCGTATTCGCATAGGAATTCCATCCAACGCCGTTGGCGGGCGTTCAAATTAGGCTGTGTAAAAATATACTGCAAACTATGATGATCCGAATGGAGTTCAAAGCGTCGACCTAAGAGAAAGTGTCTCCAGCGAACCAAGGCATGAACAACAGCTGCGAGCTCTAAGTCGTGAGTAGGATAGTTTAACTCATGTGTCTTTAGTTTCCGTTATTCGTATGCGATCGCTCGACCATCCTGCATAAGCACGGCTCCCAAACCTTCTAATGATGCATCTGTGCAAACTACAAACTCCTCTGTAGGATCTGGGACCGCTAAAATAGGAGCACTAGTAAGACACTCCTTGAGGACTCCAAAAGCCTTTTCGCACTGCTCGGTCCAAGTGAAACCCTTCCCTTTTCGCTGAAGGGAAGTAATGGGATGTGCTATCTTGGAGAAACCCTCGACAAACCGACGATAATATCCGGCTAACCCCATAAAGCTTCGGACCTCTATCACGTTAGTGGGTGCCGGCCATTCCTGGATTGCTCTAATTTTAGATGGATCTACGGAGATGCCATCGCCTGATAAAATGTGTCCCAAATACTGCACCTCTGTCCTGAAGAAGGCACACTTCGCCAAGTTACCATAAAGCTGCTGCCCTCGTAATTGCTGCAAAACTTGACGCAAGTGCTCTACATGCTCCTCCTCAGTCCGTGAATAAATCAAAATGTCATCAAGGAATATTATCACGAACCGATCTAGGTACGTACGGAACACCCCGTTCATGAGACTCATGAATACTGCAGGAGCGTTTGTCAACCCGAAGGGTACCACTGTGAATTCGTAATGGCCATATCTGGTTCGAAAAGTAGTTTTATGAATATCTGACTCCGTGATGCGCAATTGGTGATACCCAGATTTTAGATCGATTTTTGAGAACACTCTGGCTCCCTGCATCTGATCAAAAAGGTCGTCAATCCTAGGCAGAGGATAACGGTTCTTCACTGTCACCTTGTTCAACTGCCTGTAGTCCATACATAGACGAAGAGACCCATCCTTCTTCTTCACGAAGATAACTGGTGCGCCCCATGGTGAAACGCTAGGTCGGATGTGTCCCTTCTCAAGTAATTCCTCTAACTGCAGTTTAAGTTCAGTGAGTTCATGTGTAGTCATCCTATAGGGTGTACGGGATATCGGTTCTGCACCTGGCACTAAGTCGATGTGGAAGTCCACTTCTCTGCGTGGAGGCATACCTGGTAATTCCGGCGGAAATACATCGGCAAACTCTCTAAGGACAGGGTGATCATCTAAAGTAGCCTCAGGGTCATCCTCTGCTCTATCACTGACCGTGATGGCAAACATTTGACATCCCTTCCGCATACAGCGCTTAAGCTGCTGAGCGGATATCATACGAGCAGCCGTGGGCTTTTGAATGCCCACTATCTCAACCGATGAACCATGATCGTCTAAACAGCTAATCGTCCTCTGGCGACAATCAAGCTTGGCTCTATGTGCCGCAAGCCAATCCATACCTAGAACTACTCCGTAGGATCCTAATGGCATAATCCTAAGGTCACATGTTGTGGTGAATGACCCCAATGTGATCTCACAATCTCTAACCAAGGAATCTACTGACATCCTAGCCCCTGAGGCCAACTCAACTTCCCACCTAATGTCTTGCCTAGAAGCCACCAGCCTGCAACGCTCCACTAACGATGTAGACAAAAAAGAGTCAGTAGCTCCTGAGTCAAAAAGGATCGAAATGGAAAAGTCTCCAATCGTACCTGCTGCCTCGATGACAGAAGCCTGGAAATCAGCTTGGCGGTTATCAACCGCTGCAAACATGTGGTGGGTTCTGCCCACGTCACCTACGGTCTGCTCAGATCCTCCTGATCGGGGCTGTCCCCCTGCAGTAAATCCCTGCGGGCACTCTCTAGCCAGATGCCCTGCCCCACCACACACATAACATGGTCCTCGAACCTGTAACTGCCCTGACTGTGTTCTGCCTGATTGTTGTTGCCCAGTCCGTCCAGTGGATCCCTGTGAGCCTCTGTAAGACTGCTGGGACCTCACGGGTCCTGCCGATGAACCCTGCTGTCTCTGATCTCTGCGTGGACCCTGCTGCTGCCATCCACGATTCTGTCCTCCCTGTCCCCTCTGTTGAAATTTGGTTTTTTGCTGATGTTGCTACTGCTGTGGAGGCCTAGGAGGTAATGACGAAGGATTATATCCTCCTCTCTGTGTTGTGTTTTGAGGCCTTCAGAAGTTTTGCTGTTGTTGGGGATTACGTTCCTGGTACTGCGGGCGTGAATTCTGCCCTCGTCCCTGAATTTCCTCTAATATAAGGGCCTTTTCAACAGCCTCACTCATGGTCTGGGGATTTGCCATATGAACTGGTCCTGCTATCCCGTGATTTAGCCCTCTGATGAATTTGTGTATTAAGATTTTCTCGTCATGGAGGTATTCCGCGTAACGAGAAAGCTCTATAAATCAGCTCTCATACTGAGTCACGGTGAGTCCCCTCTGCTGTAAATCATGGAACTCATCGATCCTGCGCTGTCTATAATGTTCGGACAAATATCGCGCATTGAAGCGCTCAATGAAGATGTCCCATGTGAGTGTATCCACGGATAGTCGGCGCTTGCACTCCTCTGTGCGCCACCAGGTGGCTGCTGCATCCCTAAGAAGATGGACTGCCACTCATGCTTTCGTGTTGCTCCCATATGGTCGCAATGCGAAACACCTGTCTAAGCTAATCAGCCAAGCCTCGGCCACAGCTTCCTCTGTAGCACCTGTGAAAGTGGGTGGGTTGAGCCTCAGTAGATCTCTGATGGGGTCCCCTCTGTCTCTAAGCCTCACAAGTGGCTCTTCCACACCATCCTCATATAATCCATGTTGAACCTATTCTTGTCTCAAAAGTCTCGGAGGACTCCTGCTCCGTGCTCGGGAGGCTGACCCTACCTCCTCTACTATTGTGTCAGGAATCTCAACGAAGGGCTCCACACGTGGCACCTCTAGTGGATCAACGCGGGGCTCCATACGTGGCTCAATACGTGACTCGGCACGTGGCTCCTCTCGCGGATCGACACAAGGCTCTATACGTGGCTCAGGAATCACTGGTGGTAACCTGTCTAACATAGTCTATAGTGCCTGTAAAATCTGTGGACCTATATCCAATACTGGTGTCGCTTGTGGTCCTAATGGTGCTTGTGGTACAGGTGGTGCAGGTGGTGCTGCTGTAACTACGGGTGCCAATACTGGTGTCGCCTATGGTACTAATAGTGCTTGTGGTACAGGTGGTGCAGGTGGTGCTGCTGTAACTACGGGTGCCAGTCCCTCGGCTGAGGAATCGCTGTGCACCTCGACTGACGCTGTGTGGCGTGATCGTGCTCGTCGAACACGTCAGGGAGGCATCCTACAAAACAAGGTAGAATCTAATTAGCCAAAGTTGCGGAATAATAACGTGCCCAAATACGCCCAGTGTTTAAAACATTGCTCTGATACCAAATGTCATGCCCACATTTTCCATGTGGTCACAACACACATCGCACGTGTCATAGCCACATCTGTCATGTGGTTATGACACGAGATATGAAAAACTTTTCTCACACTGTCCTAAAAACCCCTTCGCATGCGTAAGCATGCTCGGCGGTGTTCTCTCATGGTGAAACACTACAATTTTCGGCAGGATATAAGTACAATTGCGTGCAACCAGACGCATACAGATCAACAAGAGGATCTTTACGACGCCGCTATCATCATTGCAAGAGTGAGATTACCAAAGTTCCTAAATCTAAACCTCGGCAATTTCTGCAGCATAACGCCTTACGGCGTTAGTGGGAATTACGCTGCACTCATTTACGCACGTGGTTCGCTGATAGATTAACAACTTCCCACGACGCCTTGTTCTGACTAAACCGAGTAGTGATCTCCCTATTTAGTCATTTTTCAGCCAGGCACGGTTGTCTGTCTCCTCTCTTGTTTCCTGAAACATACTCCTCCTACGACTTAGCATTCTCAACAAGGCGGTTTGTTTGCTCTCTCTTCCCTTTTCACTGGTTCTTAATTTTGATTGTATTTTTAGCGCCCTTACCTTAACTATTTCTCTGTTAATTTAGTGTGTTTATATTTCGGTCTCTCTCTCTTTCGTTTTCTATGCTTTCTTTATGTGTATCCGGTCCTTTCTTCATGATTTACGTCAATCAGGGTTATCACTACAGCTATTGTTGATATTAAACCTAACTTCAGGATGGTCTAGGTCACATAGACTGGTTTACTACTTCGCTGGACTCGGTCTCCTAGTCTTCTCCTGATCACGGTATCTCCTCTTCGTTTGTATTAATTAAACTTGTTCCTAAGCAGATTTAGCAGAAGGGTCCGTCAACTTAGTTCTCTTATCCCATGTGGGAAATGTCGCGCATTTTCTCCTCTGTGTTTTCCAATGTTAGTTTTTCTTCTTCGGACTCTCTTACAGGTTTACTTATGAGGTCGTTTACTACAGTTGGGATTAAAATGGCCACATGGAATGTCTGTGATGGCTTCTTAAGTTTATTTCCAGTTATCTTTTAAGCAAGGTGACGTGTAATTTTCCTCTTCATTTTCCTTCTTTTTTTCCTGGTTATTGACATTATGTTGGTAGTGGAAACTTCCGAGAAACTCTTTCCGGAGTATTACAGTATATTCCTTTATGCTCCCATTAAATTATAATTTTATTTTCTCTTCTCTATAATTACTGTTGTTATTATTACTAATCTGTATTATTAATACTCTTATTGTAAATCATTTACCGTTGTTAATACATGTAGGAGGCTCTCCACTTTATAAAACCCTGATCATGGAAACATAACTTCTTTGGTTGTTGTGTTCAACACTTAATAAAAACTACTGTGAAAATATATTTTTTTATTTTATTTTTGTATATCCATGTGTCACATTTTATCAAAATTTTAAACGAGGGCCCAATAAAATGGCTCATAAAACTATTTCCATATATATATATCTATATATATATATATATATATATATATATATATATATATATATATATATATATATATATATATTAAGTATTTCATATTATATTACTATATACATAGGCATATATAGTATCTATATATGCCTATATATATGGCAACTTAATGTATTTCATTTCAAATAAAAACCAACTTATATGTTAGGGCCAAAAGCCCTAACATTTTTTTTTGTTTTATTTTCCACAGCCAGTGGAGGAGATGGGCGGCGGTGGCCGCAGCCAGCGGAGGAGACAGAGGTCGGCCGCGCAGAGCTGTGGCTCCGCGGGGGTTTCAAAGGAAAGGGGGGATGTGGGGAGGGGCGGAGCCCCACCCACATCCCACGATGTGGGGTGTGGGTGGGGCTCCGCCCCTCCCCACACCTTTATTTATTAGATAGATACTGCGGTGGGGATTTCTCCCCACCGCCCAAATGTGAAGCTTCGGCTGTGTTTTTACACAGCGATCCAAAATTTCGACAGTCATAACTCTATTCAGTATTTCGTGCCTTTCAATGATAAATGATATCAATAATATATATATATATTTATTTATATATATATATATATTTATATATATATATATATATATATATATATATATATATATATATTTATATAGATTTTTTTTTTCAGTCTCTGTAATAAAACAATTTATTCAGTTTTCTATTATTCTGTCAAAATGTTAATTTATAACAACTGTTATATAAATATATATATATTTCATAATCTTCTCAAATTTCAACCTGTTATAATGATAATTAACAATTATATATATATACCTATATATATATATATATATTCCAGTTTCACTTATTCGGTAGAAATGGTAAATATATATCAACTTATTATATTTATAGGAACAAGTTTAATTAATACAAACGAAGAGGAGATACCGTGATCAGGAGAAGACTAGGAGACCGAGTCCAGCGAAGTAGTAAACCAGTCTATGTGACCTAGACCATCCTGAAGTTAGGTTTAATATCAACAATAGCTACAGTGATAACCCTGATTGACGTAAATCATGAAGAAAGGACCGGATACACATAAAGAAAGCATAGAAAATGAAAGAGAGAGAGACCGAAATATAAACACACTAAATTAACAAAGAAATAGTTAAGGTAAGGGCGCTAAAAATACAATCAAAATTAAGAACCAGTGAAAAGGGAAGAGAGAGCAAACAAACCGCCTTGTTGAGAATGCTAAATCGTAGGAGTATGTTTCAGGAAACAAGAGAGGAGACAGACAACCGTGCCTGGCTGAAAAATGACTAAATAGGGAGATCACTACTCGGTTTAGTCAGAACAAGGCGTCGTGGGAAGTTGTTAATCTATCAGCGAACCACGTGCGTAAATGAGTGCAGCGTAATTCCCACTAACGCCGTAAGGCGTTATGCTGCCGGAAATTGCCGAGGTTTAGATTTAGGAACTTTGGTAATCTCACTCTTGCAATGACGATAGCGGCGTCGTAAAGATCCTCTTGTTGATCTGTATGCGTCTGGTTGCACGCAATTGTACTTATATCCCGCCAAAAATTGTAGTGTTTCGCCATGAGAGAACACCGCCGAGCATGCTTACGCATGCAAAGGGGTTTTTAGGATAGTGTGAGAAAAGTTTTTCACATCTCGTGTCATAACCACATGACAGATGTGGCTATGACACGTGCGATGTGTGTTGTGACCACATGGAAAATGTGGGCATGACAGTTTAAAGATAGCAATGGTTCATTCCATTTGTGAGATAGCAATGTTCTAAACTGGGAAAGATAGCAATATGCAAAGATAGCAATAATGCAAAGATAGCAATGGTTCAGTTACTATCCTCCTAGTTAAAGACTACGTGAGATTTACATGCATGCATTTTTTTTACTTTTTCCCCTAATTAATCTAAAATGAATTAATTAATGCAACTAAATGAAATATCCAACTCCTAATCCTGCAAGGCAAACGTTAGAATCAACCTGAAAACTACCAGAAATCCTAAAATCAAAATGACAGATCAGATGCACTACTTAACAGTCTGTATGCGTAGAAATAGAGATTGTAAGTGCCGTTTTATAGATGCACTAAGACAGATGTCAAAAGTGCTGGAAGAATAGATAAATATGTTAATTTAACAGATGCCCCGTAAAAAGGTATGAAAGTGTCATGTATGAGGGTGCATGCGCTAGGATTCTGCAGGTGCCAGAATAGGAAATGTATGCACCATCTCAGAGGATGGATGCATCGTAGTACCACAAGCACCGAAACAGAAGGTAAAAGCACCATTTCAGAGGTTATTTGTGCTGGAAGTCCGTATGTGTCATAACAGGAGGTAAAAGCACCGAATTAGAGGATGTATGCGCCAGATGAACCTGTTAGAAGCCTGTATGGAACCTATCACTAAGAAACTTAGATTTTTGGTTAAATTAGGGGCAAAGGCCCCACGGTGGGTGCTAGAAATGTGATGGATAAAATGGGATAAATAAAACTAAATTATAATAACCCAAAACACCAATGGAATGTGCATGCAAAAGGAGATTTAAAATAAGAGAGAGATACTCACAACCTTTTACCTTGCGATTTCCATTGTTCGCCTATTCTTTCTTGATCTTTTGGTGATGAAGATGGCCCTCAAGAAGCTTGCTTCCTTGTTTCACTTCCTCAAGATAACAAAGAGAAATAGCTCAAATACTTGATGTGTTGAAGATGAGCTTCAACATAATATGGAATGGATGATTGATGAAGTGATGTGAAAGTGGGGTGCCAATGGCACGCTATGGATTCTACAGCATAAGTTTACTCAAAAGATGGATATGTGAAATACAAGAATAGGGTTGTATTTATAGAGTTGTGTGAGAGAATATCAATGGTGGAGAAGAAATGAGAAGATCAACAGAGGAGAATGTTCAAGAGAATGTGCGTAAATAGAAGGACATGTGTCATTCAAAAGGAAGCTTTGTTGAGTTAACTACTTTCTTGATGAGGATGATTTGTTATTTCTTAAATTAGAATATATTTTTTTTAATTTAAGAGCTTTGTTGATAGCTTTAAATCAATTAACTTAGCTTTTGTTTTTTGCGTGACAAGAAGAATTTTATTTTTAGAAGATTTGAATATTTTTTAGAAGATAAGAAAGCATAATTAAATAAATAAATTTATTTAATTACTTGTAGATAATTTGGAAGAATAAATAAAATATTTAAATATATTTTATCTTTTGAAGATTTAATTTAAATAAACTTGCATTTTATTTAAATTTAGAAGAATGGATGTTTTAATTAAATAATTAAAATTATTTAATTATTTAGAAGAATAAAGTTGATATAGATGAAATTAATTAAATAAATGTAATTTATTTAATTAAATGGGAGGAAATGAATCAAATAAATAAAATAATTTATTTATTTATTGATAGAGGAATGTGAAGATAAAATAAATATTTAAAATATTTATTTAAGTAGAGTCATGTCATTTTTAGGTGTAGGTGGTAAGCAGTGGCGTTGCTCTTTAAAAGAAATCCACATTGTTTTTACTTAGATTAAAACAATAAAAAAAATTTTAAAAATTATGATTACATTCTACTAATATAAATTTGTAAAAAATTTAAATTTTAAGATAAATCCATAAAATCATAAAAATATATAAGCATTAGTAAATATATTAAATTTTACATATATTAATAATTAAAAATCTAAATTAATTATTTTAAAATATTAATTTTTTATGCATTAAATTTCATAAAATACTAATAGACTAATTTTTAAATCTTTCTCCTTTTAATCTTACCTACAACCTCCTTGCATTCATTTCATGTGTGCTTCATTTTAAAATATTATTCTTTTTGATATTTTTGTGTGGTTGTATTTAATATTCATACAAATATTTTTTTATCATAAATGAGTTGGTATCTTAATTAGTAACCCATGTCATTTTATTAAATATGAGTTTCTTTTGGCATTCCTTTTGAAATGATGTTTAAATATGTATGAGCTTCTTTTTTTCCTCTCTTTGCGGCCCATGTCTTCATACATACATCCTCTATACCTTCTCTATTTTTATTTCTTAATTTAAAATAAACATATACAATTTCAACTCCTATAATTTTCTTTTATTCAAATCTTTAAAAAAATGTTAAAAAAATTATTATTACAATCAAATTTAAATATAAGATTAAAAAATTACAATTTAAAATAAATAAACCACGAAGTGTTCCACCGAAGTATAGCATAATTCCAAGCCTTAAGGAGCCACATTCTGCAACATGAATGAAGTTTTATGTTTTCAAAGATTGAAAATATTAAAAAAAAAAATAGAACCGTGGAGTGTCACAATAAAAGAGTGACAATAGCCTTAAAACATTGGGACAATATAAAAACTATAGAACCACGTAGCGTGACAAGGTTATTATTAGTTTTATATTGCTTCCTACCTTTACAATGCAAACGCATATCTATTGTTATTATTATCATTTTATATCGCTACTTGCATAACACATGTATCAATATGTAGATTGAAAAGACAATTTGTAAACTATCTGTTGTCCATGTGTACATTTTTATTATATAAATAGTTTTAAATCATTCACTGAACGATGAAACATAATATGTAAGCGGGACCAATGATTCAAATTAAATAGAGGTCTTCTCTTAGGAACAA
This sequence comes from Cunninghamia lanceolata, assembly GCA_027924645.1. Lineage (NCBI taxonomy): Eukaryota > Viridiplantae > Streptophyta > Pinopsida > Cupressales > Cupressaceae > Cunninghamia > Cunninghamia lanceolata. The sequence goes on from BSBN01000757.1 coordinate 17,793,141, forward strand.
TTGTGATAACATGAATCCACATATCCTTGTCATCTTGAACTCAACACAAATCTAGCTCAATTTTATTTTGGGCTTTGTGCCTAAATACACAATTGTTTGAAATTCATGTTCTCATAATTGTTAAATCCACCAAATTAACATAGTGAATTCATGTTCTCATAGTTGTTAAATCCACCAAATTAACATAGTGAAGTTTGGACCTAGGATCACTTCATAATCAAATTTGAAGATCCTTGACATCCAAATATCTAACATGTTTGTCCCTAGGATCTTGTAGACTCATCTATATGATTAGATTTTGGTTTACTAATGATTTTAAGTCCACTATTACATAATCTTCATGTTTGGATTCAAGTAAAGAACTCATGGAGAATTAAGTGTTACTGTATGATTAGCCTATTTCATGCCTACCACCATGACCTATTCTCTACATTACACAAACTATGACTTGATTAAAATTTAACAACTTATCCATGTTTTAAAATCTATTTTGAGGCCCATTTAAGCTCAAAATGATTGGATTGGCTAGAGTGAACAATATTTATTTAAATGAGACTTAGAAGCTGATTAGAGAGCTAAATGAAGAACATGAATGGGTTGCCTTAATATTATATAAATGGGATGGTAGATAACCAATCAGACACAAACATGCTTATAACATTCAATTAGCACCATATATTAGAGAAGGTGGAATTACATATACATGATTTGAATATAAATGTTATCCTACAAAATTGAATGTGACAAGATCCTCTATTCTCATGGCAATGGACTCGAAGCTCTCCAAGCCTTTATTTTTCAAGTCTTCATGTTGGAAGTAGATGATGATGCAACTGGGCAAGTTTATTGATTTTCTCTAATCTGGACTGATTGATACTCATGATTATAGATTGTCCTATATCATTTATTTTCTCATCTACCCATAATGATCAAGCTTGTTGCCTCTAGGACCCAAAATACTTATATAAAAGGAGGATTATTTGTCATTTGAGGTAGCTATAAAAATCATTTTTATTAAGGTGTGTAGTAGGAGTCTTTATAACTGTGATCTTTCTAGTCCAGGTTATGTTGTTTCAAAACTCTATCATGTAGTTCCACTATGTGAAACAAATCGATGCATTAAAAGATTAATAGATAAGTTTCTTTGAAATGTCAAGTACTGTTGAAAGGCATCATAACTGGAACAAGAGTATAACAGGTCAGCTCATCATTACACAGAAGAGGAGGTCAACAGAAATTGCTACGGTCATAGTATTTAATATACAAATATTGAGTGGAATGGGTGATCCATTTCCAGTTGGCGTTGCTTGCCCCACAATGCGTTAGGCAGTCTGTGCTTCAACCTGAAATCCATATCCATCTTTAGGAATTTGAATATGGAGCTGCTCTGCTGAAACTAAAGTGTCGAATTGCATAATGCTTTCATCCCCTGTGGAATTCAAACAGTAATTTATGTTTTCCGGGCAGAAGAAACGGCGAAACCGAAAAACCGGCAGAATTTTCCGACGAAAGCAGGCAGGCAGGATGACGATTTTCCGGGAGCAAAAGCTCCCACTAAGAAGCCTATCGGCTAACAAGTCTTGTTATGATGCTTTAGAAAGAAACGTAAAGACTGCAAGTAATATGGTATACTTGAGTTACTAACATTTGTTGCTTTACCAATGTGCATGTAATTCATTGAGTCAAAAGTCCATGTCATATTTGTCTGAGAATCAATGTAATATTTTATGAAACCACAATTGATATTCAAGAATCCCAACAAGTCACAACTTTGTCTTTGAACATTCCCCTGAAGGCAGTTCATGTGGCCTATATTTGGCATTCTACACTTCTTTGAGGCATTTTGTCAAGTAGCTCAGTACTACTGGCCACAGCTTTTTGTATTTTGTGGAGGCATTTTGTTAAATGATTCATGTGCATGATATGGTGTTCCCTGTCTGTGAGACATTATATCAATTATGCCATGACTTTTCACATTTTTCCTGATGCATTATATCAAATGTTTTATGCACTTTTTTCTGTAGCTTCTTCATTTTGTAAACTAGTGTGGCCTTCTTTATCCATGGTTTGCATGCCTTTGTTTGGAGGTAATCTGTTAAGCAAGTCACATGTTGGGTTGATGCTTATTAATATCTCATTTCAATTCCTGGTCCTTTAGATAGGTTACTGCTTCCTTTCCGAAAACATATCTAATGAGCAGGTCATGACTTTTAATTTCCATCCTTTTGACATTTTTGCAAACATTTGGTACACCCTTTCCTAGATATTTCATTTCCTTTGTTATTTTATCCAAATATATTACTGCTTCACCCTATCTTCATTATGCCTGGCAACATATCAAACCATTCACATTCTTTGTTCTGGCTGGTAATGGCTTTATTGGATCCATTCTATGTAGTCTATTATGTACAACAATAGTCATTGCTTGTCCACACATCTCCATTCTCCTTTTGAATAACAAGTGTGTAAGTTATGCCTTCTTTGTCCCCTTCACACCCTATCCTTCCAATGCGATGAACATGCATATCCATATCTCTAGCTATATCAAAGCTCACAACAGATTTGATTGACTTAATATCAAGACCAGGAGTTGCAACATTAATTGCAATAAGAACATGGCAAATTCCTGACTTAAACTTTTGTAGAACCTCCATTCGAGAAGCCTAATCCTTGTCTCCATGAAGAGCTACAACTTTGAATCTATTTTGTATCAACTGTGATTCGACTTCATCAACCTTGGTAAGAGATGGTTATGCATGCATAGCTGCAATAGCTCGAATAACATCTCAATCTTCAAACAGAATAGCTAACACAATTTTGTTGACCCATGTACTTTCACCAAACCAAATGGAAATCTTCCAAATCAGAGAAATTATGTCAAATAGTTGGCATGCCTTTGTACAAATCGAGGTGCTTGAAAACATTTTGCACTTTGAGCTATGAGCTTTTCGTTGAACTTCCTCCAGAACCAAATAGAAGCTTCCATTTCAATTTTAATATTTAATCACAACTATTTCTAATCGAAGTTGAAATGTCCAAAATAATTGAGAAGTTAATATTTTCAAATTTTAAACATAAAAATGATTAAAATAATCTAATTGTTTAAATTTGAAATGAAACTTTTAAATTATTCTCATGAATTTGAACGTGTAATGCTCAAAATGTGATTAGCAAAAAATCAAACTTGCAACACCACAAATAAACACATTCACAAGCTCTAGAAAGATTACAACATAATTGATAACATACAACCAGGTGAAATAAAACCAACATTGCTTAATGACCCACATGCGACACCATAAAAAAAAGGTAACATAATCACAATTGTGTAAAAGTAGAAAAATGTAACATAGAAACCAAGTGTGATATGACGACAAAGTGTGGCAAAGTGGCAAACCAAGAAGGTGATTGGTGAACAATAAATGGAACTTGCAACAACATTCACTAGGGCAACGAAAGCAAAAATGCGACAAAAGACTATCAAAGAAAAAACATCAAAGCAACTCGTTACATTTGGGAGGGGTGCCTGAAATGTAACACGACTCAACGAGCTCAATAAAGAAGGGTCCCCAATTTGGAGTCACAATAGGGATGTGTCAATGTTATGATGTAGTTCATTAGAAAAGGATGTGGTAAGTAGGTCGTATGGGATAGAGTCTTCTAGGTTGATGTCATCTATGGAGGTCTCAAAGATATAACAATGGTGTGAGGTAGCCAAAAGCAATGGATCATCATCATAGGTGTCATGGATAATGTCCTCACTAGAAGAATCATTATATCAAATAATAAATCATTAAGGGAAGTACATGATCTTTTAGGCGATGGAAGGGAAAAGTCAATAATGGTTGGGAGTCTAGGCTTACCATTAGGTAATGCATTTGTTAAAGATGGAATAGGATTGGGCGAGAATGATGGGGCATGTGGTGGGCTAGGATCAAGAGATGGAATAAGATCAGGGGGGATAAGGGAACATAAGGTGAAATAGGATCTATGGTATGGGAAAATGGAAGGTGAGAAGGGGGTGAACTAGGTGGGGATGAATTAGTAGAGAATGGAGTCATCAAGATCTAAGAAAAATATAAGATGGGAGGGATGACGAAGACTAGGCATTCAAGGTCAAATGGACAAGATGCAAAGAACGTAGTGAATGTGGGATAATGGGTAAAGTAGGTTGAAGATATTGGATGAGGATAGGGATGATAAGGGAATGCTGGGGAAATCTAAGATATGGCTGAGGATACATGGGTAAGTGGATAAAAATGAGGCAAAGTAATGGGGGTCTAAGAATCTTATATGCAAAGCATATTTATTCCTACAATCCATTATGGGTGACTAAAGCCAAAGACCCAAGGGGCAAAGGAGATTGGAAACAAACTCACTCTTTTCCAATTCAAAAGGGTGAACTAGTAGGATTAGTTAGGTTCACCAAAACTTAAAAAATAGAAAGGTACACGTTTTCTAAATTTACAAAAGGTGTGGTTGTGTGTGCAATAATGTGTAAAGTATGATACAAATTAAGGTTATAGTAAGGTAACTATATGAAAAATACATGCAAGCGACATATGGAATAAGGCACCTAAGTTTGTCTCCAACCAACCAAACCTTAATTAACAACCACTAATGAGCTGGGAGGGATGCCATGATCAAATGCTAAATGAATATATGCTAATGGATGAATGTAGGACTAGGAATGTTCACTATATGAAAGATAAAAAATAATGGCCTTTTTTCTTTTCAAATGTTAAATATCAATTAAATAACATGTAAAAAATAGTAAATAACCAATATTTAGGAGTTAGGTTTGATCTATGATTCTTAGACACTTGCACATTCAAACTAGAAATATACATTGCAAAACTATACTAAGAAAAGTACTAATTGGTAAAAATAAAAAAGCAATACATTTAAGAGGGTATTTATAATAGATATGAATGGATAAATCTTCTATCAATGTTTGAGCTTATGGACATGCATGGATTTTTTTGTGGAGATCTGACAAGTGGCAAATCTTGAAAAAGTTCTAGTTAGGTTGAAAATTTTGCTAAAATTTGACAAGTTCTAGAATTCTTCAAAAATTTACAAGAAGTTTCAATAGGTTATTTTAGGATCACTTTCCTCTTGTAACACTCTAATATTATTCACCATTTTTTTCATATTTGACTTGCAAGACAAGATTTGCAAATATGAACACCTGCCAAACAAAGGGTTGAAGGGTGTTCTACCTCAATTAGCCCCCTTGTGGGATTTCAATAAAAGTTTCACCTAATAAATAGAACTAATGACTCATATAAATAATTTTTTCCTATTCTAATTACAAACATTAAATTTTGGTATATTGGTTAGTGTAGGCAAGAGAGCAAATGGGTGGCTTGGGGGATGACAAAACGACAACAAACTAAGGCAAAATATAAAATGGATAATGGATGGAAAGGTAACTAATATTGGAAGGTGTCATAACTTTTTCGACTAAAATTTACAAAAAAAAAAAGTAAAATTTATGGCCAAACTAATAATATTATGTCCTAGATGGCTTACAATGGAGGAGGGGTGAAATGGGTAGAGGCAAAAGGGCAAAAGAGAAAATAACCAAGTAGAAAAAATTAGATTATGACTTATATGGCTGATGTATACTAATAAAATATTGATATTAGTGATACAAATGAAAGGTTTGACTTAAAAAACCAAGGTCTAAACACAAAATAAAGGTTTGAGGTCCTAAGGTTTCAATGGAGGCAAAGTGAGCTAGGGGTGGAAATCTCAAACAAATGGATACCCACAAAGTTAAAAATTATGGAGAAAACTATGATAATAAAAAAATGACTAGATTTATGGATACACTAGAAATTATTTTAGATCTACAAGGCAAAATGGAAGGATAATGGCACCTAGGGCCTTCTATGGCTTTTAGTAGAGTTAGGGGCAGTGGGGAAGGGAAAATGGAAACAAAACAAGGTGGAAAAGGGTGAGTATGGATGGTATTATTGAAGGGATGCCACACACTTTTAATCTTCAATTTATCATGAAATATTTCATACAAATGCAAAATATTTTCAAACCCTAGCCTAGCTATAGTAAAAGCATTGAAAATAGCTATCTAGGATGATTGTGTTGGCTCTAGAGAGTGGAGGATACACTCTACAACATTCCCACATGATTTTTTTAAAACCTTAAACTCTCTTTATATATTTTACAACCTATGAAATAGGGTCATACAATGGGAGAAATTTTTTATAGAATTTCTCCAAGTCAAACTGTTTAGGGTAAAATTGGATTTTGTTAATCTTTTGTTGTTTAGATGTTTAAATCCACCTCTCCACTAAACATTGAAGGATTTAGGGTCAAGTGGAAAGCACTATCATACCCTAGGTCACTTACAAATGAAGGGAAACTTGGATTAGAGAATTAATTATCAATTTTTCCTTCTCCTATGTCCAATTGACCAATAAAACCCTAATTATGTAAATACGACAACAAATTGATAAATAATAGAAAAATCTCTTGCAAATGGGAGTAAAATAACAAATCACAAAATACCTATTTTTGGGGTTCCAAGGTGGAACAGTCAGGGACTAAGGTTGAGGCACCCAAGTCCAAGGTACCTACTTTTTCAGGGAATCTAGACCTCCTTCTGACACTGATCAGCCCTGTAACTTCTATTTCCCAAGATTTGTCTGCGGAGGACACTAGTGTGAGTGCCCAAGTCCTAGAAGTGCTCCTGTGTCTAAATTTTCTTTAGATCCTGAATCCCTGATGCCTGCCAAGCCTTTCTGCAACTCCACTTTTTTTGGATGCGACACCTGTAACCTACAATCACAAGACTTGGTTTGGGGGTTCTAGTGTTTAGAGGCTTGCCTCAGTCAAGCCCCAGAGGACACTTAAGTCTCTGAACACCATTGTCAGATAAAGAGTGCGTGCCCTTGTGAGGTAGAGGCAAAAATCAAAGGAATCAATTATAACAACACAATTATATGTCACCTTGTAGTGAAGCTCTCATGGCCGAAGATGCTCTTCATGCCATGAGGAGATTGATGCTCAAATATGCAAATATCAACACATTAAACATACAATTCTACTCTTGCAACACAATAGAAAGCCTTCAATCACCTTGAGAATGCCTAAAGTTCATAATGATCATCTAATTGAAATCTAGTTTACAAATGAATGCTTACAAATGCTTATATATCCACCTACAAGTATTCCCGCCAAGATTTTAAAAATCAAACTTTACCGTGTCGGCAATAGAACCAACTAACGGTCATAAACTGACACCCAAAAATTAGGGCTACCTTAAAATAAGGCAGGACTAGGGCATGGGTGCCGAAGTCCTCCCCCCTATTTTGGGTAGGTATAGCTCAAGGGGTCCTCCTAGGTCCCATTTGTCATGAAACCCAGGTCTCATTCCATCGAGATGCTAAAATATGAACTAAAATGTCCTAAATGCATACTAAAGACCCGGGAGCTAAACCTTATGAGGAAAAAGCCCCCAAGGGGACATTTTTTGACGTTACATTTAGCCCCCAATTTAATGTATGTATAAACACGAGGCCCATACATACATTAAAGTAAGGTCACAAACACAGCAAACACACCAAGCATGGAGAAGACACGCCAATCACATAGAAGACAGTAACAGGTACACAAAACATGGAGAAGACAATTATAGTCACGCAGAACACAAAGCAGACAGTCAATGCATAGAAGACACATTAATGCATGGAAGACAGAAATGATATCTTTTCTTTTCTTTTTCTCATATATATATGAAATGCAGATGCAAGTACTAGAAAGTAAACAAACCTCCCATAATATAGGATGCACTACTCTAGGGTGCAGGTCTCTGTATATATGGGGCAACACACATGCAAGACACACAAAACCTCCCAAAATGCAAGAAGCACTACCTGAGGGCGCTGGTCTTTGCATATGGGGCAACAAACACGCCACATAAAACAAGCATGCCAAAACACACACTTGAAGACACAGAGAAAACACGGCAGACAAGTAATGGTGTGTTCCCTATTTCTAGACTCATCACCATCTCAGGCACATTACAAGCACACATCGACGATTGGGCTTCGCCACAACAATTGCCAAAGACACACTTAAGGGTTGAGTTAGTCACAGAACCACTCGCCACCTCCGCAGAGGACTTTTTAAAATGATAGGATGATGCAATCTGCTATGAGAAATACACCATCCCCACCTCCGCAAAGGGCTTAAGAAAAAGGATATACGCGATATCTCACCTCTACAGAGGGTTTACATGATTGATTGATTGATTGCAAACAAACTTGGGATGCATGATGCACTACCCTAGGGTGCAAGTCTTTTTATCTAAGATCAAACACATTGCTAACATCTATAACAAATAGCTTACCTTATATATGCCCCCACCTTAAGGTGGTTGATATCAGTTATTAATATCAAGCATGTTGAGGTAGGAAGAAAACACACAAGGGAACACTGACTTTCGCAAAGCCCATGCCCCCTGGAGGTGACATGTACTTTACGATCGCCAAATATTCCCACAAACACATCCCTGCAAGAAACATGTTAGTGTCTACAACATCAATGCATATGATTAACCACACAAAGAGCCAAGGTTATACTACGAATCTAGAGTTCAAGGATAACCATGATGCTATATCACGAATCTCTCTGAATCGAGTACTACCAAGGCTTGATTCAAAGGCAAACAAAGGTGCATAGAGTAGCAGTATTGTTAAGGTTTATAAATGTGACAGAAACATCATGAAATTCACTACGTGGAAAGCACAAGTGCTTCCACTAGCCAAGTGTCGGATAAGATATACAGCCCCATCATCATATTAGGAACTAAGTCCTTTTTTGATTTCTCTCAAAGGGACACTAGGTCTGCATCAGTATAATTTTTTGTCATCATCCGCCTGCTGGATGGAAACACTAGAGGCAGGGAAACAATAAATAAGAGAGGAGAAAACAAGTATCTTAAGGACAATCACGCAAGAGGGTGCCCCCAAGTCACCAACCACAACGCTATGTCCGTAAGACACAACACACAACAATGAAATCAGAAAGAGAGTCAATATAGAAGATTGATGATACAAATAGAAGAAGGTCACAATAGATGCGGTCTCCTGGTATCCCGAACCTTATAGGAGAATCTGAGGTCATCCCAGGAGACCTAAACAACACATAACACATCACGGGGGAAGCACATCATGAGAGAGATAAAGGGTTAGAGATACTTACCTGTAGAGCCCCTTCTGGGCTAGTGGGTATCACGAATCTTGATCTTTATCTTAATGGTTAAGGTGTTATCACTTCTTCTCTATTCCATATGTTCATGAGTTTGCGAGGATAAACGTGTAGGAAAGGTTTCTCTTAATGATGGTTGAGAGGGAATGTTTCCATTGTCTATGTCAGCTATAGGAGCATTTGAAATTCCATTTAAATGAGATTGTGGAGGTATCTGAAAGATACCCATTTCAGTCCCTATATTGGGTGTTGGAATGGCTTTTGTTAAAGGGATAGCTTGTTCTTCCACAGCATGTAGAATTTCATTGCTTTCCAAAGTATGTGATGGTTCAAGATCTATTTTCTTGTTTAGAATGTAATTGAGAAGTTCTTGAACATCAGGTGGCAAATTATCATTAGATTTAAGCAAATGGTCACAAAGAGAATCTGCATTATCAAAAGTTTCATCCTATTTAGGAAGAGTGGGAAGGGATGGCAGAGTAGTGTGGATAAATGTATCAATGATATCTTTTTCTTGCGCCAATATATCCTCACCAAGTGGGGTTATGTTGCGACAAGTCTCTTTGTTCGATAAATCACCCATTGCTATTTCATTTTCATAGGTCTCAGAAAGGATTTGCATTATATCATCATGAATAAAGGGAAAGTGGGATTAAAGTTATCATCACTACTTTCCCCATGGTAGTTTTCAGCTATAAAATTTTTGAGATTCTCCATGATTGAAGGGAAAATATCTATAGTCTCATGAAAGTTATCGAAGTAAGCTATTAAGCGAAGGATATCACATGTAGCAGTGTTGGTTATGTCAATGCCATAGATGTATGCAATTTGATGCAAGACCTAAGGATATTTGATAGTGAATTTGTAAAAATTCTCATAGTTCACAATGTACTCATATAGATCTTATAAAGATGTACCATTAGGAGAATCCATTAATGCAAAATTTATGCAAAAATAATTGATTTTTCGATACTTTTTCAATGCAACTGAATGAAACAAAGGATGTTGTGAGAATTTCAGTCAAGGGAAAAAATTTATATGTCTAATATCAATCCAAAGATAGCAATATAATCTCTCTCAACACACTCTTGATGTAATTCTAAGATAATGCCAAGTCAAAATATAGTGAAAATTTGTCAAAATAAGCACTTTTTTCACCAAAATTCAATGCAAAAGAGCATAACAAAGGGTGTTGTGAGGAAAATTATGATTGAAATAAAATAATATCAGTACTAACAGCCACTTGGTGTCAAAATACCCAACACAACATGCTTTTGGTACCACTTGGTAAAATCCTAGTGAAAATATAGCAAAAATATGCAATTTTTCACGGTTTTTCAACTCCAAGACCTAGCAAAAGGGGTGTTGTAAGGAATTTTAGGAGGTACAGAAAATAATATCAATAATATGAGTCACCTCAATGCATAAAATTGATCACAACATGCTTGGAGTGCAAACTAGGTCAAACCCTAGGGCAAAAATGGCCAAAATGTGTAGTTTTTCACTGAATTTTCACTACAAGAGCCCGTTAAAAGGGTGTTGTGAAGATTTTTAGGAAGGGAAGAAAATTATTACCTTGATAACAGCAAATTAATGTAAAAATACTCTTCACAAAATGCCTATGGTGCAAGTTTATAAAGTCGATAACGCCAAATTTAGTGAAAATCATTGTTTTTGAAGCCCTAGGTTTAAGATCTTGCGACAAAATTCTATGTGAATGTTTTGAAGTCTGATTTATGATGAAAATTAAATACTCTTAGATCTAAAAATTATTTTCAATCTTGAACATGCAAAATACCCATGCAAATTTAATAAAAATGCATCAAAATTGCGAGTTTTTGTTAAAATTTTCTATGTAAAAATGCAAATATTTTAAATCTAAATGCAAAACTACAGCCAAATGAAAATTTGAATGAGCCTCTAAAATTAGTAGAAAATTTTTAGAAAATATTTTGCCTACAAACCCTAGATTTTGAAATTACTAGGTTATATAAAATTGTCAAAATTTCCACAAAACCCTAGCAATTAAATGATTAAAATGCAATGTAAATTTACGATTTTTTTGGATTTTTCTGTAGTTTATATCAGATCTGATGTAAAAATCATGAATTAGGAAAATTTAGGAAGAATTGATGCAATTTAGTAAGCCAAACAATGCAATTTTTTTGTATTTTTCCAATTTTTTTATTTTCTTGAAATTTTCTCAATGCAATAAAGTAAATGCCTATATGAATGAATGAAATAACACCAAATCTAAAAAAAACACTCAGCAAGTTGTAATTTAAGTCCAAAAACATGGGTTCACCAAAATGTTTGGGGTAAAATTAGATTTTGTTAATCTTTTGTTGTTTAGATGTTTAAATCCGCCTCTCCACTAAACATTGAAGGATCTAGGGTCGAGTTGCAAGCACTATCATACCCTAGGTCACTTAAATGAAGGGAAACTTGGATTAGGGAATTAACTATCAATTTTTCCTTCTCCTATGTCCAATTGACCATTAAAACCCTAATTATGTAAATACGACAACAAATTAATGAATAACAGAAAAGGCTCTTGCAGACGAGAGTAAAATAACAAATTAAATACATGTTTTTAGGATTCTGAGGTGGAACAGTCAGGGACTAATGTGCAAGTACCCAAGTCCAAGGTACCTGCTTTTTTGGGGAATCTAGACCTCCTTCTGACACTGATCAGCCTTGTAACTTTTGTTTCTCAAGATCTGTCTGTGGAGGACACTAGTGTGAGTGCCCAAGTCCTAGAAGTGCTCCTGTGTCTAACTTTTCTTTAGATCTTAAATCCCTGATGCCTGCCAAGCCTTTCTATAACTCCATTTTTTTTAGATGCGACACTTGTAACCTACAATCACAAGACATTGTTTGGGGGTTGTGGTGTTTAGAGGCTTACCTTAGTCAAGCCCTGGAGGACACTTAAGTATCCAAACACCATTGTCAGATAAAGAGTGTGTGCCCTTGTGAGGCAGATGCAAAAACCAAAGGAATCAATGATAACAACACGATGATATGTCACCTTGTAGTGATGCTCTCATGGAGGAAGATGCTCTTCATGCCATGAGGAGATTGATGCTCAAATCTACAAATATCAACACATAAAGCATACAAGTCTGCTCTTGCAACACAATAGAAAGACTTCAATCACCTTGAGAATGCCTAAAGTTCACTATGATCATCTAATTGAAATCTAGTTTACAAATGAATGCCTAGACATGCTTATATATGCACCTACAAGCATTCCCGCCAAGATTTTAAAAATCAAACTTTACCATGTTGGCAAAAGAACCAACTAATGGTCATAAACTGACACCTAGAAATTAGGGCTGCCCCAAAATAGGGCAGGACTAGGGTGCAGGCACCCAAGTCCTCCCCCCCTATTTTGGGTAGGGTACAACTCAAGGGGTCCTCCTAGGTCCCATTTGTCATGAAACCCAAGTCTCATTCCATCGAGATGCTAAAATATGAACTAAAATATCCTAAATGCATAATAAAGACCCAAGAGCTAAACCTTATGAGGAAAAAGCCCCCAAGGGTACATTTTCTGACATTACACAAACTTTTACAAAATTAGAGTAAAAATGAGACTTTTGAGGCCTTATGAAAGAAATTTTTTGTAGTATTTCAAGATAAAAATGTATTAGGACATGTTTATCTTAATAAAATAAGTATGAATGAAGCTTTTATTTTGATTGGAGAAATGTTGATTTCCCTCATTTTCTCAAGTAGTAGGCATTGATCAAAACCCTAGAAATCCCAATTTCCTAGGAGAGGTTCATGATAAGGTTTTCCACTCTTGGTTAATGGAACTAAATGTGAAAATGGATTTGAATAAAGTATTGAGGTGGTCAAAGGTGGTTAGGGTTCTATATTCAATGGATATGTTCTCATTAAATAATTTAATTAAATTATTTTAAATGGTGGATAAGGTGAGGGTAAGGGATGATGAAGGATGAAACATCTAGGACCAAGACAAGATTAGAATAAAAATAAATTAAAAAATTAAAAATTGGATGGACACACAAAAGGGGTTGGGAAAGAAAAAACACTAGGACATGGCTAGGGGTGACATAGGCTTGGCAAAGAAAGGGTCAAAACAACACAAAAGCATACACATAGGCAAATGGCTAAAATGGACACAAAAGTGTGATAAGAATATGATTTTTTAATCACAAATGGATGTTGTTATTATTAAATATTTGGTCTTGGAATTGTGTTGATTTCTCCGGATAATGTAAAACATCCCATGGCTTACTGATTGAATTTGAAACATTAATAAGATAGCTAAATATGAAACTCTATTTCTTGGTTTAAAGGCTACATGAGAAATAGGTGTTAAATAAATATGAGCTCCTAATGATGTTGATCTTGTTTTTAAACAAGTAAGAAAACAATTTCAAGTAAACAACAAGTGGCTCAAACATTATAGGAATTAAGTATTGGATTGCCTTGAATTTTTAATGCTTTTTATATTCAAGTCATACCAAGGACTCTAAATACAAAGGATGATAGTATAGTTATGTCTACCTCACTACTTATCCCTCAATCATAATTTTAAAAGACTAGTATAAAATTGAACTAATATATAGGCCAAGTGTGGTAGATAATGCTAATCACTAGCAAGTATTAAATGATGATCAATAGATTGTGTCTTTCCTTGAAAAGAGTAAATTTTTTATGAATTTATATTTTGACAATAGTGATCTAGCATTTAGAGATTCCATGTCTAATTCAAATAAAAATACCAATATTGTAGAGGTGAAGTCAAAAGTAGAAAGAATAATACAACTAAAAGGTAACAAAATCCCAAAGGGATTAGTCTCTTTGGAAGATCTTTTCAATAGACATGATAGGTACATTAAGAAAAAACTTCAAGAAGAATCCAACAACTCTACTAAATATGAAAGGACAAATATTGGTTAATAGATGACCCCAAAAATGTTTATATTGTGATGTTTTACACACCAAAGGAAAGTGATAGGTTAATAGCACTTTTGATTAAATATAATGACATTTTGACATGGTGCTATAATGATCTCAAGAATTTTATGTCAAGAAAGATGCATCACATTTCATTGAAGCCTAGAACAACACCATATAGGAAAAATCAAAGACAATATAGCCCTGTTGGCAAGAAGTAGCAGGACACAGTCTAGAGATCCAAGCTTGAGATGATTCTCTAAAGTCTATTTATACCCCAAACTTGATAGTGATAGAATAACATATAACAATAATAAGAAATAACATCATGCGATAAGATTTAATTACCTTTAATATACAAAACACATGAATAGATGCATCATCAATTAGGTAAACTCCTTATATTTCCTTATATATTTATATTCATCATTAGGAACAAAAGTAGGTCTAAGTCTCTACTCTGTGTATATATTCCTTATATCCTCGTAAATTACACTTACTTTACTACCTATATTTATAAAATATGATGTAATAGGGACGTGTCCCTTATAAAAGACCCTTAATATTATCAATCTTGTCATTCTCATGCTCCGCGCTCTACTTGTGGTGACTTGCGGTATGTTCTTTTGGGTGCCTTATATCCTGCCAAGATCATCCCCCCTTTTCAAAAGTATGTCTTGTCATTAAGACATGCAATGCTAATTTCCTAGACGGATGTTCTTATAGATGAGTTTCATTTGTGTCAATGTCATGTCCAATTGGTTTTTGGCATGTTGTAACACTTGTATGTGGCCTTGGATCTAGATATGGGTGTTTCAGCTTCTATAAGACTGATAGGGATCTATATTTTTTGTGTACTCTGCTTGGCCTCCCCTAGTATCCTTTTTAGGTGGGCTAACCTTAGGGTGACCACTTCTCTTAGCTACTTGATCTATATCTTTATTTTTTCTCTTTGATCTTGTAGTTGTTGTGCCTGTTTGTGGATGTTTTCTATTTGTGCCCTTACAGAGCCATCCATATCTTTGAGTGGGTCATAGGTTCAGATTGTTTGTACAATATGCACATCCAAGTGATCCATTTGATCCTTAATGTTCTTGGTCATTTTTGGCCATTGTAGGAAGAACTGGTACAAAATATTTGCTTCGCCCATTTCTTGTTATAGGTTCTTTATTTGATTTTCCAATTGTGTGTGTACTATCAGACATTTCTTTGTCACATCAGTCATCCTACTTTTGGTTGTTTCTGCACTGACATGCTGCTTTATTTTAGTCTCCTGGTATTGCATCTCTACTTGTATCCCATCAACTAATTGCTTCAATTGTTAAGGCAGAGGTAATGTTGTGTCCCTCTGTAATTGTGGCAGTTAGTTTTGTAGTGCATTGTTAGCTTCCTGCAATTGCTCTGTACTATCCACATGTTGTTGCAATATCTCCTTTCTTGGAATAGCATGGAAGATGTCTCCTAACTAAAGTTTCTAAATTGGATATATCCCTAACAAGTTGACCTATGAAACTAGTATTAGAATTTGTAGCAGTTGTGGTGTCAGGATTGGTTGTATCTGCTTCTAATAGGCCAAGAAGTCCTTTATAGATTGGATTGGGGATGCAGAGGAAGATGTCCCAAGGTTGTTTATATGTTTCTCTTGTTGTGGCTCCTCTTCTTGTTCACTTTCCTGTGTATTCTATTTTGGATAATTGGTTTCTTGTTCTTGTTCATTTCTTTCCTCCTCCCTAAGTGTGTCATACACTTTCTATGTTATTTCCTCTATTTCCTTTTGTAGCTTAATTCTTTTGTCCTCTATTTCATACATCAAGGTATCTACTGTTTACTTTGTTATGAGCTCTTCATCCTGTAGATGCGTCATTTTCTCCTTTTTTTTCTGTAGACATGTTTCTGTCTACTTCTTCTATTTCTTTCTATCTTAATACTTCTTCTAATTCTACTTCTCTTTCCCTCTTTTTTTGCAATGCCTCATTTACTTCTTTCGAGAAATTTTCCATTATTTCTTCTATTGATTGATCTATTGTGTGGATATACCTAATTAGTGTCCTAATTATTCTTTGTTTATTCTCTTCACCTACTTAACTATATAGAGTGAGAGATTGCGATTAAATGTCATGGTGGATAATGGCATTAATCATGGTAGCCACATCTATTAATGGTTCTTCTTCTTGTTCAGGTTGTTGTGTTTCTTCTATTGCCTCTATTTTTGCGATGGTTTTTTAACCTCTTCCTCTTTTTCTTCTATCTCTTCTGATGCTTGAATGATATTCCTTTTAACTTTATGTTTCCTCATTTTTTATTTCGCTTTTCTGTGCCCATTTGTACCAGGATATCCAAGATCTCTTGTACATCTGGCTCTTTGTCTTTTTATTGTGGAATTGATACAATTTGAGGTGAGGATGTGGCTCTACCAAAATTTATGCATTGGGGGTTGCGGAATGTAGTCTTCCAGATCTCCTTGTTTGCAGTGTTTCCTTGTACTAATTTGCGATGTTGATGCACTAGGATGTGGTGTTGAGGAGCTCGGTTATGGTGCTTCTTTAGATGGAATGCCCCATTTTTCATGCAATTTCTCCTTGTTCTTTTCTACTTTTTCCTCCGTATCCTTTTTGTGTTGTCTAACCATAAAATTCTTATACATTCCAAACCTTTCTACATTTGGATCCTTTGGCTTTCTAAGTAGATTCTTAGCATATGTCTCTACTTCTTGTTTTTTGATCTCATAGGGAAGCCTAGGTATCCATGAGGTCCCAGGTTCTAGGGATTCCATGTATGTGTAGTATTTATCTACCAAGAATATGATGTGGTTTACGTATTGATTTATTGTCTCATAGGGCATCCTCTACCTAGCTTGCATTTGTTGTTGGAGGGCCTTGAGAAACCCCCAATATGTGACATTATAGGATTGTTTATCTTTAAATATTTTTACGTGTTGTTTAATTTGTACGGTGACAGAAATATTCATTTGCCATACTTTTCTAGAAAAATTAGGAAGTGTATTTATAAAGTAGGAAACCAAGCATATGATCAATGTGCCATCCTAAAAATTGTAGTGTGAGTTCTTCATTTTCTACAGGATCTCCATCAATTGTTCTCGTAGCAGCTTGCACAAGTCAAAGTCTTTTCCTTCAACCACCATCTGGTATGCGATGTGGATGGCTATGCTAGTCATCTAATCCTCGTGGTTTGCATAATAAATTTGGTAGGCAATTCCAATGGTTACATATCATACAACAAGGTTAATGATTTCTTTGACATTAAGGCTCTAACCATTTGGTGTTGCACTAGTTGGTTTAGTTACTTTGTCATTCTTGATTGCCTTGTTTGATGGCAATTCTCCTACCACACTTAGCCCTGTGACCACCTAGATGGCTAGTTTAGTGATGTAGTATGGTTTATCCAAGTAGATAAACTCATCGTGGATTCTACTCAGTACTATTCTTACCCATTCATGCTCTACGTAAAAATCTAGATAGTCTTTCCATACGTCAAGATTTTTTTTCTCTATTTCATGATATTGTGATAGATAACTGGTCTAATCTAGCTAGAGGAGTGTCCTAAGGAGTTCCTTGAATTTTGTGTGGTTGACCTCTGATATGGGTTTGTGTATGTAATGCAGACAAGCTCTCTCACAAAAACACAAACTACTACTTACATTTCACAATTACTCATAGATAGATATTCTTTGCTCTTAATTTCATATTCAAACATACTGATAAGATTGCAGACCCACGTCCATTACTTATTTTATTGAACTTGGATCAACATACATCAATATATCTCTTTATTGAATTTTAGTTAATAACATCAATCTGGAATGAAAGATTACATTATCTATCACAAATATTATTGTTCTCACAACAATCTCCCTTTTCTACCTTTCTTGAAACTTCATCTAGCTTCTATAGTCTTTTCTTCTGTGGCAATGAATCTCCTTTCTATCCTTCACCCCTCTCTATGTTGAAACTTGTTTTCTTTTTGCCTCAATCTTTCTATTCTGGCAGTGAATAGAAACCCCTCTACTTCATGTTTTCTCTTTCTTTTTATTCAACATGCTCCTCCTTTTTCTCCTTCTAACAGCTAATTCACCAATTCCTCACACTATTTGTTTTTTCTTAACAGGGAACCTCCAATTCTCTATTTTGTTTGTCTTTTATATGCAATACATCTCAAAAACCATCCAATGGGTCATCCAACTCACCAAATCAACCTTTCTATGGCACCAATCTAATGCCTCCCGAAGCTTAATTCACCTTTCCTCTTCTTGTTTATTAGAAGACAGAACCCCACTTCTATGTGTTTTTTTGTCTTTTTGTTTTATAATGCTTAAACAAATTTCATCGAAGGGTTGCTACAGATGCCTTGTATACCATATTACTTGGAATTCATTGAGATTTAAAATGTCATTAGCAGAAATAAAACTCCACACGTTGATTGGTCTTTTGACCTCTCCAAAAATGTGAAAATATGAATGCCAATATTTCTCATTGGCAAATCATGAGTCTTTAATTTCAATCCAATTGATATTGCTAAAATGTGATTCATTGAATTCCTAAGTTGGCCGCTAGATGCACCCAATCGCTCTCCACTTTGTATAATGCATACATGAGCCAATCTAATTCAAAAGGGAAAGAATATTGAATATGAGGTGTTGCCTCTATTTTCTTTTAAAATGCAGATTAAATGTAATCAAAGACCAAATGCCACGATGGCATTTCTACCCCACTATCATATGAGCATTCAAAACAACAACCGACCGACTCCTCCCCTTCAAATAGCAAAATATATATGCCCAACATAGAAACATTAGCGGCTATATATTGATATTTTTAAAATAAAGACATATCATCTTAGCAAAAAGTAAATTATAATTGTCACCATTCAAAACTGCAAACAGTGGTATTAAATGTGATCTTGAGATCTGGCAAAATTGGTTATTGATTCATATCTCCAATTGATCTTATGCCAACACAAATGTATTGCAGTGTGCCACATCTCCACTCACAACATTCTAGTAAACCCATGGAGACAAGAACCAATCTCCTCCAAACAACCGCCATCAACATAGCAAAGCAACAAAGTGTCAACTCTTCAACAAGACTGCCCATCATCCAAACCAAAACCATAAATGCACAAAATGTAAACTGGAACAACAATTTTTTTATCAATGCAAGATTACATGTGCTCCTAGGTTCTCCTACATCAGACATGCCGAGTAGAAATTTTGTGAGAATAGGCTCACAAAGGTGGAGTTGAGTAGTCAAACTACTCTTTTAGGTCATAACCAACCTGCAATGAGCTCCATCGCTGGGAAAATGTGAACATGATTATTTCTTAGATTCCTCTTTTTCCAACATCTCACTGGTATAATCATCATTCTCCTCCCACAACTCCATTCACCATTCCTTCCTCCTCTCATGGATTCACATCCACCATATGTCATCCTCCTCCGCCAAATGCTCTCTACTCTCCTCTCCTCCTTCATGGGATCCATCCCACCGCAAACTGACCACCTCCACCAAAATCCACCCGCATCATCCTCCACAATATCTACAAGAAAATATGTAGCATCTACAACATAATTTTGTTCTCTATCCATCTCTTCTTCTACCATCCTTTTTGAAAAAAAAAATATCATAAAACAAATTTACCTCAACTGCAACATCAATTTTCGTTGCAACATCTTCCACATCTTCATCATCTGTAACTCTTCATTCTTCTCCCTTCACTATAATAACAATTTCTGACATCCACTCTTCTTCAATTGCCAACATTTCTGCTAAAAAATCATCATTTTCACCATGCCCTATGGCTGCAACCTCTTCACTTTCCATCATTGCATCTTCAACCTCTTCATTTTCAACCGCTACCACAGTTGCATTCTCTTGCTTATCCTCATCATGCTTGACCAATTTATTATGTTACCATGCTTCTAATCTATCCACTCTTGCATTAATGTCAAGCATCATTTCTAAAATCTTCCTCTTCTCATAATGCATCCAGCCCTCCCATATCACGGGTTTCTTCCTTACCAATATCCCCATCTTATCTAGTACAATCTTCCACAATTCTCACATCATGCTCTCCAATCTGCCATAACTCTCAATCTTCTCACAACTTCAAGCTCTCTCTCACTGCTCAGGACTTCTCCTACCTGCAACAGTGTTAAAAATGAAGGTGCAAACCACACAACAAAAATCTGATTCAAACCTTACTTATGCCCTCTAAACAATGTAGAATCAATGGAGATTGCAAAATAAATTAAAAGCCATTACACAGAAATAACATGCACTAAGAACTAAACACATAACTGTTGGTCATGATGTTAGTCATAAGCAAACATAGAATAAAAGTACACATTAATCTTTATTCATCTTGAAAGATACGATGAATTCAGAGAATTCATGATCCCAAGTCTCCGGTGATTAGGTCTTAATCTTCTAACGTTACTCAGAGGTTGATGTGCGTTGCTGTTTCCATTTTGGGGCCTTACATGAAATTCATCGGCATGATGATCCTGTTCTATAAAGATTCTTCACAGAAAGGTCATTATACATAGTAATTTGATCAAATGATGCAGTTATATTCAAAACTTTGCATGATATTTGTTATTTGTACATGCTTTATCTTCAAATATGCTATGGATGTACAGTTACCTACGGGATATCTGCATATTTTTTTATGTATTTGCTTATGATTATCAATTATTTGCAATTATGATGGCGAAATGATCTGAAATTGAAAGAAATTGAAAGAAATGCTTCAAATTAATGTTGAACATTTAGCTATTGAGCCCCACATATATCAGATATAGTCATGAGGAGAAGAAAACCAAACCATATGTTCACCAAGACATTCCACAGCTAGATACAGTTGATGCTAACTTCAAAGGAATGGTATGAAAAACAACACATGCAAGTAGATATGCACTCTAAGGGATGCAGCAAATCACAGCATATATCCAGAATTCATACACTGATTACTCAAGATTTACTATGAATTGTAATCAAACAAGTCTTCTCATTCATTAAGTATGAAAGAACATAATATGTATACAATAACTTCGAAATGAGCCCTAAATATTTCAGCAAACAGATTTCAATTAAGTTTCTGAATGAATCAAAATGAGGCATTCCTGCACCTTTTATAGAATAAGGTGAGGAAGCCGTTACAAAAATGATCAACGATCAAGATTTGTCTATGAATATCTATGATGAATATTCACTCTTTCACTTTGTCAATTTCATCAAGTGGCACAAATTGCTAGCTGGCAACCATCTAAGATACTTATTTTCGCTAAGTATCGGATGCTGATATTTCTTTGTGGTGCATATTCATCTTCTCGTCAGATTCATGCTCTCCATCATCAGGTGCATCACTTTCTGTGTCTTCATCATCATGATGACCGTGACCTTGTATATGAGCCTGCATGACTATCCTGACATTTTCATACAACTACATTATTTTCTCCACTTCTCCACCATCCTGAGTCCTTTCTTTGTTGATGCCATGTTTATGCATTTGGTATTTACTTCAGAGATTATCCAATATATTCCTTCTGTTATCTAATGTCTCATTATAATTTTCCACTTTGACCTTAATTCTCATCATTTTATCCATGATTTCTTCTGTCAAGTGGCTCAGTGGATCATCCGCAACCAGTTGAAAGTTATTATGCAGAGCCTTGATTGCAAATTCTTCATCCTAATTTTCTATCTTTCCTTCCACCTTCCCTTCTATTATTTCTAAAATCTCTAATTCAAAAGACATCATGTCATGCAGCTTCATGCTAATATCTCTCAACTTATTGTTGCATCTTTTAAGCACATCACACTCAAATTGGATGTCTTTATACCATATGTCCATTACTAGGGCATTGTTATTATTTACCACTTGCTTGCTAATGAGTATTTGAGGATTGATCCTCTTTATTTCACCCAAGACACTCAATGTCTTCTCCAATTGAAAAGACCTTTTCCTAGTCTCCATCTGCAGTTTATCCACCTTCTTACTGGAGATGCTAAGGGAATTCCACCTCTTCAAAGAGGCTTTTAATACATCTTCTGTTGCATCCAATGTGGATAACATTCATTTCCTCAGTATGGATGACTCATGTTTCATGAGGTCCAACTTCTTTACCTCTTCTTGGGAAATAGCAGTCAATGGGACTGCATGTTCAGTTGAAGTATCTTCAGGGTTAGTTAACCCTTTTATATATGCATGCAACTGAGCAATGTGCTCTTTGTGTTGCTTATTTTTCTCCTTTTATCTTTTAACTTTCTGAATCAATGAATCTATGATGTCCTTACCCTCTTGACCCTCTTGGTCTTCATTAGCAAACCCCAAATCTACTGTGCTGATCCGAAATTCATCTAATGTAATCTTACCTTTTTCTTTATTTACAGTAGGGAGTGCTATTTGAGCTGTTCTCCTACCTGTTGTAGGATCTCTTCTAATGGCCAAAGTCAGTCTGGCATTCCTCTTTGGTTTTATCAAGGTCTCTGAAAACAAAGTAGATACATCAAATTCTTGTATTTCCTTACCTAGTTCTGTACCAATTTCAGTTTCTAACCACTGAGAAACTTGGTCCTTAGGTCCTTGGCTTCCACCATCATCATTATGATGATCACCCTGATCTCCTGTGTCCACCATCATGTTCGATGGGGAGGGTGATTTTATTTTCTCTTCCTCATGATGTTCATCAAGAGGGGGGTCTTTTGGTATATCCTCCTGGTGAGGAGCTTTCTTCTCTATCGATTGATCCTGTTGATCATCTGCATGTGTATCATGATTTTTATCTTTTACTTCCTCCACTCTTATCTCATCTACTTCATTTATTTCCTCCTCTTGAGGCATGTTTGCATCCATGGTTACTATTTCATTTGTCTTAGGTGCTTCTGTTTGATCTTGCATCACATCCTTTTCTGCACCTGATGCACTTAATTCTTGAGTTTTCAGTTCATCATGATGAGCTGAACTGTCTTTGTCAATCTCATTCTTTTCTTGGACCTCCACTATTTTGGGTTCACTAGATGTATCTTGCTGTGATTGATCTAAATCTGGAGCGTGTGCTTCCACCTCTGTCACCTTTATTTCTTTAATATTTTCTATTTTATCAGGTACACCTGCCATATCCTGAGGATTTACATCCTCCACATATGTCAAATCTACAACTGCAGGACTTGTCACCTTATCCACTAGTGCATCTAGCCCCATTTGCTCTACAATTTTCTCTGGGCTCTTTTCCTTTTCTGATTCCACTTGCTTCATTTCCTCTAACACCGTTTGTACTGATGGAGTTCCATGAGGAGTTATCCGGGTGCTAGTAGTAAGGGTTTCCATTCTTTGTAAAGCTACATCCTTCACTACCTCATCATTGGATAGGTCAACTGTCTCATCCAATGAGACAACACCACTTTGGAGTATCCTAGAGGTTTCTTTTATTTGCTCTTCTGCCAACTCAGTTTTAAACTTTACAATGGTGGGAAGTGGAACATTATGCTGCAGCTCCTTATTGAACACTTCACCACCTGCCCCTTTTAGTATTATAGGGGGTTGTCTTACCTCACCTCTCATGGAAGTTCTTATTTTCTTAGGTGTGGTAGCCACCATCAGCTAGGGTGCTTTTCTTTTTCTAGTGAGAGGGAGAACATTCTCCTCTTCAGTTTCCTCTTTAAGAGGAATATCCTCTTCCACCTGTTTCTGCGAAGCTTGACCTTCTTCATAGGTCTCAGTAAATAGTGTATCTATCCTCTGGATTCTTTTGGACTCCTGTTTATCCACTGGAGGAGGTGCAGATGATGTTGTAGCTTGCCCTGAAGCTGATGCTTCTCCTGATGCTGGTGCCTCTGCAATAGTTGCTACTATTCTTTCAATGATGACCCCTTTGGGTTCATCTCCAGCTTTCTTGCCTCTTGGAGGTCTTTTGCTTTGTTGCTGTGGAGGTGGCAACCTGTCTCCTTTGGATTTCCTCTTCTCAATAAGAAAATCATCACTCATCAGCTGGGATTTCTTGTCTTTTCTTTTTATTATCCACAGTGAGAGAAACTCTCCTTTTCTTCAAGTTATTAACTTGATCATCTACCCATTCCTGGGTCAGCCTTAGGATTCTACTAGTGAACTGGTCTAAAGAAATATCCTCTTGCATAGTGAGATCTGGGGTTGATATGGTCTCATTATATATCTTTTTCTGTTCATATTCATCAGTCATGATATTTCCATCATCTTTCCTCAACTGCACAGGGACTGAAATACAATCAAAGGTCCTGATCTAGTTCAGGGTCAACCTTTGACATCTTCTCCTTCTTGCCTCAGCCTCACCCTCACAGTCTGCCCAAAAATCTTCAAGATGTCTTTGGTGGATGGGATGTCCCATGATCTTCTGCATCCTCCCATAAGGATCATATGACTTTATCACTGGGAAAGGATGTAACTTCATCATTGTTAGGCCAGCTATGGCCTTCTTAATATTTTCACTGTCTGGGCACATGTAATAGCCCATTGTCACTGGAAACAATACTGGTGGAATTTTTTTATTTGCTTTATAAGCATCCAGTATTGTTACAACCTATCTCATGAACTCCATTAGCACTACTGCATCAGTTGGATATCTTGGGAGCATGAGGGGTTGTTCTGCAAAGCCCTCAATCCTAATGTAAGAGAAGGTTGCAAACTGAATGAACCAGGCTCCATGCCTGTATATGACTTCTTGAGCCTCCATGCTTAATCTCTTAGTTCTGTCTTCTTCCATGGTCCTTACCAGATGCATAGAGAATGCATCATTCACCATTTTATAATCCTAGAGGTAATTTACTCTCTGTAATTAGGGATAATGATCCCAGATATGTGCATCATTGGTCGTGCCACCAATTTTCCCCATTGTAGTCAATGCATTAAATGTACCCTTGTATGCACATGCATATACAAGGTATGAAGTCACATAAAAATCACAATCTGTACCTCCCAGGTTTAACAGCTACTCATCTATAGCATCACTGATCATTTTGGCCCATAATGGTCTGTTCTCAGTATATATGCACATCAGGATGATCCCATACAGCCAGTCTTTGAAACTTCCAGCTGTTGGTTCACCTGTAACCCTTCTGAGTAAGGTGATCATCAATTGATATTCATCATCAAAATCATACTTATATAAATGAACGGGCAGCTTGGTTGCGGCTGGATAAGTACTATTTTTGGCTCTCCATCCATACATTCTTTTCCTAGCAGCTTTCTTATTAGCCTCATATTCTATTACCAGTTTCTTGAGGTTCAACAACATCTTTACCCAATGGCAAACTGAATATAGTAGACAGGCTCTTTATGGAGAAGTCTGCATACACTCTTCCATGTTTCTCAACCCTCCTGGTTTGTGAATTATAATTTCTAGCACACTCAATAACCAGTTTAGGAGCTTCCATGCTATATGGAAAACCAGCTGCATTCCCCATTCCAGACACCAAAACAACTTTAAGCAAAGCATTCTCCTCCTGACTATGCATCCTGTATGTCCATTCGGCCAGATTTGTACTTCCTTGGTGCGTATCTCTCTGAATCTGTACTTGAATTGCACACCCTTAGGTTGTGCAAACATTGGTTTAACAAACTCTACTTCAGATTTCATCAATCTCTTATCTGCCATGATTTCCTGTAATGACAAGAACTTGTCTCACAATTTGTACTTCATCTCATATATATATATATATATGGCGTCATGCATAGGTTCATTAAACATTGCTTCTTCATGATATACAGAATTCACAATTCCAAACTAGTAAACATCATACTACCTGGATATGCAGAGAAAACACAGCAAAAGGGATCAGTTACTTACCTGATGTATGCTTATCCTCCTGAATTATAGTGATGATTATATAGAAATGATCTTGAGACTAATGATAATCACGTTCTTCGTTCTGGTTCAGGATGTATACCTCTGCAGGTGATTCATAGAAGGGTTTTGGAAGCTCGGCTCTATGTAAAAATTGAATTCGTCGCAAGGTAAGTGTATAATGACGTTGCAAATTCACTTTAAACCTATTGATTTGGTCGATTAGGGCACATTTTGATTGAATCAATTTTTATCATTGATTTTTTGCATGGAAATCTCTGGATGTTGCCATGTGTGATCATCGCGCTGATAATCAGCGGGAAGCACCTACCGTATTAATGAGCATTCAATGTTCACGCAGCTAGAGGAGTAGGATGATCTTTTGAAATATCAAGTGATGTTTTTAATATCGAGTGATGTTCAAAATATGACCAGCTCTCCTAATATGACCATCTGCATCTTAGCGGGAAAACATATGTCGGTA
Source organism: Cunninghamia lanceolata (assembly GCA_027924645.1). Lineage (NCBI taxonomy): Eukaryota > Viridiplantae > Streptophyta > Pinopsida > Cupressales > Cupressaceae > Cunninghamia > Cunninghamia lanceolata. The sequence goes on from BSBN01000757.1 coordinate 17,819,624, forward strand.
TATCAGGCTATTTTGAAACCATCGAGTCATTTTATAAAAGATCGGGTGATGTTCAAAATATCGGGTGATATTTTGAAAGGGATGGTGACCCTACATATTGTTTAAGTGACATTTCTCAGAATATCATGATGACATCACCATGATATTAGCTTAGTCTATCGTTGAAGCATTATGACATCATCGTCGTGTTTTATGAAAGGATGATGTTATGAAATATATCTCCGTGAGGTAAAAATGATGATGATGTCATCATCATGTTGATTTGCTTTGTTATCAGGATCAGATGATGTCATTAGGATAATGGCATTAGGGTGATATTTCACGACCAAATGATATTTGAAAGATAAGGTGATATTCAAAATATGGGGTGATGTTTTGAAATATCCTCCCCCCGAAATACATGCTATTCTTTGACGAGTAAGTATCACTAACACTTAAGTTTGACGTCCGCAGGTCGCGAACCAGATGATTTATTGGGTGATAAATTGGATTAGGGTGATCTTTCATAAGATGACTGATATTTAGAAATATGATCCTCCCCCTTATGAATATCAGGTTTGACCAGGATTTTGACCATTCATAACTTTCACACCTTAATGAATATCAGGGTGATGTAAAAGACAAACCTTCATGAATTTTAATGTTCTTCCCAAATATGAGGTTAATGAAATGAAATAAGAATTATGCAAACTAACCTCATGATGATAACTTACCCAATCCTCCTTTAGAGGGTTATCTGCATGACTTACCTTTTACTAGACCGCCAGAGAGCAGAAAACACAAGCCAAACCAAAAGGTTGGGTCCCTGTTTTGCCAAATCAAAATGGGGGGTGGTGTGTAACCACACAACAACTTGCCACCAAAGAAAACATCAAAATTCTAATGATTCAAGTGATGTGATCACATTCATATATAGTATTCTAACTCTTTCCAAGTATAAGTATCATGATCTTCTGAATGATAAAGTGGCATCATGGTAACAATGCTAAAAAAGGATCAGGTGTGTGCAAATGATTAATTATCCTCATCTTGTAAGCAAGTTGAAAACATGAGTAACTAGTGTAAAGCTACATAGTTGGAGATCATCCCTCATAGCCAACCTGGATAGAGCCTTGCTGCCAGTAGGCATCCATAGCCCTGGCAAGGTTATCTATACAATCTCCCTAAGTAGAGCCCCACTGCCAGGAGGTGTCTATAGCCCCGGTAGAGTTACGTAGATGGCCTAATTTTATTTATCTTTGGATTTTTTCAATATTTGATTTATATATATCTGATGTCATCATGTAACCTCATTGTATAAGGTATGGTCACTTACTGTTTTAGGTTGGAGATTGTATTGGTAGCAAGGGAGTCCCTTTAGATTTTTCACTTAACACCTATACTTGTGTGTTCAACAAACCCAAGGCTGTTAGGTGTGTCATTGTGATTGATTCACTTTGGTCAAGAAAAGGCACCCTGATGAAAGAATATCACAGACCTGATCATGAATACTTCTCAGAATGACTCATAACCTATATCTAAATTTGATCTCATCACTTGAATCCTAACAATTTTGATATTTTCTAGGGTGATGAAGTGCATCATCTTGACTAACCAAAACAAAAACTCAACAAACAAACAAAACAAAACAAGCAACAAACAAAACAACGAAAATAAAACTGTACAAGCAACTATACAAATATACAATATGATACATATGACTGTCATGAGGCCACTCAGGCTTGGAAATAATGTTTGAGGAATTGTCCATTGACTGGCAATGGGACATCCTTACCTGTCAGGTTCTTAAGCCTATAAGTGTTGTCTCCTAATATCTCAGAAATTTGAAAAGGACCTATCCATAATTTGTCAAACTTACCATGGTCTCCTTTTCTCTCGTGTGCTTTATCCCACACCAGGACTAAATCATATATCCTAAAAGATTTGACTCTAGCTCTTTTGTCAAGCCAATGTTTGACAACAGCCTGGTGTTTTGCAAACTGGTCAATTGCTTGACTTCTTTTCTCTTCCAGGTGCATCAACTGAATCAACCTGACTTCCTATCTATTATCTATGGCTAGGTATTCTTGGGCAAACTATAGTGTAGGAATTTTCAAGTTAATAGGGAGGATGGGATCCACTCCATATACTAAATGGAAAGGCAAGTTTCCTAGTGTAGTTTTCATTCTAGTTTTGTCTACCCATAAGGCATATTTCATAAATGTGTTCCATTCCCTAGGGTTCTTTTCTATTAATTTTCTTATGATATTCAGCAGATTTTTATTCATGGATTCTACCAATCCATTCCCTGGGGATAATAGTTAGAGGAGAACTTTAGTATGATCCCATGATCAAAAGCCCAACTTGACAATTTAGTTGAAGTGAAGGCAAAACCATTATCACTTACCAGAGCATAAGGAACTCCATACCTAGTAACAATATTACTTTCCATAAACTTGATGACATCATCTGCAGTACAAGTCTTGCTACTGACTGCTTCAGTCCACCTGGTACAATAATTAGTAATCGTTAAGACATACCTATGGCCTAATGACGATGGGGGATTGATTGGTCCTATGAAGTCCATGCCCCATTGTGCAAATGGGCGTTCTTCTATCACTGGCTGCAAGGGTTGAGCAACATATTTCTCTCTATTGGCAGTAACCTGATATACATGACAACATTTGACATGTTCAGCAGTATCTTTAAAAATTGTTGGCCAATAATATCCTGCTTTGAGGATTGCATGTGTAGTGGCCAATGCTGACCCATGTGCTGTTCCAAATTTGTCATGTAACTCTGATAAAACTTTATTCGCTTCTGGCCTCTCCAGGCATCTTAAGTTTATTCCTTCATAATTCTTTTTGAACAAGGTTCCTCCTTTCATCATATACTTTTGTGATCTTATCTTCAGGACTCTTCTCTATGAAGCCTGCAGTCTTAGAGGACATCTTCCAATAATCAGGATGTGCCTGATATTTGAATACCACTCTTTACTGTCCTTTGCATTGATTACATACTGCTGGCTTATGATGTTTGGATCAATTTCTGATATCATTTGGCTCAGAGCGTGTCCTCTTACTAGTTTCATTGGTGTAATCTCCATGTCATATTCTTGTAGTATAGTGATCCACTTGGCTCTTTTTTCACCAAGCTCACTTTGCATCAACAACATCTTCACTGCTACATCAGGCACCACTGCAATCACTTTGCTTCTCAGTATATAGTGTCTTAATTTCTTTACTGCTCTAACGAGTGCAAGTGCTTGCCTTTCAACATCTACATATCATAGTTCAGCATCTTTGAAAGGGCAGCTCATGAAGGCAATTAGTTTTTCTTCCTTCTCTTCATTTCTCTGAGTTAGCACTGTTGCAAAAGTATGTTCTGAAGTAAATGAATAAATGTAAAATTCTCTAGTGTAATCTAGACTGATGAGGACTGGAGCATCTGATATTGCTTTCTTTATATCTTCAAAGGCAGCTCTAGCCTCTAGTGTCCACTCAATCTTGGCATCTTTTTTCAACATGGCATTCAGTGGTCTGACAATTTCAGCAAAGCCAATGATGAATTTTCTTACAAAATTGATCTTACCAAAGTAAGACTTTAGTTCTTTCTTGCTTCCAGGGAGCTATATTTTCATAATAGACTCTACCCTATCAGGATCTATGATGATTCCATCTTTTGTAATCAAGTGGCCTAGTAATTTACCTGTTGTTACCCCAAATATGCATTTCTTGGGGTTCAGTGATATACCATATTCTTCACATTTTTTAAGTACATTTTTTAGATCTGTTACATGGTTTCCCCTTTCTTTGGAGAATACTGTCAAGTCATCCATGTATATGACTATACATTTTCCTATTAAGCCTCTGAAGGCTATGTCCATTGCTCGCTGGAAATTTGCTCCAGCGTTTTATCAGCCCAAATGGCATACGTCTATAAGCAAATATACCCCACTTGGTGGTGAAGGCAGTCTTTAGTCTGTCAATCTTGTCAACCATCACTTGGTTGTAGCCTGAGAAACCATCCAGGAAGGACATCATCTTGGCTCCATTAACAATCTGCAAGACTTCATCTAAAGAAGGTAAAGGATAGTTATCCTTTTCTGATGCTCTATTCAAATTCCTAAAATCTATGCATAGCCTGATGTCTCCATTCTTCTTCCTTACATGTACTAGATTAGCTACCCATGTAGAATGTCTGACAGGAAAGATGATTTTGGCATTTAGTAACCTTTTAACTTGTTCAAAGATTATTGGTTCAAGCAAAGCATTGACATGCCTTTGCTTCTGTCTAAAAGGTTTAGCATCTAGCCTTATGATGATAACTGGCCTCATGATGATAACTTACCCAATCCTCCTTTAGAGGGTTATTTGCATGACTTACCTTTTACCAAACCGCCAGAGAGCAGAAAACACAAGCCAAACCAAAAGGCCAGTTCCCTATTTTGCCAAATCAAAATGGGGCGTGTTGTGTAACCACACAACAATAACATAGTATGTAATGTGGAGAAAACCCTTTTGGGCAAAAAAATCCACTAAGAAAAGAGGCTCCAATTTGTATTATCCTCAAATATATGAGATTACAATACATACACTTCCTCTGTTTCTTCAGTCTTCAATCCAGCAACACCTGTTACTCTCCAATCTAATAAAAACATATTACAAATATCCTTATAAAAGGGGATTACCTTCTAGGGCAAGATAACCGACAAAATATCAACCATCAGATATGTGACCTAATGACAAATGGTCTAGATTCACAATGATAAAATATAAATAAAATCTAGTTTCGAGGGTGCTACCCCTGGACCCCCCGTCGATGGGATGATCCCCTCGTACCCCTCGTAGGGGGGGAACCCCCTTGCAACCCCCTATCATGGATTCAAATGAGCATCGTGTACCAGATATAAACATACGACCGAAACAAGATCATTGCTAGTGAAATGTTTCATCCCTTATGGGTGATTTACAAATAATATTAGGATTAATTAATTGCATAGGATTTATGAGGTCTATAGCACCTTAATCCTAACATTCTCCCACTTGACATCATATATTGTAAATACCCATAGGAAAACCATAAAATAATTAGGCACTAGAAGCAAGGCCCATGGCCTCTCTGCACCAAACAAATTTCTTTGTGCTCAAAGGCTTGGTCAAAGCATCTACAATATTCTCTTAAGTGTCTACCTTCTTAAGCTCAATCTGTCCATTTGCAACCATTTCTTGAACAAATTGATACTATACATCAACATGCTTAGTCAGAACATGCTACATAGGATCCTTGGCCAAATATATAGTACTCTAGTTATCACAACCAATCTGAATGATCCTGCAATCAAATCCAATACTTGTACACTGTCTCCTAAACCAAACTGCCTCCTTTGAGACATGGGTAGCAATCATATACTATGCTTCTATGGTAAAAAAGAAACTGTGGGCTACCTCTTACTCATCCAACACACTGCTCCAAATAGAATAAACACATAGCCACTAGTGGACCTTTGACTATCCAAGTCACCTACCCAATCTGCATCAACAAAACCTTGTATGTCCAATGGTTTATCAGCACAATTAGTACTAGAATAAACCAAACAATAATTAGGAGTACCTGTAAGATACTTAAGCACCCTCTTCGCATAATTCCAATGCTATCTACTAGGGTTAGACATAAATCTTCTCAAAACTCCCACTGCTTGGGAAATATTTGGCCTAGTGCAAACCATTGCATACATCAAACTCCCTACAGCACTAGCATATGGCACATTAGACATATCCTCAAAATCATCCTCATTATTTGGACACATATCTAATGAAATATTAGTACCAATGGGTAAAGGAACTCTAACTAGGTTATAGTCCTGCATACTGAATCTTTGTACAATGGTATTCACATAATTACTTTGCAACAACCAAAGCTTTCTCTTACCTCTATCCTTCCTAATCTCCATACCCAGAATATACCTAGCAGCTCCAAGATCCTTCATATCAATTGCACCTGAAAGTTGGGCTTTAAGCTCACTGATCATACCCTTAATATTGCTAAAAAATAACGTGTCATCAACATACAATGCAATGATCAGTATAGAATCATCAATACAGTGAATGTACACACAACGATCCTCCTCACTCCTAACAAAACCCAATTTCAATACAAATGAATCAAACTTTTGATACCACATTCTAGGGAACTGTTTCAGACTATAAAGAGACCTCTTCAATCTGCAAACCCAAAGTTCTTTCCCTTTTACCTCAAAACCTATAGGTTGTTGCATGTAAATTTCTTCCTCAAGATCTCCATGTAAGAACGCAGTCTTAACATCCATTTGCTCAATCTCCCAATCATAAGCTGTAGTAATGAATAAAACAAACCTAATAGAAGTCAATTTAGTAACAAGAGAGAAAATTTCACTAAAATCAACTCTGACTCTCTGGGAGTAGCCCTTGGCTACCAGTCTAACCTTGTACTTCTCTAATGAACTATCTACTCCAAACTTCTACTTGAAGACCCACATGCAACCTATGTCCTTTCTTCCTTTGGGAAAACGAACAAGATCCTAGGTGATACAAGAGTCTAAAGAAATCATCTCCTCCTGCATGGCTAACTTCCAAGACTCACTATCATCTGCAAGAATAGCTTCCCTGTAGGATCTAGGCTCATCGTCAGTACTCAATAAAGGAAATATACAATGGAAATCTGGTGGGCTATACATGTCAACTGGATTCTGTTGTCTTGTGGATCTCGTCAAGGGTGGAGTAAGAGTCTCAGCTTGTTCTTCTACATGATCATCTGCACCAACTTCTTCTGTAACAACAGATTCATCTTTATTAGAAATACTTGAATCTTCTTCTTGTTCACCCCCCAATCCATCATTGTATTCTTCCTGAGGTGCATCTTTCTACTCTAAAGCAAAGTGCACTCTCTTTACTTTTTCTTCTTTTTCTTTTGGTTGCTCAGGTTCAAAAATAGCTCTAAGTTCCCTGAAAATAACATCTTTAGAATAGATAATCTTACAGGTTAGTGGATTCGAAAGCTTATAACCTTTGACATTATCACCATATCCAATGAATGTACACTTTTCAACTTTTGGATCTAATTTAGATCACTTTTCCTTAGGCACATGAACAAAAGCCTCACAGCCAAAAACCCTTAAATGTGAAACAGGAGGTTTCTTACCTATCCAAACTTCATAAGGTGTTGAATCAAGAGCCTTACAAGGAGATATATTAATAAAGTAACAAGCAGTACACACAGCCTCTACCCAAAAGCATTTATCCTTTTGTGCATCACTCAACATACTTCTGGCTCTTTCCATGATTGTTTAGTTCATCCTTTCTACAACACCATTCTGTTGTGGTGTATACAGAGTTGTCTTTTGTCTGATAATACCTTCATGCTTGCAAAACTCATCAAATTCCTTAGAGCAATATTCCCTTCCATTGTCAGATCTTAATATTTTTTATCTTCTTGATCCCGATTGGTTTTCAACTAAGACTTTAAAATCATTAAACTTAGTGAAAACTTTAGATTTATGTTTCATAAATAAAATCCATGTAAATCTGGATACATCATCAATGAAGGTGACAAAATAACAAGATTTTTCAATAGAATCATTATCCATAGGTCTAAACACATCTGTATGAATAATTTCTAACTTCTCTTTTACTCTATTGCTTCCTAAATTAAATAATTTTCTTTTTGTTTACCAAACACACAATGCTCATAGAAATCAAAGTGCTCATCAGAATAGGAGAAACCATCCAACAAATTTTTATTCTTGATAGTTTTCAAAACATTATTACTAGTGTGGCCCAATCTACGGTGCCACAACATATATGTATTTTTAGTACTAGCCCTAGATACATAAGAGGCATTACAAATTGTAGTGACTTCAAGCTTAAACAAGTTTCCCAATCTCTTCCCATTCTCTACCACCAAGTTCCCTCTCACCAATCTGCAACCATGCTTGTCAAATGTTACATGCATTCCCAAATCATTCAACTTCAAAACTGAAATCAGATTTCTAGCTAATCTAGGAACATGCAAAACACCAGGGAAGGTTTTAATCCTCCCATCACTGAAACACAACAATACCTTCCCTTTCCCAACTATCGGATATGTAGAGTTGTCCCCAAGGTATATATCACCTCCATCATAGTCTTCATATGTGGAAAACCATTTCTTATGTGGGGTCATATGAAATGAGCATCTCGAGTCAACCAACCTATGATCATTAGAAACAACATTACATGCAGAAAGTAAAACATCTTCACCTACATTCAAGGACTTATCCAAAGAAATCCCCCACTATTTCTTTGGGTTTCTGCACTCCTTCACATGTCCCCTTTTACCACAGTTCCAACACTTAACTCTGGTCTTCTTCATAGGAGTCTTAGATCAACCCTTGGACTTGTCCTTAGCCCCTTTCTGATCTCCTTTTGGTCCTCTTTCCATGGACCTTCTCCTGACACTGAGAGCATCCCTTGAACTATCTAAAATTTTCTTCCTTAATTCATGTGACAGCAGAACTGAAACAAGATCATCCAACTTCGGATCTATGAGGTTAGTAATGATAGCCAAAATAACATTCTCCCATGACTCAGGCAAAGAACAAAGAAGAAATATACATTTATCTTCCTCATTCACCTCCACATCTACAGATGCTAGTTGACTCAATAACAAATTAAATGAATTCAAATGCTCTGCAGCCAATTCACCCTCTTTCATTTTCATGGAAAATAACTTATGATTTAAATAAAGTTTATTTACCATACTCTTGGCTTGGTAGATCTCACCCAGATGCTTATACAAGCTATGTGCAAACTTCTCACTCACAACATTCAACAGAACAGAATCTGGAAGACACAGCTGGATTATACCTCATGCCTTTTTATCCAGTCTTTCCCACTCATCAGGAGCAACATCATTAGGTTTCTTCTCTTTTGTAATAGTTAGCCACTGGTTTCTTTCTTCTAGCAAATCCTCCATTTTTAGCTTCCATAATTTGTACCCCGTGTCATTAAACTTTTCAATGTCCAACCAAGAGGTAGAAGCGATAGTGAATGAAGCCATGATATCTACACAAGATCTGCAAACAAACAACAACTAAATCTCCCACTGTAGCTAAAAAACCTTCACACTACCAGCCAAGAATAAAAAATGGCCAGGCTCTGATACCAAATGTTAGAAATGAAGGTGCAAACCACACAACAAAAATTTGTTTCAAACCTTATTTATGCCCTCTAAACAATGTAGAATCAATGCAGATTGCAACAGAAATTAAAACCTATTACACAGAAATAACATGCACTAAGAACTAAACACATAACATAGTATGTAACATGGAGAAAACCCTTTTGAGTAAAAAACTCCACCAAGAAAAGAGGCTCCAAGTTGTATTATTTTCAATATATGAGATTACAATAAATGCACTTCCTATGTTTCTTCAGTCTTCAATTCAGTGGCGCCTATTACTCTCCAATTTGATAAAAATGTAGTACAAATATCCTTATAAAAGGGGGTTGCCTTCTAGGGCAAGATAATTGACAAAATATTGACCGTCAGATCTGTGACCTAAAGACGAACAGTACAGATTCACAATGATAAAATATAAATAAAATGTGGTTTCGGGGGTGCTGCCCCTGAACCACCACTGGGGCATGCGATCCCTGGATCCCCCGTTGAGGGGACCATCCCCTCATACCCCTTGTAGGGGGGAAACCCCCTGCAAACCCCCATCATGGACGAATGAGCGTCGTGTTCCAGATATAAACATATGGATGAAACAAGATCGTTGCAGGTGAAATGTTTCATCCTTTATGGGTGATTTACAACCAATATTAGGAGTAATTAATTACATAGGATTTATAAGGTTGATGGCACCAATACATTGTAAATACCCATAGGAAAACCATAAAATAATCAGGCACTAGAAGTAAGGCCCATGGACTCTCTGCACCAAACAAATTTCTTTGTTCTCACAGACTTGGTCAAAGCATCTGCAACATTCTTCTGATTGTCTACCTTCTTCAACTCAAGCTATCCATTTGCAACCATTTCTTGAACAAAGTGATATTGTACATCAACATGCTTAGTCCGAGCATGATACATAGGATTCTTGGCCAAATATATAGCACTCTAGTTATCACAACCAATCTGAATGATCCTGCAATCAAATCCAATACATGTAAATAGCCTCGTCAACCAAACTACCTCCTTAGAGACATGAGTAACAGCCATATACTCTTCTTATATGGTAGACAAAGCAACTATGGGCTGCCTCTTACTCATCCAACTCACTACTACTCCAAACAGAGTAAACACATAGCCACTAGTGGACCTTCAACTATCCAAGTCACCTGCCCAATCTACATCAACAAAACTCTGTATGTCCAATGATTTATCAACACCATCAGTATCAAAATAAACCAAACAATAATCAGGAGTACCTGCAAGATACTTAATCACCCTCTTCACATAATTCCAATTTGTCTACTAGGGTTAGACATAAATCTGCTCAAAACTCCCACTACTTGGGCAATATCTGGCCTAGTGCAAACCATTGCATGCATCAAACTCCCTACAGCACCAGCATATGGCACATTAGACATATCCTCAAAATCATCCTCATTCTTTGGACACATATCTAATGAAATCTTAGTACTAATAGGTAAAGGAACTCTAACTAGGTTACAGTCCTGCATATTAAATCTCTATAAAATGGTAGTCACATACTTACTTTGCGACAACCAAATCTTTCTATTACCTCTGTCCCTCCTGATATCCATACCTAGAATATACCTGGTAGCTCCAAGATCCTTCATATCAAATGCACTTGAAAGTTGGGCTTTAAGCTCACTGATCATGCCCTTAGTATTGCTGAAAAATAACATGTCATCAACATAAAATGCAATGACCAATATAGAATCATCAATACAGTGAATGTGCACACAATGATCCTCCTCGCTCCTAACAAAACCCAATTTCAATACAAATGAATCAAACTTTTGATACCACATTCTGGGGAACTATTTCAGACCATAAAGAGACCTCTTCAATTTGCAAACCCAATGTTATTTCCCTTTTACCTCAAAACCTTTAGGCTATTGCATTTAAATTTATTCCTCAAAATCTCCATGTAAGAACGTAGTCTTAACATCCATTTTCTCTATCTCCCAATCATAAGATACAGCAATGGATAAAATAAATCTAATAGAAGTCAATTTATCAACAGGAGAGAAAATTTCACCAAAATCAACTCCCTCTCTCTAGGAGTAGCCCTTGGCTACTAGTCTAGCCTTGTACTTCTCTAATGAACTGTCTGCTCCAAACTTCTTCTTGAAGACCCACTTACAACCTATGGCCTTTCTTCCTTTGGGAAAATGAACAAGATCCCAAGTGTTACAAGAGTCTAAAGCCATCATCTCCTCCTACATGGCTAACTGCCAAGACTAACTATCATCTGCAAGAATAGCTTTCCTGTAGGATTTAGGCTCATCGTCAGTACTCAATAAAGAAATATACAAAGGAAATCTGGTGGGCTATACTTGTCAACTAGATTTTGTTGTCTTGTGGATCTCCTCAAGGGTAGAGTAAGAGTCTCAACTTGTTCTTCTGCATGATCATCTGCACCAACTTCTTTTGTAACAATAGATTCATCTTCATCAGAACTACTTGAATTTTCTTATTCTCCTTCACCCCCCAATCCATCATTGTGTTCTTCCTAAGGTGCATCTTACTGCTCTAAATCAAAGTGCACTCTCTTTACTTTTTCTTCTTTTTATTTTGGTTGCTCAAGTTCAGAAATAGCTCTAAGTTCCCTGAAAATAACATCTCTAGAATAGATAATCTTACAGGTTAGTGGAAGCAATAGTGGATGAAGTCATGATATCTACACAAGATCTGTAAAAAAACAACAACCAAATCTCCCACTGCAACTAAAAAACCTTCACACTACCACACAAGAATAAAAAATGGCCAGGCTCTGATACCAAATATTAGAAATGAAAGTGCAAACCACACAACAAAAATCTGATTCAAACCTTATTTATGCCCTCTAAACAATGTAGAATGAATGGAGATTACAACAAAAATTAAAACTCATTACACAGAAATAACATGCACTAAGAACTAAACACATAACACAATATGTAATGTGGAGAAAACCCTTTCAGGTAAAAAACTCCATCAAGAAAAGAGCCTCCAAGTTGTATTATCTTCAATTATATGAGATTACAATACATGCACTTCCTTTGTTTCACCAGTCTTCAATCTAGTGGCACCTGTTACTCTCCAATCTAATAAAAATGTAGTACAAATATCCTTATAAAAGGGGGTTGTCTTCTAGGGAAAGATAACCGCCAAAATATTGACTGTCAGATCTATGACCTAATGATAAACAGTCTAAATTCACAATGATAAAATATAAACAAAATGTGGTTTCGAGGGCATTGCTGCTGAACCCCCTGCCAGGGGGGACAATCCCCCTAGACCCCTTGAAGGGGGAAACCCCCCTACAACCCCTCGTTGCGGATGAACAAGTGTCGTGTACCGGATATAAACATATGGTTGAAACAAGATCATTGTTGGTGAAACGTTTCATCCCTTATGGGTGATTTACAAACAATATTAGGAGTAATTAATTACATAGGATTTACAAGGTTGATGGCACCTTAATCCTAACAAATAGCACTCACATGAGCTTCTTCTCTACTGCATTCTCTCTCTTCTCTACCTGCAAGTCCTAGCATAGGCTACCTCATGTTCAGCACTCTACATACACTCTCAGGAACTCCAGCTCTGATACCATATAATGTAACAAGATCTCTCACAAAAACACAAACCACTACTCACACTTCACAATTACTCACAAATAGATATTCTCTGCTCTTAATTTCAAAATCAAACATACTGATAAGATTGCAAACCCACATCCATTACTTATTTTATTGAACTTGGATCAATAGACATCAATATATCTCTTTATTGAATTTTAGTTAATAACATTACTCTAGAAAGAAAGATTATAATATCTATCACAAATATTACTGTTCTCACAACAATCTCCCCTTTCTACCTTTCTTGAAACTTCATCTAGTTTCTACAGTCTTCTCTTCTGTGGCAACGAATCTCCTTTCTATCCTTCACCCCTCTCTATGTTGAAAGCTCATTTTCCTGTCACCTTGGTCTTCTATTTTGGCAACAAATAGCAACCCCTCTCCTTCTTGTTTTCTCTTTCTTTTTATTCAACCTGCTCCTCCTTTTACTCCTTCTAGAAGCCAATTCACCAATTCCTCACACTATTTGTTTTCTCTCAGCAGGGAACCTCAATTTTTCTATTTTGTTTGTCTTTTATATGCAATAAATATCAAAAACCATCCAATGGGTCATCCAACTCACCAAATTGACCTTTCTATGGCACCAAACTAATGCCTCTCAAAGCTTAATTCACCTTTCCTCTTCTTGTTTATTAGCAGACAGAACCCCACTTCTATGTGTTTTTTTGTATTTTTGTTTTATAATGCTCAAACAAATTTCATCGAAGGGTCACTATGGACACCTTGTGTACCATATTACTTGGAATTCATTGAGATTTAAAATGTCATCAGCAGAAATAAAACTCCATGTGCTTATTAGTCTTATGACCTCTCCAAAAATGTGAAAATATGGATACCAATATTACTCATTAGCAAATTATGGGCCTTTAATTTCAATCCAATTGATATTTTCTGAAATGTGACTCGTTGAATTCCAAAACTAGCTGCTAGATGCACCCAATCGCTCTCCACTCTGCATAATGTATATATGAGTTGATCTAGTTCAAAAGGGAAAGAATATGGAATATGAGGCATTGCCTCTATTTGCTTTTAAAATGCAAATTAAATGTGGTCAAAGACCAAATGCCATGATGGCATTTTCACCCCACTACCATATGAGCATTCAAAACAACAACCAACCACCTCCTCCCCTTCAAACAACAAAATATATATGCCCAAATATAGAAACTTTAGTGGCTATATATTGAGATTTTTAAAAATAAAGACATATCATCTTGGCACAAAGTAAATTATAATTGTCACCATTCAAAACCATGAACATGTTGCAAGTATCAATAGTAAGTGTTGTCATTGATGTCAACACCTAAGGTCAGCATCTAAGGAAGTTATTTGAATAAGTTTGAACAAGTGCCTGAGAAGAACAGTGAAGTGTTTTTTCTCCACATATCCTATAGATTGAATATCTTTGTCTATGGTTTGGAATTTATGCTAAGGGATGTCTATAGTTGATATGTTTCAAGTTTGAGCCTCTGGTATGAAGATTTTAGCAAGTTCTATTCACCAAAGTATAAACTATTTTTCTGAGTATTCAATGGTGATAGGGAGAATGTATTTTGCTCTGCATTTCTCCGCATTTAAGTTTTACAATTTGCAGTTCTGGAATTAAGTTTGTAATGATGTTATGTGCCTTCAGTTCAAATGGTTCATGATTTGGTGCTCCGCAAGCGATCTTTCCTTTATGACAGTGGCTGACAATAATGTTCAAGTGCTCCAGTTTGAAGAATCTTATGGATAGAATGTTTGGGGGTTGTGCAGAAGTTCTTGGTGATTGTAACGTGATTGTGGATGTCTCTAGATCATGTTCCTCCTTTTTGGTTGGTCCATAAAGTGTAATCTGGATTGTGCATGAAGCATGTTCCTAAAGGTCTTAGTGTTAATACCAATTTTAGCCAACTTGGTTGTTTTCACTATTAACAATTATACTTTGCAGTTTGTGATAGCATGTTGTAGTGTTGAAGATTGTATTTGAGTCCTAGCTAAGGCATGGTATAGTCTGCATTCATTCTTCTCCTTCACAAATTTGTTTAGGTCCAGACCTATTCTAATGTATGTGTGTATACCGACCTTAAATATTGTTCCAATGGTTGATGATTGTAATGCCAACCTTGATGTTCATTCCAAGGCTGATGAAATGTATAAATACATGTAATGAAGTCATGATTGATGGATGAGTATGTGAAGATGCAAAGATAAGCATGAAGTGAAAAAGTAGAGTAAAACAGAGGAAAATCATTGTGCTTCAATAGAATTGAACATTGGCATAATGTAGATGCTACTATCTCAGTTCACCAACACTAGCAATGAGCCACCCACTGGCAGTGAGCCACCCCATTGGCAGTGAGCCCCTTCTCTTGGTAGTGAGTCACTTCTTTTATAGTGAGCATTCTGGGTAGTGAGCCTTGTAAATTTTGATATATCATTTATACTATGAGCTAACACTCACCATGGTTTTTCCCTTATTAGGTTTTCCACATAAAAATCTAGTGTCTCATGTTTTGAATGTGTGAATGTGTTCAAGTTTTTGATTATATGCTTTCAAGGTTAAATCATAATTAAGTGGTTAATGTGTTGATGTTTGAAAGAAGTTAAGTTTTTGCTACAATTGATTCAACCCCCCTCTTAGTTGTCTTGTGCATTTCAACAATTGGTATCAGAGTGAGGGTTCCTTGGAAGAAAGCTTAACAGCTTGAGGTAGATCTGGGATGGCGCACAAGAAGGAGTCTCCGCAGTTTGATGGAATGGACTATGCTCTCTAGAAGGTATGAATGAAAAGTCATCTTATCTCTCTTGGTTATAGTGTTTGGAAGATGGCAAAGACAAAGTATACTCTTCCTCCAAATGATCCATCATCTAAAGATGAATTCAAACAGTATGAGCTAAATGGAAGGGCTACAGATGCTCTGTTAAATGCTTTATCTAACACTGAGTTAATAAAAGTTATGGATCTAGAAACTGCTCATGAGATCTGGGAAAATTTGAAAATTTTATATGAAGGAGATGATTCTGTAAAGAGTGCCAAATTATAGAACTTGAAGGTGAAGTATGAAGCCCTTAAGATGAGTGATGATGAAAACATAACAATCTACATGCAAAAAGTTCATTAAATTGTCAATGGAATCAAAGGTCTTGGAGGAACTATTGATGAAGATGAGGTTGTGTTGAAGATTATTAGGTCTTTGACCAAATCCTATAATCACAAGGTGTCAACAATTGAAGAAGTTATGAGTGTGAACAAGAATACAAAGGATCAGTTGCTCGAGAAGCTTACTACTTTTGAGATGAGAGAGTTTAGCGATGTTCTACTAAAGACTAAGACTCCTTTCAAAGCCAGTACTTTAGAAAAGATTTCAAGAGCTCAGAAGCATGCTGTGGAATTTGATGATGACCTTGATGAGATTGAAGCCAACTTTGTGGATAGAATGGAAAGAGGTTGAGAGCAAGATAAACTTCAAAGGTAGAAAACACAAATGAAATGTATAAAACAAACCATTTATACCTTGAAATCTTCTTTCTCCTTCGATAAGGTGGAGGAGCTTGCACCCAAAAGCTCCTAGCTTTACCCAAGAGGATGGTTGTGTAATGTGGATTGCTCTTTGAGATTTAACACTACATGATAAAAGGATTTGGTGAGAGATTGGATGGAGATTGGATATGGATAGAGAGGCTAGAGTGATTTTGGCATTATGATGGTATGATGAGAAGATTTGAGAGAAATTTTGGCATAGTGATGATAGGATGACGAAGTGATCAAAATGGCTTGGGTGAGGGTTATATTTATAATTTTTTGATAAAAGGATGGAGGGTGAAGATTTAAAGTTTAGATCAATGGCTAGGAATGCTTGAGGATTAGGGTTTGGATTGGAGTTTTAGTCTTGTGACAAGTGTCACAAGAGGTTTGGGTAAGAGAGATCAAGGGTTAAGATTAGGTCAATGAGATTGGATGGCTCTCATTATTTGTGAATTTTAAATTCACATGGGGAAGGGTGATGAGAATTAAAATGAATTAAAATTTTATTTTGGGGGAAGAGTTGGATATGACAAGTTAGATGTGAATTTTTAATTCACACATGGGGAAGAGTACCCTTCATGGGGAAGAGTTTCCATTAATGGAGACTAAGACTAGTGGGAAGGTCAAGGACACATGTACACTTACATGTGTAAGAGGAAGATGTGACCCTTTGAATAAAAAATGATTTTTATTCAAAGTGTGTGGGAGAAGGGGTTAAGCAAGCTTTAATTAAGTGTTTAGCTTAATTAATTTAGGTCTAGGGGATAGGTAGGCTAGGGTAGGTAATTAAATAATTTCTATTTAATCAACTAGGCTAGGTTTAGGTTGATTAGTAGGGTAGATTAATTAAATAAGCATGGTTTATTTAATTAATAAGGATTAGGGAGATGGACAAATTAACTAAATAAATATTGAGAAAATTTATTTAATTAATTAGGATAGTGTTGTAAGGTATAGTGATAAATTAAATGAATTAATTGTTGCAAGTATGTGCCTAATCGGTGTTGTCATTGATGTCAACATATCCTTGTTGCCATTAGTGTCAACTATGTCTTATTCTATTACTTGTTTAGAAGACTTGTATGTTGAGGACATTGAGAAAATTAGCCTCTCCGGAAGGAACAAGTGAGTTACAAAGAAGTGAAATATAGACAGTGAGTTATATGCTAAAAAATAGTATGGTAAACTGCTTCACATTTATTTTTGCTTGAAGATCATGGTCTATGGATTGGAAGTAAGTTAGAGGTATGACTAAGGATGCTACATTCTAGGTTTGAGCCCTCCGCATGAAGAATTGAGTGAGTGGTGTTCACCACAGTGAAACCTACTTTTTCTGTAAGTTTAGTTGAGACAGGAAGAAAGTATTCTGCTTCGTATTCCTCCGCAATAAAGTATTTTGCTCTGTGGTTCTAGAAGGAAGTCTGGGATGATGACAAGTGCCTACAGTTGCAATGGTTTGTGGTTTGGTGGTCCACAACCTATCTTTCTTTTATGATAGTTGAAAATAGTAAAGTTCATGTGTTCCAGTGAGAAGATTCCTATGGATAAAGTGGTAAAGGTTCATGCGGTTACTCCTGATGATTATAACATGCTTGTGGATGTCTCCTAATCATGTTCCTATCTAGACTTTGGTTTGCGTTAATAAATTGAGATTGTGTTTGAAATTGTTCCCAGATAATGTAGCGTGTAACCAGTCTTAGCAGACTTGGTTAATCCCAGTGATTGCAGAGATCTTTAGAAGATTGTGCAAGCATGTTGTGGTGTGGAAGATTGTGTTTGAGTCCTATTTAAGGCATGGCATGATCCGCATTTCATTTCCTTTGCATAATTTGTAATAGGTCAGGACCTATCTTGTAAATGTTTGTAATACCGACCTTGGAGATTGTTCCAATGGTTGATGCCGACCTTGATGATCATTCCAAGGTTGATGAAGTGAATAAATACTTGTAGTTGAGTTGTGGAAAAGGTGTCCTTGAGCAAAAATGGAAAGATAATAAGAAAGGTCCAAAAGGCAAAGCAGAGAAGAGGCAGAGGGAAGAAGAGGAAGAGCAAAGTAGAAGAATTATTGTACTTCAAAAAGGTATTGATCATGGCACTGAGTCTGGTAGTAAGCTGCCAGTAGGGTTTAATAGCCCTCAGGGTTTAACAACCCTTAATGTAATCTTACTAGGTTTAGGGTTGAGGCAGTGAGCCTGCTAGACCTATTTGTTCTTCATGGTAGTAAGCCAGTATGTTTAGGCCCGTGGAATGACCAAGGCTGAACATCATTATTTCAAGATTGCAATATATATTGAGAGCTAATCCTCTTCCCCACCTTGGGCTTTTCCACGTAAAATCTGGTGTCTCTTGTGTTTGATGTTGTATCTATGGTTAAGTTTTTTATTTCATGCACTCATTGTTAAATCATAATAATTGTGGATAAGTGATGAATGTTTAATTGTAGAAAGTGTTTAAGTTTTTGAGACAACTGATTCACCCCCCTCTTAGTTGTCCGGCGCATATCAACAAATGGTATCAGAGCCACATCTCTTTGGAAAGAGTCTAACAACTCGAGAGAGATCCTAATTGAAGGAAAATAGATACTCTTTGATGCACCCAAATGCTCATCAAGAGATATCAAGAGCAAATGTCTAAGGAAGCGATTCACGAAGAATAGAATGTCAACCATTGAAGATGCTCTGAAACTTGTACCAGTGATGAAGATTGTTGGGTTATTTATAGTAGCTACTCAAACCACATGATTGGTGATAGGAGTAAGTTTGTTAGTCTGGAATAAAACAATGAAGGGCTAGTCAGGTTCAAAGATGACTACACTGTTGAAGTTTGTGGAATAGGATTGACAAATTTTGGCATTAGATAAATTTTTGAAGATGTTCTTTATATAAAAGGTTTGAAACAAAATCCCTTAAGTGTCAGATAGTTATGCAGGAAGGGATTCAAGTTTGTGTTTGAGAATGATTCTCTTGAAATCAGAGAAAAATCTGGAGCTACAATAGCAATTGCAAAAAGAACAGAAAAGAATCTCTATCATCTCAAAAAAAGTGACTTTCTTGGATACACATCTCTGACCAATGACAGATGGGTTTGGCATAAAAGACTTTGCCATACAAACCTTGATGATTTAACAAACTCAGTTTAGATTTTGAATGACCTACTAGAGATTGATTACTCAAGAAACATTAGTTGCAGGAAATGTCAAAGATGGTCAAGAAAAGCATGGCAAGATAAAGAAAGATCCTCCACTAAATGACCAGAATTGATTCATACAAACTTTTGTGGTCCTACAAGAATACCAAGCCTCCATAATCATAGGTACTTTATGTTTTTTATTGATGACTTTTCTAGAATGACTTGGGTCAATTTTTTAAAAGATAAATCAGAGATTCTAGAGGCACTCAAAATTTTTAAAGAAACCCTTGAAAATGAGCGAAGAATGAACATCAAGGGTCTAATAATTGGCAAAGAAGAAGAACTTATCTCCAATGATTTCAATATATTTTGTGAGACCTATGGGATAGAAAAATAGCTCTCTATAAAAAATAAGATGATGGAAGAAACAAGTAGAACTATTCAAGAGAATGCAAAATTAATGATGGAAGAAGCAAATTTACCAGATATATTTTGGAAGGAAGCAATTCAAACCAATTATATACATTAAACAAAGTTTAGGTAAAAACCAAAGAAGGAAAGACCCCTGCTGAGTTATGGTGTGGATCGATACCCACTATGAAATATTTTAAAATCTTTGGAAGCAAATGCCTCATCAGAATGCAAAAGGACAATGCTAAGTATGAGGAAGGCATTTTTCTTGGATACTCATCTTGGACTAGAGCCTACCAGTGTTACAACAATAGATTGGGAAGGATCATGGAAAGTACAAATGTTAAGGTTATTGAGAACATCCAGAAGAATTCAGTCTCAACCAATAAGGATTTGCAAATTGAAAAATAAGAAGGTTACCAAACCACCAAGTGTGATCTGGAAGATCACAAAGCTACTGTGAATCAAATGAATATGTGCCTAATTGCCAGTATTAATAGAGATAACTCAAGAACTATAGATGAAGACATAGATTTGAAAGAAGATTTAAGAAGGCAAATCAGACAGTTATAGCAAACTCTGAAAGAGAACAGTGAAGAAAGGACAAAAATTGAGAATTATCTAAGAGACAAAATTAAAGTCTACATGAAGCTTGTAGAAGAAGTTGAAGACTTAAAATCTAATCTAAAACATGTGTGGGCTCAAAGAGATCAATTCAGTATGAGTGTTTCCAGATATGATAGGCCAATGGCAAAATAGAAAAATGATGATGTAGAGAAGGCATAAAATTTGGAAAAGACAAAGTATTCAGAGCAAGTTAGGAAGAGGACAAAATCAGATAGATTCATAATCAAATAAGTAGAAGACTATCAATTAGGTAGCCAAATGCTCAAAGGTACTCTTCTTTCAATGGTTACTACAATTTACGTAACAATTTTGGTCACAAGGCTAATTGGTGTAGAAATAGGGTGAATCAAAATACCCCATCATTCTCTAGTCAGAATTCCATTAGATGCTATGCTTTCCACAAAATGGGACATAGAGCTAATGAGTGTAGAAGTCAAGTGAGAAAAGGTTATGGAACAAATAGGACAATGAAATCCTTTAGTGGCTATTGTTATACATACAATCATTTCAAGCATAAGGCTAACCTAGGTAGGTCAAGGATGAATGGAAGAAACATTGATCAGAAAAATACTGTGTTTCAATTGCAACAAGCCTAGACATACTGCAAAATACTATAGAAACAAGAAGAAGGATAACCAATGAAAATCAAGGAAACCGGTTGAAAAAGTTGATCCAACACAAATCAAGCAAGAGATGAATAAGGATTGGGTCAAGAAGGAAACAAATGAAGGAAGAGATGAGTCTACTCCAGGCCCCGAAGTAGCTACTTCCTCTGGGAAGTAGATTGTGAGTCATGGCTTAGGGGGAGCTATATTGAAGATTCTAAATCCCCCAGCCAGATAGTTAGTGCTGAGATCTGCCACAAAGATAAATGTTGTGGCAGTCCGCTTGGAAGGGTTTTGATTCAGAAAACTAAAATGACCAAGTATGAACAGTATACAAAGTAAGTGACAGAAATTGGATCAGTATGCCTCCGCGGTTGAAGATCGTTATATCAGTATCTGGTGAACATATTTTTCAGTGTTCAAGTTCTAAAGTCACATGGTGAATTGTCTAAGTTTGGATGAATAGAGCTAAGCCTGAAACAATGTAAAGCATATGAGTATTTTGATCTGCATTCTTCAGCTATTGAGTATTTTAATTTACGGTTCTAAAGGTATGTTAAGAGGTCAATGATGATTGTTGGATATGAATTCTAGAGTCTCATATGGTCTGCATTAGGAGTTTTGATGTGACAAATGAATTAGTCAAGTATGTACTTAAGGGACAAGCTAACAGGTCATAAATTTTGGCTAAGTATCTAACTAATAAAATCAAGTGACAAGGCTCTGGTATTTTGGTCCACTTGGGTTCACTATTAAAGATGATTCTCTGTAGTTGTGGCATATGGTTATTGATCAGTGATTACATCTACATCCATAATTTTGTCTAATCTTGATAATTGGCTTGAGATTAATGAGCAACAGAAGTTCGGGATTGTTTTAAGTATAGAGTAGTTTTCTTTGGAAATAGATGAGGTATGCAAGGATAAGTTTTCAAGCAAGGCTATGTGTAAAAGGCACTCACAAGTGGAAAATGTTGCTCCGGTGACACAAATGGAGACTATTAATTTGTTTCTAGCTTTTATAGCACATAAGGACTTCAAATCAGATGTGAAGACTGCCTGCTTGAATGCTGGGTTGAAAAAGACATTGTTTCAACTAGACTAATGATAAGGGAAGCTTGTAGAAGAAAACATACAGACAGAGTCAAGTCTGAAGCTTTGAGAAGAAGAGATATGTTATTCTAGAAGTGATAGCGTGTGAAGGTTCTAATATGAGCTAGATACCATCTGATCTGTACTCCTATGGGGGAGTAGTCAGAGCAATAAAAGGAAAAGGTGTAATAGTGCAAGTAGTAATCAGAGATGGTTATTGAAGTCAAGAGGATTATGCAGTTACCTCTCAAGGGAAGCAAGTAGATGATGCTGATATGATTTTCTCATAAAGAGAAGTATTGCAGTGCTACTGACAGAGGAAACAGAGCAGTAACAACAAGATCCTAAGGTGAGAATTAACAACCAAGAAGGAGAGAACTTCACATGAAAATCCAAAGTTGCAGTTAGGGAAAGCATCAAGTAAGGGGAAGCACTTAGTTGAAGAAAGTTCAGAATAGAGATTGGATCAGAGCAAAAGAGTGCAAGTATGTGCCCTTTGCCATTGATGTCAAAGGGGGAGAGAAGTCATGTGAAAAACTTAGAGTGCAAATGTGTAAAAGAAAGGGGGAGAATTCTGGAGAAAGAAAGAGTGTAGGTGTCTAAAGAGAAAGGGGGAGAATCGTGTCTTGATGGTTGTTGCATTTTTTCACATCATATGTTGCCATCAATGACAAAGGGGAAGATTGTTACAAGTATGTGCCTAATCGGCGATGTCATTAATGTCAACATATCCTTGTTGTCATTAGTGTCAACTATGTCTTATTCTATTACTTGTTTAGAAGACTTGTATTTTGAGGACATTGAGAAAATTAGCCTCTTCGGAAGGAACAAGTGAGTTATTGAGAAGTGCAATACAGACAGTAAGTTATATGAAGAAGAATAGTCCAGTAAACTACTCCGCATTTATTTCTACTTGAAGATCATGGTCTACAGATTGGAAGCAAGTTAGAGGTATGACTAAGGATGCTACATTCTAGGTTTGAGCCCTCCACATGAAGATCTGAGTGAGTAGTGTTCACCAGAGTGAAACCTACTTTTTCTGTAAGTTTAGTTGAGACAGGGAGAAAGTATTCTACTCCACATTCCTTCGCAATAAAGTATTTTGCTCTATGGTTCTAGAAGGAAGTCTGGGATAATGACAAGTGCCTACAGTTGCAATGGTTCTTGGTTTGGTGGTCTGCAAGCTATCTTTCTTTTATGATAGTTGAAGACAGTAAAGTTCATGTGTTCCAGTGAGAAGATTCCTATGGATAAAGTGGTAAAGGTTCATACGATTGTTCCTGATGGTTATAACATGCTTATGGATGTCTCCTAATCATGTTCCTATCTAGACTTTGGTCTGCATTAAGAAATTGAGATTGTGTTTGAAGATTCTTCCCAGATAATGTAGTGTGTAACCAGTCTTGGCCAACCTAGTTAATCCCAATGATTGCAGAGATCTTTGGAAGATTGTGGAAGTGTGTTGTGGCATGAAAGATCATGTTTGAGTCCCAGCTAAGGCATGGTGTGATATGTATTTCATTTCCTTTGTATAATTTGTAATAGGTTAGGACCTATCTTGTAAATGTTTGTAATATTGACCTTGCAGATTGTTCCAATGGTTGATGCCGACCTTGATGATCATTCCAAGGTTTATGAAGTGTATAAATACTTGTATTTGAGTCGTGGAAAAGGTGTCCTTGAGTGAAAATGGAAAGATAATAAGAAAGGTCCAAAAGGCAAAGCAGAGAAGAGGTAGAGGGAAGAAGAGGAAGAGCAAAGTAGAGGAAGAGTAGAGCAAAGGAATTATTGTACTTCAAAAAGGTGTTGATCATGGCAGTGAGTCTGGTAGTAAGCTGCCAATAGGGTTTAATAGCCCTCAGGTTTTAACATCCCTTATTGTAATCTTGCTAGGTTTAGGGTTGAGGAAATGAGCCTACTAGACCTAGTTGTTCTTCATGGCAGTAAGCCAGTATGTTTAGGCCCGTGGAGTGACCAAGCCTGCACATCATTATTTCAAGATTGCAATATATATTGAGAGCTAATCATCTCCGTGGTTTTTCCCCACCTTGGAGTTTTCCATGTAAAATCTGGTGTCTCTTATGTTTGATGTTGTATCTGTAGTTAAGTTTCTAATTTCATGCACTCATTGTTAAATCATAATAATTGTGGATAAGTGATGAATGTTTAATTGCATAAAGTGTTTAAGTTTTTGAGACAACTAATTCACTCCCACTCTCAGTTGTCTGGCGTATATCAACATTAATTAGTCATAAAGGATGGATATATAGTTAAGGGTAGATGATTAGAGATAAATTAGTTAAATAAAATGAATTTATTTAATTAATAGGAGGGATAGTCAATGGTGTAGAGATACAGGAAATTGGTTTGCAGAGCAAGTCAATTTTAGGTGTCTATAGAGGTATCGGTAAGTTCAAAAGCAAATTACCATTCAAATACTTATCTTGTGGTAAGATTGGTCACTATGCCTCCAGGTGTCCAGAGAGATATGAAAGAGGTAAGAAGAAATTTGAAAGTAGACCTAGAACTATAAGGAAATGCTATTATGCTAGAGACTTTGATGAAGATGGTGTGACAGATGATGAGTCTGATCATACTAGGGCAAATGAATGCTTGTTTATTTCTATTAAGGATGAACCTATGTCTACTAATCCTGCTAGCAATGTGAAGGAAGAAAAACCAGTGGAAGAAAGTGCTCTGTCTGTCCAGGTTGAGAAGGATAAGGATGAATGGATAATTGACAGTGGATGTTCACATCACATGACCAGTGATAAAAGTAAGTTTGTAAGTTTGGAAAAGTATGATGGAGGACTGGTTAGGTTTGGAGATAATGCGGCTGGTAAGATTTGTGGAAGAGGATCTATTTCTTTTGATGGAAAGCACAATATAGATGATGTTCTATATGTGAAGGGTCTAAAGAATAATCTTTTAAGTGTTGGTCAGATGTGTGATAAAGGGTATGATCTAAGATTCAAGGACAATGCATGCAAGATCATGGAAAGCTCCAGAATAGTGATTGCAACTGGTAAGAACACTAGAGGTAATGTTTATCATTTGAGATGAACTAATTATTATTGTTTGTTGGCTTAGACAGAAGAGAGTTGGATGTGGCATAGAAGGATGTGTCATATCAATTTTGACAACTTGGTAAAGATAAGCTCAGTACAAGCTGTGAGAGATTTGCCTAAGATTGTGAAACCTGCTAACACTATTTGCAAGGAATGTCAATTAGGGAAATAGACAAGGACAAGTTTCAAGAGTAAAGAATAATTCTCTGTTGGATTGCTTGAGCTGGTGCATATAGATTTGTTTAGTCCTACAAGAACAAGAAGTTTTCAAGGAGACAGGTACTTTATGTTGCTTATTGATGATTACTTTAGAATGACTTGGGTCACTTTTCTAAAAGACAAATCTGAAGCCCTAGACAAGTTCAAAGCTTTCAAAAAGATGGTTGAGAATGAATTAGAGCTAAGGATCAAATGCTTGAAGTCTGATAGAGGGGGTGAGTTTACATCAAATGAATTCAATATTTTCTATGAAGAACATGAGATAAAGAGACAATTGTCTACTCCTAATACTCCTCAGTAGAATGGTGTTGTTGAAAGAAAGAACATGATAGTTCAAGAGGCTGCTAGGTCAATGATGATAGAGGAAAACCTACCAAAAGTGTATTGGAGAGAAGATATACATACAGTTGTCTACATTCAGAATAGAATTCATATCAAAGGTAATGGCACTAAAAATCCTTATGAATTCTGGTATGGAAGAGTTCCTACAGTGAAATATTTCAAAGTTTTTGGAAGCAAATGTTATATCAGAAGAGATGAAGAGTTAGGCAAGTTTGATGCTAGGTGTACTAAAGGAATTTTCCTTGGATACTCTACCAAGACTAAGGCCTACCGGTGCTACAATAAGAGATTGAGAAAGATCATTGAGAGTGTTAATGTGAAGGTTGATGAATACAAAGAAAGAATATCATATCTGAGTGGCTATGAATCAGATGAACCTACTGTTATAGTCAATGAAGAAAAGGTGGAACAAGAGGATAGTCAAATTGAAAAAGAAAAGGATCTGGAAAGTGTTGTTGAGACTCCCAAGTATGTAAGGATTAATCATTCTGAAGATCAGATGATTGGTGGCAAAAGCAAAGGGGTATTGACAAGGAAAAGAGTTGCAGAGGAATAGGTGAATTACTATTTACTTTCACAGATTGAACCTAAAACTGTAAGTGAAGCCTGCAAAGATGAAAGTTGGGTAAAAGCTATGGAAGAAGAGCTGATGCAGATAGAAAAGAATCAAACATGGGAATTGGTCCCTGGACCTACTGATAAGAATGTGATTGGAACCGAATGGTTTTTCAGAAACAAGATGAATGAAAATGGATAAGTTGTAAGAAACAAGGAAAGACTCGTATGCAAAGGATAATCTCAGGTTGAAGGTATAGACTTTGAGGAGACTTATGCTCATGTGGAAAGGATTGAGGCAATAAGAATGTTTTTGGCATTTGCAGCACACAAAGATTTCAAAGTGTACCAGATGGATGTGAAATCTGCATTCTTGAATGGAGAATTGGAAGAAGTCTACATTGAACAACCAGAAGGATTTCTGTCATCAAACCAAGGTGACATGGTGTGTAGATTGAAGAAAGCACTATATGGACTCAAGCAAGCTCCCAAAGCCTGGTATGTAAGGTTGGATAAATATTTGTTACAATTAGGGTTCAGTAAAGGTACTATAGACAGTAATCTCTACTTCAAAATTAATGATAATCAAATTCTGATTGTTGTGGTCTTTGTTGATGATATTATTTTTGGAGGCAATGAAGGTATGTGTAAGAAATTTGCAGAGGAAATGCAAAAGGAGTTCAAGATGTCTATGTTTGGTGAAATGAATTTCATTCTAGGACTACAGATTACTCAATCAAAAAAGGAAATTTTCATTTCTCAATCCAAGTATGTGAAAGAATTGTTAAAGAAGTTTGGAATGGAGGAATCTAAGCCAGTATGTACTCCTATGGTAACTAGTTACAAGGTAAGAAAGAATGATGAATCACCTAAGACTTATTAGAAAAAGTATAGGTCCATGATTGGAGGACTACTTTATCTAACCCATACTAGACCAGACATAATGCATGTAGTCTGTCTTGTGGCAAGATTTTAAAAAGATCCTAAAGAGTCACATGTAATGGCAGTCAAGAGGATCATGAGGTATTTAAAAGGCACTTCAAACTATGGATTGTAGTATTCTAAAGATGTTGATTTCACTCTTAGTGTTTATACAGATGCAGATTGGGCTAGAGATGTTGATGAGAGAAAAAGTACAAGTGGAGGTGCTTTCCTCTTGGGTAACAGATTGGTATCATGGTTGAGCAAGAAGCAAGAATCAGTTTCTTTGTCTACTGTAGAAGTAGAATATATTATTGTAGCATGTTGTTGTACTCAAGTACTATGGATGAAGCAAACATTGAAGGATATAAGAGTTGTATACGAAGAACCAATTTCAATCTTTTGTGACAACACAAGTACTATAAACATTTCAAAGAATCTAATGATGCACTCAAGAACAAAGCATATATAAATAAGGTATCACTTTCTAAGAGAAAAGGTAACCTAGAATGAATTAAAGATGGAATATGTGTCTACCAAGGATCAGATTCCAGATATTTTTACAAAGCCTCTACTTAAGGATACTTTTGAGTATCTCATGAAAAAGTAAGGGGTTATTACCCCTCCTGCTCTAAACTAAGATGCATGAGAAATGCATCATTCTAGTGGTGCCCAAAGTCATATTCTTTGATCTAGATTGA
Organism: Cunninghamia lanceolata; assembly: GCA_027924645.1. NCBI lineage: Eukaryota > Viridiplantae > Streptophyta > Pinopsida > Cupressales > Cupressaceae > Cunninghamia > Cunninghamia lanceolata. Next base: position 17,847,619 of record BSBN01000757.1, read on the forward strand.
TGTTTTAAAGGCTACCTCTCAGGGGGAGTAGGTAGATATTGCTGATATGAGTTCCTGATAAACAGAAATAAGTGTTGCAATGTTGATGACAGGGGGTGTTGTACAGTAAATAAAAAGAAAATGTCTAGCACACTTTGCCATTGATGTAAAAGGGGGAGATAATTTCATGTGAAAAACCTAAGGAGAAAGTTGCAGTCAGCAAAAGCATAAAGTAAGGGGGAGCAAAGAAGCAAAGCAAGTTTGTATGTCTTGATGGTTTTTCACATCATGTGTTTCCATCAATGACAAAGGTGGAGATTGTTGCAAGTATGAGCAATAAGTGTTGTCATTGATGTCAACACCTAAGGTCAGCATTTAAGGAAGTTATTTGAATAAGTTCGAATAAGTGCCTGAGAAGAACAGTGAAGTGTTTTTGCTCTGCATATCCTAGAGATTGAATATCTTTGTCTGCTATTTGGAAGTTATGTTAAGGGATGTTTATAGTTTCTAAGTTTCAATTTTGAGCCTTCGGTATGAAGATTTGAGCAAGTTCTATTCACTAGAGTAAAAACTATTTTTTTTAGTATTCAATGGTGACAGGGAGAATGTATTCTGCTCCGCATTTCTTCGCATTTAAGTTTTACAATATGCAGTTCTAGAATTAATTTTTTAATGATGTTATGTGCCTTCAGTTCAAATGGTTTGTGATTTGGTGCTCCACAAGCGATCTTTCCTTTATGATAGTGGCCAATAGTAATGTTCAAGTGCTCCAGTTTGAAGAATCTTATGGACAGAATGTTTGGGGGTTGTACAGAAGTTCTTGGTGATTGTAACATGCTTGTGGATGTCTCTAGATCATGTTCCTAATTCTTGGTTGGTCCACAAAGTGTAATCCAGATCATGCATAAAGCGTGTTCCTAAAGGTCTTGGTGTTAACACCAGTTTTAGCTAACTTGGTTGTTTTCACTATTTACGATTATACTTTGGAGTTTGTGATAGCATGTTGTAGTGTGGAATATTGCATTTGAGTCCCAAATAAGGCATGGTATAGTCTACATTCATTCTTGTCCTTCACAAATCTATTTAGGTCCACACCTATTCTAATGTATGTGTGTATACCAACCTTGGATATTGTTGAAATGGTTGATGATTGAAATGCCAACCTTGATGTTCATTCCAAGGTTGATGAAATGTATAAATACATGTAATGAAGTCATGATTGATGGATGAGCATATGAAGATGCGAAGATAAGACTGAATTGAAAGAGCAGAGCATAGCAGAGGAAACTCATTACACTTCAATGCAACTGAACCTTGGCATAATGTAGATATCTCAATTCACCAACTCTGGTGGTGAGCCACCCTATTGGCAGTGAACCCCTTCTCTTGGTAGTGAGCCACTTCTTTTGTAGTGAGCATTCTGGGCAGTAAGCCCTAAGGTAGTGAGCCTCCAGTAGTGATCCTTCTTATAAATTTTGATATATCATTTATATTGTGAGCTAACACTCATCGTGGTTTTTCCCTTATTGGGTTTTCCACATAAAAATCTGGTGTCTCATGTGTTGAATGTGTGAATGTGTTCAATGAAAGGAAGCAAGGTACAGGGAACACACTTCCTACACCAATCTAATGAGGGGAAATGTATGCAAATTCATTTTAATCCTTACAATTACAGAAATGTTAAACATATAACATAAGAAATTACAACAGCAACACAACACATAAGAGATTGACACAAGATGTATCGTGGGGAAAACATTTTTAGGTAAAAAATCCCACACTCTAAAACCTGCACAATGTATTATCTGAAACAATAACAGTTTACAATACATTAGCAATGCAAGTTCTTCCAAGAGTCTTCAAATGTCATTTTTGGAGTGATTCTGACAGCATAATAGTACCTGTAAAAACACTATGCAACTACAACTCCAAAATAATGCATTTTATAGAGATATAAGGCATATTCTGGAAGCTTCTTGAGATAGGCGTTCACCTTGGCCACATGGCCTTTATCCCACATCAAATGACACTTGTCCAAGATATAAATACATCTCTTACATCTATCATACATGATAGATTTGACTTTCCCAACATGGAGCACTCCAAGGCTAAAAATAGACTATGGCGGATGCTCTTACACATCTTACAACTATCATAAAAAACTGCAACATGACAATCTTAAATGTTGTAAGAGAATCCATCATACAATGCTAAATATAATATATTCCTCTTACAACATGTCATAGCCCAACTTGGGTGCAAAAAGATTCCTTTCCCTTATGCAAAGATACTCACCGACACTTGTCACCACTTGTCATAGGAATCTCCAAACTTGGCTCTTACGCATCATAGATTCTGTCATATGGAATATCCTCTTCCACATACCACAAGGTGATGACACATGGAATATTAGTGCCACATCAAATGGGACACCCAAATCCATGTAGGTTTGACTTGACCATCCAAGTCACATTCCAAGTAAGATGACATGTCACTATGCCACCTCAACTAAGTGACCAAACTGAATGTGCAAGTAAATACAATATTAGGCAATAAATAAATGTACAATTAAATGAATAATGCTAGGAATTTGAAAAGGTTGAGACACCTTAATTCCCAACATTTTCATACTTGTCTAACACCTTGCAGGAAGCAAAAGAAATGACAAGATTTTAACTGCTAGGGGCCAAGAGGCCCATAGACTTTGAACACCATATGAACTTCTTTATGCCCACTAGTTTAGTCAATGCATCTGCAACATTCTTCAAAGTGTCTACTTTTTCCAAAATCACCTTCCCATCTTCTACCATATCTCGAACAAAATGAAATTGAACATCAATATGCTTTGTTCTGGCATGGAAAGTAGGATTCTTTGCTAAACAAATCGCACTCTAACTGTCACAATAGATAGTAATTTGTCCTGCATCAAAACCAACATCTAAACACCTCTTAAGCCAAATGGCTTCCTTACAAGCATGAGTTGCTTCCATATACTCTGCTTCTGTCATGGACAAAGCAACCACAAGTTGTCACTTACTCATCCAACAAATAGCACCACCAAACATGGTAAACACATAAGCACTGGTGGATCTCCTACTATCAATGTCACCTGCCCAATCAAAATCCACAAATCCACAAATACTCACAAAATGCTGAGGTCTAGTAGGATAACTATGATAACATAAGGAATACTCAGAAGTTCCCTTCAAATATCTAAACACTCTCTTCATTGCATCCCAATGTACCCATCCAGGATTAGCCATAAACTGATTAAGGACTCCCATTGTTTGGGCAATGTCTGGTCTTGTACAGACTGTTAAGGGAAAATTGGTGTAAATGAATAATCGATGTAATATCAACAATACCCAATAACTCAATGAAATAAGAAACAAAGAACTCAAACCTTTGCAAACCTCTTCACTTTGTGGCTTCCATTGATTACCTATCTCAAATGATCTTGTGTATGAATATGGCCCTCAGAAGGTGCACTTTCTTGCTATTTTCCAAGATGTCAAGTGGGAATGGCTATGATAGTTTATTGCAATGAAGATGAACTTCACAACAAAAGGTAATGGTATGGTAACAAGTTGATCACAAGCAAATGGAATGACTTGGGTGCCAAAGGCACGCTGTAATTCCTGCAAAGTAAGGGTACTAAAAGCTTGGATGATCAAAATGGAAGAAGAGGGTTCAATTTATAGACTTGAGAGAGAGAAGATCAACAGTATAGGATACTTGAGAGAATGTGCGTGAATAGAAAGAAGTCAAGTGTCACACAAAAGTTGTTTTGTTTGAGTTAACTGCTTTCTTTTATAAAGATAAGATTTGATTTCATAAAATTAGAAAGCTTTTTTCTAATTTAAGAGTTGTTGATAAAAACAAGGTTGATTGACTCAGTTAACTCAACTTGAGATTTGCTTTTGCATGATTTGAGAGAAATTAAATAATAAATTATTTAATTTTGTGTGCATGAAGAAGAAGATTTATTTTTAGAAGATTTAGAAGATTTTTGAGGAATTAGAAGATAAGAAAGCAAATTAAATAAATAAATTTATTTAATTGTTTATGCATGATTTGGAAGAATAAATAAAATATTTTATTATATTTTATTTGGATGAGGATGCCCCTCGAGAGATTGGATGGGGAGAGAGTTTCAAGGGTGCGAGATGGACAATCTCACGATGAAAAAGGTTGAAGAACAAGGTTAGGGTGAAGAAAATGGTTGAAGAAAGAGCTAAATGATACACGATGCAAGATAGAATGATAACATACACAAGCAAGTAAGAAAGTATGCACAAATGATACAAGAACAAACAGGGTATTGCCCCTGTCAAGCGGTAAACCAATGATTAACCGATAATGATATACGACAGTGTTGCCATGGCAGAGAACAATAGATCCCTAGAGAAACATGAAGGATAGTGTTGTCATGGCGGGGAATGATAGATCCCTAGAGCAACACGATAGGCGTGGGAAAGATATATCCCACTGATACTTTATGACTGATTTGAGTTGGTTTATGACTAGACAAGGATCAAGACCACTGAGTGTGATTGGATCATTTTGACAAGATTGACTTGACTTGATTGGTATGGACTAAGGATAGACTTGCATTTGGATCATTGCTTAGATTTTGATGGGATAGGACACAATGATAGATAGAAATTTGGATTGATAGAAGAATGACTCGATAAAAGGAATCACAAGCTTTTATTGGTAAATATTGATACTCTGCATAGAATTTTTATTACATGGATAGTATGCGAAATGCAATTGGATATGGATACGAATATGAGATGCAATTGGATATGTTATGGATATGGATATGGAATGTAATTGGATAAATTATGGATATGGATTTTGTCATCTTGATATTGCAAGTATTTTGAAGTGCTTGTTTCATCATCGGGCATTTATTATGTTGTAAGTTAATACAAGCATCTAGGTATAATTAAACCGAGATGACCTGAGTATTGCTTACATGGATTTTGATTTAGCAACTTAATACAAGCATCTAGGTATAATTGAACCAAGATGACCTGAGTATTTCTTGTGTATCAACAAGTAAGGATTGCCCCCTTTCATGTTGGACCTTTGATGTCCTCAATGATCTTTTGTTGATCATGTCTTTAGACAAGGCTTTACATTACTAAAGATTGATCCACAAACAACAAACAAAAGAAAAATAGTCATGCCCCCATCATAGAATCTCTAGCTTTTGGCGTCCTTGAGTAGCGTAGAAAGACATGATACAAAAATTAAGACGATGTAACCTAACCTGATCACAAACACAAAATATTCTTGCATTTAGATGTGTTTTCTTGCCATAATTTAGATAGGATCATTTGGAGTACTTTAGGTACTTGTTTTCTTTGCTTTGGATAGGTTGATGTCTTGCATCAAAATTTCTTCTTTGGAAGCAGGATTTGCTTTGCGCTTGCATGCCTATTGAGAGTCTCCCTAATCCTTATTGGCGAAACGGACCCTAAGGGACTAACCTAGTGCCTCGAGGGCACATTGTTAAATGGCCTTGCCTACGTGATGACACAGAGACAACATAGTTTGGGGGCTTGGACCATGTGGATGGACTAGAGGATAGATGGAAAGCGGGGCCTTGGGGGTGCATTGATAATGGCCTTGCCTACGTGACGACGCAGAGGCAACGTAGTTTAGGGTGAACCCTAATGGACCTAAGACCTAGGTGATAGGAAACGGGGTGGGCTCAGATAGATAGAAGGACAGATGACACATGATGGAATGGATGGGAAATGGAGCCTCAAGAGTGCATTAAAAATGGCCTTGCCTATGTGACGACACAGAGGCAGCATAGTTCAGGGTTGACCGTATGATACTGACGATAGATGCTAGACTAGGCTGACACTATGGATAGGATACTGGATAAGACCTTAGTTAACAAGGTGACAACGATGATAGAGTACAAAGCCAATGATAAGTTATCGCTAGGCAGTTTTGATACCGTTGGGATTTTGAAATGCTTTGGGATGACACTGGAGAAGAATTTTGAATAGCCTTAATGCTAGATGCTGATGACAAGGAAAACACCACTGATAGGCAAAGGAATGAGTGATAGTAGATAGAAGGAATGCACGTGGAAAAGGGGAAGGAAGTGATCGCCAATGACTAAGTCGAATAGGAATAACATGCCCCATTGTAGGTAGGATACCTGGGATTTTTCATGACATTGCTTATGATGATAGGAGGATGAGAGGATAATGAAGGATTGGCATGCTTCTCTAGGGATAAGGTATGTCAAGAGTTTTTCCAAATCATGTGTTAACATTGTGCCCCCAATCTTTATCAAGATCAAAAATAGAGGAATGGAAGATTAGGATGGATAGACTAGACGGTATAGGTATGTAATGGAGAGAAGGATAGGATAGGAAATGGTATGGAAGGAAACTGATAGGAGAAGAGTGATATGCCAATGAGACAAGGTGCCCCCAAGTGTAGGTGATGTAGGAGATCAACTTACACATGACGCGTGTTTGCCAGGTTTTCATCATGGTACTTATCCAAGGCACCTGTTTGCCAGATTTTCACCGTTGGACGAAGGGATTCTCTTTACTTCTTTTTTTTGGATAGGATAGGCGTAATACGGATGAGAGGGAGTCAAGGATCTGGATTCATGAAAGGTGATAGTCCCGCTAGGAAGATGTTGTCGCATGGACTATGTCAAGTGTTCTCATAGGTGTTGGTAGGGGATTGAATGAAAATGAGATGGAGAAGGGAGATAGCGGATTATGGAGGGTATGATAGTAGACTAATGATGCAGATTGTGTAAGAGTTATGTATAGATGGAGGGAAGGCTTACACAAAAGCATGGACCATAGGATGGGGAAGATATGTAGGATAATAGTGGAAGGAGGGGGAAATGGAGGTATATGGAAATGTCATGGAATAGAAGGGAACCATGACCAATGGTTGCACATACCATGATAAACATTGAAGCATATGATGGGAAAGTGGCATAGGAAGTAATGGAGATTTTTGCATAGTGGATGAGTGATTTAGGAATTTAGGGATCCATATAGACTTTGTATTTTTCTGATTCTTGCTTGTCATGTGGGATGGAAGGATATGAGACTTTTGGATAAAATGGGAGAAAGTGGGTGGTTGGGATTCTTGAGAGGTGGATGCCTCATGTAACTTGATATCTTTTTGCTTAGGTACCCAAACCATTTTGCTTGTAGACGTTACCTATGAAGGTATGGGCTTGGGTATATGCAGCTTTTGTGCAGCTTCTGAGGTCATTACTTGTTGCTTGGGAACCTACACCTTTTTCAGTTTTGCATTAAGGTGTGTGGGTGTATGCATCTTTTGAGATGGGTTTTTCTTTGATTCTTGGATTTTATATCTTAGGTCATGAGGACTCTTAGGATTTTTTATTTTATAGGTAGAGGCATCCAAAATTTTGCTATTGAGTTCCCTTGAGATGGTAGAAGTGGAGTTGGTGGAAGCTCTTTGTTTAGACAACATGTGCATTTGTTGGCCATGATTAGGATTTTCAGAGGATTGATATATGGATGGATAAGGTGTTGGAAGAAGTGGTGGTAGGAGTTGGGAGTAGTGGAGGTAGATTGGATGGTGGAAGGTGTGTGGTCACATGCTTTTGGGATGTATATGATAAGGGAGGTGGAATGGCGACATATGTTTTGGGGATATGATAGGGTTCGCAATGGAAAGTGGTGGATTTAGGAGTGGAGGAAGTACCAACATATTGAGATTGTTCACCTTGGGGTGTGTATCCAAGGCCATATGAGTGAGGAGGGACATTGACATGGACGGGCTCCAAAATACCTTGTTCATGAAGGCCTAAGCCTTTACCTTGATAGTTCATATGTTGGAGTATGCGGTGGACAGTGGGATTATGTATAGGTGGAACACTAGACATGACTTCCTTATTGGATGGAGAAGGTGAGATAGAGGATAATGGTTGCTGGTGTTCTAAGGAATAACATTCATGGATGAAGGTAGTGAGACCAAGAAGATAGGATAATGGATTTGTAACTTGGTCGAAAATGGATGGCGAAGGATCATTAGGATCTTGATTCTCATAATGCTTAGTAGGATCCAAGTTATTGGTTTGATCATCTAGGTGCACTTGGGAGGCAAGTGTCTCATCCAGGGAAGTGGAAGTTGTTGGATCATGGATAGGACTAGAGGGAAGATGGATAGATGGGGTAATAAGGTCATAACCATGGAACATATAAAGTTGGCCAAGAGGATCATCATGGTTTGTTTGGTCATAGATAGGCTCTTGATCATAGATGGGATCTTGATCATAGATAGGATTAAGCATGATGGGATCAATGTGCTCATGTGATAGGGAGGACTCTAGGCTGCCTGCTTCTGCATCCTGTAGGTGTACAAGACTGTTTGACAACTCTAGCCTCCCTACCAATTCAAAGTGCTAACAAACATCTTTCTACACAAAAATGTCAGCTAAATTACTCAACTCTTTGCAGAGATGAAAAATTCTATTTCACTGTTGGTGTGGGACGCATACCTTGTCCTCACTGCTTCCAAGATACTGCCTAAATAGCACATAACTTCCTGAGCCCGTTGCCCACCCTTCTCACTCTGTTCGAGGGTTTGAACTGCTTGGTGCTCATTTTCTTTCTTGCTATTTTCCACCCCTACCAGTATATTTACCTACTTCTCTATCTAGCCGGACTCCTTACTGAGCTCGCCTAGAACAAGCATGCATTGCCTCTAGTAGACAATCCGACCACCCCACAAAAGAAAAACAAACAAAAAACATGACTCTTCTTGATGGCCTCCATACTATACAATGGAACTTGAGGAATCATCAATACAGAGTCATGGTTTGCAAAAGAGAACGAAATTACAGAAACAGAATTGACTAATCTACTTCAGAATGATAAACTGAAAACAGAATAGAATATACAAATGGTCGAACTGCTGTATTTTATTATTATTCAAAAATTTTGATTACATCAAACTGCTTCACACATCAAAATTTTCTTCTTCGATGCTTCTTCTCCTGCCCTCTCTTCAGGAAGAATGTTACATTTTATCTTAATTCCATGTCTGTTACAGGATGGTTCAACTATCAAACCGGTTCGTATTCCAACTGCCAGTTCAGTTCTGTGCTATCAATGAGATAATTTTGATGTCTCACCGAAATAGACATCTGCTTTCCCATCGGCAAGACCCTACCCTGTTGGCGAGTCTTTAACTTCATTAGCCGATAGTATAAGTTCGGCCGATATCCCTTTTGACTCTGTTTGACCTCCATCAGCAAAGCATGTATTATCGGCCACATATTATTCTTGTCTTCCGATAATGAATGTCACACCGAAGCCTCATATCTACCTTGCTATTGGTGAGACCTCATGCTATCAGTAGACTTCACATTTGTTCCGCCGATATCATCGGTCATGCCGATGTTCTTTCTATCGGCGTAATTTTTCCCTTGTCACCCTGACACATACTGTATACGCCGATACAACTATTGTCGGCTAGACTTTAACCATCAATGTAGCTTTCTATTCACTCACCGATCATGTTTCTCATGCCGACATCCACATATAACTACTCATCGGTGACGCTTGATGTTTATCACCCCGATCGGTGAGATGATACACTGTCGGCTCATAATTATTTCCTCAGCCCGATGCCAAGGCTCACACCGATGACCCACTTTGGATAAGCAAAAACTTCTTCCTGCCAAGGCTTATTTGAAAATTCACCACATCACACCAAAATGCCACGATAAGAAAAATTCACATCACATCAAAAATGTGCAAGTATATACATGGGCTCCGAGCCCTTGGTGCTCCTGCACCATCATGCATAGGTTCTTCATCAACGATAATATCTTGATCATAGAAAAGATAAAGGTTACAGATGGGTTGGAATTGGATCTCTTTCTCATGTATAGGACCAAGTTGCTCATGGATAGCTTCTTTAGAGGTAACATCTTGGTCATAGAAAAGATAAATGTTGTGGATGGGTTGTATTTGGATCTCTTTCTAAAAGATAAAGGTTATGAATGGGTTGGATGGGGGTGCTTTGATCTTGATTTAGACAAGGGCTTGATGTTTCCACATGCGCTGGGTTATGCTCTTGACATACCTATGGATTTTCTTTGGAGAAAAGGGATGACTCTTGGATGGGCTCTTGGTCAACAATGTTAGGACATGATGGCTCTTGATGTGCTTGAATTGAAGTGGAGGTAGAGGACTCTTGGTCAACAACATGAAGGTATGACGGACCTCAATTTTGGTTCATGGTGGGAAACTCTTCGATAAGCTTGACAGGTTGCGGATTACACGATGGGGTTGGAGGAAAGGACATGTTATTGGAAGGATTGTTGGTAAGGTCAAGGACTAGAATTTGGGGACATGGTTGACTCTCTACTAGTAGCCCTTGGATCACATCCTTCATAGGTGCATGGGTAGATGAATGAGGTAATGGATGAGTGGATTTGGATTTCTCTATATCTTTTCTTTTGTTGTATATATTTGGAAAAAATCTTTGTAAAAAATCACTTGAGGACTCTCTGGTTGTCGGATTAGAGCTTGGGGAACTTGATGTTGGTGTTGGTGGAGGACTAGTATGCTTTGGGCTATGCCTTCTAGAGGATGGTGAAGGAGGACTAGTAGAAGGAGTGGTATACGATTCTAAACTGGAGGTGGTCCTTACCTTGTCAAGAGTATCATTAAGATGGGAAAAGAATGTATGATTGTGGTGCGAGACATAGCTAGTACTAGCATGCTCATGTTGGGAGGAGTGTGGTATCTTGGCCAAGCTTTTATCAGAAGGATAAGAAGATATGCCCTGTGGCGAATAATGCTCTTTGGAAGATTCACTTTTTAAGATTGGTAGTTGCTATTGTATGGCTTGAAGTTCTTGAGAAATTTCCTCTAATTGGTTTGTCATATCCTCATAAACTGACACAAGATCAAAATGGGTACCCAGAAATGGTGAAAATTCTCTCTCAACAGATGTGAAAAAAGCTCAGTGTTTTGGATGCGTAGCTATAGATGTGCTGAAACAGAAGGTAAAAGTGAAGTAGGTCGAGATAAATGTGCAGTAATAGGTAGCAAATGCGTAGAAAGTTGATGCAAATGTGCCGCAGGTCGACATAGATGCACAGCTTTAGAGGGTATATGCACAGCTCTAGTTTTCTTGACTGCTTTTACAATTTTCTTGGTACGTTTTTCAATGTTTTTGGTTTCTTGGCTGCAAGTTGGTCTTTTTGATCTAAGTTTTTCAATTATGTAAGAAGACATAGCAAACACAGAATATTTTCATGGTTTTTTTATTTTTTTGTAATTTTTTGGACTCTTTTTGACTCAAAAGTAAGTACAAATCCTAGGCTGGCTGGGACAATATAAACTAAATTCTCACTATTTCGAGTTGAGGCATCTTCAGGAGGTGATAATCACCCTTCCTTGCACTAGCTTATAGGGGTTTTGGCTACTAAAAACAAAGGATGATTAGTAAGTGCAACCGTTCGAGTGGTTATATGTGTGACAGTACTACTCTCCGTTATGGAGTCTCCTAGCCTTCAAGGGTTGCGCCTTGGAGGGTTTTGGGGGAGGTTGGCTATCGGTATAACACAACTTCACTCGTTGTTTGAAGCTTTCACTCCAAACACAATTTATTTATAGTGGCTTGGCAGAGCTTGGCTTTAGCTTGTTACCACTTAAGGTCATTCCCACTTGGACGGAAGGATATCCTAGGGTAGGCCTCCCTAAGGGTTTAACACATGCAAAATGATATGTCTAGCATTTTGGTCACCCAAGATAGGGGAGAGCATAGGCCTAATATCATTCCAAAAACACAAAAGACAGTGGTTCTTTTCCCCCTAATTAAAATGAAAAAAGACTAAATGCGTTAAGCTACTTGGGCACACACGTGAGTTGTTAACTTTGAAAGCAAGATAGCAATGGTTCAATTTTATCCTCCTAGCATTGGGACTATATTCAATTTGTTGATGCAACAATATCAAATTACAATTGTTCCTAGTTAGATCTATATGTGATTTTGCATGAATATTCAATTACTATCCTTTTAAAAATATGATGTGTGTTAACAATGCAACTAGAATGTCTAAACCAGCCCCTAACGTGCAAGTAGATCAGAGAATTTTCTTGCGAGAAGTGTCAACGTTAGCAAAATCATAAGAAAACCCAAAAAGACACTGTCATAATTAGATGTGTAGAGAGAGAGGTCATATGCACAACTATTACAAAAGTGATGAGACAAAGGTCAATAGCGCGGAAATAGAGAGCATATGCACCATTTCAATAAATGTGTGGTAACATAACACATGAGGTAAATCATCTGAAAGATCAGATGTGCCGACATAGAGCTCAGATGCATGTTAGAATTGCTCGGATGTGCAGAATCCTCTAGTGTATGGAACCTTAGCAAAAAAAAATTAGTTTTTAGATTAAATCGAGGCAAGGCCCCACTGTGGGCGCCAAAAATGTTAAGGGAAAATTGGTGTAAATGAATAATCAATGTAATATCAACAATACCTAATAACTCAATGAAATAAGAAACAAAGAAATCAATCCAACAAAGAAATCAAACCTTTGCAAACCTCTTCACTTCATGGCTTCCATTGATTGCCTATCTCAAATGATCTTGTGTGTGAATATGGCCCTCAGAAGGTGCACTTCCTTGCTATTTTCCAAGATGTCAAGTGGGAATGGCTATGATAGTTTATTGCATTGAAGATGAGCTTCACAACAAAAGGTAATGGTATGGTAACAAGTTGATCACAAGCAAATGGAATGACTTGGGTGCCAAAGGCGCGCTATAATTCCTACAGAGTAAGGTACTAAAAGCTTGCATGATCAAAATGGAAGAAGAGGGTTCAATTTATAGACTTGAGAGAAAGAAGATCAATGATATATGATACTTGAGAGAATGTGCATGAATAGAAAGAAGACAAGTGTCACACAAAAGCTATTTTGTTTGAGTTAACTGCTTTCTTTTATAAAGATAAGATTTGATTTCATAAAATTAGAAAGCTTTTTTCTAATTTAAGAGTTGTTGATAAAAACAAGGTTGATTGAGTCAATTAACTCAACTTGAGATTTGCTTTTGCATGATTTGAGAGAAATTAAATAATAAAATTATTTAATTTTGTGTGCATGAAGAAGAAGATTTATTTTTAGAAGATTTGGAAGATTTTTGAGGAATTAGAAGATAAGAAAGCAAATTAAATAAATAAATTTATTTAATTGTTTGTGCATGATTTGGAAGAATAAATAAAATATTTTATTATATTTTATTTTTAGAGATTCAGATAATTTAAATAAATTTGATTGATTTATTCAATTTGGAGGAAGAATTTGACTTAATTAAATATTTAAGAATTATTTAATTGTTTGGAAGAATTTAATTAAATAAAGGATTTTATGTAATTATTAGAAGGCATTAGAAGAGGTAATTAAATAATTTGATATTTAATTAACTTAGAGGAATATGAATCAAATAAATAAATTTATTTATTTATTTATGGATAGAGGAATTAGAATGAAATAAATATTAAGAATATTTATTTAGACAGAGTCGTGTCAATTTTAGGTGTATACACAGACCATAGCATACATCAAGCTGCCAACTGCACTAGCATAAGGTACTCTACTCATATCCTCTGTCTCAGAAGGAGACTTTGGGCAACCATCTATAGATAACTTTGTCCCCATCGTAACATGAATAGTCAACAGTCTACAATCCACCATACAAAATCTATCCAACACAATGTTAACATACTTACTCCAGCCTAACCAAAGTTTTCTATTTGCTCTATCTCTTCAAATCTCCATTCCTAGAATGTACCTGGCTGCCCCTAAGTTTTTCATTTCAAATTGTACTAACAACTGAGACTTCAAATCAGAAATCATATTCTTACCATTCCCAATAAGCAACATATCATCAACATATAGTGCAATAATGAGAATACGATCATTGTCAAAATTGTAATACACACAATGATCTGATTTCAATCTTAGAAATCCAATAGACAACACAAAGGCATCAAACTTCAAGCACCACATCCTAGGAGATTGTTTCAATCCATACAAAGACTTATTTAACTTGCAAACCAAATTTTCTTTACCTTTCACTATGTAGTGCTCTAGCTGTGACATGTAGATTTCTTCCTTCAAGTCAACATGAAGGAAAGTTGTCTTTACATCTATTTGTTCCACTTCTAAATCATAAGTTGCTGCAAGAGATAACTGGAACTGAATAGATGTCAGCTTTGCAATGGGAGAGAAAATTTCACTGTAATTTCAATTCCCCCCACTTGTGAATACCCCTTTGTAACCAATATGGCCTTATACTTCTCAACACTACCATATGCACCAAATTTCTTCTTGAACACCCATTTGCATCCAATGGGTTTTCGTCCATTAGGCAAAGGCACCAAGTCCCATGTTTTATTCTTTTCCAAAGAAGCCATCGCATCTTCCATGGCTTCCTTCTAGGAACCTACATCTTTCATGCCCATAGCCTCTATCACAGTTCTAGGCTCATCAGTGTTAGTAAGAAAAGCAAAAGAACAACTAGAATCAAGCAATGTATAACCAATCCTCTCAGGTTGCTTCTTGTTTTGTGTGGACCTCCTCAAGGGCTGAGGTGGAGGTTCTACTTCTTCTTCTAAACTTTCAAAGCTGCTAGAGCTCTCCTCATCATCAGGTCCAATAGGGTCTTTCAGTTTAGTCTTCTCAGGGGTAGTGGAAAATTGAACCACATCCTCTTTCTTTTCTTTTTCTTTTGGTTGTAAAACAATAGGAGAAGGTGTTACCTCTCTGAAGATAACACTTCTTCTATACAAGAATTTTTCATGCACAAGATCCCAAAGCTTGTACCCTTTCACACCGACACCATAGCCAATGAAGATACACTTAACTGCCTTGTTCTTCAATTTTGACCTCTTCTCCTTAGGCACATGTGCATATGCCTCACAACCAAAAACATGAAGATGTCTCAACGAGGGCTTCTTACTAGAAAACACCTCCATGGGTGTCTTATCAATGAGCACTGAGGTAGGAGACCTATTAACCAGGTAGCAAGTAGTGGCTACAGCTTCAGCCCAAAACTTTTCTTTGAGGCTCGCATCACTAAGCATACTCCTAGCCCTCTCCATTAACATTCTATTCATCCTCTCTGCAACTCCATTTTGTTGTGGGATATAAGGAGTTATCTTATGTCTTTTGATCCCATGTTCTTTACAGAACTTATTGAACTCTGCGGAACAAAACTCACCACTGTTATCAGTTCTCAAACACTTAATCTTTTTACCAGTCTGATTCTCTACAAAAGCTTTAAACTCTTTGAACCAACTAAAGACTTCAGATTTGCTTCTGAGAAAATAAACCTATGTCCTTCTACTATAATCATCAATGAATGATGCAAAATATACATATTTAGAGATTGAAGGAACATTCACAGGACCAAACACATCAAAATGAATAAGATTCAAAACACCAGAAGACTTGTGAGAACTAGAGTCAAACTGAACACAGTTTTGTTTTCCATATATACAATGTTCACAAAAGTCAAACTCGAGATTACAATCATTTAACCCCTCAATGAGGTTTTTATTTTTTAGGGCTCTAAGACCCTTCTCACCAATGTGACCAAGTCTCTTATGCCACAACATTGTCTTTTCAGCAGGAAGTTTCATTTCCAAAGCATGAGCACCCTTGAGTACCTAGAAAGCACTACCATTGGAAGTAGAAGCAACAGTGTTTTTCATTGCATGTTCCAATGGTGAGGATGAATAATCTAAAAGTCTTTTCTTTGAAACAAAAGAACTATTGCACTGAGTAGTGCATGCATCCAACTGAAAAAGACTACCTCTCTGAGTACCCTTAGCAAGCACCATAGCTCCTCTTGTCATCTTGCACTCCACCTAAGAAGGCAACATGTACACCTGGATCATTCAATTTACTTAAGAGAACATATTGCATGCTAAACCAGGATTTACAAAACCACATTGATCCCCTTCACTCGTCCATCAGGGAATCAGATCAAGACTCTTCCAAACCCAACTATCTTCAGGTGAGAGTCATCACCCATGTACACCTTTCCACCATCGTATTCTTCATACTTTGTAAACCAACCTCAATGAGAGGTCATGTGGAAAGAAGCACCAGAGTCAATCAGCCACACATCTTCAGATGCCTAGGTGGCCAAGGCTACAACAAAAGCATCACCATCATCTTGTGACTTGTTAGAATCAGAATCAGAGTTCTTATTTTTCTTCTTCTCCTCTTTGCACTCCTTTTGAAAGTGCCCAATTTTTCCACAATTCTAGCACACTACCTTGGACTTTCTAGGAGATTAGGATCTCCCACGGGATTTGGATTTTCCCTTTTCAGCTTTCTTGTCTTTCTTTTTCCCTTTTCCTTTGGGTCTTCCATGAACCGCAAGAGCCTCTTTGGCTGACTCAAATGACTTTCTCCGCATCTCTTTAGATAACAGTGAAGACACCACTTCATCCATTTTGAGAGTAGATGTGGTACTCCCAATGGCCAAAACAAGATGATCCCACGAGTCTGGCAAAGAACAAAGCAAGGTCATGCAATGATCCTCCTCTATTTTCACACCAATGGATGTCAATTGTGCAACTAGCATGTTAAAAGCATTCAGATGGTCTACAATGGATCTTCCATTCTTAGAGAATATAGCTTCTTCCATAGGAATAACTTGTTTACTAGGAATTTGGCCTGATAAACATCACCAAGTTTCTTCCACAACTCCTTCGTGGTCTTCTCCTCATGGACATTTAACAAGACAAAGTCAGCCAAATAGAGTCTCACAAGACCCTTAGCTTTCTGATCCTTGAGATCCCAATCATCTTGTGACATTTCCATTGGTTTTACATTGGAAATTGCTTCCCATAGATCTTTATCAACAAGCATGTCTTCTATTTTGAGTTTCCACAACTCAAATTTGCTGCCATTAAACTTTTCCACCTCTACTCTTCCACATGTGCCTGCCATCTTCTTGCTGTAACAAGATCATAGAATACTCTACATAGAATCTCACTCAATTGAAGATTAGCTCAAAAACCCCTACCCAACAACTAGGATAACAAGTGATCAAGATCTAATACCAACTGAAAGGAAGCAAGGTACATAGAACACACTTCCTACACCAATCTAATGAGGGGAAATGTATGCAAATTCATTTTAATCCTTACAATTGCAGCAATGTTAAACATATAACATAAGAAATTGCAGCAGCAACATAACACATAAGACATTGACACAAGATGTATCGTGGGGAAAACCTTTTCAGGTAAAAACCTCACACTCTAAAACCTACACAATGTATTATCTGAAACAATAATAGTTTACAATACACTTGCAATGCAAGTTCTTCCAAGAGTCTTCAAATGTTGTTTCTGGAGTGATTCTGGCAACATAACAATACCTGTAAAAACACTATGCAACTACAACTCCAAAACAATGCATTTTATAGATATACAAGGCATATTCTAGAAGCTTCTTGAGATAGGCGTCCACCTTGGCCACATGGCCATTATCCCACATCAAAGGACACTTGTGCAAGCTGCAAATACATCTCTTACATCTGTCATACATGGCAGATTTGACTTTCCCAACATGGAGTGCTCCAAGGCTAAAAATAGACTATGACAGATGCTCTTATGCATCTTACAACTGTCATAAAGAACTACATCATGACAATCTTAAATGTTGTAAGAGAATCCATCATACAATGCTAAATATAGCATATTCCTATTACAACATCTCATAGCCCAACTTGGTCACCCAAAGATGCCTTTCCCTTATGCAAAGATACTCACTGACACTTGTCGCCACTTGTCATAGGAATCTCCAAACTTGGCTCTTACACGTCATAGATTTTGTCATATGGAATATCCTCTTCCACATACCATAAGGTGATGACACATGGCATATTAGTGCCACCTCAAATGAGATGCCCAAATCCATGTAGGTTTGACTTGACCATCTGAGTCACATTCCAAGTAAGATGACATGTCACCGTGCCACCTCAACTAAGTGACCAAACTGAATGTGCAAGTAAATACAATATTAGGCAATAAATAAATATACAATTAAATGAATAATGTTAGGAATTTGTAAAGGTTGAGACACCTTAATTCCCAACATTCAAGTTTCTAATTATATGCTTTCATGGTTAAATCATAATTAAGTGGTTAATGTGTTGATGTTTGAAAGAAGTTAAGTTTTTGCTATAACTGATTCACCCCCCTCTCAGCTGTCTTGTGCATTTTAATAGAACAATGGTATTAAATGTGATCTTGAGATCTGGAAGAATTGGTTATGGATTCATAGCTCCAATTGATCTTATGTCAACACAAATGTATTATGGTGCACCACATCTCCACTCACAACATTCTAGTAAACCCATGGTGACAAGAACAAATCTCTACCAAACAACCACCATCAACATAGAAGAGCAACAAAGTGTGAAATGTTCAACAAGATTGCCCATCATCCAAACCAAAACCACAAATGCAAAAAATGCAAACTAAAGAATAATTTTTTTATTCGACATAGGATTGTGTGTGCACCTGGGTGCTCCTGCATTAGTATGTATTTACAAATATCTTTTGTATAAACTACATTAGGTGGGATCTCAGAGAAAGCCCCCTCCTTGTCAACTTCCATAGTCTTATAGGGATACTTTTTATACTTAGGCCTTGGCTTCTCATAAATCCTAACACATGGATTACCATTGTTATCATCTACAAACTCTAGCTAGGGTTTCTTGAATTCAATATGTATTTAGCTCGCAATATTTTTAAGAATACAAAGTTGTATCTCCTCTATTAGTTGGATCTTATATAGATTTTAATGGTACTGTTACACATTTAATGCCTTTTCCCATTTCTATCTTCCTGGGGTTTTTTAGTCCTTAAGTTTTTCCGTGCCCTTTTCTAACAGTATTTTGTTTGTCTTATGTTACATTGTAGTGCATATGATACATTTTTATGAATTTCATGCTTCTTTTCCTTATTCTACCAACTAATGGTAATGTTTTAGGCATGCTCCATTTACATACCCTATTAGGCTTTTTCCGTCTATAGACAAGTGAGTCTTACCACTTTGGATTTTCCAATTTCATGTATGTAATAAGGTCCTAACCATCTTACCTTCAACTTGCCTTGGTTTTTGAATTTACTATCATATAGCAATACTAAGTCTCCTTCTTGGAGTGTTGTTTACCCCAAATTCCTATCGTGCTAGGCTTTATGTCTCTTCCTTTCTTATTTTTCATTATATGCTGCAATGAGTCTATTCTCATCTAATTTTTCCAGATCATCAACTTTATAAGCTAGGGACTCTTCCTCACTTAACCGCAGGGTTATTGTGGTACAGAAGGGTGAGTGCAAGATCATAATGGGCCAAACAATACCCCTAAGTGGCAATGTAAATGTGAAAAATAAAATGTCAAAAATTGAATGAGTTATCTACACAATATGGAAATAATACCTAGTAATAAAAGTTGTAAGAAATTGAATGTAGTTTATGGGCTACTACTTTTTTTAAAAAAATTTAAAATTAGTTTGGTAAAAATTGGATATTTTAATGAAGCACTACTAAAGTTTTAGGAAAACATAAAAAGTAGGTGCCATTCCGGCCAACCTAATTACAAGATGAAGATAATATTTTTCCTCCAAGATTTGGATTTAAGGACACATGAGCCCATGTGATGCATATTTTTTTGAATTTTTTAGTAAATAAATATATTATTTATGAATTTTTTACTCTGACTATTTAAATATATTAAAAAAAATTCCTCCCAACCTAACTTGGTCAAAAATATATAAAATTCAAACATTTTATTTTTTAATGTATACCCAATAAATCCTAGAATGTGACACCTCTTTTGGATTTAAAAAAGGATTAATATGTTGAAAGTTGTGAATATTTTTCAATATGTATATCTATCAAGAAATTAGACATAGCATATATAATTTGTAATTTGTAATTTGTAAAAACTTTATTATTATAATATATATATATATATTATGATGCACTATGCATCCTTACTGATTCAAAATAAAAAAAAATCAGACATAGTGTATGTAAAAAATTAATAATAATTACCTATTAAAATTATTATGAGGCATATATTATATTTTTAGAATATTAATAGATTCCTTTATAAACTCTTTTCATTTTATTAAATTTAGTTACAAAAAAGTTTATCAACTTCAAAGATGAAGTTGTGGAAAATTTCAGGATAACACTAAATGGGTGGTTTTGCAAGTTTCATTGGCAAGTTTTGGGAATCCCACTTGCCTAAAATGAGGTAATTCCAAGGCATTTTTGGAGGGAATCCATATTTTATATAGAAATATTAACACCCTTTCCATCCAAATATAAATATTAGACTAAATGTTAGCACTTTTTCATCCAGCATTTTTTTTTCCATTGCCACTTTTTGGCCCATCATGATCTTGCACTCACCCAAAAATTAGAGACTATGAAGTTCATAGGTATAGTTGCATCCATTCTGTATACCAGTTTGAATGGTGTAAATTTAGTAGATCTCTTGTATGAGGTGCAATAGGCCTAGACTACCATAGGTACTTTTATATCCCAATCTTCCATGTTTCCATCGCACATTTGAGTTAGAGTTGTCCCAATTATCTTATTTAAAGCCTCACTAGCTCCATTTGCTTGTCCAGGGTGATATGGTGAACTTCTATTATGGGCGATCATAAATCTTTTCAAAAGCTCTGCAATTACTTTATTTATAAAGTGCTTCCCTTGATCACTTGTTATGCTTAGGGGACAACCAAATATTATTATAATATTCTCATCTAAGAATCTTGTGGTGGATTTTGTTGTGCAATCCCTTGTCAATTCTGGCTCTACCCATTTAGTCAGATACTCTACTCCTGCTATGATGAATCTAGTCTTAGAGTGTTTTGCAGGGGGTCTATTGGACCTATGAAGTCTATCACCCATTTTTCAAATGGTATTTGTGCTAGTACTAGTTTTAGTGACATTTCATCTCTTGCAATAAGTTTCCCTACCCTCTAACATATATCACATTTTTTGACATATTGTTTTGCATCTCTATGTAAGGTAGGCCACCATAATTCTGCCAATTTGACCCTTTTTGTTGTTGTCTCTTTGTAATTATCTCCACCAAAAATTCCTTCATGAGCTTCTTGTAGAATAGCTTCTCTTTCATATTCATATATGACCCTTCTTATAATATCATCTTTTCCCAAGATATGTAGCTCTACTTCTATAAATGTGTATGGTAGTGCCTTCCACATTAGTGTTTGTTTGTCTTACAGTGATGTGTCTTGTGGGAATTCTCTTATAGACAATAGGATTGATATCTCGTGTAATTCTATCAGTACCATAGTTACCCTGAATAGGTTTGCACCAAGAAGGTCTTCTTCCTAGCTATTAGGTTCTTCACCTATTTCTATTTTGGATACATAATCTAGCCCTTGATTGTTCCTTCCTAGTTTTACCATTATTTTAAAATCAAACTCTTGGAATAGGAGTAAACAACAACATATTCTTCCTTGAGTAACTGGTCTATTTAGTAGGTATTTCAAACATTCATGATTTGTATAGAAAGTAAATGGTGTTGACAATAGGTAGTGTCTGAATTTTTGTAATGCATAGACCATTACTAAGGCTTCTCTTTCAATGGTTGTATAATTTATTTCCGCCTTAGATAATTTCCTGCTAGAAAAGGCTATGGGATGGTCATTATCCCCCTTTGGTTGCACCAATATTGCTCCTATAGCCATGCCAGAGGCATCCACATGCACATGAAAAGGTATTTTCTAGTCAAAAAAGATTAATATTGATGCTTCTAAAATATTTTGTTTTAATGTATCAAAAGAATTATGGCATTGTTAATTTCATTTAATAGATTTCCCAAATTTCTTCTTTAGTAGCTCTTCTAATGGTGCTACAATTGTTACTTATAAATTTGTGGTGCTAACCAGTGTATTCCAAGAAGGTTTCTACCTCTGGTGATGTTTTGGGTAGCGGTAAGGTCATTATCAATGTTAGTTTTAATGTATCTACCATTAATCCTTCTTTACATATGATGTGACCTAAGGTACCAAATGGTACCGCAAACATGCACTTCTTTAAATTTACTGATATTTGTAAACTCCTGCATCTATTTAGCATCATTCCCAATGTTTGTACATGATCTATAACTAGTCCAATCATCCAAATATACCTCTAAGAAATCATGGATAAAGTATTTGAATGTGTTCACCATTATCATGCTAAATACTGTTGGTGCATTCTTCAAGCCAAAAGGCATAACTATGTACATGAAGGACTCCCACTCTGGTGCAAAAGTTGTTTTAGGTTGGTCCTCTTCCCATATTCTAACTTGATGGTAATCAGAGAATCCATTAGTAAATGAATATATTTCCCTTCTTTCAATTGATTCCAATATTTCTTAGGTGAAGGGAGTAGGAAATGGATCATGTATACATGCTTTGTTGAGTACTCTAAAATCAATGCATATCCTTACTTCCCCTATTTTCTTATTTTGTATCACCATTAGACTTATCCATTCCATATCCTCTACTAGTTTGATTATTCCTTCCATGATCATTTTGTCTAATTCTACCTTTACCTTTTTCTCCATGTTTGGGTTTAGCCTATATGGTCTCTTTTTCTATGATTTAGCTCCTTCTTTTAGTTGTATTTTCATCATTCCTACTTCCTCTTTTATCCACATTAAATCAGTGAATGTTCTTGGAAAGAGATCATCAAATTTGTACAAGATTTCAACAACTTGTGCCACCACTCTTTCATCCCAGTAATCACCTATTTTAGCCAATTTGGGGTCTCCTTCTATGATGATATTTTCTTCTCTGAGTTTAAGATGTTGGTTGTAGTATTTCTATTTTGGCTCAATTGTTGTTTCTATCTCCCTTTCCCCTTGTTGAACTTCTATTTCTAGATTATGTTTATCCTCATCATCTTCTTGTTGGGTTTTATAGAATCTTATTTCAATGTAGTTAGTTTCTCTTGCCATCCACTATCAGTTTCCAAATCCATCTATCTTAGATGATGGAAGATTTTGTTGTGGTAATTCTTTCTTAGTTCCTTCAGTAAGTTTAAATATTTTTAAGGAGTGTGGTGTAAATATGTTTGTTTGGATTATAGAATGAGAATATATGTAGGAATTCTTTCTGTAGTTCATCCTAGTATTTAGTTTCATTTCTACGTTCCTGGTTTATGTACCAAGTTTGTGCAATCTGTGTTAATGTCCAATAGAAAAATTTGGATATATAGTCTTGTGTCATATTCATTGCTACCATTCCAAACCAT
Organism: Cunninghamia lanceolata; assembly: GCA_027924645.1. Taxonomy (NCBI): domain Eukaryota; kingdom Viridiplantae; phylum Streptophyta; class Pinopsida; order Cupressales; family Cupressaceae; genus Cunninghamia; species Cunninghamia lanceolata. Next base: position 17,870,961 of record BSBN01000757.1, read on the forward strand.
TATGCACATGTCTAAATGCTCCTGTGGTGGAATTTGTCCCTTATATTTGGGTATAATATTCTCCTTCTTCTAACAAGTACCTAGTTTTTATTAGAATCTTAACTTTCAGCCACCTTTGGATTTTGTCTTTATGTGTATGCCACCAACTCATGGCATTGCATACAAGTGTATGTTGTAATGCTTCTAACCTTAGTTGTTCTTCTGCAAAATTCCTTTCCATTTCTGTTAAGTGATTTTCTAGGTCTCCTACCCCTGAGAACATGCAAATGTTTATGTGGGAAATGTCTCGTGTAATATGATTAACTTGGCATGGTTTGGGGATTATGTCTTCATGTTGGTTTCCTAGGTTACCGCATGTAGTTTGTGGTACTATATTTTTAAGTATGGTGTTATGCAGTAATGATTCTTCTATGATTTTGACCATAAACACTCTGCAGAATCCTATCACTCTCTAGGTTTTAAGTTTCAGTTCATCTTGTAACCATGCATTTAGTACATCCTCACTATCTATACTATAGTTTTTAGTTTCTACCTCTATTTCCCCTTTTGAATTTGGTTCTTCTAATAGTTCATGTTTAGGTAGTTTGGATATTGAATAGAGGATTTTTGAATCCTCATCACTATGGTATTCTTGGCTAATTTCCTCTACATAGGCTTCTTCAATGTCCCTTCCTAGTGGGATATGTACTACTTTGTTGTCATCAGTGAAGGAGATTTCCTCCTTTCTAGAATCCACAATTCCATTGGCATTTATGAACCATTGGAGACCTAGTAGCTCATTGAAAGAATCGAATGGTTCCTTCTTTGCTACTATTTCAAACTCTATTATTTGCTTCACTCCCATTATGTTGAATTATACTTTTCTCCAGGTTCCTAGTGTACCTATAGCTAATACATCCACCAAGCTGATGTTATATGGGGTTTCTTCCATTCTTGGCCTTCCTATTTGTTCCCAAATCCTTTTTGGTAACATGTAGACATTAATTTGCACCAAAGTCTACCATAACCTATTATATCTTTTTGTGGTTTATGTGAGCATTTGTCATCAATGGTCTAGTTTTCCATTGGTGTTAGGTCTTTTCCATCTTTCTTATTTGTGGTTTATGATTCTAGTCGTTATTCCAATATTTACAGAACTATTTCAGTTTGTCTATCAGATTGTGTTGTTTTTTAATTATGTTAGTTATTTCAATGCCATCACTTCTTCAGAAAAGAAATGTTTTTGTTGTTGTTGTTTGTGGTGTTCTTTAGTTGTTACCTATTTTGATTGTTCTAGAATTTTGTCATGTTGAGTTTTGTTGGGAAAGAAGTTGTCTTCTTCCCTTTCTTCTTCTTTTTCTTCACTATAAGTGTTTTCTATTCTTGCGGTATTGGTCCCTTATCTTGTCACTACCATATCTTTTGTTTTATCTTTATTTTTCTTTTGGTTTATCTGTTTAGGTGTTAACTTGCTATAGTAGTAATCATTGTCTGATGTTTCATTGTGTGAAGTATCTAACTAATATCTTCTTTCCTTTTGGCATTTCCTAGCTGCCTATGGTATATCTTTTGGTATTTTTCTTATTATGCAGGCTCTTTTTTGTGAATTGAACCCTTGTAGCTTGTCACTTTTAGATTGAGTAGGTGAATTTTTAAAATATTGTCATGTTTTATCGTAAGTGAATAAATCATGCTATGCATTTCCATAGAATGCACATTGTTTCTTTCTATCTCCCCAACGTTCATTTGCAAAGTGCCCTTGTTTACCGCATTTATAGAAAATTGTGTCCTCTCTCCTTCTCCTACCTCTACCAAGACCTCTACCTCCTCTATAACCATTATATTGGCCCCTTTCATCATTATTATAATTATTCATGTATGGAATTTGATTGGGGTTTGTGTTTTGTAATGTATTTGCATTCCTTTGGTTTAGCCAATTAGGAGCTTTATATCTGTGATTTTGGTTGTAGAGGGGTCTCTCAGCCAATCCCTTTACATATGCCATGTCTTAGTTAATCATTATGTTGTTGCAGTGGGCATTGCACCAAGGCTCATGGTCATCATCATCTTCCCTTAGCCTAAATAGTTGTGATGGACAATCCTCTATTTTGTGGTCATCCCATTCACCACGGATGTCGCAATATAGTGTGTTGTTCCTTTTAGGCATTGTCTTAAGGTCTACCCTTAATGTAGAAGTCTTCTTTTCTCCTTTCATCGTTGGATATTCATTCCTTATATGCCCTTCTCTTGTGCAGAATGAACAACATATATTCAGTCTCTAATTTTGTGGAATGTCCTCCTTTCTTGCAAGAATCTCTTGTTTCAAATTTAGTTGTTCCAACTCCAATTTGAGTTTTTCCATTTCCATATTCTCTTTAGTTTTATCATTTCTCCTCTAGGTTTGTCCTTCTATGCAGCATGCCAAGGTTACTGCTTCTGAATATGAATTAAAAGTTTTCCCATCTAAGGATGTTCTAATGCTAGGACTTAACCCTGAAACAAACTATTCAATGCTTTGCTTCTCCATCAATGGTTGTTCTAATTTCTGAGAGATTTCCTTAAATCATTTGTCAAAATATTTGATTAATTCACCTTCCTTCTAGACTAGGTCCCTCATTTTACTTCCTCCTTCATTGGGTATCTCTAGTGATTCAAAATTCTCTATAATTTCTTCCTTATTTCATCCCATGTTTTGTCATGTTGTGGACATGTCTTCCTATACCAGTTCAGAGCATCATTTCTTAGAGTCCCTACAAAGTCAAATAACATGGTCTGATCCCTAGTTATATTTTTTCTTTTCCATGTTGATTCTAAAACAAATACATGCTCTATTGCCTCAAAAGTATCTTTGTTGAACGTCAGTAACTTAATGGGGGAGTCCATTTTGGTTTTTCTTATGTTTTACCTTCTTTGCAGTATTTTTTCTTGTGGTTTCTTACTGATTCTTTGCGGTAAGGGTTTGCTTTCCCTTCCCTTATCTCTTTTCAACTGTATGTCAAAGTATTCTCTCTGTAACAATTGCTCACAATCTTTTACAATCTGCTCTTCTTGTTGTCTTTGCTTATCTAACTCATTATTATTTTGCATAGAAATCCTCCTAGTTTTATATCCAGCACTAGGGATGACTCTTGGTCCAGGGGTTGCACCTCTTCAAAATGCCTTTTTGTTTTTGGAGATATCTTTTTTTAGTTAAGGACATGTTATTTGTTAAAGGTGACATTTTATTATCTTTTCTTATTTCACTTACTTGGTTAATCAAGAATTCATCTTTATTAGATAGTTCTTTTTTTCTTATTCTTCTTACACTTTTATTTACTAGTTCTTCCAAGTACACTTCATCAAAGTTTAAAGGCTAGAGATTTTGTATAGGGTTAAAGAATGGTTCCCATTTTTCATCCACCCAAATCTGCATATTAGTGAACTCAAGTTGAATATTTATTGTTCTACCTAATTGCGGTAGGGTTAGGTTTCTATTGTATTCTTCCTCTTATGTCTTCAAGTAGAAGCCCTATACATGGTAATGCTTCCTTCTAGATTTTTTAGAATATTTGTAGCCTTATCAATATGTAGTCTTATTTGTCCTAAAGTTTTGTGTGTATAACTTTCTACTATATTTTCTACAGCCCCTATGGCATACTCATTTCCTTCCTCTAGATTTAGTGAATTTAGTTATTCAGTTGCACCCCCAGTGGCGTGCTCAGTAGCACCCACATTGGCATGCTTAATTTATGCTTTTCTACCCTACTCTTCATAGTGTGTTCTCTCCCTAATTGTTCTACCTTTTCCATCCTTCTGTGGTATCTTTCTTATCTTTCTTGAGTTCATTTTTTCTTATTTTCTTCCATGTTCATGTCCATTTGAGTTTGTATAGTTTCCTTAATCTCCCTTAATTTCTTATTATCTCTTTTGGCCATGGGTGTTTTAGATGTGGTCTTACATTAATCCTTTTGTATCCCATGGTTAGCTTATTTTTAATGGTTACATCTTTTTGAGGATCTTTTGAGATCCCACCCCCTTTCCATTTTTCATCCCTTAGGCACTTGCCCCTGTCTCACAAAGGTAGGACCTAAGGGAATTCTCCGCAAATCATAAAAAAAATTATGTCTCTTTTCCTTTTTACCTTTTTAACTATCCTTATTGTTCCACACTCTTCTTATGTGTTCATTTTATTCTTCACTATTTTGTCTGGGGTCCCGACAATAGAACCAAATGTTGGCAAGAAGTAGCAAGACATAGTCTAGAGATGTGAGCTTGAGATGATTCTCTAAAGTCTATTTATACCCCAGACTTGACAGTGATAGAATAAAAGATAACAATAATAAGAAATAACATCATGCAGTAAGATCTAATTACCTTTAATATACAAAACACATGAATAGATGCATCATCAATTAGGTATACTCCTTATATCTCCTTATATAGTTATATTCATCATTAGGTACAAAAGGTAGGTCTAAGTCTCTACTCTGTGTATATATTCCTTATATCCTCTTGCATTCCACTTACTTTATTACCTATATTTATACAATATGATGTAATAGGAACACATCCCTTACAAAAAAAACCCTTAATATTATCAGTCTTGTCAAACTCATGCTCCACACTCTATTTGTAGTGACTTGCAAGCAATATGTTCTTCTGGCTACCATGTATCCTGCCAACAAACCCAATGATTACTAGCACTTTTTGAATAAGAAAATAAATTATCAAAGCTCAAATCATAGAATCCCTCAAGAGGATTAGTACAATATGTTTCTACTACTCCTTGGGGTACCTTTGCTTACCATAGTATTCCTTTAAGCCTTATGAATGTTGGTAAAACCTTCAAAAGATCAATGGATTTATATTTTTGAGATCAAAAAATTAAGATCATTGTGGTCTACTTGGATGATATGATAGTATTTTCTAGGAGAAGAGAAAATCATATAAATCACTCAGAGGGTATATTGCAAAGATGTCACAATTGTGGTATCTCCCTTAACACTAAGAAACAAATCTTTGGCATTACAGAAGGAAAATTCTTGCGACATACTCTCAAAAGAGGGAATTAGAATTGATCTAGAAAAGGTTAAGGATATTTAATAACTCTCTTCACCCACCAGTAAGCATAGGGTGTGCTATTTCTTTGTCCATGTGAACTTCCCAAGAAGATTCATCCTAGATTGTTTTGACCTCACCAGACATATCTAAAATGATGAAAGATAAGTTGACATTAAAAAAGGAATGAAAATGGTAGAAAAGATTTTAAGGGAATTAAAGTATCCATTATGCATGCCCCTATATTGGTATGTCCAATTTTTTAAAAAGAATCTATTATATATTGTTATGCATCAAATCATATAGTGTTCCTATCTTAGTGCAAATGAATGATAAAGATCTTGAATCACCTATTGTCGTTTTAACCATGTCATTAAAGAAACATGAAATGATTTTTTCAATCATTCAAAAACATGCCTTTTCATTCCTTAAACTAATTAAACAATTTAGGTTCTACATTTTGAACTAATGTTCTATTATCTTTGTTCTCAATACAGTTGTCAAAACTATTTTGACTCAACAAGAAATTAGTTCTAAAAAAGGTAACCTAGATAGCCAAAATCCAATAATATGATCTTTCTATAAAGACAACAAAACTTTTCAAAGGGAAAGTGTTATGAAAACTCATCGGTGAAAATTAGATAAAAAAATAAAAAGTAATCATGACAAATAAACCTAAAGATCTCCGAGTAACACTATTCATTAGATCAATGGATGAGTGGTATTTAGTTATTGCTTCATTCCTTAGCTATGGTAAGTGCCCTCCACATATTACTAATAAATAAAAGAGGAAGATCAAACTCAAAGCAACAAATTATATCATTTGGGAGAATCTCCTATACAATAAATGCATTGATTGCATGTTTCTAATATGTGTTGATAGATAAATAGAAAGAATTGCTTAAAGCCTTTCATGATGAGGCTTGTGGTGGACACTCTTCTTCTTTAGTGACTACTTTCAAAATTTTAAGAGCTCATTACTATTGGCCTAGTATGTTTAAATATGTGCATGAATGGGTAGCTAAATTTAAAGCATGCTAGCAATTTGTCAAAAAAACAAAAAGTTGTTGCTATACCTTTAGGGATAGTGGTAATTGATGGACCTTTTCATCAATGGAATTTAAATTTAATTAGAGCTATCAATCCTCACTTAAGTGCTAGTCACACCCACATTTTGATTTCTACTAATTACTTCACAATGTGGGTTGAAGTTATCCCTATTAAGAAAACAACTTTAAAGGTTGTGTGTAATTTTATAAAAGAAAATATTCTAGAAAGATTCAGTGTTCCTATGAAGATTATAATAGACAATGCCTCAAATTTTTCATCCATTGAAATATCTATGTTTTGTTATCAATTTGGCATATCACTTTTACATTCATTAGATTATTATCCACAAGGAAACAAAGTAATAGAACTCTAACCACAAGCATTTAGAAGTTGGTAGATGAAAATTAAAGGAACTAGTATAGAAAGTTGTTTGATGCACCATGGGTTGATAGGATCACCCCTAAAATAACCACAAGAATGTCATCTTTTGAATTACTTTATGGGGTTAGAAGTGAACTTCTAGTAACTTTACTATTACTAGCACTCAAGTTAGCTAGGACCACCGAGTATGAAGAATTCAAAGATCCATTAGATAAAAGAATCATGTTTTGAACCAATCTTGAAGAAGAAAGGAAGTGGTAGTAGAAAGAATTGCCAAACATAAAACCAAGTTGAAACAAATCTTCAATAGAAAAGATAAATCAAGGAATCTCCAAGCTAGAGATTTAGTCTTGTTGTCAGATAAACTAAGAGAACTTTGTGGAAGCCATCGTAAATTGACTTCTTGTGGATGTGACCTTTCAAGATCATACATTTTGATGGATAGAACATGTACTACCTTGCATAGTTTACATATAGGTGAGTTAGGCTTTGCATGCGTTTATCATTTAGTGGGTAATACTTGAAGTTGTGCAAGCAATGAGAACTAATTGTCCCCAGGTAAATGTAAAGAGATGCGGGACCAAAAAGTCGCCACCATGTCCAAAAGTAAAGAAAAACATGAGCACATTATAATGCGCTTGCATTTTACTTTGCATAAAAGAAAAAAAAAACTCATTTCTCCTCACTCACAACCATGACCATTGCAATCTTAGCAACAAAAAACTCTAGTGAAAGCGTGATCACATTGAAGAAAAGGCTATCCAATCAAGTGTAAGAGATAAAATGACAAATTCATGATGCCACCTCACCACCAAAGACCTCGTCATGCAAATTTGGAGGATCCAGGATAGGAAGAAGGTAGGGTTTCACTGATTTTGTTAGTTTGAGAAAAAAAAAATTAGTTTTGCAATGTTTTATTTGTTTTTATATTACATTTACAGCTATTGGGGAAAGAGAAAACCTAAATCTAGCTGAGGAGGGTGAAAACAACCCCCAAAACCCTCCAAACCCTTAAAACCCACCTTCACCTCCTTTTAATGTAAGAGATAGTCAAGAAAACTACCTACGGATAATAGAAGAAAACAAGAAACAACTTCAAACTATTATTCAAACCCTAAACAATCCAAGTGGAACCACTAATCGTAGGAGGGCGCTTGTAAAATCACTAGAGGAGATTATTTCCCACATGGATTCGGTGACAAAACAAATCACCGAATTTCAAGACTATAGGGAGAGGTGTCAGCAATATTATGCCGACAAGATGTCATAGGAACAAGTCAAGAATGAAAAAAATACAAAATCTCAATTATGTGCACACTTTATTAATCCCAAAACCAGCCAAAGATTAAAAGAAAGTTGCAAACGGTTTCCTATACATTGGTGTAGGAATGAAGAAATATCCCAAAACTTTTGGGATAGATGGTACATGGTCTTCGATGAGCGCCCATGCAACAATGATGAGGTACCACAATATTTCTTGAGGAAACTCCATTGCGAGTCCATCTACAATAAGATTCTGAATTATTTTGACATTCATGAGTTCCAGGGTAGAGGTGGTGGCTCTACCCAAGATAGACCCGAGGCTCAGTGAGATGAAAACCTTGTGCCTATACCCCGAGTGAGGCCAAAACGTAGGTTACTCCCTTTGGCTTTGAAGGAGAGTGTTGAGGTGGAGACATTACATTCATTGACTACTCTCACCCAAACTCTATCACAGCATGTTGATGATCTTACCCAGACCGATGAGGATGAGAGTAGTAGGTGTCATGTGTCCCCACATTTGTGCAGTTCATGTGGGAACCTATGTGATTATGGGACGCAAGATGCACGGTAGGACTCTCGGCAAGATGCTGCAACACAAGGGCAGGACATATTGGATGAACTTGTTCTCAATGATGATCTCTTACAGCATACATTTGGTATTGACTCTCAGGTAATTTATTACAAGTTTCATCTTGATTTAGTATATTGTTATTTGAATTTTGTAATTAATTTTATATGATTATTTATATTATAAGTCAAAAATAATGTATGTAATTGTCTACGCAATGGAATTCCATGGTCAGAGTCTTCATCCTGCCTCTGTTAGCCATCCATTGGTGGGTTATGAGAGGAGGTCAAGTCAGCAAGTATGTAATTTATCACATAATCGTAATTATTGTAGATATGTCAATGGTAATATTATTTTGTGACAATTTGTTGATTTCAACAGTCACCGGCACCTCCACGGTTTCCTTGGTCCCCTAGACGCCAAACCACCACTTTTACGGAGGTAAATTTAACCATTTCTAATCATTATGCATTTTTAAAATAATGTTATGTATTTATTTTGTTTGAATAATCTTGAACTTGATTTTTAGATGTTAAATACAGTGGAGACTCCTCATCTTTGTGAGTCAGCGCAGATAGGCATTGTTGCAGCCATGATGTCTTCAAATCCTTTGACTGAGGTATGAGCCAACAACATGAAAATGTCATAATTTTATATCTCCTGTTTTATCTCATGTCATGTGATGTACATAAATGATATTTATGTTTAGTCAATTTTGTCTCTTGATGCTTCTCACAGGAGGTCACAACTCCAGTCTGTCCAAGTATGGACATAGAGAGAGACAAGATGATGGAGAGTGATCATCAAGTGGCAGTAAGAGATCGATTGCATATGTGATGTTATATATTTCATACATTTTCTATATTAATGTGCATATATTGTTTGATTATATTAATAGGTGGATCTGGATCGACTTTTGTCAAAGAGGTCTACTCGACGATAGAGAGAGGATGAGTCAGTGATTAGCTCTACATCTTCACAGTCAAGCAAGGGCACTGATTATTTCATAAAAGTCCACAGGAAACTAGTTTTTGGGACATTTTTTGTATACCTAGATGGCTTTGTATACATACTTTTGTATGAACTACTGATGTATATTTTTGAATATATTCATGTATGGCTTTGTTTGGACATGTCTATATGGCTTTGTATATAAACTAGATGTTATGTTCATGAAATTATGTATATGACAGCATATATTAAATATTTAATTTGATGATCAATTATCGTTACAGGAATTTGGTTTTACACGTGCCAATTGCATTTTCTTGAAAGTTTATAAATCATTTTCAAATAATCCATTTTGTGCATATCTTGCAATCATTGCATTCTGTGGGACTGTGTATTTCTTTGAGGCATCATTTCAAACAGTTCATGCACCTTGTCTATGCCTCCACACTTTCCACACAATTCATGTGCCTTCATGAGGTGACATTTCTTTGGGACATCATGCCAAACAGTTCGTGTGCCTTGTCTATGGTTCCACACTTTGCATACATGTCTACAAGGGCAGCTACAATTATAGCATGTGACAAATTTCCTATATCCTTTATGCTTTGATGGTTGTCCATACACTATTCCAAACATTCTATTTTGGTGTACAGATAGGGAGGATGTTGGTAAAGTTGTGGAATTTGTCTTTACACATGCCAATTGCTTTTACTTGTTCAAAATTTTCTAAAGTCTTTTCAACAAATCCATTTCATGCATATCTTGCAATCATTGCATTCTATGAGACAACATTTCTTTGAGGCATCGTGTCAAAAAGTTTGAACGTTCATTGTATATGCTTCCACACTTTGCATACATGTCTTGTAGGGTACTTACAACTATGACATTTTACAAAATTCCTATATCCTTTATGCTTTGATGCAAGATAACTCCATAGTGAAGGGTGGTTGATTTGTTTTGGTGGGGATGAGGGTGTAGGGGTGGGGTGAGGTGTTGCAAGACATAGCATCACTAGGAAAAGGGTCTTTGTTAATTATAGCATTGGTGACAATAACATACCAATTAAACTTTTGTCTAAGAAGTGGAAATTATGTCAACCTATATTGTGAAAGAAGAAAATCGTGAAATGGCTCCCATAGGGAATAGCATTAGGTCTTTAATTGTCCATTTAGTCATGTACACAATGTCAAAAGTCATATTTGTAAGGTGTCTTAAGTCATTTTGGAGTCCATTTTGTAAATATTGTGAAAGTTGCAAAAATTGTCAAGCAACTTTGCATTTTTTACATTGTAGGGGAAGTTGAATGGTTAGATGTTAGTTTTTGGTGGGAAACTAATTAGTTATTTTGTGTAATTCTTTAAAAATCATGTGTGAACGTTGAGATAGAGAAGGATGATGTAAATTTGAAATTTGAATAAAAAGACTCCATTTTCCTATGTTTTTGAAGCATAATTGTCGCTACAAAGAATAGTATGGCCTCATACAGCCTGGGGAGTGCTCAACTTTGGGATGGAATTGATGGTGATTGAGTTCTTGTTCTTTTGCACTTAGTTTCATTTGATTTCATCAAGATTTGAGTTTGTTAGAGCAATTTATTGAAAACAGTTTGAAACACTCATCTAGAGTGTGCAATGACATAGAATAATGGATTTCTTCCCATTCCACCATTGAATAGGCTCCAAACTCAATGGAATGGGTGTAGACATGTGAATTTTTGTGTGTTTGGTGTTTGTAGGAGTAGGGGATGAAGTTTCATGTTGATTTGTTGATGCCCTAGTCAGGAAACACTATGTTTTTGGCATAAAAGTTGCTTATGAGTTAGGGTTTGTAGGAAAGCTCTTGGGTAATGATTTGTAAGGGTTAGAAATGTTTAGGAAGGCTCTTTATGACATGTCTGAGATATTTTCATGGAGGTTTTAGGTTGGGGTTTTGAAAACCTAGTTGTGAGCCATTCAAGCAAGCCTAATTAGGCCTTTGTCAAATGGGACAGTCAATTTTTGGCTTTGTTGTTCCAAAACAACCACCCCTAAATTTTAAGTATGTTTTAGAACTCCATAATGGGAATCCAAAACAGTTTTTGGGTTGTGGATTTGAGTTATTCCCTTCAAGTTATGCTAGAAAAGGCTTGTTTGCTATCCTACAAGGTCTAGGGATAGTTTGTGAAGAAAGCCACTAAGTCTGATGTGTTAAGGTTGTTGAATTGCAAGGTTTGTTTGATTAAGATTGTGTTGATACCATCCACCCTACTCTGCATCAGAGCATAAATGAAGATGGTGTAAGAACAATTTGTCATTTTGTGTTGTTGTCCTAAAGAAGGTCCTTCCTCTGCATCAAGATCCCACTTTGGTACAGGTAGAGAGGATGCAGTGTGGAATTTGGCTTTACACCCACTAATTTTTTTTTCTTGAAAGTTTCTAAAGCCTTATCAACAAAACCATTTTGTGCATATCCTACAATCATGGAATTCCATGAGATTCCATTTCTTTAAGGCATCATTTCAAACTATCCACTTGCCTTCTCTATGCTTCCACATTTTGCATACATGTCTCCTACGATAATTGCAACTACAACATCTTACAAAATTTCAATATCCTTTATGATTTGATGGATGTCCATGTACTGTGTTCCAAAATTCTTAGTTTGGCACTAGCAAAGAGGATGTAGTCAAAGGTTGTGGATTTTAGCTTTACACCCACCAATTGGTTTTGCTTGAAATTTTCTAAAGCATTATTTGCATATCCTACAACCATACCATTCCATGAGACCACATTTCTTTGAGGCATCATGTCAAACAGTTCACTCACCTTGTCTATGCTTCCACATTTTGCATACATGTCTTCTAGGGCAGTTGCATCTACAACATTTTTTAAAATTCCAATAGACCACATTTTTTTGAGGCATCATTCAATGTAACTACAACAAATCTAATAAATTTCCCATATGCATTTTGTAAGAATACATGAGATACTATATATTTCCTTATGATTACCCTAATTAGTAAGAATTAATAAGAAAGAAGCATAATGGCAATAATTAGCATTCAAGGATTTCTAATGAAGACCTAGGGTTTGGGTGCCAATGGCAACTCACCAAACCCTCGAATCAATCTTTATTTGAAGAGATTTTATGATTTAGACTAATATGGATGCTTGGGCATCTCATGATCATATTGAGATCTAATCATTGCTTTGTTTCTTGTACGGTTTGTTTCCATGCTTCTAATCATAATAATCAAGGTTATGGGAGAGCAAGGTTATGGAATAGCTCTTGTCATGTCATATGAGGAGATCATGGCCATAATACCATCAAGATGTAAATTTCAACAACAAATTTCCATTTGTCCAAACCCTACCATTGTACAGACTCAAGAAGGCTTTAGTTTCATGCAGTAGAAAGGTGCTAGGAGTGACATTTTGCATTCCATAGCTCGTGGGGCAAAACAGACTGCACCAACATGTCAGGTTGGGTGGGTAAATGCCAGGGGAGGTCTCATTTCATGTGCCAAGTGCCCCAATCATTTGGGGTAGTAGGCTACCGGTAAAGCCCCTTAAGATCCCTAAGATGAAAAAATTGCCAAACTTTGATGAACCAGTTCTTGAAATTCATGGTAGCTGGGAACATTTTATTTGGACCTATAGGTGTATATGGGGTCCGTCTACAATAACCTCTCTCAGTTTTGTTCAACTCTTCTCTGTTTGACCATGCTGGAATCAAACGCATTCTTGCAAAATGCTTCAATTCCATGCAGTGGAAAGGTTACTATGTGCCATATTTTTTGTTCTGCTCATTGTGGGATTGAACCAACTATGCCAACATGTCCGGGTGGGCAAGTAAATACTAGGGGGTCTCGTTTTGTGAACCAAGTGTCTCAATTGTTATGTGCTACAAGCTACTGGCAAACATGAAAAGTGTTAGGTGTTGGTAGCTTGCATGCCAGAATGAATGGGATGCTTGGCACATGAAACAAGACCTTCCCTACCATTTACCTGCCCACTCAGACGTGTTGGCGTAGTCATTTTGCCCCCAAGACCTATGGAATGCAAAATTTTAGTGTTAACAACTTTCTACTTTATCGATAGCTTACAGCCTAGAATGATTGGGATGCTTGACACATGAAATGAGACCTCTACCATTTACTCACCCACCCTGACATGTTGGTATAGTCAATTCAGCCCCGCAATGAGAAAAACAAAAAATATGGCACCTGGCAACCTTTCCACTGCATGAAATTGAAGCATTTTGCAAGAATGTGTTTGATTTCGGCACGATCAAATGAACAGGACTTGAATGAAATTGAGAGAGGTTATTGTAGATGGATCCCACATGCAGTTGTAGGTCAAAACAAAATGTTCCTAGCTACCATGAATTCTAAGAACTGCTCCGTCAAAGTTTGGCAATTTTTTCATCTTAGGGATCTTAAGGGACTTTACCGGTAGCCTGCTGCCCCGAATGATTGGGACACTTGGCACATGAAATGACACCTCCCTTGACATTCACCCATGCACCTTGACGTGTTGATGTAGTCCATTCGGCCCCATGAGCTATGGAATGCAAAATGTCACTCCTAGCACCTTTCTACTGCATGAAACTGAAGCATTTTGCAAGAATGCATTTGATTTTGGCACGGTCAAACAGACTAGAGTTGACCAAAACTGAGAGAGGTTATTGTGGGTGGACCCCACATACACCTCTAGGTCCAAACAAAACATTCCCAACTACCATGAATTTTGAGAACTGCTCCGTCAAAGTTTGGCAATTTTTGCATCTTAGGGATCTTAAGGGACTTTGCCGGTAGCCTACTGCCCCGAACAATTGGGGCACTTGGCACATGAAACGAGACCTCCCTTGGCATTTACCCACCCAACCCAATGTGTTGGCGCAATCCATTCAGCCCCATGAGCTATGGAATGAAAATGTCACTCATAGCACCTTTCTACTGCATGAAACTGAAGCATTTTGCAAGAATGCATTTAATTTTGGAACGGTCAAATGGACTAGAGTTGGCCAAAATTGAGAGAGGTTATTGTGGATGGACCCCACATGCACCTATAGGTCTAAACGAAATGTTCTTAGCTACCATGAATTCTGAGAACTGCTCCATAAAAATTTGGCAATTTTTACGTCTTAGGGATCTTAAGGGACTTTGCTGGTAGCCTGCTGCCCCAAATGATTAGGGCACTTGGCACACAAAAGGAGACCTCCCTTGGCATTTATACACCCACCCCAACATGTTGGCATAGTCCATTTGGCTCCATGAGCTATGGAATGCAAAATGTCACTCCTAGCACCTTTCTACTTCATGAAACTGAAGCATTTTGCAAGAATGCATTTGATTTCAGCATTTTGCAAGAATGCAATTGTTAAGTCACTTGTGTTTGCAATAAGGTCTCTAAAGACCATGTTTTAGGTTTTTGTGTCAAATTTGAGTCCTAGGAGTGAATTAAGGTCCTTTTGTCAAAAGTGTCAAATGTTGTCAAAAGTGTATAAGCAACTTTTGCATTTCTTGCAATTTTGAGAAGTTGAACCATTGTGCTTTAAAATTCTATTGGTGAACGGTTGGTTAGGAGTTGGAATGTCTTTAAAAACATTGAGTAACATTGATTCAAGTGGGAGTTGATGTAAAATTTGATTTTTGAATAAGGAAATGCTTTGTTTTTTGTGTTTTGAAGCATAAATTGTTGCTACATTGACTTGTACGGCCCTGTACAGCCTGAGAGTGAAGAAATCTTGATCAGTGTTGATGATTCTATGAATCCTTGTTTGTTTTCAATTGGTTTCATTTGATTTCATTAAATTTTGAGTAAATTAGAGAATTTTTTCTCTAGACTGCTTGAAACCCTCATTAGGGTGAGTTCTGACTGAAAATCATGGATTTATCCTCATTCCACCATTGAATAAACTTTAAACATGGTGGAATAAGGATGTTGTGTTTTTTTTCTTGAAGTGGCAGGAGTAGGGGATGAAGATTGAGGCCAATTAGTTGATGCCCTAGGCAAAAAATCTCTTATTTTTGGCATAGGAGATGGATAGGTGTTAGGGTTTGTAGAAAGGCTCTTGGGAAATGGTTTGAAGGGATTGGAAATGTTAAGGAAAACTATTTAGGACATGTTTTGGCTATTGGCATAAAATTTTAAGGTCTGGGTTGTGAAAACCTTATTGTGACCTAGGGGAATAAGCCTAATTAGGCCTAAATTAAAGCGTAGTAGTAGAAATTAGCCCTCAATGTTCCAAAACAACCTCACCTGAAAATTTGGTATGTTGTCAAATTCCATAATGGGTACTCAAATATGTATTCACATTTTGGGTATAAGGTCTGGTTAGGAATTTATGTTGGAAAAACCAGTTGTGGAGTACTACAAGGAGAATGGGAAGCTTGTGAGAGAAACCCACCAAATTAGGGTTCTATATTTGTAAAGATTGTTTTATTGAGTTAGGTAGAAGTCCTCCACCCTTCTCTACATCAATACATTACTTAGATCTAACCCCATGAAGCATAACATGATGATGCAAACATCAAATGTATACCATAGAAAACAAATCAAACAAAACATGAGGCCTTCACTGCTCAAGTTCATACCATTGGTTGTCAAGTTCATACCACTGCTTGAGTGAGATCTTCACTATTCAAGTTCATGCCTTGCCTTGAAGCACTACTACTCTATGCATCACATCACATACTCTATGAAGAAGCATAATGGTATCATCAAATAATAGACAACCAATAGACATAATGTCATGAACATAACATCTAGTTTACATACAAAACCATATAGGCATGTCCAAAAGCAAATAGACTAAACATAAATATACTAGAGGGAAGCAATTCAAAAACCATATAGGCATGTCCAAAAGCAAATAGACTAAACATAAATTTAGATTTCTCACATTCCAAGGGGTCGACAGAGAGAGGAAGAGAGATATAGATAAAGAGAGGCAAATATTTTATGCTTCCCATAACGTGCTCGTGTTATGGGAAGCAAAAAATAGGGCAAAAAGCATGTGGGATCCATAATTCAGACCCCACATGCCTATTATTCCTGCATTTGATGTAGTATATCGAACAAGAAAATACTTTTCATGCTGGTTGACATATTAACAATCATTTTTAGATCAATCCCTCACCTTTTTTGTTTTTTCAACGTAGAGGAACTAATTTTGCATGTTTTTGGAGAAAATTTGATTATTTAAACCTAAACTTTCATGTTTTGTGTGTGATTTTGTTTCAAAGCTAATTACCATTGATATATAGATTGAATTTTATGATATATATGTTTGTTTTTTCCATAAATTCACTAATCCTATTCTAGAGTTATATAGAATTCATAATCAAACTTGCGAAAAAGAAGAATTCAAGGATTTTGAAGCCAAAATTTGGAGAATTGGTCAACTCCAATAGCAAAGTCTCTAAGGTATGTTCTAAGTTATATCCATTTTAATTCACTTATATATATGTCTTTCATCTTGTTTCAACTTTTGGATTTTCATCTTGTTTCAACTATCTATAAACTACTCATACCAGATGTTGCTCATGTTAGATGCGACAACAATCCATGCAAACCTAGATCTTAGATCATCTTAATGCTTACTTTATGAGTGTTTTTATAGTTTTCTTAACCATTTTAGATTGTGACTATCCTCTTCTTTAACCCTACTATCATAATCATACTCAAATAGAGAATCCAAACATACAACATATCCAACCCCTATAATGTTTGACATGAATCATCTATCATAGAGGTCAAATGATAGTTCTCTAGGATCAATGACTATTCTGACCCTTCATGACCATTGTGAAATTTGCCCTGCTTTCCTAGTTTGGGATATTAAGAGGCTACCATGACTGTCCTGACCCTTCATGACTATGTTGTCATATTAAGAGGCTACCATAATTCATTTAGGATCATTTTTTATGTTATAAAAACAAGTTGTGATCTTAGTAGGGTATAAATTTAGGTTGTATCATTCATTTTAGATAAAATTTGTAGATACCATCAACTAGAGATAGAGAGGACAGTCCATGTAAAGGAGAAGAAGACAATTTACATAAAGGGTTTCAAAGCTAGATTTGCCATTGTGATTTTCATATATGATTTGTATCATGCCCATTATCTAAGAAATCTCCATGAAAAAGAGGTTTAGGGGTTGTCTTAGGGTATACACAAGATGATAAAAAGGGAGTTATAAGGAGATAAAACACTAAAAAGGAGGTTTTCATGAGTGTAGGACAATCACAAGTCTATATAACAGTCCACTATCATAGTCATGACCATCATGAAGTTGTTTTTAATTTATGCATTACTTAAGATGTCTTTGATCTTTTGTCATGAGTATCCAGAAGGTTATCTTCAAGGGTTAATGTTCTTTTGACTATCACAAAGTTTTTGGACTGGTTTAAGACTATTAACATAGTCAATTTATGTTGATTAGCAGTCCTCTTCGATGGCATTCATTTTGTCATCCTTCAAAATCACCTCCATAAAACTCATATATGTAAAAAATTAACCATACAATTCATGATTTCCAAACCTAAAATAATGATTTAATACTCATATAAGAGTCCAAACAATGGCCTTCAAGGGGCAAGACAGTCAAGAACAATCAAGGTGATGTTCTTATGAGTTGATAGGGTCAAAGGGAGACTTAGTATTAGAGATATCCTTGCATTGAGGATGGTGAATCATCAAATGAATGAAAGTTACAAACATGACCTTATGATTGTCTCTTGATTGTGATACTCCCCTATGACACTTGATCAACAACGTATGCATGTATTTTTACCTTTAAATAGTGATCTCTCAACACCTTATTGTTTCAAATAGTTTTGAAGTCTCTTGGCAGCCCTATTTTCATTTATGGATATACTCATGACAGTCTTGAAGGAACAAAACTATTTATGTACATCAGTCCACTATGACTATCATAGTATTAGAGTCTTTTCGAAACCTTCCCAACTTTCTCCTTCATAAGATTCATAGTCCATTATTCAAGTGTATTAAATTTCTTCCCTAAATGTCCTCTTTCCATTTAGGTGTATACTTCATGATTAGGTATTCAAGTGTATACTCTATGACTTTGTATTTGTATTTGAGTGTATACTCTATGACATGTATTCAAGTGTATATCATGACTATGTATTCGAGTGTATACTCCATGACTTTGTGTATTCCATTATATACTTGGTGCATTTTGTGATTGGGAAAAAGGTGTAAAGAATCTATATGAAGGTCTTTCAGACCTGCCCAAGGCATTTTGAAGCTTTATTGGCCATTATTTGACAAAGTGTGATGACTGTCCTAAATGATTGTGTATGACAGTGTTGGGGCAGCAATTGGAAGTTCAACAAATCTAAGTCTAAAAGTGTTGTTTGTGCATATTCCTTGTTGGGAAGGGGTCTTAGAAGGTCCTACAGACTTGAACAAAGGATTTTAGAGCATTATTCAAGGGTTAGACAAGTTTATTATGACTGTTCCAAGAGGACTAGTTTTACAATCATTGAGTAAGTGTTGGCACCCAAGCAAGTTAGGGTTTGCTTTTGAGTTGAGGTGTTTAATACCTATTGGAACCACCTTTAGAATGTTTGAAAGAGGCTCCAAATCTGTATTGAGGTTTTTGAATGCATTCCAAGTGGATTTGCCTTAGTTCATTGAAGTCATATAGGAATGTGTACATAGGAGTAGCAATGGAGAACATGTAAGAACAATTTGTCTTTTGTGTCTATTTTCATGAACTCCACCCTTCCTCTGCATCATTTATGACTTCATGTATTTGAGTGTATACTCCATGACTTTGTATGTTCAAGTGTATACTCCATGACTTTGTGTATTCCATTGTGTGTACTTGGTGCATTTTTTGATTGGGAAAAAGGTGTGAAGAATCTATATGAAGGTCTTTCAGACCTACTCAAGGAGTTTTGAAGCTTTCTTGGCCATTATTTGAAAAAGTGTGATGACTGTCCTAAATGATTGTGTATGACATTGTTGGGGCAGCAATTGGAAGTTCAACAAATCTAAGTCTAAAAGTGTTGTTTGTGCATATTCCTTGTTGGGAAGGGGTCTTAGAAGGTCCTACAGACCTGAACAAAGGATTTTAGAGCATTATTCAAGGGTTAGACAAGTTTTATTATGAGTGTCCCAAGATGACTAGTTTTACAATCATTGAGTAAGTGTTGGCACCCAAGCAAGTTAGGGTTCGCTTTTAAGTCGAGGTCTTTAATACCTATTGGAACCACCTTTAGAATGTTTGAAAGAGGCTCCAAATCTGTATTGAGGTTTTTGAACGCATTCCAAGTGGATTTGCCTTAGTTCATTGAAGTCATATAGGAAGGTGTACATAGGAGCAGCAATGGAGAACATGTAAGAACAATTTCTCTTTTGTGTCTATTTTCATGAACTCCACCCTTCCTCTGCATCATTTATGACTTCATGTATTTGAGTGTATACTCCATGACTTTGTATGTTCAAGTGTATACTCCATGACTTTGTCTATTCTATTGTGTACTTGGTGCATTTTTTGATTGGGAAAAAGGTGTGAAGAATCTATATGAAGGTCTTTCAGACTTACTCAAGGAGTTTTGAAGCTTTCTTGGCCATTATTTGACAAAGTGTGATGACTGTCCTAAATGATTGTGTATGACATTGTTGGGGCAGCAATTGGAAGTTCAACAAATCTAAGTCTAAAAGTGTTGTTTGTGCATATTCCTTGTTGGGAAGGGATCTTAGAAGGTCCTACAGACCTAAACAAAGGATTTTAGAGTATTCTTCAAGGGTTAGACAAGTTTTATTATGACTGTCCCAAGAGGACTAGTTTTACAATCATTGAGTAAGTGTTGGCCCCCAAGCAAGTTAGGGTTTTCTTTTGAGTCTAGGTGTTTAATACCTATTGGAATCACCTTTAGAATGTTTGAAAGAGGTTCCCAAATCTGTATTGAGGTTTTTGAAAGCATTCCAAGTGGATTTGCCTTAATTCATTGAAGTCATATATGAAGGTGTACATAGGAGCAGCAATGGAGAACATGCAAGAACAATTTGTCTTTTGGGTCTGTTTTCATGAACTCCACCCTTCCTCTGCATCATTTATGACTTCATGTATTTGAGTGTATACTCCATGACTTTATATGTTCAAGTGTATACTACATGACTTATCTGTGTGTTCAAATGCATACTCCATGACTTATGCATTTGGATGTGAAGCAATAGAATAATCGTGATGAGGCTCATCATCATCATTTATAAGAACTTTTGTAATTGCAGCTACCCTTGTAGACATGTATGCAAAGTGTGGAAGCATAGACAAGGCACGTGAACTATTTGGCATGATGCCCCAAAGAAATGTTGCCTCATTGAATGCAATGATTGCAAGATATGAACAAAATGGATTTTTTGATAAGGCTTTGGAAACTTTCAAGCAAATGAAATTGGTGGGTGTAAAGCCAAATTCCAAAACCTTCGAAATGGTATCTTTGGAACACGATATAGACATCCATCAAAGCATAAAGCATATAGGAATTTTTTCAAATGTTGTGGTTGTAAGTACCCTACAAGACATGTATGCAAAGTGTGGAAGCATATACTTGACGAACATGAACTATTTGGCATGATGCCTCAAAGAAATGTTGTCTCATGGAATGCAATGATTTCAAGATATGCACTAAATGGATTTGTTGAAAAGACTTTAGAAACTTTCAAGTAAATGCAATTGGCACGTGTAAAGCCAAATTTCACAACCTTTTCCAACATCCTCCCTATCTATACACCAAAAATAGTATATTTGGAACAACGTATGGACAGCCATCAAAGCATAAAGGATATAGGAAATTTGTCACATGCTATAATTGCAGTTGCCCTTGTAGACATGTATGCAAAGTGTGGAAGCATAGACAAGGCACGTGAACTATTTGGCATGATCCCCCAAAGAAATGTCACCTCATTGAATGCAATGATTGCAAGATATGAACAAAATGGATTTTGTGATAAGGCTTTAGAAACATTCAAGCAAATGAAATTGGCGGGTGTAAAGCCAAATTCCAAAACCTTCGAAATAGTATCTTTGGAACACAGTATAGACATTTATCAAAGCATAAAGCATATAGGAATTTTGTCAAATGTCATAGTTGTAAGTACCCTGCAAGACATGTATGCAAAGTGTGGAAGCATATACAACAAACATTCAAATTGTTTGACACAATGCCTCAAAGAAATGTTGTCTCATGGAATGCAATGATTGCAAGATATGCATGAAATAGATTTGTTGAAAAGACTTTAGAAACTTTTCAACAAGTAAATGCAATTGGCACGTGTAAAGCCAAATTCCACAACCTTTGCCAACATCCTTTCTATCTGTACACCAATATAGAATGTCTAGAATAGTGTATCGACATCCATTAAAGCATAAAGGATATAGGAAATTTGTCACATGCTGTAATTGCAGTTGCCCTTGTAGACATGTATGCAAAGTGTGGAAGCATAGACAAGGCACGTGAACTGTTTGGCATGATGCCCCAAAGAAATGTCACCTCATTGAATGCAATGATTGCAAGATATGAACAAAATGGATTTTTTGATAAGGCATTAGAAACTTTCAAGCAAATGTGATTGGCGAGTGTTAAGCAAAATTCCACAACCTTAGCTAGTATCCTCCTTGCCTATGCCAAAATGGAAATCCATCAAAAGGATAAAACATATGGGCATTTTGTTAGATGTTGTAGTTGCAACTGCCCTCAGAGACATGTATACAAAGTGTGGAAGCATAGACAAGGCACGTGAACTATTCAGCATGATGCCCCAAAGAAATGTCACCTCATTGAATGCAATGATTGCAAGATATGAACAAAATGCATTTTTTGATAAGGCATTACAAACTTTCAAGAAAAAATGTGATTGGCAGGTGTAAAGAAAAATTCCATAACCTTAGCCAGTATCCTCCTTGTCTATGCCAAAATGGACATCCATCAAAAGGATAAAACATATGGGAATTTTGTTAGATGTTGTAGTTGCAACTACCCTCAGAGACATGTATGCAAAGTATGGAAGCATAAACAAGGCACATGAACTGTTTGGCATGATGCCTCAAAGAAATGTCACCTCATGGAATACAGTGATTACAAGATATGAACAAAATAGATTTTCTGATAAGCCTTTAGAAAGTTTCAAGAAAATGCAATTGGCAAGTGTAAAGCCAAATTCTAAAACCTTAGAAATGGTATGTTTGGAGAATGGTATAGACATCCATCAAAGCATAAAGGATATAGGAATTTTGTCAAATGTCGTAGTTGTAAGTATCCTGCAAGACATGTATGCAACTAGTGTGGAAGCATATACAATGAACATGAATTGTTTGACATGATGCCTCAAAGAAATGTTGTCTCATGGAATGGAATGATTGCAAGATATGCGCGAAATGGATTTTTCATAAGGCTTTAAAAACTCTCAAGTAAATGCACAAAAATAAATTTCAACCATTTACGCAAATTTTGGTAGATCTAAAACCAAATTGCACAACCTTAACCAACTTCCTCCTTGCCTATGCTATAATGGGATCTAGAGAACATGGTGTGGACAACCATCAAAGCATAAATGATATAGGAATTTTGTCACATGTATTGTATTTGCAAAGTTGCCCTTGTAGACATGTATGGAAAGTATGGAAGCATAGACAAGGCACATGAACTATTTGAAATGATGCCTCAAAGAAATGGACAATCCCACAGAATTCAATGATTTCAAGATATGCACAAAATGGATTATTTGAAAATGATTTATAAACTTTCAAGCAAATGCAATTGGCACATGTAAAACTAAATTCCTGTAACAATAATTTATTATCATATTAAATATTTAATATAAAATGTCATATACATAATGTCATGAACATAACATCTAGTTTATATAAACAACCATATAAGCATTTCCAAACAAAGCCATACAGGCAAATATACAAAAATATACATCGGATTAACATACAAAAGTATGTATAGAAAGCCATCTAGGCATACAAAAAATGTCCCAAAAACTAGTTTCCTATGGACTTTTATGAAATAATTGGCGGCCCTTCTTTGATTGTGAAGATGGAGAGCCAGTCAGTGAGACATCATCTCTCTGCCGTCGAGTAGACCTCTTCAAATAAAGTTCATCTAGCTACACCTATTAATACAAACAAACAATATGCACATTAGTATAGAAAATGTATGAAATATATAACATCACATATGTAATTGATCACTTCCACCAACTGACGATCACTCTCCATCATCTTGTCTCTCTCTTCATCTGTAGTTGGACGGACTAGAGTTGTGACCTATTGTAAGAAGCAAAATTGACTAAACATAAATATCATTTATGTACATCAAATGACATGAGATAAAACAAGAAATACAAAATTATGACATTTTCATGTTATTGGCTCATACCTCGGTCAAAGGATTTGCAGACATTATGGCTACATCAATGCCTCTCTGTGCTGACTCACGAATATGAGGAGTCTCTAGATTCAGCATCTGAAAATCAAGTTCAAGATTAATTGACAAAAATAAATACATAACATTAGTTTAAAAATTCATAATGATTAGAAATGGTTAAATTTACCTCCATATAATTGGTGGGTTGGTGTCCAAGGGACCAAGGATACAATGCAGTTGTCAGTGACTGTTGAAATCATCAAATTGTCACAAAATAATATTACCATTGAAATATCTACAATAATTATGATCATGTGAAAAATTACATACCTGTTGTCTTGACCTCCTCTCATACATGCTAGTGGACAGCGAACGGAGGTAGGATGAAGAATCTGACCCTAGAAATTCATTGCGCAGACAATTACATAGATGTGACTTATAATATAGATAATCATATAAAAATAATTAGAAATTTCAAATAACAAGATATTAAATCATAATGAAAGCTGTAACAATTTACCTGAGAGTCAATGCCAAATGTATGCTGTAAGAGATCGTCACTGAGAACAATATCATCCAATATGGATGCCCCCATCAATGGATGTTGCCCCTGCATCGCATCATCCTGCGGAGAGTCCTACCATACATCTTGCGTCCCATAATCACATAGGTTCCCACATGAACTGCACAAATGTGGGGACACATGACACCTACTACTCTCACCCTCATCGGCCTGGGTAAGATCATCGGCATGTTGTGATAGAGATTGGGTGAGAGTAGTCAATGAGTGTAATGCCTCCACCTCAACACTCTCCTTCAAAGTCGAAGTGAGTGACCTATGTTCTGGCTTCGCTAGGGGTACAGGCACATGGGTCTCATCTCTCTAAGCCCCGGGTCTATCTTGGGCAGAGCCACCACCTCTACCTTGGAACTCACAAATGTCAAAATAATTCAAAATCTTCTTGAGGATGAACTCACAATAGAGTTTCCTCAAGAAATATTGTGGTACCTCATCATTGTTGCATGGGCGCTCATCGAAACCATGTACCATCTATCCCAAAAGTTTTGGGATATTTCTTCATTCCTACACCAATGAATAGGAAACCGTTTGCAAGTTTCTTCTAATCTTTGGCCACTTTTGGGATTAATAAAGTGTGCACATAATTGAGATTTCGTGATTTTTTCATTCTTCACTTGTTCATATGACAACTTGTTGGCATAGAATTGCCAACACCTCTCCCTATTCTCTTGGAATTCACTAAATTGTTTTGTCACCGAATCGGTGTGGGAAACAATCTCCTCTAGTGACTTTGCAAGCACACTCCTACGATTGATGCTTGCAATTGGATTGTTTAGCATTTGAATAATAGTTTGAAGATGTTTTTTGTTTTCTTCTATTATTCGTAGGTAGTTTTCTTGACTATCCCTTACATTGTGAGGAAGTGAAGGTGGGATTTGAGGGTTTGGAGGGTTTTGGGGGTTGTTTTCACCCTCATCAACTAGATTTGGGTTATCTCTTGCCTCAAAAAGTGTAAATGCAATATAAAAACTAATCAAACAATGTAAAAACCAAAAATTCTTCTCAAACTAACAAAATTTGATCAAACCCTACCTTCTTTCTATGCTTGACCCTCCAAATTTGCTTGACGATGTCTTTGGCAGTGAGGTGGCATCATGAATTTGACGTTTTTTACCTTAAACTCACTTGGAGAGGCTCCCCTTCAATGTGATCGCGCTTTCAACTCTCTTTTTCGCTAGTAAACACTCACCACTCACGGCTATGACAGCAAAAATGAAGTTTTTTTTGTTTATATGCAAAATAAAACATGTGTGCGTTATAACGCGCACTCACAGCTATGATAGCAGAAATGAAGTTTTTTTTTCTTTTTATGCAAAATAAAATGCGAGTGCATTATAACGCGCATGCATTTTAAAACACGTGCGCATTATAACGCGCTCACATTTTTTTTCACTTTTGGACCAAAAAGTCCCATGGTGGGGACTTTTTGGTCCCCCATCTTTATGCATACACCCTATGGGCTCAAGCTATGTGGAACTAAAAACATGATTTTTTCAAGCCCCTCTAACCAAAGCTTTTCTCTTGGTATATGATTCTTCTAAGAAATTGGCCTAAAATATATTTGAGATTTACCCAAATTTGGCATATTTTTAGAGTGGAAATTCTATTCAACATATGAGAAAATAGGAATGTTAACACTACATTTTTAGGCATTGTATTGGAAATTATATGCCTTGATGTTATGTTACAGATTCAAGTCCAAGTTGATAAAGTTGCTTTGGAGGTTTCCCACATGTAGACTCTTATAGAGCATTGGGTCAATGTTCCATGTATTGTTGTTCATGTGTTACCTTCTCCTACTAGTAGGGATGCTTCCCCTCTATGTGGTCGTTGTTGAAGCCATAGCCACAATGTTTAGTCTAGACATGGATCTCACGGATTCCCTTGGCATAGACATCATGGTTGATCTCCTCTATCACATGGCTAGTCTTTTGCTTCTCAATGTGATCGTGGCATCCCCAATTGGCATGACAGTGGGAAGATCCCCTAGTTGGACCAAGTTCTATTTCTCTTATTCGCACGGTTCTTGTGGATCAAGAAAAAGAAAGACAAAGAGGATACCATTATAGGTTGGGATCCTACTCGTAATAGCCAAGACCTCCCAAATGGTTGGGGCAACCCCCCTAACCATAACCCTCCTCCCATTATAATTTCTTTAGCTGTGTGACAATGTGACCACTTTTCTTTTGTCTATAAACTCTTACATCCACTTTTAGGAATGTAATTCTATTCCACTAATCTTGTATGTGAGCATATATATATATATATAACAAATTTTGACAAACATTTTAAAAAATTCCATATTTGACCATGCATTGCAAATTTTGAAAGATCTAATGTAGGGTTTGGCTGGCGCGGACTAAGTCCGGCAGAAATTTTTCCTCTAAATTTGGTGATTTTCTAGGGAGTTTTGAATTTTCGCCAAGTGTGATGCTATTGCAGACGTCAATGACCAAAGAGCTCCACAATGGTACTAAAAGCAACACACTTTCACTCAAATGTCTACCATTTAGATCCTTTAAAAAATTATCCCCTCACAGAATTCTAAAACTATCCTACTCCATTCTATAGATCGTCACTTGTAACCTATGAAATAGTTTGATTCATATGTCTAAACCTAAGCACAGACCGTAAACCCAAACTCCGGGGCCAAAGGGTTAGAGTTTTTTGGGATACACAGTGAAGAAGGTATTGAAATTTTTAGACTTGTAATCAGTTTATCCAAAAGCTTAGACAATGTCTTGGTGGAAAAATCTTTGATCAAAATTACTTGGGAATTTTCATAAAAATCAAATACATAGTCATACATACACCACTGCTATTCGGTAATTAATGAGCTGCATAACCTGTGTTTTCAGAAACAAACTCTAGGGTGCTTTTTCCCAACTTTGTATGTGTTCCCTACAGTAGTCTCAGGACGGGCAGACCAGAAAGAGTTAGCAAACCTCCGGCCTTGTGGTGAATGTGCACTTTAACAATCAGAAGTCAATTTTGGTGAATAAAAGTAAGATAAATATTTACCACTTTTTGTTAGGAATGAAATGTAAAATTTCTATTAACTGTGTAATCATTGAAGTGGATAATATTTAAATAGAGTACAAACAACACAAATCACCAAGAAGAAAGCATACATATTCATTACACAAAAATATCATAACCACCAACTGTTTACAAATAATCAACTGTATGCAAAACAGCCCAAATCACAAAGAACAGCATACATATTCATTGCACAGGAATATCATAATGTGACAGTCCAACAAATGTAATATCTAAATTTCATTCTCAACAGTTGCAGATCTTGTTCATCTCCTCCAAATACGCTTGTTTAATCACCTTCAGAACAGAATACAAATCAGTATCCTCAGGACGGATCAAAGTTGTGAAACCCACACAGCCTGCTCTTAATTTCTTTTATGATGTAATGTTGAAGTGCATAAACATCATCCACTTCAATGATTACACAGTGCATAACAATTTTACGCTTCATCTACAACAAAAGTAGTTTGATAGCTTCCCATGGTGGACATTTTCTATGGCGAGGCTTTGGCTGTGCCATGCTGAACTCATTTTTCTCATCAGTGATTAACATTCTCACCATAATCTGAGGCGGCTTATGCTGTAATGTTGCTAGAATTATGATTTAAAAGTGAGGATGAATCTTGAATCACTAACCCTTCAAGATTTTGTGTAAGGTCAAGAGTGATTGTGGGAGAAGAACCAGTGCATGTGATTGTGGCAATGGAGGCAGGGAATGGAAGTTGATTGCCTGTCAACAAGCTTTCACTACTGTTACCAACCTGGAGCTTATCAGTTTCAGCTTTCATGGCGACCAGAGCCACAGGCTTCAGCAAATGATTGTGTTGGCCATTGTAGGTGGTGTTCATAATGCTTGGGTCTTGAACAGACCTCTGTACCTGCTTTCTAACCGGGCAAGAAACTCCAATGGCACATCTGTAATAAGATTTCTGCCACTCGTTGTTTCTCGTCATCTTTTGCCCATATTTTCGCCAACGGAACCCATCTCTTGCCTGACAAAATAGATTGCATATTAGCTATACACATATTCAACAGTTTTTAGTTTTTTTTGAAAGATTTGAAATATTCTACAATGCTAATTTTTGCAACATTAATTTACCATTTTGTAATTAAGTTTGAAATTATTTTTTATTTATCTTTAATTTATCAATTTAATAACTTGTTCTTAATTGTTCTTTGTTTTGTGTAGAAGTTTTAAAGTTATTGTTCTTTTTGATTTTTCACAAATCTACTTTTCATAGTCTCCATTTCTTCTCTTAGGGCAGGGTCCTATGCGGTTGCTTAGTTTAATTTGGTCAGTAGCCAATGCTTAACATCTTAAGGAGTTATTTGTGGAGTTAGTGGCTCCGTGAATATTGAATTTCTCTATATTTTCAAGCAGTCATCTTAAATTTTATTTTTTAACTGTACAATTTTTTTTAAATAAAAATTTCAGAAATTAGTAAAAATTTGTACAGTTGGAAAAGAAATGCATGGAGCCAGGTGGCATTTTTCTCATTATGCTGCTGCTTATTTTCAGCCCTCTTTTTTCCACAGCCTATTTTCAATTCCTAAACAGTAGTAGTTGCTCATCTAAAATAGGGAAAGATTCTAAATTATCCTATGCCAAGGTGCCCTTAAAATACTATGACATATATTAGTATAAGTAAAATTATATATAATCCAAATATATATCATCACAATTCTATATAAATTTTGACAGTCTATTCAAAGTCTTTCCTTTCATATGAATCTGATGATACAATCTTTTCAAAATTTTGACTGTATTTTACGGCAAAAACACCTAGATACGACATACGGCTATCAAATTTAGGCCCTGCATGGGACCACTCCAACTGTTCAAATTTAAACAGAAAAATCACATTAACAGCCACATGGAACCATGAGATTACCTATTTTCAATCTAAGTTTTTTAATAAAACATTACAATTACCATAAATGACATATTATAAATGATATAATATATTACTCTTCTCTTTTATTGATTCATGGCATTTGAATTGTGAGATCATTGAAATGAAAGATGTATAGAGAATCTTTAACAACAAAAAAACATTCACACAAAATCTATCTTTATAGAATAAAATCTTACATAAATTTTGAGGGTCTATTCAAAGTCTTTTCTTCCATGTAATACAACAAAATCTATTTTTATAGAATAAAATCTTACATAAATTTTGAGGGTCTATTCAAAATCTTTTCTTCCATGTAATACAGTTTCCTAAAATTTTGATTATATTTTAGGACAAAAATACCTAAATATAACCATAAGACCATCAAATTTAAGCTCTCACATAACAAATTATGTTACCGTATTTGTCTCTGATCTTTTCTGAGCAATTATGATATTCTTATTGGGTAAATCTTCATTACCAATCTGACTCTCACTCTCCTCCAGCAAGGCACGGTTCATCTTCCTCTTTTTGGATGGCAGCTGCAAATCCTCCATTGTACATTTGGAATTCTTTTCCAAGGAGCTCTCAGAGGTGTCATCAGAACTGATATAATTGACGTTAAAATCCATGTTAACCTGCTGTCTAGAGCTTCCATCATTGATATCCTCTGCTATGTCTATACCCAATTTCAGAGTCTTTCCCATGGTTCTTGGAGACGGCCTCAAATACTCATCCTACAAAACCCACCAAAACTATAAGCATTTTCACAAAGGCTAATTGATCTCTACTGCTATTAAGAATTTCCAAAGCTGTATACCTGCTGTTTCATGAGCTGCTTTCTTAAACTTTGGTAGTTAGCACACATGAGCTTTATTCTGAATGTGAGTTTCTGGTTCTCCTTCCTAATACGATTCAATTCGGCAACAAGCTGCAAAGAAATCTCTGTGAGATAATAAATGTAGGTAAAAGCTTAAATAGTCGGTACGTGAACATACCACAGTCGAAATTTTAAATCGACTGTATGAAAAAACAGTATAATAGAAGAGGTCGACATAGATACATTCTAAAGATTGTAATGGAAAGTCGAAACAATACAGAATCGAAATTTACAACGTGCTGACTGTTTACAGTGCACATAAATGTAAGCCATGAAACAACGAATGATTAGAATGAGTAGGCCTACCTCATTTTTCTGATCCATCTCATAGACTATGCCCTTAAACTTACAGGCTGGTTGTGAGAAGAGAAAGGATTATATAATGGTTCTCATCTCTGATTTGACCGATGCCAAGTATGACCACGGACTAAACAATGATAAGCATTTAAGGTTTTCTGTTTTCAACGTGCTTTGTTAATAGATGAAGATTATGAAGCACTTCTAGAAAATGAATAAACCACGTTGTAGTTTGACAGAGCAACCATTGAACGGCGCGTCAACGATTGCCGCCTGCAACAAAGATGGAGATCGACTTCAACCAAATAAATAAAGATAACGGTCGTCTCTTGCCGGCTGGCAATTACGGACACAAGTTGAACTCTATTAGGTATGACTATTCTTTCTTGTTTTTTTTCTTTCTTTAGACAGTTATTCTTAAATATCATCTTTCAATAGTCAAAGTTTAATTTTGCTCAATAAAAATAGTACAAATATTTACCACTTATTGTGAATGAGATATAAAATTGTTATTGATTGTTTGACCATTGAAATGATATTTAAGTAAGTGCATGTGAACTACTAAGTATTATAACGAAATCTAGAAACAATCAAGATAAAAGTAAAGGGAAGTTTTTCTTTTGAAGTGTTCATTATCTTTTGAGAGTGACAATTTTTTTTGTGATTTAAGATAAATAGTCAAATTAGTATATTTATGTCATTTTTTAGTTATTTAGTTTTTTGCTTATTTTGATGGGAATGTTTTAATGTAATAATATATTGACAAATGGTATAATATACTCTTGTATTAGGTTTATTTTGATGGGAATGTTATAATGTAATAATATATTGACAAATGGTATATGCTCTTGTATTAGGTTTGGTTCCTAGTCCGATCTTTATTTATTGTCATTTAACTTTTGTTTGCACTACTACCTATTCATCCCTATTTCACTTTATTGGTATTGATTTCCATATATTCACTCCCTACCTCAAGATAACTATCTTATTATTGCAAAGAAATTTAAGTATTTTTTATTTATTTCCATACATTCACTCCCTACCTCAAGATGATATTTAAGTGCATGTGGACTACTAAGTATTATAGCGAAATCTAGAAACAATCAAGATAAAGTGAAGGTAGCTTTTTCTTTTTGAAGTGTTCATGTCTTTTGAGAGTGACAATTTTTTGTGATTTAAGATAAATAGAAAAATTAGTATATTTATGTCATTTTTTAGTTATTTAGTTTTTTGTTTATTTTGATGGGAATGTTTTAATATAATAATATATTGACAAATGGTATATACTCTTGTATTAGTATATTTATGTCATTTTTTATTTATTTAGTTTTTTGTTTATTTTGATGGGATTGTTTTAATGTAATAATTTATTGACAAGTGGTATATACTCTTGTGTTAGGTTTGGCTCCTAGTCCCATCTTTATTTATTGTCATTTAACTTTTGTTTGCACTACTACCTATTCATCCATATTTCACTTTATTGGCATTGATTTCCATAAATTCACTCCTTACCTTAAGATAACTATCTTATTATTGCAAATCATTTCCACATAGCTCAAGATTCATTTAGGTCAATCTTAAGGAACTTAGGGATGATCCCCAAATCCCAAAGCTTCAAATTCAAATTCAAAATTTCCCACCCCTTTTTACTAATCATTGTGAGCCAACCTAAACACATTTCATGCAACATGTTATGTCAATGTATTTAAATACATTTATTATGTGCTTAATTTCATAAGAGGGATGCAAGGAGGATAAAAAGAATAATTAAAGTGCACTTCAATTCTAAGGGAAATAAAGGAATTGAATTTGCAACATCATCATATAGACCATCTGCATGTCTATGTATGTTGTCTTTGATCTTTCTCATTGTTGTTAATTCAATCCACAAAAGGGTTTGACCTAGGTGAACCCATTCAATTATTGAGTCGGTAAACTCCTCAACAATGTCTCCAAACACCACCTTGACAGATTCAAATTTCTTAAAGGTGAAAGCGAGTAGACCTTCTAACACACTTTCTATCATATTAGTTCTACATGGCTCAGATCAATTGTACACATAAAATCAAGTTCATGGCAATCGAGATCAATCTTGCAAAACTCAAGATCGATTTGCATCATTTTTTGTGACACTTCAAACTCTAAGATATCTATTAGACCAAGGCAATTAATTTTGTAATGGTGATACATCATCACAAAATAGCATCAACATCATTTATTCATCATCAATTCTAAAGCTAAGTACACCTAATATGCTCATTTAATTTATGTACATTATTTCAATAATTTATCCCAACTCTACTAGGTTATTTTATGCTTGATTGATTGCACCTATTTAACTAGCCTAGATAATTAATGTAAAGCATAATTTATATCTTTTTAGTTCATTGTTACTCTATATGCTTTCATGATCACACCCTGCCTAATCTTGTGCTTACACCTATCCCATGTTTATCCCAAAAACCATATGTCATCTTGTGCCTACATGATTTATTATAAGACATGACAATTGCCTCATCATTGTAGGTAACATTCAAGACATATTACTATCCCTTGATTTTATATGCTTACATGATTATTATTCATTATTCACTATTTTCTTGTCACATAATGCTTATTCATGACAATTACTATATGCTTTATATACATGAGTTTCATGATGTTATCTTTTTCACCTTTCCTCCAATTCCTTTCATTTGTTAGATGTAATAAATTATAAGGGGGCATATATTGTTTCTAATAGTTTTCATGGTTGAGATTTTTTATAGCATCTTATACCAAATAGAGATTCATCACCACATTTAGATGGTGTTATATTTTTTTGCATAGACATGCCCACATCGCATGGAGTTTTATCACATTGCTACAACATTGTATGGACTTTTTATCACATGCTACATCATGTGGAGTTCTATTGCATTATACTCCCACATTGCATGGATTTTTATGACATGGATATGTTGTGTGGAATTTTATCTCATGACCACATTACATGGAGTGTTATCACATGGTCACATTGTGTGGATGCTTATCATAGTTGTGCATCACACAGAGTTTTTCATACCATTTTTTGGATAGGAAAAACTTCCTAACTCTTCTCTTATCTTCTCATAATTCATAGACAATTAAATAAACTTGTAAATTTTGTGCTTCTTTTGATCATGTGTCAATTTCTACTCATTTTACACACTTTTTTTGTTTTGCAAGTTTCAAATGGAGTGCTCATACTAAGGAGAGTGCAAGAAGAATCATTGTATCCTTTTTTAGAGATAATATCCTTTACAAGTTTATGAATATTTACTTTTTATGTTGGTTGAGAATGTCCATATATTTTGAATGCATGCTCATGTTAGATTCACATGCACATCAAAGTGGGGGAAATGTAATGGAAAATTAGCATACTCGTGTCATTTCCCATTTAGTTTTGTGTCCACCTTAATGGGAATGTCTTAATGCAATAACATATTGAGAAGTGTATATTCTTGTGCTAGGTTTGGTTCATAGTCGATCCCTATCCATTGTCATTTCACCTTTATTTTCCCTAATCTCCATGCATTCACTACCTATTCATTCCTATTTTAACCCATTGGCATTGATTTCCATACATTCACTCCCTACCTCAAGATAACCAATGTATCCTATAGTTCATTTCTATGTGACTTAGGATTCATCTAAGTCAATCTAGAGGAGTGTGGGAATGATCAATAAATCCTAAAGCTTTAAATTGAAATTCAAACTTTTTTATCACATTTTACTAGTCATTGTGAGTTGACCTAGTGCATGCCTCATGTAACAAGTAGTTATTTCATTGTATTTAAAGGCATTCATTATGTACTTAATTTCATAAGTGGAATGCAAATAGGATAAAAGGAATAATTAGAGCACACTTCAATTCTAAGGGCAATAAAGGAATCAAATCTACATTGATATCATTGTATAGGCCATCTACATGTCTACAAATGTTGGGTAAAAGGTTAGAACTTTGTCACACTTTTATAAAGAAAATGACCAACGCAAATACAATTTTCCAACTTGGAGCACCTAAAAGTGATGTTTATGTTTTGAATTTTTAAAATAATATAAACTAATGAAATGTAGAACTCTTAATGTAGTTTATGTTTATGTTTTTTTATTTTTTTAAAAATTAGTAGTATATATTTTTTTACAAATTTAAGAGCATAAGTTTAATTTTTGAATTTTTTTTAAAAAGTGAGGCTGATGGGATGTCACAAAATTAAAAGCAAATTATTTTTTTATTTTTTTATTTTTTTTCTTAGTAAGGTAACTTGAAAATCTAGTGCGTGGAGAAAAAAATTATTTTTTGATGAATATTTATTTTTTAATATTTTTTTAAAGTCAAATTTACTCAAATTAGCATAGTTTTCATGGGACATCAACTTTTGTCTAATTTTTTTATCATTAAAAAAATTATACCCTCTTGGAAAGAATTCTCTCCTATAGTGTGCATCATGCATCAAAATATTAAAAAAATATTTCTAAGTTCTAGTCTCTGAGACCTACCAAAGGGTATTTTCAGATTTTCATGAAAATATGCTTTGGTTGGAGAAATTTGAAGCTGAACTTAAAGTTTTGTTCAATTTGTTGAAAATGGGGGGGTTGCTTGCCACATGGGATGCCACATATAGACAGTTTCAGGCGAAACGGTATCACTCAAAAAAAATTTGGGTGAAACTCTCTCACCCAAAATTTTCTATGCAAATAAACACCCTTGTCAAAGCCAAAATCATATTTTATATCTATCTAAAGAATTTAGACGAAAAAGTTTCAAGCGAAACTCTTTATGCCATGTAGGTGCTACGTGGTTTCGAGCGAAAGTATTTCTCTTGAAACTATTTAGGGTGAAACAATTTCTATAGAAACTATTAGTTGTTTGAAAGTGTGACACAGGTTTGAACTTTTAGCCTATTTCTCATCACCAATAATTTAATCCACTAAGGGGTTTGATTGAGGCAAATGTATTCACCTATTGAGTCAACAAGATCCTCAATAGTGTCTCTAGACACCACCTTGACATATTTAAATGTCTTAAAGGTGAAGGAAAGTATACCTTTTAATGCACTTTATATTAGATCAATTCCACATGGCTCGAATCAATTATGTGAATCAAATCAAGTTTGTAGAAATAGGGATCAAAGTCATAAGGCTCAAGATTGATTTATATCATTTCTATGATAGTTTAGACTCTAAGACATCCACCAAACCAAGGCAATCAATTTTATGGCAATGTTGAATCATCCTATCTAACATCATCAACATCATGTATTCATCATTGATTCTATAGCTAAGTACACCTAATCAACTCATTTAATTTATGTACATTTATTTTAATAATCTATCCCAAATCTATTATCTGGGTTAATTTGTTCTTGATTGATTACATCAATTTAATTAGCCTAAATAATTTTTGTAAAGAATGTTATTTTCTTTATGATATTGTAATGGTGAAGTTAGCATACCTATTTAATTTTCCATTTTAATATCAAGTGCTCACTTGATGGGAATGTCTTAATGCAATAATATATTGACAAGTGGCATACTTTTGTGTTAAACTTGGCTCACAATCCCATAAAAAGTCATCCCTATTCATCTCTATTTCACTGTCATTTACACTAAATATGATATATTTATTCTCCACCTTGAAATCATCCATTTATCCCTTCAAATCACTTCTAAGGGACATGGGATTGACCCAATCAATCTTGAGGAGTGCAAAAATGACTCCAAAAATTTTTCATCAAATTATAATTCTAGTTTACCTATCCCTTCTACTAGTTATTGTGAGTCAACCTAACACATGTTTCATGTGACATGTTATGGTATGGTATTTGAAGACAATCATTGTGCACTTAAACACATCAAGATGATCATACAGAGGAATAATTAGAGCACACTTCAAATCTAAAGAACAATAAAGGAATCAAATTTGCATCATCATCATATAGGCCATCTACATGTATGTGAATATTATCTTCAGTCTTTCTCATTATAGTTAATTCAATCCACCAAGGGGTTTGACTTGAGAATTTACTCATTCACTAATTGAGTCAACAAACTTCACAATGCTATCTATAGACACCACCTTGACAAATTCAAATATAGAGAAGGTGGAAGAGAACAATTTCTTAGGCATATTTTCTATCAAATCATTCTCACATGTCAAAGATCAATTTCACACATGTATTAAGTCAATTTCTTGATAGTCAAGATCAATTGTGTACATCATACCATCAATTTGTAGACTTCTTTAATTAGATCAAGGCAAGCAATTTTATGATAGTGGTGAATCATTATGGAACAACATCAACATCATTTATTCATTGTTGATCTTAGAGATAAGTACACGTATCCTTCTATTTAATTATTGTGTTCATTTTAGTTCTATTATGTACCCCAACTCTTATATCTAGGTTAATTATTTTCTAATTAATTACATTTATTTAATTAGCCTAGATAATTTATGTAAAGCATTTTTTTACATTTTTGGTGAACCCAACATTCCTACATGACCTAGGGTTTTGGCCTTAGGTTTTATTCTTCTACATCTTAGGGTTCGAAGCCAGAATGCACTTTGCAAATTAAGTGCAAATTATAACTTTAGAGCAAAGGTCAAGATATATACAGTTCAAGATTCAAGGCCAGAATGCACTTTGCAATTTAAGTGCAAATTGTAATTTTAGAGAAAAGGTCAAGATAGATACAATTCAAGATTCAAGGCCAAAATGCACTTTACAAGTTAAACATAAATTACAATTTTAATGCAAAGGTCAAGATAAATGTAGTTCAATGTTTAGGGCTAGAATGTACTTGTAACATCAAAAATTGCATAGCCTTGCAATTTCACACTACGTTTTTCCCTCATTTTGGTGTCCTCTCCCCTACTATGCTCTGGGGATCATTTTAGTCTTGTCTTAGCCTTTGCCTAACCTAAAAATGTTGTGTTTTTTTGTTCTATTCTTTGTACTTATTTTTGTCAAATTTCATTTAAGTGTCTTGATTCTCTCACTATCTTAAGGTGTTCTATGAAATAAAGAGCTAATGTCACACAGACACTAGCATTTAGCACAAACATTTGTGTGACGCACTAGTTTCTTGAGCCTATGTGGCACCACATGATTGTTTCCTAAGTGTTACCACCTCTTGCAATGTGAGAGATTATGCATAATGCCTATGCACCTTTGAATGGATTTCTTTGACCAACCTATGTGGCACCACATGATCGTTTCCTAAGTGTTACCACCTCTTGCAATGTGAGATATTCTACATAATGCCTCTACACCTTTGAATGACTTTCTTTAACCAACCCTTTTCTTTTTCCCTACAAGATTTTTATTTTGAACAATCTTCTAGCTCTCTTGTAACTTTTGATGAATCTTTTGAAACTATTTACATCTCTCTAGTTATTTTCAACAATCTATCAACATTGTTAGCAAATCTCTTAGCTTTCTTATAGCATACTAAAAATATTGTTCTCACTATTCAAGATTACATGATCTTCTTGTGGATTTTCAATATCTTCGTGGGGTTTCTTGGAAGCACTGCTTGCTAGGCTTCCATCTCCAACTAGGTGTTTTGTGTCTTCATTCTTATAAGGTGATTGAGTTTCAGCTTGCCCTCTTCATTTGCTTATTTAGTATAATCTATTTGTGTGCTTGTGGCAATGTGTGGGTTACCTCATTTATGTTCTTCCTTCTAATAGCTCACAAGTTTGCTCTTATTTTGAGTAGATTAGTTTCTTATTGTTCATAAATAATCTATTTGTCACTACTATTATTTTATCTAGACACACTTAAAGGACAATAGCACACACTTGTTTTCAATCTTTTTCAATATTGGCTATCCATGGAGGTAGAAATACCAAAATAGGGCTTTGGCCTAGAGGAAAGCTCCCAAATAACCCCAACCTTCCTTGTTTTTTCCTACAGATTCCAAGTTTAGAGGAGAAGATTGCATCCACATACTGGTTTTTTTATCCTTCCCCCTTTCCCTCTTTATATTTGTTATTCATTTCATTCCTTTTGAGCAATAGTGATAAAATCTCTTCAATTTCAACCTATTTTCATCACTTGAAAACTACTAGTAGTTGTCCTCGTCTCTTGCTGTGTAGGTTGAGTGGATTGAAGTATAACAGAGTAAATATTTTTAATTTTTCATACTCTCTAGACTACATCATGATTTGTAAATGTCCATGCGATGTGCTAGCATCCCAGACAGTAAGCTCTTCCATTTGGTATCAGGTTCTTCCCATTTCACTATTTTTAGTACTATAATCTAAATTTATGTTTCCACTTCCAATTTTTTGTAATCAATAATCTTTTCAGTTTGTTCTTTATTTTCATAGCTAGTTAGCATAGTTTATTTTCCTCATTTGTACTACTCTAGGAATTGTAGATGCTGTTGAAAAATAGTAGGTAATAGAAAAATAATACAGTCCTAATGTGGTTGTAGTGAAAAATTCATTTGACTAATACCTTTTAGTTGAATTGTAACTTCTCCTCTACATTTTGGTGAACCCAACGTGCTTTATCATTTAAAATTAAAAAAAATCTCATCACATTCGATTGTGTGTTGTGAAACCAAACTTTTTTTATGAGCTTCACCACACAATCCTCTCATTTTGATTGTGTTGTTTGTAGAAGTTTGAGGAATTCTATAATGGCCCAATCTTAAGCCCCTAATACTCTTATTAGGTCAGCACCAAATTTATCACACTTCTCTTACAACACTATAATGACAACTCTTTCTTCTTTATCATCTTTCTCTACTCCTCTGGTGACTATCTTTTTTTGATGTGGAAGCAGCCTTTGATCATGAGGCTACATTAGGTAGTGTTTCTCAATCCTAGGTTTAGGAGTTAGATCAACACCTTGCTAGCTATTAGGAATACCTGGCAACTGAGAACCTATCCAATGTTGGTGCTCCTCTAGTTGAGGCCCTTTGTGTAATGCTAACTAATCACCTTGATGTTCTTGACTTCCTCCATGGCATTGCTAATATTGTGCATAGTGATGTACCTCTGTTAGCAAGCCACCATGAGGGGACTCAGGACTCCCGTTCAAATATTACTAGTAATCTAATTTCCATCACAATGGCCATTTCTTCTGCACAAACATGCACATCTTCACATATGATCACTAGTACTGCACAACATGGTAATGTGGATACTAGTTTATCTGG
Source organism: Cunninghamia lanceolata (assembly GCA_027924645.1). Taxonomy (NCBI): domain Eukaryota; kingdom Viridiplantae; phylum Streptophyta; class Pinopsida; order Cupressales; family Cupressaceae; genus Cunninghamia; species Cunninghamia lanceolata. The sequence goes on from BSBN01000757.1 coordinate 17,910,465, forward strand.
AATGGCTAGGAATCCCATAAATCGATATGGGTTTGTTCCCCCTTCTCGTTCATTACAGTTTATTTTTCCTAGTGCTGACCTTGGAACCTCCCAGCACATGTCACTCCCTCTCACTTCTACTACCATATCTACATCCATGCAAACCACTGATCCCATCATAAATGAACTCTTGCAAAATGTTGGCTACCTACAATAGTAGCTCACCATTCTGTCTACATCTTTCATGCAACCTCTCATCCTAGCATATTACAAATGCAGTCCTTTATCACTCACCATCCTAGCTGCTCCATTCCCCCAAGGTTTCAAGGCACCTTGGTTTGAAAAGTACTCTGGTAAAGGAGATCCATAGACACGTGTATCTTCATTTACCACTTTGTGCAGTGATTTCCTATTTTAGTATCATCTGTTGGAAAAACTTTTTCCACAGTCATTGAAAGACACCATGCTCAATTGGTTTTGCTCATTACCTGATCATTCTATATCTTCATTCAATTAGCTTGTAAAACAGTTTCTCCAACACTTCCAATCCAACATTGGGTCACATATCACTTTCAATGCCTTGGTTCATTATCACCAGGGAGCCCAAGAGAAAATCGTTGAGTTCATTTTTCGATATCAATTTTTATTTCTCCAAATTCCTTATGTTGTGCTAGACTCAGATGTGCAATGAGTGTTTATTGGCAATTTGCAGCCTCTGATATGGGATAAGATTTTGATAATGAAATATCCTTCTTTTGCTCATCTATGCACAACACTTTATGATTATCAATAGTCTATTAGCCAATTCGAGGTTCCTACCTCATTGGCTCCTACTAGACAATCTAGTGTATCTTCTTCTTTTAATAATTACAAGAAAAATAAAAACTTCTTTAACAATAAAACTTCTACAATTTTTAATAATGCAATGGCTACCGCATCCTCACAGGCTTCCCTAGCCCTCACTTCTTCTAAAAAGGGAGCAACTTGGCAATTTACACCTTTGTTTGAGTCTCTTTATTCTATTCTAACTCCTAAATAACAATTTAGTGCAATTATCACCTATCCGACCCTTAGACACAAGAAAACCCTTGTCGCCTGTGGATAGGTAAAATTAGGTTAATAAGATCAAGCATGTAAATGAAAACCTAATCCTACCACCATCAAAGAATCGAATCCAAGTGAACCCAAAAGCATGAAATTCAAGAACAAGATCACCTAGATTGTATGATTCCTTGTTTGTGATGTGGATTGCTTCTCAACAATGAACAATTATGAAGATCAAAGCTACCATGATGGATGGATGATAGTGATAATATGCTCAATGGATGCTAATGCAGGTATTATGCTCAATATGCTCAATATGTTTAGGATGATAATGTAGACTCTATGAAAACGTTGGATGGTAGATCTAGTATGGAATGAGAGGGTGTTTATATAGACCTCAACCAAGATCAATCAACCGTAGAGATTTGGTGGCTATGTGAATAGTTGGGATGAATTGATAATCATGGGTGAATGTGTAGATGATAAGTGGAATAAAAGATAAGGCTCATGTGTGATCGTGTACATAAAAACCCTTATTTAATAAGTTTAAGTGTGATAGTGTACATAAAAAGTACTACCACACATGTTTCAAATAAAAGATGCACACATGTCGGCTTATGATGAAAGATGAAGATAAATGATAAGAGAAATTAATTAAATAAATAAAATCTATCTAATTAATTAGAAAGTGGGATTATGAAGGGATTTTAATTAAATAAATAAAATTTATTTAATTAATTAGCTAATGGATTAAGATATTAGGAATGGGTTTAGGACAAAATGCTAGAAGATGTCTAGGATAATGTTTTTGACTAGGTGTTGCAAGACATGGATAAATTTGGGACAATTTTGGGTGTCTACATTTTGCCCCTCTTTGATACAATGTTCGTTTAGAGCGTTGTGTCAAAGAAGATACAATGATTTGCTTGATAAACAAGGTTATGCCCCAGTGTAATTGGTAGGTGATGCCCCCCTGAGAGGTAAGCCAAGCTAACCAGGAAGGGTTGGGTTGGCTCATGATAAGATGAAAGGCTAGAAACAAGGTTGGCAGAAAGAAAATGGGGATTGAATAGGAGAAATTGGGATGGTTTAGAAGAAAATAGGCTTTGGTTGATCGATCTTGGCTAAGGACTACATGGGGTTATGATGGAATAGATAGATGATATGACATCTTTGAGATAATTGCTCAAAAAGTAGAGAAATGCAATCCTTATATTTGATATATAGCATATGGATATTATGCACCAAGGTATAGAAGACCAAGGTGTTGAGGTATCCAATGCATAACTAGGATGCTACAATCTTGTCTAGACGTATGAGGGCAAAATGTTAAACCAACATAAACAAGATATGAATAGCAGCTAGTGTTCCGGGATGGACTTTGACTCTTCAAGCAAAGGTTTGAGCTTATCTCCACTACACATAATGACACCTTGTTGGTTATATGTATGGAAATAGTCTTAGCATAGAATAGTCTCAATGCATAAGAGATTGTTTAGCTTCTCATATGCAAAAGATATTGATATGAAAGATGATAATCCCAACATGTACAAGATACCAATATGCATAGGAAGAGAATAAGATCATCCCACAGTCACAGCATATGAAAGCAATATGACCATGCCCGATTCCGTATTTCATCGCAACATACCAAGATATGATAGACCAAGGTAGTCTTGATTAGGCATAGGAAAGGGACAAAAGATAAATCAAAAGATAAAATAAAAGATATTGTCATCATGTTCTCTTGCCAAATTTAAGTGTTCTTGGATGGATTAAGCTAGCACCTTGTTGAGAGGAAAGTTGCATCTTGTTAAAGGCTAAAGATGTTGATAAAATGCTATAGCAAATGTTGGCTTAAGACATGCGGACAAGTAGCTTTTGGCTTATCCCTAATTTGTTAAAGTGCTTGAGCTTTCTCTGATATGTGTAGTCTGCTTCTTGCTTGAGCTGGTCAAAGAGAAGAAGATGGAAGATGAAATAAGATGAAGGTCGGGTGGATCGTCTGTGCTTGAGTACTGGATACTTCCTTCGTATTCCAGACTACCTACATACCCTGTATCCATGGGATCAAAGCACATTATGATGGTGATGAGACATGATGGATATGTAGTTTTGGGCTTATTGATGATATAAGTGATGAAAGATAGAAGAAAGGGAGATGAATGATTGGAGGGTGATTAGAAGAAACATGAAAGATAGATGATGAGAGAAGGTCTATCGCCTATGCCTGAATTAGAGTGCTTCCTTCGCATCTCAAATTGCCTACATACCCTGTATCCATGGGATCAAGGCTTTGAACGATAGAGATGTGATGTAGTTCTTGTTTATTGTATTGGTGGTTGATGACAAGGATCAACTTTATTGCTTGGATTTTTGTGATGTTTTGTTTATTTTTTTGGATTTTGTTGTGTTTTGGTTGAAATGATATGAGCTAGAGCTTTAGATATCCACTTCCAAATAAGGCTGACAAGTGCCCCCGGTGTGGGATGGAGTTTATTAGGAAGAGGTTGCGATAGATGTGTTTATGCAGATAGTATGCTAAGGTGCCAAATGATATCTTAACCCCAACAAATTCCAAACTATGATAACTAGTATGGCAGAGGTAAGGGCGAAAAAGGCTTTTATTATGGATGGATAAGGGATAATGGATTGTGATGTTAAAATAGGAAAGATAGTGGATTATGATGTGGATTATGGAGGCAAGATAGTGGATGAGGTTGTGGAAAGTTGTGATCAAACAAACTAAGAAAATGATGGAGGCAGGTCTCTACACATAGCACCTATTTGCCAGGTTTTCACTATGGTACTTATCCAAGGCACCTATTTACCAGGTTTTCACCAGAGGATGAATTATTTATCTTGTACTATTTTTTTATCATCCAAAGCGCCACAAGGTGGTTTTCACTATTGGATGGGTTTTTTTTTTTTGAATGCTGACAATTACACATGGTGCCTGTTTTCTAGGTTTTCACCATGATAATGGATAGGAGGGACTCAAGTGTCTAGTGCTATGAATGTTGGTAGTCCCAATGGAGATGGATGTCATCGCATGGACCATGTCATGATGCTCATAGATGTTGGTACGGGATTACATGGAAGGGAGATGGATTAGGTGGATAGTGGATGAGGATGCGGATTATATAGGACTTATGCGTGGAAGGATAGATGGGGAATAGTGGATAATGATGTGGATTATGCAAGGATAGGGGAAAGTGGATTATGATGTGGATTATGTAGGGTAGGCTAGTGGATTATGATATGGATTATGCATGGAAAACTAATGGATTATGATATGGATTATGTAGGACTTAGGATGCAAAAGCATGGACCATAGGGATAGGATGATAGGGGAAATATCTAAGATAATGGATGGAAGTTGGGGAGATGGAGGTATGTAGGAATGTTTTGGAATGGAAGAGAACCATGACCAATGGTCGCACACACCGTGATAAACATTGAAGCTTTGGATGGGAAGGCAGTGTAGGATGTAATGGAGATGTTATATTAGGAGATGAGTGATGGAGTGATTTAGGGACCCACATAGACTTATTAGTTTTTTATGATCTTTTATTTTTATTGTGAGATTTTTAGATGGAATGGGATTTTTGGATGGAAGGGGATGGTTGGGATTTTTTTGAGATGTAGAGGAGGATGCCTCATTTGGGTTGCTTGCTTGTTTGCTTAGGAACCCAAACCATTTTGGTCTTAGACTCTTCTTATGGAGTTATGGGCTCAGATAGCTTTTTAGATGTACTTGGTTGTGGTTCTTTGCATTGATGTCCTAAGGCATGAGGATCTTTAGGATTTTTTATAGGACTTTTGGCTTTATAGGTAGAGGCATCCAAATGTCTATTTTGAATCCCACAGGTTTGATGGAAGCAGGGTTGGCAGAATGAGTGGAAGCTTTATGTTAAGACAACGTGTGCCTTTGTTGGTCATTATTAGGATTGTAAGGGTGCTTATGGATAGGGAGATAATTAGGCGTTGGTAGAAATGGAGGTAAATCAGATAGTGGAAGGTGTACGATCACATGATTTTGACATTTGTAGGATGGTGGAATGTTAGGAGTTGGAAGTAACGGAGGTAAAGTGGTGAAATCATGAAGATGGAGGTTTCTTGAAAAAGGTTGGTGATATGAAGGAGGGAGTCGTTGATGGTATCCGAGTTAGAAGTCTCTTCTACCAACGAAGGTCCAGCTTCCATATCAAGAACAGATGCGGATGAAGATTCTTGTAGTGTGTATTCATTCGACCCTTGTTCAGTGTACTTGATACAGATATTTGGAATGACCTTGCTAGATGATGGCTTGAGTAAGGTGGATGGGATGATGTAGCCAACAACATACACTCAATAAAATTGTGCCATTAATCATGTGTGAGAGCCAAAAGTTTGGAACACTAGAATAAAAAACATATATTCACCAACTCTACTACTACAATGAGAGGAAACTCTCTTATATCCAAGCAAACAAAAAAAAAAAAATTTTGGCAGATTTCGATAATTGTCAGATTTTGCCATTTTAGGTAATTTTACAATCATATCTTGAGAATCTAGTTTTTTTCCCAAAAACTTCATAAAGCTAAGGTAGGATAAAAACCCAACTAACATCCTAAATTTGAAACATGAGTTTCGAATTATTAAAAAAAGCAACTTTTAAAAAACTAGAAAAAAACACTAAATTGCCATTTTGAGGGCCAAGATGAAAGTTTCAAGCCCTGAAAAAGTGCCAAGATGAGGTCCAACCGAGTAGGGTGGGTTGGGAAACCACCATCCACCTCATAAGTCATCTGCCTATAAAATTTCATAGAAAACCCACATTCGAGTCAAAAGTTATGACCTCTGGAAGTCCCTGCATCATTATCCTCTGGTTGAAAAGAATGCAGCTCATGCAAGTGAGTGTCTTCGAACTACTGTCATTTGACTGGATCTAAACTCTACACTTCCTGCACTGTAATCCATGTGCTATCTATTAGTGGCAATCCTTCCCACTGTACTAAATACTTGTATTGCCCTTGCCGAGTGTAGATAGTTTTCTTATCAAGAACCTATGCAATCTTTTCCTTCTTATGGGGAATGTGGCGGTACCATGCCACTTCTAGTTGACTATCTTAAGCATCATCCTCACCATGGAATGCATATAAATCAAAAATATTAAACATAGGATAAATATCGAGATCATCTGGTAAACTGACCTCATATGCATTATCATTGATCTTCTTTGTAATTTTGCAAGGACCAATTTTCCTATACTTCAACTTGTGGTATGTTCCAGTAGGAAACTGCTCTTTTCTCAAATATAACATCACTAAGTCACCTTCATTGAATGTCTGATGTCACCTACTAGTATCCACTGTATTCTTGTACCTCTCATTACTGTCCTACAACTTCTATCTCACTTCTTTCTGCAACTGTTGAAGGTGTTCTGCAAATGCTTCCCCATCATCACTGACCCTATCTTTCATTGGTAGCTATACCAAATCTAGAACACCCTGAGGATTCTTTCCATACACAATCTAGAAAGGGAACTTTCCCGTTGATCTGCTAACAGAACTATTATAGGCAAATTCGGCCTGGGGTAATGCCATCCCATTGTTTTGCCTTTTCTCCAACAATACACCTCAACAAATTTCCCAGACTCCGATTGACTACCTCTGTTTGCCCATCAATTTAAGGATGATAAGCACTAATAAACTATAACTTAGTCCCCATCTTCTTCCATAAAGTCCTCCAGAAATGACTGAGGAATTTGGTATCCCTATTAGAGGTAATAGTCTTTGGAACACCATGTAGTCGAACAACTTCTAAAAAAAATAACTCTGCTACCCTCGTTGCATCATTAGTTTTCTTACAGGAAATAAAATGAACCATCTTGGAGAACCTATCAACAACTACAAAAATGGAGTCATTACCTCGTTGAGTATGTGGAAGTCCCAACACAAAGTCCATGCTCAAATCTGTCCATGGTGCAGCTGGTCCTGGTAATGGCATATACAACCCTGTATTATGTGAATGTCCCTTAGCCACTTGGCAGATTCTACACCTTGTTACATACTTAGTTATATCCCTTTTCATCTTTGGCCAGTAATATTTATCTTCTATCAAGGCTATTGTATTGTCCTTGCTAAAATGTCTAGCCAACCCACTACTATGAAATTCTCTGATAATGTTTTCCTTCATAGAGCCAGTTGGTGTACATAGTTGTTTTCCTTTAAATAGATACCCATCTTGCATAAAATATTCACCCCTAAAGTGATCCAAGTTACTAGATACTAGTGCCTTCAATTGTTCCACAATCTCCCAAAAATCATTATCAGATTCATATAATTTTTTATGGCATCAAAACAAATCACCTCAGTTTCCATTATGGTCAAAAGTGCAACACACCTACTTAACGCATCTGCAACCTGATTTTGTTTTCCAGACTTATGATTCAACAAAAAATTGTAACCCTGCAAGAAAGAGACCCACCTGGCATGGCTACTATTCAACTTTTTTTGTGTGTTCAAGTATCTCAATGCAATATGATCTGTAAACAATACAAACTCTTGGGGAACTAGATAATGTCTCCAATGCCTCAATGCTTGAACAATTGCATAAATTCCAAATCATAAGTAGAATAATTCTTTCTCACTTCATTCAGCTTTTCACTAAAGAAAGCAATAGGTTTTCCAGCTTGGCTAAGCACAACACCTATTCCCACATGGGAGGCATCACATTCTATTTGAAATACCTTATCAAAATTTGTCAATGCAAGTACAGGTACTTTTGTCATCTTTTGCTTCAAGTACTTAAATCTCTCCTCAGCATCCTTGGTCCATACAAACTCCCTTCCTTTGGTGCAATCTGTTATAGGAGCTACAATACTACTGAAATTTCGAATGAACTTTCAATAGAAAGTGGCCAAGCCATGAAAACTTTTTACCTCTGTGATGCTGCTTGGAATAGGCCATTCTAGAATTGCCCTGACCTTTTCTGGATCCATTCTAACACCATCTTTAGAAATGACAAAGCCTAAAAAAACCAAACTATCCTACATGAACCTACACTTCTTCAAATTGGCATAGAGCTTCTCCTTCCTTAACACACCAAAGATGATCCTCAAGTGTTGTAGGTGCTTTTCTTTGCTGTTACTAAATACCAAAATATCATCAAAATAAACTACCACAAACTTACCAATGTAAGGTCGTAGTATAGTGTTCATCAATCTCATAAATGTGCTAGGTACATTTGATAACCTAAATGGCATAACCATCCACTCATATAATATGTCTCCAGTCTTAAAGGTTGTCTTCCATTCATCCCCTTCTCGGATCCGGATTTGGTGGTAGCCACATCGTAGGTCGATCTTGCTGAAATATTTGGCCCCTGCAAGGACATCCATCATGTCCTCCATACGAGGTATAGGAAACCAATACTTGATGGTAATCTTATTAATTGCTCTACTATTAGTGCACATCCTCCATGTTCCATGTTTTTTTGGCGTCAACAATGCAGGTACAACACATGGGCTCATGCTCTCAATCACTACACCTTTACTTATGAGTTCTATTACTTGTTTATTCATCTCTGCATGTTGTGTTGGATTCATCCTATAAGTTGCTTGGTAGGGTAGAGTTGCTCCTGGAATCAAATCAATATGATGTTGAATATCTCTCTTTGGCGGTAGACCATCAGGCAATTCATCAAGCAAAACATCAGCAAATTCTTTCAATAGCTCTGCTACTTTTGGGGGAATTGAAATGTCTTCCTCTTCACCTTTTTTCACTACTAATGCGTAGCAACACCCTGTCACCTTCATTTCTTTAACAAGATCTCTTTTAGACAACATGGTCTCACCTCTTCCTTCATCCTTGAGAGGCAATAAAATCACCTTAGAGCCATCTTTCCAAAAGGTGTATGTGTTTTTCTCTTCATCATGCATAACTTTTCTATCATACTGCCATGGCCTTCCCAATAACACATGATAGGCATCCATTGGGACAACATCACACCATATCTCATCCTGATAGATCTTCCCTATGCTAAACTTAATTAGGCATCTTTTATCAACAGTGACTTCATTTCCCTTTTTAAACCATGCAATGCGGTGCAGATGAGGATGTTTTTCATAGTGTAAATTTAATTTTTCTACCATTTCTTTAGAAACCATATTTTCACAACTACCTCCATCAACAATAACTTGACATACCTTGCCACCCAAAGTGCATCTAGTTCTGAAGATATTGGTTCAAAGCCATGAACCATCAGAGGTTTTGGCTTGTGTTTTCTCCTTCTCTGGAATCGCCATTGCTCTTCTCATCATGAGACTTTCTCCCACATCTAGTAGAACCTCTAGTTCCATCCCTTCCACTTCATGTTGCGTTTCAATTAGGTTCACCCTAGGTTGTCCTCCATGATTTATTTCTTGCATGTTATAATTTGAGCATTCAAATGCCCTATGACCTTCTTCTCCACATCTGAAACAAGTGAAAGGCCTTCTCTGGTTTTCCCATCCTCTACCGCTACCATAACCTCTACCTCTTTGAAATCCCCTTCCTCGTTCTTGATTCGGAGGATCTTGTCAAGTGTCTACTCATTTTTCAAATCCATGGGATGACTCTTCCCTACCATAATTCGAACCTCCTCAAAATGGGGTTGATGTACCCCTTCTTCCTCTTCTATTCCTCAAATGGTACTGTCTGTTTTGTTTTTCTTCAGCCTTTAGAGCCAATTGGTAAGCCTCTTCCATACTATTGAGTCGATGCATGCTCAATTCATCTTGAATAGAGAATTTCAGGCCATTCACATATCTAGCAGCCATATGTTCATCAGTTTCTTGATGCTCTATATGTATAGATAGAGTATAAAACTCATTTGTATAATCTTGCACAGAAGAGAGGTTCTGCTTTAAATTTTGAAACGTATGAAAAAGGGTTTGCACATAATCTATGGGCAAAAAATTTTCTCTCAACTTCTTCTCCATTTTATTCCATGTCTTGATCTTATCCTTGCCTTTCCTTGTTCGTTCCTTTTGAAGATGATCCCACCAAATCATTGCATGACCATTTAATTTGGTGCATGCGCATTTCACCTTCTTTTCCTCTGTCATGGATTTACATTCAAAAAAATTTCTCATGTCATTCAACCAGTCTATCAACTCCTCTGGTTTAAGACTACCTACATAATATAAACATCTACCTTGATCCCTTCATTTTTCCCTTTTAAGGCCCTGAGCATCCTCTCTTCAAAACTCATGCCTTCTAATTCTTCTTCTTCATGTTTTGTATCTTGATTTGCACCTCTTCGACCTATCTCTTCATCAGATTCGTCTCCTCCTCTACCCAGTCTTTGGTTTTCCATCCATGTTGTAAGTTATGCTATTTGCCTTTGTAGATTTTGCATTTCTCTATGCATCTAGGCAAGACCGCTTCTTACTCTTCCTCTCCCAGCCATCTTCCTACTGTGATACCAGATGATGTAGCCAACAACATACACTCAATAAAATTGTGCCATTAATCATGTGCGAGAGCCAAAAGTTTGGAACACTGGAATAAAAAACTTATATTCACCAACTCTACTGCTACAATGAGAGAAAACTCTCTTATATCCAAGAAAACAAAAAAAATACCTTTTTTGGTAGATTTCCACAATTGTCAAATTTTACCATTTTAGGTAATTTTACAATCATATCTTGAGAATCCAATTTTTTTCCCAAAAACTTCGTAAAGCTAAGGTAGGACGAAAAGCCAACTAACATCCTAAATTTGAAACATGAGTTTCGAGTTATTAAAAAAGCAAATTTTAAAAAACTAGAAAAAAACACTAAATTGCCATTTTGAGGGCCAAGATGAAAGTTTCAAGCCCTGAAAAAGTGCCAAGATGTTTTTTAACCAACTAGGGTAGGTTGGGAAAACACCATCCACCTCATAACATATCCACCTGTAAAATTTCATAGAAAACCCACATCTGAGTCAAAAGTTATGACCTCCGGAAGTCCCTGCATCATTCTCCTCTGGTTGAAAAGAACACAGCTCCTGCAAGTGAGTGTCTTTGAACTGCTGCCATTTGACTGGATCTAAACTATGCACTTCCCACTCTGTAATCCATGTGCTATATGTTGGTGACAATCCTTCCCACTGTACTAAATACTTGTTGTAATGCCCTTGCCGAGTGTAGATAGTTTTCTTATCAAGAACCTGTGCAATCTTTTCCTTCTTCTTATGGGGAATGTGGCAGTGCCATGCCACTTTTGGTTGACTATCTTCAACATCATCCTCACCATGGAATGCACATAAATTAAAAATATTAAACCCAAGAGAAATATCGAGATCATCTGGTAAACTGACCGTATATGCATTACCATTGATCTTCTTTGTAATTTTCCAAGGACCAATTTTCCTGTACTTCAACTTGTGGTATGTTCCAGTAGGAAACCACTCTTTTCTCAAATATACCATCGCTATGTCACCTTCATTGAATGTCTAATGTCGCCTACTAGTATCCACTGTATTCTTGTACCTCTCATTACTGTCCTACAACTTTTGTCTCACTTCTTTCTGCAACTATTGAAGGTGTTCTGCAAATGCTTCCCCATCATCACTGACGCTATCTTTCATTGGTAGCTATACCAAATCTAGAACACCCTGAGGATTCCTACCATACACAATCTGGAAAGGGGACTTTCCCATTGATCTGTTAACAGAACTATTATAGGCAAATTCAGCCTGGGGTAATGCCACGTCCCATTGTTTTTGAAGAGAACCTGTGTCTCAAATTATTGCTTGAAACCTCATTTTTTAATCATTGGTGTTGTTCATATGAATCACATGGTTCAAGGGTTCATTGAACCAGTCAAGAGTTCATCGGGTTCAATGGTTCAACGTGAACAGTCATCATTGTGACAGAACACTATCGGCGTATCTTTGTTTGTCTCTACTGATGACTTGTGTTTCACCGATGGTAGTGACCATCAGGAAGACTTCCTATATCGGTGGGAGTGAGAAGCCCTTGGCCGATATGCAAGTTTTCAACGATATGAATGTATCGGCGTGAATTTCATGTTGTTTCACTGAATATACAGATTGTGTGTATATCGCAAATGTATGTTGTGAACATTTCATGTGTATACCGCAAATGCATGTGAGTATCATTTCATGTGTATCCTGCAATTGTATGTTGAGGTTGTATGTTGCGAATGTACATTGAAAAGATACATTGAGTTAGATACAAAGGATGACCGACTGTATCGGTTACATCAGGGAAAGATACATTGGATTACCGGCTATAGTAAGCCATGTTATGTATATGCTAAGTTGAAGACATCGATGTGACAAGGAACCATCGGTGTAGGAAATGAAGCAATCTCTGATGTCTTAAGTGTTCCCGATGAGGAATAGACTGGCATCATCGGCAACAAAATTGCCGACAATAGTCTTACTGACTGTTTGTCGATATAAACTGAGATGTCCAATCTGACCTAGTTCATGTGGGACTAATGGTCTCACAAGTATGTGAATAGTTGAGACAGTTGGAGGGCAGCGATGCTGGGGAAGTTAGATCGAATAGTTAGGGCAAAAGTTGAATAATAGTTTTGCTCTTGAAGACTGGAAATAAATACAGATCTGTTGGTGTCGTTGATGATTGATGAAAAGATTCGATTATACAATTTATTCTGTAGATATACAGATGAAATGAACAGCTTTGTATAATTGTAGAGAATCGATACCTGAGCAAAAGAGTTGGGATCTTTATTGTAACTATTCATTTTACTGTAATAAAGATAGTCTCTCTTGTGGTGGTGGGTTTTTTACCTGAAAGGGTTTTCCCACGTAAATCTCGTGTCATTCTTGGTTGTCTTGAATGTTTATTTATGTTTTTCTGGTGTGTTTATCTGTGGTTTTTGAATTGAAATTTACCTGTCTACATTATCCTCTTTGAATTAACATTAGGGAAGCTGTATTCCGCACCTCTTCTTTCCTTTCAAGTGGTATCAGAGCCTGGCTAGTTGTGTTATCCTTGTTGGTAGGTTGGGTTTTTTGTGTTAGTTCTGTGAGTGGGAGTTCTATAGAGGTCTATTTTATTAAATCAAATGGCAAGTACATCAGGAAAAATAGACATTGAAAAGTTCAATGGCACAAACTTTGAGTTGTGGAAACTTAAGGTTGAAGATATGCTGGTCGACAGAGATCTTTTGGTTGCTGTGTCTGAAACTAAACCTTCAGCCATGAAGCAAGAAGATTGGGACCTGGTAGATAGGAAAGCCAGAGGACTGATAAGATTAAGTTTAGCAGATTTTGTTCTATTGAACGTCCATGAAGAGAAGACTACAAACGCTTCGTGGAAGAAGTTGGGAAATATTTATCAAGGCAAGTCCTTGGTGAATAAACTTTTCCTTAGAAAGAAGTTGTACTCTCTGAAGATGGATGAAGGAGCATCTGTAGCAAACCGTCTAAACTCATTTAATTTGATTGTTGCACAGTTGACGTCTGTAGGTGTAAAAATAGAAGAGGAGGACCGTTGTATGCTTCTATTGTGTTCCTTACCTGACTCATGGGATCATCTTGTGATGGCTATTGGAAGTACAACAACCATGTTTACGACTGAAGCGGTTGTTACCTCATTGTTATCTGAAGAGATGCGGAGGAAATCTTCTGAGATGGCCAAAGAGGCCCTGTCTGTTCGAGGTAGATCAAAGGAAAGAGGCAAGAAGAAGGACAAAAAGTCTAAGTCCAAATCAAAGGGGAGATCGAAATCTCCTGGCACAAAGTCCAAGGTGAAGTGTTGGAATTGTGGGCAGAAAGGACACATCAGAAGAGACTGCAAAGAGGAGAAAAAGAAGAAGAAGAAGAACTTCTCTGACAATGATTCTTCTCAGAGTGATGTTGATGCCTTCATTGCTACCTTGGCAATGCCTGCATCTGAAGATGTATGGCTGGTGGATTCAGGAGCATCTTTTCATATGACATCTCACAGAGAATGATTCACAAAGTATGAACCGTATGCTAGTGCGAAAGTGTTCCTGGCAAGTGATTTGACACTGGAAATTGTTGGCCGAGGAAGAGTTAGAATCTAGTTCCCAGATGGCAGAATAAAGGGAATGAATGGAGTTTTACACATACCAGGTCTGGATCGAAATTTACTTTCTGTTAGTAAGCTTAATGATGTTGGAGTAGAAGTTACTTTTGTGAATGGTGGCTATAAGATGACTAGAGGTCCTATTGTACTAGCAAAGGGTGAATGCATTGGAACTCTGTATAGGTTAGATGCTAAACCAGTGTGCTGTAATAGTGTCTCTGTAAAATTTGAAAAAGCTACTATTGTAACACATGATGCAAACTCTATGGAAGTTAAACTTCCTACAGAGAAAACAATGCTCTGGCATCATAGACTTGGTCACATAGGTGAAAAAGGTTTAAAAACCTTGAAAAATAAAACCCTGGTAGATGGGCTGATTGATTGTAATCTGGAGTTCGATTTCTGCGAACATTGTATATATGGAAAACAGAACCATGTTTCTTTTTACTCTAGTTTTCATAAATCTTCTAGTGTTCTGGACTATGTACATTCTGATGTTTTTGGTCCAGTTGATGTTCCTTCTCTATCTAAATCAAGATACTACGTATCATTTATTGATGATTATTCAAGGAGGGCATTTGTATATTTTTTGAAAAATAAATCAGAAGTGTTCAGTCGATTTAAAGAATTTAAAACTCTTGTAGAAAATTAGACTGGTAGAAAAATAAAATGCTTGAGAATAGATAACGGTGGTGAATATTGCAATGCGGATTTTGATAAGTATTGTGTAGACCATGGAATTAAAAGGCATAAGACTACACCTTATACTCCACAGCAAAATGGAGTTGCTGAAGGTTAAATCGATCGTTGATGGAGAAAGCAAGAAGTATGTTGAGTTATGCTGGTCTTGAACAAAGGTTATGGGCTGAGGCAGTTGCTACAGCTTGTTACTTGCTGAATTGTTCTCCTACTTCGGCATTGGTTGATAAGACACCTATGGAAGTGTGGTCTAGAAAGAAGCCCTCTTTAAGACATCTTCGTGTCTTTGGCTATGAGGCATATGCTCATATTCCTGAGGTAAAAAGATCTAAGCTGGATTACAAGGCAGTCAAATGTATCTTTATTGGCTATGGAGTCGGTGTTAAAGGGTACAAGCTTTGGAATCCTGAAACTGAAAAAGTAATTTACAGTAGGAATGTAATTTTTAGAGAGCTGAAACCTTTGGTTATTGATCCTCAGCTGGAGTAGACAGAAGAAAAGAAAGAAAAGAGTGTTGTTAATATTCCTCTGACCCCTGTAAAAGAGGAACAACAAGCACCATGTGTAGATGATTCAGATGTGAGTTCAAGTAGCTCCAAAGATTCAGATCCAGAGCAAGAACCTAGACCTGTACCTCAACCATTGAGGTAGTCTACACGTGAAAGAAGACAACCAGATAGGTATGGATTTTTAGTACTTGATTCAAGTTGTGCCTATGCTTTACTTACTGATACTGATGAACCTAGGACTGTGAAAGAAGCTATTAGTTTATCTGATTTAGATTCTTGGTTGGAAGCCATGGATAATGAAATGTCATCGTTGGAGAAAAATGGAACCTGGGATCTGGTGCCCTGCCTAAAGGTAGAAAACTTGTGGGCTGTAAGTGGGTATTTAAAAAGAAATATGGTCTAGATGGTAGTATTGATAAGTACAAGGCAAGATTGGTTGCTAAGGGGTATTCTCAAAAAGAAGGTATAGATTATGGAGAAATCTTTTCTCCTGTAGCTAAGCTGACATCCATTAGATTTCTGTTGTCACTTGCAACAACATATGACTTTGAAATTGACCAGATGGATGTGACAATAGCATTTCTTCATGGGGACCTTGAAGAAGAAATTTATATGTCCCAGCCAGAGCATTTTGTGGAAAAAGGTAAAGAACATCTAGTATGTAAACTTAAGAAGTCTCTTTATGGTTTGAAGCAATCTCCCAGAATGTGGTATCAAAAAATTGATACATATGTTTTATCTTTGGGATATGTGAGATCTAAGTCTGATCATTGTGTCTATTATAAAACTGAAGGTGATCAAATTCTTATAATTTCACTACATATGGATGATATGTTATTCATTGGCAATGGTAAGGGGATGATCTCAGAATTAAAATCTCAGTTGTCTTTGAAATTTGAAATGAAGAATCTGGGGGCAGCAAAGTACATTCTGGGAATGGAAATCAAAAGGGACAGATCTAAGAGAAAGCTTTGGCTCAGCCAGAGCAAGTATATTACCAATGTTCTTGATAAATTTAATATGTCTGATTCCAAATAGTTAGTTGTTCCAGTTTTGCAAGGAACGAAACTATCTGTTGAAGATTGTCCAGAATCTTCAAATGAAATTGACGATATGAAAAAAGTGCCTTATGCAAGTGCTATTGGCAGTTTGATGTATGCAATGGTCTGTACCAGGCTAGACATTGCCTAAGCAGTGGGAGTTTTGAGCCATTTTATGGCAAATCCAGGTAGATCACATTGGGATGATGTGAAAAGAGTTATGAGGTATTTGAAAGGGACATCTAACCTTGCTATTTGCTATCATGGAAACTCAGTTGGATCTCAGAGATCTATAAGCATTCAAGGATATATTGATTCTGATTGGGCAGGGGACATTGACAGTAGAAGAGTGGATATGTATTCACGTTAAATGGTGGTGCTATCAGTTGGATGAGCAAGCGGCAGGCTGTAGTCACTTTGTCCACAACAGAGGCAAAGTACATGGTAGCTACTCGTGCATGCCAAGAAGCTGTTTGGTTGAAGAGGTTGTGTTCTGATGTTGGTTTTAATGTAGGGCAGATACAAATACACTATGACAGTCAAAGTGCTATATGTTTAGAGAAGAACCCTACATTTCATGCTAGGACAAAACATATTGATGTCCAATATCACTTTGTTCGTGATATAGTGGAAGACAAGAAGGTGAAGCTGGAAAAGATTGACACTTTGGAAAATGTCGCTGATGCCTTAACTAAACCAGTGAGCATGGCCAAGTACAAATGGTGTTCAGATGAAATAGGTCTTCGGGCCCATAGTTCTCAATAATCGAATGAGGATTAAGAGGCAGCAATAATCTCTTCGACAAGTGGGAGATTGAAGAGAACCTGTGTCTCAAATTACTACTTGAAACCTCATTTTTTAATCGTTGGTGTTGTTCATATGAATCACATGGTTCAAGGGTTCATTGAACTGGTCAAGAGTTCATCGGGTTCAATGGTTCAACGTGAACAGTCATCATTGTGATAGAACACTATTGGCGTATCTTTGTTTGGCTCTACCGATGACTTGTGTTTCACTGATGGTAGTGACCATCGGGAAGACTTCCTGTATCAGCGGGAGCGAGAAGCCCTTGGCTGATATGCAAGGTTTCAATGATATGAATGTATCGGCATGAAATTTGCGTTGTTTCACTAAATATACAATTTGCGTGTATATCGCAAATGTATGTTGTGAACATTTCATGTGTATACTGCAAATGGATGTGAGTATCATTTTTTGTGTATCCTGCAACTATATGTCGAGGTTGTATGTTGCGAATGTACATTGAAAAGATACATTGAGTTAGATACAAAGGATGACCGGCTATATCGGTGACATCAGGGAAAGATAGATTGGATTACCGGCTATAGTAAGTCATGTTATGTATATGCTAAGTCGAAGACATTGGTGTGACAAGGAACCATCGGTGTAGGAAATGAAGCGATCTCCAATGTCTTAGGTATTCCCGATGAGGTATAGACTGGCATCGTCAGCAACAAAATTGTCGTCGATAGTCTTACTAACTGTTTGTGGATATAAACTGAGATGTCAAATATGACCTAGTGCATCTGGGACTAATGGTCTCACGAGTATGTGAACAGTTGAGACGGTTGGAATGCAGCGACGCTGGGGAAGTTAGATTGAACAGTTAGGGCAAAAGTTGAATAACAGTTTTGCCCTTGAAGACTGGAAATAAATACATATCTGCTGGTGTTGTTGATGATTGATGAAAAGATTCGATTATACAGTTTATTCTGTAGATATACAGATGAAATGAACAGCTTTGTATAATTGTAGAGAATCGATACTTGAGCAAAAGAGCTGGGATCTTTATTGTAACTATTCATTTTACTGTAATAAAGATAGTCTCTCTTGTGGTGGTGGGTTTTTTACCCGAAAGGGTTTTCCCACATAAATCTGGTGTCATTCTTGGTTGTCTTGAATATTTATTTCTATTTTTCTAGTGTGTTTATCTGTGGTTTTTGAATTGAAATTTACCTGTCTGCATTATCCTCTTTGAATTAACATTAGGGAAGTTGTATTCCGCAACTCTGCTTTCCTTTCAGTTTTGGCTTTTCTCCAACAATACACCTCAACAAATTTCCTAGACTCTGATTGACTACCTCTATTTGCCCATCTGTTTGAGGATGATAAGAACTACTAAACTGTAACTTAGTCCCCATCTTCTTCCATAAAGTCCTCCAGAAATGACTGAGGAATTTGGTATCCCTATCAGAGGTAATAGTCTTTGGAACACCATGTAGTTGAACAACTTCTGAAAAAAATAAGTCTGCTACCCTCGTTGCATCATTAGTTTTCTTATAGGAAATAAAATGAACCATCTTGGAGAACCTATCAACAACTACAAAAATGGAGTCATTACCTCGTTGAGTATGTGGAAGTCCCAACACAAAGTCCATGCTCAAATCTATCTATGGTGCAGCTAGTACTGGTAATGGCATATACAACCCTGTATTATGTGAATGTCCCTTAGCCACTTGGCAGATTCTACACCTTGTTACATACTTAGTTATATCCCTTTTCATCTTTGGCTAGTAATATTTATCTTCTATCAAGGCTATTGTCTTGTCCTTGACAAAATGTCCAGCCAACTCACTACTATGAAATTCTCTGATAATGTTTTCCCTCATAGAGCCAGCTAGTATGCATAGTTGTTTTCCTTTAAATAGATACCCATCTTGCATAAAATATTCACCCCTAAAATGATCCAAGTTACTAGATACTGGTGCCTTCAATTGTTCCACAATCTCCCAAAAATCATCATCAGACTCATAATTTTTTTATGGCATCAAAACCAATCACCTCAATTTCCATTGTGGTCAAAAGTGCAACACGCCTACTTAACGCATCTGCAACCTGATTTTGTTTTCCAGACTTATGCTTCAACACAAAATTGTAACCCTACAAGAAAGAGACCCACTTGGCATGGCTACTATTCAACTTTTTTTGTGTGTTCAAGTATCTCAGTGCAATATGATCTGTAAACAATACAAACTCCTGGGGAACTAGATAATGTCTCTAATGCCTCAATGCTTGAACAATTGCATAAAATTCCACATCATAAGTAGAATAATTCTTTCTCACTTCATTTAACTTTTCACTAAAGAAAGCTATAGGTTTTCCATCTTGGCTAAACACAACACCTATTCCCACATGGGAGGCATCACATTCTATTTCAAATACCTTATCAAAATTTGGCAATGCAAGTATAGGTACTTTTGTCACCTTTTGCTTCAAGAACTTAAATCTCTCCTCAACATCCTTGGTCCATACAAACTCCCTTCCTTTGGTGCAATCTGTTATAGGAGCTACAATACTACTAAAATTTTAAATGAACTTTCGATAGAAAGTGGCCAAGCCATGAAAACTTTTTACCTCTGTGATGCTGCTTGGAATAGGCCATTCTGGAATTGCCCTGACCTTTTCTGGATCCATTCTAACACCATCTTTAGAAATGACAAAGCCTAAAAAAACCAAACTATCCTGCATGAACCTACACTTATTCAAATTGGCATAGAGCTTCTCCTTCCTTAACACACCAAAGATGATCCTCAAGTGTTGTAGGTGCTCTTCTTTGCTGTTACTAAATACCAAAATATCATCAAAATAAACTACCACAAACTTACCAATGTAAGGTTGTAGTATAGTGTTCATCAATCTCATAAATGTTCTAGGTACATTTGATAACCCAAATGGCATAACCATCCACTCATATAATCCATCTCTAGTCTTAAAGTCTATCTTCCACTCATCCCCTTCTCGGATCAGGATTTGGTGGTAGCCACTTTGTAGGTCGATCTTGCTGAAATATTTGGCCCCTGCAAGGACATCCATAATGTCTTCTATATGAGGTATAGGAAACCAATACTTGATGGTAATCTTATTAATTTCTCTACTAACAGTGCACATCCTCCATGTTCCATCTTTTTCTGGGGTCAACAATGCAGGTACATCACATGGGCTCATGCTCCCTCTCACCACACCTTTACTTATGAGTTATGTTACTTGCTTATTCATCTCTGCATGTTGTGTTGGATTCATCCTATAAGCTTCTTGGTTGGGTAGAGTTGCTCCTAGAATAAAATCAATATGATGTTGAATATCTCTCTTTGGCGGTAGACCATCAGGCAATTCATCAGGCAAAACATCAGCAAATTCTTTCAATAGCTCTGCTACTTCTGGGGGAACTGAAATGTCTTCCTCTTCACCTTTTTTCACTACTAATACATAGCAACACCCTATCACCTTCATTTCTTTAACAAGATTTCTTTCAGACAACATGGTCTCACCTTTTCCTTCATCCTTGAGAGGCAATAAAATCACCTTAGAGCCATCTTTCCAAAAGGTGTATGTGTTTTTCTCTCCATCATGCATAACTTTTCTATCATACTACCATGGCCTTCCCAATAACACATGACAGGCATCCATTGGGACAACATCACACCATATCTCATCCTGATAGATCTTCCCTATGCTAAACTTAATTAGGCATCTTTTATCAACAGTGACTTCATTTCCCTTTTTAAACCATGCAATGCGGTACGGATGAGGATGTTTTGCACAGTGTAAATTCAATTTTTCTACAATTTCTTTAGAAACCATATTTTCACAACTACCTCCATCAACAATAACTTGACATACCTTGCCACCCAAAGTGCGTCTGGTTCTGAAGATATTGGTTCGAAGCCATGAACAATCAGAGCTTTTCGCTTGTGTTTTCTCCCTCTCTGGAATCACCATTGCTCTTCTCATCATGAGACTTTCTCCCACATCTAGTGGAACCTCTAGTTCTGTCCCTTCCACTTCATGCTACGTTTGAATCAGGTTCACCCTAGGTTGTCCTCCTTGACTTCTTTCTTGCATGTTATAATTTGAGCATTCAAATGCCCTATGACCTTATTCTCCACATCTGAAACAAGTGAAAGGCCTTCTCTAGTTTTCCCATCCTCTTCCTCTACCATAATCTCGACCTCTCTGAAATCCCCTTCCTTGTTCTTGATTGGGAGGATCTTGTCGAGTGTCTACTTATTTTTCCAATCCATGGGATGACTCTCCCCTACCATAATTTGAACCTCCTCGAAATGGGGTTGATGTACCCCTTCTTCCTCCTCTATTCCTCTGATGGTACTGTCTATTTTGTTTTTCTTCATCCTTTAGAGCCAATTGGTAAGCCTCTTCCATATTGTTGAGTCGATGCATGCTCAATTCATCTTGAATAGAGAATTTTAGGCCATTCACATATCTAGCAGCCATCTATTCATTAGTTTCCTGATGCTCTATACATATAGACAGCAAGTAAAACTCATTTGTATAATCTTACACAGAAGAGAGGTCCTACTTTAAAGTTTGAAACCTATGAAAAAGGGTTTGCGTATAATCTATGGGCAAAAAAAATTCTCTCAACTTCTTCTCCATTTTATTCCATGTCCTGATCTTATCCTTGCCTTTCCTTGTTCATTCTGTTTGAATATGATTCCACTAAATCATTGCATGACCCTTTAATTTAGTGCATGCGAATTTCACCTTCTTTTCCTCTGTCATGGATTTCCATTCAAAAAAATTTCTCATGTCATTCAACTAGTCTATCAACTCCTATGGTTCATGACTACCTACATAATCTAAAACATCCACCTTGATCCCTTCATTTTTCCCTTCTAAGGCCCTAAGCATCCTCTCTTCAAAACTCATGCCTTCTAATTCTTCTTCTTCATGTTATGTATCTTGATTTGCACCTCCTCGACCTATCTCTTCATCAGATTCGTCTCCTCATCTACCTAGTCTTTGGTTTTCCATCTGTGTTGTAAGTTATGCTATTTGCCTTTACAGATTTTGCATTTCTCTATGCATCTGGGCAAGACTGCTTCTTCCTCTTCCTCTCCCAGCCATCTTCCTGCTCTGATACCAAATGATGTAGCCAACAACATACACTCAATAAAATTGTGCCATTAATCATGTGTGAGAGCCAAAAGTATGGAACACTAGAAAAAAAAACTTATATTCACCAACTTTGCTGCTACAGTGAGAGAAAACTCTCTTATATCCAAGAAAACAAACAAAAAACAAAAAATTACCTTTTTTGGCCAATTTCGACAATTGTCAAATTTTGCCATTTTAGGTAATTTTACAATCATATCTAGAGAATCCAGTTTTTTTCCCAAAAAAACCATAAAGCTAAGGTAGGACTAAAAGCCAACTAACATCCTAAATTCGAAACATGAGTTTCAAGTTATTAAAAAAAGCAACTTTTAAAAAACTAGAAAAAAACACTAAATTGCCATTTAGAGGGCCAAGATGAAAGTTTCAAGCCCCGAAAAAGTGCCAAGACGAGGTCGAACTGACTAGGGTGGGTTGGGAAACCACCATCCACCTCATAATGCATCCAACTGTAAAATTTCATAGAAAACCCACATCCGAGTCAAAAGTTATGACCTCTGGAAGTCCCTGCATCATTCTCCTCTGGTTGAAAAGAACGCAACTCCTGCAAGTGAGTGTCTTTGAACTGCTGCCATTTGACTGGATCTAACCTCTGCACTTCCCACTCTGTAATCCATGTGCTATTTGTTTGTGGCAATCCTTCCCACTGTACTAAATACTTGTTGTAATGCCCTTGCCGAGTGTAGATAGTTTTCTTATCAAGAACCTGTGCAATCTTTTCCTTCTTCTTATGGGGTATGTGGCAGTGCCATGCCACTTCTAGTTGACTATCTTCAGCATCATCCTCACCATGGAATGCATATAAATCAAAAATATTAAACACAGGAGAAATATCGAGATCATCTGGTAAATTGACCTCATATGCATTATCATTGATCTTCTATGTAATTTTGCAAGGACCAATTTTCCTGTACTTCAACTTGTGGTATGTTCCAGTAGGAAACTGCTCTTTTCTCAAATATACCATCACTAAGTCACCTTAATTGAATGTCTGATGTCACCTACTAGTATCCACTATATTCTTGTACCTCTCATTACTGTCCTGCAACTTTTGTCTCACTTCTTTCTGCAACTGTTGAAGGTGTTCTAGAAATGCTTCCCCATCATCACTGACCCTATCTTTCATTGGTAGATGTACCAAATCTAGAACACCCTGAGGATACCTACCATACACAATCTAGAAAGGGGACTTTCCCATTGATCTGTTAACATAACTATTATAGGAAAATTCAGCCTGGGGTAATGCCACGTCCCATTGTTTTGGCTTTTCTCCAACAATACACCTCAACAAATCTCCCAGACTCCGATTGACTACCTCTATTTGCCCATCCGTTTGAGGATGATAAGCACTGCTAAACTGTAACTTAGTCTCCATCTTCTTCCATAAAGTCCTCCAGAAATGACTGAGGAATTTGGTATCCCTATCAGAGGTAATAGTCTTTGGGACACCATGTAGTCGAACAACTTCTGAAAAAAATAACTCTACTACCCCCATTGCATCATTAGTTTTTTTACAGGAAATAAAATGAACCATCTTGGAGAACCTATAAACAACTACAAAAATGGAGTCATTACATCGTTGAGTATGTGGAAGTCCTGACACAAAGTCCATGTTCAAATATGTCCATGGTGTAGCTGGTACTGGTAATGGCATATACAACCTTGTATTTTGTCAATGTCCCTTAGCCACTTGGCAGATTCTACACCTTGTTACATACTTAGTTATACCCCTTTTCATCTTTGGCCAGTAATATTTATCTTATATCAAGGCTATTTTCTTGTCATTGCCAAAATGTCCAGCCAACCCACTACTATGAAATTCTCTGATAATGTTTTCCCTCATAGAGCTAGCTAGTATGCATAATTGTTTTCCTTTAAATAGATACCCATCTTGCATAAAATATTCACCCCTAAAGTGATCCAAGTTACTAGTTATTGGTGCCTTCAATTTTTCCACAATCTCCCAAAAATCATCATCAGACTCATACAATTTTTTTATGGCCTCAAAACCAATCATCTCAATTTCCATTGTGGTCAAAAGTGCAACACGCCTACTTAACGCATCTGCAACCTGATTTTGTTTTCTAAACTTATGCTTCAACACAAAATTGTAACCCTGTAAGAAAGAGACCCAATTGGCATGCCTACTATTCAACTTTTCCTGTGTGTTCAAGTATCTTAGTGCAATATGATTTGTAAACAATACAAACTCTTGGGGAACTAGATAATGTCTCCAATGCCTCAATGCTTGAACAATTGCATAAATTCCAAATCATAAGTAGAATAATTCTTTCTCACTTCATTCATCTTTTCACTAAAGAAAGCTATAGGTTTTCCAGCTTGGCTAAGCACAGCACCTATTCCCACATGGGAGGCATCACATTCTACTTTAAATACCTTATCAAAATTTGGCAATGCAAGTATAGGTGCTTCTGTCACCTTTTGCTTCAAATACTTAAAGCTCTCCTCAGCATCCTTGGTCCATACAAACTCCCTTCCTTTGGTGCAATCTGTTATAGGAGCTACAATACTATTAAAATTTTGAATGAACTTTCAATAGAAAGTGGCCAAGCCGTGAAAACTTTTTACCTTTGTGACATTGCTTGGACTAGGCCATTCTAGAATTGCCCTGACCTTTTCTGGATCCATTCTGACTCCATCTTTAGAAATGACAAAGCCTAAAAAACCAAACTATCCTACATGAACCTACACTTCTTCAAATTGGCATAGAGCTTCTCCTTCCTTAACACACCAAAGATGATCCTCAAGTGTTGTAGGTGTTCTTTGTTGTTACTAAATACCAAAATATCATCAAAATAAACTACCACAAACTTACCAATGTAAGGTCGTAGTATAGTGTTCATCAATCTCATAAATGTGCTAGGTGCATTTGATAACCCGAATGGCATAACCATCCACTCATATAATACATCTCCAGTCTTAAAGGTTGTCTTCCACTCATCCCCTTCTTGAATCTGGATTTGGTGGTAGCCACTTTGTAGGTCAATCTTGTTGAAATTTTTGGCCCCTACAAGGACATCCATCATGTCCTCCATATGAGGTATAGGAAACCAATACTTGATGGTAATCTTATTAATTGCTCTGCTTTCAGTGCACTTCCTCCAAGTTCCATCTTTTTTGGGGTCAACAAAGCAGGTACAACACATGGGCTCATGCTCTCCCTCACCACCACACCTTTACTTATGAGTTATGTTACTTGCTTATTCATCTATGCATGTTGTGTTGGATTCATCCTATAAGCTGCTTGGTTGGGTAGAGTTGCTCCTGGAATCAAATCAATATGATGCTGAATATCTCTCTTTGGCGGTAGACCATCAGGCAATTCATCAGGCAAAACAGCAAAAAATTCTTTCAATAGCTCTGCTACTTCTGGGGGAACTGAAATGTCTTCCTCTTCACCTTTTTTCACTACTAATGCCTAGCAACACCCTGTCACCTTCATTTCTTTAACAAGATCTCTTTCAGACAACATGGTCTCACCTTTTCCTTCATCCTTGAGAGGCAATAAAATCACCTTAGAGCCATCTTTCCAAAAGGTGTATGTGGTTTTCTCTCCATCATGCATAACTTTTCTATCATACTGCCATGGCCTTCCCAATAACACATGGCAGGCATCCATTGCGACAACATCACACCATATCTCATCCTGATAGATCTTCCCTATGCTAAACTTAATTAGGCATCTTTTATCAACAGTGACTTCATTTCCCTTTTTAAACCATGCAATGCGGTATGGATGAGGATGTTTTTCACAGTGTAAATTCAATTTTTCTACCATTTCTTTAGAAACCATATTTTCACAACTACCTCCATCAATAATAACTTGACATACCTTGCCACCTAAAGTGCATCTGGTTTTGAAGATATTGGTTCAAAGCCATGTACCATTAGAGCTTTTGGCTTGTGTTTTATCCTTCTCTAGAATCACCATTGCTCTTCTCATCATGAGACTTTCTCCCACATCTGGTGGAACCTCTAGTTTTGTCCCTTCCACTTCATGTTACGTTTGATTCAGGTTCACCCTAGGTTGTCCTCCTTGATCTCTTTCTTGCATGTTATAATTTGAGCATTCAAATGCCCTATGACCTTATTCTCCACATCTAAAACAAGTGAAAGTCCTTCTCTAGTTTGCCCATCCTCTACCGCTACCATAACCTCTACCTCTTTGAAATCCCCTTCCTCGTTCTTGATTCGGAGGATCTTGTCGAGTGTCTACTTATTTTTCCAATCCATGGGATGACTCTCCCCTGCCATAATTTGAACCTCCTCAAAATGTGGTTGATGTACCCCTTCTTCCTCCTCTATTCCTCTGATGGTACTGTCTATTTTGTTTTTCTTTAGCCTTTAGAGCCAATTGGTAAGCTTCTTCCATATTGTTGAGTCAATGCATGCTCAATTCATCTTGAATAGAGAATTTTAGGTCATTCACATATCTAGCAGCCATCTGTTCATCAGTTTCTTGATGCTCTATATGTATAGACAGCGTATAAAATGTGTTTGTATAAACTTGCATAGAAGAGAGGTTCTACTTTAAATTTTGAAACCTACAAAAGGGTTTGCGCATAATCTATGGGAAAAAAAATTTCTCTCAACTTCTTCTCCATTTTATTCCATGTCCTTATCTTATCCTTGCCTTTCCTTGTTCGTTCCTTTTGAAGATGATCCCACCAAATCATTGCATGACCCTTTAATTTGGTGCATGTGAATTTCACCTTCTTTTCCTCTGTCATGGAATTCCATTCAAAAAAAATTCTCATGTCATTCAACCAGTCTATCAACTCCTCTAGTTTAAGACTACCTGCATAATCTGAAACATCTACCTTGATCCCTTCATTTTTCCCTTCTAAGGCCCTGAGCATCCTCTCTTCAAAACTCATGCCTTCTAATTCTTCTTCTTCACGTTCTGTATCTTGATTTGCACCTCCTTGACCTATCTCTTCATCAGATTCGTCTCCTCCTCTACCCTGTCTTTGGTTTTCCATCTGTGTTGTAAGTTCTGCTATTTGCCTTTGTAGATTTTGCATTTCTCTATGCATGTGGGCAAGACCGCCTCTTCCTCTTCCTCTCCCAGCCATCTTCTTGCTCTAATACCAGATGATGTAGCCAACAACATACACTCAATAAAATTTTGCCATTAATCATGTGTGAGAGCCAAAAGTTTGGAACACTAGAAAAAAAAAGTTCTATTCACCAACTCTGCTGCTACAATGAAAGAAAACTCTCTTATATCCAAAAAAATTACCTTTTTTGGTAGATATCGACAATTGTCAGATTTTGCCATTTTAGGTAATTTTACAATCATATCTTGAGAATCCAATTTTTTTCCCAAAAACTTTGTAAAGCTAAGGTAGGATGAAAAGATGACTAACATCCTAAATTCGAAACATGAGTTTCAAGTTATTAAAAAAAACAACTTTTAAAAAAGTAGAAAAAAACACTAAATTGTCATTTTGAGGCCCAAGATGAAAGTTTCAAGCCCCAAAAAAGTGCCAAGACGATGTCCAACTGACTAGGGTGGGTTGGGAAATGACCATCCACCTCATAACGCATTCACCTATAAAATTTCATAGAAAACCCACATCCGAGTCAAAAGTTATGACCTCCAGAAGTCCCTGCATCAGTCAACATAGGATGAAGATGGATAAGCTTCGGTGTTGATGGGAATATGGTTAGGATTTTGATTTTTGGCTTGAAAGGTGCGACAAAACGCAAATGGATTGGGATTGGCATGGATAGTAACTTCAACACCGTTATATGGAAACTTGAGACATTGATGGTATGTGGAAGGAACGGCTTTAAGGGCATGGAGCCATGGACGGCCAAGGATGATGTTATAGGGGAGGTCAATATCAAGAACTTGACAATGAGTGTCAGTAGTGACAGGACCAACTCGGATAGGCAAATGGATGACTCCTTTAGTATCTCTCTCATCATCATCATATGCTTTGATGGTAATGACCTTGGAAATATCAATGTTCTTCTCAGAATATCCCAATTGTTTTATTAGTTTTAGAGAGTATTGAGACCAACTCCAACATCCACTAGTATTCGTTAGAAGTTCATTATGTGATGGGTTAATGGATGATTGAAGATCTTTATCAGAGAAGGTGATATGACAAGGGGCTACAATGCTAGTTATCATAGATTGAAATTGTGTGGTATATCATTAGGCACCGAAGACTCTTGCAATGCTTTTTCAAGGATTGCTTTATGAGCGGGGGATATGCGTAGCAACTCTAGGATGGAGATGTGTGCGAGAGTTTTGCTAAGGTGATCAAGGATATTATAACTAGAAGGTGGTCTAGGAGGATTGATAGGTGCTCCTTGAATGGTAACATGGGCTCTTTGAGTAGTTACAGCGCAATCGGGTGCTTTGCCTTGGATAGTGATGGTAGAAATGCGAGCATGGTCTATGCGGCCAATCATGGATGACTCATAGTTGTAATGGATAGCATTCCCAGTATGAGGATTACTCTCTTTGTCATGAAGTGGAAGTGGATTTTTGAAAGCATCTAGATCATAGTTTGAAGTTGGTTGATGTGTCAGTTGTGATGTTGGTGGTGTGATTTTAGCTAGACCTTGATCGATGCAATCTTGAATGACATGTTTTAAACGCATGCAACCATTTGTGTTATGTCCTTTGACTCTATAGTATTCACAATATTCATTCTCTTTGTACCAAGGAGCTTTAAAAATAGGTTCTGCGTTGGGTGGAGCTTCAGGTAATGTGATATCTCCCGCTTGGACAAGTTTGCAAAAGATTACCTCCACAGGTTCCCCCAAAGGAGTGAATTATCATCTAGGTGTTGGATTTGCTCTTGGTCGATTTCATTGAAAAGGTGGATTAGCTATAGATGCATCTTGAATGTTAATGGGAGCTTTCACTATTTATATGTTCTTTGCATCCACACATAGCCGTCATTAACGACATTTTTGTTTTTGTTCCAAAACTAGGTTTTGTCATTTTAAGATTGAGGATTGTCCTTGTTGTCTTTGAAAATATTGATGGTGCCCTTAGCAATTAAAGTGTGCTCAATGGTGATTCCTTTGGAGATAATGTCATCAATGGTGCTAGCCTATGCAATTGCAATTGGAATGAGAGCTCGGGATGAAGATTTTGGACAAAGATGTCAAGTTGATGTTTCTCAGGTATTTGCCATGATAATTTGCTAGCCATGTTATGCCGTTGTTGGGTAAATGATGAGAAAGTTTCACCATTGAGTTGTTTGTTATTGACAAGATCATTCATATTCACCTCATGTTCAATGTTGAAAGAGAAATGGGATCAAAATTTGTTCGCTAATTCCTCAAAACTCTTGATTCCCGGAGGTAAATGAGAGAACCATTCAAGAGCTTGTCCCGCTAAGCTTTGGGGGAATAGTCTCAAGAGATATGTGTCATCCTGAACGACATCAAGACATGCCACATAGAATGCTCTAAGATGGTCATCCGGATTACCTTTCCCTTTGTATTTGTCAAATTGTGAAATTTCAAAATGTGGTGGAAAAGGTGTCATGTGAAGTGATCTGTCAAATAGATAAGGGCATATATCTCCCAAGGAAAATGTCTTCTTGTTTTGTCCAACTACCTTGTTAACCATTTGTTCAATATCCGCTTGAGATAGTTGATGTTGTGGCAAAGGGTGTTGATGGTTTGGAGGTGGAATGTAATGTGAAATGTATGAGGGTATGACCATTTGTTGAGGTTGAGTGCTCACATTATATGCCGAAGGATTGTTATGCGACACATATGTATTGGATGATTACTGTCCTTAAGACACAAGTGGTGGTTGGGTATATTGCGATGGATTGACTCCAAGATTTTGCATCACATGGGAACTAGAAGATGGATTGATGTTGGTCAATGGTTGTGGATTGGAGGTTGGATTTGCATTATGATAACCAATGGAAGGATTGGTGGATGAAGAAGGATGAACATTTGGGTTTGTATTGTGGGCAACATGAGTACCATGAGATGGATTGGTATATGTCATATGTTGGGTGACAATGGGTAATGCTTGGGTTGCATAAGACGGATTGACGTTTTGTGAAGGATTATATGGAGATGGAGTGAGTGATGTAAGTTGGTCAACATAAGTGATAGCGGTGTTAGGATTGGCTTGTGATACAATAGGTTGGTCACTCATGTCAATGAGACTAACATTAGGGTTATATGATGTGTTGGATGTATTCGTGGAAATCATGGAGAACATATTAGAAGTGGTACGAGTATTAGTTTGGGGTGTGGTTTCCACATGTGATGCAATGGGAGTACGAACTTGTAAGGGTTGCGAGACTTGTGTAGCTTGTGATGTTTGGATAGCTTGTGAAACTTGCAAAATTTGTGGTATTGGGATAGCTTGTGAAACTTGTGGAGTTTGTACTCATGAAACATGGAAAGGTTGTGATACTTGAGGCATGGATATGGTCACGGTAGGAATGGGGCTATGTTGTGAAACATGGAAAGGCGAAAAGCTCAAATTTTGTCAAAGGGAAGGAAGTACCTCGGTTGGAGTTATCAACGGTTCTAGAGTGTACTCGCTACGTGGTGGGCTTGATGGTGTAGCAATAGGCAATGAGGGAGATGGATTGGAAGGTGGATGAGATTGCATGGATATGTCATGAGATGGTGTAGCTATAGTGGATGGTCCCTTTGCAACAATAGTGGGAGTGTTTGGATCTTGTTTATGAATGGCAAATATGTCAAAGTTGCTTGGTAACTTGGCTCCCATATGGCCTAGTTGCAAGAAATAGCAATCGGGATCAAATAAAATAAGCTTCTCAACTTGGTCCCATATGTGTGTGTCTCGAAATTCAGATAAATCATCTTGGGATTGCTCTTCATAGGTTGTTGTAAATGGTTGACATTGCACTTGTTGTGAAGATGATGGGCCAATGGTGTATCCTTCGAGTACAAACATGTAAGAAGGCATACCAGTTGTGAATTAAGTTGCATCTTTGAGGGGAGTTGATCAGGATTATCGCATTTTGGTTTCCATTTCAGCTCACAATTTAGCTTCCATTTCAGCTCTATATTGGCTCCTAGTTTGAGGCATGATGGTTGATGATGGAGATTGGACTAGTTTGTCAAGGTTGAGACCCAAAAGTTGATGGTTTGTTGTTTGGTTGCTGATAGTTTGCTGATGGTTTGCTGATGGATTGTTTTTGGTTGTTGGTTGGATTGCTTTTGGTTGTTGGTTGTTGTTTGATAGGATTACTTTGCTGGTTGTTTGTTTGGATAAACCTCCCTAGAGAATAGCTCACAAACTCAAGGCAAAAGTTGGTTGATGATGATGTTTGTTGGTGTTGCTAGGGCTAAGTAAAGCTAAAGAGATGATGTTTGTTGTTGTTGGGTTGATTGTTTTGATGATTGGTTGTTGGTTGGGGGTCTCAAGAGGATGGAAAGCTCAAAAAGTCCAATGGTTTTGTATGCTCAAAATAGGAGATGACGTTCAAATAGCTACAGATGATCTAAGGAATGTCTAGAAGCTGATGACAGAGCTAAGCAATCTAAAAATGCAACTGATTGGGCTGGTTTGATATGGACTAATGATGTTTGACCAAAAGCGACAAGTAATAGCTCAAAAGCGACTCAGAAAAGGCCAAAAGTGATGAATAATAGCTCAAAAGCAATCTGGATTGTTTCAGGGGACAGATTCTAGTGTTGACCAAAAGTGACTAGGTTTACTAGAGGTGATCAGTTTCAGTTCAAAAGTGAGCTATTGTTGTTTAAAAGAGATGCAATTTTTGCCAGAAGTGACTATTTGTTGTTTAAAAGTGATCTGGTTTTCCAAAAGCGAGCAATTATAGTTCAAAGGTGATTTATGTCTGACAAAGGGTGTGTTTTGATGAGTTTTTGATAAGAAAACAATGATTTCAGTCACTCACACTCACAACATTCACAAACTTGTACAACCTAGGCTAGGAAAGGATTGTATTTGTTGAGTCCCCTTGTCGTGCCTATTCAAAGCGGATAGCTTCAAGATCTTGGTAGCACTGACTCCCCTCCATGGCACTCACTTCTCATGCATACCAAGTTCTGAGTTTCCCAAGGCTTGCAAACCTTAGGATTGTCCCTGCTATCTCTACTAAGAACCACGAGAATCAGGACGGCTTCAAAGGCTCCGCCTTTTGCGTCAACAAATAGAGGGATTTTGGCTACTACACAAGGTCACTAATAAGGGCATCCGTTCAGGTGGCTACACATGCGGTGATTCACTCCGTTAATGGAGACTTCCCATCCCAAAGAGGTTACGCTCTAAGGGGTTTTGGGGGAAACATTCATCAATGTAACACAACAGCACCTATTGTTTGTGGCTTTCGACACAAACACTTTTCTTATATAGCGGCTTGGAAGAGCTTGGCTTTAACCCGTTATCGCTTGGGTTGTACCCCTTCTCACACTGGGAAGGAAGGCCCTCTAAAGATAATAACAAGTTCTCATGCACCCAAGATCCATTTGATAGGCAAGGGGAGAGGATACTTTTTTCATTAAATTTGGGTTACACACATACACAACAAGCAATCAAGAAAGATAAAACAAGCACGGAGCAAACAATGACTCATTTTAAGTACCAAATCCAAATGTTCCTAGATTAGTGATAAAAAAGAAATGTCTTGGACCGATCGAAGCTGCAACAGATATGTTAGTAGTTTCACAACCTCCTTTTCTTGGACAAACGATAAGATGTTGCACAAATAGATGATTAGTAGCCAAGAAAACCCAACTATGAATGATAGAACTTAAAGTGAAACATAGTTACCAGAGGCAACCAATTGTTGCTTAAAAGTACTTTGAATTCTGCCAA
Source organism: Cunninghamia lanceolata (assembly GCA_027924645.1). Lineage (NCBI taxonomy): Eukaryota > Viridiplantae > Streptophyta > Pinopsida > Cupressales > Cupressaceae > Cunninghamia > Cunninghamia lanceolata. The sequence continues at coordinate 17,943,554 of BSBN01000757.1, forward strand.
AAGCGAACTCTTACTACTCAGAAGCGATGCAGAAAAACCAGATGCGAACTATTACTGCTCAAAAGCGACCTAAATCTGTCAGATGCATGAAAAATCCCTATTTATGCAAAACTAGGGTTAGGGTTATAAAAAAAAGACTATTAGAGATTGCAAACCCTAGAATGACAAATCCAGTGGATGAAATATGATCAGATAAACACCTTGCAACCACAGATTGATCAATTGCAAACCCTAGAATGGCAAATTGATGAGATCTTGCAAAATCAAGGATGCTATACCAATTAAAATGAAAATCGTAATCAAATTGATTGGCAAATGATACTATGATGATCAGGATCCTGCAAAACACAGATTAGAAACCTTGATTGATCAATAAAAATCTAGCAAAACACCCTACAAGATGAAATGATAACAGAAAAATCCTAGACTGCCAAACGTGACTAAAACAGCCAGAAGTAACTGCTTTTAAATCAAAAGTGATCTGTTGTTAGCCGAAAATGATCTCTACCAGCTCAAAAGTGACACATAAAAGGCTAAAAGTGACTGATTGTAGCTCAAAAGTGGCACAGAGATGCCAAAAATGAGTGGTTTTCGGTCAAAAGCGACTTCAACTTGTCGTAAGAGCTCTAAAAAATCTAAACATCACAAAAACAACTTCAAACAGCAAAGTTAATCAAGGACGTGGGTCCCACCGAGCATACCAACATGTGCATAGGTAAAAATCAGGTTAATAAGATCAAGCATGTAAATGAAAACCTAATCCTACCACCATCAAAGAATCGAATCCAAGTGAAACCAAAAGCATGCAATTCAAGAACAAGATCACCTAGATTGTATGATTCCTTGTTTGTGATGTGGATTGCTTCTCAACAATGAACAATTATGAAGATCAAAGCTACCATGATGGATGGATGATAGTGATAATATGCTCAATATGCTCAATATGTTCAAGATGATAATGTAGATGCTATGAAAATGTTGGATGGTAGCTCTAGTATGGAATGAGAGGGTGTTTATATAGACCTCAACCAAGATCAATAAATGGTAGAGATTTGGTGGCTATGTGAATGGTTGGGATGAATTGATAATCATGGGTGAATGTGTAGATGACAAGTGGAATAAAAGATAAGGCTCATGTGTGATCGTGTACATAAAAACCCTTATTTAATAAGTTTAAGTGTGATAGTGTACATAAAAAGTACTACCACACATGTTTCAAATAAAAGATGCACACATGTCAGCTTATGATGAAAGATGAAGATAAATGATAAGAGAAATTAATTAAATAAATAAAAATTATGTAATTAATTAGAAAGTGGGATTATGAAGGGATTTTAATTAAATAAATAAAATTTATTTAATTAATTAGCTAATGGATTAAGATATTAGGAATGGGTTTAGGACAAAATGCTAGAAGATGTCTAGGATAATGTTTTTGACTAGGTGTTGCAAGACATGGATAAATTTGGGACAATTTTGGATGTCTACATTTTGCCCCTCTTTGATACAATGTTCACTTAGAATGTTGTGTCAAAGAAGATACGATGATTCGCTCGATAAATAAGGTTATGCCCCAATGTAACTGGTAGGTGATGCCCCCTCGAGAGGTAAGCCAGGCTAACCAGGAAGGGCTGGGTTGGCTCACGATAAGTTGAAAGGCTAGAAACAAGGTTGACACGAAGAAAATGGGGATTGGATAGGAGAAATTGGGATGGTTTAGAAGAAAATAGGCTTTGGTTGATCGATCTTGGTTGAGGACTACATAGGGTTATGATGGAATAGATAGATGATATGACAGCTTTGAGATAATTTCTCAAAAAGTAGAGAAATGCAATCCTTATATTTGATATAGCATATGGATATTATGCACCAGGTTATAGAAGACCAAGGTGTCGAGGTATCCAATGCATAACTAGCATGCTACAATCTTCTCTAGACGTATGAGGGCAAAATGTTAAACCAACATACACAAGATATGAATAGTAGCTAGTGTTCCGAGATGGACTTTGACTCTTTAAGCAAAGGTTTGAGCTTATCTCCACTACACATAATGACACCTTGTTGGTTATATGTATGGAAATAGTCCTAGCATAGAATAGTCTCAATGCATAGGAGACTGTTTAGCTTCTCAGATGCAAAAGATATTTATATGCAAGATGCTAATCCCAACACATACAAGATACCAATACGCATAGGAAGAGAATAAGATCATCCCATAGTCACAGCATACAAAAGCAATATGACCATGCCCCATTCTGTACTTCAACGCAACATACAAAGATATGATAGACCAAGGCGGTCTTGATTAGGCATAGGAAAGGGACAAAAGATAAATCAAAAGATAAAATAAAAGATATTGTCATCATGTTCTCTTGCCAAATTTAAGTGCTCTTGGATGGATTAAGCTGGAGCCTTGTTGAGAGGAAAGTTGCATCTTGTTAAAGGCCAAAAATTTTGATAAAAAGCTATAGCGAATGTTGGCATAAGACATGCGAACAAGTAGCTTTCGGCTTATCCCTGATTTGTTAAAGTGCTTGAGCTTTCTCTGATATGCGTAGTCTGCTTCTTGCTTGATCTGGTCAAAGAGAAGAAGATGGAAGATGAAAGAAGATGAAGGTGGGGTGGATCGTCTATGCTTGAGTACTGGATACTTCCTTCGAATTCCAGACTACCTACATACCGTGTATCCACGGGATCAAAGCACATTATGATGGTGATGAGACAAGATGGATATGTAGTTTTGGGCTTATTGATGATGTAAGTGATGAAAGATAGAAGAAAGGGAGATGAATGATTGGAGGGTGATTAGAAGAAAGATGAAAGATGGATGATGAGAGAAGGTCTATCGCCTATGCCTGAATCAGAGTGATTTCTTTGCATCTCAGATTGCCTACATACCCTGTATCCACGGGATCAAGGCTTTGAACGATAGAGATGTGATGTAGTTCTTGTTCATTGTGTTGGTGGTTGATGACAAGGATCAACTTTATTACTTGGATTTTTGTGATGTTTTGATTTTTTTTTTGGATTTTGTTGTGTATTGGTTGAAATGATATGAGCTAGAGCTTTAGATATCCACTTCCAAATAAGGCTGACAAGTGCCCCCAGTGTGGGATGGAGTTTATTAGGAAGAGGTTGCGATAGATGTGTTTATGCGGATAGTATGCTAAGGTGCCAAATGAAATCTTAACCCCAATAAAGTCCAAACTACAATAACTAGTATGGCAGAGGTAAGGACAAAAAGGCTTTTATTATGGATGGATAAGGGATAATGGATTGCGATGTTAAAATAGGAAAGATAGTGGATTATGATGTGGATTATGGAGGAAAGATAGTGGATGAGGTTGTGGAAAGTTGTGATCAAACAAACTAAGTAAATGATGGAGGCAGGTCTCTACACATAGTCCCTGTTTGCCAGGTTTTCACTATGGTACTTATTCAAGGTGCATGTTTACCAGGTTTTCAACAGAGGATGAATTATTTATCCTATACTATTTTTTTGTCATCCAAAGCGCCACAAGGTAGTTTTCAGTATTGGTTTAATTGATTTATTTAATTAATTGGAAAGTGGGATTATGAAGGGATTTTAATTAAATAAATAAAATTTATTTAATTAATTAGCTAATGGATTAAGATATTAGGAATGGGTTTAGGAAAAAATGCTAGAAGATGTCTAGGATAATGTTTTTGACTAGGTGTTGCAAGACATGGACAAATTTGGGACAATTTTGGGTGTCTACACCACCTTCTTACAACCTAAAGGCCTTTTGTCAATTCCATAGAGCCCCTAGTCATGACACTGAAAGATGTTTATATCTTAAACATATAATGCAAGACCTCATTGATCAGAATGTCATCCAACTATCTAGCATGAATGATAAAGGAAACAAGTCCATCACTCCTCCCAATCAAAATTTGTAAATTTATACCAACTCATTTCTATGTCGCTCTTAAAATTTCATCAATATTCCATCTACCTCTATGGTGCTAGAAAATATTACTAATAAGTATTCCCCTTCATTTTTTGAAATGATAGGAATGGTGGACATCTACCTCCATGCTTCTTGAGAGTAGCCTATTCTTGACCCTATCATTTCCTTTACCCCCATCGATGCGCCCATGCATGTATATGATGGCCCTCTATACATTACCACCCATGTTAACAAAAAACCCATCAAGGGTGTCCTTGTTGACCTCATGTGCATGGTAAATGTCATTATCTAGAGGAGTTCTTGTACATTCATGAACTATATAAAGACAAGTATGAGCAATCAGAAGTCTACATACAATCGCATGATGGCTTCTCTAGACCAACCATGGGTTTGCTTATCTTTTTTGTCTAGGTCACCTAAAACCCTAGGTGCCCTTTTCTCAGTGATTCCTACCTTATATTTTTTTCTCCTAAAGTTAGGGCATCCATGGCTTGCTTCTATGAGAATGGTCCCCTCCGTAGTCCATCAGTGCTTAAAATTTCTCCATGATGAAGTAGTGTCCATAGTCCACCATAGTGGATTCTAACCTCTCTCCATGCATGGGAATTTCTCTTTAGATTACTTTTGGTTAGCCCCAACTGTGGCTCTCTGACCCCACAATGATTTTTTGTTTTTATCATATCAAAAATTCAAAGCTAATTAGATTTCTTAGTTGTTTGGTGGCCCTTCTCCCTCACCTCCTACAACTACTACCCCTTCAGTCTCTTAGCCTTTGGTGATTTCTCATGTTCCTTATACTTCTCCACAAGCAGTTAAAGGAAAGTAGCCCATACTAAGTGCACCTCCCCATCCCCGTATGACTGGCCAATACTCAAAAGCTCCACCTCTAGCCTCTTATTTGAGGGCTAGAGGTAAAAAACTAGTACCACCTAGACCACCTCACATTCCCATAGTTTCCAAACCTCCAATGGTTGATCCTATTCCTCCCAAATCTTCAGTGGTGCAAGGAAAGCAACTTGAGTTGTGAGATCCTCCCCCTCCCCCTATGGTTTCCCAACCTTGAGTGGTTCCTTCAGTTTCTTCTCCTGCCTCTCAAATAGGTGAATAAGAGGAAGTTATGTTGGAAAACCCCCTGACTCCTTCAACACAGGCCCTATCTTGTACTAGATGGAACTAGCTTGCAAGAGATCATAAGAATCATCAACGTGCTACAACCCAAGAGTGTACTACTGAAGCATAGTCTCTCCTTGAGCATCCCTCTCCCATACAGTCATCTCTTGATCTTGCTCCTCGTTTTGAGCCTCAACCTCCCCCTTCCTAGCCAAAGTCTCTCCCATCCCATCCAAAGTCTCTCCCATCCCTGGCCCCTTCCTCTCCTTAGTCATACCCAGATGAACATAACCCTCAAAGGGTTCAAGTTGTCTTGGCCCCCTCTACTAAGGATCCCATCATTCCTTCCATCCCAGATATGCCACCCTTCTCGAAGCCTCTAGACCTCCCTCATGTCAATGTCATCTCTAGTACCACCCTCACAACACTTGTTCCTTTCCAATGCACTCGCCATCAAATATTTCCATATCTCCTCCACCCTGTCACCATTGACATTGATATACTTTTCCAACCACCCACACGAAAACCAAAGCACTACCCTACACTGTCATTTTGAAAAACTAAGCACATACCTCATCTCCACCACCTTTAAGCCCTTCATCATTTATTCCTGATGTGCAAGATTCTCCTCCACCCGTGGCTCTTCGTGGTCACATCTCTACTGATAGCACTGATGAGCCACGTCTTGTGCAATATTCTAATAGCAACTCATATGACTCCTCCCTAATGGAGCACATCTTTGAGTCCTTCATAGATATTCCCTCGTTGTCTTTGATTTTTACACAATCATTGGAAATAGCCTCTATCATATCCCAAGAGGATCCTTCCCTCACAGTTGATCCTCCGCATTTGGTTTCATGGGAGTCTCCTATTATAGCCCTTAATGTGGTCCCTCTATCATCTCATCCTCCATCCCACTATAATGAACAAGATTTGGACTTGGATGATTTTATGGTGCACGACCCACTAAGGAGGTACCTTCATTCCATGTGTGTGTTTGCTTGCTTGCTTGTTATGTTTCCCCTATGAAAATTATTGATATATGTGTTACTTCTACTTGGAGGACCATATTCCCTTGTAGACATGTGGATACAGGAAGAGCGAAAAAATATTGTATTATTATTCTATATGTTTCTACATTCTTCTATATGTTGTCGCATTCACTTTTTCAGCATTTTAAGGATGATGCAAAGCATTGGAAGATTTAGCTTCCTTCCATGTTGACCTAAAATTTTTACTTTTTCTTTTGTTTTCATGTGACATTCTTCATGCTCGTAATTCTATGTGCTTGGGGGAGGATGACAATTGCATTTATGTCCCTTAATGATTCCCCTCTAAATTTTTATTGACACTAACGCACATAAAGCCCTTTGTATTTTTCATGATATTGCTTGATTTTATGTGACATTCTTTTGCATTGCTCGGTGTCATACCATGCTTACACAAGCCTTTGTGTATCATGCCTGCAACATTGCTTTGGTTGCCTCTCCTTAGGGGCACCTTTTTCTTGAGGTAGCTTTGGGAATATATCCTCCTATATATGTTCCCTAAAGCTCTATCACGTCTTTCCCCTTAGTCTACCTTAAAATCAATTGCATACTATTTATTTAAACAATTATTTTAAGGTGGAGACATACTTTTGCACTTTTCACATACACACATTGTTGGTTCTCCAACTGACTATTAGCTATTCTCAAAATAATTAAGATGGTGGGCCAATGAAAAAGATATTTAGATAAAATCTCTCCTGCACTTCAGGCTCTACAAAACCTAGGAAGGTAGACCTATAATAGCACTGGATATTTGTAAACAATGGGTTTATCATAGTGAAAAGAAGATAAATGGTTCATGCAAATACACCAAGGGTTTTAAAATAATTTTGCAATATTTATTTCCATGTACCTTTAATGAACGAGTATAAATAGAGAACCTAAATTACTAATATACAACACCATAGTGTGATTTCTTTCATTTTTAAATATGTGGATGGATTGGGAATGAGATCGGTGCCTGCTCCTTAGGAGAATAAAGTCAAAGATTGGCACACTATTTTATACTAACAAGATCTTAACTCTGGGGTTCTACAACAAATATTAATGCCTTACAATGACATAAACCCACAAAAATGATCTAAAAATACTGGATTCTACTTACTAATCTTTTGCAATCATTACACATCCCACTTGCTATTCAGAAAGATTTATCATTCCCCTTAAAAATGTACTAACCAAACATACAAATCACACAACAAATATGTGAGCAAGAGTTTCTACCTAGAAAATATACTCCTCTCAAGAACACATAACATAACAAAAGAGACAATCCAAATCCAAACTCTCACTCATATAATTCAACAAAGATAATTCATTAACATAAAATAATATTGAGAACAATCTTCAAAATCTCTATTATTCCTTTAGAAAACAAATTACAGAAATACTACAGAGTTTCTTAACAAGCTTTTTTCTCCCAAATTTTTCTGAACCATTACAAATGACAAATCATTACATTAAATAGAATTATCCTTGAAAAATCATGCAAACTATTACAATTTTTAGAAAAATCCAAAAATCATTTCACTGGAAATCTTCAATTCTTATCCTCCTTTTGATTTTGAAATTTGCCACCTTTTATTTTCCTTTTACGGGAACTTGAATTTTTGACCGGAAATATTTAATGTAACACAGCTTTTGGGAGCCATAACTTTTCACTCAGGTGTTTGTTTGAGCTCCTATTTATTTTAAACTAAAGAGCTTACAGAGTTGTACTACCTCAAAATTTTCTTACAAATTTTGGCAATTTTCGGATAGTTTTCGGAGCCCAAATTCAATCACCTGAACCTTCAAAATAGCAATTTAGTACTTTTTCTAGGAATTTTAAAATTTTAAACTTTTAATATCTTGTTGTCTATGTATGATTTCTAGTTGAAATATTTTTACTAAATCTAACTTAGCAGGTTCCTCGAGCTTTGGGTAAATATTTAGGTCCATACGTGTCAAATTCAAAATTTCTAATAATAGAAATTTACTATTTTTTAGACAAACAAAACTTACTATTTTTGGTATACAGAAAAATTTTGTTATTTTTCTCTTGACCTAGTTTTGGAAATTTATGACACCAAAGGGGACTCAAATTGAGATGGCACTTTCATAGATTAGGTCGAAAACTTAACCATGAGCATAAAATATAAAACTGGACACAGACTCCAACACACACATCACATTGATGGTTCACTCCCCGCCACATTAGTATCTTGTGGTCCTAAGTAGATGCACTTTCTTAGACTGACCACCCTTATCAAGATTACCTAGACATGACTAGCCCATGTAATTCCTAATATTGCTTATAATGCGAGCACCTAGTGACACAATGCTAGCCAGTAGTGCTCCATTTTTTCTACTTTTAGTACTCTTTGTGAGTCACCTAACAACACAATTTATTAGTTGTTATGACCCACAAAGGTTTAGTTTGGTTCCTAGATATCATAGTGTGCTAGCCCTAGAACCATACTTGGCATCCTTCTAGTAGCACAATGCTAGAAATGCCTTCATCATCATCTCTTTTTGTTTTCTTGTGTGGTTTGTGTGTGATTGTTGAGGTTTGTGTTGGATGTGCATTAGATTAGATGATTTGCTAACATTGATGTATAGGAAAATCATTTGTAGGTTCTATATGTGTGTGTGTGTGATTCTGACATTAGCTTTTGTGTAGGGTTTTTTTTGCCTAATGCTATGGTTTTGCAGGTCTTCAGCCTGGGGTCTTAATCCCTCTACTTGAAGAACTCTCTATGGCCTCTATAATATCCTTTTGGGTAATCTCTATTATGTTATTTCCTTTATGTACTTTAGCATAGCATATCACCTAGGGTCATAAGCCCACTAAAGTGGGGGCTAAATGTACTGTCAAAAAATGGATACCTTTGCAATTTCATGCTACATTTTTCATTCATTTTGGTGTTCGCTCCCCTAGTATGTTTTAGGGATCACTTTAGCCTTTCTTTAGCCTTTTCCTAACTAAAAAATGTTGCGTTCATGTTGTGTTCTAGCCTTTCTACTTATTTTTGTAAAAAAAAAATTAAGTGTCTTGATTCTCTCACTATCATAAGGTGTACTATGAAATCAGGAGTTGATGTCACTTGGATACTAGCACTTAGCACAGACGTTCACATGATACGCTATCATCCTGAGCCTATGTGGTACCAAGTGACCATTTCCTAAGCATTACTTACCACCTCCTATGATGTGAAAGATTCTACGTAATGCCTCTGTGCCTTCGAACAACTTTCTTTGACCAACCCTTTTCTTTTTCCCTCCAAGATTTTCATTTTGAACAATCTTCTAGCTCTCTGTTGTAACTTTTGGTGAAACTTGTGAAACTCTTTGCATATCTTTAGTTATTTTTAGCAATCTATCAGCATTCTTAGAAAATCTCTTAGCTTTCTAGCAGCATACTCAAAATATTGTTCTCGCCATTGAAGCTTATGTGATCTTCTTGTAGATTTTCAATATCTTTGTGGGGTTACATGGAACCATTGCTTGTTGGGCTTCCATCTCCAACTAGACAGTTTGCATCTTCATTCTTATAAGGTTATCAAGTTACATCTTGCCCTCTTCATTTTCTTATTTAATGTAATCCATTTGTGTGCTTGTGATATTGTGTGGGTTACCTCATTTCCTTTCTTCCTGCTAATAGCTCACTAGTTTGTTCTTGTTTTGAGTAGATTAGTTCCTTATTATCCATTTAATCTATTTGTCACTATTTTTATTTTATCTTGACACACTTAGAGGATAATAGCACACACTTGTTTTCAATATTGGTTGTTCGTGGAGGTAGAAATACCAAAACAGGGGTTCGACCTAAAGGCAATTCCCAAACAACCCTAACCTTCCTTGGTTTTTCCTATAGATTCCAAGTTTAGAGGAGAAGATTGCAGTCACACACTAGTTTTGTTAACCTTCCTCATTTCCCTCTTTATTTATGTTATTCATTTCATTCCTTTTGAGCAATAGTGATAAAATCTCTTCAATTTCAACTTATTTTTGTCACCTAGAAGCTACTAGTAGGTGTCCTTGTCTCTTGCTATGTAGGTTGAGTGGATTAAGTATAATAGAGTAAAGATTTTTTATTTTTTGTACTCTCTAAATTGTAATGTGATGCACAGACATCCACATGATGTGTTGGCATCCCAAGCAGTGAGCTCCTCTATTTGGTATCAGGTTCTTCTCATTTCATTCTTTTCAATACCTTAATCTAAATTTCTATTTTCACTTCCATTTTTTTGTAATCAATAATCTTGTCACTTTATTCTTCATTTTCATAGCTAGTTAGTACAATTTATTTTCCTCATTTATAGTACTCTAGGGATTGTAGACGTTATTTTGTTAAACAACAATTGGAAGTAGAAAACTAATACAGTACTAATGTGGTTGTAGTGAAAAGTTCATTTGACTAATACCTCTTAGTTGAATTGTAACTTTTCCTCATCCACAACACTTTTTAATTTAATCCCTAGAAGGCACTTTGTAATTTAAGTGAAAATTATAATTTTAGAGCAAAGGCCAAGATAGATGTAGTTCGAGGTCCAAGGTTGGAATGCACTTTGCACTTGCAAAAACCCAACCAAAGTCTAAATTTACTTAAGGAGATAATCTTGAACCTTAGGCTTAAAGGAAATTAATCAAACTTCAACCTTACATTCCCTAATGTTCTTGTGGGTATTTAAACACTACACAGGATTTCCCATAGGAACACTTTGATGCATACTTGAACTTTTTGGACTTTGAACAAGCAAGAATAACATCAACCTCAATAGGATAAAACCAAGAACACAAACCATGACCCAAACAATCAAAATGAACAAATGAGGATGAAAAAACATAATTTCAAAATAAGGCTTCCCAAATTTAAAAAATTTAGGGGCATGTTGTGGATTTCACAACATGGTGAAGAGAATTTTGTACAACAGAAGTGTTATTTTTAGAGAGATTAAGCCTTCTACAATTTTGTAGCTAGAAGAGGATAAGAAGAAAGATGTGGTTAAGGTACCCACAAAGGCTAAGAAAGTTGAACCAAAATCTTGTAAAGGACCTAAGGCTCAGAGAAGAGCTCAAATATTTTAGACAATTCCAAAGATGGGGTAGAACCTCTACCTTAGTTCTTGAGGAGGTCCACACGACATAGACAATAACTAAATAGGTATAGTCTTCCTGATTGGAGATAATATTTTGCTTTGATTACTAACATAGATGAGCCTAGAACTGTGAAGGAGGCATTAGGTATGGATGATTCTAACTCTTGAAGAATGGCTATGGATGAGAAGATGGTTTTATTGAATAAAAATCACACATGGGACTTAATATCTATTCCTGATGGTTAGAAACTTGTTTGTTGTAAATGGGTGTTAAAAAGGAAGATCATTCGTAATGGCAATGAGGAAAAGTACAAGGATAGACTAGTTATGAAGGGATATTCCCATGTTGATGGAGTTGATAATGGTGAGGTTTTTCTCCATTTGCTAAGCTGACATCCATTCAATTCTTATTATCTATTGCAACAACCTTTGATATTGATATTAAGCAAATCGATGTAAAGATAGCTTTCCTTCATGATGATTTGGAGGAAAAAAATCTACATGACATGAATAGAGCACTACATGAAAGAAGGTAAAGAATCTTTATTTGTAAGTTGAAAGAGTCTTTGTATGGTCTCAAATAGTCTCTTAGGATGTGGTACTAAAAGTACAATTCCTTTATGTTGGGTTTTGGATTTCTAATATCTCAATTGGGTCATTGCATCTATTTTAAGATGGACGGTGATCAATTCCTTTTTAGTTCATTGTATGTTGATGATATGTTATTTTCGATAATAGTAAGGATGTGATTTCTAACTTGAGGCCTAAACTTTCAATATAGTTTGAGATGAAGGGATTAAGGGCTACTAGATATATATGTAGATCAAAAAAGATAGAGTGAATAGAAATCTTTGATTACGCTAGAGAAAGTATGTGAACTCAATGTTGGAGAGATATAGCATGACAAGATGTGGACCATTGTGTGTTCATATCTCAGTGGAAATTAAATCAACTGTAAGTAGTGTCTGACTTCACCTAGTAAGATAGAGGGCATGGCTCAAGTACCTTAGGCTAGTGTTGTTGAGAGCTTGATGTACACTATGATCTATACTAGAATAGACATTGCCAAAGCAATTGGAGTCTTGATCCACTTTATGGATAATCCTAGAGATGAGATCATTGGGAAGTAGTTAAGAGGATCTTGAAATATTTATAGGCTACCTTTGAGTACTCTATTTGTTATCATGGTGATTCTACAAGGGACCAAAACTCAGTGGATATTAGTGGATTTGTGGATTTAGACTGGGTAGGAGATGCCAATAGCGACAGATCCACCAATGGATATGTGTTTAGTTTAGTTTGTGGTGGTATTAGTTGGATGACTAAGTGATAGGATTTGGTCACTTTGTCCACTATAGAGGTTCAGTACATGGAAATTACTCATTCCTATTAGGAGGCCATCTAGCTTAAGATAGTATATTCAAATGTGGGGCTAAGTCAAGGAACTATCAGAGTTCTTTGTGAAAGTCAGAGTGACATATGTCTAGCAAAGAACCTAACCTTTCATGTGAGGACAAGGAATATTAATGTCTAGTACCATTTTGTTCATGACATGGTAGGGGATGGGAGGGTGATACTGGAGAAAGTTGACACTTTGTAGAATATTGCAAATGCATTGAAAAATCCAATAAGCATAGAAAAATTTAGGTGTTGACGTGAGTCTATGTGCCTATTAGGAACCCGTGTTTAACCCTTCTCTTTACTTTGTTAGTATATTACATTTGGACGCATATGCTTTGTAAGTCATCCCGTGAGTATATTGTATTAGCCCACATTCATGGGAAGTAATAGTTGTTTAGATTAGACTTAGTATATAAGTACGTGTTGAGGCCAATGAAGGCATCCACAAATTTATTGTATTGAGCTTGCTCAAAGGAGGTTGCCCCCTTGAACTGGTCTGTGATCAATAAATTCCTTCTGTGTTTCTGCTATTTCTGTTATTTCATGCAATTTTCATTATATTGTTGCAGGAGGTTCCTCTCATCTAGTATCAGAGCGCTTTCTTGGGCTCGCTGGGTGGAATTTTTTCCAAAAAAAAGTTTTGCAGTGGCCTCCAGGCGCTGTGATTATTACAGTAGTTCTTTTTTCTTTGCATCTATATTGTTCATTTCAATTGCAGGTTCAGATTAGGGAATAATCCCTATCCACTTAATTGTGGGAAGTGCCTGGGCATAGCCCTAAAACTCATTGTGAGGAATATCACAGGAACCCCGAAGTAGCTAGCCCATTGAGAGGACCTACCAGTGAAAAGGGCAATGGCCCCTACCTGATTGACTAGTTCCCATCTGTGAGGTAAACCAAGAGCTGTCATTTGTGGCAAAGCGGTTATCAGTTTTACCTAAGCCATGGAGTGAGGGGTACTACCCCAATACGCAAGCCGTTAGATAGCATTGGTAGCTGAGTGAATCCCCTAAACCTTTAGGAAGCTGAACATACCTAGGGTCCATATCTATTTCCAGCTGACAAATCGCAGATTGAATCTATCCAAAGTCGTTTGCAGATCCCGTTGCAGATCGTTTCTAAAAAAGAAATGCCCAAAGCCCTCAAATAATGTCAGCTCCTAGAACAACTCCTGTCAAGCATTTGACTGAAGCAGAGATGCGGGCACGTAGAGAAAAAGGGCTTTGTTATAATTGTGATGACAAATTCACTCGGGGACATAGATGTGTTGAGCAAAAGCTCTATCTCTTGGATGTGGATTCTCCACCTGAAACTAAAGTTTATGCAAATGCTCAGGATACAGTAGCTGATCAGGTTGAAACTCAGCAGTCACCTATTGACCCTACTTCTCAGGAAGACCACCCAGAGATCTCTCTCCATGTCGTAGCAGGAGTCACCACCCCACAAACCATGTAGGTCAAGGGTTACTTCAAGAAGCTCCCTCTTACAATACTCATTGATTCTGGTAGTACTCATAACTTCATTAACCCTCAAATAGCCAAAGAGGGTGATTGTTTTGTCCATCCTTGCTCGAACTTTGAAGTCATGATTGCTAATGGGGGCACATTACCTTGCCAAGGGAAGTGTCACAATGTGCGTATCTCTATTGGAGATTATAACCTGCGCTCCAACATGTTTGCCTTGCCCTTAAGCAGATGTGATGTGGTTTTCGGTGCCCAATGGTTATGCACACTTGGACCCATCTTATGGGATTTTGCTGAACTCTGGATGCAGTTTTCAGACAATGGACACAAACACACATTGAAGGGCTTACATCTGGGGTCTCTCAGCATCATAAGTTCACATCACCTAGAAAATATTCTTAAGAAGAATTCACATGGTTTCATCACTTAGCTTCACTCCATTCAGATGCAACCATCCGTGGTCTCCACTACTCCTTCAGCTCTACAATGAATGATGGCTATTTTGCATGCAATATAGAAGTGGTAGCCATACCTATTAGGGAATCATTTTTGCATCAGGACGACTCACCAGAGCCTGAAATATTTCCTGGAAAAATGGGTCTCCTCCCCAGTACAACAAAAATGGATCAGCAAACTCATGGGTTATGACTATGAGATCACTTACAAGAAGGGTAAGGACAATATTGTGGCAGATTCTCTTTCTCGCACATGTGATGACCAAGCTTCTCTTTCAGCTATTTCTATGTCTGTTCCAAATTGGTTGGAATCTGTCCTGCAGGATGTCTTCTATGAACTCTATGTTTCTCCATTGGTAGGGCACTCTAGGTTCCTCAAAACTTATGAGCGGGCATGGCATCACTTCTTTTGGAAGGGAATGAATAGGGAAATTCAACAGATTGTGGCTGCATGTGATACCTCAGAACAACAACATCAGTGAGCAAAGTGTCTCCCTCTCACTGAATGGTGGTAGAATACCTCCTACCCCACTGCAACTAACATGACTCCATATGAAGTAGTCTATGGTCAGGCACCGCCAGCGCTCCTTCCATACTCCCCCAGTAGTTCACGAGTTCATCCAGTCAACATGGTTCTCCGCACCCAGGATCAGATTGGGGATCATAAGCTGGCTCCTTCTTCCCGCGTTCATCCAATATTTCATGTCTCTTCTCTAAAGAAATTTCTTAGCACCAACAACAGAGCACAAATTGTTTTCCCACAACTAGATAATGAAGGATCCATCCTTTTGGAGCTAGAGGCAATCCTCGACAAGCGCACTCATCCTCTTCGCTCCCTGTTACCTTTTGAGTCGCCCTTATTTATTTATTGGTAATATTTACTGAACAAGAGCCGGTTTGCTGTGTTGTATTTTGGGTCATACCTTTGTCTCTTAAATCAACTCTTGATCCTTCAAATTTTACCTGTTTATCGTCTTTGTAAGTAAGGTTACTTAAGGTTTGAACCTTTGAACCTGAACCATTCTCAAAGTTTAAAGTTCAAATGGTTTGATATGTCCAAGGTGTCTCAAAAAGCAAGCTGTTGTTCTATATATCTTAAACATCTTCAAACTTTCAGTTTGAACTTGAACCTTTTTCTCAATAGTTCAATGGTTCTACAGTCCAAGGTTCAACGTTCATTTCCTTCTAACAAGTCATGTCATGCAGTTACCTTACGTAAATAATGTATCGTTGAACCATCCGCTCATACTCTATAGTGAAGTTCAATGGTTCAAGGTTCAACAGTTCGCTATCTCATAGTTGGAAGCCTTTTACCAAAGCCACGTAACTGTCTGTTGGTCTACGTAACCCTTGCGGCTTTGAACCTTCGTATTGAACCATATCTTAAAAAGTTCAATGGTTCATGAGCTTAAGTTCCATATTTTCGTAAGTGAATCCTTTGCTCATCTATATGATCCAATTGGTATGGTCGAACCACCGCATTGAACCACGTCCTAATGGTTCAATGGTTCAAAAGTTCAAAGATTTGGAGATTTTGGTCTCATTTATTCCCACGGCTTTCTAAGTCAAATTTAGCGGGAAAGTTGGAGGAAAATATGTTAGAAACCCATTATGAAACCGAGAGTTCTAATTTGGCGGAGGCTATAGATAATCATTATACATCATGATGGCATGTGAATAATACTTGCTATTAATGAAGAAGTCAGAATTTATGTCCTTTCAAATATTTTTGGCACGTATTGTTCCGAGCGTTAATTATTCAATCTGGTTAGTGCCATTATTAACTAAGAACAAGCCAAGTTTAGCAAGTGAACATACTATGCAATGCGGAAGAGAATAGCGTCGGAGGTGTAAGGTTCTTGTTTTTCAAATTTTCACAGTGAATTTAGATATCTTGAAGGTGAGTTCTATTTTTCCCATGTGCTATTCCTAGTTCTTATGCTGGAAAGAAGAATCTCTTGAATTTCTGTTGTTTTCAAAATTCAAAGTGTTTTTATTGTAATCCTCCAAGTATGGCTTTGAAATCTACGTGTTTGGAGAATGAACATAGTCCTGGTCTTACCTATTCTCACTCTGAATTTGGAGATACTGCGCTAGTACAATATGATTTAGAAGAATTTAGAGAAAGAACTAGAAACCCTGTTCAAACCCCTACGATGAGGAAAATTGTAGACAGCGGTTTAGTTGAAGCTGTAGCTTTTCCCCAGGCTATACTGTGCCCGGAATTGGTTCAGGAGTGTATGAATAGGTACGAACCCCAAAATAGATGCATCAGAAATGTAAATGGTGACGTGTTATTTCATGTCAACAGACAAACCCTCATGTCTATGATGAAGATACTGCCTAAAGAGGCGTATTCCAGCCTTGATATTACTTCCTCCTATGGGCATTTCTCGGAGAAGAAATCGACTTACAAAAGTGTAATAGCGAGAAACTGGCTGCTAAAATTTTAGAAGGGTGGTTCAAGGTTGCCCAGGCCACTTACTCGGGATCATTTGATTAAAGAAGTGAGGGATATTGTGGTATTGTTACACAGACTGAAAGGCAATCAACATGCGTATTATTGGGAAGATTGGATGTACTTTTTCATACAAGTTATCCTTCAAGGGGAACAATATTTAGATTGCACCGAAATAGTGGCTGATTGTCTACATCAGGGTTTGAGTAATTATCTGGGTGACAGAGATTTTTATATGTCTCCGTACCTGTTCTATTGTCTAGCATCTACAAGAGAATGGTTTGACCTACCTCATGCCCCTTAGTTGAGAATAGTAAGATTTATGAATATTATTCACAGTTACAGGGAAGGAATTGCTATGAAAATTATAAAAGGGTTAATGATGTCTTCACTGGGAAAATGACCTATGAACTGGCAGGTAATCTGGGTAAAAGAATGTCCAGTGAAGCAATGCAACTTATTAGCATCTATGGTAGCTTCTTCATTCAATTTTTCGAGTTCACTTGCATCAGAGTTGGAGGATTTGACGGTGAACCTGTTAAGTTACCTAGATATGTGTTTGACCGTTTCGTGCTGATAGAGGTATGTAGACAGCTAGCACATGTAGATAAGAAGTTCTCAACAAAAAAGGGTTTTGGTATTTCTTTTCCCATCGAACTTGGGCATTATTCATGCCAGTCAAAATCTGATGCTTTGAATTTGGAGGTGAACCTTAAAAGGTTCAATTTTCAGTTCTTCACTGCTAGGTCTCAATTTGACAGCAAAGGATTTGTCAGAGATAACCTAGATCCTGGAACAGGGCTTTCACACATTCCTAAGCTAGAGGATTACTGGGAAGACTGTCCAGATGAATTTGAGGTCAGGAGAAGGCTGTGGTGTAGGTTTTCTTTGGGGCAGATAATTACTCTCAATTTAAACATGGATATTTTTGGAATTATTGATGATGAGGAACAGGTGGTTGACCCACAGTTTGAGAGAGTAGAACAATTACCTATTCCAGAAGTTGACTGGAGCAAAAAGGAGGAAGATAGAATTGAAGTTAAAACTCTTCCAGTGATAAGGAGAACCAAGAAATGGTTGAGGGAAAAGAGACAGGAAGGGCTTCAGGATCAAAATGCCCAACAATTCACCTCAATGATTGGATCATCACTTCCCATAAACTCTTCTAACCAACCTATTGCTATCTGTGGTGCAGGTGCTTCCAAGCCATCAACTGAAAGAAGCCCTACCACTAAGAGGTCCAGAAGAGTCCTCACAGATATTTTACCCTCTCGTGTTACCAGGTTGAGGACCAAAGGTAAAAGAAAGAAACAGGTTTCT
Organism: Cunninghamia lanceolata; assembly: GCA_027924645.1. Classification (NCBI taxonomy): domain Eukaryota; kingdom Viridiplantae; phylum Streptophyta; class Pinopsida; order Cupressales; family Cupressaceae; genus Cunninghamia; species Cunninghamia lanceolata. Next base: position 17,961,823 of record BSBN01000757.1, read on the forward strand.
GAAACAATAGTTGTTGATTTGAATTCAGAGGAAGATTCAGAAGAACCTATGGGTGACAAGGAACTAAGTCCACACAGAACAGAGGAAGTTGACACCGGGCCACAGTCAGGGGCCGTTCTAGAGACCCCTAAAATATTAATGATTTCAAATGTATCCTCTGATGGATTGAACCCTGAGAAGACAACCTTAGCCCTGCACCAAAGTGGCTAGAGAGTTCTATCTCCGACAAGAAAAAAATAATTCCTTTTGTTGTCCCTTTAGAGGACATGGTGAGAAAATGCTTAGGGAAAACACCTAAGCCTAAGAAGTTAAAGGTGACATCCAGAGTGAACATCGATCCAAGTACTGGAAACTGGAGTGCTGAGGTAGCCAAACCAGTGACTGAGGAAGAAGTGCAGGATCCAACAGTGCAGGATTTCACTGTTGAGAGAGTGGATCTCGGTGCTACGTCAAGAGCTGCAGATGTTCATCACCTCGAAGCATCAACCAAGAGGATAGTTAGTCAGAGTTGGAAAGATGAAAAGGATAAGAGGGAATTGAAGCAGACTCTACTTTCAATGGCAGAGTACATCAATGTTATACATAATCCCAACCCGCAGCCGGTTTCACAATTCTCCCTGTCTTTCGACCCTAAATCACCAGTCAACCAAAAGATGCTAGATCAGGTTCACAGAAACAAGATGGTGGCGAAGACATTTGACAGTTGGTTGGATAGCATTAAGCAGAAAGGAACTGAATACATTCATGAACTCAAGAGCATATATGATCTGACTGCTGCCACCATTGAGGACCTTAAAGCACAGGTTGCTATTTGGGTGAAAGATGAAGGTAAGTGGGTGAATGTAATAAACCAAATAGATGAAGTTTAGAAATATGGGCTGGCGAAGTTTTTGACAGAAAAGAGCCTGACTGGTTTGGACGAAGATTTATTATATGTGAATAAGAAAAATATTGAATGGAGGAATTCCATATCACGGCAAGGATGCTTTGAACTTACAAAGTTAATTAAGGAGATAACAGAGTTCACTCAATCGCTACAACATGACTTGCAATGCATTGATGTTAAATACATAAAAGATGATGGGAAACCAGTGGAAGATGTCGACGCAGTGGTCCAATCTTTCAAAGATAAAATCAGCTTCATCAAAGAAAATGACAATATTTTAATTGAGGATTTCTCCCGGATTTCTAAAGTTGAGTCACTACTTTACCTCTGTATCGACGCACTTCCAGAACACAAAGAAAGATTTGGGAAAATGCGAAGGGAAAAAGAAGTTTGGAAGTCAAGAATGAAACATATAGGTATTCCCAACTTTCTGAAGATTCAGGAGTTCGTTGCAGCTTTTCAGGAGTGGAAGACTCAACGTGCTTCCCAGGCCACCGATGACAAATCTGGAGATGCAAATCCGTTGTCCCAGTCATGATCTTATTGGCTCACTTTCTTTATTTCAGTTCCTCTTTTATGTTATTTTCCGCAATCTTGATCTTTAGAATCAGTTGTTATAAACTAAATCCCGTACGGGTCAGAGTTATGTTAACTCTGGGTTTGATTTACTTGAAGATATGATTAGTGCACTCATATATATAGCTTTTTTTTAAATCTTAAAGGGGAGATAGAGAGACTGGGAAAGGAAGAAAGAGGAATTTTAGCTAAACTATTTTATGGTTTTACATTATGTGATGATTGTCTGAGAAATTTTTCATCTGTGAATGAGAAGAAGAAACAATTACTGCTTACTTAGATCTGTGCATCTGAGTGTTTGGAATTAGATTTTATGTGTGAAATCTCCTTTCACCTGGTAATTTCTCTTTCTTTGGACAATTCATCAAATGTGTTCTATTATTTATTGGTTCAGCAAATTCATATGTACGTGTTCATGTATTTGAATGTATCAAAAGTAGAATCCGTGCATTCTATTACTCACTGTTACTGCATAAATTTACCGCATTCATAACATAGTTATGTATGAATGTCAGTTTGCCTTAAGTATTTTCTGGTTAAAAGTGCATTTGAATAGTTGAATAGATTAAATTTATTGGAAATCTTAAAGGGAGCTGTACCTAAATTCAGAGGGGAACTAATTTAAAAAGTTCACCCATTTGTTGCTTAACTCGTTTGTTCTTCAAAGAAGGGTATAAAGTCAGAATAAAACATTTTCAGAACAAGGACAAATCTGTTAGCAAACACTCCTGATCCATCACAGAGGTATTAATTCAGTGGCATGGAATGCACCCAGAGATTGCTAGAAGGGAACCACTCCTTAAGATTCAGCAACAATTTCCACATCTTACGCTTTGAGGACAAAGCTTTTCTAAGAGGGAGGGGATGTTAGGAACCCTTGTTTAACCCTTCTCTTTACTTTGTTAGTATATTACACTTGGACACATATGCTTTGTAAGTCGTCCCATGAGTATATTGTAGTATCGCACATTCATGGGAAGTAATAGTTGTTTAGATTAGACTTAGTATATAAGTACGTGTTGAGGCTAATGAAGGCATCCACGAATTTATTGTATTAAGCTTGCTCAAAGGAGGTTGCCCCCGCAAAGTGGCTTGTGATCAATAAATTCCTTCTATGTGTATGTTATTTCTATTATTTCGTGCAATTTTCATTATATTGTTGCAAGAGGTACCTCTCAGTGCCTCTCAACCCCTAGAAATTAGTTGATAGTATTTGCACTACTTTTACTCTTGCAAGTTGTTAAACAAGTGGTATAATGTTAGTAAAGGTGCCTCAACCTTGCATCCTAATGTTAAGAACACAAAAAAATGTAATTTTGGGGCTATAGAACATAAAAACTCAATTTCTAGGCTATAGATGTTTTTGGCCCCCAAAAAAATTGAATGGTCCATAACCAATTTATGGGTTATGGGGATGTAGATTTCTTCAAGCTCTACAATTTAAAAAAGGCTCAATCGAGTTCCCAGATTAAAAGTAATGGCCTCTATAAGTTGGGCTTCCCACATTGGAAATGTAAGAGCATTTGTGAAGCATAAGAGAGTTGTAAGAGGGAGTTACACTTGTTGACTAACTTATGACATGTCATAAGGCATCTTTGTATGGAGATAATGGAGCCAAAATGGAGCTCCCAAGTTACTGAGTGGGCTATGACAAGCATATGGCAGGTGGAAAAATTATGTAGCATGTGGACTCATCTTGGGATTTGCATGTTGAATTTTTAACTAGGGATTTGGGAACCATTTTTTGTTGGTTTTAGCTCATGGTTTCCTAATTACTGTTTGATGGTTTCATATTTTACTTCTCCTATTTATTGGGTGCATGATATGGAGGTTATATAGTGACTTTTGTAGGTACTATTATGTGGCTAGAATTGCACCAAATCTCTTGTTTGGTGATACTCCTATAAGGTTATGTCCTAGTTATTGTGTTTTAACCTTTGTTGTTGATAATGTAATTGGTTTGTGCTTTGGAGTGTGGGATTTTTATCCCAAAAGGGTTTTCCCCATGTAAACTTGTGTTATGGTATAAGTGTATTTTACCTTACATAACTACAAAGATTTAATTTATTTGCACATAACTCTCCTCAAATATTAGATTAGGAAGCATTTTGCACTATTGCTTCCTTTCTACTAAAGTTTGTGACTATCTAACATCCTATGAAATTAGAACTAGCTCACTCAAAACTAACAATATTGGATGACACATCAACACCCTTAATGCTCCTACTCACCATGATACCCATCAACTCTTTTGGATTGTGAAGACTTAGCAATGTAGATTAGGCTAAGCGGTACACTCTTCAACAACTGTGCATGTAATTTCATTAGTTTACTATCAACGCAATGGGGACCATTGCTCCTTAAGGGGGATGAATGATCTAAGAATAAACTCACACATATTCTTTAGAAGCTTCGTCAACACACTCAACATTGCTCAATAGGTGCAACATAGCACTCTTGCACCTATACATAATATTATCCTCACACCATTGTGTTATCCCTTGTGCACATCCATGTATCACTTCTTATGTGTATAGTGTTTCCCTACACACTGTTGTAAATGATGATGCCTAGTCAAACCATATGTGTGCAACACATGGAACATCAAGAACCAAATGTTATACATCCAAACATACATGCCAACTAGTAGCCTCTGCATCATAGAACATGATCATACAATTGGCACCATACATGTCTAACACATGGTGATAGGTATGAATTTTTTTAGATTCAACTATGTATTTTTTAATCAACATTTCAAGCCACACTCAATGATCTATCACCAGGATGAGGAAATAAAGACATGGTGATATCTACATGTCATAATGATCCAACTGGCACTATACAAGTTTGACATTTGTCATCATCTAGTCCGCATAACCAATGCACCATACATGTTGAACACTTGCCAACATCTGGAGCCCAACTAACAACCTACTTGTATAAATACCTACTTCATACATTATGTAGGGTAGAAGAGGTATAAAAAATTCTCATTTTACCTCTCTATACATTTCCTCTATTCAATTTGATTAGAAGTGACATAACTTCTAGAATCCTTTCATTTATAAATTTGTGTTTTGTTACATGTATTTATTTTCCTTTATACATTCTATGATCTTGTTGCATTACTAGCTAGTCTGTATAATCATCCCTTAGTTCACCTATGAATCATATCACTTCTTAATTACAATAAGATGTGATTGAGAAGATGTCCCTTGATCTATTTGTAAGGGAACAACATTTGCCGAGTGTTTTCCAACACCTCTACTTGTTGCCTCAATGACATGAAGCCAAAAAGGCTTTGTATATAATGTTACAAAAACATTAGAATGGGAAGCAAAGTGAGAATTATTTTTAAAGATGACTTGATTCACAAGCTCTTCAACTCTCTCAACGTCACATGGATGAAAGATTCCTAGATTACTTTCCCTATGCCTAGAGTCAGTTCCTCCAATGTCACTGTGAGAATTCATTGATGTAGATCTAGCCAAGTGATATGATTTTCTCCAATTCTACCATTAGTTTTTCACATGCTCATCATCCTTTCAATCTTACAAGAAATCCTCCTCATGATGTGCATACTTAAAGGTGCCTCTTAGAAATTGAGGAATTACTTCATTAATTTTCCCCTTTGGGATAAAGTGAATTCTAATGTCCTCCATTAGAAAATTAAGGTAGAGTTATAAGCTCAAATCAACTACCATTGTTTTATCTACACAAGTAAAACATCCAATTTTAATTAGATATATGATTGGAAATGTTCTCCTTCATGTGCCATTGAAAACCATTTGATATTTTAGAGTTTTTTGTGCAAACTCCATGAGATGTAGAAATTTAGGAACATGTCAAGGAAGATGATATGGCCTTCCCCTAAATTTGAGGCAATGATATATTTGTATGAATCATTCTTTATGTATCAACTTGCCCATCACCTAATAGATTTCATTGTTTCTGAAGATATGTGATAATCAAGACTTTTGCAGAATTCAATGATAACATGGAAGTTGAATCCATCATTTATCACCTAAATCTCTCTCAACATTTTCTTAATAAAATCATGGATAACATTCATATAGAAAGGGACATTGTTTGAAAGGATGCCCATGATTCTCACAGAAAACATTCTATTCATAGATAAAAGGAGGACAAATACTAGGTATGAAGTCATGTAGAGTAACTTCTCAACTTTCAACAATTAATGGTGGGTAGAATCACTAATGATCTAAGCCCGTCAAAATCTACAACAATCCCAAAAAAACGGTTGAACATGAAGATAAACATCCAAGGCTTCAAAGAATAAGCATCAAGTTCACTTGCAACTCATCTAAAGAGCATGCTTGTATTCCTCCTTGAACTCCACACCTCTAGACAACTACACATTAGAATAATTTCTTTTGGGTGTTGTAATCTAAGTTATAAGTTTATGAACGACTAGTTGCTATCAATTTTGGCACTTAAGGTACACTCAAAATCATCTAAAAGTATGAAAGAAGCCCTTTTCTTTCTCACCTATGAAATTGAAGGTGAGATATAGAATGAAAAACCCTTTTTCATTGACAATGACATCACACAACATTCATTTCTTTCATTTTATATTTCACCTTAACTTTGATAGGAACCAAAAGAAATAGATGTTGTGTGATATCATTGTCCATAGAAAAAGGCTTTATCTTTCATTATATATCTCACCTTAACTTGGGCAAGGCCATATCTTTCATTTTATATCTCACCTCGACTTTGGCAGGGGCCAAAAAAATAGATGTTATGCAATGTCATTGTCCATGAAAAAGGGATTTATCTTTCATTATATATCTCACCTTGATTGTAAAAAACAAAATAATATGATCAATAACATTGCACGATATATGTTTCTTTCATTTTATATCTCACCTTAACTTTGGTAAGCATCAAAAGAAACAAATATTGTATGATATAATTATCCATTAAAAAAATATATATACCTTTCATTATATATCTCACCTTTTTGACTTTGCCAAACAAAATAATAATATGGTCATCAATTTTCAAGGATCAATTATTCATTAATTGCCAAGCATTTCCACATTTAACATAGAACACCAAATATTCAACATTAATACATGTTACATGTCAAACAAAATTAATAACACAAACCACATATTCCATCATTCATCATATGTCAAATGACTGCAAATTTGCCTAACGTCACTGCCCAACAAATCATGCCTATAGTCAGCCACAGGCAGCCAGCACGCCTTTTCCACACGCTCACATAATGGAACTTTTATTTTCTTTAACCTGGTACGCGTGAAGTTTCAGCTAAAACCCTTACAGTGCCTCTACATCAATCCATGTCCATGTGGTGTTCAGTTCACCATGATTGTCTGCTTTGATCTCACAAATAGGCCACGAAGGTAAGAGGGCAAGAATAAAATTTTCTTTGTCACCTCTCAGGTAACGTGTACACTAAAGGACGGATCTAAAATTTTAAATCTTTCCAAATACCGAAGAATGTGGTATATTTGAACAGGAGAGAGAGCCAATCTCTCTTTTCAGGTCGTTCCGCTGATGTTCATTTCTCTCTGTACACTAAAGTTATGGTTTGCTCTAATGTGTTTATATAGGTGCAAGTTAGCAACGTTGCACTTGAAGTGCAACATCTGCAAAAGTTTCTTGATTATTAGGGGAATGCCCTTTGCACGGTTGCCAAAGTTCCATCTCATTCTTCTTCTCCTCCTTGAGAGTGTCGGCATGGTCATAACCAATCTGTCAAACATGACCAAGGATCTCAAACCCGTAGCTCTCAGCCTCCGAGGTCCAAGGATCATGCAACCCATGGTTGGTCTTAGCCTTCTCCGCTGTCATTCACTTCTTCTCATGGGCATGGTGCTTCTAGCTGGCCAAATTCTAGTAAGTTTCCTCACCTAGAGCTGGCTATTTCTCTTGTTCGTGCTCAACAACCTGCAAATGACTCTCTGGAGGAAGAGAGTGTTCTCACTAGCTAGGAGCCTATTGTGACAATTTAGCCCCATGTGATGTTTGGGGAAAACCAAATGATAAAGACCCCCCTCCTGCCAATGTTGTTTTAGCTGCTTAGTAGCGTGTTTATTTTGTGGTGTTTGGGCTTGGTCCCATTTAGACTTTCATTTTTGTTTTGGACTATGTGCTACGTAGACTTTGGGGGTGTGCCTTTTTACCACCTACCTTTTTTTTAATATTATATTATTATCTTTTTAGCTTTTTAAAAAGTGATAAAGACTTTATTCATTAAAAAAAATTAATTGGGTTATTCCATTCCCCATAGGGAAATGCTTTAAACATGTGAGGCATAAAGTGATATAATCATTGTTAAAGTGGAGTGGAAGAGTAGGGATACATTTTATTTAGTTGTGGTAATTATGAGTAACGTCAAGATAATATTGCTTAAAAGTTGTTAATAATCACATGTATGTATGTAAAGCACAATCATGAAGTCACTTCAGTCAAAAATAAAGGGTTGCAAAGTTGAATACTTTTACTAAGCTAACACAATAATATATCAATTGCTTACATGAAACCAAGCATAAAATTATGTGAAGTATAAAATTAAAAACAATAAAATGTGTTAACTTCTTATATAAGGTTGGCCCCTCATGTCTTCTATAAGTATCACAACTTGATAATGTCAAGGTACCTTAATATTCCCTTTATTCTTGTGGGATTATAAAAATAAGGACCCTTTTAACATTAATTTATATGACTTAAAAAAAATAAGCTTTGACACTAGAACTCATGTATTTATTTAATCAACAGAAACAATGACTTAGTTCGAAGTGGGAACCACGTGCTATTCCCTTATGATTTCATAGATTCAACCTAATAAGATTTGAAATAAGAATAATGATGATAGGCATAATGATGACAAAGTTGATATTTGATGATATTTTGGAAACTAGGGGAATTAAACATAATGATATTACAAATTGCCACAAACTTATTCCCAGATCAAATCAACAAATGACACACAAAAATGGTGGTCAACATTGGTTCTAACTAGGGATAACGTGCCTCCTTGTTACGTGTAGTTCACCCACACACACACAAATCTGCATGTATACGTATATGTATATGCATATGTATTTGTATATGTATGTGTGTATATGTATATGTGTGTGCACATATATACATATAATATAATATATATGGTGACTTAATCCGATTAGTGCTATGTCTATTGGGAAAAGAGTCAACATGGAAAAGGAAAGGAAAAACCAAAAATTGACTAAGACCTAAGACAAAGGGAAAACAAATGATATACATAAGACAAATTTTTCCTAAACTTAGAGTTGTAGTGCAAGGCCACCTTATTCAAAATGGTCCTTCAAGTGTTTCCTATTAAAGGCAACAAAAGGAGAAAACCATCCAAATATGTGAGATAAAAAATTCTCTACATGCAATCTTGATCTTGATTGGACCTAACCATAATGGTTCCATCATTCCATGTGTTCCTTTGGGTTCTCTGTGTTTGTCTCATAATAGGGAAAGATTACTCTAAGGTTTGACTTCCCTAGTAGTTTCTTTCTTGTCAAAGATCTTTACTTTCTCCTAGTGAATAGTTATCATGTCGATCACCATTTCCCATTCTTCTTCCAACTTGGTAAGATAAAAAATCATCATTTCCAAGGCATCCATGGAATCAATTACTTCCAATGCTTGAGCCAATTCAAGTGTCAAGAGCTTCAAAATGATTGGTAATATAGCATATGTACCATATAAGAATTTAATTGGGCAACACTTTGTGTCCTGTGGTGTAATTTTGTCAACTCACAATGCATTAAACAATCTTTTACATCATGATAACCATTAGTTTTCTTCTACTAGTTTTTGGATTATGCTTTTGATATTCTTATTTGATGATTTAACTTCACCATTGCCTTGAGGATAATAATCCAATAGATTTGGCAAAACCATTCCATGCTCATGGCAAAATGTCATTAGTTCCATCGATGAGAAATTTGTCACATTATTTGTGACACTTGATTATAAGGAACCCTAAAATAGACAACAATTTTATATTTGATGAAGTTACATACTATTTCAAAGGGGATTCTTCTGATAGGAATTACCTCAACACATTTGGTGAAATAATATGTTGATGTCAATACATTAGTATGCTCCTTTTCTAAATGAGGATTTATATGATTGATGAAATCGAGACCCCATTGTTGAAATGGTTCATCAATCATTACAGTTTGAGAGAAAATACTACCAATTTTGGACAATCCATAAATTGCTAGCAAGACAAACACTTCATCACCCATTTGTGTGTTTTTTGAAAAAGAGAGGGCCAATAATACTCAATTCTCACAATTTTATATGTTGTGACTTGAGAAAATAAATGACCTCCACAAGCTTGATTGTGAAATTATTGAGAAGCTTTTCTATCTAAATAGTTTAACTGTAATGAACAAAATTGTCATCTATAGCTCTCTTGTACAATACCCCACTCCAAAGGAGCCATTTTGTGGTTGTTAGTTTCAAACTTCACCTTTGTTTTGTATCCAAGTAAATAGAGAAATCTTTGTAAGTTAGGAAAAATACAATGTATATATACCACTCATCAATGCTCTAGGTGAACAAAGCCAATGTCATTGTTTCACCTTATTCCACAAAAGCATTGTTGGATTGAGATTCAATTTTGACTATCAGTTGTGATAACCCCTTACCTTTCACCAACTTATATGGTTTGATGTGAAAACAAAATCCTTGAACTTTGGCTACCTAGGTACCTCTCTTTGATCCTAACTCAATTTGTGTCAACATAGACTTGATAGTGGAATTAGGTACATAAACAGTAGTGTGTGCATTGAGAATATAGAAATGAAAACATTTTATTGCTTTCACCACTGCATATGCATTCTTCTTAATGAGTGAATATTTAAAATCCTATATTCTTTCAATGAGTAACTCATGAATGAGATTTGTTGCTCCACCTTATCCTCATTCCCCTGCATTAGAATCACAAACAAGGTATGCTCAGATGTATAGTTGTAGATGATGAAGCCTTTCTAAACAATTGGGCACACAATAAGTAGAGTATAATAAATATCTTCTTTGATATTATGAAAGGTAATCTTGTCCTCTTAAATTCACTTTAAAAGACTATCCTTTATGACTAGTGAAATAGACCTCAAGTTCTCAACAAAATCAAGGACAGGCCTTCATAAGAAATTAATCTTTCCAAAGAAAGACTTCACCCCTGGCTTGCTTGCAGGCAATGCAAGATCTAGAATAGCTTTCATTTAATCAAGATTAATCTATGTTGCTTCTTTTGAAATGAAGTGTGCCAAAATTTTACCTTCCATTACTACAAAAATAATTTTCTTTGGGTTAAGGGAAATTAATACTTGTAATAAGTGCTCATAATGATCTTCCATCTTCTTTGAGAAAACAATTAGGTCATCGAGATATATCAAAATGACCTTGTTTCTCAAATCTTGGAATGCATAGTCCATTGCCCTTTTAAAAGTAGCTCCTACATTGATCAATCCAAAAGGAATTATATTATATGTGAACATCCCCTAGGGTGTTGTGAAGGTAGTCTTGAAATTATCCTCTTCTACTACCCCGATTTGGTTATACCTAGAGAGATTATCTGAAAGTGACGTCTTTGGTCCAATGACAATTTTCAAAATCTAATCCATCTTAAAAATGAATTAATTGCCTCTCAGACATTTGATTAAGTTATGGAAGTTAATGCATAATATGATTTCCCTGTTATTCTTGCACATAGATACAACATTTACAATACAAGTAGATTGTCTTATTGGGAAGATGATGTGCACACATTCAACAACTTCTTAACCTTTGCTTTGATCATTGGATTATAATATTTTCTTCTATCAAAATGGTTTGGCCTACAATTTGAGTAGGATGGTGCATGATGTAATTGCTCCAACTAAAATAATTTGAGATCATCATATGACCAAGACAAAAGATCTTTGTATTCCGTTGAAAATAGGCTCTCAAGCCAATATATTTCCTTAGGTGAATAGCATTTACCCAAGTTGGCATACATGGGTTCTTCCTTAGCTCCAAGGTTGACATTTCACAACCATGTTCTTGTTAAGAGCTTGCATTAACTTTGTTCTTTATGTACATGTCATGATGATCAAAAATACCTTCAAGAGAAGTAAGACTTTTAGGAATTTTATTCCTTAAATTATATGATGTTATCCTCTTATTCATGTTTAATAGTGTTCTTGAAGATGATTTTACAAGACTTTGATGTACTTCCTTCAAAATAAATGCATTTGAACTCGTGTTTTAAAGGAATCTTAAGAAATTTGATGATGTGTTCATCATCATAAAAATTTTACTAATTGGAAGCATTGTTAGCTACCGTTTACCAATATATTAACTCAATGATGAAATTTGAGTCATGGTGTTGACCAATTTTTTCCCCTTTTGCTCAAATGATCCACTAATCAAACATTGACATCTTTCTACTTGCTTGATTTAATGGTCCAACAACTCTGAAGGGCAATCTCACCTAAAGTGCAATTAGATTTAGACACCTAATGTTAGATTCCTACTATGGAGATTCACTATACAACCCTATAGATTAACATATCAAAATATATGTGCAACTAATAATAAGACCATGATTACACAATACTAAAGCTTATATTAAAACATCTACATAATATATTACACTTACACTGATTCAATTGCAACCTCATGCATAGCCTCGGTCTCACACATGTACCTAGCCTCTATTCCATTTAGCAGTTGCATCACCTACACATTCATCTCCACTTAATGCATACCACATAGTATCACAACTCCATGTACCATTATTTTGTGCATAGTCCTCATGCACCCTTGCACAATACTGGGTGTCTGCATTATGCATCCCTATACATGAGTGCACATGTTTTCACCTACTATATTTGGTAGCATGAATCTTACTACTCCATCAACAAATTCACACATCAATAAGATCTTTGTTGTGTTAATGAAAAGGTTTGTTGCAATACATCACTAGTGGCACGAACTTAGTGCAAAGAATCACAAAGACCACTAGTCAATCAAGACTTGGATTGCCTTTTTCAGCACTTTGTAGGATGAAATTATTCCCTTGGACACTATGATCACTAATATACATGAAATTCCAACAATTTCACCAACATATAGAGAAAACTATGGAATCCTACACTAATGAGTTGCATGGCTACTCTACACAATTATATGAGGACATGCCTAAGCACCTCCAATTCCTTGAGTACATCAGCAAACTCTCACCCCTCATCCGCACTAAGATGGAACTCCTTATATTGGACACTTTAGTCCAAGCATTTCACGATGCATCTAAAATATAGTGCAAGGAAAATATGAAGCAACAATCCCTTTCTCCATGTAAAAACAAACCTACGTAGGAGAACAACTTTCAGTCCTACGCACCATGCCAAAATGCACCAGTAGAAAAGTGCAGCAAAATATTTGACCATTGTCACCAACCCTAAGTTTCCCAAAATGTCTACTCCAAATAGGGATAAAGGAAAGTGACCATTGTGATTGATTATTTGAAACAACTGTAAGAACCTAATAAGATACAACAATTGCTCTAATTTCCTACTAAAATTCAATCACTAATGAAACTAGGAAAAATACAGAAAACATGAATTATACCTTGCAAACTCTGATTTATCCTTCATGTTCCATTGTATCCTATCTTCTCAAGATCTTGTTGACTATGATGGTGCTCTCAGAATTGCACTTCTTTTTTTTTCAAGATGACTATGAGATGAATGGAATTGTGGATTCAAATGCAATGTAAACAATCCTACAATGTAAGACTAATGATAATGATAATGATTTCGATAAAAGCTAATGCGATGTTATTGATAATGATTGATGTGAGGATAATGATATGCAACTAAATGATACTATGAAGTTGGCTGATAATGCAACAATGGAGATTATGATATTGATATACAAATGGGGGCCAAAGGCACACTTGGATACTTGATAGAATGTCTGCAACATGTAAGTATGATAGCTCTTGTGATTGCAAAATGAAGGTGAGGAGCTTCCCTTTATAGGCCAAGGATGGCTCAAATCCAAATGTCAAAAGATCCATGGTTGAAGAATAAGTCTTGTGACATGTACAGTCAAGATCAAATTGGTTAGATGAGGGGAGATAAAGATGGAAGATGTTCCTACTACGATGACAAGGTGGGGGAATATGAGGGACAAGGAGCCACATGGCGTGATGCTCACAAAGACTAATGAGATAAAGATGGAAGACCATGAGAGAAACATGGAGGAAGGAGTCTTTGTTTGTTGGAATGTGAGAGGGAATATAGGATTCATGAGACAAGTGTCTCATAGTCAACATTGACCATGGTGATGTGGAGAACCCAATTTCTACAAAGTAGGGATGGTTGAGAGGAAATAGGGCATGTGTTGAGAGGATAAATACCTAATTAAATATTAATAATATTTAATTTATGGAGCAACATGGTGACATGGAGGGTGACATGGATGAATGATGTGGATTTTATACATAGGACTTTGTCTTAGAAGAATAATTAAATAATGATGATTATTTAATTAGAGATGACTTTAGAGGAATTTAAGATATTTAATCATTGGAAGAATATGATGAACGTGAACCAAATAAATAAATTGGTATGTTTATTTATTGATAGAGGAATAAGAATAAAATAAATATAAAATATTTATTTAATTCATCTCAAGCCATTTTTAGGTGTATACATTTTGTCCCTCTTTGAGACAATGTGTTTTATCATGTTATTTCAAAGAATAAAAATTTTATGAGTATGATACATGCCCCAGTTTGCCCCTGGTATAGGTTTGATGATGGTAGGATGCCTCCTCAGGAGAATAGATGGGTTGGAAGAACACAAGTATACTCTCGAAATGAAATGAAACAATAAAGAAAGGCTAAGAAAATGGAGGATGCAAGATAAGGGATGGATGAAAGAGATGAATGATACATTATGCAAGATAAAATGATAACACACATAAGCAAGAAAGAAAGAAAACATGCACAAATGATACAAAAACAAACAAGGTATTGCCCCTGTCAAGCTGTAAACCAATGATTAATTGATAATGATTGATGATGATAGTGTTGTCATTGCGGGGAACGATATATCCCTAGATCAACACAAAGATGCGGGAAATACATATCACATTGATGATGATGATTGATTGATTGATTGATTGATTGATTTGGTTTATGACAAGATTAGGATAAAGACCATGGATGTGATTGGGTAATTTTGACAAGATTGATTGACTCGATTGGTATGGATTAAGGATGACTTACATTTAGATCATTGTTTGATTTGATTAAATTGATTTGATGATTGGATTGATGGATTGATTTGATGATTGGATTGGATTGATGATTGGTGATGCTCTAGTCACTCAAGAGTGAGGGTGACAAGGAAAGATAATGGTAAGTTAACAAATAAGATGAATGATGAATGGTGATGAAGATGCCCCCTCGAGAGGATGGTTGGTGTGCTCTCAAAATGAAAGGAGAGAAAAGAGTGAGTAGATAAAGAGATGTAGATAAATAAAGGACTTGGATCTTAATCCACTTGGAATAATACATATGAAATGCTTATAAATGAAATGAAATGCAAACTTAATATGCACAAATGAGACCTAGTCATCTTGTATACAAATATTTGAAGTGCTTTTTTCATCATTGAGCTTTTAAAATGTTGTAAGGGAATACAAGCATCTAGGTATAATTAAACTGAGATGACCTGACTATCTCTTACATGGATTTTGATTTAGCAAGTTAATACAAGCATCTAGGTTTAATTGAACCGAGATGACCTGAGTACTACTTGCATGTATCAACAAACAAGGATTGTACCCTTTTCCTCAGACCCATAATGTCCTCGATGATCATTTGCTAATCATATCACTAGACAAGTCTTCACATTACTAAAGATAAACCCACAAACAACAAACAAATGAAATAATCATGTACCATCATAGCTCTAGTCTTGTACATCCTCAAGTAGCATAGGAAACATGATAATGAAAATCAAGACATAAGATTTACACTTATTGTTGCAAGGTGTGTGCCCTTGGTCTCCTTGCGTTGTGCAGCGTAGCACTTGGGTTTGTGACAAGGCTTAACCGCCTCCCGTGGATTCATTAACTCTAGCGGTTGTATCAAGTATTAACAGGTTGATCTTTTAGTGTAACGGCAACCGCCTTTCCAATAATTGGTATCAGAGCCTGGGTCACAGGTTTGAAAGCCTCGCTTGCATTGGGGGGATTGTTGCAAGGTGTGCACCCTTGGTCTCCTTGTGTGTGTAGTGCAATGCTTGGGTTCATGACAAGTCTTAACTGCCTCCCATGGATTCATTAACTCTAGCGATTGTATTGGGCATTAATAGGTTGATCTTTTGGTGCAACGGCAATCATCTTTCCAACACTTATAACAGCCATCAAATCTTCTTGACAGATATGTTTTCTTGTCATAAAAGATAAAATAATCCTGATAGTTTAGGCACATTATTGTCTGATATAGTTTAATGTCCTAGGCCAATATTTTGTTTAAAAACTTGTTGTTGTGTTGTGTGTTGTCTAGAGATAGTATTGCAATCTGAATTGCTATCCTCTAGATTGTGGCATTTAAGAATCCAATTCTATAACTACGTCAGTCCCTTAGGGCTCATTGCATCAAGGGTGCCAAAATGTCATTGATTATTTGAAACAACTGTAAGAACCTAATAAGATACCATAATTACTCTAAATTCCTACTCAAATTCAAATCACCAATGAAACTAGGAAAAATATAGAAAACATGAATTATAGCTTGCAAACTCTGATTTATCCTTTGTGTTCCATTATCTCCTATCTTCTCAAGATCTTGTTGATTATGATGGTGCTCTCAGAATTGCACTTCTTTGTTTTTCAAGATGACTATGAGATGAATGGAATTGTGGATTCAAATGCAATGTAAACAATCCTACAATGCAAGACTAATGATAATGATGATGATTTTGATAAAATCTAATGCAATGTTATTGATAATGATTGATGTGAGGATAATGATATGCAACTAAATGATACTATGAAGCTGGATGATAATGCAACAATGGAGATTGTGATATTGATATGCAAATGGGGGCCAAAGGCACACTTGGATACTTGATAGAATTTATGTAGCATGTAAGTATGATAGCTCTTATGATTGCAAAATGAAGGTGAGGAGCTTCCCTTTATAGGCCAAGGATGGTTCAAATCCAAGTGTCAAAAGATCCATGGTTGAAGAATAAGTCTTGTGACATGTACAGTCAAGATCAAATTGGTTGGATGAGGGGAGATAAAGATGGAAGATGTTCCTACTATGATGACAAGGTGGAGGAATATGAGGGACAAGGAGCCACATGACGTGATGCTCACAAAGACCAATGATATAAAGATGGAAGACCATGAGAGAAACATGGAGGAAGGAGTCTTTGTTTGTTGGAATGTGAGAGGGAATATAGGATTCATGAGACAAGTGTCTCATAGTCAACATTGACCATGGTGATGTGGAGAAACCAATTTCTACAAAGTAGGGATGGTTGAGAGGAAATAGGGCATGTGTTGAGAGGATAAATACCTAATTAAATATTAATAATATTTAATTTATGGAGCAACATGGTGAGGTGTCCATTGACGTGGAGGGTGACATGGATGAATGATGTGGATTTTAGACATAGGATTTTGTCTTAGAAGAATAATTAAACAATGATGATTATTTAATTAGAGATGACTTTAGAGGAATTTAAGATATTTAATTGTTGGAAGAATATGATGAACGTGAACTAAATAAATAAATTAGTATGTTTATTTATTGATATAGGAATAAGAATAAAATAAATATAAAATATTTATTTAATTCATCTCGAGCTATTTTTAGGTGTATACAACCACAAGGGGAATAATGGTGCAACCTCCACTAATCCAACTCTCACAATGACATTGACTACCACACTCAACAAACTCGTGTTGCAAAAGAAACACTAGATATTGATGACAATGAGGAGACCAATCAAGATGCATAATGCCTCAACATAAATGCCACAATAAACACTCTGAGAAACGTCAATGACTTTTCCACATGAAGTTCAAGATTAATATGAATCTAACACATGTCATTACTGGCAATGGAATCCAAAAGAATATCATCACACAAAATGTAGTGTAACACCTCAAGGACTCTTCACCAACACACATCCAACCCCATATTCCTTGAGATGGCTACAGCAAGGCAAGGAGATCCAAGTAAGTCACCAATATACTTTCAAATTTTATTTTGTTAAAACTATTCACAACACATTAATCTATGATGTTGTACCCCTAAAGGTATGCAATACTTTGCTTGACAAACCATTTATATATGATTGTGAAGGATTCTACAACATAAATCCACAACACTCGAAAATTAATATTAGTAATAGGGACTTTAAACTATATGAAATGTCACCATTGTCCAAACTCACTCTAGTTTTAGCAAAACAATGTCATACAATCATTATGCACACTTATAAGTTTGTACTTTTGATGGTTCACAGTCACACCTACACAACCAACAAAGTAGACTCTCACAACACATGACTATACATCCAATTTGTCACAGTAGCAATAGTTTGGCACTATACTATATTAGTATGATGAAGTCTTCACTAATTAGGTGGGTCTTCCAATACATTGCATAGTACAACATAGAATTAAATTGGTTCTAGATCCCCTGTACTGAATATCTCCCTGTTTCATAGGTCCATTTTAAATACTTGATGAAATATGATACTAAATTCAAGACCTAGTAGATCATAGAAAAATTAGACCTAGTTCCTCACTTGGCAATAGCCCAATCATTGTCGTACCAAAGAAGGATGACACTTGGCACATTTGCATTGACTATCTTGTGCTCAATAAGATTGTGGTGAAAAATAACTATTCCCTACCATGCATTGATGGCCTCCTAAACTAGATTTAAAAAGCACACTTTTTTACCAAAATTGATCTTAAGTCAAGATATCATCTAGTCCTAGTGCAATTAGAATACATCTAGAAGATTGTGTTCAAAACATGGGAAGGACTCTACAAGTGGATGGTTATGCCTTTCAGACTAACAAATGTACCTACAACATTTATGTTCCAAATGAATAACATCTTACATTCTTTCACTTTCTTCTCCATCATCATATACGTGGATGGCATCCTAATCTTTAATAAGACTTGGAAGTAGCATGTGCAACATGTTTCACAAGTATTGGAAACTCTATACCAACACGAGCTACAAGAAAACCTTAGAAAGTGAACTTTTGGTAGAACATGGATTCAATACATTGGCTACATCATCAACCACTCAAGCATTCATGTCAATCTAGAAAAGATCAAAGTGATTTGAGACTAGCCAATTATACAGAATCTCATTGAATTCTACAGCTTCCTCAAACTCACCGATTTTTATCAAGGGTTCATCCTTAGGTTCTCACATGTTACATAACCCCTTAACCATATTATGCACACCAAAGTGATATTCCAATGGACTCCTCCTATATAGTGCATCTTGGATGAGCTCAAAAGGAACTTTTGTTCCTCACCAATGTTGGTGCTACCAAACATCACGCATTCTTTTGAAATTCAAATTAACACACCCAAATATGTGCTTGGTGCTATGCTACTTCAACATGGTCATCTTGTCACCTATTATTCAAAGATACTTAGTGATTCTATGCAATACTACACCACTTATGATAAGGAGCTTTATGCCATTGTATAAGTTGTTAAGTCCACTATTGCATAAGGGTGGAAGGGTAGAAAGAGGAGAGACCACAATAGGGTCAGGATGGGGAGGTCCCTTGGATTTTAGATTTGGTTGAGGTGGGTTGGGGCTTAGGTGGAGGTCAAGGAGGATAATTAGTAGGACCAAGTCTAGAATGGGGAGAGGCAATAGGTTTTGTTATGTGAGGAATAAGAAGGTAAATGTCCATGCCCTCAATAGGACATAACTCAAGAATGAGAGGCTTGGATGGGAAAGCATCAAGAGTGGGATTATTAGTAAGAATACGAGATATATAATCTATATAACACTAATATAGATTTAACAACATGCTATGTTATGTATGAGGAGTGTCCATAGGCTTAGTAATGAAAGAATATACAATGAATTTCCTAGGTTTGGAGATAGGTTGGTACTTATGACGTGGGGTGGTGATTACCCCATTACCATGTATGAATTTCAAGCAATAGTGAATCACTAAGGGAACAATTTAATGGGAAGCATTGACCCAAGGGTGACTAAAGAGCACGTTAAATTTATCAAAAGTAGGTATAATCATGTGGCAAAAAATATAAATATTTTAGACTAAATTGAATAGGAAGAATAACACATCCCAATGTATTAATAAAAGTACCATTATAACACTTCAATGAGACACCAGATGTGACATACAAATTCTAATGGTGATGGGTATTATATAGGTGCTCTTTGGTAACTATATTGAAGGTACAATTGGGTCCACAAGAATTCCATAGATGGTCTTGTAACTTCATTCTAGTTAATGATGATAACCTATATAATACTCTCCACCACTAGATTTGAGGATTCAATATAATGAGGCACATTGTAATGCCCCAATCTTTTTCCTAAGACATTAATGGATAAAAACTAGATGAACAAAGTTTTCATGATACAAATACAATACCAATCATGTCACACTACACTCCTCATGCACAAGGTGTCATGAGACAACACGATGATATACCTAACACACTTACCAATGCATTACACATGGCAACATAAGCAAAATACTTACTATTCCATGGCCTAAAACAAAGTGACTATTACAAGCTATGAGATCTGGAGGAAGGTCAAGGTCCCTATGCTAAAGGATGAATACCTACACCTTGGTTCAATGAATCACTTCTCAAGCATCTCGAGATTTGGAGGAAGGTTTAGACTTCAGAACCTATTCTACAAAATTTCAAACTTGTGTTCATCCTTTCTACAAAATTTAAGTTTCAGAGTCCAAGTTGCATTCTCCCTTGCAAACTCATACTTTGGGATCAAATTTGTACAGGTTCAAACTTGCAACTTGTCCTTGCAACTTAACCTAGAGACTTAGACTTTAGGTCCCAACAAACAAATTACAAGGCATGAAATTTGTGACAACTTTGAACCCTATCGAACCTAGGCTTCAAACTTCAGAGTTTGGCCTTCCTTGAACACTATAAGGATGGATGGTTAAGATTAAAGATGAATGGATGGATAGGATTGCATGAGAAGAATTAGGGAAAGGATGGAAGCTTCTAGGGTTTATCCTTATGTGAATGACTAGGATTAAAAGATGTAGTATGGAAATGGATGATGGAGATGTAAGATTAGTTTGACTTTTGTGGGAGTGTCTAGGTTCGATGAATCTAGATAACTCTTAGTTAATCATGTGATTTCTTAAATTTTTAATTCATTTATTTAGGGATAATGGATAAGGATGGGATTTAATTAGGATAAATTGGAAATTATAATAAGATTTGGAATTTTTAGACTAATTAATCAACAAAAAAATTAGTTAATTAATTAATGGAGAGGGATGTGGGAAAATTAGTTTTAATTAAATAAATATGATTTATTTAATTAATTTAATGATGGATTGGGTGGATGGGAGGGTGCCCATTTCATGTAGCCACGTGGAAGGGCTGATCCAAGGCAGATGGAATGGAAGCTTGGTTATAAGCCACGAAGGCAATGGCGGGATCATCAAGTTATCAAGCGGAAGCTAGTCATTATTAGAAATGATGGCTTGGTACAAAATGCACCATGCTTTGGGCTCTGAAATCATTGCTAGGATAGAGCAAGCACTAGTGGATGGTTCGCACGAGTTTGTCAACTCTTTGTAAGGCTTGCCAGCCATTTCACTGGTAGTTTAATTATGACAAGAAAAGGCCAATCTTCCCAATGGCCATTAAAGTTGGTCTTTTTGATCCATTCTTCATCGAGCTATGGAGAATATCATTTTTTAAGTTTAAGTTACAGAGAGAAGAAGATGGGTGAACGCTCTAAATTCGTGGTGAGAATGTCCATCGAGACGCTGACCAATATTGGCACAGATACTCCAATCCAGTTGGACAGTGCGGTGAGGGAGATGGCTTCCTGGGGTGTGATCTCTGACCAGAGGCTTAAGAGGTTGATGAAGAGACGTGATCCTCTGTCTCTCGTGACGGTGAAGATGGTCCTCGGCAAGGGTTTTATCAACAATGGAGAGGTCAAGCGGGTTGATATGCATATCACTTCCCGCTTCTTGGTCGTGTTGCTAGAGATAAGTTTGGAGAAGAAAGAAGTGGAGGCCCTGATGAAGAGGTTGTTTCATGTTAATTTAATGGTAGATCTAGAGGAAATTCTCATGATATCCATTGCAGGGATAGGTATTCCAAGGCCTCGGGACTTCCCTTCTTTTTACAAGCTAGATGAAGTAGTGAAATATTACCCATTCTTGCTAGATTTGAAGGGCTTGGCGCTAGTGGAGCATAATGAGATAACGGCAATTGGTGTGAAATATCTACTGTAGTCGATTGAGATGGAGCACTTCTTCCATGGCGGCGGGGTTTTTGATTTCAGGGCTTTTGTCTTTGCTAATGGCTTCTTGGGTTAGGTTTTTGTTTCAGTTTCCTTTAATGTTGGTATTCTGCTATGTAATCTGCCTATGTCTGCTTAGTCATCTACGACTTGGCTATGTATAAAATAGTATATTTGTCTCAGGGTGTTAGTTTCAGTCCATTTTGGAATTTTGTTGGGTTTCTTAGTCTGATAGGCCAGAGGCCACGAAACTGTAATCTTTTTAAAAATATTAATATAATCTATTATTATGCATCAAAAAAAAATTAATTTAATGATGGAATGGATATAATCAATATAGTTTATCTAATTAATTAGTGTTAAGATGAATGTGTTTAGGATGAGATTAAGATAGTGTCAAAAGGTGTCAAAAATTATGTTAGAAGTGTCATTTAAGATGTGGTCAATTTTAGGTGTCTACATTTTGTCTCTCTTTGAGATGGTGTTGTGACTAAGAGAAGTAACAACATTTCAAAGGATAAAATATAGTGATTGGAAATGGATGCCCCGGGGACTAAGAGGAGTAACAAGGAGGAATATGTAGGGATGGGATGCCTCCTTGAGAGGAAAGGCAGGTTTGAAGAACACGGGTAAGCTCTTGAAATGGATGAAAAGATGGCTAGATAAGAAAAAGAAGGATTAGAATAGAAGTTTGGATAAAGAGATGTGATATAATGGATATAAATGATTTAGAGGATAAATTGATTGGTTGAGGTGGGTGAATGATAAGTCATGATGCATTGGGTGAGAAACCATGGAGTTTGATATAGCACTAGACATTATGCACCAAGGTATAAAGACCAAGATGACTATGTGTCTCATGTATAAAGGATTGACTTAAAAGAAAAGGTCGCAAGCAAACATATGTTGTATGGAACCATGAAATGGAGGACCATGATGTTTTTGTGGCATTATGTTGCAAGGACTAATGCATATGCAAGCAAAACAATAACACACAAGCAAGCAAGCATGCATAATGATATAAAGACAAACAAGGTTGTTATCACTGTCAAGATAAAAATTAATAATTGATTGATTGATTGATGATGAGGATAGTGTTGTTGATGTGGGAAGGATATATCTTGAGAACAACACAAGGATTGGAAATGATATATCTCGATGATGATTGATGATGATGATAGTATTTTTGATGTGGGAATGATATATCTTGACAAGAATGCAAGGATTGGGAATGAGGTATCCTGATGATGATAATTTGAATTGATCAGGTTTGCAGCAATGTTGGGAACAAAATCATTGGATGATTTTGGATGATAGGCAAGATTGCTTGACTATATTAGCATGGATTAAGGATTTCTTACACTTGGATTTATTGCTTTTCTTTTCTTTGGGATGGTTGCATTGGATGACAAGGAAAAACTAAGGATTGGGGGCAAGGAGGAAAGGAGGATTGGGTAGATGGAGTAAGGGATTATCAATAGTGGATGAGATGGATGGGAGATGCATGGTGAATGGATGGAGGGGTTCAAAAGGGGATCTCCAAGGACTATGTCACATAGGAATAACATGCCCCACTCGAGATATGCCACTGAGGACTTTATGCTATAATGCTTGTGACAATAGGGTGATAGGATTGGTTGTAAAAGGTAAGGTACATCAAGAGATGTCAAAATAATGTTTCAACATTATGCCCCTATCCTTATCAAGGTTGAAAATAGGGAGGATGGATTGCTTGGTGAGATGATGAGATAGGTATGAGTAAATTAGGGATGGGTAGGATAAGATGGGAGTGATAGGATGGGGTAGATGAGACAACTTTCCCCCAAGTGCAAGGTATATAGACAACCAATTTACACATAACACCCATGAATCGATTTTCATCATGGTACTTATCCAAGATGCCATGAAATGGTTTTCACCATTGAACAAATGATTTTCTCTTTAGTATTTTGATTTTGTTTTGATTTTTTTTTTTTTAGATTTTTTGTTTTCTATTTTTTTGCTTCATTAATTGAATGGCATTAATAACTTGATATTTAGAGGGTCTTCACATGTACTTGTCCATATGATATAGTTGATGTAGATTCTCTTATTATAACATACCAATAGTGACATGTATGGAGTAATTATTTCGTTAGGATTAGAGCCCTCATGTACAAGGCATTGATGTTGTCGTGATCCTTGTTGATAATAGATTTGGCCTTATCTAAATGTTCACATCGTCTTAGGCTACCATCATAGCCCTTACGATAAAGTGTTGCTACCACTATCCGGTGAATTTGGGAATTGGGGTTTTGGATTTGAGAAATGATTTTGAATTTGGATGGGAGATGTTGGATGTATAATTAGGTGATTGAGGTTTGTAGGATTTAGGTGGATGGATTGGTGATTTAGAATGGGTTGGAGGATTTTTTACTCACCATACTTGGATGGTGGATTATGGATTTTAGATTTTGTATTAGGATGGCGATTAAGACCAACATTCTTATACACCTTATGTGTTAGAAGTGATGATAATCTTTAAGGCAGTGGACACCTATTATATGTAAGGTGCATCTTTTGATGTGACTCCATGTTTTGAGGGATTGCTTGATTTGGATATTTAGGACCAACATTTGTATACAATCTGGAAGGCGGTGGACACCTATTATATGCAAGGGACATCTTTCAATGTGGCTCCACATTTTGAAAGATTACTAAATTTGGATTTTTTTTTTGCTTGATTTGATTGATCCACTTTTCTTTGGGACCCATATTGCTTATATATGTTCTCCTTGATTTTTGGATTCATTCACATTTAATGCTTGATTTGGATCTTTTTCTTTGCATGCTCTATGATTTTGTTGGTCCCAATTGACAAGTTGAGGATGTGGAAGATAAAGTTTGATGGTAGGGATAGTGGAGGTGGAATGATTGCTAGTAGAAAGCTTGTTTTAGGGGCTATGAATGGTCCCTATCTTAGTTCTTTCATTGGATGAAGTTACCTTAGTGATCACTCAAGTATCACTAACACCACTAAATTGTTGAGATGATTGATAGTTGATGCCTTGACCATGACTGATGTAGATTGGGATAGACTCTAGGATGCCTTGCTCATGAAGGCCCAATCCTTTTCCTTGATGGTTCATGCTTTTACATATCTTTTTTGCAATAGGATATTTGTTGTTTTTAAAGCATGATGCTAGCTCATTGGCGTGTTGCCAAGAACTATTAGAACTTGATATTGTTCCATCCACAAGAAAACCTAACTTGATTAAGGTGGTGGATCTTGGGTGATAGTATTCTTGTGCTTTCTCATTGTGTACACTTATAGTTCCTTTATCATTCTTTGTGCTTGTTGTGCCTTGATCAATGTTTGTGCTTGTCATGTCTTGATCATTTAAATGCTCAATGGTAGCTAGATCATTGATATGTTTGATATGATCAATGTCATTTACTTCATTATCTATGTGTTCATGGGGACCAAGTGTCTCATCATCAGATGTTGTTGGATGATGGATAGGATTAGCGTGGATTTCTTGATCATGGATGGTTGTGGGATCATGGATGGGATGAGTTTTGATCTCTTGATCATGGATGGTGTAAAGATGGGTAAGGGGATCGACATGGTTCTCTTGATCACAAATTGGATCTTGATCATTGATGGGAGTAGTTTGGATAGTTAGATCTTGATTTGGTGAGGGGCAAGGTTGATCATGCTTTGGATTTTGTTCTTGACATAGCTCTAATAGATTGGATGATAGGATATGTAGTTCTTGGATAATTTTGATATGCTTTGGATGGTTGACAACATGGCTGAATGATGAGTTTTGACTTGAGCTTGGGATAAGGGGTTCTTTGATAAGCTTGATGGGCATTGATTTGCATGATAGTGTTTGATTTTGGATAGGGATGGTACTAGGATAATCTTTGATAGGTTCAAGGATAGGCATTGGATTGCATGATGGTGTTTGGTTTTGGAAGGTACTAGGTGACCTTTAGATAGGCTTGGTAGATGTGGACTCTTGGATGCTCTTGAGATATGGTGGATTGATGACTTTCTTAGTGTTACATCCCCAATTTTTGTCTTGCTATACTTTTACTTTTTTACATGGACATAAGTAAATTTGTTGTGATGTTTAGATTAATGACAAGGAAAAACATGGATTTTATTGAATGTCATTTATTGAAATCATAGGAATGATTATGTTATTATCGATTTAATATATGTATTACGAGATTTGATTTATTAGTTGAATTAATTGAATAATGATGCACTGATCACATATTGTTTGGTGACAAGTGAAACAGGATTTCAAGTTATCAGATGACTCTCAGAGAAAAGAGAGAGAGTATCTTTCCAGGAGAGAAATATAGACCTCGGGTTACAAGTGGTTTATTTTCTAAACCAAGTTATAAGTGTATAACAGAAATGTGAACCAATGTGTCGTAAGAGGTAAGCCTTGTCTTGTCAGTTACTTTTGAACTTAATCGATAAGTAGTTGAAATTATTTTCAAATCTTTCTAAGTTGTATTAAGTCGTCTTAGTCTTTTATAATGTTAACGACGTCGTTTATAATGTTAACGAAGTCATTTGAGTTTGATTTATGACTATTTAATTTTAACGTAAATATTACGACGTTATTGTCATAAAATGGTTGTCATATTATTATTAAGTTACTTGACATATTATAAATGATTCTTAACATTAAGACGATATAGTCAAGTTAAGAATACATGAATTATGTCGACAGATTGTGATGGGGAGACAAGCTCAACCCAATCACATCATCCGTATTTCCTTGTTTAAATATTATTATTGTATTGATTAAACTATAACCATATGTATATTTGATGTAATCAAATATATAGAAATGTCTTAACATAATAAGAGGATAATACCTCTTAAATGCATCAAAGGTAGTGATGAAAACGTAGGCTATTTATTAGTAAGCCTTCATTAGTGAAAGAAGTGGGTCAAACCACTCATAACATGATCATTAAAGATCAGTTTTGTTTTTAAAAGAGCATCGGCTTCATCCTAATGAGGATGACTGTATAAGTTTAACCGCCCAACCGAATGAGCCTATAGGCGGCTATCTCTCTCGACATGTGTTCATTTTGCTAAGAAATTGATTTGCAATTTGGACTAAGTCTCTTAAGACTGTTATTATGCAATCAATGTTGCAACTGATTTACAATTATGGGAAGAATGGAGGGCGACTCTATAAGAGTCATGCCCAGTCCGTTTTAATAAGAGGGAAATGACTCAACTTTGAGTCGTAGTAGAGAAACAAATAGAAATAGAGTACAAGATGAGAATGTTAAGGGAACAAAGAAAAAACAAAAATGCATTGTGGAATAGTGATCTGACTGGAGGCGTGAGAAAATACACTCAGATAAGGCGTCGGCCTGTGTAATATTTACATACCTCTATCAATACAAGAAACCATTACTTTCAGGTATTCCTCAATCGATTATTTGATAACAATGAAGGAAATCGAATAGGATATCTTAGGAATTATATTATAGTCTTGTGGCAACTGCATGTGTTCACCTGATTTATATTATGTGTGTGATAGTTGATAATTAGTAGACTCAACGAGGGAAGAGACACGGTTATCTATTGAGAAAATTAAGTCGTTCTATCTCTGTTTGAACAAGAAATAGAATGCAACTATAGAGTCGACTATGGTAGTGCTAGTGAGTACATGATATAATTAATGAATTCAACCACTTAGATATATGAGAAACTGTTATTATATCCAATGCTTGAAATGAAGAATAGAACATTCTTCATGGTATAAAATGGGTTAAGTTGTCTTTTACATTGATAATAGATCATCCTTTGATTGAGTTGGTAAACGGTCAATAGAATATTGGTGAGTTAACAAAACAATAGGACTTTCAAGTATTATAGAGAAGAATGAACTTTGTTATTATACTATCAACTTGAGCCATATAGTATTGAGATAATAGCGATTTAATATATTGTCTTGTTTAGACTATATATATATATATATATATATATATATATATATATAATGGAAATTGTTATCCATTCTTGGAAACTAGATTCATAGGAATCTTTAGTAAAACTATTGTAACACATCAAACGAGAATAACATAGACTTACTATGGGAAATAAAATAAGGTTCTTATGAGAATCCGTTGATGTATATATTGTATTCATTATTCATGTTATTCTAGAGAAGATCCAATACAATGGAATAGACTTATTCTACTAAGGGATGACCTTATAGGAAAGGCATATTGGGTATATTTTACTTTATTACATTAGTAAAGGTATTGGACAAGGGTTAATATTATTTAAAAGAACTATAGTGTTCTTACTCTTTGGTTGAATTAGTCATAAGTCATTTATGAATCTAGGTTGCCTAGCAAAGAGATAAGGTTATATAGCATTATTAAATTAGCCATGGGACAATTGGATAACCTAGAGCTAATTATGAACCAACTATATAGTTTAGTCATAAGGGACTTATTAAGGTCTAAAGATATTATTATTATGACTCATGGATTAAACCATTAAATGATTAGGAATTGGTATAAGAATAAAACTGTGAGAATATGGCAATATCCAAGTCAAGTAGGGGTGGGTGAACACAATGACTACGTTCATTATGAATGATATTGATATTAAAAATTTTGACCAAAGTAATGCAATTGTTTTCTGCATGCATTGTCGGTTCACTTTATTCGGATTGCTCATCCTATCGGAAATCATACTTAGCTAGAGGGTATCTAGGGTTGTATGGTTGATAGAGTTGAGTAGAATACAACACTATGTACTCAGAAAAGGCAAATTACCACTAGTCACCTAAGGTCTATATTCCTCGTGAAGAGTAGGGCCACTTCCTATGTGGAAGAAGTGTGGGAGACCACCGGTCTGTGGATGGAGGTAAATCACTGGAAAGATGCTCTCTCTCTAAGCAAGAAACATGTCAGATTTGTGATAAAGATGTTAGATATTCAGATGCAGTATTTATTCCAAATTTGTATATGTAATGGTTTTACATTTGTCAACATTGTAAATGAAAAGGCAATATGTGTTTATTGTATTTTGTAAAAAAAGAAATCTTGAAATTGTAGTACTTGATTATATGATGAATAAAAGAAAAAAAATTCTCTATCTCTTTTTTACCTTGTTAAATTAGTTATGGTAAATTTTTTGGTTTTACTAGGTTTATAGAACATGGATGTTACACTTAGCGACAACATGTGTGCATGTGCTAGAGGTGGATGGTATTGGATGAGTGGAGTTGCATGACTCCATAGCTTTGTTTTTGTTTTTGTGCGTAGGATCCTTTGCTAGTAGTCCTTAGAGAAAGAAAAAAATTTAACAAAACCATTTGGATTGATGGAAGGAGTTGGATTACAAAGGCTATAAGGATGGAGGATTTGGACATTTGGATTGATGGGAGGAGTTTGATTGCAAAGGTTGTAAGGATGGAGGATTGAGACATTTGGATTGATGGGAGGAGTTGGTTGCAAAGGCTATGAGGATGGAGGATTTGCATAAGACGTAGAGGCTAGAGTGGTGTTTCCCTCATCAAGGTTGGTATAAGCATGACTTATGGAAATTTCATTTTGGTTCATGGGGTGGCTAGTACTAGCATTTTCTTGGTTTAAGGGTCTTGATGGTTATAGGCATTCATGAATCTATGATTGAAGATATGGGAGAATTTGCTCATGGTGATGGCATCTAGAGAGGCACTGTTATGTTTGGCTCTAGGGAGATCATAAGGTTCTCTAGGATTTTCTTTTTGATCTACTAGGCTATCATCGTCATCATCATTTGGATACAAGAGTTCATCTAAGGGGTCTTACTTTTACTGTGATTTTGGGTCTCGCATTGGCATTATTTTGCATACATTGTTGATATGGATGTTGGATGATATTTGAAGAAGTGGGA
This sequence comes from Cunninghamia lanceolata, assembly GCA_027924645.1. Taxonomy (NCBI): domain Eukaryota; kingdom Viridiplantae; phylum Streptophyta; class Pinopsida; order Cupressales; family Cupressaceae; genus Cunninghamia; species Cunninghamia lanceolata. The sequence continues at coordinate 17,991,787 of BSBN01000757.1, forward strand.
GATTATTGATACATGTTTTGAGGGATATTTGAAGAAGTGGGGATTGTTGATTTGGATGTTGGATGATATTTGAAGAAGCAGGGGGTTGTTGATACATGTTTTTGGGGAATATTCATGGAATAATTTGATGTGGGATTGGCTTGATGTGTGGATGTCTTAGGTTGGTATGATGGTAATATGGGTTGGTATGGTAATAATATGGTTTGGATTAGAGTTATTTGTTGAGGGATGGAGAGAGGTGGAAGCGATTGGATGAGGTTTGACATAGGTATAAATGAAATTTGGTGTGGATTGCAAAGTGTGGGATTAGCATCAAAATAAAATGGAGTCATGATTTAGATTTTTGATAAGGTTTGATGATGTGGGATAATGGATGGATTTGATGACTTTAGAGTGCTAAGGCTTGGATCTTAAGATTTGCTTTGATATCAAGATATTGGGGATTTTGGATTTGCAAGATTAGGTCTAAGACCTTATGTAGCTTAATGTTGGAGTGATCAACTCTTGATGTTGGATAGGCTTTGGGCTAAATTGGATTGGATGAGTGGTGCAGGGCACCTAGGAGCACCTTGGTTCCTAAAGTCACTTTGTTTGCATTTTTTTTTTAGAGTTGTGGTTTTGATTGTAATAAGGATTTAGCCATGGATGGAAGGTCCTCTTGTGTGGTCAAGATGTCTAGGGTGACCATATAAACCCCACTCAGTCTTAGTCCACTTGGACCCTTGTTGAACCACTTAGGCCTAGTAGGCCTAATGAGTGGTTTTTGAGTCTTTTGATTGGTTCTAGTGTTTTAGTATGTTGTAGGAAGTAGGATGGTGGTTTTGATCTCATTTGACAAGCAAACCTAATCGCCATCCTCTTGAAAATGCAAAAACTCCATAGTGTCCAATGTTGCCAATGACACATTGGCCGGTTGAAACTTGGTTTGGGCAGTTGAATCTGCCTTTGGAAGTTAGATACCAACTGGAATGGTTGTAAAAACATGGTAATTCACTCCTGTATGGCAGAGGACATCTGGTACGAAGTTTTGGGGCATTGAAACTACAGAAAACAGTAAATTTTCCTTCTTTTCTCGTTGTGTACGGACTGTACGGACTTGTCACGTGTGCAAATGTCATTTTTCTGAAAGTGCTTGGAGTCAAGGTTCCAATGAAACTAGTTTGAGGTCTTGAAGTGGTCAGGATCAAAATTTATTGATTTTTCTTTCACAACTGGTTTAGAAACCCTGTTTTCTAGGGTTTGACATAGAAATCCCGCCCTAGAATGCATTCCCACTGGTGAAAATTCATAAAAACTGGTGAAATGCAAGCTAGGGATGTGTATTCTAGGATTCCAGAAGCATTTTGCTGGGAGATGTTGTTTTCAATTTTTAAGGTGATGCCCTAGGTCAAGTATTTCATTGTATTTGACCAAATTCATGCTATTTGAGGTTGTAGATGATAGAATCCTGATAGGGTGAGCAAATAAATGATGGTTTTGTGTTGTAGGGACATGGTAGAAGCATTCCAAATTCCTGCCCCTGACCTATGCACCCAATTTTGAGCACTTACTTTGTAACCTAGCCCTAACAAAATCAATTAGGCCTAGAGACCTAATGAGTATTCTGGATTGCTGGAGTGGAGTTGGAATAGGAGACTTGGGAGTTTGATAGGGTCCCATAAAGGGTATCTAAAACCATCATTTGCTTGCCTGGTCATTTGGGATTTTGTCAAGTTTTGTTGAGAAAACCTAGTTTGGAGGGCTAGTAGCCTTACTAGTCAAGGTATAGGTTGAATAGTTTTGGGAAGTTGGAGATCAAACCAACTGCATAGAAGGTGTTTGTTGATCTGTCCTGAGGTATTGGAGAAGCCTAAAAGGTGGAGCCATAACTAGGATACCAAATCCTTCATACACCCTTGAATGTGCCTTTGGTTGCTTGGTTGAAGGTTGTTTGAAGTGGGTGAGTGGGTAGTAAACCATTGTGTTATTGCTTCCCTTGTGCCACCTCTACATCAGGTGGTATCAGAGCCATCAAAGAGATGGGAGATAGAGAAGAAGAGGAGGAAATTCCTTCAAAGGTGACAAATGTCAAATTGGCAAAGATAGTGAGAGAGCAAGCAGCCAAGAACAGAAGGATGGAGGCCGAGATAGAAAAGTTGAAGAAGGATAAAGAAAAAGACAAGAAGAAGAAGCCAAAGGTCATCTTGGATTCAGATGAAGAGGATCAAGATGAACAAGAAGAAGTGCCTATGGAAGAGCCACAAGGAGGCATGTCAGAGAGACAATTCCTAGATGCACTTGGAAAGTTGAGTAGGAAGGACACCAAGGTAGACTTACCTATGTTTCCTGGTAAGATGAATCCAGAGGAGTGCCTTGATTGGATTGAGGCAATGGAGAACTATTTTGAATGTGAAGAAGTGGCAGAAAATCAAAAAGTGAAGATTGCCAAATCAAGAATGAAAGGACCAGCCTTGAGTTGGTGGAATTTTATTCAAAATGAGAGGATAGAAGATGATAGGAACCCTATCTCTACATGGAGGAAGATGGTACTTGAAATCAAGAAGCAATTTGTCCCTGAGGATTATGAGGTCAACTTGAACAAGAAGTTGCACAACTTGAGACAAAAGGACATGGACGTGAGCACCTACACAAAGGAGTTCCACAAGATGACATTGAAAGCCAAGATGCCTGAGAATGAAAAATAGAAGTTTGCAAGGTATCTTAATGGCCTCAAGTTCTCCATTCAAGATGAATTAACTCTCTTTAACCCGGAGACAGTCCATAAGTGCTTTCAAATGGCACTAAGGATTGAGGATAAGCAGAGAAGAAAGGGGGATTTTAACAGCAGCAGCAGAGGCAGAGGAAATCAAAACTTTAGGGGCAGGGGCCAATTTCAAAACAAAGATAATTTCTCTAGACTCCAAGGTGGCGGATCACAAGAAGGCAGCCAAGGGCAGGGTGATAAAAACAGTGCTGATAAGGGTCAATTTAGAGGGAGAGGTAATGGCAGAGGAAGAAGTGGGGGCAGAGGTCCCAATATTTTTAATGGAAGGTGTTTCTCTTGCAATCAGATTGGACATCAGTCCTTTAGATGCCCGGAAAAGATGGGAAACACTGCTGCAAATCAGAAAGATAGAAGGGTGCAACTCCTTCAAGAAGAGGACTATCAAAGCACCACATCATACCAAACAACCTCTTCCAAGTCTGCAGCACCTGAGAGTGGAGAATGCATCATGTTTAATAGGTCACTCATCATGCCAGCCACCAAGGAGCAGCCCCAAAGAAACAACTTGTTCAGAACCACTTGCAAGGTGAAAGGAAAAGTTTGCAAGGTGATAGTAGATTCAGGTTCTTCTGAAAATTTGGCTTCTAATGAAATGGTGACTAAGTTAGGATTGGAAAGAATGCCTCATCCTAACCCCTATAGAGTCTTTTGGCTAACCAAGGAACAACAAATTGTAGTAAAAGAGCAATGTTGGGTTGAATTCAAGATAGGTAATATCATGATAGGATTCTTTGTGAGATATGCATGCCACCTTCTTCTTGGAAGGCCTTGGCAACATGACACAAGTGCCCAACATGATGGTAAGCAAAATGTGATTCATTTGTCCAAGAATGGTGAAAATTTTACAATGACTCCTTTGATTGATGATTGCAAAGAGAAGGTCATTTCTAGTTCAATTATGTTGGTAGGTGAAAAAGAGTTTTTGGCTAACCTTAAGGAAGAGAAAGTGCCATGTTTTGCAGTAGTCCTCAAGCCCAAGGATGTGAATCCCAAGAAGGCCAAAGTGCAGCAACCTCTTAGGAGGATTGGACCAAAGGAAGTGGAAGAACTGTTGGAAAGGTTTCATGATGTGATAGCCGATGAAGGCAAGGATGCCCTTCCACCAAAGAGGGAGATTAGTCATTGCATTGATCTCATCCCTAGATCCACCCTACCAAACCAAGCAGCATACAAATTGACTCCAGAGCAAAATGCTAAAGTGGCAAGACAAATCCAAGACTTGTTGGATAGAGGACTTATCAGGAGGAGTATTAGTCCATGTGCAGTACCTGCAATGCTTGCACCCAAGAAGGAAGGAACATGGAGACTATGCACTAATTCCAGGGCCATCAACAAGATTACTATCAGGTATAGATTTCCAATGCCTAGAATAGAAGATTTAATGGATTGCTTGGGTAGGGCTAAGTATTTTACCAAGATAGATCTAAAGAGTGGTTATCACCAAATCAGGATAAGGGAAGGGGATGAGTGGAAAATGTTGATAACTGAGAGGGGGGGTGAATCAGTTATCCTAATTATTTCTACTTTCTGAACTTTCTTAATAATTAATGCAGCATTAATTCAACAAGCAAACATAACCATGAAATGGAAATACACATGACACAATATTTTTGACGTGGAAACCCTATTAAGGGAGAAAACCACGGGGTGATTAACCCAAGGATTATTCTTTGTTAGAAGAATAAAGAAAAACAAAATGGCACTTGCCAATTAGGGCTTACTGCCTGAGCACACTGCTCACAAGAGGCACACTGCCTACAAGAGACTCACTGTCTACAAAAGGAATGTAAAACAATACTTGAACTGATTGGGAGCATCTACAAATGCTGGAGTTCAGTTCCAGTTAGGCTCAGTATACTGATCTGCTGCACTTCATCTTTCCTCTTCTTTTATGTTGCTTTCCTTTCACATACCGGATCTTCCTTACTACTTTTACTCTGTTCTTCTGCTTTTATTCGCACATCACAAACAACCATGACACCTCTCACAACTAAATCCATCTTGTATATATATCCGCACAAGTGATTTCATCACCTTTCAAGTCGGCATCCAGAATAGTCTATCTTTTCACAAACTCTAATCTGTCGGCTGAATCCTTGCTTACCAAGTATTGCGGATCAAGGATATACTTGTGGAAATCATTAATCATGTCGGACAAACATAATTCATGCCTTCATAACCTTTACCAACATCAGTAGCACATCCGGAATAATGTCTGATGTTCTGCCAATCAGTTCTTCCTCTGTTCATACTGCCAATCAGGAACCCGGTACTCAAGTATTCATATATTTTTCCTCATCTATCACCAGAGGCTAAATCCTTGGAATCTATCACTCAAGGTAGTCCTCTTGACTTCCCTAAATCTGCACTTCACCAAGATACTTCCTCTGAGAGATCCGGACCTGTCTGTCGGACCTTGCCACATGCTCTGTTCTTGTTTATCGGACCACAACATTCTTCACTCTAACTTCCGGTATAGACACATCATGTCCTACGGATGTGTGGGATGAACTTTGTTGCCATCAATGACAACAATCATGAATCCATATAGTGTCTCTTGCCAACAGAAAACTGCCTTCAAAACCAATGAAGGACTATTTGAATGGGTTGTCCTGCCTTTTGGCCTGTCAAATGCACCAAGCACCTTCATGAGATTGATGAATGAAGTGCTAAAACCTTTCCTTAACAAGTTTATTGTTGTGTATTTGGATGATATATTGGTTTTTAGTGATAGCAAGGAAGACCACATAAGGCATATCCATCAAGTGCTCAGAAGGCTTCAAGAGGAGAAGTTGAGAATCAACCTTGACAAATGTGTCTTCCTACAAGAGGAGTTGATATTCTTGGGGTTTGTCATCTCTAAGGGCAACCTAAAAATTGGATCCAAGCAAAGTGGAAGCCATTCTTAATTGGCCAACACCTACAATAGCCTCTGAGGTAAGGAGTTTCCATGGTTTGTGTAGCTTTTATAGAAAGTTCATTAGAGGGTTTAGTGGCATTTGTGCTCCACTTGTTGACACCATAAAAGGGGGCAAGAAATGTGTGTTTGTATGGACAAATGAGCCCAATCAAGCCTTTGAACTGTTAAAGAAAAAAATATCAAAAAAAGCAGTCCTAGTGCTACCTAATTTTGACAAGGTCTTTGTGGTAGAGTGTGATGCAAGTAAGAGGGCTGTTGGGGGAGTCCTAAGTCAAGATGGGAGGCTTGTAGCATTCTTTAGTGAGAAGTTAAATGAGGCAAAACAAAACTACTCCACCTATGATCTAGAGTTATATGCCATGGTTCAATCATTGAGGAAATGGAGACACTACTTATTGCCAAAGGAATTTATAGTTTTTACTGATAATCATGCATTGAGCTTCTTGAACAGGCAGCAAAAGTTAAATCACAGACATGTCAAGTGGATGGAGTACATCCAAGCATACACCTTCTCCATAAAACATAAGAAAGGAGTGGCCAATAAGGTAGCCGATGCCTTAAGTAGGAGGAATCTTGTTGTGCAGACCATGCAGTTGGAAAGTACAGGTATTCATGCCATCAAAGATCAGTATGCAGCAGATGAAGACTTCAAAGAACCATACCTATCTTGCAAGGCCATGACAGGAAGGTATAATACTAATTTTTCTGATTTTTGTTGCAAGATGGATATCTTTTCAAGGGTAGCACGTTGTGTATCCCAAGAGGATCTATTAGAGAGAATATAATCAGGGAAAAGTACTGTGGCAGCATGTCAGGTCACTTTGGTATTGACAAGACCCTAGAATTGGTTAGGAGGTACTATTTTTGGCCCAAATTGCCAACCGATGTAAGGAAGTTTGTTGAAACTTGTCAAATTTGCCAAAGAGCAAAGGGGCATACATCCAATGCAGGTTTATACACTCCTCTACCTATTCCTTCAAAGCCTTGGGATTCCATAAGCATGGACTTTGTACTTGGTTTGCCTAGGACCAAGAATGGACATGATAGCATCTTTGTGGTTGTAGATAAGTTCTCAAAAATGGCTCACTTCATCCCTTGTAAAACCACACATGATGCCTCACACATAGTAGGTCTTTTCTTCAAAGAAATAGTCAGGTTACATGGTTTACCTTTGTCAATCATCTCAGACAGAGACCCCAAGTTCATAGGACACTTCTGGAGGACACTGTGGAAGAGACTAGGTACAAACTTGTCATTATCATCTGCCTATCACCCTCAGTCTGATGGACAAACAGAGGTGATTAATAGGTCACTTGGCAACCTCCTAAGATGCCCAACAAAGGAGCAGGGTGCTAGTTGGGATTCTATTTTGGCTCAGGCAGAGTTCTCATATCATGACACTGTCAATAGAAGCATCGGCCTGTCTCCTTTCCAAATTGTTTATGGCACTCATCCCAGGGGTATTTTGGAACTTAGGGAGGTTAAAGGACTGGAAAATAGCAGTGTCTTGGCTAAAGACTTCATTCAAGTCATGAAAGATGTCCATGAACAAGTACAACAGAAATTGCTGTCCACTTCTCAGAAGTACAAACAGTTTGCTGACAAGAAAAGAAGGGATTTGCAGTTCAAAGAAGGGGATTTGGTAATGGTCCATCTAAAGAAGGAGAGGCTCCCTGCAGGTAAACATACCAAGCTACTCATGAAGAAGATTGGGCCTTGTGAAGTGCTCAAGAAATGTGGAGAAAATGCCTATAAAATCAGACTTCTGGATGGCATTGCTTTGTCTCCAATTTTTAATGTTTCAGACCTTTATCCCTATAAAGGAACTGATCCTCAGACTACTGTTGAAGAAGATCAAACTGATCAGACACTCCAGGAACTCATTCCTTCATCTCCAAATCAAATTGAGTGCATTTTGGATAAGAGGATTGCAAAACAAACCAGGAGGCACACCTATCATGAATACTTGGTGAAGTGGCTAAACAAACCTCAGGAGGATGCCACTTGGATGAGCAGGGCAGACATTGAGAAGGCAGGTTTCACATTTGACAACATTCCAACTCAAGAGACTTGAGTTCTCTTTGACAGTGGGTGTATGGTGCAGGGCACCTAGGAGCACCTTGGTTCCTAAAGTCACTTTGTTTGCATTTTTTTTTTAGAGTTGTGGTTTTGATTGTAATAAGGATTTAGCCATGGATGGAAGGTCCTCTTGTGTGGTCAAGATGTCTGGGGTGACCATATAAACCCCACTCAGTCTTAGTCCACTTGGACCCCTGTTGAACCACTTAGGCCTAGTAGGCCTAATGAGTGGTTTTTGAGTCTTTTGATTGGTTCTAGTGTTTTAGTATGTTGTAGGAAGTAGGATGGTGGTTTTGATCTCATTTGACAAGCAAACCTAATTGCCATCCTCTTGAAAATGCAAAAACTCCATAGTGTCCAATGTTGCCAATGACACATTGGCCGGTTGAAACTTGGTTTGGGTGGTTGAATCTACCTTTGGAAGTTAGATACCAACTGGAATGGTTGTAAAAACATGGTAATTCACTCCTGTACGGCACAGGACATCTGGTACAGAGTTTTGGAGCATTGAAACTATAGAAAATAGTAAATTTTCCTGCTTTTCTCGCTGTGTACGGACTGTACGGACTTGTCACGTGTGCAAATGTCATTTTTCTGAAAGTGCTTGGAGTCAAGGTTCCAATGAAACTAGTTTGAGGTCTTGAAGTGGTCGGGATCAAAAGTTATTGATTTTTCTTTCACAACTGGTTTAGAAACCCTGTTTTCTAGGGTTTGACATAGAAATCCCGCCCTAGAATGCATTCCCACTGGTGAAAATTCATAAAAACTGGTGAAATGCAAGCTAGGGATGTGTATTCTAGGATTCCAGAAGCATTTTTCTGGGAGATGTTGTTTTCAATTTTTAAGGTGATGCCCTAGGTCAAGTATTTCATTGTATTTGACCAAATTCATGCTATTTGAGGTTGTAGATGATAGAATCCTGATAGGGTGAGCAAATAAATGATGGTTTTGTGTTGTAGGGACATGGTAGAAGCATTCCAAATTCCTGCCCCTGACCTATGCACCCAATTTTGAGCACTTACTTTGTAACCTAGCCCTAACCTAATCAATTAGGCCTAGAGACCTAATGAGTATTCTGGATTGCTGGAGTGGAGTTGGAATAGGAGACTTGGGAGTTTGATAGGGTCCCATAAAGGGTATCTAAAACCATCATTTGCTTGCCTGGTCATTTGGGATTTTGTCAAGTTTTGTTGAGAAAACCTAGTTTGGAGGGCTAGTAGCCTTACTAGTCAAGGTATAGGTTGAATAGTTTTGGGAAGTTGGAGATCAAACCAACTGCATAGAAGGTGTTTGTTGATCTGTCCTGAGGTATTGGAGAAGCCTAGAAGGTGGAGCCATCACTAGGATACCAAATCCTTCATACACCCTTGAATGTGCCTTTGGTTGCTTGGTTGAACGCTGTTTGAAGTGGGTGAGTGAGTAGTAAACCATTGTGTTGTTGCTTCCCTTGTGCCACCTCTGCATCAATGAGGATTGAATTAATGTTGACTTGATGATTAATTTGCTTGATTTGAGATTATTTGATTTAGGTGATGGATGATTAGGGATCAAATGTCAAGACCGTAGGATGATTTGATTTGCTTAGGTGAGGGATGGATCTCTATGCTTAAGATAGACAAACATCTTAAGAAATAATTGATTGGGTTTGATTATGGATTTGATATCTACTTTAGATAGGCAAAGTTCTTAAGCAAGAGGGTGGGGATTGGTTTGATTGGATAATTGTACTTAGGAAAGACTAAGTTCTTAAGCAAGTTTGGATTAAGGATGATGGAAGATCTTGGTCTTTGATTTGAAGGTTGGATTTAAAATGGATGAAGGTTGGGTTAGGATTTGATGATTTGAATGGTGAGTGGACTTGAGAATTTTAGGATTGGATGACGTCGATGATGATTAGATTTGAGTTGGTTTTGATTTGGATGATGGATTAAATTTTTATGTTGAATTTGGATGATTTGATGTGGGTTGATTGGAATGAATTAGGAGGTGGGATTTGGGATTATTGATTTGATTGGATGTAGGCTTGGCATTGGATGATTGATTAGATGGGATTTGATTCAAGAGGTTTGACTTTGGTTTGGAATGACTAGTTGATTGAATCAGATTAGGATTAACTGGAAGAAAATTGGTGGAGATTGAGATGAGGGTACAAAACATTTTTAGATTTTGATTAGAAAGTTTGATTAGGCAATTGATTTGGATGATTAAGCTTAAGGCCTTAAAAAGGTTGGATGTGGGATGGATGATTAGTGGATGTTAGGACAAGGGGAATTTGGAAGAGTAGGATTTTGGGATGGATTTTGATCAAGAGTGATTGGGTTTTGATTGGGGGTTAGGATTGGAGTGGATTAGGATGGGTTTTGATTAGATTTTGATTTGATTTTGGGGATGATTTAATCATGGGGGAATTGGATAGAAATTAGTCTAATTTTGGATTGGGGGATATTGAGTTTTCAATGGGTCAATGCAAGATGGAAGAATTTGATTTAAAATTTGAATTCGATGGATTTCAACTTTGACTTGACGGGACTTTTTGGATTTTATAAGATTTTGATTTTTTGATTTGAAGGGATAATGTATGGGTTTCACACAAATGAAGACACACTAAGCACATGAACACCATAGATTATTCAAGTGGGATTATATACACTTGTAAGCCCACCTTGTTGCCTTTATTTAGTCCTAACATGCAAGTCCCATGATGAGGAAACTAGCCACTTTTGATCACCCAAGGTCACTCAAAAGGCATAAGAGGAGAGCATACATGGCATGCATGTCTGTTTCTAGATGGCACAAACACTTATATGTGGTAAATTTTCAGGGCTAACCTCTTACCAGTGAATTACAAGTATATATAGCCAAATAGTCCTATCTAGGTTAAACAAACAACTAGGGGATGTCCTCAAAATATCCAAAGATATGGAAGGCCCAAGTTCATGAAATGAAGGGTAGGTCTAAAGGCTTGGTTCGAGAAGGTAACCCCTCTCCCCCATCACTTTACAAGGTACAAAGTTCTTGCAAGCTTAGCCAAATGATAGATGTCCTCCAATAGGAGAGTCTTTCGATTCTCTCAAATTTCTATACCCTGCCAAAACACATGGGTTTGGATCATCCCCTAAGGTGATGAAATCCTTAGGTAGGCCTGCTAAAAGGAAAGAAGTCTTAATGCTTTTGATCTTTGAGATCACCTTGTCGTATGAGAAGAGATCATACACACTTAGATTATTGGGTTATAAAATGAGTGAATGACAAGGGTGTTTTTGATCTCCAAAATCACCTTCGGGTGCAAGGAGATAGTATACACACCCAAGCAAACACAAAAACAAAGCAAGAAAAAAATTTTAATCTTAAGATATAAGTGTGTAACTATACTAATGATAAAACAAGATCTTGGACAAGCATGTTGCACACAAGGGTGTTAGTAGTTTGATAAAAATGGCCTTTGACTAGCGAAATGTTGCAAGAAAGGTGTTAGCATTGAAAAACAAACCCCTACAAAAATTAAAAAATAATTTTATCCAATAACAAAATAGATGTGATCATAGATTTCTTATGATTTTCTAATCAATTTTTTTTTTAAATTGCTAAAATTTGATTTCTTATGCAAAAGTTATTCCATAAACCAGGGTTTGAAAAAAAATTCAAGAAATATCATTTTCTACCAAATATCTGAAAATAAAATGATATAAAAAATTGATTTAAATATTTCTATCTACCTACAAAAAATAGAATGTGATTTCCTCACCTAGATTGCAAGATATATTTTTTTTCAAAAAGTCATGCATCACAAATTTCTAAAAAATTAGCATCTCAAGGTCAACTTGAAATCATCATATTTCCTTCAATATTAATCCAATTTTTTAGTGTGGTCACTTTTCGAAAAGCTTTTGAAGTCCTCTTTCCAACGAATTCAAAATCTCTTTTTTTCAAGACTTTTGTGAGATACACAACTCCCTGCAAGAAATTTGGCCTTAAATAAAGAAAATTAGTAAAATAAAAAATCTTCAACCTCCAAAACCAAGGTTAGACAAAGGACAAGGTCCCACCAAATGTGCCAATATGTGTGTGCTAAAATATAAAACAAAATGAGGAACAATGCATCCAAACAAAGCACCTATTTCATATTTAACAACACCTCAGATTGAGCAAAGGATTAGCAAAAATCATTGACAACTATGAAAGCTCTCACCAACACTAGCCCTTGTTACACTAACAAAGGTGGTTGTACTCCAATGGATTCTTCATATTGAGACTGATTGTTGGTTGCTCACTTGGACAACATGACATCACTTTCCAAAAGCTTCTTCAAATGGCTTGATTGAGGTTTGGTTTATAAATATTTTGATGACAAGATAGAGGGTTAAGATTTGACTAGAATGGATTGTTAGGATTGAATGAGACAAATTAGAGCAAGGTTAGAAGCTTCTAGGGCATTCTATAAGGATGGATGGTTGAAGCTGAATGGATGGATAAGATTGTATGAGAAGAATTAGGGCAAGGATGGAAGCTTCCAAGGCTTATCTTTATGTGAATGGTTGGGATTAAAAGATGGAGTATGGAAATGGATGATGGAGATGTAAGATTAGTTGGACTTTTGTGGGAATGTCTAAGTTCAATGAATCTAGATAACTCTTAGCTAGTCATGTGGCTTCTTGAATTTTTAATTCTTATTTGGTGATAATGAACAGAGATGGGATTTAATTGGGATAAATTGGGGATTAGAATAAGATTTAAGATTTTTAGACTAATTAATCAAGTAATAAAATTATTTAATTAATTAATGGAGAGGGATGTGGGGAAATTAGTTTTAATTAAATAAATATGATTTATTTAATTAATTTAATGATGGAGTGGATATAATCCTAATTAATTAAATAAATATAGTTTATCTAATTATTAGTGTTAAAATAAATTTGTTTAAGATGAGATCAGAACAATGTCGAAAGATGTTGAAAATGATGTTAGAAGTGTCATTTTAGATGTGGTCAATTTTAGGTGTCTACACTTGCACTAAATCTATGCTCAAAATCTAAATTACCTCTAAGCATCTGAATGTTTTGTCATAGCCTAGAAAAAGGACTAAAAAGAACATATAATGAGGAGAGAAGGAATTAGTAGGAATTGCTCAATATTATCATTGTGTCGATGAGCGATCCAAAAACTCAATTAGATGTACGGTACAACTAGCAAAGAATCATATGCACTTCAATTTGCCCATTGCATTCTAAAAGAACAATTGTCAGAACAAGAAAAACTCAGTTAATATCAAAATTATAACAGGTGGTGTCCGGTCTGCCACGTAAGCTACCCATAATTTGAAAACAATGTAATTGAAATGAACTTAAATTGTACTTTCCATAATGGCATTTCCCGAGGGTTTTTTTTCCTATGCTACTTTAGTGAACAACTTCTAAGGGTTTTGAATGGAACAAAGAAGGCATATGAAACTAGAGTGGAATGCGGCATTGTTCTATATTCTCCACAAGATTAGATTCAAAATTGACACATTCACAGACACAAAAACCATAGAATTAAAGTCATGCACCACCATTATCCCATCATGCCAAAGAAAACTATTTCTAAATGATTGTTATCATCAAATAGGATTCCTATCAAATAATTTGAGCCACCCCAACATAGCCCACTTAAAAGCTTAACTTATTCCTTAAAACTATTTTAAAGAGTTTTCTCCATGTAATTTAAATCCCTCTAATAACAGTTGGTTTCTGTTTAATATTTTTTATGTGTGAAAAGTTCCCAAAAAGCATCAACTGCACGTTTATCATCAAATTGAAAATCTATACAAGTGACTGTTGTAGTTGGGGTTGACTGTTGTAGTTGGGGTTGGTGATGGGGGTTTCTGATATTGGGTTTGCTGTTGATGTTGACGGGGTGGAGGCTTCAACTATGAAGACCCTTGATTGCTCCCTTGAGGTGGAGTCTGACATGCCATTGGATTTCAAGGATGGTCTTGGAGTGGACGTTGGTGGGTCCCTCTGTTTAGATTTTTTGAATGTTGTGTTGGCTTCTGCTGGGCAGGGCCCCTTTGACTCTCAAAATGAGGAGGTTGTGGTGCAGATCCCGAACTGAGTGATGGATCAGGCCATTTCTGGGCTGAAACATTCCCTTTGTGGGAAATTCCTTGGACCCAGACCCAATATCGATGTTTTCAGGGCTTGAGCCAAGTGAAAGGGGAAGGTTTGTGTAGAAATAGCAGCTATGAGGAATGGGTTCTTTTTTATCTCTTTCTCATCCCTGGAAGATTGTGTTTGGGTCCTGCAAATCGAGTCTCTTTCTGAAAAAAAATGGGAACCGGGCTTCAATCCTGATAAGGAGTGTATTAGTTGGGTCCCTGTTTTGGTCAGGCTTCCTTGCTTACCAATGGAATATTAGGAAGAGGATGTTTGGGTAAGGCTTCCTTGCTTACCAATGGAATATTGGGAAGAGGAAGTGTTGGCAGGTATTGCTAATCGTTTTGGTCAGCTCATTGTTATTGATGTTGTGACCAAGTTTCGGAAGCAACTATTGTATGCCAAATTTTGTGTTAACGCCAAGGTGGATTTCGCTCCCTTCAGCGGTTACCTTGTCCTCAAAATTTGGGGAGTGGAGGTAAGAAATTGTCTATGAAGTCTCCTTTAATGTGCCCAAAATGCTAGAAGGTCGACCATTCTAACGTTGGATGTCCTAACTCTAGGAAGAATAAAGAAACACTTGTTCTATTTGGGGAGCGGAGGTAAGAAATTGTTTATGAAGTCTCCTTTAATGTGCCAAAAATGCCAAAAGGTCAACCATTCTAGCGCTTGATGTCCTAACTCTAGGAAGAAAAAAGAAACGCTTGTTCTAGCTCAACCCTCGATGGTAGAGCCTATGACGTGTGATGCTCTTGATTCAGATGGGAGGGATGCTAAGCTATTTGGTACCCCACCGATTTTTTGTAAGGTAAAAAGAATGTCACCTTCGGTTAACAAGGATCTTGATTTAGGAAGGACCAAAAAAGGAAAAATGGATAAGGAGAACCCAAGTTCCAATTCTGTTGTAAGGTTTGGCGGGTGTTTCCAAAGCTCTTTGGAGCATTTTGGATTTAGGCCACCATGATTTGTGTTGGTTTGTTCTTTTTTCCCTATTGTTAGGGGAAGGCTGGTTTGTTGTTGTTTGGCTTGATTTTTGATGTTGTTCCTTGGGTTGTGTGGGCATCTTTGATGTTTCTCATCTTTTCGTTGTAAAGGGTGGGGTCCTTTCAAAATTCCTTATTCTAGTTCATAGCTCTGATCAAAAGTGTTTACCCCTTATCAATCAAAAACTACTCAATTATTATTAATTAATTAGATTTATTAGCATGGTTCATTAAAAAGACAAAAAAAAAAAATCATTTTAAAGTCATTCTTTGCATTTGAAAACTACCAAAAACACGCAAAACATAAAAATACCAAAAACATTTTAAACAATTAAAAATCACAAAAACATTTTCAAGCAATCAACATTTTTCACTTAAATCAAAACATTCAACTTGAACAATCAAATTTCAAACAAGCGCAAATCAAAACCTTTACTCACTAAGAAAGCGGTCAACTTTTTAGCTTCAATTCAAAACTAATCAAATTGAAGCAACCAAAGGGAACGCTGGAGCATTAGCACATCTCACTGTTGAGTCAAACATCCAAACAATCATCGAAGCAATCAACGTAATCAACTCTTTCAATGTCCACAATAATAAACTTCCTAGTCATCCAATCAACATGAACAATCGATTCAATCCGGAACGTTTTAAGCATTTGTGGCTTTTGTGCGAAAATTGTTTCTTTCTTCATTATAAGAAATCATTACTAGAACAAAAAGGTGTTTGTTCATAATGTGGAGCAACTTTGCCAATTACTAGTTTAGAATGAATTGACCTATTAATTGATAATGACACTTGGTGTCCTATGGACGTTAATTTCTCTATTGTAGATCTTTTAGATAAAAAAACATACGACGTTTGACATCACAATGGTTCGAAAGGTCTCAATTTTAATGTACAAAGTCCTTTATCACAAATATTTGTACTTTGAATTTTTTCAAGATTCTAATGCTGAAACTTTGAAAACATTAGTAGCATACAACAATAATCTTGTTACTATCCTTAGAGTTGTACTAGAAAAGAAAATCATAAAATATTTGAATTTAGATTCGAAAGAAACTATTAAGATACTACAAGACATTATTGGTACAGGTTTAAAAATAGTTCAATTTATACTTCTTGCAATATGTAACAGAATGCAAGATGAAATAAAAAGGTTTTTGATTTTCAAGAAAGCATTGCAAGAGCAACAAATGTCTCTTCTGTTGCCTCCTTATCTGGAAGATAGAGATGGGATGAATTACGGGTCTAAAATGAAAATAATGGATCTAGAAGTACAAAAAATCGCACTTAATATTGAAGAAGCCCTAGCTTTGAATATACTTTATAATTTAAATAAACAGTTAGTAAACTTAAAAAATCAATTACTTTCACAAGATAAGTTCTTGAAAGTAGTGGCGGTAAACTTAGTGAAAATGGAACTTTGTTTTCCGGAAGAAAAAAGACAAATAAAAAAAATAAAAAGAGGATTTCCTTTTTATCCAAAGTATGATCCAGAGGCAGATTACTTTTTATCGCGTCGAAAACATATGGCGATCTGTTTGATGCAAAAACATTTGGTCTCCAAAGAATTTAAATATTGGTTTCAAAATCATTGTGGTTTCCTAGAAGGATCAGGTTATCATTTTGGGTCTAATAGTATAGTAGAATACGTTAAAAAACAAGATCACTATCAATGTGATAATATCAAAGATCATGACATGGATGATGATACACTCTATAGTCAAAATAGTATGGAGTTATTTCACGAAATAGAGGATCTCTACCTCCATCACAAGAATAATGAAAAAGAGTGTAAATAATGAAAAAGAGTGTCAGAATAATGAAAAAGGTTGTCAAAATAAGATCTTGTTGTATACTTGACATACTCAAAGAATTTATTTCTATTTACTACAGATAATGAAAGAGTTATCTACATTAGCACTAGATAGCAGAGACAAATTTTCTAAGAAAAAAGAGATTTCTCTAGAAGATACTTAAGATATTGAAGATCCTAAAGATAGTGAAGAAAAATTTCCTTTAACTTATAATGATTTAACTAAAGAAGAAAAAGCGTATGTTGACGCTACCAAAGAACAAATAAGGCAGATGCTTAATCTAGGAAAGCAAGAATATATAGACATAGATGAACAATCTTATAAAGATTATAACACTTCCTATCAAAAGGATACAGGTTTAGCAGACGCTATTCAAACAGGGATAGGTGACATAAATGGTTTTACTATCGCACTTGGAGTTATGGATTTTCAGTTCATCTCGGAGTTATGGATTTTCAATTCATGGGAGGCAGTATGGGCTCGGTAGTGAGTGAAAAAATAACCCGTTTAATACAGTGTGCTACTGATAATGCTCTTCCAGTAATTCTCGTGTTTCTTGAGTTATCTCCAATTTCTATGCTTCCATAAACAAAGGCCCTTATTTAGTGGTCTCCCTTTAATTATGATGGGTTGAAGTAATCTTAACCATCTTTGCTGAGTACTCCATCATAGCCCATCCTTGCTATCATCTTGGAGCCTATATCCTTGGTATGTCTTTCAAACTTGCTAGTAGATCACCATATTTAAACCATTGAAGAATGCATGCCCTTGAAGAATTCATGCTCATGAATGTTCCCTTTGCATACCTCATTTATTGTTTGCCCGAGTACTCCTTGTAGACTCCTATCTTCATCCTAGAATTTTGATAGCAATTCATCCTTTTCAACATGCAACTCTTCAATTGTTTACCTCAAATAGTGTGCTTCCTCTCAAAAAGCTTCGTTCTCTACCCATATTTGCCAATGGCTTTCCTAAACATGTTCAAGCTAATTTTCTAGGATCTTGTCATGGTTGTACCTAGCAACCAACAACCTGCAACACCTTGAGAAGAACTTGGAAAAATGGTTATACACAATCATTTGTGTCAAACCAAAAACTATTTACACGTTCTTTGAGGCTCTGATACTGATTGATATGCAATTTCCTCTTGTAAAAATCACAAATCAAACTATTAAAACTATTGTGCGTAGTGTTTTAGATTGAGGTAAACGTTTTTGATTGTGCGCTTAGTTACCAAATGGAAGTGTGAATGGAATAATTAAAGTGTTCCCGCAAATAAAAATGCTTAGACAATGGTGGCAAATGCTCTTCTACTAAAATGCGTTGCTCAAATAAAAAAGTACAATACAAGACATCAGTTCTACCAAATCTATTTCTCCACTTTCAGCAATTTCTTCACCTTCTTGTTGCTACAACTTCAATTCTCCTTCCCTTTTGTCTTTGGACTGTCGAAGTCTTATTATTGAGTGCTAGGAGACTCCAAATGTTTGTTAGGAGTCCTTTTGCACAGAATTCGAAGAGACTGGGTCAATTGAAACTTCTTCAGATTCTTGTTTCTTGCATCAAGGCAAAATTTCGCCTTTTCAACAGCCAGCAGATTCATTTTCACCGTCAGTTGCAATATTACTGCGACGCTGAAGCACTTCACATTCTTGGTTCCTGCATCGAGACACTGTTATTTTTCAACTGACAGTTTATTTTTTGCCACAATGGTTACAAAATCGGTGGGAAAGTTAAGGAACTGCCACAGCAGTTTATAAACTGCCCCTTGTTAGAACCCAACAATTTCCAAACCGCCTCTAGACTAAAAACAACATTTTCATACTATTGAATTCTAGAACAATTTCTGTGCCTGGAACCTGGTTAAGCAGCTTCATCCGATGATGAGCTTTCTTCCTGGATCCCATATAAAACATTTGTGCTTGCCTCCCACACATGCCTGATTTCTTGAAATTGATCAATGCATTGACTCGGATATGAGCCGCGGGTGCCTCCAGCCAATTTTCAATTCACAAAGAAATGCAAGTCAATTGACTGGCCAGGCAATTGTGGCAGTTCAGCAGCACTTGGTCTGCCCTCAATTCCATCAGTTGCAGATAATTTGGCGGGTGACTCTTGTGTAGTATTTATTATGTTCTTGCTAAGAACCCAGAAGCTCTTCCTTTTGTATAGGCTAGCTGCACAAGTTTGTTATAGCATGTACTCGGAAACACCGTTAAGGATTCATACCATAATTATGATCATCTCTGTTAAAAGCAATGCAGAGCTTAACTCTCTGTAGTGCTTAGACAATCTCCCTCAATATGAGCTCTTTTTTCCAAAGGATTGAACTATTAAAAGCCGCAAGAGGGCATTGTGCAGCCCACTAAAATCCTAGGACTTCACAGGAGTGTTTGCAAGACCCGCACAACCATTTAAGAGCCAAATTATAAGTGGTACTATGTGCAAAGTTTTTGACTATTGGTATTGTTTGTTGATTATTACTGCAAGCAATTTCTGGTCTTCCAAAATTCAAAGCATTTTTGAACCACCGTTCCACACAGCGTTTATGGAACCATTAACTAAATATTGTTAAACTTCTGGATCAGACGGACTAATTACTATTTGCGAAGGCAGATTATTTGCCCCCAATGGGTAAAGGCAGCTTATTTGTCTTTGGTAGTTTCTTAGAGCTTTAAGAATTATTGCTTATAGCCACATGCATTTTCAGAACTCCAATATTCACCATTATGCATTTTGTCGCAGAATCCACCAGCTATATGCAATCTCCCTGACATATCGAGCTGTATAATACCTGAATGATACAGAAATTAAATGCACAAGCAGAACAAAAGAGAAATTCATGGTGTCAAAATTACTTAATACAGTTACACACAACTCTTTTAGAGCATTGCTTCAATCATGAAAAACCATCTCCATTGTACGGCTCTGTTAAATTCCCAAAGATGAAAAATATTGTTCTATGTAGCTGAACGTGCCTTATATGTCACTAAAATTTAATAACGCAAGCCAATGTGGACTCCAAATAACAACCAAAATATTCATTAAGCTAACATGTTTCTCAATCCAGCTACAAGGAATACCCGAGTTTCAAAAATAAAAAACTAAATTTAGGAAGTCCTGATAGAGCTTGACTGCAAATCAGTTTAGAAGGGCACACCTTAGCTACTATGACAAATGTGCCTCCTTTTACAATAGAACTCTCATTTTCAAGGGAATTAAGAGCATTAGATAACATAGCAAGCAGGCTTCTTACTGCATCATAGTAAATGGCAGGATATGCTTGAGAATAGGTGCCACTCTTATTGTGTACATCAAGATATTTGAGAATACTTTGCTGTACTCAGAAAATGGGGTTAAAGCTCATGAAACAATTAAGATGTATCACAATTTTGGAAAACTTCAACGTGGCCTCCAAATCAATCTGTAGAATATAAAGATGAACAAGATTTGTGGCAGAAACAGCCCCTTGCATGTCAGTCAAAAAAAAAGTTTGTTTCAGATTGTTACTGGTTGTAACTTTTCCCTGGCTGGGATGATGCCAAAAGATGTAGTTGGGGACAGATGAAGTACTGGCACAGTAGCCCAAATGATCCAGACACATTTTTTTAAGTTCAAAGAAATTCTTAAGGGCAACCAAGAGCCATCAGAAGAAATACTTAGTAGAGAGATTTTGACCACCAATTCTAACATCATGTGATGACATTTTTTCAATCTGAACTGCTCCAAGACTGGAGATCACTGAAGCTCAAATACTGGATAAGGGCCAGGAATAATTTTAGTTTACAGTATTTCTCATGCTTGGAGAAGACAAAATGAGGACGGTGATATCTTATGATTCAGCATTGGCCTAAGCAGTCGCCCTTGTCTTAGAAATACATCATTTCCAGATTCGTTTGCACACTCAGAAAATATTTAGACCCTTTCAGGGGACTCACTCTGTGAAGGGCAGAAATCAATTTCATCAGCTAGATGGGATCGTTCTGGAAGTTTTGTCGCTACATCCTTGCCACTATTTGCTTGCATCCTCAATTCTGATGTCTGACACACTGACTTTAACTTGTCTGTTCTGTAAGGTATTATGTTCATCTGACTTGGCAGTGACTCCATAATTGGACCTCTTGCAGTAGCATGATTGAAAAGTAGGTTGTTCCAATTTGGTTTGGTGCTTGCTGAGGCTTGATCGCTATCATCCGGACTGTCCCCTCCAGATGCTTCGTATCCGTCACTGGTAGATCTGCAGAGCCGAACCCCTTTTGTGAAGGACAAAGGAGCAGCCAAAAGGTTTGGTGGAATTTTACTTGCTGTAGATTCTCTAAACGGTTGAATATCAGGAGAAGTCAGGCTACTTTCTGGTGACGACGCAATCTGCCCACCATTAGACATTGCCAGGCTAGTGCGGAAGGCATTCCGAGCCTCAAACTGCAGAGGAGCCAATCTAGCAGAACTTTCAGCAACTGAATGATTAATATTCATGTTATCATGGTCAACAGTGTGACCTGCTTTCGTCATGGGTTTCATAGGAAACCTAGCTGACCTGGAAGATCTTGTTATTGCAAAATTTTGCGGTGGAGATTGTTGATGACCCCTTTTGTAACTGCGTTTCTTGTACTGAAATCGAGGTATATTGTCTGTGTTTATTTCTCTACTACTACTCCCCAAACTGCTAGCAGTGTCCATCCCTGTTGCTTTATCTTGCCTAGAAATAGGCTGCAGAACTTTTGATTTTTTCCTTGCTTGGGCAGCTGCCTTTGATACCTCTTCGGCATTCAAGCGAGCCAGAGTCCAGGGACTAATCTTCACTGTCCCACTGTTTCTCTGCCCCATCCGTCCACCTTGCTTCCTATTGGCATGCATGTTGCCTGCTTCAAGGGAAGATGTAGCTCCTTCTGGTCGCAACACAGAGAACTGAAAAAGCATCATAGAGTACTGTAAATACTTCGTATGAAGGACAACAAGAGCAGGGTCATAATAAAGCTAGTTTGAAGAGACGCCTATACCTGATCCTCCACAAAGAGCCGTGGCGGCGTGCACCATGCTCCCCTGTGTAAAGCACTAACCGAACTTGCGCTGCTTATTGCTGTGGCAGAGCTTAAAGGTGACATCTGAGGGCTTTGTGCTCCTTCCATGGCTTCTTGTTCTTGTTCCCTCATTGCTATAATGTAATCATAGGTGCTAATGCCCTGAAATTGGCCAGACAACCATCATATACTTTACCAAATGAACTGAATATTGACTTCATTTCTGAGATTAGCAAATGTTTGTATACCTTTTTCATCAGCAGAACATGGAAGAAGAAGAGCTGCCCAAGAGGAAGTGAGGCAACCATAGCCAGTACAGTGCAAGATCCCTGATAGACAGAATTATTAACTATTTAGACTAGTACCTTGATAGTCAGAACTCCAAGTGTTCAGCTTTATACAACATTTGATATATATAGAAGTACTAAGATCTATATTATATAAATCAAAAATAAAAATAAATAAGAGAGAAATACTCACAACCACAACAACAAATGGCACCAAAGAGAAACTACTGCCCAGCTTAGAAATTATCTCCACATCAAAGCGCCTCCGGTTGAGGAAACAGCATGCGAGCACAATGATTCCTATCACCCACTGCAGAATAAGCTGCAACCCCAAGCCCAAGATGTACACATGATGAACACCTGTCAATAATCACGCAAAGCGGAAAAAACTAAATGAATGCTTCCTACAAGTCAATGCAATCTCTAAGAAAGAAAAGTTCCACTCCTAAGAATATCACAAAGCTTCGCTCCTATGAACATCATGCAAAACAAACATGGCTTTACGAGTGGAATTTCCAAATGAATCCCCCCCGGTCAAATCCCTATTATCACCTATTGGACTGGTTTAGGTAAAAAGAAAGTTGAACGAATATTAAGAGGCAAAGCCTAAGAAATGTAAAAATATGAATTTGGTGGACCTAAGAAACATCCAGATCAGAATCTTATACTGTGATCTCAAAAGTCGCCTAATTTGCAATACAAGGCAAATAAATCCAAACAAGAAAAGGATATATCTAAGGAGAAAATTATATTTGTCCTACAAATAACAGGCCATCAC
This sequence comes from Cunninghamia lanceolata, assembly GCA_027924645.1. Taxonomy (NCBI): domain Eukaryota; kingdom Viridiplantae; phylum Streptophyta; class Pinopsida; order Cupressales; family Cupressaceae; genus Cunninghamia; species Cunninghamia lanceolata. The sequence continues at coordinate 18,014,570 of BSBN01000757.1, forward strand.
TCTTTTATGGTAGATAAATTGATCTTTGTATCATAGACAAGAAGGAAAATGAAATGAAAACTTACAAGGAGAAGAGCTGACACCATAAGCACAAAAAAACCCTTGTAGTTCTTTCTACCAATACAGTTATTGATCCACTGCACCAAAACATTTACAAATTAGCACCAATATTAGACAAGCAAAGTCCAAAACTGTAACGAACTGAAAAGAAAGCATATATATATATAACTTTTTTATATGTATATACTGCATACCCGACAATGATGATCAAATCCATCAACACATTTGTCACAGACTCGACAATGCTTACTAAACTTAAAGACCTGCAAAACCAAAAAAAAAAACATTTAGAATCTTTCCTTTGTCTCTGGGTAGTCAGTCCTAGTATCACCAACAGTCTAATATTTCATAAAATGGAATTCAGAATACAGAGGCACATGCTAGACGAAAAAAAACTGAAAGTGTTATGCCTATTAAGCTCCTCTTCATGTATTTCTTGCAATCTACAATGGCATAGTGTCATCATAGTTTAACAAATCACAAAGTACTAAGAGTGTTATGCCTATTAAGCTCCTTGTATATTTGAATATTTCTTGCAATCTACAATGGCATAATATCATTATAGTTTAACTACTCAGTGATTCGTTTTACTCACCTAGTCTTCCTGCCAAGTTTTTGGCGAGTTTTGTCTTCTGACTCATGCAAGTATTTGGCAAGTCTGAGGACAAAACTCATGTCACACTAAACTAGAAACCTAGCCACAGAAAATACACAAACAAAACTTGTTTTCGACACTGAAAATACACAGTTTTTTGCCTTTATAAGGCCTACACACCCAAGGGAAGGTCACACCAGCATTTGAGAATTCTTGAGCGAATTGGAGTGAATTTGTAACAGATTTGAAGAGCAAATTTGACGAATTTCAGGTTTCCAAGTTGGTTTTATTCCCCCCTCTTCTTTTAAACCATGTAAAATCTCTCTAGCATGTTAATTTATTTATAACATGGAAATTTTCTAATTTTAAATGTACTGAATTTGATTTAAATAAATTTTATTGTTGATTTACACAATTTTTTGTGAATAAAATTGCTAGTTTTCCCCCCTACACATAGGGTTTACACTTTACCCAAAAAAAAGTTATTTCCATTAAACTAATTAATCCTATTGCCATTCCATTACCATATTATATTTGAAATGCATTTACATTGTGTTCAAATCGTTGTTTTTTTTTTAAATGTTTTTTTGTCCTTAAAAATGCTCCAGGTTAGCATACAATGGCATCCAACTCTGCATCAAAGTCAAAATCAATAAATGGAAGTCGTGACCCTACTTGAAAATATGTTATAATGGGACCAATACTGGGGAGTGTGATTTGTCTCTTGTGCACTAAGAAGCTTAATGGAGGCATCAATTGCCTCAAATACCATATTGCAAGCATTTTTAATTACGGTGCCAAGCAGTGTGAAAATGCCATAGAAGAGACAAAACAAGAGATGCAAGTTGTCCTTGCATTGTTGGATGAGAAGAAATTAAATAGGGTGAGGGCACAAGCAACTATAGCAACAACCATTAATCCTAACTTGGCATAGGAAATGGAAGTAACTATGACAGATATTGTGGGCTCTAATCATGGTCCACACATACATAACACATCCACCTCATCCAACTTGAGCAGAGCACAATCACAACACTTTCTTGTGCCTGCAAACATAACTAGAACACAACTTTTGCTACAAGGCACATGATGGAATAAGGAGATACATAAGGAAGCAGATAAGGCATGTACAAATTATTGGTATTACAACAACCTTCACTTCAATGTTGTGAAGAACCCATACTAGTAGTATTTGATAACATAATTGACAGGTAAAAGATACAAGTTGCCCTCTCCAAAAGAGTTAAGTGGGAAGTTACTCCAAGATGTTGCAGATACAAAGACAATTGTGGAAAATCAAAAGAAATTGTGACAGAAGTTCAGATGCACCATTCTTTCAAATGGGTGGATAGATGAGAGGAACCACACCCTCATGACTTTTTGGGTAGCTTCAAATGATGAGTTGGTTTTCTTGAAATCAATTGATGCCTCGAACAAAATAATGAAAGCACAATCTTTGAACCTGATGTTGGAAGAGATTGTCTTAGAGGTGGCCATTGCCTTGACCTTCTTTTGGAGACTATAAGATAAATTGATTGTGTGAGGCCAATTTTAGAAGATGCAAAGAGCATCACAAAATATATTTATAATCAACCTTGAGTTCTCAACTTGATGAAAGATCGCACCAAAAAGAAAGAGTTTGAGTGACCGAGTGTCACAAGATTTGCAACTAACTTTCTAACATTTCAAAGTATTTGTGGTTCATTGACATCCTTGATGCAAATGTTTGAGTCAAACATGACTAGACTAAACATATTCAAAGAAGATTGATGGAGAGAGAACCGCAAAAACATTTTTTAGTGATATCTAGGTAAAGAGAGCTACAAAGATCATCAAGATAAGTTCAAATTTCAATTTAAATTTCGAAGTGAATACCTTATTTTCAATTTTTAAAAGCATTTGTTTTAGTTGTAACTTATAAGTTTGTAACTTTCATTTGGTCATACTTTGCAAGTGTTGACACATTTGGTAAGGATTTTGTGCTTGGTGGATGGGGAGCAAAACCTAGTGGAATTCTTTTATGAGGCCATGGATAGGCTCAAAAGGCCCATCCAAAACTTTTAAACGGGGATAGAGGCAGATTTGATCCATTTAGGAGATTATTGATCAAAGGTGAAACAATCAACTCCACCGACCCATTCATGTAGTAGGATACTACCTCAACCCCCCAAGCTTTTCTTCTTCGATAGCTTTGCAAAAGTTAACGAAGAAGTTATAGAGGGCCTCTCAACATGTATTGAAAGGATGACACCTGAGGCTGAGGTGAGAACCTCATTATTTCACAATTGCAAAATTACAAGTTAAGCAAAAGCTCTTTTCTTCACCACTAGCTATCTGAGGGAGATCCAACCAAAAACCAAGTAACAAAAATTGGAGTCTTTACTTATATCTTACAAGTTACAAATTACAATTATTAATAAGATATTGCTTGCTTACAAACTTTTAAATATCTTATTTGCAAGTTTTTGGTGGAAATTTTGGGGTGAAAATAACCCAAATCTTCAAAAGCTAGCCCTTTGAAGTTTGTCTTAACCTTGTAGTGCTTTTGGCTATGAGCACAATTAAAGTTTGTTTGGTATCAATCACACGAAGAAGCACAATAAGTTGACTTAACAACACCTCAATGACCTATTTTTTGCGCAATATAAGCCAAAGTGAATACTTTTATTGGGTGTTTAAATGGGTTAGGGAGTGCACGTGCTAGTGTCCTGCAACAATTTTGTGTTTTGTGGCCATTTCTGAACATTTCTCCACTTGTCATTTTTTGTGGATCAGAGGTAACAGCTCAGAACGAATCTAAACGGCTTGTTAGCCTCTTCCCTCTTTTCTCTCTTTTTGAATGGATCTTTTCATTTTTACATCTCTATTGGCTCTCTCTGCAATTTTCTTACATTCTCAAGCTCTCTTCAGCTTTCTACAATTTTCTATAGCCTTTTACAGAATTTTTTTCTCAACTCTCTCTAACTTTTTCAAGCCTCCTTCCAAGTAATATTGTTCTTGTTTATTGTTGTTGCAAGCAAACTTTTCTATTTGTTGTGCCCTTGAGCACCTTGGGATCCTCACATCACCTCTATTTCTTTCATTTTAGTTGTCACTATTTGCACAATCACAACTCTTGCCATTCTCATACACACTTGGGATAGGAGCATTCACACACACTTTATTTTATCAATCTTGGCTGTTGCGGAGGTCGAAAGACCAAAGCAGGGGCTTGACTGACAGCCCCAACAATTTCTCTTTTTCTCAGCTACAAGTATTTGGGAAGCATTCACCGCAATGGAAGTTTGTTGGTTTCTTCCCTTCTCTTGTCCATTCTATTATTTTATTTAATTTAGTGAGTTTATCTTTGTTATTTTTATTTCTGTTAGTACTTGGTAGTTTGCTATTGTGTTTTGTCTTCTGATATTGCAGATTGGACAGACTATTGTGCTAGATTTTCATGTTTCTGGGCTGCACGGACGACAACGCTTAGCACGGACTAGACTTTGATGTTTCTGGGCTGCATGGACAATAACGCTTAGCACGGACATCCCCGTGACGCACTGGCATCTTGGACAGTGGCTTCATCCTTCTTGCTCCAGGTTCTTCTCTTTTCCCTCTCTTCAGCTCTGTACTTCATTTTTGTAAATCAGTTTCCGATTCATGTAGATTAGCGTTTTCCATTCCAGCACCTATGTAATGTAATGTTGAAAGTGAAGGTACCACTTTTTCATTATCACACTCCCAAAACGGTAAGACTCGTAAAAGTCACTGCCAGCCAAAAAATTGGCAAAGCAAGAAAAGCAAGAAAAGCAAGAAAACACTCTTAACAGATGATTCAAAATCAATGGAAGTGGCTTCATCCTTCTGGCTCCAAGTTCTTCTCTTTTTCCTCTCTTCAGATCTGTACTTCATTTTTGTAAATCAGTTTCCGATTCCTATAGATTAGTGTTTTCCATTCCAACACCTATGTAATGTAATGTAGAAAGTGAAGGTACCACTTTTTCGTTATCACACTACCAAAATGGTAAGACTTATAAAAGTTGCTGCCAGACAAAAAATTGGCAAAGCAAGAGAACACGCTAACAGATGATTCAAAATCAATGGAAGAAATCAAAAAGCAAAGATAGTGGCATGTAAGGTATCAATTAAGATCATGTGGATTACCATAACCTCAAAGTAAGAAAAGCTTGAATCTTTCTTACAATTTCCAAATCCCAACAAGTCCTCCAAGGAAGATTCCACAACAAAAAGTGTTAGTGAGGACTAAAATGAGGAACAAATTGGTTAATAAGTGTCTGTTGTAGCCAAGAAGACAAAGATTAGGAAGGAGCAGAACCTTGCTATTGAGAAAGGGGGAAAGCAGAATAACAAAAAAAGCAAGGTGGTTTGTGGGAAGGATGAAGAGTGTTTGAAAAGCAAAAACAAGGAGAAGGATGAGAGCCCTAATTCAGTTCTTGGAGGCCCCAATGACTTCAGGAAGGAGATAAAGGTGCGGAGGTGATAGCGGATCATTCAGGTAATTTGGAGGACAGACTGATCACTTTGGAAAATGATTTCAATTTACACCATAGTATTCTTCAATGAAAACAATAGACTTAAAATGGGGATTGCTTTCCTACACCAACAATTGAATGGGGATCGACCTCAACCCTCTATGGATTGTTGTTTCAATCAAGACCAGTGGGGACATAAATAGGAAGTTAGAATCAATCATCTTGAAAAAGATTTGCGATCCACTAGAGATGATCTAAAGAAGGTGATTAATTTGAGTAAAACTACCATAAAAAATTGTGTTGTGAGCATTCACATGCTTCAATCGGGAACAAAAAAGATTGGGAGTCCACTGGATGCTGGTCCTAGCAAGAGAACTCACAACCAAACAAAGAATAACGTTATTGTGATTGATGAGACGGAGGAGTTTGTGGCAAATAATCTTTAGTTTCTCAAAGAAGAATGGGAGATTGTTGTGGCTCTCAATTCCTTGCCTTCTTCCCATTAGGTTTCCACTCGTGTGCCTTTGGTTTTGTCTGGCTACAAGGTCTTTGTTGCAGCATTGTTTTGTGCCTCGCCTAGTTGCTTTCTAGGATGCTTTATTGTTGTGTTTATTGTTAACTCTATATCTTTTTGAATGTATAAGGGCTTGGGCCCTTCCAAAACCCCACCTTCACCTTTTAATCTAAGTTACTAGGTTCCACAGTTTTGACCCCCGTGTCCATATGGGTTCAATACAAGGACAAGATGGCTAGGTTTTGCCCAAGGTCCACCCCAAGCACCCTGGGTGAACCCTAAGGCATCCCAAGCAATATCCAAGCATATCAAGGTGAAAGTCAACATAAAGAAAAAAGATCACAAGGGTGTTGTTATCCAAGTGTTGAAAGCTCATTTTGCCATCAGTCATCATTGCTTTTGCGTGAGAATTATTATTGCGGTTGAAGGTTGACATATAATAAAACCTTATTTTGCCCTCATTGAGGGGACACACCATGTTCGTTTCAAATGGCGGTGTCCATTTTGTGTCTTTTTAATACAATTGGGTTACTAACTAGAATGGAAGAACGAGAATTGGACGATTGCCACCCTTGGGATTTCTCACAGTGACATTTGACAAATCACTGAATTATGAATATTTCTTTTTTTTGTAAATTATGTAGTATTTAAATATTTTGTTTATTGATAATAACGAGTATTATTATTTTTATAATTTTTAATATATATAAAATTATAAATTATAGTTATATATAAAATTATTAATTTTATGTTATATAATAAATTATAAAATTTATAATTTATAATTTATAATATTATATATATAATTATAAATTATAATTATATCTTATATAATTTATAATATTATATATAATTATAAATTATAATTATAATTTATATATATATATATATATATATAATTTATAATTATATATGATATATATACATAGACATACCCATATCCAAAAATTGTCGTACCGGTGTCCCTGAACATTGAAACAATACCCGTCCCCATACCAAGATCAGCAACTTAGCTTTTAATCAAAAAAAATACTTCATTAGTATGAAAATTGCAGAATTAGAAGAATCTATCAAGCCAATTTTATAAGCATGGCTACATGTAGTGAGACCCCAAATCATAGGCATGCTATTGCTGAAGCACAAAACAAGAAATTTCCAATTGGAGAAAATAAGAATTTCCAAATAGAAAAATGATCTCTTTTCAAGACTGGGAGACAGAAGTGCAGAGAGAAAGGCTGTACAAAAGATAAAAGGCAAGTAAGGGATAGATAAGTCAAAACTCAGCAGACGTTTCCTGCTGCAAAAAACAAGGATTAAGGAGAGGTGAACAAACACTAACCCTACAACCTAAAAGATCAAAGACCACATCCACAAGATATCAAGGCAAGTAAGGACTAGATAAGTCAAAGCTCAGCAGATGTTTCCTGCTGCAAAAAAACAAGGATTAAGGAGAGGTTAAAAAAAACACTAACCCTAAACCCTAAAAGATCAAAGACCCCACCCAAGCCATTTCTCACTCATTCAATGAAAGATAAAAGCAAGGAAATTTCAGTGCATTCAAGAAACAGGGCCTTGAATGAAAACGAGAGCGAGAATTAAAAAAAAATAATATGTTTGGACATCATGGTAGAGTTGAGAAGAATTGTACTCATATAATTCAACGTATATAAGATTTCTTTTAATATAAAAAATTTTGAAAGTTCTAAGATATAGTAGCCCCCTACTATGCTCTCTGTAAAGGACATAATAACCATATAACTTGGCCAATAAAGCACTGGTATGTAATGACCCTTCTGAGCATGTCTTAGGCTGAAGTTTGAATCAAGTTGTTTCTCAATATTGATATTCGGGAGTCAGATACTTATGGACAGTAAAATTTTGTAATGAATGTCCATTTGAACAGAGGTCTTTTATCTTGACTCTCGAAGATGGTCCCTGTCTATTTAGTTCCATGATTAGACGATATAGCCTGCAATTTGCCTATGTACATATAGCCTTCATTCTTAATTACAAAGAAGAAAAGATTCCCAGTCCCTGGCTACTATACTTGGAAACTTTTCCACTAATAATTTCATATCTCTAACAATTGGCATTTTCCACACATGAAGCCGCACAGCACTGAATAACCCAAGCTTGTTTGGTTCTATTTCATGCTTTAGGAGCATTTTTCATTCTTCATCGGCCACAGTCTAGTCAAAAAGACAATTAGCACTTTATAATTAAATTTAGTTATAACTCAAACTTGAATGTCAAAATTCATGTTGAGTGAGATAAAGAATGAACTCATTTTTTCTAATATTCTTCATTTGAAATAATATTGTGGTCTGATGTATATTTTGCATTCTTGTTTCCATATGTTGCTACATATTGTACTGTTAGTTTCAGATCTTTGTACATATCATACTACCATTTGACCTCCACATGCATAAGCACCAAATTTGTATGTTTAATTCAAATCAGACTTAACCATTCGATTCTTTATTTGAGTGAATATGGCGGTCTAACGTATTATTTGCATTATTGTTACTACATATGGTGGTCTGATTTCAGATCCTTGCACATTGTACTACTTTTTAACAGTTTGACCTCCACACATAAAAACACCCAGTTTGTATGTTTGATTTCAATCACAACTTAGCCATGGGATTCGCACCAAATTGACCAATTTTAAGATTCTAAATGCTCATGATTAAGGAACATTTTGCAAGTAAAGACACAAGCTTATTAGGAACCAAAACAAACATTTGCTAGCTATAATCATACAACATAGCTCCCAAACATAGTTACCAGGTGACGTAGGATACAGGGCCAGGAATGCCATCTTAAGATAACATTCAGGAGTATATAAAGAAGGGATAGTCACCAGGAGATAGTGTGCATGTATGGGTATAGGGACAAACTCTCCATCCCTTCAACCAAGCTTCCTCTTGACCATGCTTTCCAACAAATCACAATGCAGATTGTTTGTGACTTCTACACAAAATAATGTCACAAAAAGCTAATTCATTTATTATCTTCTCAATCCAAGATCAAACATAGCTTCCAAACATATTTACCACGTGATATAGGATACAGAGACCAGAATGTCATCTTAGAATAAGGTTCGGGAGTATATAAACAAGGGATAGTCTCCAGGAGATGTGTTGCATGTACGGGTATAGGGACGAATTCCCCATCCCTTCAACCAAGCTTTCTCCTTGACTATGATTTTAAACAAATCACAAGGAGATTGTTTGTGACTGCAACACAAAATAATGTTACTAAAAGCTAACCCATTTATTATTTTCTAAATTCAAAACTGCTAAGCAGATAACACACATTTGCAGGATGAACCCACAACAATGTCACAAATTACCAATGCCAAGAAAAACTGAGTTAGATTTCGAGTTGAACACAAAGGTTAGGTTAGATACAGAGGCGAGATAAACCAATTAGATTCTTCCACAAACTCCTATCATATTGGGCAGTGAAATTCATTATATGACACATATGACATGAATTAATATGTTCAGGGCTCTCTTAAATTCAAAGAAAGAATATAACTAGTTAAAACATTCTAAGCAGAACCATCGGGGGAAATTAGGCAAACCCAAACTGCAATTTGAATGCAACTAATCTACTAGGTATCCAGTATGTACTTCAAGAATGAAAAAACATATCATGAACAGCAGTTAACTGGTGGCCTCCTTTTCATGCAAAATGAACTCAGAATCTTGACATGATTGCCTAAAGAACTTTTTGGAAGCTGTATGGTGTAGGAAGCAACTGAACATGGATCATGCATGTGACATGAGGGTCAAATTTAAGTATTGTCTGTTAAGTTGAACAAAGTAAAAATACCTAAAAATAACTTAAACAAACTACAAGAGACAAATTTTAAAAATATGAAGATTTAAACATATCTACTAAAAATCTAGTGATGAGCACAGACAAAGTATATAACTCTTCAAAACTTCTCTGCTATTGAAGGGGAGCGACCATAAAGGTGTCTGAGGCAATGTCAGTCTAAAAAGGATTCAATTATGATGTCAGTGATTTAACTCACTTGGTGTAAGTTTTATATGAAGAAACCAAAATTACTAAGTGCATGATCTCCATCAAGTCCTAATTATTAGGTATAAGATCTCCCCATAGAAACTTAGTTACTAGGTAGAAGACATTCATTAAGTCTTGATTACTAAATACATGACTATGCAGTAATAATTAATCCTATTTCATTTAGCTAAAATCAATCCTATACTTCATCCTTAGAAACATCACTTGACACAATGAACACTTTCAACTGTATAATGTCACCAGAGTCAAATAGACTATTCAATCTCATAAGAGATTAGTCACAGAAAGGAAAGCTTACTCATAGGAAGTAGCCTACATTTCCATATCTGAACTTGACATGTCTTACAAGCTCAAAAGAACAATATGTTGAACTTCAGGAAGAAAAAAAAAAATCAATTGCTTAAAAGTAAAACACTTAATTCTTCAGTACCATTATAAGGAATGGCACCCTTTTTAGGGCATGCAAAGGCACCACATCCCGCCGTTCACTATGAGTCAACTTTAGCTGCTTTGAACATTAAAAAAATGTCACCAAGTTTCATCAATGGTTGTGTTTTATTCCTTGCTTCTAACCAGTGATGCCCTCCTGTTTATGTTCTTGCTTTTGTATAGCAAAATCAATGCCAAGGAGTTTATATTTATCATTTTGTTAGTGAATGCATTTTGGTTAGAATTGGAGTTTTACCGGGGAACAAATCTTCTCAGTTTCCATGCGAATGGACTGGAATATCATGAGACAAATTCCAGCAGGTGAGCACTATCAATTTTGCTTCACTAAATCTGTAAAGCTACCTAGATTCCTCACTCTCCTCTCTACTCACCTGAAGCTTTCCACATTTTCTAAATTGAATGTTCTTTTTTGCAGTTTAAAAGGTGCAGGCATGGGGGGTGCCCTAACATCCCTGCAACAGAGGAGGGACATCATGAGCTCTATCAATTTTGCTTGGCTAAATCTGGAAGGCTACCCAGATTCATCACTCTCCTCTCTACTCCACCAGAAGCCTTCACATTTTTTATTGGATTTTGTTTTCGCTGTTTGACAGGTGCAAGCATGGGGGGATACCCTGACGTCCATGGGACATTTGAGGGCCATCATGGCATCTCCAAGGCATTCTCAATTTTAGCAAAAAATAAGGAGATGTCCCAGTCTCATAAAAAAGGAGAGGGCACCTGCGTCCCAAAACATCCCAGACATCCAGAACAGATTTTTAGTGCCAGTGGAACAGTTCCTCAGTAACACTGGTTCCATCAATTTAAACTTAAAAAATACTCTCCAAACCAAGAAAATAATCATTTTTCCTTGGTACCCAGCAAAATGACTAGCTTCATAGTTCACCCTCTCAAGAATAAGGAATGCACACACCCACAAGAACAAAAAAAGACATGCGTGTGCCAGAACAGCATTCATCAATATTATTCTAGAAATCATTATGTTACATGATAAATTTTCATTATTTCTTCAACATCATATTAGTGTTTTAAAATTAGAAATATCACCAAAATGATGAATCTCGAACCATACCAAGTTGCACAATTCAGTAACTACCCAAAATTCTTATAGCATGCTCTTTCGAAGATAAATGTTAGAATCTTTATAGAAATTCATATAATTTGGAGGGTAATAGGACGCTCACCACTTACCCGCTACCTTTTGGGCCATTCCAGCTGTGACATAATTGGTAATGCCAGGGCATTTGTGCCCAGTGGTTCAGCACCATTTAGTAGAATTTAGGTGCTTGTCAGATTCTCTAGGTCTCACTCCACTGGAAGTTTCAGGGCCCACAGGATGCTTGGATTCTAGCTGCACAGCCTAAATTGTCATTCAACTCACAGTATGGACAAGTTGGGCTTTTACATCTCTCTTCGACCAAAGGTGGCAAGGAAGGTCATGTTTTCTTGGGGACATCTTCGGAACAATATCAGACAACAATTGCACTCTTACTGGGACTCAAATAGAGCACAGATGTAATTTTCATAGTAGCATATATTTGGATAAAGATCACAAATAATCGTCGTGAGGGATCAGATACTGGACGGAAACCAACAAAGTTTTTGAAAGAATAAAACTGCTATGATTTTTTAGCAATTTTATACAATCAAATCTGCAAAAATCGCAATTTCTGATTTGAAGGCAATTTTATGCCCTTTTCTACTGTGTCGTTTTTTTTTTCTTTTTTTTTTTTTGAAACCCTGGCCCTATTTTTTTCCATTTTTTGAAAACCCTAACCGTAACCCAATTAAATCACAATTTTATTTTTTAATTATCTTTTGGTTTGCTGATTTATTCCCCAGAATGATTTCTTCTATTATGGTAATTTTCAAGAGATACTTCAACTATAGGACAAAGGACCTGTAAATCAAATAGGAATTCTAATGCTATTGTCTCCCTATAAAACACGCAGTGGCAGCTCAAAGACCCTGAAGATAGATGGCAACAGCCGTGTCAAGTTAACTGGAAAGCAAGAACCTCCTTCAAACAAATGGTGTCCAGATGACCAGTAATGCATCAAGGTTTATCTGTCAAAGCATGTTTAAGTAAGGTGGGTATCACAGATGCTTTTTGCATTGTGTGGGAAAGAGGAGACACATGACCACATGTTTGGGAAGTATGCAATTACTAGAGGGTTTTGTGGTTGGTGACAAGCTAAGTTCAACTTCCTTTTTACTCCCCCACTTTCTTGACAAGGACCTTTTTTAGAGGAATCTTGGATGATCAGATCCACCACCTTTTTTAGAGGATTCTTGGATGATCAGAACAACCACGTAAGTCTATGGAAAACAATTTGGTTGACACAATTAATTTCCTTTGGGGTGCAAGATGCAGAGCTACTTTTCAGAAAAAGAAATACCTGCCTTTTTAGTTTGTGTAAGTTGTGACTGTTTATACAAGAGTTGGCTTTGATTGGGCATGCTAAGCTTGAGAAGGATGTGAATGTTTTGCTTGCCGGAGCTCTAGCCCAGGTGCAATCTTTTTGCCCGAAGTAAGGCTAAGGGGTCCCTAAAGATACTTATCACCTAACCAAACATCCAAATCTATGTTTCAAACTCAAACAACATGAAACAAGGGCACAAGACTCAAGACAAGTGAAGGGCTAGGCCATTGAAATCCTACGTAACCTACACTAAATAAGGCATAACTTATTCATTTAAAGAGTTGTTAAGAAATGATTTACACCAATCATTTCCAATGAGTTTAAGCTACAACATGCTAATCATAAAAATCATCAGATACCAATTGTAACGTCAGAAAATGTCCCCTTGGGGGCTTTTCCCTCGTAAGGTTTAGCTCCCGAGTCTTTAGAGCGCATTTAGGACATTTTAGTTCATATTTTAGCATCCCGATGGAATGAGACCTAGGTTCCATGGCAAATTGGACCTAGGTGGACCCCTTGAACTGTACCCTGCCCAAAATAGGGGGGAGGACTTGGGCGCCCTAGTCCTACCCTATTTTGGGACAGCCCTAATTTCCGGGTGTCGATTTATGACCGTTAATTGGTTCTTTTACCGACACAGTAAAGTTTGATTTTTAAAATCTTGGCGGGAATGCTTGTAGGTGCATGTATAAACATGTGTAGGCATTCATTTGTAAACTAGATTTCAATTAGATAATCATTGTGCACTCTAGGCATTCTCAAGGTGATTCAAGGCTTCTATTGTGTTGCAAGAGCAGACTTGTGTGTTTTGTGTGTTGATATTTGTAGGTTTGAGCATCAATCTCCTCATGGCATGAAGAGCATCTTCCTCCACGAGAGCTGCACTACAAGGTGACATAATATTGCGTTTTCATCATTAATTCCTTTGGTTTTTGCCTCTACCTCACAAGGGCAGGCACTCTTTTATCTGATAACGATGTTCGGAGACTTAAGTGTCCTCCGGGGCTTGACTGAGGCAAGCCTCTAAACACCACAACCCCCAAAACAAGTCTTGTGATTGCAGGTTACAAGTGTCGCATTTGGAAAAAGTGGAGTTGCAAGAAGGATTGGCAGGCATCAAGGATTCAAGATCTGAAGAAAAGTCGGACAAAAGAGCACTACCAGAACTTGGGCACTCGTTCTAGTGTCCTTCGCAGACCGATCTCCGAAAATAGAAGTTACAAGGCTGATCAGTGTCAAAAGGAGGTCCAGATTCCGCAAAAAAGCAGGTACCTTGGACTTGGGCACCCGCTCCAGTGGCCCCGACTGTTCCGCTTCGAAACCCCGAAAAAAGGTATTCTGTGATTTGATATTTTATTCCTGACTGCAAGAGCTTTTTCCGTCTTTCGTCAATTTGTTGTCATATTTGCATAATTAGGGTTTTAATGGTTAATTGGACATTAGATAAGGAAAATTAATAATTAAATTCCCTAATCCAAGTTTCCCTACATCTGCAAGTGGCCTAGGGTATGATAGTGCTCGTCACTCGACCCTAGATCCTTGAATGTAAGGTGGAAAGGAGGATTTAAGCATCTAAACACTAGAACATTAACAAATCCAATTTTCACCTAAACACCAATAATCAAATTTACCATCATGTATGTCATTTCTTGATAGAGAATGCACACATAATGCTTCTTATTTGCACTCATGATGTTTTTCCCGTCAGGACTCTAGCCCAAGTGCAATCTTTACCTACTTTCCATGCAAAGTTGTGATTGTTTATACAAGAGTTGGTTTTGATTGGGCATGCTCAGCTTGTGAAGGATGTGAATGTTTTGCTTGGCAGGGCTCTAGCCCAGGTTCAATCTTTCTGTGCCTATCTTGGGAGAGATTTTGCTCGCACTCATAATGCTCAGCTAATGTAAATCATTTGTTCTCTAGAGTGATGAAAGATGCATCTATTCCCCCAAAAAAATGATTTTGGCATTTGAAAACCATCTCCAAGTCATCTTCTAGAAGCATGAGCATCACTAGATCTCAAACATAATTACTTTCAAAACAGAAACTCTTAAGCATATAATAGTCCCAAACAATGTAATCACTAATCAATATAAGATAAAATCACAATGTGTATCTAATCCTATTAATAAAGAAATGTTTTGTTTAGCTTATAGCTACCATACAATCAAACGAACATAGAAATTTCTTTCTAGATGCTTGTGCACGAATTCACACATACATAGAGATCACAATATGGCCTTTTCCCCAAAAAAATGAGAAGCGCATAGCTGGTGGATAAGCATAAACTAGAAATTATATGTAACAAAAAAATGATTGTACAAGTTCATTTCTTTCAAAATTGAATGGTGCAAAAACCACAGCAATTCCTAAAGGCTAAAATCAATATTGCCTGAAGGTCTTGCAGTTCAAAATAATTTCTTGGTACAAGGACTGCTGTCTGATGCACCATCTACTAATGAACTCAAACTCAGCACTAAAAATGAGAAACTGGTTCAGGTTTACGGATTTTGGCAGAGTTGCAACTTGATACGGCTATTCTTCAAGACCCCTTAATATGGATACAGCTGGATACAAATATATAATAGTATCAATATTGATAATAAATAAAATAATCAATATACCTAAGAAAATATTAATAATAAATAATATTAAAAATTTTAAAAATATACTTATTAATAATTAACATAATTTAATATAAATGTTTGAATTATTATATACTTAATAAATTAGTAAATCTTAATATTCATAAATAAATGAGAATGATTATATTAATAAAAAATATAATACATCATTAAACATAATAAATAAATAAAAAACATAAAACTAATCATATTAAAAATTTAAAACCAAAAGTTCGAAAGTTAAAAATGAAAACCTAATATAAACCATTGATAGGGATGTGCCTAAAAAAAATATTACCCTCGCATGTTCCTATTTCACTCTAAAGTCTAAACAGCACACTGTGATCAGGATCAGGATGTGCTTGAAAAAATTATAATCTTCACATGTTTATAAATCGTCTTTTGGGCTTCTAAGGAGAAGTGTGTTAGTTCGATGTGTTCTGCCTGATAAATTGCTCAAAGCAGCACACACTTTACTGTCAAGTGGAATATGCTTCAGGGGAGGAAACAACATGAATGGCAAGGCCTTTTGAATCAAACACACCCTAAAAGCTAAAATAAATCATGAGGTTTCTGCAGGAGAGAAGTAGGGAAATATGTGGCAGGAAGACACACAGGCAAAGGACACAGCTGGAGAGAAGATTGGAAACAGCAGATAAATCTTAAGGTTTTTTAGTATTTGTTAGGATTAATATATTATTTTTAATCTATTTGGATACATCTTGGTCGAGAAGGGTGCTGTATCAGCACATACCCAGCACAGCTAGTTTTCTTTAGTAGTTTAGGTACAGGTGGGTACATGCCCAACCTGTATCCGGGCCATATTGTATCCATACCCATACTTGGTATGGTGGTACACATACTGGGTTGAATGGGGAGGCGTATCCTGCATTTTGGATAACTTTTTGCAGATAATGAATGATAGCATCATAATGTTAAAATTTATGAACTTGAAACCAAAAGTAGAAACTACTCCAGGGAAGTCTACATAAACTTCCCAAGTTTCAAGAAGCTTCCAAAATTACAAATAATTATGCTCTTTCTTCGTACGTTGCATGCAACCATTGTTATTTCCAACTTAATCTAGTTTTATAAACCTCATCTTAATCTTGACAAACACTGTGTTTTATAAGCCATTGTTATTTCCAACTTACCAATGCCTTAGTGACTTTTTAGAGCTTCCTGAGAAACTGAATCTAGTTTAATTATGACACAAGACCCTTGCAAAATGTGCATGTGTCTAAAAGTATCGATCCATAAATCTTTTATATGCACATAATTGATTTGGGAGAAGAATTGATACCCCTTTCCATTTTCTTTGTACTTTCATAAAATTTAGTATCAACCAGAAACCAACTTCACCAAATTATAATACTTTTACTTTTCAATAATCTCTACACCATACCTCGACTTCACACAGGCTGCAATAAAGCATGTCATCGTCACAAACATGCTCCTCCACGGATTGCTTTCTTGAACAAGAATTCTTGCATGCAGAAACCAAAGGAAACCAGGCACATAGAACCATGCACAAAGCTGTAAGATCATTGCAGCCACTCTTCTTTCCAATTAAATTCCTTGATTTGTTTACAGGCAACACAGTCACCAAAGGCCCCTCTGACTGAACTTTTTCTCCAATGGAATCAGTATTTGTGCCATCAACTGAAGGAGCAGATCCAGTCAATGGGTTTTTGGTAGATGATGCCTTCCTGGAATCAGAAACATTTCCATACTTTTTAGATCTGAATACACCAGGATCTCCTGGATCAGTTGCTGCACACCATATATAAAGGCAGAAAACAGATGTTACCTGCAAATGTTATAAAGCGAATCAGTATAGCATTAGTCATCAGGACAACAATATGAATCAAAAATTAAATTTTTCAACCACATAACTACAACAGAATCTCTGAAAACAATCAAAGCTTTTCTAGAGCTGATTTAAAGATAATTATATATTGTACACAGATAATCTGATCAGCTCAGACTCGAGCATATACAGGACATTTGTATACCATAGGGTAAACAATTCTTCAATATAAAGTTTGTAGATGGTTCTAAACCCAAGATGCATAAAACTCACAAACAAGTTTGGTATTCAATATGAAAATATCTTTTGTAAAGGCATGCCCCCAAACACCCCAGAAATGAGGAAATAGTACTGTTAACTTCAAATGACTAGCTTAAAAAGAAAATAATTATTTTAAGAATTATAAGCAAACAGGTAAAGACAGATGACATACACATGAAAAACACATCTATTTGTTAAATTTCATATAAAACTACAATCTTTAATGTCCTAAATCGACCTTCACGATGATCCTATACATGTCATGATAAAACAGGGGATACATCATAAACTTAGTCCTCACTCTTCATAATCATCAAATCATAAAAAAACAGAACCAGTAGAAGACAGAGCTACAGTAGCTCTAGCAGAAGTTGCAGATGAAGAATGTTCAACATCCACAATATTAAACGAAGCCAAGGAATGTCCAAGCTGGGATTTTATCATTTTCTAGATCCACATCCCAATCTTCTCTTTTCTCTCATGTAGACTTTTCTTCCTTGCAAGACATACAAAGAAGATTATAATGCTCAAAATCTATCCTGGAACTTCTCAGATCCCAACTGGTTTTGCTTCGCCGATGAATATATTCTGAACTCTTCAATTTGAATCACAAAGATGTCTCTGACAGCAATTAATGAACAATTAACAGCTTTATTCAGCTGTCCATAGCTATAGAAAAGGCAACCCACTCATAGGATACCTAATTGGCAGATGCTTTCATATTCTTCAGAGCCTTAACTGTCAAAAAGGTGTCCATTTTTGGAGTATACTTTTATTTTATTACCTAGTCAAATATGCCTTCAATTTGCATTGGTCAAAAGTTCTAGATAAATTAAGCACCAAAAAGAGGCAGGTTTCTTATAGAAATAAAAGAATATAGTTTCTGTGGAAATTGTGTAAACTGAAAGCTTGCAAGCTTGCATAGTATAGTAATTATTATAAATTAGCACCAGGTTTGAAGATTAGCTTTGAGCTGTCAAAAATAGCTGCCAAGATCATCACAATGTGGAACAGTATAATATGCTCAAAAAATCTTTAACAGGGAATTCCTCAACCACAGGCCCATCCTCGTAAATTACAAAATGTTCAAACCTTCCTGTTTCCACCCAAGGTCCTAAAAACTAGTTGTAAGCCTTAATAAAAAGGCATCGTCAAGGTCATCATAAAGCCGGACATCATCCTAGGAGAATTTGTCACACTGCTCTCCAGTAAGTGACTTGCTTGCAATTCTTTGTGTGTATCATTCCACCAGGCATACAGCAACCAAATATTACTTTTAATAAGGTATAATGACATAAACATTGAAACCTTGCAAACTTGAAAGTTGAAACTCATGGACTAACAGCCAATAGTTTAAGCTTTCCTAAAATCTGTAAATATGTGGAATAAAAAGTGTATTTTCTGTGGATACATGGAGCTTATTACCATTTATCAATCCTCAAGTCACTGTATCATTCCAGGTCATATTTGACAATTTTAGAACCTTCTGTAAAAATTCATATCAAGACTAGCTTGCAAGAGCAAAACACAAAAACCATGCATTGGGTTTAAAGCATGGTAGCTAGATCAAATTTTCCTCCTCACTTGTAAGGCAAGCTTTTGGAATCAGTAACTTGTAAATAGCCAGTTTTGCTTTGACATGAGCCATATACAAGACCATGTTATGTTTGACTGAAGCGTTGCAAGATTAAAAAGTTAATAGAATTGTTATTCTCCTCTAAAGGGTTGACACTAGGATTCATTCTTGTCAATTTCCTTTCAAGGGTTAATATTATGCTTTTGAAACAAATTTTAGCTAGAGGCCTGATCATATGTGGTTACAAGAAAAATAACTAAAATAGTAACATAAATGAAAAATACATCTTCTAGATTTACTCACTCTCGAGGCTATTGTTTTATGAATATATCACAATTGAGGGCCATAAATGATGCACCACCGAACCTGCTGTACATTGTTAGCATGGTGAAGAAATTGGGGGATTATTGTCTTTCTAATATTAGCAGTTATTGGAACTGCCCCGTTTTTTTGGGAAAGGGAAACAAATGTTGACTGTAGGATGGACTAGCTGTATTAGACCTATAGAGAGTTGGATTAGAATTAGGAACTACGTGGTTAGACTGTATGTAAATTGGTATTTCTGAAATAAATAAATTTTCTGGGGTTCGCCGTTAATGGTATTTTGGCTGCATGTCATTTCTGTTAACTCTCTTTCAATTCTGTTGCGTTTGATTTCTGTATCAAGATTGAGTTTCTAATTTGCAGGAAAAGAGCTTTGTCTGCATCAGTAAATGCCTCGAGGTGGCATTTATGGCAGACAATTATGATGAGATCAACCTTAACAGAACCCCAATTATATAGAAGGTTTGGCCTGTGTGGGAAGCATGAGAAATTTCATCTCTACATCATGGACTCTATTTCCTGCCGCATGGGGCAGCCTGTAATTTTAATCAATAGATCATTGAGGCAAGCTAATATAATCCTAAACAGAGGATAGGATTTAAAGGGTTAGGTAGCTACTGCGCGTTAAGTGAAATCTACAATAAAAACATAGGGATCAGAATTCACAACCGTGCAACTTTCCTACATGGTTTTATCACAAATTTTTACATGACAGGTGACGCATTCAAATCCTAAATCAACACTTCGGCAAACCAATGTTTCAAATTAGCTGATTCCAAGCAAATTGAATCTTGTATATGCAGTTGAATCTGTCCAAGAGAAAAAAAAAATTAAAAAACAGAAGTTCAAATACTGTAGCCATAGTCCTACCATCCTGTATTTCAAGTGGGCATATCCAATGCATAGTGGATCCTACAATTCAATTTTTCAAGTGAGCATATCTAAAGTGTAGTAAGTCCTGCACATGAAATTGAATCTAAAAACAATGAATCTCCAAAAGACCCAAACCAAAACCATCTACAATCCAATGTATCAAGTGGATGCATAATGAGCCATGTAAACTGAATTGAATCCCAAAGAATAAAAAGTGTTGATTTTGTTTAAAAAATCGCAGATCTCGGTAACTACAGAAAAATACCTTAATATAATCTACATTTACAAGAGGAACATAACAATCATTGATCTGATAAACACGCACAGAGCAGAAACAAATTTATGATCAAGAGGCTCGTACCAAAGGTGAGTAGAGGCCGATGCCAATGTACTCAAACAGCTTATTCCCAACAAAGGGAACAAAGAAAACGTAGAAGGCAAATGCTAGAGCCAGGACCACTGCCACAGCAACCACCTACAATAGCAACTCAGAAATGGGCATTATTGATTTGCAATATTATTAGCAACACAGCATGACCCAAATAAAAGATTTGAGAGACACATACCTGTAGAGGGTGGTAAGGCAGCTCCCAACCATGCCTCCTCATTCTCAAGGATTATTATTACTCAGCAGCCCCAAATGCTTAATTCCAATCACCTTTAAACTTAAGCCTAAAACACAGCCAGATGCCAACTTTGCCTAAAGTAAAAATACCCCTGAATGCAATGCCTCATTGAAAAAGCACAGCAATGCAAGGTGTTCTCATTTTACTGTTCATATCAAAAATTGAATACTTGCATCCACCTTGCACATACTTGAACACGTTTGCCAATCATTACAAACTGACCCCCACCAGGTCCACCATGACCTGTCTGGAATAATCAATCACCTTGCATTGTCATGGGCTTCCCTAAAACTAAGCTGAGAACCCAATGATCCCTTAAACCTTCCCCCGTCTGGTTGGCCAATGGCCCCCTCCTTCAACCCAAGTATGTTTTCTACTTTATTCGCCCTTTTGCTTTTTTGTCCTCCACTCATCAAAGACAACACCAGAGGTCACCCATCTGAAGGCCCACTGGCTAAAGGAATAATATATCAAGACTTGTGAGTTAAACCTACACTGTAAACCCACATGCCCATATCATCATCTTTCTCTCCTCCATTGACCTTCAATTTTTCACATGAACCAAGTATCAATCTCATCTACCCCACATAATCTAACAATGCAAAGCAATAAAATACCAACAAACACCTACATACAAAAACCCAATCCCTTCCTACTCGACAACAATACCAACGAGAAGCAGCTGATCATGACACAGACCCAACACACTCTTCCACTCCTTTCCCTCCTCACCTTTGAATATCACCCACCAACTCTTCTGCAGCTTCTTAAGAGCTCTGGCGTGTCCTTACTCTGCCACCTCATTGCATTAAATGCCCACATCAACATGTGGGGCTGTGGGTCTCCATCTCAGATACATACTTAAGTAACTCTTTACTACAATTATCCTGGTCTACCTATATTAATATAAATCTCCTTTCTCTATTCCCACCAAACCCCAAATCCAAAACCCTGATTAGATTGCTCTGCCTGCAGTTAACTTTCTTTCACTTCAGAACGATGCCCTATTTCTCGTAATTAGTTGCTTTCAACTTCTCTTACCATATTTTTGTCGGATGCCCTCAAGGCACACCTACCCATATGCCCTCTTCCTCCCTGTTTGTCCATCTTCCAGCCAACTTTGGAGCCTTCCTTCCTTACTGCATAGAATTGCTTAACTTTATCCTACTACTCTAAATCCTAACCAAGTAACGCTTTTCCTTACATTTTTCTGCATAGAATTGCTTAATTTTATCCTACTCCTCTAAATCCTAACCAAGTAACGCTTTTCCTTTAATTTTTCTGTGTCTTACCTGGGTAGGAGGTATCTTCCCATCTTAATTACCTCCGTTCTTTATTTTTTTTAAAAGAAGATTGCCATCATCTATGCCACTTGCCAAGCATTACAATACTTTTATAAAGGAGCTCCCATCAAAACAACTTTTCTCGAAAGTTAAAGAAAAACATTGAGAGTTTTTTTAATCGAATGCGGATTACATCCCATAATTTACAGGACAAATCTTTTCTAAAAACCTAAAAACGTCTAAAAATCTCTATTTTCTTTCAGCATTAATGAAGTTCATTTAAGAGGAAATAAGGTGGGAATGGGAAAAAGAAACTGCATTTACCAAACCTGATTGAGGATGTTAATTATTGTAATCAATGAGATTACTGCACTTCCCAAAGTAATTAGAAAAATGAGCACCCAAAGAACTTTTTTTTGTGTCTGGTTTGACCGTCAAACTTGGATAGATTTGGACAGCCTAATACTAACGGGGCTGAGATTTTACGAGAATTTAGAAAGACATAATGATTAGATTCATTTGTCCTCGCTCGTGAGTCTTTGTTTACAGTTCCGTTTTCGTGTGAAGTGTCAATTGTAGGAATCATTTATCTGTAAAGAATGCGTTGGTAGGAAGGCATGGTGGGGGGAAGAATATGGAGTAGTGGGAGATAACAATCATGATTTTAAAAAAAGTTGTTTTGAACTATGCTAAATGAGCAGCCATGAAAGCTGTACATGATTAAGGTTTTAAATATGATTATATAGCTATACATATATCAATTCAATTAATAGTATAAAAGAGATAATGATAACATGTATAGTAGGTTCTAGAGTTTATCATGATTCTTTTATTTACAATTTATTAATTGATTTGGAGTTGGTTGATGTGTAATTTGAAATTTGGTTGATTCTCTGTCTTTAGTATTATTTGTAATTGAGAAGACACTGAGGCAAATTGGAAGAATGTGTTAGAGTGAAAGGCTTAAAGTTATAATTTCCAGATGAATATGAGAATTCAAAAATGTAACTAAGTGCAAAAGAATAATATGTCTAACTGAATCAACAACCACATTATCTTTTAGACCCCGTCCAAATGAACCCTCTTTCTAGATAGCTCAAATGATGACCAATTATATAGATTTTATCATGATTTTTTTATTTACAATTTATTGAATGATTTGGAGTTGGTTGATGTGTAATTTGAAATTTGGTTGATTCTTTGTCTTTAGTATTATTTGTAATCGAAGAGATAGTGAGGCAATTTGGAAGAATATGTTAGAGTGAAAGGCTTAAAGTTATAATTTCTAGATGAATATGAGAATTAAAAAATGCAACTAAGTGAATAACATGTCTAATTGAATCAACAATCACATTATCTTTTAGACCCATTCCAAATGAACCCGCTTTCTACATAGCTCAAATGATGACCAATTATACAGAGTTTATCGTGATTCTTTTATTTACAATTTATTGAATGATTTGGAGTTGGTTGATGTGTAATTTGAAATTTGGTTGATTCTTTGTCTTTAGTATTATTTGTAGTTGAAAAGGCAGGAGGCAATTTGGAAGAATATGTTAGAGTGAAAGGCTTCTCTTGATATTGAGTATGCTTATCCCACCAAATGGACAAAGAAGCAAAGCTAAAACCATGTGTTTAAAAGGTGTGAACACCTATAAAATATATTAATATTATAAAGTTTAAACACATACAATAAAATAAAAGTTTCAACCAAAATTACAGAGGATAGATTTAAACTAAAGTGCCAAACTACAAAATATCGAGCCAAAAAGGATCACATACTGCTAAATACTAGCAGGGGAACTATTTGTATCTTCTTTTGGTGACTAAGGAGGAACAAATGGGGAGGGTTGAGCTAGAGTAGAAACATTTGTAGAAGATGGACCAGGAGAATGCTTTGAAGCATGCCACAAGAGAGAACAAAGAGCATTGAAGACCTCCTTTTCTCTAGCAGACAAATCAATGCCTAATTGAAATTTATGAGATTTAAGAGCATTTTTTAGAGAAAGCCCACGATCATTATGGAGTCCTAATGATGCAGTCCAGCATCGGTCTTCCTCTCAGTTTTGGAGTGCTTTGTTTTTCTTGTGTCTTTCTAGGGTCATTGTGCCCGATTTTGGCTTTAATGTTGTTAATTAGTTTCATTTTGGTGGTCTACCTTTATGTAATGTCTTTAAGGGGTGTTATGACTACAAAGGAAAATTAAATAGTCCTTTTCACACTTCAGCCCATCCCAAATAGAGGCTCAAGGACAAACCCATTTCCAAGTCTTGAGTTAAAAGATTTGGTTATTTTGGATAGTTTGGAGGATACCTTCGGAAGGGATTTTTTGGACAATTACAAAAAAGAAGACAGTTTTTTTTTTTTTTAGTTCCTCCATGGATGGGGACAGTTATGGAGAGGTTGCACTACACAACTAGTAGAGAAAAATGGAATGGATAGACTTCTAACAGGACAAAGGAAAAAGAACAAAGAAAAAGTTAGAGTTCAGGCTGTAAACAGGCAATAATTTCCTCATCAAGGTTCGACAAAGACTCTATTGTCGTTCGAGTTCAGTATAGAGGCGTAGTTCCTTGGGATTGGTTCTTCGATGAAGGAAAAGGAGGCAGTTCCATTTGGTTTGGATTGGAGGAAAAGCAGTAGAAGAGAAATCGAACTTCAGAGACAACAATCACGTTGAATATCAAGCTCAAAGAATAGTGGGGACAGGTTGTGAGATGGTATTACTGTGTATAACCAAAAGAAAGACATTGCAATGTTGGATTGTTCTTCCATTGTCTCTGCTCAACTTGTTTTTGTATTCTTTATTGACACATTCCCAACACAAGGTTAGTAAGTTTGTTGAGAAAACATGCAGATAGGATAGTTCCTATATTTCTATGTTATTTCTGAGTCAAAGAATACATCTCTAGGTTGGGCTAGGAGTTGGAAACTTTAAGTTTCTTGGAGGCCTTTGTTCTGATGCATAATTGGGTTTTCTTTCATAATATATGATTGTTTTGAAGAGAACAAATCTAGTGTTTTGTTTATATTCACATGGTTGGATTAATACAATTAAAAAAGACTGTATTGGGAAGCCTAATGTTTGAGTTTCAGTCTTTCCTAGACCTCTATTGTCATGTATAACAGTGTTTAAGTTTTGGTCTTTAATTAACCGCTGCCATTATTTTGGTATCAGAGCCACAAGTGATTGGGTGATTGTGGAGTGGGCAAAATGCCACCAAGAAGAATGAGAGGAGGTGCCCGAAGAGGCCCAGATTAAAAGCAAGATGGAGGTCATGGAGTAGTCACTAAGGAGAGGAATACTTACTGGAGATGTAAGTGATAATGAAGAAGAGGATCAACAAGCTGAAGAAGAGGTAGTTCAAGGCGAAGAAGTTGAAGGATTTGAGAGATTGATGAGAACAATCATGAATGTGGGAGCGAGGACAAAAATTAAAGTGCCTATTTATTCAGGAAGCCTCAATGGTGAGGAACTCATTGATTGGATTAATTATCTTGACAAATACTTCGAGTATGAGGGTGTACCAGAAGAAAATATAGTCAAATTTGCATGCACAAGACTCAAAGTTCATGCTACAATGTGGTGGGACTATGTCCAATTGGAGAGATGAAAGAAGAATAAGAAAAGATTACTTCGTGGGATCAGATGGTTGCCAAGTTGAAGGCAAAATTTCTTCCAAGAGATTATCAAACCAATCTTTTCAAAAGGCTGTAAAATCTCAAGCAAAAGGAGATGTCGATGAAAGAATATATGGAAGAATTTTACAAGTTATTGATTAGATTGGGGCATAGTGAAGATGGCATGGAGAAGGTAGTTAGATACCTTAATGGTCTAAGATACAGTTTACAGGATGAGTTAAGCTTATTGTCCCCTATATCACTTGAGGAAGCCTATCAATATGCTATCAAAGCAGAGGAGAAGCTTGAAAGAAAGCAAAGGCAGCAAAGTAGAGGTCAAGGAAGAGGCTATAGTGAAAGAGGATAGCAATCTGGAAGAGGACAACAACACCATCGTGGTGAAAAGGCAAGTAGTTCCAATGCACAAGTCAATCGAAAAAGAGGAGGTTTCCAAAATAGAGGGAGATTGTTTGAAAGAGGAGGTTATCAAGGAAGTGGAAGAGGTTTCTCTGGTAAATGTTTTAAGTGTAACAAGTATGAGCACAAAGGTTGGGAATGTCATGAATGCATACAAGAAGGTCACACAAGGCTTGAAAGGAGTAATCAGATTGTGCAAGCAGACCAAGAGAGTGTAGGATCACATTCTCATCACGCGGAGGAACTTGAGTTAGGTGAGTCATTATTGTTCAAAAGAGTGTTTTTGAAGCCATCGAAAGAGAACCATGAACCTATGCAAAGGAGAGCTCTATTCAGAATGAAATGCAAGGCAATAAGTGTTGCAAACTTATTATTGACAACGGTAGTACGGATAATATTATGGCTATTGAAATGGTGGATAAGTTAGGACTTAAGAAAACTAAGAATCCTACACCTTATAGAGTTTCTTGGTTACAAAAGGGGCAACAATTATTGGTAGATGAACAAGCTTTGGTTGAATTTCAAATAGGGAGTTATAAGGATAGTATTATATGTGATATCATGCCTATGGATGTGTGTCATGTGTTACTTGGTAGGCCTTGGTAATTTGATCAGAATGATATACATGATGGTAGAACCAATACTTATACTTTTGAGAAGGATGGTGTCAAACATACCTTGTTGCCTTTGTAAGAAACAAAAGAGGACAACTGTAGTAGCAGCAGTAGTAAGGTGATGTTAGTGAGTGTGAAGGAGTTTGTAAATGGTAGGAATGAAGAAGAAGTCATAGTAGCAACCAAGGAGGAGTTACTTCAATTTTATGAGTTGTACAAGAATGAAGATAGTGTTGATTTGCATGTAGGACAGTGGAAAGGAGGAGTTGAAATAAGTGCATGTGATGCTGGGACAACAGTATAGGATGGTCCCATGAAGGACATAGAACTACTACAAAGTTTGGAAAAGCAATGTCAATATGAACATATGGATGAGACGCCTCATGGACAGTGTGAATGGACAACCAAACAAGATGATGAAGATGACCTATTACTACAAACTGCAGCCATGGGAAAGGAATGGATTGAGTTGACAAAAGATGAAACAAATGTTACATCAAAAGATAATGGGGTCCAAGTTGTGGTTTCAAACTCCTTTGATGTAGATACAATTGATTTCCATGAATGCGCACTACCAGAATTGGAAGAAAATCATGTTTCACATACCTATGTTAGTTTCTTCGATTTTGTTCATGTTTATGTTGAAGTTGAAGATTATTTGAGTAAGATGGGAAAGGAGGATGTAGAGGATGCAATGTGGTGTAATGATAAAAATTCTAGGTGGAGGAGGATGGATCAAGAGGAGTTAATCCTCATGTCAAGTTGTCATAACAGGAAGCCAACAAGTGGGAGGCAAAGGTGTAGGAGTTTGATGTGTGGTGGACATGGATCCACAAGTGATCTTGAAGAAGTTGAATTCATTTTGTCATGGTATCCAAGATCTATTCCGGCCACATTCTAGAAAAAGAGAAAGAAATATGGTTGCAAATTCATGAGTCCAAGCATTGGAATATGCTACAAGTTGCTACAACTTGGAAGGGTAGTTCTACTACCCAACTCCATTTGTGAACTACGCTCACAAACATCTCTCTCAGGGAGCCTAATGTAGGAGCATCAGTCTTCCTCTTAGTTTTGGATTGCTTTGTTTTTATTGTGTCTTTCTGGGGTCATTATGCCCGATTTTGGCTTTCATGTTGTTAACTAGTTTCATTTTGGTGGTCTACCTTTTTGTAATGTCTTTAAGGGGTGTTATGACTACAAAGGAAAATTAAATAGTCCTAGTCACACTTTGGCCCATCATAGAGAGGGGCTCAAGGACAAACCCATTTCCAAGTCTTGAGTTAAAAGATTTGGTTATTTTGGATAGTTTGGAGGATACCTTTGAAAGGGAGTTTTTGGACAATTACGAAAAAAGAAGATAGTTTATTTTTTTGTTTTCAAGTTCCTCTATGGATGGGGACAATTATGGAGAGGTCGCACTACACAATTAGTAGAGAAAAATGGAATGGATAGACTTCTAACAAGATAGGGAAAAAAGAACAAAGAAAAAATTAGAGTTTAGGCTGTAAACAGGCAGTAATTTTCTCATCAAGGGTCAGCAAAGACTTTATTGCCCTTCACGTTCAGTATAGAGGTGTAGCTCCCTAGGATTGGTGCTTCGATGAAGGAAAATGAGGTAGTTCTATTTGGTTTGGATTGGAGGAAAAGGCAGTAGAAGAGAAATCGAACTTCAGAGACAACAATCACGTTGCATATCAAGCTTAAAGAATAGTGAAGATGGTCTGTGAGATGGTATTACTGTGTATAACAAAAAGAAAGACATTGCAATGTTGGATTGTTCTTTCATTGTCTCTGCTCAGCTTGTTTTTGTATTCTTTATTGACACATTCCCAACACAAGGTTAGTAAGTCTGTTGAGAAAAAATGCAGATAGGATAGTTCCTATATTTCGATGTTATTTCTGAGTCAAAGAAGACTGCTCTAGATCGGGCTAGGAGTTAGAAACTTTAAGTTTCATGGAGGCCTCTGTTCTGAGGTTTTCGTTCATAATATATGATTGTTTTGAAGAGAACAAATCTTGTGTTTAGTTTATATTCACATGGTTGGATTAATACAATTAAAAAAGATTGTATTGGGAAGCCTAATGTTTGAGTTTTAATCTTTCCTTGACCTCTGCTGTCATGTATAACAATGTTGGAGTTTTGGTCTTTAATTAACTGCTACCATCATTTTGGTATTAGAGCCACAAGTGATTGGGTGATTGTGGAGTGGGCAGAATGCCACCAAGAAGAATGAGAGGAGGTGCTAGAGGAGGTGCCCGAAGAGGCCCAGATGAAGGGTTTCTTGAGTTGTTGCAGAACCTAACAGCAAGAATGGAGGTCATGGAGTAGGCACTGAGGAGAGGAATATTTGCTGGAGATGTAAGTAATAATGAAGAAGAGAGTCAAATTCTATAACTAGAAGAGAGTTAAATCATAATTTGCTATTTTATTTGCTTCCCTACAATAATGGGCACATTCAAAATATTCAAAATTATCTATGATTTGCAAAGTTGATTAAAGAATATAGTACAGTTTCCAATTATTGGTGCTTCTTTTTTTAATGGTATTTATGATCAACATAGAATCACCTTCTATTTGAATTCTTTTATAATTCCATCTTTTTTTCCATTGTTAAACCCATAAGTAATGTTGTGCTTCGACTTCATTATTAGAGCCCAAAAGTTATTTTTTTTGTTCGAGAAGGGTTGTTTGTTCTATTTTATGCGGCACATGGAGGCAATGGAGTGCACCTTGTGTTAGTTGGGCGTAGGCCAGAGTATCTCTAAGGGTTGGAAAGCTTTCTCAGCGCACTATTGGTCTATTTTCTTGGTGAGCTATTAACGGATGCATGCAAAGTTGCAACATGTTTCATCAGCATAGTGCCACATATCTCTTTTTCTTGGCAGATTCATGGTGTCTTCTAACAGGTGGCACTAGCAGCTAAAAAAAGGGGGAGTGGCCTTATCCTTTTGGATGGCAGATGCAATGGTGGCCATGATGGGTACCTCACTGGTTTGGGGGAATCTTTTCGATTGCTCCCTCTCTCTCTTCGAAAGTGTTTTTCTATAAGAGGGAGCATTGTAGTCTTAGAGAGGGCTCATCACTTTTGGGAGAAGGATACTTTTTGATATCCTAGTGTAGACACCTAAAATTGACTTGCTCTGCAAACCAATTTATCCCTCCTGTTAATTGAATAAATTCAATTAATCCCTAACCATCTATCTATCCCTTGTGATCAATTAACTTACTTAATTTATCACTAAGACCTTACAACACTATCCCTCATTAATCAAATAAATATTCCCAATATTTATTTGGTTCAATTCTCCTTTTCCCTAATCCTTGTTAATTAGATAAATCATGGCTATCTAATTGATCTATCCTATTAATTGACCTACCCTAAACTACCCTAGCCTACCTCATCCTAGCCCTAGAATCAATTAAGCAAAACCTCTGTTTAATTAGTCCTAACCTCTCATTTGGATGGTCAAACCTAGTTTAACACCCTTCCCCACATCCCCCAAATTAAAAATTGAAACAAATCACACATCACATTTACTTCTCTTACAAACCCCTTACCTCACCCATCCTCATTCATTACCTCTTATCTCCAAATGAATTCTTAATTCATTTCCCATTCCTCAAATGAATTTTTAATTCATTTCACATTCTTTCACACCCATACCTCATTTATCACCCCTTTTCCCAAAATGAATAGAAGATTTACTTTTATTCCTAGCCCTTGATCTCATCTTTCAATCCTCACCCTCCATCCTCCTTTCAAAAAATCTATAAATGAGACCCTCTCCAAGCCATTTGGGAGGGACTTCTTCATGCATCAAACCTCTGCCAAAATCACTCCACAATCTCCTCATCGTACCATCATAATGTCAGAATTATCCCTCAATCTCCATCTAAGTCTAAATCCTTCATCTCCATTGTGTTGAGCATTTGAGCAATCCACATTAGTCATTCTAATCATGGGTAAAATTTGAGGAGACAATCGGGTGCAACTCCTTCCCTCTTGGATTTGTGAGTTCATTATGAAGGTATAATCGTTGTGTTTTGCATTTGATTCATTTTCAACTTTCATTTTGTCCTCATTAATCACACCTAGCAATCATTTGATTGTAATATAATTTTGAGACCTTAGCGTCCTAAGCTGTAAGAAACAAAGATGTAATACATCAATTATGCATTTATTGCCTTTATGCTTTGCTTTTTTCTGTTAAATCTGCTAAGTATATCGCTCTGTGTCCATTAAGGAATAGTTATAATCATTTACTGTTGTCTTTTAAGCTTTTATAGTTTTAGTCTATGTGATGTTGAGGGTGCTTTGAATCATGTTTAATACTCTTTCAAACTTCCTCGAAGTTAATAAAGCTGGAATTATACTATGTTGTTTGGTGAATGAACTATCTCAGTTTCAACGCATCGCCTTAGTGTAGATTTTGTTTTATTAGCTCCTCTCTTTCTCTGTTCTCCTCCCAGTGAACATCTGAAGAGCCAGCTTATAAAACCCTGGAGGTTGTTCTGCAAAGTGCACTTTAGTCCCCCATTTGCAAAACTTCCCATAGGATGTATATCTAGCTATTAGTTTTAGAGATCAATAGTTCTTTTATGGCACGCCCGGTAGGACTAAACTTATACTGGTAACGAAGTTGGTTTATGAGCCGAAGGCCCGTTACAAGGTCATTAGCAGCAAAATCTTCTAAACTATCCTTACCTCCGTTGGTAGCTGTAGGACAGTAGAAAGCTGCAAAAGACAGGGTGACTAAGGCACAAACTCAAACCCAGGCTCAAGTGCCACCAACACAAGCAAGTATGGCTATTCAACCGCCTAGAAATTTTGTTCAATGGAATAGTGGTAGCCCGCTCATCCCTCTGGTTCCTCCCACGGTATGGGACTCTATCCCTGCCAATGCTTTAAAGGCACTCCCTAAGTTCGCCAGAGAAGGTTTTAAAACACCCGCAAAACATCTTCAAGATGTAGCTGATGTTTGCACCATTCACCATGTCACACAACAAAATGTGGCACTCAGGTTGCTTGTCGCTTCCTTCAAAGGGAAGGCCCAAGACTGGTACAGATCATTGCCTGCTAATTCTATCACTACTTGGGATCAATTAGGAGACTGTTTCTTTGCATGTTTCACGGAGAAAGAAGACCGATCTTCCTTGTTGCAACAGATAATAACTATTAAAAGAGCATTGTAGGAGATGGTCTCTAATTTTAGCACCAGATTTCATAAGACTTGGCAAAGGATTCCAGTAGCGGCATAACCCCCAGTAGCTATGGCATTTGTCTTTTACTTACAAGCTTTGAACTCTGACATAGCTTTAATGATCCAGTCTTTGGGAGGCCAAACACTCTTGAATGCTTATGATTTGGTCATCAGGGCGGAAAACAACTTGATAGACACTAGAAAGCTGCCTCAGCAACTGCCTATACCAGTTTTTTTTAAAATACTGCCTCAATCGCTATAAGATGTTGCTTCGTGTACATCTGTTACACCACCTTCCATGTATGTATACCCCAGTACTCAGACAAGCACCCCTACCTCGTCTTCATTAGCCGCGAAGATGAACGATGTGAAGTCTTTGCTGCAAAATTTTTCAAATGAGATAATCAACCTCAAAAGGTAGCAGGTCGTGCCCCTGAAACCCCTTATTAGAATTACCAAGGCAGAAGACCCCCTTTCTAGCATAATCATTATCAAGGAGGTATGTGCCTATATAATCAAGCTCAAACTCCAAACCAGATAGTGCCAGTCTCGATTCCACTATAGGTGATACCTTCGAATCAGAACCGAGAGCTGATGGCAGGCCAAAACAATTTAGCAGATGATGTCAATGCATGGTGCTTTCCTTGCAATGTCACGCACACACCTTGCAACTACCCTAGAGGCAATCTTCAACAGAAGGTGGCGGAATAGCGGAGCCAGGGGTTTACGCCTGACACAGGGGTTTATTCCTACCAGTCCTCGGGGTAGAAAGTGTTATGCTAGTAGCCCAAGTCCAAGGAATGTCCCTTGAGTAGGAGGGAGAAATTGTCCCAGACCATGCTCTTTTCTCATGGATGGAAGAAGAAGATGCAGTGTTCACAAATGGGATCGTCCCACCAAAGATCCTGCAGGTTCAATCCGATTATAACACCCGCTCTAAGAGGAGACTTACTGGCGAGCCTATACCTTAAGAGCAACAACCTGGGCCTTTTTTGAAAGAAATTACAGCTCATCGATGGTGACCCAACCCTTCCAAAAGCCAAAAGAGACATTCTCTTATAGATCGAAGGAGCCAAAGGTTCAACTGCTAGGATTACTCAATATGGTCGAACAATTGAAAAAGGCCCCCGCCAATGTGTCTCTATGGGATATTTTGGCCATCTTGGAGCAGAAGTCTCTGATGTGAGAAGCTTTAGAAGGAGGTGAAAAGCCCATTCAAATGGCAACGACTGTGGAATGCACTCAGACAAAAGATAAAGAACCAGTTATCAGAGCATAAGGCATGCTGAAACAAGTGGCCGCAACTTTCACAAATTCAAAAGAAGAGAAAGCAAAGAAATAAATAGGTAAGATGAAACCTACTCCCTTTTACCTAACTCTTATTGTAGGAGACAATTTATTGCATAATTCCATGATCGAATTAGGTGCTAGCCCTATGGTCATGCCTAAATAGATAGCTGAGGCATTAAGATTACAATATGAGCCCTTAAATAAAGGAGTTATGCAGCTTGATGGAAAGATGGTTTAGACTTTAAGGATAATAAAAAATCTCTTAATGACCCTGTTCTCATGCCCTAGCATCCTACAGCCTCAGGAAGTAGTCATAATAGACATTCCCCCTATTTTTGGCATATGCTTATCTCAATATTTTACTACAAAGATCGAAGGATATTTGTCTTTTGATTGCTTACACCTGATCTTAAGGACTAAGTATGGCTCTAAAATGAAAGTACAGTCGAAACCGCTACAGATGGAACATATTACAGATCAAGCCATGATAAACTTTGAATCTACCCATACATCTTTCTCTCAGGATGAAATGCACTGTGTAGAACTCCTAGAAGATGAAGAAGTGACAAGAGAAAGAAGTGAAGAAGAAGAAACCCTGATCAATACTTTCATGCAAGAAGACCCTTTCGGCAACTACCATGCCACTGACCTTGGAACCTATGTAATCTACAATGAGGATCAAATCATCCCTCAAATCACCAAAAGCCAAGGCAGTCATAATGGAGATCTCAATGATCAATCTGGTCTATGGACTCTGTACTTTAATGATGCGAGATGCAAGAATGGTTCAGGAGTTGGCATCCAACTAGTATCTCCCATTAGGGAAGAGACTCTGGGCTTTCCGCTTCCAATTCACCTACACCAATAATGAAGTTGAGTATGAAGGTCTAGTCCAAGGGATTTAGTCTGGTAGACTGAATGGGAGTGAAGTAGTTGAGTGTTTTTGGTGACTTCAAATTGGTAATAAAGCAAGTAAGAGGAACTTCAGTAGCAAAAAATGTGTGGATGCGATCCTATCACCATAGGGTATGGGACCCAATCGAAGGATTAGAGGCCTTCAATATTCAAGCAATCCTGAGGTCTTAGAACGTTGATGCCAATAGATTGGCTACGACTGGATCACAGTTCGATGTAGTCACAGACCTCCATGCCAATAAACACTCAATGTGGGTAATTGTGAGACCAACTTGTTGGCAAGAGACACTATATGGATTCATGATTGTTGTCATTGATGGCAACAAAGTTCATCCCACACATCCTCAAGACATGGTGTGTCTCTACCAGAAGTCAGAGTGAAGAATGTTGTGGTTCGGTAAACAAGAACAGAGCATGTGGCAAGGTCTGACAGACAGGTCCTGATCTCTCAGAGGAAGTATCTTGGTGCAGTACAGATTTGGGGAAGTCAAGAGGACTACCTTGAGTGGTATATTCCAAGGATTTAGCCTTCGGTGATAGATGAGGAAAAAGATATGAATAGTTGAGTATCGGATTCCTGAGTGACAGTGTGAACAGAGGAAGAGCTGACTGACAAAACATCAGACTACTTTTCAGATGTGTTACTGATGGTGTTAAAGGTTATAAAGGCATGAATCATGTTTGGCCGACATGATTAATGATTTCTACAAGCATATACTTGATCTGCATTACTTGATGTGCAAGGATTCAGCCGACAGAACAGAGTTTGTGAGAAGATTGACTGTTTCGGGTGCCGACTAGAAAGGTGATGAAATTACTTGTGCGGATATATTTACACGATGGATTTAGTTGTGAGAGGCGTAGTTGTGATATGTGGTATGCGAATAAAAGCAGAGCAGAGCAGAAGCAGTAAGGAAGGTCCGGTATGTGAAAGGAAAGCAGCATAAGAGAAGAGGAAAGATGAAGTGCAGCAGATCAGTGTACTGAGCCTAACCGGAACTGAACTCTAGCATATGTGGATGCTTCCAATCAGTTCAAGTATTGTATAACATTCTTTTGTAGACAGTGTGTCTCCTTGTAGGCAGTGTGCCTCCTTTGTGAGCAGTGTGCTCAGGCAGTGAGCCCTAATTGGCAAGTGCCATTTTGTATTTCTTTATTCTTCTAATAGAGAATAATCTTTGGGTTAATCACCCCGTGGTTTTCTCCCTTAATAGGGTTTCCACGTCAAAAATACTGTGTCATGTGTTTTTCCTTTTCATGGTAATGTTTGCTTATTTGAATTAATGTTGCATTGATTAATAAGAAAGTTCAGAAAGAAGAAATAATTAGGATAACTGATTCACCCCCCCCTCTCAGTTATCAACACAACTATCCTCGACAATTATCAAAACTAGCAAGTTTTCGAGAGTGACAACTAGATTGCCGTGTTTATCTAGGCAAACCTACGAGTTTGTGAAACATCTGTATCTAAAGGTCGAAGAAGTCTATGAAGATCAAATCATTCAGCTCAAAACAAATAAACTCCCGAAAGGTTTGATCACACTATAAAATTTGTTTGATTACGATGATGCTAGAAACGACAAGAGAAAGTTTGTTGTGGATAAAAGCAACTATGTTGATCTTGATATTAGAGGTGGCAGGAAGCTGAAGGTTGGGAAGGACGTATCTTGAAGAGACAAAGAGAGGCTAATATCCTTTTGCAATAAATATGATAGAGCAGTAGCATGGTCTTATGACGATCTCAAGGGATATGACTGTAATATGATCCAACACAACATTAATCTGGTTGAAGGGGCCAAACCTATATGTCAAAAAATAAGGCCAGTCAATCCTAGGATATAATCTTTGATGGTTCAGGAGCTAAAGAAGCTTATTGATTCAAAAATAATATATCTGATCAAGCATTCTACTTGGGTATCCAATTTGGTTCCATTCTGAAAGAAAAAATGGAGACATTAGGTAGTGTGTGGACTTCAGAGATTTGAACAGGGCATCCTTGAAGGATCATTATCCATTACCTTCCATGGAACAGATCTTACAAACTATTGTAGGTTCCAAAATGTTTTCTCTATTAGATGGATTCTCCGGATACAACCAGGTTTGGGTAAAGGAAGAGGACCAACACAAGACCACATTCACTGCCAAGTGGGGAACCTTCGCATATGCTAAAATGCCCTTCGGCCTCTCCAACACTGAAGCTACCTTCCAGGGAGCAATAGGCATTGCCTTCAGAGGCCTGATCAATGTGATTATACTTATCTACCTGGACAAACTTACAATCTTCTCTAAGTCAAATGAGGACCATTTTGATCACTTGGAGAAAGTTTTCCAGAGAATTCAGGAGTTCAGGGTATCTTCAAACCCAATAAAATGTGTCTTCGGAGTTCCACAAGGAAAGCTGCTTGAATATGTGGTATCCAAAGAAAGGATCTCTATAGACCTTGAAAGAGTGCAAGCTATCAAGGAATCACCCTTGCCTGTGAACAAGAAAGGAGTCCAATCTTTCCTTAGAAAGATTAATTTCATCAATAGATTCATATCTGATTTCTCCGGGCTAGTTAAACCAATCACCCTCATGTTAAAAAAGGATCAAGCTTTCAAGTGGACTCCCAAAGGAAGAGCAACTTTTGAAGAAGTCAAAGAGGCAATTTCTTCGGCCTCGATACTAGTTAATACTGATTTTTCAAAAGACTTCAAATTATGTATGTTTATGGTAGTAAACATAGTATCATTGCAGTGCTAACAAAGAAAGATGTAGAGATGAAGGAAGAACACCCCATCGCCTTCCATTCGAAGACCTTGCAGGAATATGAGACAAAATATAATTTTGTGGAGAAGCAGGCATTCACTATAGTGAAAGGTTTGAAGAAATTTAGGCACCTGATTGTGAGAAGCAAGGTAATGATTTATGTTGCACATTCAAGTGTGCAGGAGTATATCATGGAAGGAAAGATCACCGATAAGAGGGCAAATTAGATCACAAAGATTCTAGAATATGATATAGAGGTTAGACCTACGAAAGTGATCCAAGGAAGAGGACTCTGTGAATAATTGGCACATGCAGCTGAATCTTCGACTAAAGAAGAAAATCCAAAGAAGGTCTTGATCATTCAATTTGTATCAGATGGACCATGGGTTGCAAATAGAGTCCGGTTCATGGAAACTAGTAAGTACCCCGACAACCTTCCTTCTCACAAAAGGAGATTCTATAGATTACAAGGAACTGATTACGCATTAATCGAAGAGGTCCTATTCAAAATGAACTTCGATGGAGTTTTCCTCTGATGAGTGGATAATCTCCAAGCAAACAGAATCCTACATGATTTCCACAGCAGCCCCGCGGATGGTCATTTCTCAGCAAAAACAACCACAACCAAAATCATGCGTGCAGGATATTATTGGCCAACTCAGTTTTTGAATTGCCAAGATCAAGCCAAGAAATGTCAGCAGTGTCAGTTCTTCGTCGGCAAACATAGGAACTTAGCTATGCCTTTAAACCCAATTGTGGTGGACGAACCTTTCGCTCAGTGAGGTTTAGACTTTATTGGGATGATCAACCCAACATCCAATTCTAGGCATAAATGGATCCTTACAGCAACAGATTACTTCAGTAGGTGGTCAGAAGCAGTTTCGCTGAAGAATGCCACAAAAAATGAGATCCTCAACTTCCTAGAAGACTTAGTGGCACGTTTCAGTCCCCTGAAAACCATCATTTCAAACAATACAAGAGCTTTTATAGGTTCTAAAATATCAGAATTTACACTCAACAACTTGATCTTTCTCAAAACCTCATCTAACTATTATCTATAAGGCAATGAGCTAACAGAATCTACAAACAAAAATTTGATCAAGTTGATCAAGCAAATTGGTGCAGATCATCAAAGAGAATGGCACAAGCACTTGTGAATAATGCCCTGGGCTGATAGAATTACTCCTAAGTAGGTCTTAAAGATGTCTCTGTACGAGTTAGTCTATGGGAAGGTGGTAGTATTGCCAATTTCTATGGAAATCTCGGCATTACAATTGCTTAAATCCCTAGAGACCGAAGAGAATGATGCTATGGAAGTAAGACTAGCGGAACTACTCAGTGTACAAGAAACTAGAGAGGATGCTCACAATGCCATGATTAATCACTAGAAAATAGTCAAAAGATGGTTCGACAAAAAAATATCAGATTCAGGTTTTCAAGAGGGGGATTTGGTTCTGAAATATGATGAGCGAGCTGTCAAACCAGGACAACACGCCAAATTCAATTCATTGTGGAAAGGCCCTTTTAGGGTTACTAACTGTAAACAGAGCAATGCATTTGAATTGGAAGATTTGGAGGGAGATGCCCTTGGGATTCTGGTGAATGGGATCCATCTTAAGCATTTTAATTAATGTTGTGTCTCTGTTGGTTTCCCTTGTAAATAGTTTGCTTGTTTGCTTTTGTTGTGTGTTTCCTTTCAATAAGCACCTTGTAGGCGTGCTTGTTGT
The DNA here is from genome assembly GCA_027924645.1 of Cunninghamia lanceolata. Taxonomy (NCBI): domain Eukaryota; kingdom Viridiplantae; phylum Streptophyta; class Pinopsida; order Cupressales; family Cupressaceae; genus Cunninghamia; species Cunninghamia lanceolata. Next base: position 18,053,055 of record BSBN01000757.1, read on the forward strand.
TGTTATGCCAGGTGTCTTGCCAACTCAACTTTAGTCTCTGGGTTTTCTCGAAGAGATGTCCCACTCGGCCACTCTTGGGCTATTTAATGCAGCATGGCACATGTCCCCTCCCGCTATGCTCTCAGCTTTGCATTCCCCCAAAAGGCAGCGCTATGAGTCATACCTTACCTGCCCATTATGAATCTACACGAATGCATTAAGCATTGGTAGTTAAATGCTTCTCCCTTAGCTCATTTGCAGTATTCCAAGCATTTGTAGTATTCTAGCGAATGAAGCAATCTAGAGCAAAAGCAATCTAAGTGTGGAGTTTTCAGCGCGGTTGTGTTTTCAAAATGCATAGCGAGGTATTTGCAGAGCTTTTCAGGGTGATTTAGCATTGAGAGTTGTGTGTTGGAGAGCAGAGTGTGAATTGTTTGTCGCATTGTGAAATTATCAAGCAAAGCAGAGTTCCAAGTGGAAGTTTTGAGATTATGGACCCAATCAGAGCATCTTCCAGCACTAAGGTAGAAGCCACAGGTTTCTTCCCTGATGTTTTGAAAAGCAGTTCATATGCTTCCACTCTTATCCCATCAAAGCCGTAGTTGCCAAATATGTCAAGTCTGCCTAAAGGAAATTCTAGGGATACGAGTCTGGTAATGAACTATACAGATGAAATCTATGACCCTAGACTGCATAGGAGCCCAAGGGGTCTCTGCTCAAGTACCCATGAGAGGATGTTAACCAAAGTGACAAAGGGAGATTACGAGTCTCTAGGTTTTCGTCTATGGAACTGTGGTCTACCTCAATCCATGGTCCCACAAGTCCACCCTTGCCCCGAACTAGTAGATGCCTATGCGCGAGCATATGATCTAGATAGAAAGATTCTTGTTGGGCATCATCTCAAGATTATTATAAGTGCTTAGGCCATTCGAGATATGTTATGTGTTCCCTCTGACCCGTCAGTGGAAGTATGTGATTGACAAAAGTTGGAGTACTACTGGGCTGGAAGAGGGACCAGCTAAAGTTTTTCAACCATGAGCTTAGTCAAGACAAGGAGGATACAACCAACATAAAGATGCCCCTTGCGCTCAAAAACTTCTGACGCCACAAAATGCAAGATATTTTTCTATGCTTACTTTTGTCTTTGGTATGGCTAGTGATTCTCAGGTCTCTGAGTTCCAATTAGCATTAGGATTTTGCTTGAGGAAACAAAGGAAGGAGTTCAAAATGAATTTTGTAGATGTCATAGCCGATGCCATGCATACTCAACTGGTGGCATACTCCACCCATTATTCTTCCAGGTATTCTTCTTTCCTGGCGCACATGATGCTGCACAAAAATATTGATTTCTTCACATCTTATATTGATTTGGCTGTGGCAGATGAGTCCAAACCCATAAAGACCATCTCGGTATCTGCATGGACCCATGTCTTATATGCTTCTTCTGACTACTGTTCATTCTCAGACCTATTTTTGACCCCAGTACTCTTGGACCTGACCCACTGAGACAAGCGAGCGCAGATTGTTGACATCAACAAGCATGGATGACAAACAACAAGCCTCCCACCGACTGGTTCTTTGGAACAAACTTTACCTTTATCAGGATGAATGGTTTTAAGGGGGAGCCTGAAGTTAACCGACAGGACTCTGGCCTTGGAGCTTGCTCGATAGTTGAATATTGTTGATGGAGAGTAGGGCGTCGGAAGGAAGAAACAAGCAATATATTCCACTATGCTGATTAAGGTGGGATTAACCATAAAGAAGAGGTCTTTGAAGAAGCTACTTGAGTTCAAGATCACCAAGGTTGGTCTAGATATCATCTGTGACCAATGGAGTTTTGACCCCGATGGATGTTTCGTAGCAACGAAAATAACAACACAAGTTGCGCATGAGTTATAGAAGTATTGGGATGAGCTGTGGTCCCCTAGTGTTGAATCTACTACTAATTTTGTCAATTTGGCACATATTTTTACAAAGCAATGAAGGCCAACATGGTTCTCTTTTTACAATCTGAAGAAGGATTTCGACCTCGCGGTGAAAATTCATAAGGGACTGAAGAGTCGCCTGGAAAATGAGGGTTGGGATAACGAGAAGATTGTAACTTTCTAGGCGTATCGTCAAGAGATACACAACCTGAATACCCCCTATGACTCCCTTGATTCTGATGATGTATTCGATGCTAAATGGGAGGAGGGCCATTTAACACCGGTTGCTCTGACAATAGAAGGTGAATCCCAGTTAGTGAGCATCGAAGAGAGGCCTGCAGAGTCACCTCTTGCCCATGGACCAATAATTTATGATCTAGCTTTTCAAAGGGGTCCACGAACACTAAAGCGAAGAAAGATAGCTTCTTCAGGTTCCACAGTAGAGGGATCTCCTTTAGAGGTATCCTCTCAGCTTGAGAAGAGGGCGAAGCACAGAAAGGATGACTTAAGCAACATGATGGAAGAGGAGGATGTAGCTGATGTCACACTAACCTCTATGGCTCCCACAACGTAGGTATGTTTTATGTTTTACTCCTCCCATTCTCTCTTCCCAATCTTTGGTTTCCCCTGCCGCGTCTGCTGCAACCTCTGTCACTACACTCATTTCGTCCATTGTTTCGCACCCTTTGTCTCCTGTCTCTGCATCAGTATCTTTTGTCGTGTCTTCCCCCCTCTAGTTTCATCCTCTGCATAGGTCACCGTGACCCTGCCAATCTCTTTCGCTCTCCTATTTGCTCCCACATCTCTATGTGTCTCTTTGGATCCCTTGCAAAGCATTCCGCCCTTCTCCTCTCTCACTCTAATCTTTCCACTGTCCGCCTCTGCGGGGACTCAAATGGCATCTTCTATTGTGCCCATTCCTTTTGGTCCTCCTGCTAGCACACCTTTCGCTGGGTAGTATATCCAATCCCCCGGATAGTATAGCAACCAAATTGATGCAACCAAGTAGGCCCGGGAGTATAGGATAGCAAAAAGAAGACAGAAGGATGCACAGAGGCTGATGGCCCCAAAAATGAGTAATGTGTATGATGAGGCACACTAAACTATGCTAATAGCATCAATGACTCCCAACGTCAACAAGCCAGATGGGTAGATGCATCAAGATGATTACACAGTCCATGCCGTTGGTCTCAACCTCATCCAGGCCCGCCCACAAGATAGAGTTGAGCTGATGGAGGAGACCCAAAGGGCCGTCACCACAGATTATCTGAAGGCTAGCCGACATGCAGGAAAGCGAGAGCAAGAGTTGAAAAATGTTAAGGCCACAATAGATCGGTTCAATGTTGAAAGCAAGGGTAAAGATATGGATATTACCCGACTGCAGAAAGAATTGCAAGATAAAATCTCAAAAGGGGCTTTGGAAGCTGAACATGCTACAAGGGGTGAGCTATAAATAGAGTTGGATCAGGTTCAGGTTGAAGCCGTGGTGGAGAAGAAAGGGAAGGAGAGCCTTGACTTGAGGCTACAAGCTAAAGAACAGGAGCTAGCACAGGTTCAAAAGAACCTTTTTGATGACACCTCACAAACCTTGGCAGAGAAAAAGGAGAGGGAGGACAAGATTGTGAAGTTGTACCTTGAAGGGAAATATAAGGATTTGCAGATCCAGTAGCTGCAAAGTGCATTGGCAAGCTCCATGCAGCAAATTAACATTCTCCCTATGCTGCAGCAATTGTATTCTTCTTATTGGGAGAAGATCAAGGGAGTTGCCATGTCCCTTTGCCCCTTCTTGAGATTCATTGTGAATGCTCAGGAGTTAAGTGTGAAAGCTGACTCCATTGATGAGGTATAAATAACCTCATCTCTTTGATGGAACAAATAGCCCTTTTTGCATTACCCAATTCCCTAGCCTTCCCAATTTATTTATTTTTATAAGCAATATTTATCTAGTTTTAATAAAATGTTCTACAAATCCTTATTTCCTAAATTGATTGAAATTAGCTTTTAAATGTTGATTTAATGGCATGAAAAGTTGGGTAATTGTGCAGGTTAATGCATTGCCTATAAAAGACGCGGACATCATGCAAGTATAGATGAATGCGTCAGAAGTTGAGGACGCCAAAAATTTTAGGCGTGCATTAAATGAAGAATTTGTTTTAATCCTGTTATTTCTATGGTTACCCAAAAGACATTATGGCTCCACTCGGAGTCCTTTTTATGTTCTAAAAGATAATAGTAGTAAAGATTCTATTTTTTAGTTATAAGACTTCTTCAAATGGCATTTTCCTACCATCTAAAATTTAGGAGTTTTGAAGTAGTTCAGTTTTAGTTGTTGCTTGAAACATGGATATAAATATATACTATGGATGAATGAAAGACAATCCCTTAGTTTTCAAAATCATCAGAGTTGTGTACTTACAATTTTTCATGAATGCAAATGATGTTGTTCTGAGTTTTAGTTCTTTGAAAATATGAAGTTTTGAATGGAGTTATCATGCACTGTGAAAGTGATTGAATGTGACCTGAGTTAAGACAAGCTCTCCCACGAGCTAGCCACTCACGGGACTGCAGGATAGATAAGTATTTTTATTTCTGTGGATGTTTTCATTCAGTTGAAGATAGTTTATGTTTAGTTTTCTATTGTTAACCTGTAGGGTGTGTTGTTTAAAAGTTAAACTATTGTGTACTGTTGTTTGAAACTTTCTGTGTTGATTAGAAGTTTTTCGGTGCATCTACCTTAGTTAGAATTATTGTTTTCTAATAGTTAGAATTTGGAATGTTTGCAGCATAGCAAATTGCATTTGTGAATTGTTAGCATAGAATATATCTGATTTCTAGTCTAGAGTTTTCATGCTTTTTAGTATAGAATTTGAATGCTTTATGTAGAAGGATATAATTACTGTTTCATTTCATGTACTGTTTCAATCTTTTAATAGAACTAGAAAACTATTTCTCAATGAAATATCCAAACTCCCTATTACAGACAGCCTCGGACACTACCCCAGTCGATAAACTAATAATTTTCATCTAAAGTGTTAGGACCTTATGACAACCTGTCACTTTTTGGTGCCATTGTCAGGGATACATGATCTTTTCTAAGTGTTATTAGGGCATGCTTGGGAATTTCTTGTAGTAAACACCTAAAAATAGTCACCAAACCTCTCTTTCTGCATGGTCAGGAAACGAGGCCCACACGGAAGATTCATACCAAACCCCCCAATAGTAATTCCAACCATAAATAGGGAAGAAGAAGTCTCAACTGAAGAACTAAATTATGAATTGATCAAGAAAGATCAACTTGAGACCTCCCATCGTACCCCAGAAGTTTTGCCAGTTGACCCAATCTTTGAGGAGATAGTTATTCAACCAACCAACCTAGTCTTCGAGGAAGAGAACATTCCTTTTGACATTATGGCTAACAATCTCCATATTGATGATATGGCGAGAAGACTAGCAGCACAAACCTTTACCTAACCTATCGCTCTCAACGAATATGATGCACCAATGAAAAACATTTCACCATCTATCTTGCCAACTTTCAGGGGACTTTCTTCTAAAGATCCTGACCAGTTCCTCTTTGAGTTCAAAGTCTTGTGTCAAACATATGACTACAAGAATGACAATCAAAAGCTTAAACTTTTTCCCTCTACTCTGAGAGACGTTGTAATGCATTGGTTTATGGGGTTAGCTTCTGGATCCATAACTACATGGGATGACATGGAAACTGTTTTCTTAGAAAAATACTAGAGTTATTGTAGAGTTAGTGATAGGAAAGAAGAGCTATTCAAACTAAGACAAAAAAAAAGATGAGAGCCTGGAAGATTACCTTGAGAGGTTTATCTTTCTAACCAAATGATGCGGTGAGGAATCCATAAGTTCAGAGATTCTAAAGACTATATTTCTCAAAGGACTTGATGAGGATGCTAGGAGAAGTTTAGATTTAATGGGAAAAGGAGATGTGTCCCAACTCAAACTTACCGATATCTCTAAGTTATATCAGAATTTTTCCTATACGCGAGGAGGAATCCAAAAATCTAGCCTCTTAAGAAGCTCAAATGACATAGGTAAACTGCGAGAGGAAATAGCGAATCTGAAAACTTACATTCTTGTTCAATTGAACACCACCTTGGATGGAATACAAGCCAAAACACGTAACCCTGAGACCTTATCCATCTATTGTCCTGGGTGTCAAAACAAGCATCTATTAAGAGAATGTCCTTTGGACAAGGCCGATAGTTGCCAAATTTTTGAAAAGAATCATACCACTGATCAATGTGAGATCCTGAATGTAATTAAGACTTCTAAAAAAAACCATCTCACACTGAGGAGGAAATCAATTTCGTAGGCCAGAGACCTGGAGGAAATTTCTCCTATAGTCAAAGCTCCAACCCTGCATGGTGACCTCCAAACCCTTGGAACAATACATAGTGGTCAACTCCATGGCCTTCAGTACCACCTAGATGGGGATCTTATCCACCTCGAGGACCACTTGAATGGACAAACCAAGCTTGGGGAAACCCCCAATGGATAAATCAGCAATGGCATCCTCATAATCAACCTCCATAATGGAATCACCCACCAAATCAATTCTATAATGGTCTAAGATGAATGCCAAATCCGCAACAAAACCTTCTTATAGCTCCTCAAAACCCTCAGCAGAGTGAACAAGTTAATCAACCACCATTACTGGCATAACCTGTTCCTAATCCCAAGAACACACGTCAAACTGCCCCAATGTATGATGCTGATCAAGATAACATGGCAGGCGTCAATGCTATCTATTGTGGAAACCTTCAATTGAGGTCAGGAAAAACACTTAATCAACAGACCATTGTTGAGGTTACAGAAGACCCAGATGAAGAACTTAACATAGAATTAGAGACTCTTCTTGTATGTACAGAGCATGACTCCAAGAAAAATTAGGAGGAATCATCCCCACCACAATCTCGGGCAACTCCAGCACCTATCATAGAGTCGTCTCAGGAAGAAGTTGCCAAACAACCATCAACGACTTCAGGAAAAAGATCCCATACTAAGAAAGAAAACCCAGGCACATTTTCCAAACCGTCTCAGATCAAATGTTCATAAGAACCTGCCAAAAGTATCATTATCTAACGAAACTGCTCTGATACAAGAAATTAAACAACTCCATATCAAGATTCCTCTATTACAAGCGATCAAAGAAGTTCTTGAACTAAATCAACTAGTTAAACAGTTGTGCATTAAAACACCAGGAAGGAAACCAAAATAGATTAATATAGTGCACATCAATGGATATCTAGCTGAACTTTTAGCTAGGAAAACCTTAACTCCAAAATATGGCGACCCAGGTAGCCCACTTATAACAATAACAATTAATGGGGTAGCAATACCTAATGCATTGGTGGACTTGGGAGCAACTATTAACGTTATGACAGTGGATGTTATGGAAAAACTTGGACTCACTAATCTACGCCCCACGACTATCATATTACAGATGGCAAATTAGGCCATAGCTATTCCCAAAGGAGTCTTAGAAAATGTCCCAATCAAGGTTGACGATTGGGAATATCCACTAGACTTCCAAGTTCTCAAGTCCCTCACACCCAAAGATAGTTACCCAGTAATACTGGGTAGGCAATGGTTAGCTACAGTCGCAGCCAAGATTGACTACAAAGTGAGAGGAATGGTCATTTTACATGGTCCCAGTAGCAAACATTTAAGTCTATACCCCCTACTCAACCTGCAAAATATAACCAAGTCTGGGTGGATGAATCAGATGAATCCGATAAGCAGGAAAATCTAGCTTCACTTGCCATGGTAGTTATTAAACAACACAGCGAAGAACTGGAAGATGAATTAGAAAACATCCAAGATCTTTCCATAGGATCAAAAGATGAAGAGACTTTAGAGGTGGAAGAAATTTTAGGATATCCAATCCACATTAACAATGAAGAACGTGATTATACCAACTTCACAACTCAACCTTGTCCCCTAGCAAATATCATCTTGAAAACATATTATTTCTTCTCAGATATTGCCAGACTCCATAGAATCATACCACATAGCTGTCCTCTCAACACATTAACAGAAGAAGTTCACACTGTCACCTCCAATTACCCTGGAACCAAGACTATCATGTTATTACCAGGAAAGACCTTAAATATCAATAGTTGGTTGACAGAATCTGATGAGCACAAATTATTCAATGTTTTGATGAACAAGTCCAAAGCTTTTGCTTGGGACTATACAGATATGAGAGGAATCCACCCAAGTTTTTGCACCCATCACATCTATACCAAAGATGTTAGACCAATCCGTCAACCCCAGTGAAGACTCAATCCTGCTCTCGAAGATATCATCAAAACTGAAATTGAGAAACTCTTACAAGTGGGATTTATTTATCCTATTTCAGATAGCAAATGGGTTTCACCCTTGGTGGTAGTGCCAAAGAAAAACGAGAAATGAGAGTGTGCGTTGACTATCGAGAACTCAACAAAGCAACCTATAGAGATTATTTTCCACTACCCTTCATAGACCAAATTTTGGATAATCTATCATGAAGAAAGTATTTTTCATTTCTGGACGGGTTTAGTGGATATAACCAAATACAAGTGGCAGCAAAGGACTAGGACAAAACTACTTTCTCCTATCCTTGGGGAACATTCGCATATCGGGTTCTTCCCTTTGGGCTTTGTAATGCTCCTGCCACGTTTCAAAGCGTTGTTTTGGCTATCTTTGCTGAACTCGTAAATGATTGTGTAGAAGTCAATACGGACGACTTCATAGTCTACGATTCCACTTTCGATGGGGGTCTCAAAAATCCGGATAGAGTGTTACAACAATATGAAGATCATCAACTATCTCTAAGCCATGAGAAATGTCTCGTAATGGTAGAACAAGGTATAGTACTGGGACACCATATTTCAGCCGAAGGGATAAAGGTTGACCCTAAGAAGATTGAAGTGATACAATAGCTGGAAACCCCAAAGAATCAAACCAATGTTAGGAGTTTCTTAGGACATGCTGGTTATTACCAGAGATTCATAGAAAACTTCGGTAAGACTGTAGCTCCCATGTTCTCTCTTCTGCAGAAAGATGTGGATTTTACTTGGACAGAAGAATGTCAAAAGTCTTTTGACATCATTAAAGAAAAGCTTGTCTCAGCCCCAATCTTACAGGGACCTAACTAGAAACTTGCCTTCCATATATATGTTGATGCTTCCAATGACGCTATTGGAGCAGTGTTAGGACAAGAAGATGAGAATGGAGGGAAATATGCTATATATTTCATCAGTAAGAATTTGAGCCCCACGGAACGAAATTACACCACCACGGAGAAGTAATTTCTAGCCATAGTTCATGCAATAAACAAATTCTGGCATTATATCACATGATACAAAGTGACTATATTCACAGACTATTTAGCTATCAAGTACTTGATGAACAAACCCTCAGTGAATGGATGAATAATCAGATGGTTATTACTTCTACAAGAATTTAATGTGACCATAATGGATAAGCCTGGGAAATTCAACGTAGTTGCGGATTTTTTATCCCGGATAAAGCAAGATGATGGAGATTGTACTCCTGTGCAGGATGAATTTCCTGATGAAAATTTATTTGTTGTCTCCATTAAAACACCCTGGTTTGCAGACATTGCCAATTACTTAGCCACTTCTGAGCTTCCCCCAGACCTCACATGAAAACAAAAGAAATGCCTTATTTGGGAAAGTGCTCACTTTAAATGGATTAATGGCATGTTAATATGATATGGGCCTGATTTAGTCATGCGATGTTGTGTCAGACCAGATGAAACATACAACATCCTCAGAGCTTGCCATGACGACCCATCTAACAGACATTACTTTGCCAAAAGAACTTCCCATAAAATCTTAGGTGCATGATACTATTGGCCCTCTATGCACAAGGATGTAAAGAACTATGTTCGTTGTTGTGATGAATGCCAACAAGTGGGAAGACCTACGACATCTAATGAAATGCCTCTACAACCATAGGTAACTTTTGAACCATTTGAAAAGTGGGGATTGGATTTCATTAGTCTTATAGATCCTCCTTTGCAAGGAAAAGAATATATTCTGGTCTGCACGAACTATCTTACCAAATGGGTAGAAGTCCAAGCCCTCAAAGTTGCTAGAGAAGAACAGGTTGCAAACTTTCTATATAACAAATTTTTTCTCAGATTTGGAGCCCCTAGTTCAATTGTCACAGACCAAGGACCTCAGTTTATATCCAAAGTTCTGTTAGCTTGCACCAATCATTCTAGGTAAGCCATAAAAATTCATCACCCTATCACCCATAAGCAAATGGACAAGTAGAAGTCACTAATAGGGAGCTCGAAAACATCCTAACAAAAATATTTTCATCAGGCAGAAAGGATTGGGCCAGGAAACTACCTAAGGTTGTTTGGGCTTACAATACAACTTGGAAATCCACCACTGGTCTTCCCCTTACGAATTGGTCTTTGGGAAGAAACCTTTCCTGCCCATTAAATTTGAACTCCAAATGCTTAGAACAACAATGGAGCTAGACTTCAATCTTGATCGAGCTCAAGTAGAGAGAATCTTTTGACTTAGTGAACTAGATGAACTCCACTTAGAAGCCATTCATCAGATTGAACTAGCTCAACAACAATGAAAGGCCTGGCATGATAAATATATCAAAGAAAGAGAATTCCATTTAGGAGATTGGGCATTGCTATCTGATTGCCGATACAAGGACCAAAAAGGTAAACTCATAACTCATTGGCTAGGGCCATATGAGATTTCTGAGGTATTCCCAAATGGAGCAGTACAACTCAAACCTATTGATGGTGATTCTTGAACCCTCTTAGTCAATGGACATTGACTCAGGATCTACCGTAAACCTATCAACAAAGACGAATTTACTCAATTGGTAGAAATGCACAGAGAAACTCAATGTGTTGATTCTGCTTCAGCAGAAACAATACCATAAATATCTTGTAGAATTTTTTTTAAAAAGTTTGAATGCATGTATATGCATTCAGGAACAATTCTTCATATTTTCTTCTTAGTATTTGCCTAAATTTCATCTCTGTTTCACAAGGTTCATCTTTTAAGAAGTGTTACAAATTCTAGCGCACCTCTTGGTGATGCTTCAGAACTTGTTGTCTAAGTAAGATCCATACCCTCACTTTGTTCCTACATTCTGGCTACATTTTGGCTGCATCTTTCAGTGATGCTCTAGAACTCTGTTCCTACATTCTGGCTGCATCTTTTAGCGATGCTCTGAAACTTTTGTCTTGCATTCCGACTGCATCTTTCAACGATGCTCTAGAACTTTGTTCCTGCATTTTGGTTGCATCTTTTAGTGATGCTCCAAAACTTTGTTCCTGCATTTTGGCTGCATCTTTCAGCGATGCTCTTAAACTTTGTTCCTCCATTCCAGTTGCATCTTTTAGCGATGCTCCAGAATTTTGTTCCTTCAGCCGACTGCATCTTACAACGTTGCTCCAGAATTTTGTTCATATCCTCCATATCCATTCCTTTGATATCTTCTTCCATCATTGTTAACTTGTAATTTCCATCCATGAAAATGTTCCTATTATCTGAAAACACACCATTCACCCCGCAATCCACTACAAACGCCATCATGAGTTCGACATCTCCGATCATAGTACCTGAACATTATTATGATAACCTTTCGTCATAATAAATTTTAGCCGCCCCATCCTCATATCTTAATAAATTTAGCCACTCCATTATCACATCATAATAAATTCATTCCATTCAAACCAGTTAGAACCGCCACCTAGGATGCTATTACGTCAGCAAAGACAAGTGACTTTCAAATCAATAATGGGACGAAAGGTATGTACATCTTTTATTTTTAATAGATCATTTATTGTAATTAAAGATAGATAAGTTGGCACGACCCCTTTTGTTTTCCAAATTTAGCAAATGTGTGAACTGTTCCTTCATTAGAGAAGGTGGCGGCTTGTTCAGTCTATCCCATGCAAAGTCATTATTAACTGTTGAAAAGCCAAGTACCCTAAACCAACATTACCGAAATACAAGTGGCCTCAAAACTTGTATTTCCTTTAATCTTCCTACTAGTTTCCTAAGTAGTTTACCACTCTGAGTGCCGTGATATTTCAATAGTCTTTGAGCAATATGGGAGGAGCCAAACGCAAGTCTGAGCCAACTTCACCGGATAAATTGCTGGCATTGGGGAATATTTCAGAACTATTTCAAAGAGTAGGATGGCTAGACTTCATAAAGAAATTTGAAGGACACCATGCGCAGCTGGTCAAGGAATTTGCCAAGAACTTTGTAGATGGGCAGTCGATTGTGCGTGGGAAGAAATTCAAGGTACGTCCCCATTATTAGTTGTAAATACCTGAGGGTAAAACAAGGGGTTTCAGAGAATGTCCATTGTAGAGCCATGACGAACAACAGTTACATGGATTATTAAGTATTTCACCTGTAAAGGGCAATGTGCCATAGTAGTTGGTCTCCTGTTTTGGCTGCTCATTCATTTACACCATGGTCTAGAAAATCCTGAATTGAAAGTTAACATTCCTGCCTTCCTCCATGATTCCCTTGTAGGTATGACATAACACTTCAAAATTGGGTCTAGACCTTTGAAGCATCATGGTCTTATACAGTTAATATGCAAATATCATTTTCATAGAAAAAGAAAACCAGATGAGAAATGGTAGAAATTTCTGCAAATATTTGAAAGCCCTGAACCTCCGAAACAATTTAAGGTAGGTGAATCATCTAGTAGGACAACCCAAGACATAAGAGAACTCTCCCCTGCACCCCAGGGTGACAGACAAGCTCTTGGTGACAAAGTGCCAGAAAATCCACCAAACCCTCCATACCGTGAAGATAGGCCTAAATCACATAATGTACCTGAAACCCTAGAAAATGAGAAAATGTGGATTTAGTAGACTCAGAGGAGGAAGGTGTTCAGCTCCCTAAAAAGGAGAAGAGGCCCAAAATGAAACTGCAAAGACTTACTCCTCTGAAAAGGAGCAAATAGTTAGCTGATGAGCCTAGTTGTGCCGCGGCCTATGAATTACCCCCTGTTCCCAAGAAAAAGAGAAAAGAAAGGCAGCCCTATGAAAAAGTGACTCAGCCCGATGAAAATGTATCTCTGATTTGTGCAGATGAAACTCAAACTTTGGAAAGTGATGAACCCCTTGCATCTAGACAATCAATTGACCCATATAAAGAGGACCTAGAGGAAAAAGGAGAAAAAGGACAAGAGGGAATCAGTGAACAAATGCCTAATTATGTCCTAGTTGAAGAAGAGGAGGGTTAGGAATATGAGACTGTTGAAACAACTTCTTCATTCCAGCAGCCAGAAAACATTCAGGAAGTTGATACAGTGCTTGAGGAGAGACAATTATCTCCCTTAAATAATGTTGATGATATAGAACAAGGTCCATTTGGGGCAATTAATGAAGAGCACATATCTGGCAATGAAACAAAAGTTTTGATTACTCCTCTCCCTACAAATGCAGAGGACAACAAGGGTGAGTCTATGACATTAGAAACAGAGAAACTGAAAGCAAAAATTATGCAGTTGAGAAATAAAATACAATTGAGTGAAGAGTAGTTGAGCAGGCAACAACAGGAGATAGAAGAATAGAAAGAGCTTTTAGAGCAAAAGGATCAAACTATTAGAGAGCTGCAATCCCAATTGCAACAAAGTGAAGAAAAAGATAAGCACTATCTGGATAGTCTATCTGAGAAAGATAGACGAATCAAGAATCTAACCTCCAACCTAGAACAGTGCCTGAGGATATTTGCAGAAGAGCAGGAGAAGCAGAAAATTGAATTAAATAGGCCATAAGTAGAACTATTGAACTGGAGCAAGATTTACAAGAAATTAATGTTAGACCGACTATAGAATCAAAAGAGGTTCAAACCGAACCAACTAAAATGAAATGGTTTCAGGTCCACATTCCTCCCATGCTAACCAAGTTGATGGAGCAATGCTATTTCTTAAGACAATCTGGGGCCGAGAATGATAGACTTAAGAAAGAAATAGTATTGTTGAAAGAGTCTTATGATAGATTATATCAGGCTAAGATGGATGCATGCCAGATTGGAGAGTTATTGCTGGCCTGTAGGAAACCATCCAGATTATATTCCATGTTCCTTGATGAACAGTTGTTAAGATGGAAGCTCCTAAGAATCTCTTGCAATTTACCACATGATCCTAATGACCAGCAATTCTTTGAAGCATTTAAAGAAGCATCTCCTATACAAAAGAATTTATTATGTGAGTTCTTCATTCATAATCTATTTCTTAAAAAACATAATAATTTCTTCATCAATCTGTTTGTGGGGGAAGTTCAGTTAAGGGCATTTTTGTCAAATATGCAAATTCAAATTTCGTGGCAGGACAAAACTAAAGAATATCTTCATGCAGAGAGAACTGTGGGACTACACATGAGGTACCCCAACCAAAAACCTTTTGCTTTCAAAACTCAGTTCAGGAGAACTAAGAGTTATGAACATATGAAAGAAAAATATAATGAGAGCATTAGGATCTGCTATGAAGATTTCAAGATTAATGGACCACAGTTGATTGACAGAGCATGGAATGTCTGTGAGGAAAGGTATACCCCTTTGCCTATGTATTTAAAAAGAAGAGAAATGATTTCCCCCACTAACCTTAGATGGTCATACAAAAGAGCTGAGGCATTGACAGAGATTCTTCAGCAACTAAAGACTAAGTGGATAGGACTGAGATACATACCGCCTCTACTTTTATAGCCACCCCCTGCAGTCTTAGGGGTTACATAACAGGAACCAAGGGACTTACATACATGGCAGCTGAGAATCAAACTTCACAAAGGTTTTCTAAAGGTCCCTGACCATATTGATGAAGAGGTAGATGAAGTATATGATTTGAGCTCAAAATATGATGAATTGAATAGGAAAAGAGAGGTAGAGAGACAAAGGATGCATCATAGAGCAGGAGGACCTGCTCAAGGTTAGGAAGGGGAGGAATGATGAGGTATAAATAACCTCATCTCTTTGATAGAACAAATAGCCCTTTTTGCATTACCCAATTCCCTAGCCTTGCCAATTATTTATTTTTAGAAGCAATATTTATCTATTTTTAATAAAATGTTGTACAAATCCTTATTTCCTAAATTGATTAAAATTAGATTTTAAATGTTGATTTAATGGCATGAAAAGTTGGGTAATTGTGCAGGTTAATGCATTGCCTATAAAAGAAGTGGACATCATGCGGCTATGGATGAATGCGCCGGAAGTTGAGGGTGCTAGAAATTTAGGCGTGCATTAAATGAAGACTTTGTTTTAATCCTGTTATTTCTGTGGTTACCCAAAAGACATTATGGCTCCACTCGGAGTCCTTTTTATGTTTTAAAAGACAACAATAGTAAATATTCTATTTTTCAGTTATAAGACTTCTTCAAATGGCATTTTCCCACCATCTAAAATTTAGGAGTTTTGAAGTAGTTCAGTTTTAGTTGTTGCTCGAAACATGGATATAAATATATACTATGGATGAATGAAAGACAATCCCTTAGTTTTCAAAATCATCAAAGTTGTGTACTTGCAATTTTTCATGAATGCAAATGATGTTGTTCTGAGTTTTAGTTCTTTGGAAATATGAAGTTTTGAATGGAGTTATCATGTGATGTGAAAGTGGTTGAATGTGACCTAAGTTAAGACAAGCTTCTCCCACGAGCTGGCCACTCGCGGGACTGCAGGATAGATAAGTATTTTTATTTCTGTGGATGTTTTCATTCAATTGAAGATAGTTTATGTTTAGTTTTCTATCGTTAACCTGTAGGGTGTGTTTTTTAAAAGTTAAACTGTTGTATACTATTGTTTAAAACTTTTTGTGTTGATTAGAAGTTTTTCGGTGCATCTGCCTTAGTTAGAATTACTATTTTCTAATAGTTAGAATTTGGAATGTTTGTAGCATAGCAAATTGCATTTGTGAATTGTTAGCATAGAATTTATCTTCTTTCTAGTGTAGAATTCATATGCTTTCTAGTCTAGAGTTTTCATGCTTTTTAGTATAGAATTTGAATGCTTTCTATAGAAGGATATAATTACTATTTTATTTCATGTACTGTTTCAATCTTTAAACAGAACTAGAAAACTGTTTCTCAATGAAATATCCAAACTCCCTATTGTAGACAGCCTCAGACACTACTCCAATCGATAAACTGATAAATTACCTTATGACAACCTGTCATCCACAATTGAGAGGATTTTGACCTCTATTGCCCCAAAGATGGCCAAGTCACAATTATTGGTTCAAAATTTGTATACTACTTTTGATGATTCTTTGACAACAACGAGAATAAATGACCGAAGACTAGTGGCAAAGAAGGCCAATGAGTTCATCAACTGTAATAAGGTAGCCATAAAGGCCAAAGAATATCACAACACCCTGGACCAAATAGTAAAGTAGACAAAGGGCCATATCTAGCAGCTGGTGCATTTTGGACTCCCTTCCTCGTTCCTCTCGGATGGGTCAGTCATGGTGGAGACTCAGATCAAGCAACTTTTGGAGCACTGGCATTGAGATCAGTCTATTTTCCAGGCCCTGAGTTCTTCACCAAGTGCCTCAGAAGTGGACATAATTCTTTACCCTCTAACGCAACTAAAATTTCACATTAAGGCCACATTTGGCACCCTGAGTGTCTTATCCTTCAAAGAGATGATTGATCTTGACCAAGCTTTTGAGGCATTGCAAACATAAGGTGTAGCACACAGAGACCGATTGGGAACCTTTGTAATCGACTCTCTCAAAGTTGTAGTTTTGAGCATCCTATTCTATTGGCCCACGATTGTCGTTAAACCAAAAGGTTGACCCGTCAATTTTTGATACAAATGCTAGAGTTAATGAATCCACAAACTTGAATCATGATAAACTCTTCAATAACAAACTTGAATCATGACTTGCGAGATGAGCATAAAACATTAACACAACATGAAGCATAAGCAACTAAGCAACTCTTGATAACACCTCACTTTTGACATCATTGACAAACCTATCTCAATATATTCTTTTTGTGAAACCAGGGTTTTTGGGTTCTTGCCTCTACAGGAAAAGGTCCCCAAGGAGTCGCCAAGGGATGTACACTTCATTTTTTAGCAGCCTTCAATTTTATTCTTTCTTTGTTGTGGCCCCGAAGGGTTCCTAAGTTATGCTGTTGGCAAAGTGCTCCACGTGTTGAAGTGACGCATTTTCTAGTGTTTGTAGGACCTTTTTCCTTTTAAGCTTGTGCAGGGGTTCCACGTGGTGGCATCACTAAGTAGCAGTATTTGGATGTCGGGTTTCACTATTATATCTTTCTACAATCTGCGGATGGCACCACATGTCAGCATGGCACAACTTATATCAAAAGAAAAGGTAAGACTCTCTCCGGGTTGCACTAGCATGCCACGTGTCCATCCCACATTATGTTTAGGAAGGGTTGTTTGTTTTATTTTATGCGGCGTGTGGAGGCAATGGAGCATGCCATGTGTCAGTTGGGCACGGGCTGGAGTATCTCTAAGGGTTGGAAAGATTTCCCAGTGCACTATTGGTTTATTTTCTTGGCGAGCTACTAATAGATGCATGCAAAGCTGCAACGTGTTTCATTAGCATTGTGCCACGTATCTCTTTTTCTTGGCAGATTCATGGCATCTTCTAACAAGTGGCGCTAGCAGCTGAAAAAGGGGGAGCGGCCTTATCCTTTCGGATGGCAATTGCAACGACTGCCATGATTGGTGCCTCGTTGGTTTGGGGGAATCTTTTCGGTTGCTCCCTCTCTCTTTGAAAGTGTTTTTCTATAAGAGGGAGCATTATAGTCTTAGAAGGGGTTCATCACTTTTGGGAGAGGGATAATTTTTTATATCCTGGCAGTCATTTGATTGTAATATAATTTTGAGACCTTAGCGTCCCAAGTTGTAAAAAATAGAGATATACTACATCAACTCTGCATTTATTACCTCTATGCTATGTTATTTTTTGTTAAATCTACTAAGTATATGGCTCTGTGTCCATTAAGGAATAGTTATAATCATTTACTGTTGTCTTTTAAGCTTTTATAGTTTTAGTCTATGTGATGCTAAGGGTGCTTTGAATCATGTTTAATACTCTTTCAAACTTCCTCAAAGTTAATAAAGCTGGAATTATACCATGTTGTCTGGTGAATGAACCATCTTAGTTTCAGTGCATCACCTTAGTGTAGATTTTGTTTTATCAACTCCTCTCTTTCCCTTTTCTCCTCCCAGTGAACATCTGAAGAGTTGGCTTCTAAAACCTCAGAGGTTATTTTACAGAGCGCTCTAGTCCCCCATTTGTATAACTTCCCAAAGGTTGTATCTCTAGGTGTTAGTTTTAGAGATCAACAGTTACATTGGTGCCTATTAGGATTACTGTTTATAAATTTGGTTGACTAGAAGCTTGGTCATCTAGTTTATTGTTGTCATCATGAAGTATTCAAGTATTCAAGGTAGCTTGAGGATGCAAGACTCTCTAAAGATTTCTCCTAACATTGTTGTTTGACCTTGTTTGTAGGTACTTTCCCCTTGAAGTTATGTGAACAATGCTCTCACTTCAGAGAGACATCCACTTGGCATATGTACTTAAATCTTTTGATGGCTTTGTCATGTGTCGAAGTTTGCAACACATGCATCTATTTCTTATAAGAGCTGGATCCTCTTTTAAATTTAGTGGCTAAAGTATAGATTATTATCACAAATGGTGTGAAGAGTAAACAACAATAATTATTAAATATGCTGACATGAATTCTGGGTAGAATTTGGCCTCCTTCTATGAAGAATGTTTCCTTCCTTTTCAGTATATCATTATCAATGGAGAATGATTGGCATATATCCCTTCCTAGAACCTTTTGGGAGAAAAATGCTTTTCTATTCAACAGGGAAAAGCTAAATAGCATTTTCTTGATTCTTTGTGATCCGATTGAAGAATCACTTAGAACTGTCATTGGGGAGCATAGGTTGAAAGATAATTGTGAAGCAACACTATCAGTTGTTACTTCAATTTTTCTTTCTCACTTGATGGACATTGTAGCAAACAAAGGTTTAGCGTCTTTCCTGGCTATTAATTACCTTCAACCCTTTGTCTTCTCCCTATCAGATTTGGAATCGACTCTTGTCAGATTTGGAATTGACTCTTGAGGATTACAGTTTGGATAAAGAAATTTGTTTAGTTTGAGGATTATTCAGAAAATCAAACCTTATTAACAACCCATCTATCCACAAAGTGTTTCACATTATGAGGAATGACCTCATTGAAGATAATCTAGACTCAACTTGGTCTTCACTACTGGCACTTAAGTCAAAATTGGGAGAGCCTCTTTATATAAAAAGTCTCAACTGGTTTAATTATACTCATTTCCTCCTAAAATATGCATAAGATGTTGAAACTCTTCACCCTCTGTCTTTGGTTGATCCTGGTCCTTATGTGTTGGCAAGCTTGTCTGGAAGCTATGAAGACTGATCTTTAAGCACACTTGAAAGTAATGAAGACTACTAATTCTAAGTAACTACTTCAACACTATTACCGGTAGGGGTTTTTTGGGAAATGGCAGGTTTTTTTGTA
This sequence comes from Cunninghamia lanceolata, assembly GCA_027924645.1. Classification (NCBI taxonomy): domain Eukaryota; kingdom Viridiplantae; phylum Streptophyta; class Pinopsida; order Cupressales; family Cupressaceae; genus Cunninghamia; species Cunninghamia lanceolata. Next base: position 18,072,533 of record BSBN01000757.1, read on the forward strand.
AATGAATATGTTATGAATTTGAACATTTCTCTGATAGGATTTCTAGTGAGATACTTATGTATATATCTATCTGGTTTTTTGAATTAGCCATGTAATTCTCTTCAATATCAATATAATATAGTGACGCTTATGTCACTTTTATCAAGCAAAAAAAAACTCTACCATAATGCCAATGTTTCCTAATGCAATACATCCCATAACTAGAATATAGTAAACCAAGAGTAAGAGAAAACTTGTACCAAGTATCAAGACAAAGAGTGATAACTCATTCCCATACTAAATTATAACCAAGATCACATGTTAGGATGCCAATAGTATCATCAAAAATAGCAAGGCAAGACATGCCAATACTGTGAACCAACTCAATGGTTTTGTCAATACTTTGTAGAGGAAAGGTATGGTCACTAAGGATTTCTCTAGGCTATATAGCAATGCAACACCATAGCTTCCTAGGTTTTCCATAACCATACTTAACTCCACATGTGTTGAAGTCATCAAATCCAAGGTTGGCTGTCAATAGGGTACCCAAATAAGAAAGCACACAAGTATTATTACACCATACTTGCAACAATGCACTCAATTCGAGGTTGCATACTCAACATCCCAAGATGAAGGATGCACAATTCATGTATGGGGTGTTCACAAAATATTGCATATACACTCATAACATGGTATTCACATTCACAAAGGAACACAAAACATAATTCCTTTCCCATTCATTACTTAGTGTTAAAGCAACTTTCTCATACATCATCATGTAATATATAATTATCACATTGTTTTCTTGGAAGTTCTCTAATTTCATCAATTAGAATTAATCTTTCTCCCCTAACCTAATGATAAGGTAATTGACTTCTATTATTGATAAAAATGAAAGAGATAAGGTACAATCACATAAGAAGGAAAACACCAAAGCCTAAGATCAATTTCAACTCATTCTAATAAAAAGCATACATACATACATAGGTATGGGATTGTAACACCCCTTTGGGTCACATTCACCATTGAATTTCAACTACTTTAGACATCATATTTATTGATTTAAAACTAATAGTTTCATACTTTCAAGTTCAATTGCATTTCATAGCATAAATACAAGGTTCACACCACATAAGCCTTACAATACAACATGATCCAATTCCAAATCAATGTACAACATGGGTTTATTTTCCATCGAACAATATACAATTGCTTTTACAACCTCGTAATTACATCCCTTAATACAAGGATGGGTACGTATATAAAATCATTACAATTCCAATTACAAATTATAATTACAACCTTTTGGAACACAAGAATAAAGCTAAATTCCATTTTCAAACAATGAGTTTTAACCCAAGGTCAAGCTTTAGATACAGATCTATTCCTTAGGGAACCAATTCTTTGGCCTTGTCTACGTATCATGTAAACAAAATTAGAGGCTTCATGGTTCACCTTGAAAAAATTACATGGGGACTCCCATGTTCCACTACACTACAAAGTTGGATGGGGACTCCCAAGTCCCAGTGCATTACAAACTTGCATGGGGACTCCCAAGTCCCATTGCACACAAGACTAGAAGAGGAATCCCAAGCCCCATTGCATGCAAAACTATAAGGGGAATCCCAAGCTCCATTGCATACAAACTACAAGGGGACTCTTAAGCCTCATTGCACTTGCAAAATTGAAAGTCATCCTTCTTTCTTCGCACATCTATCCTAAACATAAACTGACTCATTTCAATGGAAAAACATAATGCTCCACAAAATAAAATAATCACAAACTCTCTTAAATTTAAAAACATTTCTTTCTAAAATTTTCATCAAGAGCCATACACGACCAGGGACCACCATTAATGGAACCTCCAATCTTTTCATCCAATAAATAAAACTCACCCAATCAAAAATCTAAACATACCCTTTTTTTCTAAATGGTAAGGGGAGTCCACTTTTGTAACCACATAAATTTTATAGAAAATTTGTAAGAGTTTGAGGGCATTTTTACATTTTTTTCACAATTTTAAGTCTATAAATTAAAATTGTACAATAAACATAAAATAATCCTAGACCATATCCAAATGGACAAACACAAGTTATATTCACATCCCAAACAAAGTGAGAGCATGGCCAATCCATTTTTTTTCAAGGAAAATGCATAATTTGACAAAATAGAAAAACACTTCAATGCAATGGATCCCACACAATGGAGAAGTGACCTCCCCAAAATGTAGTACTCTTTCTAGCATGCCACTCCAATAAAGCTTTTCTTTTCAATAAGCAAATCTCATCCCACATTCTCCAAGCAAACACACTAGGGTTTAAAGGGAAACAAAACACCTTTTTTTTTCAAGTCTTGCATTTAAAATTGGATAGGATTAAAAACTCCTAAATGAATTTCTTTTTTCATATATAAAGTTCTTTTCTTTTCACATTGCCCAAATAAAGCTTTTTTAAACTAGATTATATATTCTAAATGAAACTATCTAAATATTCCCTTCTAACCTCAACAATTCATATTTTCACTTTTTTACAAATCAAAATAAAGTTCCTAAGTGACATATTACCGTAGCCTATATTAATTTTACATAAATAACTCAAAAACACTTTTCTAGCTTATGAAAAATTCCCACAAGAACCCAATGAGCCCCTACTATTCCAAATTGAAATGTTATCATTCGTATTACACAATTAAGTTATTCCCAACACTTAAGGAAAACAATTGCATTCAAGAATAATTTAACATGCATGAAACACATATAATTCATTAGTCTAATACAATAGGGATCCAAAATCATGAATGTTATGATTTAGTGTCAAATTAGTTTTAACACTTCACAAGTCTTTCATCCTAATAGAGTTTAGATAGAATAGTATGGTTAACTAACCATTGGTCACCTCCTAATTAAAAATTGTTAGTTTTATTTGTGCTTGAACACTCAATACAAATGTCAAGCACATTTGCACAATATCATAATTCAACCCACATATAATAACCAATAAGAACATGTAATTAAACAAGGCATGTATCTATCCTACAATTACATAATATATTAATCAAAACCAACTATTAACCTTTTAATTTAGTATAATATCAGCTTGTGTTAATTAATTAAATTAAAATTGATCATTAAATTAACTCATCATGTTGAACCAATAGAATAACTTAATATCAACATTACTAATGAAAATGATGAAGTTAAATAAGTCACATAGGTTCAAAAATAAAATAACATGTCCCACTAATACAAGTGTATACTCACAACCATGACATTGTTTGAACATTGGACACAGATAGTCCTTTAAACAATTATCAATCAAGCCCTAAAATATGCTCTAGCCGAAGCATTAATATGAGACTAGGACAAAGCAAGAGCTAACATAGGTGGGCCTTACATAAATACTTTATTTATTTCTACTAGACATACATAGCTACTTTATTTTATTGGTGTCTCCCACTTGGGGAGCATATCTTTATGGCATTGGTCGCATTTATATTCTTGTGATGATAGATTTATAAGATTCTTCCTATGATTCACATCATATCCTTACCATTTTGATCACATGTACTGCTAATTCCTATCTTTTTTATGGTTATAAGATCACGTATGGAAATTATGCTTATCTTCTATAATTCTACACTAGTCCATTGTTCATGTTGTGCTTATCATGCTTATATCTTACATTCACATGATTATGAGGCTTATGATGATATCTCACATTTGCTTAATTTGACATGATACCTTTGTCTAATACTTCATGGTTATATTTATATCCTTGTTGAGTTCAATTGGGGGTAAAATTGTTACCTATCAAATTTATGAGATTTTATGAGCATATATTACTATATTTTGGTATCATATGACACTATATTTTCTATGATCATTGACCTTTATTGGGTTTATATTTTTATATATTATGTACTCTCCTCCAATCTATTTGTATCCCTTGTATTCAACTAATTGGAGGGGACATGTGAGGTCACTAATGTTTCTCTTATCTTAGCATGGTTGTAGGACTACCATAAGATTCAAAGCTATTTGTAGATAGTATCACACTTCTTTGGGTGCCTCAAGGTGTTATCTATCCACCTTATCACTTCATGGGTGGTATCTCTATCCCTACATTTCTTTCCTTTTATTTTTATTTTTATTATAGATAGTACTTTATTGTTTTTTGCCTACATGATACTACTCATTGCTTTCATTTCTATTTTGAAGGCTTATAATATGGAGCACTAATTTTAAGAGAACAAGCACCAAGACCAAATCTTCATCCATATTAGTATCCTTTATGAGTTTCTATACATTTAATTTCTTATTAGCTTCTCACATTTACTTTAATATGTATTCTCATGATAGTTCACATGCAAGTCAAAGTGGGTGCAAAATGTAATAGTAAAAAATGCATACCTTGCATTTACACATTCATTAAAGACTCACTTAGGCTCGATTAACCATTTCTACAATAAGAACCATACAAATAGCACATTTTTAGCTTAGAATGAGACACAACCTAAGCCTTATCTATTCCTATCTACACTTATTCCCATAGACTATTCCTAACCTTTAGTTTATCCCTCTCCCACCTTGGGTCAAATTTGTAGTTATAAAAGTGATCTATATCACTTCTGCTCTTGCAGAAATGAAGCCTTAACTTTTAAAATTGAAATTCAAATATGGGATTAGATTTACCTCTCTTTGTGACCTTTTGTCTTGACCCAAGGTGTGAAAACATTTTGTTTGAACCTTGGTGTAGTAATTAAATGGCTAACTATAGTTCATTTTAGATCATCTCATTGTCATCACCTATGTTAGATCATTATATTCTAGACCTCATTCTTAGAGATATCAATTATTATTTGCAAGCATTATTAGGGAGTAGGTGACAAAGAATCTACATTGCATAAGAATCTAGGGAATCATGCATGTATGAGAGTGTGTCCTTTTGTAGACACCTAAAAGTCTCCTCAGATTGCAAAACCCTAATCTCTGCCATATTCTACCATTTTCCCTAATTTTCCTCTATGGATAATTAATTAATTATTTAATCGTTCACATTCCAAATATCCCCTTTCACTCAATTAAATAAATTCCATTTGTTTAATTAAGGTTCACATGTCCCCTTCTCAAATAAATTAAATAAATTAACCCAATTTATTTAATTTAAAAACATCCTCCACCTCACCATTTCTCCCAATTTAAAATTCAATTTTGTCCTCTAGTGGAGGGAAACCCTAACTGATCACAACCCTCCATTTGGCTCAAAAGTCAACTCTCAATCCTAGCCATCCATTCAAATCAGGTCTTCTATAAAATCACTCATTCAGCTTCATTTTCACCTCTTAGAAGACATTTTATTGGCTTACAATCCTCTATCATCTCCAATATCTTGCTAATCACACACATGAGCTTCTCAAGATGGTTGCATGAACTTGCAAATCTGAGAACAATAATGCAAGGTTAAGGAGGGCAATGCAGATAGGTCGATATTAGCTTAGATTCTTAGTTGTTTGCATGTTTATTTCTATTTGCTTGATTGGTTTTCTAGGCTAGATTGTACTCCATTGGGAGTTAGGGTTAGCTGTGATTTCATTTCTGCATGTTAGCTAGCTTTTCCCTTGACTTCACCTTGATCTTTTATCTAGTTTTTAAATCAATATCTTTACATGCTTTGATACAAGGGAAGAAATATCCATACCAATTGCAAACTAACAAGCACCAAAAGTTTTTATATGAGGGTAGATTGATGACATTAAGATAAGTTGAAAGTGACATTCTAAAAGTTTGTAAAGATTAGATGTGTAGTTCTAGATCAGATCCATGAGATTGAGGTTATATTTGCACTTTAAAGATTGATTATATGATTACAAAAGTGACTCAAATTGACAGAAGCAATATTTATTGATTTCGTAGACATTCATCTAATCATCACATCCCTGCATGGTTAATGAATCATATTTTGTCTTATGTCACATTATTTCTAGCCACCTACTATTATTTTATTATTTAATTTTTTGAAACATTTAATTTAATACATTTATTGCATCCCCATCTATTTTAATCTAATGTAGATTTTGTATACTTATATTATTTATTCATTTACCCTTAGATTTATGTGAAAGGAACTTTATCCTCCCTTTCAAAAGTAAATCTTGGTAATCCCATAAGTATAAAACTCTTACGAATATGAAAAATAAAAACTTTTCTCTTCTCTTAATATCACTAAGAATTGTGATTAAATTCGGAGGGAAGCTTATAATGAATTTAAGATTCTTTTATACATGTACACAAAAGTTTTAAAAAATAATTTGCCTAATTTATTTATTTTGTTATAATTATGAATCTTAAAATATTAATTATGTTGAGAGGTGTAATTACAATGGAAGTAATAGAGAATTGTAATGGAGTGAGTGGATAACAAAAACTTCTTAACATAAGTTTGATGGCTATTTATATGCTGAATTAATAATTAATAATTATTATAATATTATTTATATTAAGACATTATATAATAATAGTCAATATTAAAATAATTATTTTAATTATACTAGTTAATATTAATTAATTATAAAAAATAACATTAACTAGTTATAATAATTAATATTAATTAATTAATTATTTAGATTATTAGTCGAGGTTTCTATTGAGGCCTCACCCTTGAAGAAAATAAGAAGCGTATAATAAAGTCATAACAAACAAGATGGTTGCATAAATAAACATCACCTATTTTAGATGTTGAACAATCAAAGTACCCATCAAAGACAGCATACAAAACATGTCATAATACCCAACCATCTATTCTTAACATGTGATCTTAATATTATTTGCATAGAGGGATTTTTCTTCTTATTTCCTTTACTATTCTTAACTATTTTCCACTCTCCTTTGTGTGAGGATTCAACATAATACTCTGTTTCTTCTTCATTATCCCCTCCATTTTTAGAAGGAAAATCCTCCTTTGAAGAGAAGGGATCCACTTTAGATAACCACTGTGGCTTAGAACACTCCGCATGATTAGCTGATGATATAAATAACAATTTGAGAAGACCCACCTTATTAAGCTTTGAGAATCTCATTTTAATCATACCCTTAGTCTTATGTACTCTTAAGAAGCTTCAACCCTTGGAAATACCATTTAGCTCAAGCTCATTTCCCTTTCTTATATTCATTGATTTTCCAGCATGCTATCATTATTATCCTCATAGTTCTTCCTCTATTTTCCCAATGTATTTCCCTATTCCCAAACCATTCTCTTTCTATCTCAAATGACATTCCTTTTTGTTCTTGCTCTACTCTACCATTTTTTATTTCTTGGCTGAATCTATTGGATTGCCATGTCTTAGGGTATGTTTTCTCTAATGTCCAAAATGCTTGCCATGTTTCTACATGTTGGAGCAGCCAAGATTTGAATGTGACATCAAAACAACCTTCCACTTGTAAAAAATAAAACACAAAAGTATGTCTTTCATATAAAAATGAGAGTGCATACAATGTACAATGAGAGCCTTGCATATAAAGGCAAGGATGAGGAGGTAGGAAGGTAGGGCTGAACAATTGACTACCCCTCCAAATGTGCAACACTTGTGAGCTCAAATGACATGTGTTTGAGCATGTGGCAAGTATGCATGAACTAGGTGTCTCAAAAGGTGAGTACACATGTCTCAACAACATCAAGTGAGACAAAAATCTAAAAGTCTCATGGAGACTTAACAAGTGTGAATGGGTCAACCTAGAAAGGGTGATTAGCTAACTAGTTATGAAATATGACCCTATTTACACTAACACCCCCCTTAAGTGCAACTTAGGGAGTAGTGATACAATGATAATGGATCCTGGCTACTAGGCCATCCTAAGTACACATGTACAAACAATTCTCTCATAAATGGAGTAAAGGAGAAAACCCAATGGGAAAAACCCCTCTCCAAAAGAGAAGTTTGAAAGAAAGAAATGTACAAGTGAAGAAGATATACGAAGGACTCAAAATGACCCCCCAAGGACTACTTCTATCACAAAAGTACAAGAAATGTTTCCCTATATGAGATAAAAGAGACAAGGTCTATACACGCCCCTAAAAAGTGAGAAGGAAAGAACTCCATGCGAAGAAATGCTTCCTCCCAAAACTGAGATGAGAAGAGAAACCATGCAACCTCCCCTCAAAATGCCTCTTGTAGTGCTGGTAGATGCTTGACATTGGATACTGAAGATGATCCATGAACGTTGAAAAACAATTCTCCCCTTGGGAAGAAATAGAACCATGGAAGTGTGCAAGTGATCTTCCCATTCCAGATAGGAATATGCAGGAAGATGGATGCTTGTCTCTAAATTCTGCATAGGATTCAAAGATGCAGATGATGCCCATGATGATGTCTTTGAATTCTACTCAAATGTCCCATGTGGAAGTTGATGTAGAAAAGGGTCCAAAGAAGTACATGTGGTGATAACAGTGTTGATGTGACTGTCATCAAATAGAAGACAAATGTCCTCAATGGTGTCTTCCAATTCTATAATGTGGGACTCTACAAACAAGAATGATATGTATGGTAGAAATGTGTCCCAATGTGGTGGATCTAGAAAAATGATATCAATATCTTGGTGCATAGAATTGTTAGAATCCATAGACGAGTCAACATTGGATTCAACGAGTGATGGAGGAGATGAGATGAGATTTGAGTACATTGTTCATCTCTAAATGATGTTATCTCATAAGATGTTTGAGTGAGACCGGATGACTTTTCTGTAGTTGCTAGATTGTAACGATTAGGTAAAGAAATACCATGATCAAGAAGAAGTTGTTTCATTTTTTCATTTTGATGATGAATACATTCTTCTATTGTATGCCTTTTGTCCCACAATATCTACATTTGATTTTCCATTTATTAGGAGGATTATGAACAATACTCAAATGGAAGGGATGTGTGTGTGTGAGACATGATTGAATTTGTAGCAACATCTAAAGCAAAAATGCAAGTTTACCCCCCAAATGATTAATGATGAAAATGAGGCCCCCTTGAAAAAATTACAAGAAAATGTACAATGTTGTTAAGTTTGGATGTTTAAATAAATCATTTATAACAAATGAGATGTCCAAAGCTTAATTTTACAATTGTAAATATATTCCATATGAAATTTTGGTCAGTTTTAAAAAAATGTTTGTGAAATTTTAATATCGGGGGTGAAAATGATGCCCTGTCAAAATTTAGTACAAGAATGTACTTCAGAGGCCAAAAAATTGTAAAAAATGCTAAAATTTTATAAAATAATTGACATGATTGTGTCGATGATGGAGTCAACTCTTTGTCGACTACAAGTTTGCTAAATTTTGCATCCGTAGGTAAAAGATATAATGAAATTTAAAAGCCCCTGTTGGGGCAAAACATAGGCCTAGGTGGCCTGGTGGCAACCCGACTTAGTCCTGGTGGAGCCTAAAAATGGGCTAGGTGGGTCAAAAATGGGGCGCTATGTATTTTTTTGGGCGAGGCAACCTGTTGGAGTGGCTGGGGCACACTGTAAGGTCAGATGGGCGGGATGCTAGGTTGAATTTTGGGATCCTAGTTGGATAGAAGAGTTTAAATAGGACTTGAAGACTAAGTCGAGTGAACGAAATAGTAGACTGGAAGGCCATGTCATGAATAGTAAGGCCATATTATAGAGCCTGATATGGGCCGTGAGAGGCTGAAACTAGAGCAGGGGTCGAGTAGGCCAGTTGAAGAAGGTCGGATGTGAGGGCCATAGCTGTATAGATTTATGTGAGTCCAAGAATGTGGATAGAGTATCTGCATAGAGGGTGAAGAAGCTGAACAGAGGAGTCGTTGAACCAAGAAGAACTAGGGTCTTCAAATGTTGGATCTAGTGAGCCAAGGGTGTAGAGTCTACAGGGCCAAGGTTTGCCTTAGCGAGAAGCTTGGAACATGGCTTGATAGAGGCCAAGAAAAGGCCTGAGGATTCCTAGGATGGGACTCGATGGTGAGTCCTGTGACCATAAAAAACCCTGTGAGGTTGAGATCGGGGCTGATAGAGCGTGGGAACACCAAGGAAAACCAAGAATATGGCCTACAAATCCTATGCAATAGGTTGAAAGGGAGCCAAAAGGGGGCTAAGTGGTTAGATCAACAAAAAAAAGGACCACAGAGGAGCCAAGAAGATTTGATGGCCTATGAGGCTGAAAATAAGGCCCAAATAGGGTCTGCAACCTAGAACTAGCCAAGTTTAACTCACAAAACCCAAAATCAACCAAAGAGAATAAAATTTGCAGGGGGAAAGATTGCCCTTTGTAATTTTTTTTTCTTTTTTAAGTAAAAAATCCATATGATACAGAAATGATCGTATGACCATACAGTGCATAGGACATGAGCTAAAAACTTGCAAAAAATCACTTTTACGAAAATCAATGAAATAAAAAGCTATTATTCATTTCTTGATGCGGTCAAGGTAGGAGGGTCCAATGAAGGACTGTCCAACCTTGCAGCCTTAAACTACTAACAACATAATCAATTAGAGATATAGATATCAATAGAAAGAAAGAGACATTCATAATCACATGACACAAGATATACCTTGGGAAAACCCTAAAAGGGAAAAACCCAACCTTCAAAGCTCATTCCTCTTTATATTATGATCTCAAAACACATTACATATGCCACTCAGGCTTTATAGATGCTAGGCCACAGTCCAGGGTTACAAAAGATTCATACAACACATCTTCATGTCCTCTAACTGCTTCTTCTTAATTCTCTGCTTTGCTCTCTGCTCCAATTCTGCCACTTCTTCGGATCAAAACACTTATCATCTTGCTTCATATCTTTTCATACTTGATCATCTTCTATTCCCTGCCTTGAAACAATCATTTATCCTTCATTTATATCCTCCGCAGGCCTTCATAACATTATCAAGTCAACCAAGAGTTAATTGTCTTCATGAAACGTGTAGACACAGATAGGTCAGACCTAAACATAAGGTATTGATCTGTTGGTGCATAGAACTTTGTGTAGATCTCCACGAAGGTCAATCAGGTCCTCAAATTCCTTGAATGATGTTCCTTTTAGCTCTGCAAGTCACAGAATTGCTCTGCAAACTAATTAGACTTCATTGAACACTGTCGGCTCTACTCTATGAAAACAAGTGAAATTCTGATAGCGATATCTTTCCAGAAATGAACCCAAATGATCTAAATTTTGGATATGATGTAGATGACGTTGTCTATATGTTAAGTCCATCTCCACAACCTCTGATATGCAAATGCGGTATTCTCCAAGGTTGCTCTCCCCAACACTCTACAACTTACTGTTAACTATCCCAACTATTTTGAATGCTTTCGGATGCTCCTGTATCAAACTCTTAGGGTTATTTGAAAAGTGAGCCTCTTCACTTTGGTCTTTATTATGTCAAAATTAATGGCATCTCTTTGAATAGGTTCAGCAGTCTGTTCATAGGTACTTGCAACTGCCTCAAGGTCGACGGTCTGTTCAAGTTCATCCTGCAAAACTGCCTCAAGCTCTTCATGTCTTGGTGATCTAGATTTGGTGGTCTACTTGCAAGCATTGCACTGCCTCAATGATTGGTGGTCTGAGCAAGTCTTCTCCGCAAGCTGCCTCATTAGTGTCGGCATCAATCAATTAAGAGTTCATTAATACATACTTGCATCCTCCGGAACAATCAGTTACTTCCTTGTTACAGTCAACACATTTATGAATTTTCTCTGCAACACTTTCTAATCTTAGGTTCTAGATACACATCAAAATCTTACAGTTTTTGTTCTGGATATACTTCTCCTATATTTTTCCCTGTTTCTTTATCCATGTTTCCTTTACTCTGATAAACAAACTTTCTCCTCTGGTAGAATTACTTGTCATTTCTCCTTTCTCTGCAATATGAATTTCCTTTTCCTGTTATGCTTCACACTTGTTCACACAAACTGTCCCTTGCACCATTTCTCAGGTGATTTTACACAAACTTTCTCTTGCACTGCTTTCTTAGATGATTAGTCTATAACAATTCTTCTTAAGATCAATGCTTCTCCTTCTTCTAGTTTCTCTGTCAAACTTAGTGAGTCAATAGGTTCTTCTTCTGCATAAACTTCCTTTGCATTAGTTATTGTTTCCTCATTATTAGCCTCTCTAGCAATAGGTTCTTGGTGACATTCACTGCTTGATTCTTTTCGCCTCCAAACTTGAAAACAGGTTCTTCTGAATGGTCTTCTATCAAATCCTCTTTCATCTCTTCTATATCCTTCACTGTGATAAGAATTATGACTCCTGTCATTTCTCCCTCTGTGGTTTGAATGATTGTTCTTAATTTGCTTTGCATAAGGTCTTCCTTCTCTGTATCCTGATTCATATCCTATTTCTTTCCAACACATGAATACTTCCATCTATACAATCTTCTGAACATACAAGTAACATGTTTCCATTTTGCTCTATCAATCCATCCATAATCCATCTGCATACAATTTGTCATAGGTTTTCTTCTTCTCATTTTATTTCAACACATCTTTTCAGAATGATTACTCAATCCACAAAAATTACAAGGGTATAGATCCCAACACAATTCCTTTTCATGCCCATGTCTATTACAATGTGAACAATACATACCTCTTCTTCCCTGATTTGATTTGTTTGAACTTGTAACAACATCCTTACCTCTGTCATATCTAAGGCCTTCACTTTGTGATCTTATTACTAGTTCAATAGGTTATGTAATTCCTTGATGATGCTTTCCCAATCCTTGTCCTTCATATCCCATTCTTTGCATGATTTTGAAACCAATACCATCACTAATAACTGCAGGTTCATTTACATTGTCGTCTTCATTCTCACTTTCTAAAGAATCTTCTGCAACATCACACAAATCGTTAGTATCACAAGAAACATCACAAAACTCAGGCTTAGATCTCAGAATTTAATTCTCTTCTTTGCATGCTATAAGTGACTGCTCTAACTGATTAACTTGTTCCTTCAATCCTTATATTTCGCTCTTCTATAGACTATTTTCCTTCTTTAGTTCTTCCAAATTTTCCTCTAGATCTCTGTTCCTCTTTTCCACTTTCCCAAACAACTTGAATCCTTCTTCCAATTCTTTAAATCTCTTTTCGACATCCTCAAACAACTTCAACTCTGCTTCTAATTCTTCATTCCTCCTTGCATTCTTCAGTTCTTTAAGAGATCATATTTATCTTCTCCTAGTTCTTTTATCCTTTCCCTCAACTCTGAATTACACCTTTTGATTTCGCACAATTCTTCTTCTAGAATATCCTTTTCGCATATTAGGTTTTCATTTTCCTTCTCCATTCTCTTTCCAATCTTCCCCATTGAAACAAGTCAAATAAACAACTTAATTTAAAAAGCTTACACGAATCTTTCTTGACTTGATCTCCTTCAGCGGTGACACTTGTTACTTCTAGGGTTTCACACTTCTTTCAACACTTTCTTCCTTCCCAATAGATTCACAACCTTCCCAGCAGATTCACAACTAGCTCTAATACTGACGAGGATCGTTGCAATCCTCTTCATTTAATTTATCAATCCGGGGTGGTGTCCAAAGGCTGTATGCATTGGGAACTTAAAGATTTTTGGCAAACAATTCTTTCTAACAAAAACATAAAAAAATTAAATTAATCTAATGAAATCACACATGCAAAATTTAAACACACTTGCATAAATTAAAACTATAAAATTTAAAACATGTTTCCATGAATTAAAAATATAGAAATAAAATAGCTCTTGCAATAAAATCTAATTTAATACATTTAAAATAAATAGAAATGCATAAAACTAAAGTAATACAAACAATCAAATAAGTACCAAATTTGTCCTCTTCCACAATATGAGCAGCCTGCTCCTCCCTTGGAATTGGACCAAGATCATTCACCCAATTTTGTGCTCAATGCTCCATATATCTTATTTCTTCAACAAAATATTACAATTTTACTTTTAAAACTGTTGTAGCTTTCTTATTCCAAAAATTTACCAAAATAACAACTCCTTTCTTTAGAGTTGAGAGGTTTATTTATACATTGAAGATCTTCACTCAACTCCCTAAACTAGTGGAAAGCATAAATACACTTGTCTTTCCCCTTCCTATGATAAAGGAACAACTCCCTTTATTCTCTACACATATCTCTCCTACTCCTATGCTATAGGAAACAAATTCCTTTATTCTTTCTACTAATCCTATGCTAAAGGAACAACATCCTTTATTCCCTCATTACAGAGTGACAACACATCCACATCCTTTTAAGGGAAAAAGGCTTTATTTTTGCTACTTTTATTATTTTCCCAAAACAATTTATCTTCAACTTTTTAGAAAATAAAAGGTTGAGATAATATCAAATTCATGGTTCAAGCCAAATGAGTTGAAATGCCTTTGGCTGAAATCAAGCTGGAATACTTTCAAAATTGGCTCCGGGAGTGATTTTAGAATGCTTCAAGGCTGGTTGAAAGAGGCTGGGATACTTCAAGACTAATTTTGCATCATTTTAAAATATATTGCATTCTATTTTTTTCCAATAAATATTAGAAAATGTTAGCAATTAAATTGCAATAGACTTCTAAGAAACAAACCAATATATATCTATATTCTATTTTAAATAAGCTAACAGTTCGTAAAACTACATTTAAATCCACTTTTAATGCTAATTTTAAGAAAAAATAGAGATTAAATTAGATGAGACATTTCTAGTCTCATTAGATACCACTTGATGCAGTCAAGGTAGGAGAGTCCAATGAAGGACTGTCCAACCTTGCAGCCTTAAACTACTAACAACATGATCAATTAGAGATGCAACGAAAGTATATAGCTAACAACAGAAAGAAAGAGACATTCATACATTCCTCTTTATATTATGATCTCAAAACACATTACATATGCCACTTAGGCTTTACAAATGCTAGGCCACATCCTAGGGTTACAAAAGATTCATACAACACATCTTCATGTCCTCTAATTGCTTCTTCTTCTCAATTCTCTGCTCTGCAACTTCTTCTGTTCTCTGCTCTACTCTCTGCTTCAATTATGCCACTTTTTCAGATCAAAACACTTATCATCTAGCTTCATATCTTCACATACTTGATAATCTTCCATTCCCTACCTTGAAACAATCATTTATCCTTCATTTATATCCTCTGTAGGCGTTCATAACATTATCAAGTCGGCCAAGAGTTAACTGTCTTCATGAAATGTGTAAACACGGATAGGTCAGACCTAAACATAAGGTATTACTCCGTTGGTGCATAGAAATTCATGTGGATCTCCATGAAGGTTAGCTAGGTCCTCAACTTCCTTGAATGATGTTCCTTTTAGCTCCGCAAGTTACAGAATTGCTCCACAAGCCAATTAGACTCCACTAAACACTTATGGCTCTACTATGTGAAAACAGGTGAAAACAAGTAATCTTCTGATAGTGATATCTTTCTGGAAATGAAACGAAATGGTCTAAATTTTGGATATGATGTAGATGATGATGTCTAGATGCTAAGTTCAGCCCTACAGCCTTTGATATTCAAATGCGGTATTCTCCAAGGTCACTCTCCTTAACACTCTGCAACTTACTGTTAACTATCCCAATTGGTTTGAATGCTTCCAGATTCTCCTGCATCATTTATTGAGCCTTCTAGACTCAACAATGAGCACCATTTGGCTCTACGACACTCCAATGTAGGGCTAAGTGATGGAGTCACTATGGTTTGGGAAGGGATGTGCAATCATGGCTCTAATACCATGTTGGAGTAGCTAAGATTTGAAAGCAACATTAAGATAACCTTCCACAAGTGAATAATAATAAGCATAATTCAGCATGTCTATTATATAAAAATGAGAGTGCATAGAATATACAATGAGAGACTTGCATATAAAGGTAAGGATGAGGAGGTAGGAAGGTAGGATTGAAAAGCTAACTACCATTCCAAACATGCAACACTTGTGAGCTTAGATGACATGTGTTTTAGCATGTGGCAAGTATGCATGAATTAGGTGTCTAAAAAGGTGAGTACACATGTCTCAATCACATGAAGTGAGACAAAAATCTAAATGTCCTATGGAGACTTAACAAGTGTGAATGGGTCAACCTAGAAAGGGTGATTAGCTAACTAGTTATGAAATGACCCTATTTACACCTTCTTGGCCCTAAATGTCTTCATGACTAATCGAGTAATGATTCCCAATCATCAAACCCTAATTGTTCATCATCAAGTAGAATTATCTTCATGTTGGGGTTGTTTTTAAATAAGATTGCTTGAGTTTGAAACTACCATTTAATTCCAAATGAATCTTGCCACATTGTCTCAAGGGTAATATAAAATTTAAACTACCTTAATTTGTGAGAGTAGATTAAATTTAACCTTATGTGTGTATTAACTAAACTAAAATTCTGTAAGAGCGCTTCTGGAAGAGACTATGTTTGCTTTTTTAGATCTAAAAAAGCAAACACAGTCTCTTCCAGAAGCACTCTTACAGTATACCATGGACTGTGGAAACATCATGTATATAATAAACTAAAATTAGTTTGATCTAAAAAAGTAAACATAGTCTCTTCCAGAAGCGCTCTTACAGTATACCATGGACTGTGGAAACATCATGTATATAATAAACTAAAATTAATTTAACTAACACTTTATGATCTAGGAAATGATATACACAAGCTATATTAATATGTCAAATTAAAGTACATATGATAACAATACAATAGAAATAAACAATTTGGAATGGGATGAGTAAAGAGGTGCAATAAAAGGTTTATCATGTGTAGATCCATCCATTGTACTTGTAAAACAAATAGGTCAAAGCAAGGAGATTGCTCTAGAATATAGAGAATATTAGAATTAAGATAAGTTTGATAAAGCAATGGAAATAATATAAAGTAAAAATAGGATCAGAGATACAAAACCAAGGAGTAATTAGTTGAATTTGGAGGAGTTAATCAATGAGCAACATGTGTTTGGGATGGGCGAAAAGGGGTGACTACATAGGAGCCTATCAAAGTGGTCAGGCCCCATTTTGGTCTTTTGACCTCCACAGGAAATCAAATAGAAATAAATTGTGTGTGGTTAGCCTAAGTACACCTAGGTCTAAGAGCTATGTCCAAGCATGTGTGTGCTCAACCTAAGTGTGTCTAGAACTAAACTAAATAAACATAATAATAAAGGAAATAACAATATACTTTAGGTCTATAGAAATATATATTTGATATCCTACTATGTCAGAAAAGCAACAAGGGGGATGGCATGATTGGAAGATGCAAATGTAGCTCACAACATTAAATTGGTAAAAACTTAAGTGATATGTATGAAAACAGAGCTTTACAGAATTAGCAATAAACTTAAACTTGATTAAAAAACATTGAATAAAGTAAATAAAAAACTTCACAAATATTATTCAATATTTGAAAAATAGAAATATCCATGTATAATCAGTAGAGTGTTGGGTATAATGCTTTTAAAATATAATATAGAACGAGAACTTTTTTATTGGAATATACAACTACAAGAACAACTGAAGAAAATTACAAACCAAACTAGACAACGTATTAGCTCCAATAGTTACTAATATACAACTAAGAGGCTAATAAAATAGATGGCAAGAAAATGAACAAAACCACCTCCAAACCACATTATAGCCTAAAGAAGAAAAACAACAAAAGAGGTCCTCTAGTTGAAGAATCACTACTCCTTTTTTAGAGATTACACCTTAACAACATTATGAAGTTGTGCTTGAAGATTGTACAAAATACTTTTGAGATTTGCTTAAAGAAAAGGGTTATGAAGAGAAGTAGAAAAGTTGGTAACATGGAGGGATAGATTTGTACAACCTATTTGAGTTTCAACTTGGATGGGAAGAAAAGTGTCTAAGAAGGCAACCATGCAACACAATTTTAAAATGTAATGGAAAGGGTGTTGTGCAAGGTTGATGCACTAAGTAGGGTAGATTTCCATGAACACATCTTGGGGAAAAGGGTAGGGAGAGCTAAAAAGAGGGAGAACCACAAGTTGCAAACATGTAGACATCACCAGAAGGCATACTTGATAGTCTCAGTTTTACACAAAAAGGACAGGACAAAGGGGGTGAATGAATTTGAGCTGACTACCAATAGGAAGTTTAACATGCAATATTTTCCATTCCATCAATCGGGACTAGATGTTAGCTTTAGATTTCCAGATTAGGGATCTAATTTTATTCCATCTTAAGTGAGAAAACTTGTAGTTCCATAAAGCATTAAGGTGGGGGGAAATGGATATAGAAGGGAGGAGCTTCCTATAGATTATTTTAAGAAGGAAGGACCTGATATTATAATAATTAGTCCACTTCCAGTCTTTCCACAAACTAGCATGACAAGGTAAGGATAAAAGACTAGAAAGATCAGGGGGAACAAGTTGTTGAATTTTAAGGATGGGTTGTTTATCAGCTGAGGAAAGGTTGACCTACACTTTGAGAAGTTACCAAGTATTCCAAGTAAAACTATTGGGATCCCATGTCATTGTACACCTAAATGCCCTTTTTAAAAAGGTGTTTGCCTTTGAGTTCCTTGGTGAGACCCAAGGGCTTATCTTCATGTTGAATTAAACAATTCCATCAAATGGAAGAGGTGGAAAAACTTAGGTCATGACTTAGAGATTTTTCATACTAGTATAGATATTTTGAGGTGATTTGCCAGGCTTTCTAAATGGAATTAAGTGAATTAGATCTATGAGTTTTAAGAAGGGAGTGAGAAGGAGTTTGTACCACCACTTAATCGTACTCTAGGAAAGGCTAGTCATGGCAGATTGGATATGAAACTGGACAAGGAGTTTCTATGAGTCCCCCCTCTAAATCTCTAACAATCAATTTAGAAGAAAGACAAATACCCTAGGTAAAAGGATCAATAATTTCCAATCCCCCTTTGTGTTTAGGTTGGATATGTTGTGTTATGTCGTAAAATGTCCCCCTAGGACTTTTACCTCCTAAGTTTAGCTCCTGGGTCCCTTGTTTTTCATCATGCATGTTAGAAATGAATCCCAAGAGAAAATGCCCTAAAACCCATGACAAATGGGACATAGGGGACATTGCAGAGCTTAACCCTGTCCCAAAATAAGTCCTAGCATAAGGGCGCCCTTGCCCTTGCTCTGCCCTATTTTGGTGAGGTCCCAAATTTGAATGTCGGTTGGAGACCGTTAAAAGGTGTCCATTGCCGACATCTTGACTTTGAATTACGAAATTAAATAGGGAATTCATATGTAAGCATGTTTAGGACTTCATTTGTAAACTAGAAGATGATTATGAGATTTTGACAAACTTATGATTTAGAGCATTCAAGGCATTCATTGTGGCATAGCAGACTTGTGTTGTTGTGTTTGTTTTTGCACATTTGGATTCATCTTCTCATGTTGTGAAAGATCTTCATCTACTTGAGAGATACACCTCTGAGGTGATATCTATTTGTGCTTCAATCAATCATTTATCAATTTGTTTTTGACTCAGTCCTGTAAGGACACACTCTATATCTAACAACGGTGTTGGAAGGCTTGAATGCTATTCTAGGGCTTGACTGAGGCAAGCTCCTAAACACTACAACCCCCAACCCCTCTTCTTGTGATTGCAGGTGACAGGAGTTAGATCTTGCAGAGAGGAGTTGTAGAGGACTGTTGTAGAGTGCAAGTGTTGTCACATAGATTTACACCCAGTGTTGAAGGCTTTTTGGGATCCAACAATCTAGTGAAACATTGAGATGACCTCCAGGTGTGGGACCGTACATGGAGACCAAATCTCTAGAGAGAGGCTGGTTCCTTTATTGAATATGAGATTCAGCTATCCTAAGACTAAACCTAATCTATCCACTTGTTCATGAAAAGAGGAAGAGGGAGTAAAACTAAAAGTAAAGGGAGGTGATACACCAGGTTTGAACATGGGAAGGCCCTCAAACAACCATGTACGTACAGAATAACAATATTCAATAGACCAACATACACAAATCATGAACTACTTACAGAGGTAAGAGAAACTAGATGAAATCCAAGAGGAAAGATGCATTCACAGATGGAGATCAAGCAGAAAGATACACAGAGCAAAGAATAATTCATGAGAGGGTAAAATCTGATGTCTATTCTCAAAGAGGCATGGTTACAATTGCAAGAGATATAGTTTTTTAGACCAAATGCCAACCACCTGAATACATTACATTTCATGCCTTATATAGCATTTACAAATGGAGCACCATTACCTACTGTAATGAATGCACCCATGGGCCTGTCAGAGATATTTCCTCTCCATAAGGGACGTCTGCTTACAAGGATTCAATGCAAAAAATATATGAATCCATTGAGCAGTTGGAAGATATTTGTGCCATTAATACAATTGCTAAATCATGCACTTACAACGATCAATGCGAAATATCTGCTCTTTGAAAGCCTTTACAACACTTTAAGTCGACCTTTGATATGTCTTATCGGCCGAGTCTGCACATTTCCCTTCGGTCAGCAACCATCCTGATATCCAGACACGCATAACCATATCCAGATCAATTTTTCAAAGTGTGGATATCCCTCAAAAAGCCTGCCAAATGAAAGAGGAGATTCTAAGCAATTTTGCCTTTTGGATCACGTAGAAATTCCTTAGGATGAAAGAGATATTTGCGGTCAAAGTTATGGTCAACGGGCATATGGATATCCATGAATATCCCCAAGGTCTGCATATTCACAAATATCCAGATGATACAACTTGATTGAACACAATAATTTTGATATCTCGATATCCGAATGCACCCATCAAATTTACCTTCGCAACATAGAGAAGTCGTCATCCGCATGGATACCTGATGTCAAGATATTAACTTTTAACATGCCACCTCTGAAGATCCTGATGATGTCATCGGCATAGAGACTTAGTTATAGAGGGGATCTAGATGACATCATCTGGATATGAACACTGAAGGATAATATGCTGGTGGCAGAATGTTCGAGTGACGTCATCATCATATGCATTTCTTTGGGGAGAAGACCGAATGATGTCATTAGGACTTCGCTTAAGGATCTGGATATTGGGAAAGATCCAGACATTAGTTAAGATCCAGGTGTTAAGAAAACATCTAGATATTCACTAAGGTCTGGACATTCAGAAAATGTCAAGATCTTAGTTAAGGTCTAGATATTAAAATAATATCTGGATATTAGCTAAGATCTAGATATCGACTAAGACCTAGATATTAGCTAAAGTTTAGATATTAAGATAATATCAAGATACTAACTAAGATCTAGATATTTGGAAAATATTTGGATATCTAGACAACAGATATCCATACTTAGAATCAACTAAGCATGAAGATGGAGAAAACTCTGCAAAGGTATACTTTGAAGGTTAAAGATTTTTGAGTTTTTCTGGGTTTTTTGCAAGGGTTCTCTAGATGGATTTTTAGGGATTTTTGCAAGGTAAAACATTGGGATTTGAAGGATTTAGGGCCTATATGGCCATACTCCAAAGCATTTCAAAGAGATTTTCAAGATGAACTATTGGACTTTGGGTTGAGGAAAATAGGTCAACATTTTGGTGACCTCTCAAGGATATTTTCCTGCTAAAGAAATAGATCAGTGGCCTCAAGCATCCATTGGGCAGAGAGTCCAAAAGAGGAATTCAAAGGGTCAAGACAACTAAAACCTACCTCCCAAAACACAAAAGAAAAAGGCATGCATTCTCCTAATGACAATGCAGCTTGTGCAAAAGCACTTAGGGAAGGGGAAACCTAAAACTAAAATAAACTAAAACAATATGTACAAGACCTCATACCAACCTTAATGGTAAGGTTTGAGATGGATCCCATTAACTAAAATGGGTATAACTTCACCATCCATCCTTGAAAGAATGAAGGCATTTTCTTGCTTGCTATTGGTGATGATGTATGGCCCACTCCAAAGTGCATCAAACATGGTGTGGCCTCTAGGTTTGGCTTGGTTAGCATCCCATTTCAAAACAAGATCACCTTCTTTGAAGGTTTGGACCTTGGCCTTTCTATCAAAATACCTCTTGGTCTACATCTGATGTTCTTCTAATGTGATCATGGTTGAATGTCTTTGTTCTTCTAGTTCAATTAATTCAGCCATCCTGACAAACCTTGCATCCTCTCCTTCCAACTCCAATTGTTGAGCCAATTCCAATGCAGGAAGCTCTAAATGTATAGGCAATCTAGCCTCTCTTCCATACACAAGAACAAAAGGAGAGTTACCGATGGCTCTCTTGTATGTGATCCTATCATCCCAAAGAGCTAACCTGACCTTATTGTGCCATTGCCTCTGGTTTGTCTTCATGGTCCTCTTTAGGATCCTGATCAAGTTCTTATTAGTGGACTCAGCTAGTCCATTACCTTGGGGGTAATAATTGGATGAAGTTTTCAAGAACACATTATATTTAAGAGCCAATCAACAATCCTAAAACCAGTGAATACTTTTGCATTATCAGAAATAATAGAATGAGGAGCTCCAAACCTTGTCATGATTTCTTCCAAGAAATCCATGATTGATAACTCAGTGGCCTCCTTGAGTGGGACTCCTTCAACCCACCTGGTGAAGTACTTTGTTGTAGTTAAAACCCACTTGTGACCAATACTAGAAGAGGGATTTATCATACCAATGAAATCTAATCCCCACTATGAAAAGGGTTGATTAGCCTGGATAGGGTGAAGTGGAAGTGTTGCTAATCTTTTCTTTCCACCAAAGAAAGAACACTCCTTGCATTTCCTTACCCACACATGGGCATCATTAAATAATGTGGGCCAAAACTAACTTGCCCTCGTTACTCTCATTGATGTAGCTCTAGCAGAGAAATGGCCACCAGCTGGGCCAACATGAAACTCACCAAGAAGTCTATCAACTCAATTTTATTCTATGCATCTCAGTAAGACTCCATCCAAGTTTCTCTTGAAGAGAACACCAACTATCAATGCATAAGAGATAGACTGTAGCCTAAAATGTCTTCTTTTGGTTCTGTCCAATCCATAGGGATACTCACCAATGGATAGGAATCTAGTCATATCTGTTGTCCAAGAACTCATAGCTAATGCATCAGTTGTAGGTCCCTTCTCATTCAAAAGGTAGGATGAATGCACTTCACTATTGATGTCTAAGATAGATGTTCACACAATCCTCTACCTCTAATCAACTTAGTGGCTTTGATGATGACATCATACTCCAGGATCTTGGTGACCCAGCTAGCTCACTTTTCACTAATCTCAATCCTCATTATGTAATCTCTCACACTGGGATGAGAAACTAAGACTTTAATATGGTTGTTTGTCAGCATATATTGAATTTATTTAAAGCTCTAACAATGGAAAATACATGTTTATCCATGGGGTTGTATCTAACCTCATAGTGCTTCAAGGTCTAACTGAAGAAGGCCAAGGGCTGCTCCATTCCTTGTTCATTTTGTTGCATCAGGACAACATCAATACTGTTCTCTCCTCCATGTGCATAGAGGACAAAGTCCTTATCATAATTTGTGTTCATGAGAGTAGGTGCCTGGGTGATCTTTTCCTTGATCTTCTCAAAACCATCCTTCCCTTCCTTAGTCCATCTAAAGACTGTATCCTTCTTGAGCATAAGGGTCAGAGGCTTAACCAAGCCAACACAATTAGGAATGAACTTCCTAACAAAGTTAATCTACCCTAGAAAAGACTATAAATATTTTTTGTGAGCAGGTAGGGGAAGAGAAAGGAGAGTAGATGTTCTATCAAGGTCTATGGATATCCCATTTTCAGACACTAATTGACCCAAACGCTTACCCTGGGCAATAGCAAAAATACATTTCTTAGGGTTCAAAGACACCCCAAACTCTCTGGACCTCTGGAAGACCTTCTCCAGATGTTCCATGTGATTCTCTCCCTTCTTGGAGAAGACTGTGATGTCATCAAGATAAACCAGGATGAACTTGTTTATAAATCCTTTGAAGGCAATATCCATTGCCCTTTGAAACGTAGCACCAGCATTAGACAGACTAAATGACATCTTTGCATATGCCATGGTTCCCCATTTGGTCGTAGATGTTGTCTTAAATCTATCCTCCTCTCTGACAAAGATTTGATTATAGTCAGAGAAGCCATCCAATAATAAAAACCTCTCTGCCCCTGCCATAGTTTGCAAAATTTGATCCATAGAGGGCAGTGATGAGCCTAGTTATTAGCCTGTTTTCTTATAGTTTTATGCAAGTTGAAAGACATTCCCAGACATTATTTTAAGCATATTTCTATATTATGTTATCCCTTATGATCATTATGTAGACTTGAACCTGGTTATTACGTATATGAAAATATGATTATAATATGATGAAACTGTATGTTATGTGTGGGAATGTATTGAATGTAGAGAATGTTTGTGTTGATTATGGTTATTAGTATTTTGTACATGTTTATGGACTAACTCCTGCAGCTAAAGAAGAAGGATTGTAACCTACATCAACTGCAAGGTGTAGCCTGTAGCCACAACATTTCCAGGCAGTAGAGCAGGGAAGGTTCCGAACTTGACTAAGTGTACTAACCACAACATGAAGACACTTGATGGAGATAATCACGCATCATGATGGTAATCAATAAACATGATTGGAAGTTTGAAGGATTTTTTTGCAACTAGAAGACCAATGGGACTGATTCAACTAGTCTACATTCCCCTGTTTCAGCAAGGAGTTCCAATTTTATTAAGACTCTTCTTTCCTTATTTCCTAGTTATTGTTGTTAGCATTTATCACACTCTGGTTTGTACAGAGTCATGTTTTTATGATTTTAGTTAAGAGATCTATTTCAATAAGCTCCCCCGTGCCTATATGTATGGCTTGGCGATCGAGGTAGTCAAGTTGTTAGTTAAGTTTTAGTTTGAATATTGAGCTCTATTATCATACTTGATTATCTAGATCTATATTACTTATCTTATGATCATACTTGCTACATTTACGGATTTACCTTATTTTTTTGCCTTTGACCCATCTATCCCATCTACATATTTGAGGTAGGAACATCCAGAATGCAAGAGTAATCTTGCATTAACCAAAGATATTTCATTTTAATGTTTATCATTTTACAAGTACTTTCCTATTTCTCTAGATGTTTTGTGGTGATGTGTATCAAGTTTGTGGCATTACATCATGCCACACTTGTGTTTGTTAGTTCAAAGATTTATATGTTGGAAATAATGTAGATAACTGAGAGGGGGGTGAATCAGTTATCTTAAATATCTTCACTTTCTTTTCTTCTTTAATATTAGTGCAACATCAAAACATAAGAGCATACATAATCATGAGAGCAGAAATAAAATCAACACACATAACACAAGGATTTTTACGTGGAAAACCCTGTTAAGGGAAAAACCACGAGGTGACTAACCCAAGATTGTATTCTCTGTTAAAAGAATAAGAAGTACAAAATGGCACTTGCCAATTAGGGCTCACTGCCCGAGCACACTGCTCACAAGAGGCACACTGCGTACAAGAGACTCACTATCTACAAGATTTATAGAAGGTAACCAGGTATTTGAATTAATGAGAGGCATCCACATATGCTGAAGTTCAATTCTGGTTAGGCTCAATATACTGACCTACTGCACTTCATTCTTCCTCTGCTTTAGTGTTGCTGTTCTGTCACATACCGGACTTGTATTACTGCTTCTACACTATTCTCTGCCTTTCCTCGCACACTATCTCAACACACACACCTCTTCATACCGCAATCAATCTGGTATACATATCTGCATCAAGGATTTCAACATCTTTCTAGTCGGCAACCAGAATATTCAAGATATTTACAAAGCATTGATCTGTTGGCTGAATCCATGCTTAATATGTGATACGTATCCAAGACATAGAATTATAAGTCATCAATCAAGTTAGAGAACCATGTATGATCCCTCAAATAGCTTGATCACCATCAATTTCTCATCTGGATTAAGGTTTGATGCTCTGTTGGTCAGTTCTTTCTCAGTCTACTCTGCCTGTCAGGAACCCAACACTTAGATGTTCATATCTTTTCAATCATTCATCACCGGAGGCTCAATCTCTGGAATGTAGAAGTAATGATACTCCTCTTGACTTGTCTAAGTCCGTAACTTGCTAAGTTACACCATATGAGAGATCCAGACTACCTTGTTGCATGCTCTGTTCTTGCTCACCGGACCAAAACACTCTTCAATCTATCTTCCGGTATATACATACTATGTGTTGTGGATGTGTGGTATGGACTTTATTTCCATCAATGACAACACTCATGAAGCCACACAATGTCTCTTGCTAACAATCTCCCCCTTTGGCATTGATGACAACACTTAGTGAAAAATGACTATGTGTCGTAGCAAACTCCCCCTTGGCTGATGTTCTATCTTATGCACCATTTTACTGGAGCTCCCCCTTAGCTGGATTCCACATTTTTCACTACTCCTCACTCCCCCTTTGACATCAATGGCAAAGGGTGGAATCCGCACACCAAAATTTTCAAAAATTTACCTATACATAGCCGCATAAGTATATATACATGTTATACTTACATATACTTAAGTATATCCGCAAAGGTGGTCTTCAACTGTACAAATTCTATCGCCCAACTCTGCTTCATCCTATCCAAAATTGAAATGTGACCACTCAACAAAAATGCATAAGATTCTCCCCTTCTTAAGTCTACCAGATCACTGGTCCGGGGTGTGGTCT
The DNA here is from genome assembly GCA_027924645.1 of Cunninghamia lanceolata. NCBI lineage: Eukaryota > Viridiplantae > Streptophyta > Pinopsida > Cupressales > Cupressaceae > Cunninghamia > Cunninghamia lanceolata. Next base: position 18,099,144 of record BSBN01000757.1, read on the forward strand.
GAGCATCAGTTAGGGCCTCATGCATGGCCTCTAACTTAGGGATAATTATCCCTCTAAGTTCACCCATCCTACTTATTATATTCTTCCTCTCCTTTTCAAGCTTCTTTATTTCATTTAGAATGGCAATAGCCTGGCACTCTTGATTCATTATGGATGTGGTGAGAGGATCAAAATTTTGAGATAAACTTGACAGTTTATCTTCTTGTTCTTTCACCTTTTTTTCAATATCCTCAATCACTTTAGACCAGGATAGATAAAATTTATGCATTTCTCCACCATCTTTAAGAGCATTTTCTAGGCTCTTTATCCCAATATCCAGGGTCCTCTTGTCATTCCCTACACTTCAGTGAATCTCTTTCCCAAAAATTCTTTCTGGACTTTCTCTTCTACCGATTTCTCCAAAGAATCAAAATGGGTGCTAACAGAGTTAACCAGAGATTTCAAGTTACCGGATGGAGAGGCCAAAGGATCCTTTTAGAAGGATGGCATGATCTTCTCCAGCACACCGGATGTAATCTCTATTAACTCACAGTCTTCCATGTGAGACTTCAGAAGCTTTTCTTTTGCTTTAGCTTGAGCAAAAGATGCTACCTTCATTGTTTGGACTGGAGAGAGGGAATCAAAGTTTAGAGGTCCTTGAAATAGCTCCGGTTCATCTAACTCCATCATCTCTTTGGTTAAGAAATTCTTCACTACTTCTGCAATGTCTCTTGCTGGAGACTGAGTCTTCTTTCCTTTTGCAACCTCAGAGCTATCATCAGGAATCTTCTCTATTTGTTCTTCTTCTCTTCCCTTTACCTCTTCTTCTTGACTCAATTTCTCCTCTTTTATTCCTTCTTTTTTAGTTTTTGAGTCTGTAGGGGGATTCAGAGGGGAGATGTTAACTTCTTCATGGACTTCCTTTTCCAGAACAGAGGAATCCAAGTCCTTAGACTTTTCTTCATCTAACTCTTTTGATTCTTCTACAATTTTCTCAGTAGATTCTTCTTTTGATGTACTTAATCCTTCGACATCCATGGTAGAAGGTTCTTCAAATATTTCATCTATAAAAAGAAGACTGAATCTCTTGAAGGCATTCTAGAGGATGTCCTCTGTTTCTTTTGCCACCTAATCAGTCTCTCCAAGCATAAGTTTGTTCATTCTTGCTTTGCTCCGGAACTCATCCTTGCAATCCTTAAAGATCATTGTCATTTGTTTTGGAGTAATGGAAGGATAAAGCTGAATTGCAATATGTTCCCGGATCTCTAAATCCTTTTCCTTGGCATTCTCTTTTCTGAGTTCAAGTACCTTCTCTAGACTTTTGGGAATTAGAGAAATGATTTCAATGAATGCTTTATTATAAATGACTGTAGCATCTTCCAAGATCCGTTTGTCAGTGTCACTATACTCATCATAAAATTCTGTCATTGGTTGCAGATTCCCATCCATAGTGACTGCCTTGATGACATCATCAATAGAGAGAGTAGGCCTTTCAACAAATTCTTCTGCCTTTTCTTCTTGGTTTTTGCCAGCAGAGGATTCCACGGATGTTTTCTTTTTCTTCTTCATTTTCTTAACCTCCTTATCAATCTTTGTCTCTTCATCATCCTTTTGGCTTATGTAGGACCTTGTAGCCTTGGTTTTTGTTCTCTTTTCTCCCTTTCCGGATGTCTTGGCTTCTAGTTTGGAGGATTTTGAGCTCTTAGAGGTGGTGCAGAACTCTTTGAGGATCTAGTCCAGGAGGGGGCTTGCACCCGAACACTTTCTTTTTCTGCTTCCTGTCTCTCTTTTTCTGCCCTTTCTACTTTCTCTCTATTTGCATCAACTGCCTCCTTTGATATGCCATATTTCTTGGCAATTTCCTCTACTTCCCTTCTCACTTTTCGTTTCATCTCTGGTTGTCTCAGTTCAACATGTATCTTTACACTTAATTCTTGATAGGTTCCAAACCTTTCTGCCTCAGGGTCCTTAGGCTGACTCAACAAGTGTTGGACATGCAGCTTCAGGATCTTCTCATCTACCTCATAGCCCATTGACATTATCCATACTGTTTTGGGCTCAACTGCCTCCATTAGACATTGATCAGTGTCTACCATGAAGCATACTGTATCCTTATATTTTTCAACTATTGTTTGAGGAATTCTTTCTCTGGCCTGCATCATACCTTGGAAGTTCTTAAAATATCCCAGAGTGCTATGCTTTGAGCCTTGGCATCACCAAGCCCATATATGTAATCTTTGATTTGTATGGTGACCGATTTGTCATTTTGCCATACCCAACCACTTGATCCGGGTAGCTCATTCATAAAGTAAAAGAATAAACACAGTATTAGCCCACCATACTTAAATGAGTTCTTCTTATCCTTCTTTATTTTCTGCAAGTTTTCTAATAGTTGGTTCAGAAGAAGATCACATAGGTCATAGTCATCATTTTCCCTCAGCATCTGATATGCAGTATATATTGCAGTTCTGGACACAAAATTCTCCCTGTTGGAGTGATAGATTTTATACCCAATTATCATAGAGGCAAATTTGATATCTAGATTTGTGATATCTTCTATTGTCATTGCTCTCTTGTCAAACTTTGATCTGGTAGCCTCACTTACTGTCTGGTTCTTGACAGATTTGAGAGCAGGCAACCCACCGGATGAGTGCAAACCAATTACTACCCTAATGGCATCTTTTGTTATCTTGAAGGGCTTCATCAACCACATGAAGTTGTCATGTATTCTGCTAAGAACATACCAGACCCATTCATCTTCTGCAAAATAGGGAAAGTGGATGCAATGTCCAAAATGCTTATCTCGGATGGCCTTGTATTGAGGTTTAAGTTCAAACATTTCATCTACTAATTGTTTATGATAGATATCCATCAGCTCAGATTCCCCAAATTCCTCAATATTGGCATGTATGTATACCCTAACATCTTCTACGTGCACCCCATGTAGAATGCTAGAGAAGGCACCTAAGGGATCAACCTCTAGGGATTTGTAGGGGTGTTTCTTGAACTTTGGGTGTGACCTATCAGTGATCTTAACAACATTTGGAGTAGCCATCTTTACAAAAGATTCAGAGAGAGATATTCAAAAATGGAAATGCCTTTTTTACTCTTTTAGGGTTCACAATATGAGCCGGAAAAGATCGCTGGTTGAATCAGATTCTGTGGTTAATATCTTAGAGGGTTGAAACAATCTTAATGCAGAGCTCTTCCTTTCTTTTTCTCGAATGCAAATGTGCAAGTGATGAATAAAAGAATCCTTTTATCTCTGTGCAAACCCTAATTTCTTATTGCAATAAATGCACAACTTAAGTTATTCCGGTTGCCTTATTCTTCCTTGTTCTGAGAGAGATCTTTCTGAATCACTGAGATGCATTTAGAACTATTTTTAGTGAAAATTGACAATGTATATCCTTTCCTCCAATCATGCCATCTATCTGCAGATCAAGAAATTTCAATTTTGAATCATACCGGATCTAACTGTGAAAATCTTGCTTTTACCGGATGGCTGTCAAACTGGATCAATCTTGGATGATTAAACTCTTCAAAACTCCTTGTGGATCTTTCATATTTTTACCGAGGGTTATTTAGATATTTCTCTAAGAACCCTTTAATCCACAACATTCCATGTGCCAAATTTAGGCACCAATTGATTGGCTGGGGGAATTTATTTTCCTTTGTGACTCCCCCTAAGCCAGAGGTCATCTATTTAGTTTTCAGAAAGAATATCAGCACTAGATTCTAGTGTGAATCCATCCCCAACATTTTCTGTACTTCTCTTCACCCAAATCTTATTCATCTCCCTTTGAACTTCATCCGCATTCACTTTTCTTTTTCCTTTGTCTTAATTTTGATTATGATGTACCGGACCCCTTTTATCCAGATTCTTACTTCTGCAGAATTTGACAATATGACCGGATCTATTGCAATTGTAGCAAACAACATTTCTTTGCATATTTGATTGATATCCTCTTGATCTACATTGATTAGCCATATGTCCCATTCTATTGCAAGCAAAGCATCTACCATTGAATGAATTGTTCATTTGTATATTTTTGCATTCATGAGATTTGTGACCATACCTTTGTAGTTGAAACACTGTCCAGAGAAGGATGAATTAGTCTGATTCATTCTTCTTCTGCACTGAGTTGCTTTATGACCGAAGTTGTTGCAATTGTAGCAGTATCCATTGAAGGATGGATATCTTTGAGCATTTGGTTGCCTTACCAGAGGTCTTCTAGGCCTGTTTCTTTGATTTTCTGATCCAGAGTTCTTCTGACCGGATTCGAAGCTTTCACCTTTCTCATAACCCAAACCACGCTTGTCATCTACTTTCAATAAGAACTTCAAGTTGAGCTGAGCTTATCTTGAATTTCTCTTTGTATTCATTTGTTGTTTGAAGATCTTGTTTAAGAGTGTCTATTTGATTCTCAAGTTGTTCTTCATTATATCTAGCTTCTTAAGATCAGATTCCAGATGCCTGATTATTCTGTCCATTTTGTGGCAGTCCTCTGACTTCTCCTTGAGAGATTGTTTTAGATTATCTTCAATTTTTCTTTTCTCCTCATTTTCTTGGGTGAATCTCATAACCCCTGATTCCATTTCATGTCTTACCATAATGACTTCTTTTGATAGCTTCTCACATAGTTTTTTTTTCTCATTCATATCTTCATTAGTATCATTGGCTTCACTTTGGCTTGCTAATTGTTGAAGTAGTTCCTTTCTCTTTTTCACAGAGATACTCAGTTTTTCTTTTAGTTCATTTATGAAATCATCAACTTGTTTGAGTCTTTCCCTCAAGTTATTGACTTCAGAGTGAGATTGCTCAAGATCATCTAGGGCAGACTGAAGTTGTTCTCTCATACCATACTTATCCATTGAGATTCCCAGATCTTCCTCAAGCTGTTAGGCTCTGTTTAGAGGAACCTAGCTCTGATACCAATTGTTGGAAACAATGTAGATAATTGAGAGGGGGGGTGAATCAGTTATCTTAAATATCTTCACTTTATTTTCTTCTTTAATATTAGTGCAACATCAAAACATAAGAGCATACATAATCATGAGAGCAGAAATAAAATCAACACACATAACACAAGGATTTTTACGTGGAAAACCCAGTTAAGGGAAAAACCATGGGGTGACTAACCCAAGATTGTATTCTCTATTAAAAGAATAAGAAGTACAAAATGGCACTTGCCAATTAGGGCTCACTGCCTGAGCACACTTCTCACAAGAGGCACACTGCCTACAAGAGACTCACTGTCTACAAGGTTTATAGAAGGTAACTAGGTATTTGAACTGATGAGAGGCATCCACATATGCTGAAGTTCAGTTCTGGTTAGGCTCAATATACTGACCTACTGCACTTCATTCTTCCTCTGCTTTAGTGCTGCTATTCTGTCACATATTGGACTTGTATTGCTGCTTCTACACTATTCTCTGCCTTTCCTCACACACTATCTCAACACACACACACACATCTTCATACCGAAATCAATCTAGTATACATATCTGCATCAAGGATTTCAACATCTTTCTAGTCGGCAACCGGAATATTCAAGATATTTACAAAGCACTGATCTGTCAGCTGAATCCATGCTTAATATGTGATACGTATCCAAGACATAGAATTATAAGTCATCAATCAAGTTGGCCAACCATGTATGATCCCTCAAATAGCTTGATCACCATCAATTTCTCATCCGGATTAAGGTCTAATGCTCTGCCGGTCAGTTCTTTCTCAGTCTACTCTGCTTGTTAGGAACCCAACACTTAGATGTTCATATCTTTTCAATCATTCATCATCAGAGGCTCAATCTCTGGAATGTAGAAGTAATGATACTCCTCTTGACTTGTCTAAGTCTGCAACTTGCTAAGTTACACCATATGAGAGATCTAGACCTGATTGTCAGACCTTGCTGCATGCTCTGTTCTTGCTCACTGGACCAAAACACTCTTCAATCTATCTTCTAGTATATACATACTATGTGCTGTGGATGTGTGGTATGAACTTCGTTGCCATCAATGACAACACTCATGAAGCCACACAGTGTCTCTTGCCAACATTATATATGTCGCTATAGGCCTAATTAACTTTCAACAAGCTATGTAGCAACAAATTTTCAAGATCTTTGAATACAGTTTGGAGCATAGGTTTTAATTATCATCTAGAGAATTCCATCCAATTTTCATATGATTCTTATCACTACATTCATGTTTGTTATCTTAAGGAACCTAATTGGATAAACAATAGAATGTTCATTGTGTAATGATACCTTGTTGAACTATGTGCCAAGTACTTAGACCTTGATCCAATTCCTAGGGTTACCTACTTCATTATGGGTGGGTCCTATGAGGGGTCATGTATGAAACCACATTGAATTTAGAGACTCCTAGCTTAAGGTACATCGAATATGGTGATTCTACATGTTATAGGTGAAATTACATGCTACACAAGGTGATGTGTCCAATTCCAAGATCAATTAATGATCAAATCATTTAATTTTAGTCCATTGATTCTTATCACATTCACCTATGGCGGTGTATCATGTTTTTAGTAGAGTGATAATCTGAGAAGCCCAATTTGACTTAAGGGAAGGAAAAAGTAGGGATAGGGATAGAGTGATAACTGAGAAAGTAGACATATTAGAATATTGAGATCTCTAAGATCTATTATAAAGCACAACATGTATTAAGCTCTTGAAGCTATTCTATTTTGAGTCAATAAAATTTAGTTCTTTGTGTAACTTTTGTTGTTTTGTTGTGTATATTTAATTACGTGTTTATTTTAGCTACTTGGTTAGATAGTCCTTAATTGGACCCTCCAACCTTTATTATGTTAATATCTATCTATCCTATTTTTGTTAGGCTTCATTCTGTTGAATTTACCCTATGTGTGTTAATGCTCATGGATTCCATATTGGGCCTTTTATTGTACTTTCATGGGTGTTCTTGGCCATACAGGGTTGCATCACCATTATCTTGATCCTACTTATCTATTGATCTTACCCTATGTGTGCTTATGCTTATGAAAGCCACATAAGGTTGTTTATTGTACTTTCATGAGGGTTTTTGGCCATTATAGGCCACATGAACATTATTACATGCCCATGTTGGGGGTAATGAAACTATCTTTGATCTTATCTCAAGTCCATTGCTATGATTCTCATGATGTACTCTTCTAGTTATGATTGTTATATTTTAAATGCTTGGATGATTACATGCACTTGCATGCTTATGGTTGGCCACTAGTTCATCGTGCATGATTATAATTATGATTACGATTGTCTCATGATGTGTTCTATTGTCAATCTATTCTTATATACTCATGTTTATCATTAATATAGATAATAAGATCTTCCTTCAATCAATTGAAGAGGAGGCATATATGATCACTAATATTCTCATTTTTACATTTGATTTATCTTGTGAGTTAGAAGCTACTCATGAAATATTTTATCTTTGTCTTGTAGAAATTCATGGGAGAACATATGCAAAAGAAAAGAACATGGAAGAAGAATCTTTGTCCTTTATAGACCATAGGTTCATCTGTTTCTTGCATTTACTTTATGCATGTTTGAGAATACTACATTCTTAGAGATGCATCATTCATATTTAGAGATTCACATGCACCTCAAAGTGGGGGAAAAATGTAATGGTGAAAATGCATCCTTGAGGCATTTTCCCATTTAGTTTTGTGCCTAGTTCAATAAAATGTCTTAATGCATTTATATTGTTAGAAATGAAGGTGCAAACCACACAACAAAAATTTGATTCAAACCTAATTAATATCCTCTAAATAATGTAGAATCAATGGAGATTGCAACAGAAATAAAACCCTCTACACAGAAATAACATGCATTAAGAACTGAACACATAACATAATATGTAACATGGAGAAAACCCTTTTGGGTAAAAAACTCCACCAAGAAAAGAGGCTTCAAGTTGTATTATCTTCAAATATGAGATTACAATACATGTATGCACTTCCTCTTCTTTAGTATTCAATCTAGTGGCATATGTTACTCTCAACTCTACTAAAAATGTAGTACAAATATCCTTATAAAAGGGGTTGCCTTCTAGGGTAAGAAAACTGACATAATATCAACCGTCAAATCTATGACCTAATGACAAACGATCCAAATTTACATTGATAAAATATAAATAAAATGTGGTTTCAGAGGCGTTGTCCCCAAACTCCCGCCGGGGTGCACGGCCCCCGGAACCCCCACCGAGGGATGATCCCCCCGGACCCCTCACAGGGGGGAACCCCCCTGTGACCCGTCGTGGTAGATGAATTAGCGTCGGGTACTAGATATAAACATGCAGATGAAACAAGATCATTATTGGTGAAACCTCTCATCCCTTATGGGTGATTTACAAACAATAATGGGATTAATAAATTACATAAGATTTACAAGGTTGATGACACCTTAATCCTAACATATATACCTACTGAAAGAACCTTAAAGATGAACCTTTTATTAAAAAATAAAAATAAGTGGGGTAAGGTTCAAATGGTTTCTTTTTGAGGTGTGGTTGTGTGTGTAAACAATGTACAAATTAACATTACCTAAGGCTATCACCAACCATCCTAACATTAATTAACAACCATGTGAGCTAGGACTGGCAATAGGATTGAAAATTTGACAAACTACACAAATTGGAAACATGTAGGACTAGGAATCAACATATAGTGTAAATGACTAAGTATTAGAAGTGAAAATTGGTGAAAAAGTGGCACTTCAGATGCACCTATGCATAGAAGTGGTTTTTATGAAAGTTGCTTAGAATCTTGTTTTGGAGCTTCCTATAAAATTTGGAGGTGATTGGACCTAAAGGACAAGGCTGCCTATGCAAAATGACCTACTTGATAGTATTGATCAGTCCTGACTTCCATCATGACAACATTGTCCATCGGTGTAGCCTTGACTAGACTAGGTACAAACATGAAACTTGTTAGGGAGCTTGTTTATAGTGAGTCTTAACTTCTCAAAAGTCCTCACTTGTTAGTGATCAATAAAAAGCATGTAATTGATAGTAAACTTATGAGGTCCTAATAAACATGAACAAAACAATGCATGCAAGTTGAAGATTTGAAATAGTTTCATCTCAAAGATGGAATGAGGAAAGTTTGAAATTGATAAAGATTAATGACAACATCATGAAGAAGTATCCCAAGAGTTTTAGGTCTTGATCTATGGTGGAGACATGGAAACCAACCAAAAACCTAGAAGTCTTGATTATTGACAAAAAGTAAGATAAAATGATCAAATTGGAGGTATATCACCTAATAAATTCTTTATTTCTAAGCATGGATGGGTTTATGGACTTGATATGGACCTCTAGTATCAAACTAGGCCAAAAAAATTAGTCAAAATATCCCTAAAATCCATAAGTGGTATCTTGTAGGGTGACCTTAATTGCTTTGGGTAGCCAATAGGGTAGCCTTGACTATCTAGGGCGGCCTTCTATGTGTTAGACAAAACTTTGCATTTCTGGGGAGGCTTAATTAGAAAATTTAAGGCATATTTTGGTTCTACAATATTTTTGACACTCTTCAAACTTTATTGAGACTGACCTGCAATCAAACTTTTGTGAATTAAAACCATACAAAAATAAAGGTTAAACGGGGAGTCTAACTTAGTCAACCCCCTTGTGGGATTTCAAGCATGCATGCATATTCAAAATTTGATAACCAACAAGCCATAATACTAATTTATGCAAAAAAGCAAGTTTGAATAACAACATAACCATTAAAACTTGCAACATGATGGCAAAGGGTTCATAGAAACACAACAACGCTAGTGGGGTGGGAGAAAGGTTTTGGAAACATGGTTTGGGTTCACTCTAAAAGCGTTTTGGGATGTTGAAGGGGACTAATATGGGAGTGGGAAACCTAAGGCTGAATCACTCTAATGGGATTTTGGTATGGTAATGGATTTCAACTCCAAAAGGTCATATAAAAGGGCTTGCACTCATAAAGGGTTAATGAAAAACTCACTTAGATGATGCAATGACCCCATGATGGCTAAAGGAAATTGAAAGTGGAGGGATTGAAGGCCTATAATTCTGAAGTACAAAGTGATTTAATGAAAGATTTGGTAATAATCAAGTGGAAATAGCACAACACTATGGTAAATGCAAGAACAAATGCAATAGGGAGATGGAAAAATGGATCAAAATGGTGATAGAAATGGATGGTAAAGGCTTGGAATGGTATGGGGGAGAGGTAAGAAGGTGTCCCTATAAAAAAGTAAAAAAAAAAACACCATTTTAATCAAAATCCTTAAATGGAACTTGCTTAGCTAGTTAAAATCCTTGAAAATTAACCACCCAGTCTTAAAGATCCTATTGTAACATTGTTTGAGACTTTGGGCATGAAGCTAGCTCACTCCTGGAATTTTTGAAGTGGTATTGGGGTGTTCTCCGTGAGAGAGAATAGAAAAAACCTTGCGACTGACTCAAAATTTCACTTTTTCTATGTTAAAATGAGGCAAATATGGCCAATTTTAAAGCATTTTCTTTGCGAATTCAAAGATAAGAACTTGGTGGGAAGTCCTATAAATTATTTACCTTGGATTCAAAGATTGTGGTGGGAGGATGGAAAGTCAAGGCCGCCCTATTAGGTGACAAATAGTGGGTATTATTTACGAATGAAATTTTGGCTCAATTTCTCATGGGACCTTAAGCTTGAGGGGCCCATCTAGTGGTGGGTGTCCTCATTTATTTCATGCTCGTAAGACATGTTTTAGGATACAAAAATGTGGGGTTTACACATAGGATGCAACTACGCACAACATTTTAAGGTTTGACAGGAGGGTAATGAGGTGTAAATCAATGGGAAATTAAATGTGGGATTAGGACATGAGATGGAGATAAAACTTAAATGAAAGGGAACAAATAGGAATTCTAAACAAGGCTATGGGATTAAGATAGGAAAGGGGATATGGATGGCTATGGGTGACATAAGCTAGGGAAAAGGGGTCAAAACAACATGACAAACACACATGGGCTAGGGGCTAAAGTGGACACAAAAGTGTAATAAGGAAGTTGCAAAGTATGCAAATTTCATTATTACAACACAAATGGTGCATTGTTTTTCATAGTGGGGCCCACATACCTAGCCTTGCTTGCACCCAGCCCTATGATTACTACTTATAAAAAATATGCTTATGTGCACACAATCTAGTCCAGTTGACTTATTTGGTTGATTCTAATCATTAATCCAATCCTTATCCATAATCTAATCCTATTGGACATAGATCTAATTTGATTGTTTGACTTAGGTCATGTTTGCAGGTGTGAGGCATCCTCACAGTTGTGATCTTGATCCTTTAACTGTAAAAATCAAAATCAAACATTTAGTCGATTTGCCCCATCTTACACTTGTTCCCAAATTGACTATGTATAAACATTCACAATTTGGTGTGTGTTCATGTATAAAAACACATAAATTTGCATACATTGCACAAAAAAATAGATCAGACAACATATGAAATCCAAGAATCTCTCAATATAAGGACATTTAAGAACAATTATTTGCATTCATCATATCTAGTTAATTGGCTATGCATAAACATTCACAATTTGGTGTGTGTTCATGTATAAAAAGACATCAATTTGCATACATTACACAAAAAAATAGATCACACAACATATGAAATCCAAGAATCTCACAATATAAGGACATTTAAGAACAATTATTTGCATTCGTCATATCTAGTCACATTCATCCTTGTGCATGTGAATCACCTAGCAATCATTCTAGAATTAATGTGCATGTTTGAAGCTTGTTGCCTATCAAGGTATTTTTAAATACTATCATCTTGAGAGAAAAATCCCGTGTGACAAAGATCATCATTTCCTAGTAGTCTATTTTTAGAGAGTCCATAGGGCACTGTATAGATCATGATAGATCAAGTTTATTGATACAAAGTGTAATGCCCACTAGTGTGTTGCTTCGCGTGCTTTCCGATTCATATGATATATGTTGTATTGAGTATTTCATCAATGTGTTGTGTGATTATTGTGTTATGAGCCATTGAACTAAACTTGCCAATGAGGCATGTTGTGTCATCGAGGTGTTCTGATGGTGTATTCAAGATCCTTTGTGGAGATGTTTTGTATGACCATTGAGGTATTTCTGATGAGGTTATGTATTGGCATTGGATTTCTGACTATGAATTATGGGATGCATATGTTGTGCCTATATATGTTAGATCATTACAATGTTTCAGCTTCATTGTTTTCACTATATTTAATATAGTTATGATTATTATATTTGTTTCAACATTATGGATCCACAAAGGATCCTGAATACATCATCAGAACACCTCGATTGGCTAGATTGATTTGCTCGTGGAGGGGAAAAGATTCATCTTAGGATTGCTATTCCATTCATGGAGGTAATTGTAAATTCCACTTGTTATAAAATTTTATTTTATAACTTTAAAGTTGTAGGAAAATAATTTTTGGAAAGTGAATTTCCTACCCAAACCATGGCAAAATTTTATAAAACTAAAATGTGATTGAAAAAGTGTGTTGTTGGCTAGATTTAGACCAAGAGGCTATTCTTAGAATTTGGATTTATTGTATTTTCAATTTTGATGAAAAATTAGTGAATTGCACTCTAAACCCTACTAGAATCTTTTGAAAAATTTATGTTTACGAAAAAATATGATGAACGGGTAGATTTAGAGAAAAATGGTATTTTTAGAATTTTGATATTTATTTTCTTAAAATTTTGAAAAATTTGGGGAAAATTTTGGAAAGGTAGCTTCAAGATCCATTAATGGTTGAACCTAGATATTTCTTGAAAATTAGTTATTTTTATTATTTGAAATTTAGAATTTATGAAATGTTGTTATTTTGTGGAATGACATATGCCCCCATGGAAATAAATTTATATTACAAATTGGTGCATTGATTTGCATGTCATGCTCAAATGGTAAATTTGGAGTGTTGGATTGTTTAGGATTAAGGTCTAGGATAGGAAATGAGTGGGCTCTCATCGTTTGTTGTAGTCCATGGTGACTAGTTGGGTAAGAATGGTGGAGATTTTTTGATTAAGTGATAATGTAATACACATTAGGTTAATAAAATGTTTAAATAAGGTTTTTCATGCCATGAAAAAATGCATTAAGTGGGTTCAGTATCAATCACGTAGGACATGTCACAACTCTAGGAGTTGGTGAATGTCATTGAGTATTGTTGTTTCTACTCAAATTCACATGGTCGTCATGCCATTGTGATGACACTCCTTGTCCTATTTCTAGGATCCTCATCTTTCCCTATCATCAAATTTTGTATTCGACGTGTTGTGTGATCACGTGTATATGTATTTTTTGGTGTGTGTGCCACGTATTATCTTACATGCTTGATTTGATGTGAGTTTCCACATGTGATGTTGTGTGCATTGATTGGCATAATTGTTACCATGTATACTTTATATGTGTGTGAAACTTGGCCTTGATGGTAGTGTAGCCATGATCTTCTTCTCCATACCTTGAGGGTCTCCTAGAGTGGCATAGACGTCTATTGTGCTTAACGATGGTAATATGGTTGGGAGGTGGGTAATATTTCCCATTGGTCCATTCTTGAAGATCGTGCAGGAGATGGAAGATTTCCTTGTTTATAATTTTATATTGTGAATTATGGTTATTGGAGCACCTTTAGTGTGGCTCATCATTAATGTAATAATATTCTTATATCATTTATGTATTGGAGTGTGATCCTTCCATGTTTGGGGAGTAGCCGAGTTATCTTGTAATAATATTTTTGATTAGTTCAGTTGGAAAAGGGGGCGTAGAAATTTTTACAAAGCAGCCCCCAGGGCAACACAAGGCCTTAAACGAGCTAGAGACAGCACATTAACAACACACAAACAAAGACAAAGCTACAACAAGGCAACAAGGCTGTAAGGAACAACAAAGGACTAAACAATAGGAAAACCTGACCTAGCAAGTTGTACACCCTTAGCCCATGTGGGTCAGAGAAACGTGCTTAGGAAGACCTCTCTTCCTTCTCTGGACAACAGTCCAAAAGACATCATTATCTCCATCTGCATAAGTAGGAGAAGTAGGCAGTGTAATTTTCACCAAAACCTTTGAACGAGGTGGAGCATGGGGAGAGGAAGAACCTGTCACCACAATAGCAACCCAAATAATAGATGGTGCCCCAACAATAGTAGAAACAATAGTGGATGTCCCAGTAGTAGTCCCAGCAATAGAAACATCCCTTGTCACGGGAGACACATTAGCAGTAACATCAAAAACAACAACAACAACCTCTGAAGCAAACGACACATTAACAGTAGATTTTTTAGCAACAGGCAACATTCCAACATTAGATGAAACTTGTAAACCAGTAACCAATAGCTCCTAGATAGGAAGAAGAGCTGGAGATTCATCCTCATGCTGGGGAGCCACGCCGAAAGGAGAGGAAGGAGGTGAAGCCACATGAGGAATGGTGAAGTCTGTGGGTTGAACACCTCGCCACCATGAAGCCAAATGGGATTTGGGCTTAGAGTGTGAACATTGCTCAGCCAGATGACTAGTGCCAAAGCAATGCCCATAATGAAAGGGAATACCCTCATAGTCCAAACTTTGGCACCACTGACGATCAACAACATTGAAGATAATATCAGCAGGGAGTGCCTTAGTCAAATCTAGATCCACAAGAATCTAAGCATAAGTCGTATGTGTAAGCTACACCATAGCAGGATTAGTCATAATAAACCGCCCAAGAGAGTTCCCAATCACAGAATAGCAAGAATCTCAATAGAAATGGAAAGGGAGGTTAGGAAGCCTAACCTAGATGGGCAAAAGATTCAAAGAATCCATTGCTAGATTGAAAAGAGGAAACCAGGGATGAAGCAACAGGGGGTGCCGGTCCCACAACCAAACAGAACCCTCAAACACATCACGGTCCTCAATATCATTAAATGTAACAATAAAAAATCCTCTAATACATGGGTAGATTTCGATTCTACCATTGGTGATTGGTCCCCAAGAATTAGAGATCCATGAATTTAGGTCATGGAGGCATGGCAAAAATGATTGAATATGCAAATCAAAGCGTGAGAGGAGAAAAAATCCTCACTCTTCAAAATATTTGACCCAAAAGAGATAATCGGAGAAGCAGCACAGGGCAAAGACGACCCCAGATGCTTCCCTTGAGTAGCAGCTAAGAAAGATTTACCCCCAAGTAAAGAAGCCACACTCACCGATGACGCACCAACAACAACAACAGCCTCTGACACAGACAACACATCTGTTGGGACCTAAAATTTTCTACCAATTTTTGCAAAAAATTTAGGTTCCCATGATGTAAAATTTGATTACAGCACTCAAAAATACACCTGTACAATATGCTCCAGTGGCCTACTTTGAAGCATCATAATTCGAAGCCTGTTCATCTTCATGCAAAATCACTTTACAAACATGTTTATCTACTATATGTGAGTGAGCACACCTAATTTTAGCTTCTTACGATCAAATTTGACTGAGTTTTGAAGAACCAAGTTGGAGGGTTCTGGTAAAATTTGTTGTCTGCACATTGTGAAATCTGCCCGAGAGGTCAACTCTGGAAGCCAATATCCAACAGCTGGATGATGTTCACGATGAACCAATTGGTGTTCCTGATTTGCATTATGATAAACTACTTTCATGCCAATTTTTAGGTTCCCAGCACCCCATTAGGTATTTTTCCAAAACCAAAAGAAAATCGGTTTTACATAGTTTTGACAGCTGCACTTCCAGAAAGTTATCACAAAGGTCAACTTTGATGCCTAATATTTGGTGAAGCAAGATTACTGGTGAAAAATCCTCTTGCAAACATACTCATTGTACCTAAATGAGCTAATCGCCCAGGTTGCAGCTTCCCAAAATTAGATTTGACATTTTTTCAAGGAAACAAGTTGGTGAGCCCTAATTAGGTTTTAACAAGTGCAGTTTCAGAAAAGACCAAGAGGGCTACTTTGACAATAAATATCTTGCACTTCAGGATAGATCTTTCCAAACCATTTGTTGCACTGGATTCTTGGTACAAAATTCTACATGCCTGTGCATTTTTATCACTCTAGGAGAAGTTTTGATCAGTTTTCCAAGGCAATTTTGAGGCTACTTAACCAATTTTGATCACTGTACAAAATGTCAGAAAATGAATTTCGGTGACCACCCATTTCGTTTTCTCACCTCAAGAGCATATTAAGGCAATTCCAGATCAATTTAGTAGAAAAATCATTCCAAAAATGATTTTTTTTTAGTTGGGCCCACAAGGGGACCCAACTTGTGTCACATAGGACCTGTTGAAGGGTTAAGACATAATGATGCCAGAATTTGATTTTCAACAAAAGAAACGAGTTGGCTTCAAGGTAGTGAAGACAATTAAGACCAATTTGGTTAGAGTTGATGGTCCATATGCTTTACATTCAAAATTACAATATTTTCTAGCAGTGATTAAGCCTTTAAGCATTGAAGAAGATTCTAGAGATTCCAATATGGAGCAACCAGCAAGCATGGAACTGAATGCGATGCAACTTACCTGACAATTGGCATCAACAGTTTGGTAATCTTATGGACCATGCTCACTTTGCAAGTATGTTAAATGCAAAGAGGATAGGGCCAAGGAAGGTGTCATTTCTAATTATAACATCCAATGAGAAGAAAATGGAATGATTCTTGGAGATGATAATACTCGAGAGCCCTCTTCAATCCTCACAATGGCAAATGTTAGTACTAATGTTTTCCTTTCAAATGTGACGAGTGGCACTGCCCCTGTAGAAGAAATATCCAAATCTGAACATCCAAATTTACTCAACTTGTCTAGCAATAATCTCATTTATGGAAACGTTACATCTCTCAATCCTGGAAAGTAGGGGAAGCTAAGAAATCAAATGGAACTTATGGAGAATCAGAATGCAGCGCCATGCATTATATCAAAGAAGACCATCCTTTGATATGCTGAACCTATTAACTCTGGGTATAGATTTGTTGCTCAAACAGAAAGAAAGAATGCCCCACAAGACAATGCCAAGCATAATTTGGGTGACACCAACAATAGTTTGTTTATACAATGTTTTGACAGTAAGAAGGAAAACCCTGAGGCCCTGAATTCTCTACAAAAATAGAAGACATATGTGGGAAACGAGAAAGGCAACAAAGGGGCCTCAAGACAAAAATGTTCGATTAGATCTCAATAAGAAGGGTTGTGTTATTCCAAGAATTAGTTCTCACAAGATGAATGGCTATAAAGATGGTGATAATGTTTGTGTTCAATGGAAACAAACACCTAGTCGTATATCCTCAAAGCCACGCAAGAGTTTACAAATTCTTCTACTGTCAAGGCCGCTATCGAACAATACTATACTCAGTTGAAATCAAAAATAATGAAAAGACAACAAGCACGCAAATGACATGACAGTAAGATAAACCTAACAAGACTCGGCATATCGACGGGACTAGATTTAGGGTCCCACCGATAGGTCGATATTCACCAAGTACAAACAACATAAAAAAGAAACACATTTATTTGAGATCGATCCCTCTCAAGTTGAGAATGTGAAACAACATTGCCTACCAAATGCTTTAAAATTATCCTATGCTAGAGGAATATGATTTCAAAAATGATATTGTCAACCCTGACCTGAATATGGAGTTAAAGCCTAGACACGACCACGACCCTACCAGGAAAAAGTCTCGGTAAAATGTTTTTGAATGGTAGAGCAAGGTCTGGTATCATTATGATTCCGTGTAGGGCAGGAAAATCATTAGTAGGAGTTTCTGCATCTTTTTGTATTTGAAAAATTTGTCTTTGGTTGGCAACCAATGTGGTATTTGTGAATCAATGGACATTCCAGTTCAAAATATGGAGTACGATTCACAATGACCAGATATGTCATTTTACTTCTGATAGTAAGGTAAGATTCAAGGATAATGTAGGCATGGTTGTCACTACATATATTATGATTACGTTTGGAGCCACACTTGTACGTGAAAGCAAGCGCATCGTTGAAACACATGGGCATTGGTGGGATAAATGTTTGCATTCCGCCGATGGCCCGATATAACCATGGATTAAGAGACATTAGATTTCCACAATCCATGATGATTGTAATTACATATTTCAAGAATTAACTGTGTGCGAGTTTTTACCTCAACGTTTCGGATCACACTCTATGATCCATCATCAGGAGAAATAGCAAGAGAAGAGAAGTAGAAAGGTAATTTGTAGATTGAGACTCTAAATAAGATGGAGGTGCGCGGAAACCCAAAGAACTACCAAGAATAAAGAAAACAAACAACAAAACACATTAAGACATAAACACAACACATTTAAAACATAAAAGGAAAATAAGAAACCTACAAAATAATAGAGGAAATGTATAATAACTTGCCATATATATATAGTTTGTTTATATCTAACAATTACATGGAGGAAAAGACTAGAGGAAACGAAATAAAATAACACGAGAAAGCAAGTAAGTTTAGAATATATATATATATATATATATATATATATATATATATATATATATATATATATATATATAACCAAAACAAGGCAAAAAGAAAAGAATATATGTGTCAGTGTGTATATATACATATCTATATAAGAGAAACAAATAAAAACCCGAAAGCAAATAAAAACATACAATAGAATATATATAAATATATGTAATTATATATGTGTGTGTAATTGTAAAAAATAAGAACCAAGCAAAAATTAGAAGAAAATTATGAAGACAACAAGCCAAATAAATGAAGTATAAATGTATTACGAACAGACAAAAACAAAAAACCAAGAATAAGAGTCGTATGTTTGTAATTGTTTGTTACAAACAAACAAATACAAACTAACATATATATACACACACACACACACACACACAAAAGAAAAACTAAGAAGAATTATAACAATGTGAAAAAAGGTTGAAAATGAATGAAAGTGTGACTAAAGAAAGTAAGCGGAATGAACAAGATAGGAGAAAAGGACAAACATACCAATGAGCAAAACAAAAACCTGAAGGAGAGCACCGGATGAGACACCCTCACAGACAAAGAACAAGGATCAAAAATAAGAAGAAAGAGAGAAAGGAGGAAAAGGAAGTGAAGAAGGACCAGGTAAAAACACCAAAAAGGAGAGAGAGAGAGAGAGAGAGAGAGAGAGAGAGAGAGGTCAAACAACTAAATAACAACAACAAAGGACAACCAAAAGAAAAGGAAAAGAGGACACGACACGAAAGGATGATCACCCAGCTAGGAAGACTCAGAGCAAGCAAGAACATAGAGCAGAAGGAGCCTAGGGGTTGGGAACACAAGCAACAACAAGATCGAGGGAGAAGGGGGAAGACCCAAAGTGATAGAATCCAAATGAAGGTTGAGAAAGGGGGAGGGAGAGAGGTCAAAGGGATAGATGGGGGAGGCAGGACGGTCGAGGAAGAAGACAAGAAAGGAAGGCGAGAAAGAGAGGAGGACTACAAAGGAAGGGGAGGATGTGGAAAGCCAGGGAAGGCAAGGGGTGGGACAGAAAGAGGGGAGGGGGGGGAAGCGTGGGTCCTAAGGCGAAGAGACCCAAGAAGAAGAAAAGAGAGAACTCAAGTAGGAGGACGAGAGCTATGTCGAATGTGGGCAAGCAAGGGGTTCCACAAGAAGCTTAAGCTCCATCCATCGTTGCGATTGAGATTGGATGGGTGGTTGCTAATCTCAATGGCCTCTTTGAGTTTACTCTTGAAAAAGTTGTCTTCACTAACTAAGATTTGAGTGTCTTCAAGGCAGATGTGGTGTTTGGTTAGTGAAGACTGCTCAGCAAGGGCAGATTTCTGGGTATGCTCATGCCTGATGTCCGCGCTATGCTCTTTAATCCTAGTGCTGAAGGAACGTCCTGTCTCCCCAATGTAGGGGGTGCCGCAAGAACAAACAATCTTGTAGACACCCGAGTTGAGAAGGAGGTCCCTAAAGTCTTTAGGAGAAGGAATCTGATTTCTAAGAGTGGTGATAGGTTTCAAGGTACATAGGAGGCCCTTTTTGAGAAGAATCTTAGAAATTTTGTTAGAGAGGCCTTCTATGTAGGGAAGGGTGACAATCAGGAGGTTAGAAGGTTTGGTGTCCTTAGGCTTGGAGCTAAGGCGTGCCCTGGCTTGATTGAACACTCGCAAGATGTGTTTTCTCTTGTAACCATTCAATTCAAAAACTTTGGTGAGGTGAGAAAGTTCAAGGTCAAGGTTCTCTTTATCACAGATACGAAAGCTCTAGAGGCTAAGGTTTTAAGGACCCCCATTTTTTGAGCAGGGTGGTGATGGGAGGAAGAGTGGAGGTAAAGGTCGGTGTGGGTAGATTTACGAAACACCTGATGACCTAGGGATCTGTCAGGTTTTTTGATGAGGAGAATGTCAAGGAACGAGAGCTTGTTATTAGTTTCAAGCTCTTTGGTGAAAGAGATGCACTTGGTTATGTGGTTGAGATGGGAGTGGAATTCTTCTAGCTTTTCAGGGCCATGAGGCCAACAGATGTTGGTATCGTCAACATAGAGTTTCCACCATTTTGGTTTGAGGGGAAAGGAGTTAAGGGTATCTCTTCTCTTGCTATTTCTCCTAATGATGGATCATAGAGTGTGATCCGAAACGTTGAGGTAAAAACTCGCACACAGTTAATTCTTGAAATATGTAATTACAATAACCATGGATTATCAAATGCATAACATATATCAATGGAATTAAGGTGCATCGGGGTGATGGTAGCTGGTGTTCTGCCGATAGACTTTAGGAAAGTTGTTCATCAGTGGAGAGGATGGCTATCGGTAGAAGAAGAACCACAATCCCGCCGAAATGCTGATGGGCAAAATAAAATCACATGGGGAATGATAAAAGTTATCGAGAAATAATTTATTAATCTACTAATGAAGAAATATAAACAGTATGCTGCTAGAAAATATTGAGATAAATGTGCAAAGTGAGGATTTTTACTTTGAGCGGAATATGAAATATTTTCACCAGAGGGGATGAGAAGTGGGTAATCATTTTTTACCCAAATAATATTTTGTTAAATAAGGGTGAAAATGCAAAATAAAGATTTTACGAGGTTGTAAAGTATTTTCACCAAGATGTTAAATATTTTACTGAGGGAGCGAGTGTTTGTTTACCTGAAGGAATATAGAAGTGCATACGATTAAATATAAACTATTTCTAGTGAAGGTAAATATCAGAGTGAAGATTAAAGAAGAAATAAAAATTATTATTAGAATTATTTTCATCAGAATACAAAGATCAAGAAGATTAAAATTAGAATATTTTAATAAAGATGAAATATTTTAATTTGCCGGAGGCAACTAATTAAGCAAAGGGATGCACAGGATCGAAAGCGAAGGGTCACAACCCTAAAAAATACACATCGTGTATATAAGGCACAAAATCAAAGGGAGGAATCATCATCAGTAGTAGTTAGAAATCACTATTAGTAGATAGGTTCATCCATCTCACTTCATCCATTCTCATATTTCAGAACTTATGTGATTAACATATATACTTTCTGAAGAAATATAATGGAGCAGAATATTCTCATGTGATGATTTATTTCTAGTGTTCAACTGTTGGTTAATTTTCATGATTACATGTTATTGTACTGTCTCCAAAGTGGTCCTTCTAAGTTATTCAAATTTGCATTATTTGTCAGAACACATTTACTGTTCCTGTGTGGAGTTTTGATTGGTTTCTGATTGATGAGAATTAAAGACCCTTTGAGATAATTGACTTTAATTGGTTCTTGTCAAAGATTAAAATCCTTTTAGAGAAATTATTGTGATTGGTTTCCATCAATCTAAGAATTAAATCTCCTTTCACAATTTCACAGTAATTTGGGAAGATATCACTGGGATAAATAAGAAGAGTACTGTAACTTACATACCTGCACGTTTGTACAAGGTGCAAACATTCCAAGTGCCCAACGAGTTAGAGTTAAGCTGAGAAGTAAACTCACCTATCTCATGCATCTGTCTCCATAGTCATTATCCACCCATTGACCCCATTCACCCAATAGATTAGGCACTGGTCATCTTTAGTATAATCTTATATAAACTCTATTTATTTACTTGATTTTTAAAGCATTCTCATTAGGAACTAGTAAGCAAGCTCTGCATCTACCTCACACCTGTGTACCATAGTGAGTAGATTGCCCAATTAGAATCCACTTAGATTTTAAATCTGCCCTATCATTTAGGTACACCCACCTAGGTCTAGCGGAACCTAAAGAGTAGGGGGTTTCCAATTACATAAGCCCTGTCTTGTTGACCAAAAACGTATCAAGGGATTGGCACCCTCTTGTGGTTTAAAAAACCTGCGTTTTTGAGACCCAAGAAATTGGTGACTTTGCTGGGGAGTAATCCAGAATCTGATTAAAGATCTTCTCAGTATAGAGTCAGTAAAGTTTTAAATTCACATCAGAATATACACCCTCATCAACACCTCCAACAAAATGTTTACCATCAGCCTCCATATGGATACCAATATTACCCCAATCCACCACCTTTGAACCTCTATTCACCAAATCCCATAGGCATGAGTAGACATTTTGATTTGACGAGATACCAACTATATCCATACCCAATTGACAACAATTGGAGAAATACAGTTCCCAAATTCACTGGGAATAATGAGATATCAGCTGAAGAGCATGTCAGAAATTTCAATGCCTTTATACAAGATATTGATATGGAGTATGAGGATGTTACTGAAAACACAATACCTGAAGAATGTATTAGCAATGAAGAAAGCAATGAAGCAGGTTTTCTTGATAATGAACAAATAATACATCCAATTGCAGCCGAATACCATAGTGAAACAAATTTTGCCCCAACCCACCCACCTCAATACATGAATCAACGGTTTGAGGAAAAGGAAGGCTGCATATCTGAAAACGACTTTCAAAATTTTTCAATCCTAGTGTATGATGAAACACAAGAAATAAACCAGACAGAAGCATGCTTTGGTATATGTGAGGGTGATTTTCATATATTTTTAAATCCTTTGTATGATGAGAAAAGATCATTTTCAGATGGGAAGGACAATGTATCAAGTTGTAATGAAAATAGCTATAAAACTGACGCTGATATATCACAATTGTCCTTACTTGACAATGCTAAATTTGATGAAGATACTGCAAAAGATAAAAATTTTATGAAGCCTAATATTGAAAAGTGTTGCATCCAGCATGGTTGTGTTTTTGGGACAATCATGTGTCATGTCTCTAAGGTGATGCCTGATAACAGAATGTGGACTGATAAGAAATGTGATAGAACATCGAATGATAACATTGAAAATGGGTATTCATTGGCAAGTGACAATAGTGTTTCCAGACGTGTGATACTATTGCATGATGAGAATCAAATTTTTGACAGAGGAAAATACGGGTTTTTTAGTTGTGGTATGGTTTTTTAAACCATATCACCTTAGGGTAAAACTCATGTTTGGACTCTATTGCCCAATGGGGTAGGCACTGGTCTACTCCCTAGAGATCTGGGATCTTGCTATGCCCACAGGGGGCATACATCCCCAGACAGAGCCACTGTTGGGACCTAAAATTTTCTACCAATTTTTGCACAAAATTTAGGTACCCATGATGTAAAATTTGACTGCAGCACTCAGAAATACACCTGTACAATATGCTCCAGTGGCCTACTTTGAGACATTATAATTTGAAGCCTATTCATCTTCATGTAAAATCACTTTACAAACATGTTTATCTGCTATATGTGAGTGAGCACACCTGATTTTAGCTTCTTACGATCAAATTTGACTGAGTTTTGAAGAACCAAGTTGGAGGGTTCTGGTAAAATTTGCTGTCTGGACATTGTGAAATCTGCCCAAGAGGTCAACTCTGGAAGCCAATATCTAACAGCTGGATGATGTTCACGATGAACCAATTGGTGTTCCTGATTTGCATTGTGATAAACTACCTTCATGCCAATTTTTAGGTTCCCAGCACCCCGTTAGGTATTTTTCAAAACCAAAAGCAAATGGGTTTTACGTAGTTTTGACAGCTGCACTTCCAGAAAGTTGTCAAAGAGGTCGGCTTTGATTCCTAATATTTGGTGAATTAAGATGACTGGTGAAAAATCCTCTTGCACACATACTCGTTGTACCTAAATGAGCTAATCCCCCAGGTTGCAACTTCCCAAAATTAGATTTGACATTTTTGCAAGGAGACAAGCTGGTGAGCCCTAATTAGGTTTTAACAAGTGCAATTTTAGAAAAGACCAAGAGGGCTACTTTGACAGTAAATATCTTGCACTTCAGGATAGATCTTTCCAAACCATTTGTTGCACTAGATTCTTGTTACGAAATTCTACATGCCTGTGTATTTTTATCACTCCAGGAGAAGTTTTGATCAGTTTTCCAAGGCAAATTTGGAGGCTACTTAACTAGTTTTGATCACTGTACAAAATGTCAAAAAACAAATTTCAGTGACCACCCATTTCATTTTCTCACCTCAGGAGCATATTAAGGCAAATCCAGATCAATTTAGCAGAAAACTTGTTTCAAAAATGAAATTTTTTTTAG
Source organism: Cunninghamia lanceolata (assembly GCA_027924645.1). Lineage (NCBI taxonomy): Eukaryota > Viridiplantae > Streptophyta > Pinopsida > Cupressales > Cupressaceae > Cunninghamia > Cunninghamia lanceolata. The sequence goes on from BSBN01000757.1 coordinate 18,123,673, forward strand.
TTGGGCCCACAAGGTGTCCCAACTTGTGTCACACAGGACCTGTTGAAGGGTCAAGACATCATGATGCCAGAATTTGATTTTCAACAAAAGAACTGAGTTGGCTTCAAGGTAGTGAAGACACTTAAGACCAATTTGGTTATAGTTGATGGTCCATATGCTTTACATTCAAAATTGTGATATTTTCTAGCAGAGGTTAAGCCCTTAAGCATTGAAGAAGATTCTAGAGATTCCAATATTGAGCAACCAGTAAGCATAGAACTAAATGCGATGCAAATTACCTGACAATCAACATCAACAGTTTGGTAATCTTACAGACCATGCTCACTCTGCAAGTATGTTATGCAAAGAGGATAGGGCCAAGGAAGGTGTCATTTCTAATTATAACATCCAAGGAGAAGAAAATGGAATGATTCTTGGAGATGATAATACTCGAGAGCACTCTTCAATCCTCACAATGGAATATGTTAGTACTGATGTTTTCCTTTCAAATGTGATGAGTCGCACTACCCCTGTAGAAGAAATATACAAATCTGAACATCCAAATTTGCTCAACTTGTTTGGCAATAATCTCATTTATGGAAACGTTACATCTCTCAATCCTAAAAAGTAGGGGAAGCTAAGAAATCAAATGGAACTTATGGAGAATCAAAATGCAACGCCATGCATTATATCAACGAAGACCATCCTCTGATATGCTGAACCTGTTAACTTTGGGTATAGATTTGTTGCTCAAACAAAAGGAAAGAATGCCCCACAAGACAATGCCAAACATAATTTGGGTGACACCAACAATAGTTTGTTCATACAATGTTTTGACAGTAAGAAGGAAAACCTTGAAGCCTTGAATTCTCTGTAAAAATAGAAGACATATGTGGGAAACGAGAAAGGCAATAGAGGGGCCTCACAACAGAAATGTTTGATTAGATCTCAATAAGAAGGCCTGTGTTATTCCAAGAGACTCTAAAGGATGTTTCCGTAGTTCTCACAAGATGAATGGCTATAAAGATGGTGATAATCTTTGTCATCAATGGAAACAAACACCTAGTCGTATATCCTCAAATCCACCCAAGAGTTTGCAGATTCTTCTACCATTAAGGCCGCTATCCAACAATACTATACTCAGTTGAAATAAAAAATAATGAAAAGACAACAAGCACGCGAATGACAGGAGAGTAAGATAAACCTAACAAGACTCGGCACATCAGCGGGACTAGATTTAGGGTCCCACCGATAGGCCGATATCCACCAAGTACAAACAACATAAAAAAGAAACACATTCATTTGAGATCAATCCCTCTCAGGTTGAGAATGTGAAACATCGTTGCCTACCAAATGCTTTAAAATTATCCTATGCTAGAGGAATATGATTTCAGAAATGATACTGTTAACCTCGACCTGAATATGGAGTTAAAGCCCAGACACGACCATGAACCTACCAGGAAAAAGTCTCGGTAAAATGTTTTCGAATCGTAGAGCAAGGTCTGGTATCATTGTGATTCTGTGTAGGGTAGGAAAATCATTAGTAGGAGTTTTTGCAGCTTTTCGTATTTGAAAAAGTTGTCTTTGCTTGGCAACCAATGTGGTATCTGTGGATCAATGGACATTCCAGTTCAAAATATGGAGTACGATTCACAATGACCAGATATGTCATTTTACTTCTGATAGTAAGGAAAGATTCAAGGATAATGTAGGCATGGTTGTCACTACATATATTATGATTGCATTTGGAGCCACACTTGTATGTGAAAGCAAGCACATTGTTGAAACACATGGGCATCAGTGGGATAAATGTTTGCATTCCGCCGATGGCCCGATATAACCATGGATTATCAAATGCATAACATATATCGATGGAATTAAGGTGCATCGGGGTGATGGTAGCTGGTGTCCCGCCGATAGACTTAAGGAAAGTTGTTCATCGGTGGAGAGGATGGATATCGGTGGAAGAAGAACCACAGTCCCGCCGATATGCCGATGGGCAAAATAAAATCACACGGGGAATGATAAAAGTTATTAGGAAATAATTTATTAATCTACTAATGAAGAAATATAAACAGTATGCTGCGGGAAAATATTGAGATAAATATGCAAAGTGAGGATTTTTACTTCAACGGAATATGAAATATTTTCACCAGAGGGGATGAGAAGTGGGTAATCATTTTTTACCCAAATAATATTTTGTTAAATCAGGGTGAAAATGCAAAATAAAGATTTTACGAGGTTGTAAAGTATTTTCACCAAGATGTTAAATATTTTACCGAGGGAGTGAGTGTTTGTTTACTTGAAGGAATATAGAAGTGCATATGATTAAATATAAACTATTTCCAGTGAAGGTAAATATTAGAGTGAAGATTAAAGAAGAAATAATAATTATTATTAGAATTATTTTCACCAGAATACAAAGATCAAGAAGATTAAAATTAGAATATTTTAATAAAGATGAAATATTTTAATTTTTCGGAGGCAACTAATTAAGCAAAGGGATGCATAGGATGGCAAGCGAAGGGTCACAACCCTAAAAAATACATAGCGTGTATAGAAGGCACAAAATCAAAGGGAGGAATCATCATCAGTAGTAGTTAGAAATCACTATTAGTAGATAGGTTCATCCATCTCACTTCATCCATTCTCATATTTCAGAACTTATGTTATTAACATAAATACTTTATGAGGAAATATAATGGAGCATAATATTCTCATGTAGTGATTTATTTCCAGTGTTCAACTGTTGGTTAATTTTCATGATTACATGTTATTGTACTGTCTCCAAAGTGGTCCTTCTAAGTTATTCAAATTTGCATTATTTGTCAGAACACATTTGTTGTTCTTGTGTGGAGTTTTGATTGGTTTCTGATTGATGAGAATTAAAGACCCTTTCAGATAATTGACTTTAATTGGTTCTTGTCAAAGATTAAAATCCTTTTAGAGAAATTATTGTGATTGGTTTCCATCAATCTAAGAATTAAATCTCCTTTCACAATTTCACAGTAATTTGGGAAGATATCACTGGGATAAATAAGAAGAGTACTGTAACTTACATACCTGCACGTTTGTACAAGGTGTAAACATTCCAAGTGCCCAACGAGTTAGAGTTAAGCTAAGAAGTAAACTCACCTATCTCATGCATCTGTCTCCATAGTCATTATCCACCCATTGACCCCATTCACCCAATAGATTAGGCACTGGTCATCTTTAGTATAATCTTATATAAACTCTATTTATTTACTTGATTTTTAAAGCATTCTCATTAGGAACTAGTAAGCAAGCTCTACATCTACCTCACACCTGTGTGCCATAGTGAGTAGATTGCCCAATTAGAATCCACTTAGATTTTAAATCTGCCCTATCATTTAGGTACACCCGCCTAGGTCTAGCAGAACCTAAAGAGTAGGGGGTTTCTAATTACATAAGCCTTGTTGACCAAAAACGTATCAAGGGACTGGCACCCTCTTGTGGTTTAAAAAACCTGCGTTTTTGAGACCCAACAACACCAACGAGAACAAAGGACCCAACAACAGGCACAATAGGCGAACCCTGCAAACCCCCAACCATAGCGGCCACATCCATAGATGTTGCTCTAGCATCAACAAATCCCACTTTCACAGACGGCACATCAACAATAAGAACCTCACCAGTAGCAGAGATCCTTGTAATCGCAGTAGCCAACGAACCTTGCAAGCCAAGCGCATGGGAGGGAAGAGGAGTGGGAGAACCCATTTCAAAAAATTAATTATCTTGTAATAATGTTATCATGTTGTTTGGATGGAATTTGATACTTTTCTGGATGGAAATTATCATGTTGTGTTATTCATTCTAATGTGTAGAAATGATTAATTTGGGATGTTCGAGTCCTCTTTTATATATGTTGTAATTTTGCTATGGATGCTTTGTTGTGGGATTGCATTTCACCCATATACATGGCGATTAACCTATCTTTGCTTTTGTCTCATCTCAACATTGGTGTTAAACATTCATAGCATTTTCTAGGGCATTCATCATGTTTTGCTTTATAGTTTTTTTCCTTATTTTTAGGAGCTAGTGTTGCTTTTCTTCTCATTGCTGTAGAACTATGCCCTTTGGGAGGCTCTTGTGTGACCAAGTTGGTGCCCACAATCCCTTGAGTGTTTTCCTCAAACCATTTCCTAACAACTCATCGATCAAGGAAGTTATGCCTCATTGAGTGAAGAAATTAAGCTTGCTAGTTTTTGCGCTATTCCTTTCTCTATTTTGCAAATCAGGTTCACAATCTGAAGTGCATTTGTTAGACAGGTTTACCAATTTGAAGTTGCAAGTTGAAATCGAGCCTTAGAACCTGAGAGTGCAAGAGGTCTGAAGTTTGGAGTCCCGTTGCACATTGCAGGGTGCAAATTACAATTGGACTCTAGAGTCTAAGTTGTCTAGAGAGTTGAGGTTTGGAGTTGACCAGGACACTTTGCAAGTTGCAATTACAAGTGAAACCCCAAAACCTGAATCATTGATGTTGTAATGTTCCAGACTTTTGCAGGACTTCTACCTAGTGCGAGTTGCTTTCCGAGCTTGAAGTCCCAAATGCATGTTGTTGTAGGAACCTTAGGTCTGATATCGTCTAGAGCTCTGGAATTGGTGTTTGTTTGCACTTTTCAGTTGCAAAGTGAAGTTGTTATTTGAAGTTCAAGAGGGTGCAATATGCAATTGCGACTTGAAATCTGAATCCGAGCCAATGTGCAGGTTGCATGTTGCAACCCGGCTTCAAAACCCAATCTAGTGCAAGTTTTCCATGAAGTCTGAACTTTTGCAGTTTTAACTTTTATGCTGGTTGTAGCTCCAAGATAATTGAGGGGTGGTCTAGTAGGGATGTTGTAAGGGTTTTTCAGTGACCTTGGAGATCCTGACTCTCTTCCTTGTCTCATTTTTATTATTATCCATTGTGTGTTGTTCCACTGTGTTTTTAAGTCTTTCGTTGATGTCACCTTGCTTTGTGCATTGGTGTGCATGGTTAGTGTCATTACAGGTTGTTATGACATCTTGGGCACATATGAGTGTTGTGTGGCTTACTTAATGACACTTTTGTATTGCAGAAAAATTGTTCGTCTAGTTTTTTTTCATTAATATCTTGGGTGAAAGCCTAGGGGATTACATAAAGTGAGTTCACATGTGTGAGCTAGATCCATAACAATAAAGTCGATCCAACACAGAGCAAAAAAGAATATTATGATTTTGATCCACATACATGACTATCTAGAGCATCTTTAGATTTCAAATTGTATATATCCCATCATCTTCATCAATTGACACACATTCTTCAATTAGAAAGCTAAACAATCCCTCTTCATTAATTAATATTTGTGATGTGATTGTACTTACTATCTGATATTACTTAATTTTATCCATTCTATTCCACTCTATCTACACCCCACATATAATCCTTAAATTAATTTACAAAATAAACACCATATATATATTCCCTATAAATAATAATTATGGAAAATCATTGAATTAAAGGTATCATTTTTGACGACCAATAAATAGGCTTACGTGTTTTTTAAGTGTTTGAGATGATCCCTTAATTATTAAGTAAACTTTATCCTTTGTCTCTTTTTTAAAAATACTTTATTTTTGTCCTCCACTAAATGAATCACAATTCCATTTTCTATAAAGGAGAATCATAATGAAAAAAACAAAATTATTAAAAAACATATTGAAAGTTGATAGGGAAATACAAACTTATTTTTTTATTAATTAATGTTTTGTTTATAGATATGACAAAAGTATACAACTTCAATTCAACAAATAATTTATTAGCTTTTCCTTTTCATGAAGTTAATTAAAAATAAATTTAATTGCTTTGAGGATTAGATTGAAAGGTTAGTGTTGAGTGTTTGAGAATATAACTTCAAAGAATTTTTGAAGTTGTGTTGATACGCTAAGTATAATTTATTCAATTACCCAATTGACTAATAGATAAAATATTATAGAAAAGCTTATTTATTTCTTTAAAATGCCAAGCTGCAATTCCCCTGATATCAGCGGAAGAAAAAGAAAAAACCAAAAAAAACATAAAGTTGTTTAATATACGTGTAAGATCAAAACTCAAATCTAAGCTTTTATGTACTATATTCAATTGCTTGCCTTGTACGCTATTGTCCTCAACTGTATATAAAATTAAATCCACATGTAAAGTATTTCTTATACTTAATCATCACAAGTCAACACAAGCATCCTTAATGCATCATTAGCCCATGTTCCAAAATGGTAGACCAAGATTTTTTTAATCATAGTTAAAGATTGCATCCTATGATAAAGATGAGTACAAAGCTTCTCCATCTTGCTTTTCCATGTGGCCACTTTATTTCAGGCATTATGTTTTCTCCTACCAGTTGTTACCTACTTTTGTTTTGTCCTTGCAACACTCCCTTCAATTCATTTTTTAAGTAACAAATATTCTTTTATGAAAACAATTGGATTATAAAGATATCTTGTTTATTCTGAGTAGGATTATTTTGTTCGTCAAAGTTATTTAGTGGTTAAAATTGGTTTTATTATATCACGAGGGAATTTGAACCTTGGTAGATGGCATTTGGTAGATGGTGTAATCAAGAAACATACTATTATCTTCACCAATTGAACTCAACCAATTAAATTACAAAGATATGGGCATCAACCTATTATAAGTAAGAGAATCTAGTCTATCAAAGTTATGTAGGGAACTAATTTGGTTTGGCCTTACCTCTATAAAATTTAAACCTTGGTAAATGGCATAATCAAGAAACATACTATTATCCTCACCAATTGAACTCAACTAATTAAATTACAAAGATATGGCATCTACCTATTATAAGTAAGAGAATCTAGTCTATCAAAGTTATATAAGGATCCAATTTGGTTTAGTCTTACCTCCGTAAAATTTGACCTTAGTAGATGACCCAGTAAAAAAAACATACTATTATTCTTATCAATTAAACTCAACCAATTAAATTACAACCCTTCATATGACAAATAATTTACATTTAATAATTTTTTCAAAAAGTCAACCAATATATAAATATACATTGCATATTATTATTATTTTTTCCCTTGAGGTGACTAAAGTGTTAAGGTTATCGTTGATTCCGAAGAAACCCACGTTCAAGTCTCGTTTAGAACATCTGCATTTATTGAGGGTTGATGCTCTCTACGCATATTAAAAAAATTATTTATATTAAAATAAGAACCATGTCTTACTTTGCAATTAATGTCACTTGAGTTATTAATGATGTATGGTTTGTAAAGGTTTTCCCTTCAAGCGTCGTTAGAAAAAAAATGGCCATTTGTTGGGATTTTGATTTGATTTGGGTTAGATTTTTAACTTCTCTATCCATGTGATCTAATTAATTAGAGGAAGCAAATAACCCGGAATATATATATATATATATATATATATATATATATATATATATATATATATTTTATATCAGATTTTTATTTTGGAATAATATTTATTTAGTATATTTAAATACTAATATACATATCTTAAATACATCGATTAAAATATGAGTTTCTAACTATTTTATTTACTTAAAGATTTATTTTATCTAATTTTAAAATTATAAATTTTAATTTTAATTAAGAATTGTTTTATTTTATCTATATTGTTTAGTTATTTTATTTTATTTAGTTAAGTTATTTTTGTAAGAGTTATTTTATATTATTGTAATCAAAATCACTTAACTAGTGATTATTAATTCTATTTATGCAGTTAAAATTTTTTGACATGCAATTTTTTAAATTAGAAATGTTTGCAAAAATATTTATCACTAATTTAATTGGCTTAATTTTTGCCAATTATAACTTTAGTTATAATGTATTATACTTAATATGGTCATTGTTTTGTTTTATGTACGCACTTTCACAATTTTTTTGTTCCTTAATATTTAACAAAAATAATTTTTTTCTTCCTTAATATTTAACAAATATAATTTATTCTAAGAACAAACCCATCTTTATCTATGTTTATCACAATTGTGTCTAGTACGAATCAAATTTTGGGTAAGGTCAACCATAATAACTTTATCCAGTAAAATCATGATATATTCAAATTGGAAGAATCTCTTCATCAAGAACCTTCCTTTAAATTGCTATGTCATGGCTCACTTAGCAACTAGACAACAAACACTACTATCACAATACTACTATTTTGAGTTAAACAAACACACTAAAATCAAGGATGTGGGAGGGAAGTAGTTATGGTGAATTTTGTTATTATATAAATATACAGTAAAATAAAATATTAATATATATTTGTGTATAAATATTAAAGATTGAAATATTATATTGATCTAAATATTAATATATTATATTGTGTAATATTCATATTAATATTTAATTTTATTCATTATATATATTAATTATATAATTCTTATTTTAAATATCAATAAAATAATATAATTAACAAGTGCCACTACTGGGGAGTATTGTTGCAGTGTTGTAATAATAGTATGCATTTTGTAGTTGAAATAATATGTGCTTTTGTCATGGATTTGTGCTTTCATGGTTGTAATCTTTATATTATCCTTGGTACCCCTTGGTTTTGTTGGGGTTCTTTGTATCCTCTTCCTTGCTATGCTTGCTGGTTGATGTTATGCAAGCCTTTTGGTTCCATTTTTGATACTTTTGTAATCGTTTTTATATTATATATTTGTTTAATATTGATGTGGAATGATTAGTTGATTTTGAGTTTGATTTAATATTTTTTTGGTAGCATAGACTAGAATGGAGTTTGCATTAGAAAATATGAATTTTAGTCTTATATTGTTATTATTGTGATGACACCAATTAGTTTACATTCCAATTAGTTAAATTAACTAGTTGAATATAAGATCTTGAAAAGACTAATTACAATGGCAATGCATTGTAGAATGTATATTTCCTCACTATAGCATGTGTTGTAAAAGGAAGGGATTCAAAACATGAAACATAAATATAAATACATTATAATGATAATTCCATTTATCACTTCATTCCATTCCATACTTCTCTCCGTATTTTTCTACTTGATTTTAGTGTGTTTTATTCAAAATAATATTCCATAAAATCGGAGCTCCCAATCACAACATTAAAAATAATATAACATAAATATAAATACATTATAATAATAATTCCATTTATTTGTATAATCAATAATTTTATATAAATATTATTATTAATATATTATAATTATATTATTTTATTGATACCTAAAATTAGAATTTTATATTTAATATTTACAATGAATAAAAATTTAATATTACATGAATATTACACAATATAATATATTAATATTTATACACAAATACATATTAATATTTCATTTTACAATAATATAACATAAATATAAATACATTACTAGTATAGATATCTTAAATACATCTATCTAAAAAAATGCTAGAGATATCAATTTGAAACTATTTTATTTACTTCACATTATAACTATTTTATTTACTATATACATGATTTTCGTTAATTGTTTAATTATTTAAGGTTTATATTTGTCCATCAAATTTTCAACTAAATTAACAAATAAAAAAAATCTCAAATTAACAAATCAAATTTAAACATTTTATTTATTATTACACTACTACATTTTTTATATAAATTAATTAAGATTCAAATCTAAAAAAAATATTTCTAACATACACAAAATATTATATTATTTTATTAATATTTAATAAATAATATATTGTTGTTATATTATTTTATTAATATTTAAAATATTAAATTTATAAATAATATATATAGAATGAAACAAAATTAAATAATGAATAGTAGATTAATATAAATATTACAAATTTTGTTATAATATTTAAAAAAATATTATTTGTTTAATATTAAAAAAAATTATTTGTTTAATACATTTAGCCACTCCTAATTTAATTAAATAAGTTAATCTATCCTTCACTGTATTTTTCTGCTTGATTTTAGTGTGTTTGTTTTATTAAAAATAGTATTTCCACAAAATCCATCCTTAAGAGCTCAAATTCTAAGAAAATTTGTTCAACATGAAAAATAATACTCTGTTTACCAAATTCTGGGCAATTAATATTTAGTATTGCTAGCTACTTTCCTCCCACCATATTTTTCTCCTTAGTGTGTTTGTTTTACTCAAAATAGTATTTCTTCAAAATTCGTCCTTAAGAGCTCAATTTTTCAGCCTGATTTTTCCAATATTTTTTTGTTAAAAATTTCTCATGTAGACTTAGGAAAAATTAAAATTTGTTCAGCATGAAAATAATACTCTGTTTTAATTGGTTTATTGTAGATAGATTAATGACTAGATAAAAAACTAATAGTACTGTCGTACTAATAATATATTAATAATAATATTTATATTAAATTATTGATTATACAAAAAAATGGAATTATGATTATAACGTATTTAAATTTATGTTTTTGATTATAGGGTAAAATAGGTTTCGAAGGGGCCCCGAAACCATGTACAAAAAGGTGCTAAGAGAGAAAAGACAACCAACCAACAACCTAAAAACATAACTATCATTAGCAAAGTTAAAAGGCACAAAAAGGACAGGTAGCCAAACAACCTACTACTGCAGCTTCTTCAAAGTGTTAGTTGCTTCTAACTCCTACTCATAGAAACTTTCATGCAGCTTGGCAAATCCCACCAGTTCCTTCTTCTCTTCCTCAAAGTGTTTTTTCTTACTACATCTGGTGCGCGTGTAGGGGCCACCTTGTTCATTATGCACCTGTTTACCCTTATCTTTATCCCCCTGATTCTTTTGGACAATCACAACATCCTCCTACATAGGAGTATCCCCAACATTAGGGTCCCTGACCTAATCCTTACGAAGCTCTTTCAGTTTATTAGTAAGAAGGCACATACCTTGAAGGTTGTTTTGGATAGTGCATTGGCTAATTTTGACCACCCTTTCAAGGTTCTCATTGATCCGGACTAGCTTCTCCTCCAATCTCTCAATCGTGCTGTCATAGTCCTCCTTAATCCTGAGAAGTTCCCTTTCCATATCCTCCATCTTTAGGAGCGCTTCCCACCCCTAAAGAATTTCCTTGTCTTGCTCAGCACTAGTCTCCCCCTGACAGTCCAACTTCTCCTACAGGGTTCTCAACTTAATGTTGATTCTATTAATCTCTATAAAGAACTATTTAGTCATTTTATGTTGGCCATCCATCGCATCTCCAACCATGCCTAGGGCTTCAGATAGATCTTCACAGTTTTTAGCCCTAGCAAACAAGACCTCAAAATCCTCCAGAATATTAGGAGAAGGATTGGGAATAGAAGGAAAAGGAATACCAACACTCGGTTCCACAATATGCAAACTCTTCCCTTTACTAGCACTCAGTTCCACAATAGGCAAACTCTTCCCTTTATTAGCACTTGGTTCCACAGAAGGAAAACTCTTCCCTTTACCAGCACTTGGCTCCATAGTAGGCTTACTCTTCACCTCCACAGAAGGCTTACTCTTCACCTTCTTAGCACTCACAGCACTCTTTCCTTTCTCCATGGCTTTCCTTTTCTCACCACTCAGACTATCCTTCCTACCCACTGGCTCCACTTCATCCCCAATTTGGGATCCCTCAGACCACGAAATGAGGATATCCTTCCTATTCTGTTGTTGATTCTTAATAGGGCCCTTCTTCTTCTTCTTCTTCTTGCTAGACATTTCAACCTCTTCCTCCATTTCATGGGTAAATGCACAAAGATAAGTCCACTTAAGGTGGAAGTTTCAGACTTAGAAAAAAACTTGAAATCAGGTAAACCAAAATGAGATCCTACTTTTTATGAAATGAGATCCCGTTATGCTTCGGGATCCTGAGCCAAAAGTGGGATTTCGTTTTCTAGAAACGGGATCACGTTTCAAAACGGGATCCCGTTTCATAAAATTTGAATTTTTGACCCAATTTTTGCTATGGGTTTTGGGTCAGAAAAAAGGCTTGTGAACCCGACCCTTGGCTTTGGACCTGGTTTGACCTGCAAATTGAAGGTCATGTCAATGCCACCACAGAATAGTGACTTTGGGCATATGTCTGAAGGCCTTTTTTGCAATTTTTTTTGACGAAATTAAAACCCATTATAGATGAGATAGTGCAGATTCCAAATATGTATTTTTTTTTACAATTGGATTATTTTTCTATTTTTCAATTAATTTCTGATGAAACAGGTCCATAAACTTGAATTATCAAGGTTTTTTAATATTTTAATAACTTTTTATCAAAATAATTTTTTGTAAAAAAATTGTACGAAAACGTACTTCAGACAATTCTTTTCAATTTGAAAAAAAAATTCAAAAAATGATAAGTTTAGGTCATCTTATGCATGACGTACACGACGATTTTTTAAAACACCAAAAATGGCCAATAAAAAATTAACAAAAAAATATTCAATAAAAAATTACAAAAAAAAAAATGGAAAACATGCTTCAGTGAGTTACAATTTTTTTCCCAAAAGGATTTAGAAAAATATGATTATTTAGGTCAAAATATGGATGACATACATGTACATGGTATAGTAAAAAAAAGTGACTTTTAAACAGTGTTTTTTAGAAATGCCTATTAAAAATCAATTTGTATCATCTGGGTATTAAAAAAAATTACATATTTGGAAACTAGACTCCGAGTACTACATTTCATATTTATTGACTTTTTTCAAAATTCCACCTTTAAGTGCTTCAAAATTTTAGGTCAAATGTAACAAATTCTGAAAATCAGGGAAAACACCTCCACTTTTTGACCAAAAAATGGACTCAACTTCTTGCACACACCCTCATCCTCTTCAGCCCATTCCTCATCCCTCGTTTGTGTATCTGAATCACTAGAGACATAGAGCAAATTTTTCTTCAAAGAGGATTTACTCTTCACACCAATCTTGGGAGTGTGATCTTTCATATACTCCATGATAAGAAGGATTAAAGCTTCATGAAGCATAGGCATCTTGGGGTTTCTGCCATTTTCTTTAATAGAAAATTCCAAAGAAGCCAAAAGATAAAACGGGAAAGACACTAACATCTTATGTTTAAAATGATTCAAAAGATTAAAATGGAACCCATACAGAGCAATGAATCTACCATCAAGGGTTATGTACCTCATTCTAACCTCTGCCACTTCAGCCCAGATGGGCTTGATCGACATGTGGTTATATCCTCCCCACTGAAGCTTCACAAGCTTACTCCTTTCATTACCCTTGAAGAATTGAGCAATGGCTTCATCACTTGCCTTCCTCTCCTTGAAGAACTTCTTTCCACTAGTAGAGAGGCCAGTTATTTCAACAATCAGGGCCTCAGTGATGCTCAGCTCCCACCCATAAGCCTTGAAAGTGCAATTGTTCTAGCCCTTAGAAAACATCATTGTTGCCATAGGCTTGGAGCCATGAAGAATTTCCATGTAGGGCATTAATCCCCCTTCCTCAACAATCTTCCACACTTTACTGTTCCTACAGACCCCATCACAAGAGGAGGGTTCCACTCGATTTCTGTCCCCACCTATCTTCGAAACACCTTCAAATTACTATGGGTAAATTTCCAATAACAAAGGTTGTAAGAATGGTAACTCTCCAGTCTGAAAAGGTCGCTAAAATCACCCATAAAATGTGCAGCCTTTCCCTTCATCATTACTCAGACAATCTCTAAATTCATCTCATCCATCATTGCATTAAACTCCTTCGAGACGACATCCCTGTTGGCAATCATGGTTAATTAAGGTTTGGCCCTCTATAGGGATCATAGACATGACATCCCATCTTTGCAAGGTTTGATTAGTGATGCCAAAATTGGCAAACACATCATCAACCTTATTCTCTTCGCGGAATATATGACTTATGATAATTTCCTCAAAGGTTTCCATAAGTTTAAGAGCATCTTCGATGAGGGTGGCTATAGTCCAACTAGGCTTTTGGGTTTTTTTAAACAATTGATAATGTTGTTCGAATCCCCCTCTATCCAGACTTTCTTAAACCCCTAGAATGAGCAAGTTTTATTCCATGATATGTCGTTGTAGCTTCAACATAGTGGTTGGTCTGGGTACCCAAAGGGAGTGCCACTGCCAGTATTTAAATTTATGTTATATTATAGTAAAATGAAATATTGATACATATTTGTTTATAAGTATTAAATATTTATTGTGTAATATATTTTTTTAATTAAATGAGGGGTAAAAATTTATTCAAACCCAAAAAGGGCAATACAAAGCGAGGGCATTACACACCCCTGTCTATCTCCACTAATTGGTCCAACTTTTGTGACAAATCCGGGGGTAATTGACCCCTTTCCATAATATTCCAATCATGCACATGATCAGAAGCCCATTTAGCCAAAAATCTGCAACCCCATTCCAATCCCTAGGAATATGACAGAAAGAAACAAAATCCAGAGAAGCACACATATTAAGAATTTGTTCTATAATAATAGCCAAATGCCAACTGACATTCTCTAACTGCTGCCTCTTCAGCAAAGTCACCACCACCTGAGAATCAGATTCACAAATGATCCGTCTCCACCCAAGAGCACAACCGCGCTCCACAACACATAAAATGACAAGAGCCTCCATCACATTGTTAGTATACCAACCCTTATAAACAGAAAAAGATAAACTCAACAGTCCCAGAACTAGTCCGCCCAACACCTCCAATACCAGCATGACCAAGATTTCCACGAGAAGAACCATCTGTGTTGATTTTCAGCACACCATGAGGACACCAATGCCCCTCCCTATTTATCTTCTAAAGAGGATCCCAACATCTATTTCTCATGATCTGAGCAACACTTTGAGAAATACCCCTCTGAAGAGGAAGATTGAGACGAGTGCAACAGGCAACCTCTCCAGGATCCACACCCTCAGCCAAGTCACACTTAGCCAAAATAGTTTCTCCCAAAGAATGAAGAATCTTCCACCACAAATGTTGGACAACCAGCTTCACATCTTTAAAAATCCTGTGATTCCTCTCTAGCCAGATATGCCAGATAATAAAAGTCGGTCCAAGAGCCCAAGTAACTTGAAGAAAAGAGGTCTTAACAGGGGCCCTCCCCCACCGGGCAAAGAACTCCGCCAAAGAAGAGACATGCCAGCAAGCCTGGTTCCACACAACCCACCAAAGGTGCCAAAGCCTCCTAGAAAAAGGAACATTGGAAGAAGAGATGAGAGACACTCTCCTCTCTTTTATAGCACAAAGCAAACATCAAGGGACCCTAGAACCCTCTCTTGCACAAGTTATCCCAAGTAAGATACCAGTTCTGGACCACCAACCACATAAAAAAATTGCACTTGGGCCAAGAAAATTTGTTCCACACTTGCTTCCACCAAGGAACCTCAATGTCCCCAAACACCTACCTAACCAACTCACCATAACCCGTTGAAACAGAGTACTTACCAGATAAATCACTGTTACTCCAAGCCAACACATCCTGCCCCACCATTGAATTGCATTCACAAGATGCAAGAATCTGAGCCAACTCTTGCTTATCCTCCTTTGACCCTCCTGGCGGCCAATCCAAGGAGTGCTTCCATCTAAGGCTAACAACCAGTCCAATATTCTAAACAGACTTATAATGCTCAATCATATTCCAACCCGCAACAGTAAAATGATCACAAAGAGACTGGAGGTGAGGGTAAGCAGAATTATATTAATATGATTATTTATTTTTCTTCATTGTAATTATAATATTGATATTTTAAATATCTATATAATAATATAATTAATACTATTTTATAATAAAAGTTATTGAAACATAGTAAAATTAAATATTGATATATATTGGTGTAAATATATTGAGTGATTAAAGTAAATAATATTTATTTGTGGCTTTGTTTTGCCAATCTCAATAAAAAGAAAAGAAAGAAGATATTTGTTAGTTATGTTTTAGAGGAGGAAAAATTTTAGAAGAAAAGAAAGAAGATATTTGTGAGTTATGTTTTAGAGGAGGAAAAATTTAGAAGATAGATGAATAACAAGTAAAATATTTTATTGGAAGCTTAGCAGGTGCCCTACATTATTGTGTTCCTTTTCCAACATTGGGTGATAGACTTCATAGGGTTCAAGATTTTATGGCATAAATTCCATATTGTTCAAAATTTAAAGTTTTCATTAGAAAAAGTAATTTTCTAGTATGATAATAAGCATGCATGCCCTTCAACCCAAGAAAAATCCCCTATGTTGAAGTTAGTATACTAGGATGCATAAAAGTATGGGGCATATTATCATTTTGAAATTCATGTTGTGTCTCTAAGTTTGAGTGTTGATTAATTTTTCTACTTCATTGATCCAGAGACATTATGGGTTTGATAAATTTTAGCTCGTTGAATTAATATTTCTTTCACTATAATATATTAAAATTTAATTTTTACAAACAAATATATACCAATATTCCATTTTACTATGTTATAATAAATTTTATTATAGAAATAGTTTTTTTTTTTTTTTGATTCGTAAGAGGTGGTTTTATATTAATGCAGGAAATTCTAACCTAGCCTGCACCAGGCGAGATCACAAAAGAGGGATCTCGTCCCCATAATTTTAGGAAAACATCTGATTTCTACAACCAAGGACATAATGTCCCAAAAACCCTACTAACTCTTTAATGAAGGCTCTAAAATTAAAATCCAAACTTTACCTAAGATGCAAAAATGCAAAAGAACAAACTACATCTTCAACAAGATTGCGAATGAGCAATACTACCAACATTTTTAGCTTGGGAATGCAACTTATTTCTGATTTCTATTAACTTGAGGATAGCATTCTCCTTTTTTGAGCTCCGAGTCGATCAAAGTCACCTCCGTACTTTTGCTCTAAGGATTCAAAATTGGAGTGAGACGAAAGCTGTAAACTATGGCCTCCATCCCTCTTTAGATTGCTATTGCGCTTCCTATTCCTTACTATTTGCCACTCATTTGAGTCTACCTCCACAGAAGATTCCTTCAAAGTTTGAGAACCCTCAATCCCAGCGGTAGGATTTGTGCATTGATTGGGCGTAGTCACAGAGGTGTCCTTGGAGGGAGGTTTTTGAATGTTACCAATGCTGCCAACAACCGAATCCAGGTTGCAAGAAGCAATCACTAGAGGTAAATTCTGATCAAGTTTTGCTTCTGCAAGAGGCTTACAAATCTTCTCCATATTCTTACCATAGACATCTCCCTTTGGAGAATCGCAAGACTTGGGTGAGATTAGTGCTTTGGAGAGGCTTCTTTCCACCATGAAGCTTCCCATTTTGCTTGAGATTTTACGGATGGGCATTCTGCAGCAATGTGTCCCGTTTTGTAACAGCTTCTACATCTGAATAATAAACCTTCATAGTCCAATGTTTGCACCCAACTATTACCGTTTGCATTCAAGATGATTTCAGTGGGTAGAGCTTTGGAGGTGTCCAACTCGACCAAAATCCTGACAAAGGTCGTGTTTAAAAAATCCCTTGATTCCTCATCTGTGCAAATGAAACTTCCCAGAGTATTGCCGATAGCTACAAAACTAGATTCAAACCAGTAATGAAGAGGGAGGTTTCGAAGGTGAACTTAGATAGGCATTATTGTAAATGATTCTGTCGCTGGATCAAAGTTTGGATGCCAAGATTTTAGGAGAAGCATACTTTTGCCCCACATCCAAATTTGGTTGAGGATGGCATTTTTGTCTTTCTTGCTATCGAAGACTACTGTAAAAAACCCTTTTGCACTTGGATAAATTTCCAGATTCTTTTCCATTAGAGGACCCCAAGATTTAGAAATCCAATCATGCAATACGGGGAGGCTAGGCCACATTTGAATAAACCTACCAATTAACCCATACTCGGAGATAAATTCCTCATTCTCACATAGTTCTTTCAACAATTTAGAATAATAAATCAATTCAAATGGTTTACCTAGGATGTGAATCGCTCTCCTATTTTTGATGCCTGAAAAACTTGACTTTGGTGAGAACCCAAATGACACAGTTCCAGAGCTAGGGTTTCTCTGGAGAGTGTCAGACATGGGTTCAACCACGAAATGATCAGCATATCCCATCCCCTTCTTTACCGCATCTACAAAGGGGGTTTTTGAAGCAGGTTTTTCAGCAGGAGAAGTACCGACGCACGAAACCGTCCTGCAACCTCGCGTATCCCTAAATGCCCTGACCCGCATGGGAGATGCAGACGCCCAAGAGATTTCATCAAGAGCATCTTCAGATTTGCACGCGGCCGGAGCCTCTGAAGTTGATGAATGGCCCCCATCTAGCAGGCCGGCGTCCTCTCCAAAACTCCTGACCTCGCAATTTGATGAAACCCTCGGCAATGCTGGAAAGATCGGCAGCGACGCCATTTTTCTAAAAAGAAATGATAATATTATAGAAATAGTATTAATTATATTATTTTATTTATATTTAAACTAGCATACCTATCTTTAGAAAAATATATCCCGAGGCGCCTAAGAAATAGACGCCTGGGCAAGGATGTCTCAAGGATGTATTTTAGATATATTTTGTAAAGATAAGTATGCTAGTAGCATTTGCAATTTGAAGATGTAAATAGTAGTATTTTAAACAATAGTATTTAATTGTATAAGAAAGTTTTTTCTGAGTAATAATAGTGCAACAATGTTAGAGAACATAAAATTACTAATAACTAATATTTGAGTAGATGTAAATAAGATATAAGAAGTTAATGTGAAAAAGGGTACATTAATTCACATATGACCATTATATTCTTTTTGTATAAATATTAAATATTAAAATATTGTAGTGATCTAAATATTAATATAGTATATTGTGTAATATTCATATTAATATGATTGTTTAATTTGTATTCATTTTATATATTAATTATGAATATTTTATTTGAAATATCAATAGAATAATATATTAATAATAAAACTTATATTAAATTATTGATTATAAAAATAAATAGAATTATCATTATAATGTATTTATATTTATGTTATATTATAGTAAAATGAAATATATAATCTGAACGCACTGCCAGAGGGGAAGCTCCCTTTATATTAATCTAAAGAAAACATTACAGAACTTGATGCATTATGTGCATCATACCCTCCCCAAATACAAAGGCTCTCTCAAGTTGAGAGGCAGCCAATAGATCACCATTGTTACTGGTAAAACTCCCAAACTCACTAAGGTCCTTTGAGGCCACACCTTTCTTGTTCACAGTCGCAACGTCAAAGATGCCCACAATGGATCCCTTGGATGGATTCATTGGTATCGCTTCCATCTCAAATTTAACTATGACGGCATAGTCGAAGGCAACCAGATGATGAACAAAGGAACATCCCCAAGTGAAGCTTCCCATGCCTTGGATGATGTTCTTTGCAAAATGAGCCAGCACAGTGCCATCATGAGTGTGCCCATTCTCCCAGTAGGAACTGCCAATGACCTTTATCACAGTTTCACGATCTTCTCCTACTTTGACTTGGAAGGGCCGACGAATTTGGCTTTCAACCATCTCTTCCAACTTCTATTCATCCTCCCCTTGTTCATCCTCCTCCGCTGCATCCTCCTATTAGAATAATAATAAGGTTTACATTTATAATAGTTAGTTTATAGTTAGATATAAATAAATACATGTTAGTTAATAAATAAATGTTAGTTTTGGGATTGGGGAAGTTACATTCCCGTAAGAAGTTATACACGGGAATAATAAGGTTTTAAAAAGCCATTGCATTGTATTGTAAGATCACTAGATGACATTAATATTACATATGTTTTTCTTTCTGTGATTTTCTCTACCATTTTCAATATGGTATCAAAGCACTCAATGATCTTGCCACTATGAAGAGATAGTATTAAGACTGTATTCAAATGATAATGTGTTGAAGATCAGATTGTTATCAATTCCATTTTCTAAATCATTGTCATCTTCCTATTCATTGCTGCCTGGAGAGAATGGTAATGGTGGCATTAGAAATTTGTTGTGCAGAATGTTTCCTGTAATGTTATAATTCTGAGCCTATGAACAAAGGACCGGTAGTGGCATAATGGCTACGTAGGAATTTATCATGCTCAAGTACGTAAATCTTGTCTTGAGACATCCCTATTCACTGCGCAAGAACGAAGATAGGCATGGAAATTTTAGTTTAAATCTTCGGGCATCAAGATCAAGTTCTTGTGATTGAGTATAGGATTGTCCTCTCCATCTATTGTTAACACTGCTTCCTCATTCTTGGGAAGTCTACTTCCTGAAATTTGTGAGCCATTCAAAGCCACTATATATGTCATTTTTGGTGTAAAATAAGAAGTGAGAAGTTTGAAAAAGGTGTTGAAAGTTTGAAAAGGGCATTGAAATCTATTATATGCTGGAGTAAAACTTCTTCCCATTCCAAGCGCATTGATTTACATTGCATTCTAAGGAGAAGGCGCTCAACAAATACAAATAAGGTATGAATGTATAAAATAATTGAAAGTTTGAGGCTAGCGGTTGGCAGTCAATTTTTGAGATTTACATTGAAGTTTTAATTTATTTCTATCATGAATGTTTATGTGGACGTGTGAAGGTTTACCCAAGAAATAATTGTCTTGCCATTTATTTTATAGTGAAGTTATAAGGCTGAAAAAGAGAAGTGGTTGAATGTAACAAATGCATTGTCATGTTGCTCATTGAAAATAAAACCACAAGATGTTGATGAAGCAGTGAAATGGATATCAAAAGATCGTAAAGCCACAACATTGATTGGTCTTGGGTTGTTTGATGCATATTTGCATCATATTGATCTTTCAAAAACTTCAAAAGAAATATGGGATGGACTTAATTCTTTATTTGGCTCACAAACTTCAAGCACCAAGATGACACTCAAACAAAAACTTTTTGGGCTAAAGATGAAAGAGGGTGAAAGTGTTGTAGAACATATTAGTATATTTCGCTCACTTCTTAATCAACTTGCAGGTGTAAAAGCTACAGTTGATAATAATGATGCTAAAGCAATCTCACTGAATAGTATGCCTTCAAGTTTTGATCATATTGTTTTTACATTAAACAAAATTAATCCCAGTTTGGAAATTGTGATTTCTTCTTTGATTGATGAAGAAAGTAGAGTTAATAAAGTTCATTGAATTGTTGAGGAAACTGCTTTACTTGTTAACAAAAAATTTAACATTTCAATAGGGAAAGGGTTCAAATGTTATTATTGTTAGAAAAGTGGACATGTCCAAATGAATTGTATAAAGCGTACTAGAGATCTTATTGATGGCAAGTTAAAAACAAACAATGCTTTGACTGTTGTTGAAGCCAAGGAAGAAAAATGTGACTTTTCAATGCATAAGGGATAACCTTCACAACTTGATAGTGAGGAGGAATATGTTTATTAGAAGTTAAGACAATTTGAGGCAGGAGGCACTAGAGGCAGGAGGTTTTTCGTCATCCCGAGATAGCTTCTTGCTCAGGGATGATTCATTGCATGAGGAGCACCTATTTTCGATTTGTGTCCCTTCATGGAGCAAGAGGGGCTTGGTAGTTTGTTGTAGTATGTGTGGATAGTGTAACTTCTGAAATAGGTGGAGTTAGTGTATCTGCATTTACTCATTTTGTGGATAGTGTAATCTCTGAAATAGGTGGGATTAGTGTATTCACAGTGGATTTTGTGAATAGTGTAATCTTTGAAACAGGTGGGATTAGTGTATTCATAGTATTTTAGTTGTTTTGTACAACAGAGGAGGGATTGTTTCCACAGCATTGGAGGAGGGATATTGACACACTCGGAGGAGATGCAAACTCTTAGAGGAGAGTTGTTCTCTCATGTGCAGCACTGGAGGAGACATTTTGACACACTCAGAGGAGATGTGGAATTTTGGAGGAAAGTTGTTATCTCATTGTGCAAGGAGGTTGGGGACACTTTATGTTCTCTCATGTTGTGTAGATTTTTGCAGGTTCTACAGTCAGGAGATTGATGGCGTCAGTCTGGTGTTTCTTGGGTGAGCAAGGAGGATTGATGAAGGTGCTTCATCAAAGTCTCCGGAAGGGTTGTTGTGATCAACTCTTGTAGTGTTCTGTCCTTTATTTGAGATAATGTAATAAGGGGGGAATGTTGGTTTTATTACATGTAAACCTTAAGGGGGGTGTTAGAATAATAATAAGGTTTACATTTATAATAGTTAGTTTATAGTTAGATATAAATAAATACATGTTATTTAATAAATAAATGTTAGTTTTGGGATTTGGGAAGTTACATTCCCATAAGAAGTTATACATAAGAATAATAAGGCTTTAAAAAGCCATTGCATTGTATTGTAAGATCACTAGATGACATTAATATTACATATATTTTTCTTTATGTGATTTGCTCTACCATTTTCAATACCTCCATCGTGCATGCGTACTCTACTCCAAATACAATCTTATTCACCATTGCATATCTTGGCCTACTCCGATGGTTTAAATAGACACTAATCCACCATCCAACCACACAAGCTTCGGATTGAGATTTGACCTCAAGCTTGATGGAACAAACAGAAGGAGCCAGATGAAATCTCGAGGCGGACTTTGTTTGGCAGAGTCATATTGTGGTCTTGCCACCAGTTCTTTGGCAAGATGTATTTATGCTTCGAGATTTGACAATGTTATATGGAGCATTCTGCCTATCGGCCGCCACGGTGACACCTTCAATTACCAATGAACTCCCATAATAGAAAGAGCTTGTTGCCATCATCTCCTTTAGGCCTTAATTCCATATTTCTAAAGATTGTTGTGATCTTGTTGTACCAGACTCTCCAATTCTATCCATGTCAAGGACAATTTTGAAATTACTTCACCCCCAGTGCCATCAATTGTTGCATTAGCCAGATAATTAGTGGCTTTGTTGGCTTCCTTGTAGACATGATTTATTGAAAAGAAGTCCAGCCTTTCCAGTTTTGTCTAGATCAGCTCGATCCATTCTTAGAGGCTCCAACAATTGATGGACTTTGCTTTGATGGCATCGACACATACTTGAGAGTCCCCTTCAATTTCAATTGCCATAATTCCTTTAGCAATGTATAAGCTCAGCCCGGAGTCTATGGAAGCAAGCTTTGCCTCATTATTTGTACCATCGCCGAGCCTCTTTGATAGACCCCAAACCAAATTTCCACTATTATCTCTAATGATACATCCTACGCCGGATTTGCTTGGGTTCCTCCTTGAAGCCCTGTCAAAATTTAGCTTCAGTTGACCATTGGGAAGGCACATCCACCTAGCAGCGTTTCTCTTTGTAAAGGGTGAAAAGACGGTTGATGGGATTGTTGGATAGTTTAGTTGGATCCTCCTTTCACACAATACATTCAAGGACATTTAACCTAGTTGAACCCCAACTTCTGCAAGAAGGTTCAACTATAGGTTGGTTGTCACTTTGAATGATAGGGAAATTTGGAATTGATCAATTAATGTATTAATTTTAGTCTGATTTAGCTTAAAACCCTAATTATGCAAAATCGTAAACAAACGGATGAAACCTAATAAATTCTCGCATAGAGATAGACTAAATACAGATTAGATACATACCAGATTTCGAGTTTCGAAGAACAGAAAAGTCAAGGGCTAAAGAGCGGGCGCCGAAGCCCAAGGTATCACTTTTTGTGAGGGCTTCGGGATCTTTTCCGACACTTACTACAAGCATTTCAGATATTCTCCATGACATGAAACTGAGGGGCAAAAGAGTGGGCACTCAAGCCCTTCCTGAGCTATTTCCCACCTTTTTCTTCAGATCCTAATTCCTTATGCTCTGCAACAGTCCTCTGCAACTCCACTCTTCGAGATCTAATACATGTCACCTGTAATCACAAGAAGAGGGGTTGGGGGTTGTCGTGTTTAGGAGCTTGCCTCGGTCAAGCCCCAGAATGGCATTCAAGCCTTCCAACACCATTGTTAGTTAGAGAGTGTGTGTCCTTGCAGGACAAAGGTAAAAACAAATTGATAAATGATTGATTGAAGCACAAATAGATATCACCTCGAAGGTGTAAGTCTCAAGTAGATGAAGACCTTTCACAACATGAGAAGATGAAGCCAAATCTGCAATAACAAACACAACAACAACACAATTCTGCTTTGCAACACAATGAATGCCTTGAATGCTCTAAAATCATAAGTTTGCCAAAATCTCATAATCATCTTCTAGTTTTCAATTGAATTCCTAAACATGCTTATATATGCATTCTCGTTTTAATTTCATAATTCAAACTTAAGATGTCGGCGAGGAACACCTTTAACAGTAACTTTACCGACATTGAAATTTGGGACCCAGCTAAAATAGGGTAGGGCAAGGGCGCGAGCACCCTTGTCCTAGAACCTATTTTGGGTCAGGGTTAAACTCTGCAATGTCCCCCATGTCCCATTTGTCATGGGTTTCAGGACATTTTGTCCCGAGATTAACTTCTAATATGCATGATAAAAAACAAGGGACCCGGGAGCTAAACTTAGGAGGTAAAAGTCCTAGGGGGACATTTTACGACATAACACTCTTATCCTGGAAATGAAGTGTCAGATTTACATAATGCTTTGGCATTCTAAAACCTTTCCAAACCTTCATAAGCTTCTCATCCCAACTGGAATAGGCCGCTCTCATGCGTTGAGGGGCATGGGCATTCAACACTTCTACTATTCCGACTTCAATGCTATTTATGAGTTGCTCCTCACTTCGCTTCTCCCCTTGGAAAATACGCATGTTACGTTCTTTCCAAATCTGCCACAAAACAACTGAAGGGGAGATGGTCCATATATCTTTCCAAAAGGAATTTACCTTCAAACTTGGCTAGCTTTTGAGAAAGGCATACAAATCTGCATGTCTTACTCTATACCACTCCAACTTCCTAGATAACCAATCCCAACATCGTGAGGCCACCTTGCAATTGAGTAGTAATTGATATGTACTTTCCTCGCTTGATTTGCACATTGGACAATAGTTAGGCCCAGCAATCTCAACCAAATGTAATCTATCTCCGGTAAGTATACATTTGTGCATAGTTGTCTAAGTGAAAGCCCCCGCTTTAGGAAGAACCTCCTTGTTCCAACACAACTTAACTGGCCACTCCTTCAATTCACGCCTCAAGGATAAAATTTGATAGCCCAGCTTCACTGAGTATTTACCCGACTTTGCCCCACACCATATTATTCTATCAGACTTGGGAACTAACCGAATACTCATGTGTTTTAGTTCCTCTATCAGCTCCCATTTCACTTGATCGCTCACTCTAAGATCATTTATCTGGTTCTAGTTCCATTTAGTGTCCCCATTGGAAAGCATCATTACCATATCACCTACACATCTTGTTGTCCTCAAAATCAGCTGAGCTCATTTTGTAGGATGACCCCTACGAAACTTGTCTGTTTCATAGCCTACACTCTAAGTTCGCAAATCGAGGCGAGTCGACTCTTCCTCGTGCGTAGTCCTCTTGTTCCTGATTATCTTTTTGAGTCATTTCTCATTTGGATTTCTTGAAACTCGTATAAGTTGATTGAAATGGTTTTCTCACTTTTAAAGAGTTAGAGTATTTTTGTTTGTGCATATGCAAGAGCGGTGAATTTCGCTGACCATGCATTCTTTGTGTTATCTAAGTCCGTGATAAAGTGGCAGAATTTGCCGCCATTACATGCTTTTTACATTAACGCATGCAGAGGCGGTGAATTATGCGGCAAATGCATGTCTTGTCTGTTATATGTGAAGTCGACAGATTTTACCGTCGAAGCATGTAATAAATGTCACGATAGTTAAACTCGTGTGACATTTATTACTCATTTCTAGTTTCGTTTTAAGTTTTTAAACGCATTTGAAATTGTTTTTGTTTCATCTTTCTTTCTATCTTACCTACATTTCTTACCCTCCATTTACCAAGCTGTCATTTCGACTCTTTGCAAGCAGATTGTGGAGGTTTTCGGCATTAGGGTTTCACTATTTTGTTTCCAATTCTCCATATAAGGTGAGTTTTCTTTTATTCTTTTCATAGTCTTTTTGTGTTTAGGGTTTTTATAAATACATGGAATCGGGTTTAGATTTATCATTATTTTTGTTTATCTTTCTACGATTTTTATGTTTTGAAACCCTATACTTTCTAGTTTAAAAGATTGATTAACTAGGTATTTGTCTTTGTTTTTCTTTTTAAAGTATTTTTATATCTTTCTTACATCGTGGTTCTGCATTTTCTTTGTTGGTTTAGATTTAGGTTTTTGTTTTCGTCTTTAGGTCCCATACCATAGCAATAAATTTTACCGCTTAAACTTTACTTTGAACTTCTTGAGGATGTTGAGTCGGTAAAATTTCCCGCTCAAGCATCAAATCTTAAAAACTTCCTTCACATGTCAAGTCGATAAAATTTACCGCTCGAACATGTGGACTGTTGAGGTTTTGCTTTGTGTCATGTCAGCGAAATTCGTCGCTCGGGCATGTATTCCCAATTCACAAAGATTACAATATTTTAGATGCATAAGCGGTCAATTTCGCCGCTTGTGCACTTTTGTAATTTCCAACCCATGTATGGGTAGTGAAATTCGCCGCCCTTACTAAAACCAAACTAATGAACCCCAATATGCAGAGTCGGTAAAATTTGCCGCTCTTACCTTGACCTTACTAATTTCCCAATGTGCCGAGTCGGCGAATTTTGCCGCTCAAGCATGAAAAGTTTTTCCCAACATGCAGGGGCGGCGAAATTTGCCACCCATGCATTCACTCCCTCAAATTTTTCTAACTCTGAAGAGTTTTCTGAATTGCTATCTTAAGCCTGCTTTCCTCTGTTTTTTCGACCTGCTTGCTCTTTAGCCCTTTCAAGCTTACTCCTGTGATCATGATCGTCAACTTGCAGTTTCCCAAAATTTCTAGTATTTCCCCTAACTGCATGATCATGGCTTTTTGTTGCAGTCTCTTCTGCAAGTTTGCTCTAATCATCAACTCTCACCGAGGGGTCATTTTTCCAAATGACCGAGCTATCTTTGAAGAAAGCAAAGGCAATGAAGTACAAGTATCAAGGTGTTTTCCCGATCACTTCGGTCACTTCGAATGTTGATGATATTCGGGACACAGAGATCGGTCATGTAGATATGACTAAATTTGTAGAGAGGACTAAGTCAGATAACCACAGCCCTCTTATACAAAAGATTGTCAAGAGCAACATTCACCTGGTGTCTTCATTCCCAGTGGCTACACAGAATACAGAGTTTGTTCTCTAGGTTGCTCATTTCTATAATAGGGATACCATAGTAGTGGTTGATGCTCATGGGAATGTAATCATGAGACTGGATCCAGAGTTTGTTGATAAGGTTTTCATGTGTCCTACTCCTACTAAAGTTGTGAAACTTGATTTTACTATTGCTCAGCAAGAATATGATAAGAATTTTGAAAAGGCACAAAAGAAGAAGCCTAAGACTATGTCAAGGCTTATTGATGATAAGGGGATCATATATGCAAAGATTACCAAGCCTCCTCCTGAGGCTACTAAAGATACTTTTAATGTGAATGACTGTGATATCTAGGGTGGAATTGGGGAAATTAACTCATGAAGGTATTAAAGTTGATTTCTAGGTCACTGCCACATCTCTTCTTGAGAAATATGATGAGGAGAAGAAACAAAAGGAATACTACAAATTAAAAGCTGAGCCGTTAGCTATGGTGTTACAGAAAATTACGATGACATCAGAAATTATAGAGCCTATGGCAGTAACAGTTGAAAATCCCTTGGTCCAAAAAGCTGAAAAGACTCAAGCAAAAGGGAGGTTGTAGAAGAATATTTAAAGAAATTGTCAACATAGGGTGTTTCACTATTGAAGGCAGCAACAGAAAGAAAAGCAAAAATGGCCAAGGTAAGAGCATAATTAGATGAATTGATTGATTCTATTTCTGCGGATATTGAATATCTGGATTCCAGTTTGGAAAAATGTGAAAGCATGAAAATGAAGACTCTTGTTTCACTTGGCATTATTGCAAATTGAGAGGCATATGTTTCAACAAAAGAAGGCCTAGTTCACCGAAGGAAAGTCTTGAATGAAGTAATCAAAGAACTAGGAGATGCCCGAGAGCTATATGATGACAGTGATCTAAGTCTCTTGCACAAGTTGGAGCAACTCCCATGTAAATTGATTGATGATAATCATGAGTTTCTTCCAGCTAATGAAATGATACAGGAATTCAATAAGATGATGCAGGCTGAGTTTGAGGAAAAAGCTTTCTCAATCGATTCATTGGATAACTTGACGGATTATCAAGTAACCATAGACAATTTGAAGGTCAAGTTGAAAGATCATGAGAAAGTCACCCCTACCATTAGAGATACCATCAATAAGGCCAGACTAATCTCCAACAACACTGCGGCACCTGATAGTATTGAAATACAAGCAGTGATCACAATGTATGAAGGGTCAGCAAAGAAGGATGCCAGTGGAAGTTGACATATTTGATCTTTGCCTTAGTATATTTTTGTATTTTCATATGTACTAATCATTTAGTTTTGGACATCTTTACATGTACTTTTTTCATATGTAATTACATGTAAAAACTTAGGAAGTCCCAAGTCAATAAGGACTCATATTTTTGAATAAGTCAAAGTAGTTAGGTTTTTCCTAAATTTTCTCAAGGCCTCTCCCTATAAATAAAGAGGGCCTCTATTGTAATTTTTATCTTTTATCTATTGTAAGGAAACTCTGCCGAATTGAAAAACATATCAAGACTTTGAGCTTTTCATGTTTATCAAATTTTTAAGCAAATATTAATATAAGCAAGCAGTTTGAGTATCAAACTTTGAGTTGAATCATATTGTTTTATGATATCAGTGTCCTTATGTCATTGGTATTATGTTATATTGAATCATTTCTGGAATAGTGGAGTTTTATTAAAAATTGAGAGAAGTGTTTTTGTTCTGATTAAATAGACTTTGTGCTATTTTCTCATTACGGAAGTTTGTGTTTACATTTGTGAGAATAGAATTATTTAAAGACTTTGTGCTGTAAACTGTTGTGATCAATCTAGTTATATCGTGTTGGATGAGAGTGGAGACTTTGACCTACATTTGAATTCAATCAAGTTTATTTGTGGGAAATAAGTCGAGCAATAGAAGACTTTGTGTTTCTATGGTTTGTCTCAGTTTAAAAGTCATTACATATCAATTCTGTTGAAGTTATCGTTTTGAAGAACAAGAACATCTATTATGAAAAAAGAGAATAGGATGAAATGGAATCACCACGAAAATAGTGTTTAGTGTAAATATGCTTTGTAAACTATTGTTTGTAATAGTTAAAGCAACTAGAGAGAACCTCCCCTTGCTGAGAGGAGAGACTATGTCTCATCATAGTTGTGGCGATATAACCATTTTGTCGTTAGTTAACAACAAAATATTCACCCAACAATTTTTTGGCGACTCTGCTGGGGAAGAACGCGCAACTTGGAGCCTCACGCTTTGAGTTGAAGCATTCCGTCCTCGTCCATTGCTTTAAGTTGTTTTTAAATCTTTGATGAGTACATTGCATTCTGGCAGACTCAAGGTATATAAGAAGTAAGAGAGCTCAAGGAATTATTGATCCTATGTTTGAGTTAATGCAACAAAATAATTTTGGTCTTTTGCCTCCAAAACCTCGACTTCAGTGAACAAGGAGTTTTCCTCCTACCAACACCAGGTCTCCTATACCTAGTGAAGCTTCCAGCTCAAATACTAACAGAGTTTTATCTATTCAAGTTCCATAAAGGTTCGTCATCCCACCTTTCAATCAGCGCACCATGGCAGCTTAAAGCCCGTGGGGTAACACTTTTGGACCTTTGAATTTGACACCACCACTGCATGAACTACCTTGTAGTTCAAGGAAGAATTTCCTAAAATTCTATGGTGATGGGAAAGTCCATCATGATGAACACATTGCAGCTTTTTGCATAGCTTGTGGTGTGCTAGGGGTGGAACACGAAGATGTAACTACGAGACTTTTTGTAGAAACACTTCAAGGTGTTGCTGCGGATTGGTTCTACCACCTTCAAGCCCAAACCATAACCAATTGGAATACTCTCAAAACCAAGTTTAAAGCTAGGTTTAAGCCTGCGAAAGATGCACTTGCTTTGTTTGCCTAGCTAACACAGATGAAGAAAGAACCACATGAGCCCATGCGAGATTTCATCACCAAGTTCAATAAATTGACAAATAGGATTCCAGCATCCGCTCAGCCAACGGTGGAGAATCTTAAATGCT
The DNA here is from genome assembly GCA_027924645.1 of Cunninghamia lanceolata. Lineage (NCBI taxonomy): Eukaryota > Viridiplantae > Streptophyta > Pinopsida > Cupressales > Cupressaceae > Cunninghamia > Cunninghamia lanceolata. The sequence continues at coordinate 18,153,722 of BSBN01000757.1, forward strand.
TCTTCATCAACACCCAACTTCCTGAGGTAAGTTTTCTGTTAAGACGGGCTAATGCTACTAATCTTCCTTTAGCTCAAAGTTTGGCTATAGAGGTTGACGATGATCTTATCCTTGTGGGTAAGATAAGAAAGGATTCAAACAGAAATAGAGGTCAACCCTCTACTGATAATGCTTCCACAAGCACCACAGATCCTATGGTGCAGAAGTTAGCAAATGAGTTGCTAGCTTTGAAAAAGCAAATTTCCTAACAATTCATATCAAGGCAATACTGCAAGAAATCAAGGGCAACAAAATAGGCTTCCGCCAACATAGGGGAAGCTTGCCATTGAAGCACCGTTGGTCAACTCAGAAGTTGGCTATTATGAAACGGAACAGGATAATTCTTTCCAACCTGATTTGGATCAGGAAAATAATGCTAATCTTTTTACAGAAGGAGAAGAAGAATTAGCTGGCGACTCTACTATTGGGTTTCTAAACTATCAAGATGAAGCAGAAAGAGGAGAGGTATATGATGGAGCGTATGTTGTTTTTACCAAGTCCCAAAATCAATCAAATCAGCAAGTGGCTGATAAAGGCAAGTTGAGAGAAGAGCCTCAACCTGTGATTTCAATTGCCAAACGAGGAACTCCATTGCCTTTTCAATTAAAGGACCCGGTTGTCAATAAACAAGTAAGTTCTTCTAACAATCCTACTTCTACTTCTGTTCCTCGGACCAGTACTATCCCAATCAAACCCAAGAATGAAGGATTTCCTGCCTTTGTATCTAATTCATTTAAGCTCTTTGATATAATTGATCATGCTAGGAAAACCAAAATCCAAATGTCTGAGGTAGAATATTTACAAGCTAACCCTGACTAATTTGATAGGTTAGCTAATTATGTTAAAAATAAGGTTGCCCCTACAGGGCAAGATTCTCCTAAAATTGTTCATGACTCCTCAAAGAACAAGTCCACTCAAAATAACCTAGTCACTACTCCCCTTGTTGCTCCAGGGAAAATAGAACCCTTCTATGTTTCTCTGTTAGTCAATGGCCATAAGCTAAGTAATTGTATCATAGACTCCGGAGCTTCTGACAATGTCATGCCTGCAAAGGTGGCAGATGCTCTCGGTCTCACTTTGACCAAGACCTTAAGGAGATGTTTTTCAATGGAGAATAAGCAAGTGCCTTTGTTAGGCCAAATCAAGGATGCCCAATTTGCATTTGCAGCTTTTCCGGATAAGAGAATCAAGATGACCGTCCTAGTTGCTGATGTTCCAGCTTCTTATGGCATTTTGCTTGGACGTAATTTTTGTAAGGATGGGGGAGGGGAACTAAACATGGATTTATTCGAGGCAAGGATACCTGTTAAAGGTGTCATGCATAAATTGCTTCCTGAAAAGGAGGCAAAATATATTGTTACCCAAACTGAAAATCCAAAAGCTCAAATTTTGTTTGAGTCTTCAAGGATGGGTAATTATTTCTTGACCACTGAAAACACCTATAGTTCGTTAGATGAAAATTTAGATAATTCAGATGAAGATTTAGAAGAAAATTCAAATGAAAGTTCAGACGAGAGCATAGTGATGCTGGATTCTTCTCTCTGATGAGGAAGAATCTATTGGTCATAGAAACATCAAAATGGTAAATTCAAATGATGTTTGGATTTTAGAATTTGATGGCAGCTGTTCTTCCACTGGGTTTGGGGCTGGAGTAGTTCTAATATCTCCACAAGGTGATATTTTTCCTTTCTCCTATAAGTTACAGTTTGACAATACTAATAACACCGTTGAATACGAGTCATTGTTACTCGGAATGGAGGTTGCCCGTGTTAAAGGTATTAAAAATCTTCATGCACAAGGTGATGCTGAGCTTGTTGTTTGTCAAATGAAAAATCTTTATCAGACCAAGAATGAAAGGTTGAGACATTACTGCAATCATGTCTAGGATTGCCTTGAAGGTTTTTATGCTTTCGACATCTCCGCAGTACCGAGAGAGTTTAATGATCATGCCGATTCATTAGTTGTCTCTGCCACTCTTATGGTACCTCACAAGGATTTTAAAGGTGATAAGTACACAATTGAGTTAGTTTTCCGACCAAGTGTACCAGATAATGCTGACCATTGGTAGGTCTTCAATGGTGATAATTAGATCATAGCTTTCTTAGAGAAGACAGATAGCTTTTATGAGCTCTACTTTGAAGGTAGTGATTCTCCACCTCGGGAATATGTTTCCGAAATAGATTCACAGACTGGTAAGGAGATTCTTCAGTTAAAAGGGAATAAGATTCTGAAAGGTTTGGTTTCTCTGGAAAAGTTATTTGACAAGCATGATAGATATATCAAACAACAACAACTTGATTCAAATTCATCCATGGAATTTGAGCAAGTAAATTTGAGTTCTGAAGCCAATCCCAAGATGGTTAACATCGGGAAATGTTGCACTATTGATGAGAAGTTCAAGTTCATTACACTTCTTCGCCATTACATTGATGTGCTAGCGTATTCATATGATGATCTGAAGTCTTTCAAACCCAAGGAGATCCAACACGAGATTCCTCTCAAGGGAGGATCGTTGCCTCACAAGCAAAAGTAGAGGCAATATAATCCCAAGATATCAAGTACCATTCTTTCTGAAATCCAAAAAATGCTGAACGCTAGGATAATCTTTCCTATCCATCATTCCACTTGGATTGTGAATATTGTTCCTGTGAGAAAGAAGAACGGAGAAATCCGTATTTGTGTTGATTTCAGAAATTTGAACCAATCTTCTTTAAAAGATAACTACCCTCTGCCTATTGTGGATCAAGTGTTACAAACTATAACTGGTTCAGAGCTGCTGTCTATGTTAGATGGCTTTTTAGGCTATAATCAAGTAGAAGTCAATGAAGCAAATCAATGCAAGACTGCTTTTACAACACCTTGGGGCACATTTGCATATCGTAGGATGTCATTTGGTTTGATTAATGCTGGTGCTACTTTCCAAAGAGCAATGGACCTCGCCTTCAAAGAGGAAATGGGGAAGTTCATTGTGGTGTACCTTGATGACTTGACCATTTTCTCTAAAAATCGTCAAGACCATGCCTACCACTTGCAACAGGTTCTGGAATGGTGTCGTCAAAATGGTATTTCTCTTAATCCTAAGAAATTAGTTTTTGGGGTTACAGAAGGTAAGCTTCTCGGTCACATCGTGTCCAGAGAAGGTACTAAAATTGACTCAGAAAGAGTCAAATCTATCCAGAGTCTCACTTTGCCTGCTAGTAAGACTGCAATTCATTCTTTCTTTAGGAAGGTAAATTTTTTGCGGAGGTTCATTCCGAAATTCACAGAGAAAACTCGTCATATTGTCAATATGATGAAAGGTAAAACCACTTTCCATTAGAGTGCGGAAGGTAAAGCAGCCTTCGAAGATATTAAAAGGGCCATAGCTCATGCTCCGGTTCTAGTTTGTCTTGACTACACCAAAGATTTCATAATGTATAGTTATGCTTTTGAGCATACACTTTTAGCGATTCTGGTTCAGCAGAATGAAGAGGGTGTGGAATCTCTGATTTCATTTATGAGTTGCCCATTGAAGGCTCATGAACTTAAGTACTCAAATATGGAGAAACATGCCTACGTCGTAGTCAAAGCGGTGAAGAATTTCAGGTTTTACATTCTAAATTCACATACTGTTGTTTTGGTGCCGGATACAACAGTGAAATCTATCCTGACGCAACAAGAATTTGGGACTAAAAGGGGCAATTGGATTGCCAAGATTCAAGAATTTGATCTTGATATCAAACCCACCAAGCTTGTGCGTGGGAGAGGTTTATGTCAGCTGATTGTTGATAATGTCCCAAAATAAACAGGTGATGAAGAGGCTGAGGTTGAAGATGTTCAGACAGTTCTCTTTGTTACTACAACACATGAGTGGTATTCCAATATCGCTTATTTTCTCACGTATGGTGAGTGTCATTCTCATTTATCTTATAAAGAGAAGCGAACTATCAAGTTAAAGATTGTAAACTATGTCTTATGGGATAACGGTTTGTATAAAAGAAGCCTTGATGAAGTTTTTCTCCGTTGTGTGGATAAAGCACAACAAAGCAAACTTTTAGAGTCTTTTCACAATTTCGCATGTGGAGGACATTTTTCTGCACCTGTAGCAGCTCATAAAATTTTGTGGGCTAGGTACTATTGGCCTACATTATTTCAAGATGTGTACAACTGGGTACGTAGATGTGAACTTTGCCAACAGTTTGTTGGGAAGCCCAAGTTAGTTGTACTACCACTAAAGCCAGTTGTGATTGAAGAACCTTTTCAACAATGGGGCATTGACTTTATTGGTGCTGTGAACCCACTGTCGAGTGCGGGACATAATTTTGTTCTCACTACAACAGATTACTTCACCAAGTGGGTGGAGGCTATTCCAGTCAAGCATGCTACTTCTAAGGTAGTATGTAATTTTCTCAAGGAGAATATCATTTCTCAGTTTGGACTTCCAAACAAAATTATAGCAGATAATGCTACATGTTTTTCTTCAAATGAGATCACTAGTTTTTGCTTTGAATATGGGATCATTCTTTCTCATTCATCAGACTATTATCCGCAAGAGAATGGTCAGGCAGAATCTAGTAACAAGAATCTGGTTACAACTATTAGGAAACTGGTGGAGGATAATCAAAGAACGTGGCATAAAGTTTTGCTTGATGCTTTATGGGCTGACAGAATTACCCCTAAAAGGGCAATAGGCATGTCACCATTTCAGCTTCTATATGGTTTGAATGCAGAAATAACTATTACTTTGGAATTGTCGGCTTTGAAGTTGGCAAAAGTAGTGGAAGATAGAACTTTTGAAAGTTCTATTGACAAAAGAATAATGTACCTCACTGAACTTGAAGAGCAGTGGGTTATGGTAGTAGACCGTATTGCTGAGCATCAAAGTCAGGTCAAGAAACTTTTTGACAAGAAGGCGAAGGCCAGAGAATTTCAAATTGGGGATCAAGTCTTGTTATGGGACAAGAGGAGGGAGCCAAAAGGAATGCATAGGAAGTTTGATTCCTTATGGAGAGGCCCGTTCGTCATTCACCAATTTTGTGGTGAGAATAGTTTCTTGTTGGAGTATCAAGATGGAATACCATTCTTGCTACCCCATAGTGGACAACATCTAAAGCATTTTAATCCTTGAAGTATCAGATGAGTTCATTTGTACATTTGTATAGTTTTGTGTTTTTATTTTTTATTTTTTTTTAGTATTTTTGTGTCTTTTTTGTTTTGGTAGCTTGACTCTATGGCCCAATGGCATGGATGAAGGCACTTAGAGACTGGATTCTTCTCCCTTTGATCGTTTCAAAGAACGATCGAAGGAAGTTCCCCAGTTAGAGCCAGTTGTTGTCCTCAAAATCAGATGAGCTCATTTTGTAGGACGACCCCTATGAAACTTGTCCATTTCATAGCCTACACTCTAAGTTTGCAAATCGAGGTGAGTCGTCTCGTCCTCGTGCATAGTCCTCTTGTTCTCAATTATTTATTTGAGTCATTTCTCGTTTGGATTTCTCGAAACTCGTATAAGTTGATTGAAATAGTTTTCTTAATTTTAAAGAGTTAGAGTATTTTTGTGTATATGCAAGAGCGGTGAATTTCACCGCCCATGCATTCTTTGTGTTATCTAAGTCTGTGATAAAGTGGCAGAGTTTGCCGCCATTACATGCTTTTTACATTAACGCATGCAGAGGCGGCGAATTATGCCGCCAATGCATGTCTTGTCTGTTATATGTGAAGTCAGCGAATTTCGTCGTCGAAACATGTAACAAATGTCACGACAGTTAAACTCGTGTGACATTTATTACTGATTTCTAATTTCATTTTAAGTTTTTAAACACATTTTAAATTATTTTGGTTTCATCTTTCTTTCTATCTTACCTACGTTTCTTACCCTCCATTTACCAAGCCGTCATTTTGACTCTTTGCAAGCGGATTGTGGAGGTTTTCGGCATTAGGGTTTCACTATTTTGTTTCCAGTTCTCCATATAAGGTGAGTTTTCTTTTATTCTTTTCACAGTCTTTTTGTGTTTAGGGTTTTTATAAATACATGGAATCGGGTTTAGATTTATCGTTATTTCTATTTATCTTTCTACGATTTTTATGTTTTGAAACCCTATACTTTCTAGTTTAAAAGATTGATTAACTAGGTTTTTGTCTTTGTTTTTCTTTTTTAAGTCTTTTTATATCTTTCTTACATCGTGGTTCTACGTTTTCTTTTGTTGGTTTAGATTTAGGTTTTTGTTTTCGTTTTTAGGTCCCATACCATAGCAGTAAATTTTACTGCTTAAACTTTAAAAGACTTCAAACTTCCCGAGGATGTTGAGTCGGTAAAATTTACCACTCAAGCATCAAATCTTAAAAACTTGCTTCACATGTCGAGTCGGTAAAATTTACCGCTCGAACATGTGGACTGTTGAGGTTTCACTTTGTATCATGTTGGTGAAATTCGCCGCTCGGGCATGTATTCCCGATTCACAAAGATTACAATACTTTAGATGCACAAGCAGTCAATTTTGCCACTTGTGCACTTTTGCAATTTCCAACCTGTGTATGGGCGGCGAAATTCGCCGCCCTTACACAAAACAAACTAACGAACCCCAATATGCAGAGTCGGTAAAATTTGTCACTCTTACCTTGACCTTGCTAATTTCCCAATGTACTGAGTCGGCGAATTTTGTCGCTCGGGCATGAAAAGTTTTTCCCAACATGCAGGGGTGGCGAAATTTGCCACCCATGCATTCACTCCCTCAAATTTTTCTAACTCTGAAGAGTTTTCTGAATTGTTATCCTAAGCCCGCTTTCCTTTGTTTTTCGACCTGCTTGCTCTTTAGCCCTTTCAAGCTTACTCCTGTGATCATGATCGTCAACTTGCAGTTTCCCAAAATTTCTAGTATTTCCCCTAACTACATGATCATGGCTTTTTGTTGTAGTCTGTTCTGCAAGTTTTTTCTAATCATCAACTCTCACCGAGGGGTCATTTTTCCAAATGATTCAGTTATCTTCGAAGAAAGCAAAGGCAATGAAGTACAAGTATCAAGATGTTTTCTCGATCACTTCGGTCACTTCGAATGTTGATGATATTTAGGACATAGAGATCGGTCATGTAGATATGACTGAATTTGTAGAGAGGACTAAGTCAGATAACCCTAGCCCTCTTATGCAAAAGATTGTCAAGAGCAACATTCACCTGGTGTCTTCATTCCCAATGGTTGCACACAATATAGAGTTTGTTCTCCAAGTTGCTCATTTCTATAATAGGGATACCAGAGTAGTGGTTGATGCTCACGGGAATGTAATCATGAGACTGGATCCAGAGTTTTTTTATAAGGTTTTCATGTGTCCTACTCCTGCTAAAGTTGTGAAACTTGATTTTACTATTGCTCAGCAAGAATATGATAAGAATTATGAAAAGGCACAAAAGAAGAAGCCTAAGACTATGTCAAGGCTTATTGATGATAAGGGGATCAGATATGCAAAGATTGCCAAGCCTCCTCTTGAGGCTACTACAGACACTTTTGATGTGAATGACTGTGATATCTAGGGTGGAATTGGGGAAATTAACTCATGAAGGTATTAAAGCTGATTTCCAGGTCACTGCCACATCTCTTCTTGATAAATATGATGAGGAGAACAAACAAAAGGAATACTACAAATTAAAAGTTGAGTAGTTAGCCATGATGTTACAGAAAATCACAATGACATCAGAAATTATAGAGCCTATGGCAATAACAGTTGAAAATCCCTTGGTCCAAAGAGCTGAAAAGACTCAAGCAAAAGGGAAGGTTGTGTTGACTTTTTCCCAGACTGGATGCTTATTCCCAGATTTCCCTACAAGGTAGCCATCAGTGATCAACAGGATCTCTGGGCCAGGGGGTCAACAGTGTAGGAGATAGACTCTATATTTTATCTCCTCTTCTTCTTCAGGCTCTGCAAGACCTAGGGGGGTATTCCCTACTCAACATCCATGAGGATATGCATGCAAGGCTGGGATGTTGACAGAAAGCAGATGAGTCCTCCTGTAGGTAGACCAAAACTGAAAGATAAGGGCAAAGGGGCTAGCTTTGGGCCTATTTGCAGTTGTAGACAGAGGACTGAGGTTCCTAAAACTAACTCTAATGTCCTAATGTTGGTTTTAGATTTTGATTTGGATTTTAAGTGTGGATGCAAAGCTGGATATGGTTATAACACAAAACAAAGCATGATTGGTGCCTATCCAGGGCCTGGAGTCAGTAGACATACACTTGTGAATGATCAGCATGAACAGCTAAAACTGGATTTCAAGGGGATATATGTGATACCTGCCTTACAGGTATCTCCCAATATAGAGTGTTAGGTTATCTCTACTTATGGTATCCCTACTGCAGTATACCCTTCCCAATGTTCAACCTGAAAACAATTTAATCTACCCCTTGAGTAGAAGTTAAAAGATCAGACAGTCAACATAGGAATTCTATGCTCTAGAATCTAAACATTACCAAACATCCAGATTCAGAAGAAGAATACATGCAATACTAGAGACAGAATTAACACAACACATGCTAAACAACATTTCTCATATAAGTTTAATCATGAAATCAGTGGGTTCATGCCAAAAACAAACAACAAGAGATACATAAACTCACAGGTAAGCTGTACAGAGCAACCAGATCAGCTTGTTATGCATTACAGAGCCAAAATCATCAACTTTCAACAACCTCTCAAATGAGCAACACAGCCTGCTTATAACAGCCAGGTAGGTGCTCAACAATTAATTACAATGTTGACCAAAATTTCGCCAGATACACAGTATCATGAAAATGGCGCTCAAACACAACCGGATTGGCACCCAAACTTGAATGCAGCAGGTAGGGGAGGAGACAGGAAGATTTCTCGAGCCCTGCGCCACTGTCCGCTGATTGACACCTCCAGTCGGGTACAGGATCCATCCACGCCATCGCCCATACCTCTGCAACAATCGCCATTAATGGCGCACCAACCCGCAGCCTTGGGAAGATCATCAAATCTGCTATCGCAACCATTTCCCGCCGAGATTCATCATCATGATATTTGAAAATGCAGGATATCAATATCCCACATGCACCCCGCGATGACCCCAATAACACTTTATATACTAGGTCATGAGCATATATCATGTCGGTGCTTTTGCTCCTGACGACACTAGTATAAAACCTCATCATCATCATCCTCCAGCAGCATGATATCCTGTTGTTCGAAATATCACCCTGACGTCATCATGATATTTGAAATATAGTCCTCATGATAATCGGCACAACCTGATCCTTCGGAGGAACATCCTCCTGCTGAGCTTATAACAAAAGTCTGGCCGATGAACATCCCGATGACGTCATCATCATATCCTGCTGACGTCATCATCATATTTGCCTACTGCGCACCTCCTCATATCCGGATGACGTCATCATCATGTTAACATCATCATGATATTCGGAAGACAACCGGATATTTCAAAATATCCTCCTGATGCACAAATATCAGGTTGCACTGTAGCTCCACTATAAGATCGGGGCGATAACTGAATATGATGATGATGCTTGAAAAGATCACCCCCAGTAGATAATGCGCGAAGCTGGCAGGCGGATATCTCCTTGATATTAGCATCATCATGATGCTCGAACAAACATATATCCGGGTGATATGAAAATATCACCCCCTCCTTCGGAAATATCATGATGCAGATAGGCAGAGAAACAAACATCACCCTGATATAAGGATGACGTCCGCATCATCAGGATGAGAAACAACGAACAAGAAGTAATACAACATCATCAGGATGATATTGACTAAGATCATCCTGACGTTCAAAATATGATGACCCTAGTGAATATCCGGTCGCACTTAGAACTCTTCAACAACATCATCAGGATGATATTAACCAAGATCACCCGATGATAAAAATATCACCCCGGCGAAATATCATGAAGGAAGAAAATATGATGACCTCCACAAGCAGCAGGATGATAACTGGAAATATCATGATGATGACGACCCTTAGGAAAAAACAAGTTAGGTCGAACGACTTAGAGAATAACCCCTTCAGGACACCGGGGCAACATCATCATGTTTGAGCAAGGTGATAAATGAAAGATCACCGGATACTTTGAAAAATCACCCTCGCAAGCAGATGAGGGCGCACTGTAGCTATCAGTATCATCAGGATAATAAGCAAACATCACCCGATAGTTGAAATATGATGATGACGATGAGAAACCAGTCAACGAAGAACATGATGATGCAGACCATCATCGAAGACAAGATGATGATGATGACCTCCTCCTCAGGAAAATATGATGCTGTAGTTGAAAAATACTGAGGAGGTCCATCACTTAGAAAAAATGGGCAAGAAGATAAAGGCTTCAAATGAAGAAACCTCCTGATCATGACAAATCAACCCCTAGGTCAAAATGAGTGCTAACAGTGGCTCCGAATGGGGACGTGCAGGTGAAAACCTGCAGCGAGAACCAGATCTCCGGGCAGACCTGACAAAAAGCCAAAAAACGCGAGCTGTACAAGGCATTTACACTACATACATATTTTTACAAATGTGCACAGCAACCAGATATTCATGCAAAATAGAACTTAAGGAATTGGCCATGCACAGGCAATTCCAGAATTTCACCATCTAGGGCCTGGAGGAAATAAGAATCCTCCCCATGAGTATTGCAAACCTGATATGGGCCCATCCATAAGGGTTGAAATTTACCATGTTTACCCTTTTCCTGATCTTTAGCATTCCAAATGAGCACCAGATCATTGACTTGAAACTTCCTTTTTGTAGTTCTCATGTCAAACTGATATTTCATATCCTGTTGTCTCTTGAGATTGATCTGGTGGGCTCTCCTTCTGTCTTCATCCAATGCAACCAGCTGATTCACTCTTTCTGTCATGGGATCTTCAATCTCATCATCATATTCCTGAATGAACCTATAAACTGGTAGGAGATTGTTTATGGGCAGTCTAGCTGATGCACCATATACTAACTCAAAAGGTGACTTCCCAATAGCCCTTTTCACAGTCACTCTGTCAGCCCATACTGCTAAATTCAACTTTGAGTCCCAAGCTCTCTTGTTCTTGTCCAGTATTCTCTTGACAATTTTCATGATGCTCTTATTGCTTGATTCTGCTTGACCATTTCCTTGTGGGTGATATGGTGATGTATATGACAGATTTATCCCATACCTGTTGCAAAAATCAACAAACTCACCTGATCTGAAGCACATAGCATTATCAGTGATTATCTTAAATGGTACTCCAAACCTGATGATGATGTTCTCTAGTATGAAATCTGTCACCACCTTACTTGTAGCTCTTTTAGTTGGAATGGCCTCAATCCATTTGGTGAAGTAGTCAGTTGCAACCAAAATCCAACTGTGTCCCCCACTTGATTTGTCTGCAATTTCCCCTATGAAGTCAATTCCCCATTGCTGGAATGGAGCATCCACAGGTACAGTTCTGAGGGGTAAAGCACCATTATATTTCATCTTTCCTGAGAATCTCTGGCAAGGGTCACACTTCCTTACTAACTTTTGTGCATCTGAAAAGAGAGTGGGCCACCAATATCCTGCCCTGAGAATTTTATGAGCTGTTGTTTGGGCAGTATAATGTCCACCACACAATCCTTTATGCATGTCAATCAAAATATTGTTAGCCATGTTCTCATCCACACATCTCAGTAGCACACCATCAGGATTTTTCCAGTACAGCTCACCTTGAGCAATAACATACCTGATTGCATGTAGCTTTAGAGTCCTCTTTTGATTATCACTGAAATGGGAAGGACAATTCAGATTTTGCAAATAATAGACAATATCCTTGTACCATTCAGATCCTGATACATTTATACTCTCATCTTGGACTGCATTAACCTGGCATGCTTCCAAGTTTGACTGTGCCATCATCTTGGCTAATCCTTGTCCCCTTATCAACTTAGTAACTTGTATGTCTATGTTGAACTCCTGCAGTTTGTTTATCCATCTGCACCTTCTTCCAGTCACCTCCTGCTGAGTGAATATGTCTTTGACTGCTGCATGAGGCACATATGCAACTATATATGACCCTACCAAGTATGGTCTGAAACTTTTGATGGCTCTAACTAGTGCATATGCCTGCTTTTCCACAATGTCATACTTCAACTCAGAAGCCTGCAGGGACATACTGAAGAAAGCGATGCGCTGTTCAAAACCATCTTCATTTTTCTGTAACAAACATGCAGCTACAGTATGAAAGGAAGCAAATGAAAACACTTGGAATGGCCTAGAAAAATCAGGAGATTTAAGAACAGGGGCCATCTTAATTGCCTCTTTGATGTTCTGAAATGATTCTGTTGCTTCCCTTTCCCAGTTGACAGTTGCATCCTTCTTCATCATCTTGGAAATGTTCCTTGTGATCTCTGCAAAGTTGGGAACAAATCTTCTAACAAAGTTTATCTGTCCAAAGAAGGACTGAACTCCTTTCACAGTTTTTGGCATTTGAATCCTGTCAATAGCTGCCACTCTCTCTGGATCTATCCTGACTCCATCCTTGGAAACAATATGTCCCAGAAGTTTTCCTTCAACTACTCCAAAGGCACACTTCTTTGGGTTTAAAGAAATGCCATATTCTAATGCTCTTATGAAAATCTGCTCCAGATGCAAACAATGCTGCTCTTCTTTCTTTGAGTAGGCAGTCAAGTCATCCTGATATACAGCCAGGATTGAATCAATCAGCCCTGCAAAAGCAACATCCATTGCTCTTTGAAATGTAGCACCTGCATTTGTTAGTCCAAATGGCATTCTAACATACACATATGTTCCCCATGGAGTGGTAAAGGCAGTCTTATACTGTTCTGATTCCTTTACCTTTACCTGATTATATCCTGAAAATCCATCCATCATGGATAGGAGTTCACAACCAGTCACTCTCTGCAACATAGCTTCCATATTAGGCAATGGATAGTTATCCTTCAAAGAGGATACATTCAAGTTCCTGAAATCAACACAAAGCCTAATATCACCATTCTTTTTCCTAACTGGGACAAGGTTAGACACCCAAGTTGAATGTCTGATTGGCACAATTATTCCAGCTTCCCTGAGCCTTTTGAGTTCTTCTTGCATCTTGGGAGCTAAGGTAGGATTTATAGGTCTTTGCCTCTGTCTAAATGGCTTAGCTTCAGGCTTCAATGGGATCTCATGCTGGAATAAGTCTTCTCTATAAGCTTTTAGGTCCTCATATGACCAAGCAAAAACATGTTTATACTTTTTTAGTAATGCAATCAGCATACTTCTTATGTGTGGTTTGAGCTGTCTACCAATATATACTTTCTTAGGGGCCTGAGATGTCCCCAAATTTATTTCTTCTAAATCCTCCCTACTTGTGGGGGATGTCCTTGTGACCATTTTGTCTCTACTGTCAAAGGCTCTTTCTAAAGCCACTAACCCTCTAGGGATCTTGTTAGTCTTCAACTGAATGATCTCTTTTCCCACAAGAGTTTCTTTTCCATTTACAGTTTCTACAAAAGCTTGGAAATCAATCTGTTGATTCTCATAATCATCTATGCAGTGCAAAAATTTCAGCAAATCCCTATCATCATCAAAAACTTGCCAACTGCATATATTTTCTGGTATGGCAGCCCTAGTTTTAACTTCTACATCTGTGACACCTGACAGAGTGATGTCATCTGGCCTTATTGCAATATTAGCTAAGAAATCAGCCATAACATTTTTTGACCTTTCTACCCAGCCAATTGAAAATGCATCAAAAAGTTCAATAGTATCCCAAACAGCATGCTTGTATTGTTTCAACCTTTTATTTTTTGCAGCATACTTATTTCTGATCTAGGATACAATCAGCTCAGAATCTCCAAATACTCTTAACATCTTAATTCCATGTTTGAGAGCAATATTTAGGCCTAAGAGTAAAGCCTCATATTCTGCAATATTGTTGGTGCAATCAAACCTCAGCAAGAAAGAGAATTTGAGGAGCTTACCAGTTGGAGACAGGAAAACAACTCCAGCTCCAGAGCCTTCTTTTGCACAAGCTCCATCAAAAAACATGGTCCATAAGCCTTGCTGATCCAGCTCTTCAATGCAGGCATTTTTCTCTTTGTCTTCTGTATCATCTGAGACAACCTTGAAGTTATCACAATCAGTGTCTACAAAGCACACCTGTTCATTTGCTTCCTGGTCTTCCACTGTCTCTGATGATCTTTGCTCTCTGATTAGCTTGACATCCTTGCCATTCATTGGAATCATGGCATATGATAGGTCCAGCTGCATACTTCCACCAATTAGTGCTGCCCATCTTCTTGACAGCAACATACCATACTGTGGCTTGATGTCAACCACTGTTATATTCATTTTGTATCTTTTTTCAGGAAATGCTGCCAATTTGAAATCTACATCCTTCATGATTCCAATAACTGGTACCTCTCTGGCATCCATAGCATAACACTTTCCACATGCCTTGTCAATCTTTAATCCAGTTTGTTGCATGATAGCCAAAGGCATAACATTTGTGGATGCTCCAGAGTCAAGCATACAATTTCTAATTATTTTACCATTTATAACCAGGGAAACATAAAATGGTTCTACCTGTGAAGGACACTTTGTCATGGTCATTCCTAAATAGACTTCAGGAGTCTCATCCTCTTCATTACACATGACCTGTTTCTCACCCTGGGTCTGATCAGTTTGTTTAGCTTGAAAAGGTACCCCTGAGATTAGGGATATTGTCCTGTTCTTGATCTCTTCCACTTTCATGAGTTCCATAAGTGGAACAGAGACCTTTACCTGAGAGAGGATCTGGGCTATATCAAATGGAGCACAGTTTTGTACAACAGTTGTAGCTTGCTCCACAACCTTGCCTTTATCCTGAGCTGATTTAGTTTTCATTTTCATAGTTCCCTGATCATCATTCTTGTCTTGGGAACCTCTACTTTGATCTTCAGCCTGAGGGATTTTGTTCTCTGGTCCTTGAAATTCAGGACCTGCTCTGTATCTAAAGTTCTGCTTATTACTTACCCACTGCCTTTTTTGTTGTTCAGTTCCTCTATGACCATGCACCAGCTGATCTGCAGAAATATCTTCTGGCTGATGTGGGCTGCCAACTTGATTTCTGCCTCTGAGATTGTAGTTGCTTTTGACTTGAGCAACTGCTGCAGCTGTGAAGGCTCTGATTTCCTCATCAGAAGGTCTTTGTAGGTTACTCAGAAAGTTGTGTGAGTTCTGAGCATACACATAATTATCTTCATCATCTTCATCATATGGGGACTGTTGGCAGGCCTGAAGTTGATAATCTGCCTTCTCATTAGCATCATAAAGAGTATATCCATTGCCTATGGACATCATGTTAACATCATCATCCTGCACATGATGTGGCTCATTGCATTCATTACAAGATGTAGCATTATCATACAAAGATTGAGCAATCATGCACTGTGACTGTGAATGTGGCATCTGACAAATTATACACCACGGAGCATCATCAGCAATATTTATAGTTTTCTTCAGGGGATCAGGAGTTTCCTTGGCATGTTGAGCCCTCTGATTTGTGTTGTTACGTGGATATACAGGCTTACCATCATGCCAATTGGTGTTATAAGGCATATCATGTAACGATGGCCTCTTTTCCTGCCTTTGATAGACTTGCCTATCAGGACCCATCCCTTTTTCACTTCTAGCTAATCTATAGCTCAGGTCCTTAACAACATTTGCCAGTTTGTCTATCTTATCCTCAGGAGCAGACGTACTACCTTGAGTGTTCTGAGGCTTGTTTGGATTCTGCAGAATTTTTATATCATCCCTTCTATTGGTCTTGCCTGATGCTTTCCTATTATTTTCAATATTTACTGCAATTCTGAAAGCATCCCTGAGAGTGGCAGGACCTTTATCTCTCAGTCCATATGCAATCTTTGCATCAAAGGCATTGATATACAAAATTATGCACATGGGTTCATTTGGCCTCATGTGATGTGGCAATTTGTTCAACACTTTAGTAAATCTTGCATTAAAGTCTGCAACCTGTTCATTTGACCCTTTTGTGATACTGGTGAACTCATTTACAAAGAAGCTAGGGTCAGTTTTATCACCATATTGCTCCTTGAACATCCTCTTAAAATCATCCCATGATGAAATGCTCCGGTCAGGCAGATTCCTGTACCATTCTCTTGCCTCATCTATTAAGGATTGCATGAATGACTTCATGAAAACATCCTCATGCTCAACCTCAAAATTATCCATGACATTTTGGAAGGCCTTTAGATGATCTTCTCCTGACACTGTGTTGTTTCCTGAAAATTTGGGCACTTGCAGCCTCAGATGCTTATCAATGGGGTTAGGATACCCAGGAATACCATCAAACACCAACTGCCTGAATCTATCTAACTGCATGGGCTGTCTGTTTGGCTGATTAACATTAACATTTCTGTTTGCATTTTGGTTTCCTGTATGGTTCAGTGGTATCCTAGCATCATTCACATTTTGTCTGTCATCATGATGCTGATGTTGCATTTCATATCTTTGCTGATGTCTTTGCATATTTGCATTTTCTAGGGTAGGGACTGAATCATTTTGGGCAGTTCTTAAGGCTTGCACTTTCTGCTTTATATCATCTCTGATTTTCATGGCTTGTAGGTATTCTAGTTCTGCTCTTAGACTTCTGATCTCTTCAGCTAACTGATCATCCTTAGGTCTGGAGGTAGATGGTCTCATGCCATTCTGGTCATCATCTTCATCATCCCTTAGAGACTCTGCCTCTTCAAACCTTTCGCTTGGGTCTAGAAAAGGGCGTTCTTGGAACACCTCTGACCTCATTCTCATACTACCACCCTGTTGCCTCTCATATGCACCTTGGATATCTGCTTCTGCACTTGAAAAATATGGCGCATGCTGTCCTGATGGCCCAGGGTTATCTTGTACATCATCACTTTTTCTGGGGGAGCTCTCATGACTAGCTGAGACAGTTCCCTTTCTTCTATACATCATTCTTTTTGTCAATGGTAACTCTTCAAATAGAGGATTTTGTTGGGATCTTCTCCCCTGCATATAATATTTACCTTGACCGGTTGGGAGATTACTTCGGAGTCACCACCTATTACTAGGAACTGTTTTCTTCTGAAAACCAAGGTTCTTTCACAAGGTTCCCCAGCGGAGTAGATTACTTCTGTTGCTGACTCAGATGGGTCACATATATATTACTGGAGATGATTAGATAGTACTTTTACTTCTCAGTCCCCAATAGAGTCGCCAATTTTTGTTGACTTTTTCCCAGACTGGATGCTTATTCCCAGATTTCCCTACAAGGTAGCCATCAGTGATCAACAGGATCTCTGGGCCAGGGGGTCAACAGTGTAGGAGATAGACTCTATATTTTATCTCCTCTTCTTCTTCAGGCTCTGCAAGACCTAGGGGGGTATTCCCTACTCAACATCCATGAGGATATGCATGCAAGGCTGGGATGTTGACAGAAAGCAGATGAGTCCTCCTGTAGGTAGACCAAAACTGAAAGATAAGGGCAAAGGGGCTAGCTTTGGGCCTATTTGCAGTTGTAGACAGAGGACTGAGGTTCCTAAAACTAACTCTAATGTCCTAATGTTGGTTTTAGATTTTGATTTGGATTTTAAGTGTGGATGCAAAGCTGGATATGGTTATAACACAAAACAAAGCATGATTGGTGCCTATCCAGGGCCTGGAGTCAGTAGACATACACTTGTGAATGATCAGCATGAACAGCTAAAACTGGATTTCAAGGGGATATATGTGATACCTGCCTTACAGGTATCTCCCAATACAGAGTGTTAGGTTATCTCTACTTATGGTATCCCTACTGCAGTATACCCTTCCCAATGTTCAACCTGAAAACAGTTTAATCTACCCCTTGAGTAGAAGTTAAAAGATCAGACAGTCAACATAGGAATTCTATGCTCTAGAATCTAAACATTACCAAACATCCAGATTCAGAAGAAGAATACATGCAATACTGGAGACAGAATTAACACAACACATGCTAAACAACATTTCTCATATAAGTTTAATCATGAAATCAGTGGGTTCATGCCAAAAACAAACAACAAGAGATACATAAACTCACAGGTAAGCTGTACAGAGCAACCAGATCAGCTTGTTATGCATTACAGAGCCAAAATCATCAACTTTCAACAACCTCTCAAATGAGCAACACAGCCTGCTTATAACAGCCAGGTAGGTGCTCAGCAATTAATTACAATGTTGACCAAAATTTCGCCAGATACACCGTATCATGAAAATGACGCTCAAACACAACCGGATTGGCGCCCAAACTTGAATGCAGCAGGTAGGGGAGGAGACAGGAAGATTTCTCGAGCCCTGCGCCACTGTCCGCTGATTGACACCTCCAGTCGGGTACAGGATCCATCCACGCCATCGCCCATACCTCTGCAACAATCGCCATTAATGGCGCACCAACCCGCGGCCTTGGGAAGATCATCAAATCTGCTATCGCAACCATTTCCCGCCGAGATTCATCATCATGATATTTGAAAATGCAGGATATCAATATCCCACATGCACCCCGCGATGACCCCAATAACACTTTATATACTAGGTCATGAGCATATATCATGTCGGTGCTTTTGCTCCTGACGACACTAGTATAAAACCTCATCATCATCATCCTCCAGCAGCATGATATCCTGTTGTTCGAAATATCACCCTGACGTCATCATGATATTTGAAATATAGTCCTCATGATAATCGGCACAACCTGATCCTTCGGAGGAACATCCTCCTGCTGAGCTTATAACAAAAGTCTGGCCGATGAACATCCCGATGACGTCATCATCATATCCTGCTGACGTCATCATCATATTTGCCTACTGCGCACCTCCTCATATCCGGATGACGTCATCATCATGTTAACATCATCATGATATTCGGAAGACAACCGGATATTTCGAAATATCCTCCTGATGCACAAATATCAGGTTGCACTGTAGCTCCATTATAAGATCGGGGCGATAACTGAATATGATGATGATGCTTGAAAAGATCACCCCCAGTAGATAATGCGCGAAGCCGGCAGGCGGATATCTCCTTGATATTAGCATCATCATGATGCTCGAACAAACATATATCCGGGTGATATGAAAATATCACCCCCTCCTTCGGAAATATCATGATGCAGATAGGCAGAGAAACAAACATCACCCTGATATAAGGATGACGTCCGCATCATCAGGATGAGAAACAACGAACAAGAAGTAATACAACATCATCAGGATGATATTGACTAAGATCATCCTGACGTTCAAAATATGATGACCCTAGTGAATATCGGGTCGCACTTAGAACTCTTCAACAACATCATCAGGATGATATTAACCAAGATCACCCGATGATAAAAATATCACCCCGGCGAAATATCATGAAGGAAGAAAATATGATGACCTCCGCAAGCAGCAGGATGATAACTGGAAATATCATGATGATGACGACCCTTAGGAAAAAACAAGTTAGGTCGAACGACTTAGAGAATAACCCCTTCAGGACACCGGGGCAACATCATCATGTTTGAGCAAGGTGATAAATGAAAGATCACCGGATACTTTGAAAAATCACCCTCGCAAGCAGATGAGGGCGCACTGTAGCTATCAGTATCATCAGGATAATAAGCAAACATCACCCGATAGTTGAAATATGATGATGACGATGAGAAACCAGTCAACGAAGAACATGATGATGCAGACCATCATCGAAGACAAGATGATGATGATGACCTCCTCCTCAGGAAAATATGATGCTGCAGTTGAAAAATACTGAGGAGGTCCATCACTTAGAAAAAATGGGCAAGAAGATAAAGGCTTCAAATGAAGAAACCACCTGATCATGACAAATCAACCCCTAGGTCAAAATGAGTGCTAACAGGTTGTAGAAGGATATTTAAAGAAATTGTCAACACATGATGTTTCACTATTGAAGGTAGCAACAGAAAGAAAAGAAAAAATGGCCAAGGTAATAGCAGAATTAGATGAATTGATTGATTCTATTTCTGCGGATATTGAATATCTGGATTCCAATTTGGAAAAATGGGAAAGCATGAAAATGAAGACTCTTGTTTCACTTGGAATTATTGCAAATCAAGAGGCATATGTTTCAACAAAAGAAGGCCTAGTTCACTGAAGGAAAGTCTTGAATGAAGTAATCAATGAACTAGGAGATGCCCAAGAGCTATGCGATGACAGTGATCTAAGTCTCTTGCACAAGTTGGAGCAGCTCCCATGTAAATTGATTGATGATAATCATGAGTTTCTTCCAATTGATGAAATGATACAGGAATTCAATAAGATGGTGCAGGTTGAGTTTGAGGAAAAAGCTTTCTTAATCGATTCATTGGATAACTTGACGGATTATCAAGTAACCATAGACAATTTGAAGGTCAAGTTGAAAGATCATGAGAAAGTCACCCCTACCATCAGAGATACCATCACTAAGGCCAGAGTAATCTCCAACAACACTGCGGCACCAGATAGTATTGAAATTCAAGCAGTGATCACAATGTATGAAGGGTCAGCAAAGAAGGATGCCAGTGGAAGTTGGCATATTTGATCTTTGCCTAAGTATATTTTTGTATTTTCATATGTACTTTTCATTTAGTTTTGGACACTTTTTACATGTACTTTTTTCATATGTAATTACATGTAAAAACTTAGGAAGTCCCAAGTCAATAAGGACTCTTATTTTTGAATAAGTCAAAGTAGTTAGGTTTTTCCTAAATTTTCTCAAGGCCTCTCCCTATAAATAAAGAGGGCCTCTATTGTAATTTTTATCTTTTATCTATTGTAAGGAAACTCTGCCAAATTGAAAAACATGTCAAGACTTTGAGCTTTTCATGTTTATCAAATTTTCAAGCAAATATTAATATAAGCAAGCAGTTTGAGTATCAAAATTTGAGTTGAATCATATTGTTTTATGATATCAGTGCTCTTATGTCATTGGTATTATGTTATATTGAATCATTTCTAGAATAGTGGAGTTTTATTAAAAATTAAGAGAAGTGTTTTTGTTCTGATTAAATAGACTTTGTGTTATTTTCTCATTACGGAAGTTTGTGTTTACATTTGTGAGAATAGAATTCTTTAAAGACTTTGTGTTGTAAATTGTTGTGTTCAATCTAGTTATATCGTGTTGGATGAGAGTGGAGACTTTGACCTACATTTGAATTCAATCAAGTTTATTTGTGGAAAATAAGTCAAGCAATAGAAGACTTTGTGTTTCTATGGTTTGTCTCAGTTCAAAAGTCAATAAATATCAATTCTGTTGAAGTTATCATTTTGAAGAACAAGAACATCTATTCTGAAAAAAGAGAATAGGATGAAATGTAATCACCACGAAAATAGTGTTTAGTGTAAATAAGCTTTGTAAATTGTTGTTTGTAATAGTTAAAGCAACTAGAGGGAACCTCCCCTTGTTGAAAGGAGAAACTTTGTTTCATCATAGTTGTGGCGATATAACCATTTTGTTGTTAGTTAACGATAAAATATTCACCCAACACATCTGTTACCCATACCAACCATTAATTGATTGCACTCTGCCAACTTGTCCATTTATAGCAAGGGCGGGTGACCATTCCACAGGTCATGCCAGAACAGAGCTGATTTGCCATAGCCAATCTGCCACATAATGTGATCTATTATCACCAAGCGACAACCCCACACGAAACACCAGATGTGTGAGCCAGGGTGGGTATTAGCTATCGTTAAGATTCTGGCTAGGTCATCGCTGTCAAGATATTTGCTCCTTAGGACCTGACACCAGAGGGAGTTCAGCATAAAATATAGCTTCCATATTAATTTGGCACCGAGTGCCATGTTCTGGAGATCTATATTTTTGATAGCAACTCCACCATTTGCTTTATCTTCTCTTACAGTGTCCCAACTCAGTAGTGGGAGGCGTCAGATGTCATTCAATCCCTTCCACAGGAAGTGCTTCATCACCTTATTTAAACTTTGTTCTGCTAACTTGGTGAGTTTTAGACATGACATTGCATAGATGGGGATCGCTGTGAGGACAACTTTTAGCATTATGATTCTGTTTGGGAGCATTAAGCACTTTCCCTTCCAATTGGTCGATTTATTCTAACAAGCCTCCAGTACACCCTACCAATGTTCAGTTTTCGTAGCTCCTTGAAAGATCAGCACACCAAGGTATATGCATGGTAATTCCCCAATGCTAAAACCAAATTGATTGGTGATTCTCCTATGAGTTTGTCTATTTTTATTGAAGAAGAGGATTTATGACTTCTCATTATTTATCTTTTGCCCTGATTTTGCAAAATATAGATTCAAAATTGATTTAATCTCTTTCACTTCAGCAAGACTGGCTTCTCCAAATAGCATCATATCATCAACAAATTGCTCATGTGTAAGCTACTCCAGGTTTTATGATACCTTAACCCCTCTCCACCTATTATTCACCTTACTTCTTCTTATCAGCCTAGTCATTGTGTCGGCCATTATTACAAACAAGAAGAGCAAGAGGGGGTCTCCCTGCCTTAACCTGTGAGTACTTTCAAAGAAACCGTAAAGGGTGCTATTTATCAGCATCGAGTACCTCACCGTAGATATGCAACCAAACAACCACTCCAGCCATTCACTTCCAAAGCCAAAAGCCTCCAATATCTTCAACAAGAACCTCCAACTTACTCTATCATATGCTTTGTTGATGCCCAGTTTGAGAATCATTGCCCTTTGCCTACTTGTTTGGATAGAGTGGATCACTTCATTGACAACGATTATGCCTTCCATAATCTCCCTCCCAGGTACGAAACTAGTCTGTTGTTGAGTAATTATGTTGCTCATGATTGTTTTCAACTTATTTGCCATTGTCTTGGATTTGATCTTATAAATGGTGTTACTTAATGAAATCAACTTGAAATCAACAAATGTGGTTGCATCCTCTTTCTTCCTTATTAGGGCGATGTAGGTGTTATTGATCTATTTTAACATTCTCCTCTTCTTCCTATAATCCTCCACTACCTCCCACACTTCATCACCTATGTAGCCCCAACATCGATGATAAAAAGAGTCAAGTATCCATCCGGTCTAGGGGACTTATCTGGATGCAATTCAAACACTGCTTTCTTCACTTCCTCCTTCGTGAATGGAGCCATTAGTTGATAGTTTACCTCTTGCGTTATCAGCCTGGGAATGACCGCCAGTATCTCCTTCAAATCCACTGGTTCTGCCTCATCTATTGACACCAATAACTCCCTAAAGTATCTCACACCTTCTTCTTGAATTTCTTCCTCACATGTTAGTTGTACCCCATTGTTATTGTTGATGCTATCTATTCGATTCCTTATCCTTCGCATTTTAGCTGTGTTGTGGAAAAAAGTTGTATTTGAATCCCCTTCATTCAGCCACAGCTCCCTAGATTTGCATTTCCAGAAGATCTCCTCTCTAGTTAAGACTTCATTCAGCTCCCCCATCAGTCTCTTCTCTTCCAGAAATTCCATATTTGTCATACCATGTGCTACAATTCTTTGATTCAATGTCTCCAGCTCCTCCAATCGAAGCTTTTCTTTGAAAAACCCCGAATACTGTTCTATTCCAAATTTTCAGCTTCTCCTTTATTAGACCTAGCTTTGTGACGAACTGAAAGCTCTTAGCACCATCTCTCGGACTAGCAGTCACCCACCATTCACCGATTGCAGGCACCAAATCCTCATTCCTAAGCCACATTTTTTTGAATTTAAAGTTGCATCTTACTGGTCACTTGTCAGTCTGTAATTCAAGTGCTACCAGATAATGGTCCGAGACTGAGTATGGTAGCACCGACACCTTTTAGATGGAGTTTGATAGCAGCCAATTGGTTGAGAATAGAAATCTATCCAGACATTCTGCAATGTGAGCAAATCCCAGCCTACAATTGTTCCAAGTGAACCATCTGCTTTTGGTTTGGGCATCTATCAGTTCATTTCTAGATACGAAAAATTTAAAATCCTTCATTACTATTGTTTCACTCGATAGTCCACCATCTTTTTCTTTTAGGTCTAGGATGGCATTAAAGTCACCCCTAAAAATAATGTTTGATTTTGGGATTGGTGAATTTTGTCTGTGAGTGTGTCCCATAGTCTAACTTTTGCTTTTGTTTTTATTGGACCATAAACATTAAAAAGGGAGAAATAGAGACTAGTGCTAAGTACTTGCACCTTACACATGATGAAGTTAGGATCCGGGACGCCTTATGTTATTGCCACCGTCGTCAGGTTCCATAGAATCATTAATCTGCCAAAGCTTCCTACTGCATCAGCCTACACACCTTCCCATCTCCTACATCGAGATAGAAAGCCTTCCGTATCTTTCCCACTCAACTTTATTTCTTGCGGCATTAAAATATCAGCCTTTAGGAGTTGTAAATGACACTTTAGCCAGTGTCTTTTGTTAGGGGCGTTTAAGCCCCTAACGTTCTAGGTGATTAACTTCATTACTCCTTGAGGGAGGTGATACCTCCCCTTGAATGCAATAGGTACTCTTTGATGTTTGGTAGACCCTAATCTCTTGCCTCTTCTTCATGCTTCTGTCTATTCGTTTTCCTTCAAGATTTCCTTCCATTCCCCACTTCTAGGGATTGGTGGGTAGTTTGGCTTATATGCCTTGGCTCAAGTATGTCAATCCCATTCACGTTCGCTTCCTCCCCAACCTCTAAAATTGGAGGGGAGTCTATGTCTTCAACTACCTCCTTGATGGTAGTCTCCTACTCCATTGCACGATCCTCCGCACCAACTTCCTTTACTCTTTGCTTGCTCAAGCCTAAACCTACACTGCCATCCTCACAATTGTGCACCGTTGGGCTAGCCATAGCATCCATAGGGTTCCCACCATCTGCTTGGGATACAGAGATGATCCCTTCCACTTCTACCACAATTTCTCCTTCCTCATGAATTGGGGTAGACTTCCCTGGATTCGGACACTGTGGCATCTCTGGATAGTCCTGAGCTTCATTCCTTTGGACAAGGTTTTTCGTTTGATTCTGTGTTAAACTATCACCCATTCCATTCTCCTTTTGGCATACCTCCCTTGTTGGTGCACTACTATGAGTGCATTGGACTTCCTTATCAGCTTCTTCATTTTTCTAAACTGTTATTATTCCATTGTCAGGCTTATATGTTATTTCATTATTCATTCCCATCAACTTCTCCCCCACCCCATGCCTCAATTCACTTCTTGGTTGGATGATGGGAATCTTTGGTACTTCTGAGTCCCTTCTAGTTCCATGCCTTGGGAAGGCTCTCTCAAAATGCTCCCTATTGCCACAGTGCAGACAGAAATATTTCCATTCCTCGACCTCAACTGGTTGTTCCCAATCCCCACCCTGTGTGGTGAGGCGGATTACTTTTCGTAGGGGCCTGATAGAAATTAATTTCATCCTCACGAAGAGTGTTGAATCATCCCCGCCCATATCCAACCCTAATACCATTCCCATCTTAGAGACTATCCTTCTTAGACAGTCCCCTGTTCGGTATTCTAATGGAAGATTAGATAGGCAGATCTAGTATTCATCCTTGGATGGCGCCATCTTCCTTGGATTGAAGTTTTGGGACCAGCTCTCTGTATAGACCAATTTTTTGCCCATCCACCACACAATCTGGGAAAGAATCGCATTTCGTTCTCCTTCATTCTCAAATTTCACCACAAAGAAGTTCTTTGGGAGAAAGGTTACATCTATTACCGCATTCCAATTTGCGATAACCCACTCCCGCATCTTATCTTTGCTTGGGTTGACACTAATCACTTTGCCAACTAATGCTAATTTGCTCAGCGTCCTCTCCTCTTTCTCTGCCAGTTCTACAACATCGATCACTAACGACTCCTCTAAGTATTCCGGGTTCATACACCAGTATCCCTCCATACTTCCTTTCCTCGCTCTTGTCTTTTACACTGCCTTGCGCAATCGGGCGGAATTGTGTTTCTATGCCCTTCAGACTACTTTTCATCATTGGACGCCGATTGAGCTGGTCGCCTGAAGTCAAGAGGAGTTGTGTTAGTGCCCGTGGCAATGGGAGGCACTGGTCGTTGCACCGCATCATACCAGGGCCTCCCATTCCCAACGCCTTGCTCGGTTGGCACTCCTTGATTCCATTCTTCCCACTCTGCCATCCTCCCCTCCTTCTGCACCCCACACCATTCTTCCTTACTAGCTCTCTATCGAAGGATATCCAACGAACACTCCTGCTCCGCCTCTGCTGCCCAGTCGCCTGTGCCTGCTCCTGCTCTATTCATTTCCGGAGTCACCAAAGTAAGCCTGTATTTCAAAATGAATATTATATATATTTGTGTATAAATATTAAATATTAATATATTTTAGTCATCTAAATATTAATATATTATATTGTGTAATATTATATTAATATGATTATTTAATTTTCCTCATTGTAATTATAATATTAATATTTTAAATATCTATAAAATAATATAATTTAATACTATTTTTATAATAAAATTATTACAACATAATAAAATGAAATATTGATATATATATTTGTGTCACAATAATGGAAAGTAGTAAAATGCTATAATTAATGAAAAATAGACTCAAGAATTGGTAATATTAGACTTAAATTCACATTTTCTAACATTCTCCAATGCAAACTCCATTGGAGTCTATGCTAACCAAACAAGTATTAAATCAAACTCAAAATCAACTACTACTATTTAACTTTTTGTTTAATTATTTACATGTTTTACAAGTTGAGGACTATTTAATTTGTTTATTCAATGACTAAATACATAATATTTATTTGTGGCTTTGTTTTGCCACAGGACTAAAAGAAAGCAAAGAAGATAAATTTAGAACCAAGATAGATAAATAACAAGTAAAACATTTTATTGGAAGCTCTAGCAGCTTATAGGGCATACATTATTGTGTTCCTTTTCCTAGACTTCATAGTATACGTATCCCATGTATATGGTAAATTAAATAGTTGTAATGTAAAATAAAATAACTCGAAGTAAATAAAATAACTTCAAATTGATGGCATTTTCTAGATAGATTTATTTAAGAAATCTATACTAATTAATATTAATATTATTATCATAATAACCTTCACATTTATATTATTAATATAAATATGTTATTAGTATTATTATAATTAATAATAATAGTAATATAACATAACCATTAAGTTAATATAAAGCACATTTTCAAAATGCCTATGGTCGCTCCCTCTCCTGCCTGTGCAACGGTAGCTTCCATCTCCTCTGATCTCCTGGTGGGTATGTCATCCCATGGGCTCATGGGCTTTTCTGCTGCAGGGTTTTCCCCTACCACACTGTTCCCTGAGGTCGCTGCTAATGGTGCGTCCCTAGCTGATGCTCGAGTCTCTTTTGTTGCTGTGGTGGGGGTGAAGGGTCGTCCTACTGAGAATTTCAAGACTCGTTCTCGCCCTCTTTCGTGCTCCCGTACCTCCCCCTCGCCCTCTTTCGTGCTCCCGTACCTCCCCTGTGATGGTATGTGGAGAGGAAGTCTCTAAGAATGAAGAACACTACAGTAGACTTGCCTTGATTGGCAAATTTAATAGTCTTTGGCCATCCCTCCCAGACCTGAACAAGTGGATTTCTGAATCTTGGAGTCCCCTGGTTTAGGGTAATATTAACATTTTTCCCTGTGCAAGGGGTTTTTTCATTGTTTTTTTTAAATTCTGTAGAAGCTAGGGATATTGTGCTTGATGGTAGGTGTGGTTGTGGGGTGAGCATTCCCTCTTGCTCAAACCTTGGACTCATGAGTTCAATCCCGTCTCCAAATAGCTTAATATCAGGCATGTTTGGGTCAGGTTGCCCAATATTCCCCTTCATTTCTAGGAGGTTTCCCGCTATGAGGCGATTGGCAACTCTATTGGTTGATTCCTCATGGTGGACATATCTACAATTTCGATGGGACTCTACACCTATGCTCACATTCTTGTGGATATTGATATTTCCAAGCCTCTGCCAGTTGAGGTTGTCTTGTTGGTGGGTGATCGTTCTCGATCCCAACTACTGGATTATGAGGGTTTGCCCTTCCGTTGTCATTGTTGCTTCACGGTTGGACACCTGGCTTCGAACTGCCATCACTCCCGTCGTAAGGCTTCGTCGTGGTGGCAGGATGCTTGTTTGGAACAATTGCTTGTTTCTGACCCGGAGGTTGGGTCGGTTGAGGAGTCCCCGATGGATTCTTCTCCTTCGCATACTCCTGTGACCTCGAGTCCCCAATGGCGACTAATCCTATTCTGGGTGTGCCTAGGGGTGAGGTTGTTGCCCCTTCTTCTATTGCAGTTCCTCTGAACCATGATCTGATTGCTATGTCTGCTCCCGTTGTTTCTCCGGTGGCTCCTGCAGTAGCGACTTCGGCTGAGGATTCCCCCCTTTCGCCTTGCTCTGAGGATTTTGACTCAAAGTTTTCTTGGACAGTTATCCAACGTAGGAAGAAAGGGTTGCCCAAATCTGTGGCGGCTCTATGCCCTAAGGCCAAAGCAGTACATTTTGTTGGTCCTTGTTCTGGGGTTGTGTAGTTGGTCTTTTCTTTCAACAGGTTGTTGTTGTGTTGTTAAAGCGTTGTGGCTGGCCTGTTTTTGTCTTTTGCCCTGCCTTTTGGGCTAGTTTGTAAAGGGTTCTAGACCCTCTTTTCCAGTTGAATTAATCAAAAACAATTAAGTTAATATAATGACATAATATATAATTATAATAATATTCTTTTCCAAATAGTTAGAAATTAATTTAGTTTATATAAATACATTTATTTATTAATATTTTGTAAAAATTATATTAGCATGCTAGATAGACATTGACCAAACTTCTATTTGGAAAATGCCTTTGATGCTTTAAAAACATGGAAGTACAAGACAAGTTTTATTTGAAAAGGCTAATTGCTTGTTAATTTCTAACAATTTAAAAAATAATATTACTATAATTATTTATTATGTCATTATATTAATATTATGTTATATTATACTATAATAATAATAATAATAATAATACAATTACCCGAGAGGCGTTCTACAGTGGCAACACGCCACTCCCGTAACTAGTAAATAAAAATTATAAAATGTATAAATAAATAAATTCTTATAAATAAGATTCATCTGGAAGCCAAATGGATAGAGAAATAATTGCATTACCTATTTATGGAAGGTGAAAGGAGTGGGGAAGGTGAAAGGACTGGAAATAATTATTGTAATGAGTCGTGCATGGGAGAGTTACATAACTATGGGAATTAAAAATTATAAAATGTTGAGTAATGCAATGGTATTTATAAGAAGCATTCCATTGTTCAAAAACTTTAATGCTTCTGTTAGTACAGGTGTCTGGGACGATCTTTCATTTTGGTTTCTACATCAATTTTTTTGTTTTTCTACCATAATTTCATGATTTATTTCAATGCAAGATATTTACATTGCATCCTTTTTTTAACATGCAAATAAGATTTCAGGTGAGCTCAAGGGGAGTGCCAACATAAAACAAAAAAATTAGGAGGAATCCATCCAAAGTCTAGAGGAAGTTCTTCAATCTCCTCTTTATCTTCATGCTTCAATTTCATTCTTAATATTGTGGCTTTGCATGTAGTTATCAATTTTATAACGAGATTTTAAACATTGAACATAAAATCTAATAATAGATTGCATATAATGAGATTTTAAACATTGAACATAAAATCTAATAATAGATTGCATTCACCTTCATGCAAAAATTTAACTTCCCCTGTTTCACTGTAAAGCCTTGTTAATCAAATCAAACCCTACTGCTATTACTTCTATTTTTTATGTAGGCATGACATAGATCTCTGGGTTAGGTTTTTGATTAATTCAGCTAGAAAAGAGGGTCCAGAACCCTTTACAAACCAGCCCAAAAGGTGGGCAAAAGACAAAAATAGGCCCCTAACAGGCTAGCCACAACGCTCTAATAGCACAACAACAACGGCCTACTGAAAGAAAAGACCAACTACACAACCCCAGAACAAGGACCAGAAAAACGTACTGCCTTGGCCCTAGGGCGTAGAGTCGTCATAGATTTGTGCAGCCCTTTCTTCCTACGCTGGACAACCGTCCAAAAAAACTCTAGAGTCAAAATCCTCGGAGCAAGGCGAGAGGGGGGAGTCCTTAGCCGAAGCTGCAACCGTAGAAGCCACCAGAGAAACAACAAGAGCAGATGGAGCAATCAGATCACGGTTCGGAGGAACCACAACAGAAGCAAGGGCAACAGCCTCACCCCTAGGCACACCCAGAACAAGATCAGTCCCCACTGGGGGACCCGAGGCCACAGGAGTATGCGAAGGAGAAGAATCCACCGAGGACTCCTCAACTGACCCAGCCTCCGGGTCAGAAACAAGCAAATGTTCCAAACGAGCATCTCGCCACCATGACGAAGCCTTACGACAAGAGTGATGGCAGTTCGAAGCCAGGTGTCCAACCGTGAAGCAGCGATGACAACGAAAGGGCAAACGCTCATAATTCAATAGTTGGGATCAAGAATGATCACCCACCAACAAGACAACCTCACCTGGCAGAGGCTTGGAAATATCAATATCCACAAGAATGCGAGCATAGATGCAGAGTCCCATCAAAATTGTAGATCTGTCCACCATGAGGAATCAACCAATAGAGCTGCCAATCGCCTCATAGCAGGAAACCTCCTAGAAATGAAGGGGAAGATTGGGCAACCTAACCCAAACAGGCTTGATATTAAGTTGTTCGGAGACGAGATTGAACTCAAGAGTCCAAGGTTTGAGTAGGAGGGAATGCTCACCCCACAACGACACCCTACCATCAAGCACAGTATCCCTAGCCTCTACAGAATCAAAAACAGCAATGAAAAACCCCTTGCACAGGGAAAAATGTTAATATTGCCCTGAACCAAGGGACTCCAAGATTCAGAAATCCACTTGTTCAAGTCTGGGAGGGATGGCCAAAACTATTAAATCTGCCAATCAAGGCAAGTTTGTTGTAGTGTTCTTCATTCTCAAAGACTTCCTCTCCACATACCACAACTGGGAAGGTACGGGAGCACGGAAGAGGGCGAGAATGAGTCTTAAAATTCTTAGTAGGACAGCCCTTCGCCCCCACCACAACAGCAAAAGAGACCCGAGCATCGACTGGGGATGCACCATCAGTAGCGACCCCAGGGAATAGTGTGGCAAGGGAAAAGCCTATAGCGAAAACGCCCACGAGCCCATGAGCTAGCGTACCCACCAGTGGATCAGAGGAGATAGCAGCTACCATTGCACAAGCAGGAGAGGGAGCAGTTGGAGGCATTTAGGGTTACAATTAAAATAGGGTTAGAATTAGGTTTAGTGTTAGAAGTAGGGTTAGAACTTGAGTTAGGATTAGGGTTATGGTTAGAATTAGGGTTAGGGTTGGGACTAAGGTTAGAATTATGAATAGAATTAGGGTTAGGGTTATAATTACTATCAAGATTAATGTTAGGGTTAGGGTTATAGTTACAATTTCAGTTCAAATTAGAGGTTAGGGCAACAATTAGGGTTAGGGTAAGGGTTCAAATTCAATTTAGAATTAGAGTTACAAATATGGTTAGTGTCAGGGTTGAGTATAGAATTAGGCTTTGGTTATTATTAGAACTAGAGTTAGATTTATAATTAAGGTTGGGGTTAAGGTTCATGTTAGAATTAGGGTTACAGTTAGTATTACAATTAGGTCTAGAATTAGGGTTACAAGCATGGTTAGAATTGGGGTTGGGCTTAGGGTTAGAATTAGGGATAGAATTAGGGTTAACTGGATCTAAGGGTATAATTAGGGTTAGGGTTAGAATTATGGTTACGTATAGAATTATGATTAGAATTAGGGTTATAAACTTGACCTTAACTATGAAAATCAAGGTCGATGTCGATTTTTTGCTCTGCATGTTGAGCTAGGGCTTTCGTGCCCTAGCCCGATCCTCTGGTTTTTTCTTGGTCATGCCAAGTGTGGGGAGTGCATGCGTTTTGGGGAGGTCTGGGGTTGTGTTTTTTATCAGTGCAAAGTTTTTTCATTTGCATTGGTGTATCTTTCTCCCTGAGCGTGCGGGGGTTTTATGCCTGGTTGGAGGCCGTGGGTGGGGTTTTTGTGCCTGGTTGGTTTGGGTCTGCAGTTCGAAGGCAGTGCTGGGTGGTGGATCGGTTAAACCCTAGTGGTGGTTCTTTTTTCTCGGGGGCTTGCTTGCCCGCCTTGGATCTTGTTTAGTTTCAATGCCGATCGGGGAGTCTTCAGGGGCTAGTCCCAAGATGGATTTTCGCGCAGCAGCGGTTGGTGCAAATTCTCCTTCGCACGCTTCGAAGGTTTTTTAATAATAACTTGTTCTCACCAGATTCAGGGTTGGTTGGTTCGGGTTTGTCTGGTGGTACTCGGATTACGAAGATCAATGGATGTCTTGAACGTTGTGAGGAGAGGCCAAAATTGGTTATCCCGTTGGAGATGATTGCGGAAGATATTGATTATTATTCGAAGCATGCATTGTGGTGCAGAGGCACCTACCTAACAGCTGGCCTCCATGAGGCAGTTAGTTTGTTATAGGTCTTGTTTATGTTTTCAAGAAGGTCTGATAAGACCATATGCATGTAATAAGGTCAAGCCGATCATATTAAGATCATGCTGACCAGGCTTTGCTATTTTTAGTTAGTTTGTTAGGACAGTTGTCATGATCTATGTTCGGTTGGAACTCCCAGCCGCCTGGAGAGTTCCCAGCCGCTTGGAGTCGGGTCAGTAGTACTCGTAGGGAAATCTATTTAAGCATGAGGATCGGATGGTATTGGATATCATCGATCAGACTTTGCGAGAGTGAGGCAGAGAGAGAGAAACTGATCATTGTATTTACATCTTTTGAAATCAAATAAAGTGTTCCTGTTTGTGTTCATCCTCTGTTGCATTCCATTGCTTGATCGATTTGCTGGTTTGGTGGCTGTATGGACTCACTGATCCATTCCACCGGTTGATTCATCTGATCGGTGGAATGGTCATGTACAGTAGGTTAGGTTGTAGTTTGTGTTTTCTGTTTGTTCGCATGCAGGTGTGCAGGATCGCGGTCGAGAGGTGTTGAGAAGCCTAGCATCCTCATGTGCTAGGTCGAGCTGATAGAGTGTGGAGGATCACCCTGGAAGTGGATCGAGTCAACCCAGGAGGTTCGGCGGATCAGAACAGTGAAAATCCGCTAAGGCTGGAAATTTGTCAAAACGGCATCATCAGGATATTTTGGTGAATATCCTGCAGTTGCTTTGGACGTCGTCATCCGGATGTATGGAGGTGAGCATGATGCAGCTGAGTGCATGAAGTGAATGTGCGTCGGGGTGATCATCATCAGGAGTTGCCGAAGAAGAGTGCATCGGCATAAGGTGAAGATCGGGTTATGAAACTGTTGAAATTTGCATATTTCAAGTGCATCAGGATGTTGTAAGTCGGACATATACTCAGTGTATATATCGCCGTCAGGATCATCTTCTGTGAGTGCCCATCATCCGCATATCGCTAACAGATGCGGGTGTGAAAGTTTAGTTTTTTTTGACTAAGTGTTGAAGAGGTCATCAGGATATTGTGTGACGTCATCGTCATCAGGATATGACGTCATCGTCATCAGGATATTAAGATATCCCTCTATGCGAGTTTATCCTGTTGTCGCTAAGTGGTTAGGTATCGGCGTAGGCAGGAAGTTGTATTAACATCATCAGGAGGTTTCGAGAGAACCGGATAAATCAGATCATGATGCTGTTGCTTATATCGGCGACTATCGGAGCATCGAAGGGAGGGTGCTGAAGTTGTCATCATCAGGATATTAGGAGCAACCGGATATTTGGATATCCTGCTGATGAAGGTGATGTTGAATATCATGATGATGCCGCTAGTGTTTGGCGCCCGATGAACAGTGCAACAGGAGGATGTTTGCGCCCGTTGAATATCATGATGATGATGATAGGCGACAAGCGGAGGAGGTGAACAGTAGTCGGCAGGAGGATAATTGTGATCGTCCGAAATATGATGATGCTGTTGGTGTTTACAGGAAATATGATGATGATGCTGAGCCGATAGGGATTTTTATCATGCTGTTTGTATATTTGGTTCCTCCTTCCTGTTAGTTAGCTCCCGTTGCGTTTCACTCTGCATCATAGTGGTATCAGAGCAAAGGTTAGGATCTTCTGGAAAAGATAGGCAGGATGTCAGACGAAGAAGGAACATCTGAGGTTCCAGCAAGGATGACCAACGCTGAGTTGGCAGTTCTGGTGAAGAAACAGATTGCAGAAAGCAAGGCCGTGAAGGCTCAGAATCAGGAGTTGAAAGATGAGTTAGCAAAGTTGAGGAGCAGAGTAGGTTCTGGTAGAGAAGATGATAGGGAAGAAGAAGAGATCCCTAATTGGAGCGAGGAGGTCGTTCCTGCAGACCAGAGACCACTGTTGAACGCCCTCAAGGCCATGGAGAGGAGAACCATGGATGTGAAACTGGATTTGCCAGTGTTTACAGGTAAGATGGACCCTGATTCTGTGATGGAGTGGATAGACTGTTTGAACAATTTCTTTGTAACAGAGGAGATACCAGAACAACAGAGAGTGAAGATAGCACAGTCAAAGATGAAAGAAGCTGCCTTGACATGGTGGAATTTTGTTCAAGATGATAGAGTACAGGAAGGAAAACGTAGAGTTGCCACATAGAAGAAGATGATGGCATTGGTAAAGGAAGCTTATATTCCATTGGATTACAGTATCCAGTTACACAAGAGGAAGCAAAACCTGAAGCAGAAGGAGCTAGATGTCAGCTCATATACAGAAGAATTCATGAAACTCTGTATGAAGACAAAGGTGAAAGAAAGTGAAGAAGAGAAGGTAGCCAGATACCTTAATGGATTGAAGTTCAATATTCAGGATGATTTAAGTCTGCATAATCCAGATACAGTTCAGAAATGTTTCCAGTTGGCATTAAAAGTGGAAGAGAAGTTAAAGAGAAAACAAGAACAAAACAATAGAGGAAGAGGATCAGCCCATAGAACAAGGCAAACCAATGAGAGTCAAGAAGACACTGGTAAAGGACAGGGACAGTCTGATTTCAGAGGTGGATGGAAAGGTAATAAAGGCAGATTTAGAAGTGGTAGAGGTTCTACTACATTCTCAGGGAAATGTTACACCTGTGGTGAGTGTGGTCATCCATCTTTCAAATGTCCAGAAAACAAAGGTTCATCATCCAGAAATGATAGAACAAGTGACAAGAGAGTACAACTTGTGCAAGAAGAGAAAGAAGAGAAAAGTGTGCAGAGTCCAAACACTTATCAAAAGGATAAGGAGGCTGATGATTGTGGATACCCAGAAAGTGGAGAGTCTCTACTGATGAGAAGAACAGTGCCTACCATGAAGGTACCTGACAAAGAATCCCCACACAGGGGAGCTCTTTTCAAAACCACATGTAAGAGCAAAGGTAAGGTATGTAAGGTTGTCATTGATACTGGTTCAACAGACAACATGGTATCTCAGGAGATGGTGGATAAACTGCATTTGGAAAGGATTCCACATCCACACCCTTACAAGGCATCTTGGGTAAGTGATAGTCATTCACTTTTTGTCTCTGAGCAGGCATATGTGGATTTCCAGATTGGAGCATATCAGGATAGAATTTTGTGTGATATTTTGCCCATGGAATGTTGTCACCTACTGTTGGGTAGACCATGGCAATTTGATAGGAGGGTACTGTATGATGGGTATGCTAATACCTACACCATCCAGAAAGATGGAAAGACTATTAAGTTGATGCCATTACAGGAAGCAGCTGCAGCACAGAAGGCAGCCAAAGTCATTTTAATGGGAAAGAAGGAATTTGTGCAGATGCCTAGAGGAGCAGGCATAAAGGCAGTTGAGGACACTGCAGGGACAGGAGTTGTTCAAGACAACAAGCTGAAGAAAGTTTCAGTTGTGACTGACAGAGGTCAGCAGCAGGTGCAGAAACAGGTTTGCACACAGCAACCAGTTGAGAAGAATGACAAGGATGTTGTCATAGTTGGGACTATTGTTTGTCCTATAAAGGTTGACAGGAAGCTAGAGTTGAACATTTCAGAAGTTCAAGAGGCAGTTCAGAAAGAGGTTCTGGTCAGGCAACCTGACAAACACAAGGTATGTGAGAGAAAAGTCTACACTGACAGGCATGAGGATTTACTTGCCAGAAAACAAGTTACAGTTCAGAAGTCTTGGAGCAGCCAAGAGACAGCAGCAGACAAAGCTGGAACAGGGCAGAACATTGCACAGGCAAAGTCTAAAGGTGGAAGACTTCCATGTCCTAACTCATGGGGTATGAGTTCTTTTCTGTTGGGGAGTATGGTGCAGAGGCACCTACCTAACAGCTGGCCTCCATGAGGCAGTTAGTTTGTTATAGGTCTTGTTTATGTTTTCAAGAAGGTCTGATAAGACCATATGCATGTAATAAGGTCAAGCCGATCATATTAAGATCATGCTGACCAGGCTTTGCTATTTTTAGTTAGTTTGTTAGGACAGTTGTCATGATCTATGTTCGGTTGGAACTCCCAGCCGCCTGGAGAGTTCCCAGCCGCTTGGAGTCGGGTCAGTAGTACTCGTAGGGAAATCTATTTAAGCATGAGGATCGGATGGTATTGGATATCATCGATCAGACTTTGCGAGAGTGAGGCAGAGAGAGAGAAACTGATCATTGTATTTACATCTTTTGAAATCAAATAAAGTGTTCCTGTTTGTGTTCATCCTCTGTTGCATTCCATTGCTTGATCGATTTGCTGGTTTGGTGGCTGTATGGACTCACTGATCC
The DNA here is from genome assembly GCA_027924645.1 of Cunninghamia lanceolata. NCBI lineage: Eukaryota > Viridiplantae > Streptophyta > Pinopsida > Cupressales > Cupressaceae > Cunninghamia > Cunninghamia lanceolata. The sequence continues at coordinate 18,190,460 of BSBN01000757.1, forward strand.
ATTCCACCGGTTGATTCATCTGATCGGTGGAATGGTCATGTACAGTAGGTTAGGTTGTAGTTTGTGTTTTCTGTTTGTTCGCATGCAGGTGTGCAGGATCGCGGTCGAGAGGTGTTGAGAAGCCTAGCATCCTCATGTGCTAGGTCGAGCTGATAGAGTGTGGAGGATCACCCTGGAAGTGGATCGAGTCAACCCAGGAGGTTCGGCGGATCAGAACAGTGAAAATTCGCTAAGGCTGGAAATTTGTCAAAACGGCATCATCAGGATATTTTGGTGAATATCCTGCAGTCGCTTTGGACGTCGTCATCCGGATGTATGGAGGTGAGCATGATGCAGCTGAGTGCATGAAGTGAATGTGCGTCGGGGTGATCATCATCAGGAGTTGCCGAAGAAGAGTGCATCGGCATAAGGTGAAGATCGGGTTATGAAACTGTTGAAATTTGCATATTTCAAGTGCATCAGGATGTTGTAAGTTGGACATATACTCAGTGTATATATCGCCGTCAGGATCATCTTCTGTGAGTGCCCATCATCCGCATATCGCTAACAGATGCGGGTGTGAAAGTTCAATTTTTTTGACTAAGTGTTGAAGAGGTCATCAGGATATTGTGTGACATCATCGTCATCAGGATATGACGTCATCGTCATCAGGATATTAAGATATCCCTCTATGCGAGTTTATCCTGTTGTCGCTAAGTGGTTAGGTATCGGCGTAGGCAGGAAGTTGTATTAACATCATCAGGAGGTTTCGAGAGAACCGGATAAATCAGATCATGATGCTGTTGCTTATATCGGCGACTATCGGAGCATCGAAGGGAGGGTGCTGAAGTTGTCATCATCAGGATATTAGGAGCAACCGGATATTTGGATATCCTGCTGACGAAGGTGATGTTGAATATCATGATGATGCCGCTAGTGTTTGGCGCCCGATGAACAGTGCAACAGGAGGATGTTTGCGCCCGTTGAATATCATGATGATGATGATAGGCGACAAGCGGAGGAGGTGAACAGTAGTCGGCAGGAGGATAATTGTGATCGTCCGAAATATGATGATGCTGTTGGTGTTTACAGGAAATATGATGATGATGCTGAGCTGATAGGGATTTTTATCATGCTGTTTGTATATTTGGTTCCTCCTTCCTGTTAGTTAGCTCCCGTTGCGTTTCACTCTGCATCATAGTGGTATCAGAGCAAAGGTTAGGATCTTCTGGAAAAGATAGGCAGGATGTCAGACGAAGAAGGAACATCTGAGGTTCCAGCAAGGATGACCAACGCTGAGTTGGTAGTTCTGGTGAAGAAACAGATTGCAGAAAGCAAGGCCGTGAAGGCTCAGAATCAGGAGTTGAAAGATGAGTTAGCAAAGTTGAGGAGTAGAGTAGGTTCTAGTAGAGAAGATGATAGGGAAGAAGAAGAGATCCCTAATTGGAGCGAGGAGGTCGTTCCTGCAGACCAGAGACCACTGTTGAACGCCCTCAAGGCCATGGAGAGGAGAACCATGGATGTGAAACTGGATTTGCCAGTGTTTACAGGTAAGATGGACCCTGATTCTGTGATGGAGTGGATAGACTGTTTGAACAATTTCTTTGTAACAGAGGAGATACCAGAACAACAGAGAGTGAAGATAGCACAGTCAAAGATGAAAGAAGCTGCCTTGACATGGTGGAATTTTGTTCAAGATGATAGAGTACAGGAAGGAAAACATAGAGTTGCCACATGGAAGAAGATGATGGCATTGGTAAAGGAAGCTTATATTCCATTGGATTACAGTATCCAGTTACACAAGAGGAAGCAAAACCTGAAGCAGAAGGAGCTAGATGTCAGCTCATATACAGAAGAATTCATGAAACTCTGTATGAAGACAAAGGTGAAAGAAAGTGAAGAAGAGAAGGTAGCCAGATACCTTAATGGATTGAAGTTCAATATTCAGGATGATTTAAGTCTGCATAATCCAGATACAGTTCAGAAATGTTTCCAGTTGGCATTAAAAGTGGAAGAGAAGTTAAAGAGAAAACAAGAACAAAACAATAGAGGAAGAGGATCAGCCCATAGAACAAGGCAAACCAATGAGAGTCAAGAAGACACTGGTAAAGGACAGGGACAGTCTGATTTCAGAGGTGGATGGAAAGGTAATAAAGGCAGATTTGGAAGTGGTAGAGGTTCTACTACATTCTCAGGGAAATGTTACACCTGTGGTGAGTTTGGTCATCCATCTTTCAAATGTCCAGAAAACAAAGGTTCATCATCCAGAAATGATAGAACAAGTGACAAGAGAGTACAACTTGTGCAAGAAGAGAAAGAAGAGAAAAGTGTGCAGAGTCCAAACACTTATCAAAAGGATAAGGAGGCTGATGATTGTGGATACCCAGAAAGTGGAGAGTCTCTACTGATGAGAAGAACAGTGCCTACCATGAAGGTACCTGACAAAGAATCCCCACACAGGAGAGCTCTTTTCAAAACCACATGTAAGAGCAAAGGTAAGGTATGTAAGGTTGTCATTGATACTGGTTCAACAGACAACATGGTATCTCAGGAGATGGTGGATAAACTGCATTTGGAAAGGATTCCACATCCACACCCTTACAAGGCATCTTGGGTAAGTGATAGTCATTCACTTTTTGTCTCTGAGCAGGCATATGTGGATTTCCAGATTGGAGCATATCAGGATAGAATTTTGTGTGATATTTTGCCCATGGAATGTTGTCACCTACTGTTGGGTAGACCATGGCAATTTGATAGGAGGGTACTGTATGATGGGTATGCTAATACCTACACCATCCAGAAAGATGGAAAGACTATTAAGTTGATGCCATTACAGGAAGCAGCTGCAGCACAGAAGGCAGCCAAAGTCATTTTAATGGGAAAGAAGGAATTTGTGCAGATGCCTAGAGGAGCAGGCATAAAGGCAGTTGAGGACACTGCAGGGACAGGAGTTGTTCAAGACAACAAGTTGAAGAAAGTTTCAGTTGTGACTGACAGAGGTCAGCAGCAGGTGCAGAAATAGGTTTGCACACAGCAACCAGTTGAGAAGAATGACAAGGATGTTGTCATAGTTGGGACTATTGTTTGTCCTATAAAGGTTGACAGGAAGCTAGAGTTGAACATTTCAGAAGTTCAAGAGGCAGTTCAGAAAGAGGTTCTGGTCAGGCAACCTGACAAACACAAGGTATGTGAGAGAAAAGTCTACACTGACAGGCATGAGGATTTACTTGCCAGAAAACAAGTTACAGTTCAGAAGTCTTGGAGCAGCCAAGAGACAGCAGCAGACAAAGCTGGAACAGGGCAGAACATTGCACAGGCAAAGTCTAAAGGTGGAAGACTTCCATGTCCTAACTCATGGGGCATGAGTTCTTTTCTGTTGGGGAGTATGGTGCAGAGGCACCTACCTAACAGCTGGCCTCCATGAGGCAGTTAGTTTGTTATAGGTCTTGTTTATGTTTTCAAGAAGGTCTGATAAGACCATATGCATGTAATAAGGTCAAGCCGATCATATTAAGATCATGCTGACCAGGCTTTGCTATTTTTAGTTAGTTTGTTAGGACAGTTGTCATGATCTATGTTCGGTTGGAACTCCCAGCCGCCTGGAGAGTTCCCAGCCGCTTGGAGTCGGGTCAGTAGTACTCGTAGGGAAATCTATTTAAGCATGAGGATTGGATGGTATTGGATATCATCGATCAGACTTTGCGAGAGTGAGGCAGAGAGAGAGAAACTGATCATTGTATTTACATCTTTTGAAATCAAATAAAGTGTTCCTGTTTGTGTTCATCCTCTGTTGCATTCCATTGCTTGATCGATTTGCTGGTTTGGTGGCTGTATGGACTCACTGATCCATTCCACCGGTTGATTCATCTGATCGGTGGAATGGTCATGTACAGTAGGTTAGGTTGTAGTTTGTGTTTTCTGTTTGTTCGCATGCAGGTGTGCAGGATCGCGGTCGAGAGGTGTTGAGAAGCCTAGCATCCTCATGTGCTAGGTCGAGCTGATAGAGTGTGGAGGATCACCCTGGAAGTGGATCGAGTCAACCCAGGAGGTTCGGCGGATCAGAACAGTGAAAATCCGCTAAGGCTGGAAATTTGTCAAAACGGCATCATCAGGATATTTTGGTGAATATCCTGCAGTCGCTTTGGACGTCGTCATCCGGATGTATGGAGGTGAGCATGATGCAGCTGAGTGCATGAAGTGAATGTGCATCGGGGTGATCATCATCAGGAGTTGCCGAAGAAGAGTGCATCGGCATAAGGTGAAGATCGGGTTATGAAACTGTTGAAATTTGCATATTTCAAGTGCATCAGGATGTTGTAAGTCGGACATATACTCAGTGTATATATCGCCGTCAGGATCATCTTCTGTGAGTGCCCATCATCTGCATATCGCTAACAGATGCGGGTGTGAAAGTTCAGTTTTTTTTGACTAAGTGTTGAAGAGGTCATCAGGATATTGTGTGACGTCATCGTCATCAGGATATGACGTCATCGTCATCAGGATATTAAGATATCCCTCTATGCGAGTTTATCCTGTTGTCGCTAAGTGGTTAGGTATCGGCGTAGGCAGGAAGTTGTATTAACATCATCAGGAGGTTTCGAGAGAACCGGATAAATCAGATCATGATGCTGTTGCTTATATCGGCGACTATCGGAGCATCGAAGGGAGGGTGCTGAAGTTGTCATCATCAGGATATTAGGAGCAACCGGATATTTGGATATCCTGCTGACGAAGGTGATGTTGAATATCATGATGATGCCGCTAGTGTTTGGCGCCCGATGAACAGTGCAACAGGAGGATGTTTGCGCCCGTTGAATATCATGATGATGATGATAGGCGACAAGCGGAGGAGGTGAACAGTAGTCGGCAGGAGGATAATTGTGATCGTCCGAAATATGATGATGCTGTTGGTGTTTACAGGAAATATGATGATGATGCTGAGCCGATAGGGATTTTTATCATGCTGTTTGTATATTTGGTTCCTCCTTCCTGTTAGTTAGCTCCCGTTGCGTTTCACTCTGCATCACATTGCTGTGCAAGTTTATGGGGATGCGGGTTTCTTTACAATTTCTTGAATCATGGGCCCAACGGACTTGGATGCCAAAGGGAGAAATGGAGGTTATGCTTTTAGCAAATAACTTTTTCATGGTTTCATTCAATTGCTTGGCAGATCGCAACAAGGCCTTTGAAGGAGGCCCCTATTTTCATAATCAGATTGGGTTATTTATTAAACCTTGGCATGCGGGATTCAATCCTGCTCAAGAGCTTCCGAACCGGGTTCCAGTGTGGGTTCGGCTTCCAAGGTTTCCTATGGAATGTTGGCGGGATGATGTTTTACACTTGTTGGCTTCAATGCTAGGAAAACCAGTTGGTGCTTCACAGCAGACTCAAGTTAAAAAGGTGATGACTTTTGCTCGTATCTGTGTTGAGATTGATTTAAGTAAACCCTTGCCAGATTCGGTGGATATGTGTGCGGGTCCTTACTCTTGGGTGCAGCAGTTGGACTATGAGACTCTTCCTTCTCGGTGCCGTCTCTGTCATGAATATGGACATTTACAGAGGAGTACCCTAAGGCTAGGCTTGTGGACTCCCAGCCTTCTCAGCCTCCCCGCAATCCCCCTAGAGTTGAAAAGGGGAAGGAACCCATTCCTGGTGATGTGGATGGGGCTGATGGTTTTGTTCCTGTCAAGGCTCGAAATAGGAATCGAGGTCAAAAGAGGACTTTGAAGGAAAGGCAGGATGAAGATTCTTTCAACAGATTTGAAGTTTTAGATGATCTCAGCCAGCAGGAAGTGAATCCAGGCTTGGTGAATATGGATCAGGGTGCTTCAGGTACAGGACAGGAGGGCCTTCTTTCTGAAGCTACTCAGGTTCTGCAGGATAATAGGGCTTTGCAAATGGACACAGATGTTCAAATGGAAGTCCAGGTGGAATCGGTTCTTATTATAGTAGGGAAGAAGGGTGGTGAGGATGGATCTCCTCTTGTTTCAAATGTAGGTACTGAGGGGGTGAAGATTAATAAGTCTTCTTCTTCTCATTTGGGTCTTCATCAAAAGGATCCAAAAAAAGGGGCTGGGGAGAAGTCTTCCAAGCTTGGTAGAAAAAAGGATTTGGATAAGATTAAATTAACAGGGGAAACTTTGGTAGAGTCAGCGTCTGTTAAGACTCTAGATTCTCATTTTTCAAGCCCCTTGAAATGATTGTTCTATCATGGAATGTAAGGGGCTTGAACAGTGGCCCTCGACAAAAAGTTGTTCGTGATTTGATTAGAAGTCAATCTCCTGATGTTCTTTTCCTGCAGGAGACTAAGTTATCAGTAGAGTGTATGTTTGGTTTAGTGCCTAAGTTGTGGGGGAGTGGTGAGTGCCAGTGTATTGGTGCTCAAGGGTCTGCTGGAGGAGTGGCTTGTTTATGGAATCCTCGGAAGATCCGCCCTCTTTGGTGGTTGTCCTTTCAGTCTTCTATCTCTATGATTGCTTCTTGTTTTGAGACAGGGGAGTCTGTTCTCTTCTCCAATATCTATGCGCCCACTGAACTTCAGGGTAAACAACTGTTGTGGTCCCATATCTAGTTTGTCCGAAGCATGGTTCCTTTCCATCCGTGGATTATGGCTGGAGACTTCAATGCTATTTCTGAGTTGGCTGAGAAGAGGGGTGGTATTGCGAGGCTTGAGCCTTCTGCGCTGCTACTTCAGGATAACATTTCAGCTTTAAATCTTGTGGATATCAAGCCCATTAATGGCCAGTTTACTTGGAATAATCGGCGGATTGGGAATAACTGCATTGCAGAATGACTTGACTGCTTTCTGGTTTCTTGCTACTGGATTGGTGGGGTGTGGTCTTCTAGCTCTGAAATTTTGGATTGGAGGGGAGCAGATCATTGGCCTATCAAGCTGGCTATTTCTTCAGCTCATGTGCCTCGGTCTCCTTCTTTCAAGTTCCAGCTTATGTGGTTGCGTGACTCCTTTCTCCATGACTATATTGTTGAGTGGTGGAGGTATGGTAGACCTGCTTATGGTACAGCAATGTATACTTTTGCTAAGTTACTTCAATTTGTCAAGTATCAGCTTAAATGTTGGAATTGACAGTGCTTTGGAAACATTTTCCATGCTAAGACTGCTGCCCAGGCTGAGTTGGATGGTTTTATGAGGTTGATTAGGGAGGATGGAGTGACTGAGGACCTGCTTCGGGAAGAGACTAGGGCTTTGAAAGCATTGGAAGAGTGTGAGCTACGAGAGGAAGTTTTTTGGAAACAAAAGGCTCGGATTGAGTGGCTTCAGGAAGGGGATAAAAATACCGCTTTTTTCTTCAACTCGGTGAAAGCCAGGAGACATGGTAATTCTCTTTCTACTCTGGTGAATGACAGGGGTGAAACTCTTTCTTCTTTGCAGGAAATCACATGTGAAGCTATGCAATATTTTGCTTCTTTATTTAGGGAGGATTCGCAGGGGGGTTCTGATGAGGAAGCTCAGGTCCTTTCTTGTATCCCTTCTTTGGTTTCTAGGGAGATGAATGAGCATCTTATGAGTGATATTTCGATTGAGGAGCTAGAGGGGATCGTGTTTCAAATGAAGAGGGGGAAAGCTCCTGGCCCTGATGGTTTCCCGATTGAGTTCTTTCAAGAATTCTGGGAGATTATCAAGTTGGACTTGTTGGCAGTTGTTTAGGAGTCTCATAAGAATAAACAGATGTTATGGGCTTTGAATTCTACCTTCCTTGCTCTCATCCCAAAGTGTGATGGGGCGGATAGGTTAAATCAATTTCGTCCTATCTCTCTTTGCAATGTGATTTATAAAATTATCTCTAAATTGATTGCTGATAGGTTGAAAAAGTGGCTTAAAGTGCTGATTTCTGAGGAACAGAGTGGTTTTGTGGTAGGACGTCAGATTCTGGATGGGGTTGTTATTGCAATTGAAACCATTCACTCTATGGCTAATTCCAAAGATAAGGCAATGTTCATCAAGCTTGATATGGCTAAGGCTAATGACCGTGTTCGATGGCCCTTCCTTCGGAAGGTTCTTGGTGCTTTTGGTTTTGGGGATGAGTGGATTTATTGGGTTATGAGTTGTGTTACTTCGGTCTCCTTCTCTGTGTTAATAAATGGTGAGCACTTTGAGCTTTTTGGCACCTCTCGAGGTTTGCGGCAGGGTGACCCCCTCTCTCCTTACTTGTTTCTTCTTCTTGTTGAGGGTCTGGGACGCTTGATAAGAAGGAATGTGGAGTTAGGTTTCATTCAGGGCTGGGGGTGGGGAGGTGGTTTACCTCCACAGTCTCACTTGCAGTTTGTTGACGACACTGCTTTGATGGGTATGGCTACAATTAGGGAAGCTTCGAATTTGCACAAGGTGTTGGATGTTTATCTTCTAGCTTCGGGCCAATTGATTAATGAAGATAAGTCTTCCATCTTTTTCTTCAATACTCCAAGTTCCATTCAGATGCGAATTGCTCATATATTGAGATTTCAGACTGGGGTTCTCCCTTTGACCTATCTTGGTATTCCCATCTCTATTGGAACACTTCCCAAGGAGTCTTGGCAAAATATTCTGGATAAATTTTGGGTGAAAGTTAATCATTGGACCCATCGCTGGTTGTCCTTTGCGGGTCGTGTTTAGTTGCTCAAGTTTGTGGTGCAGGCCCTCCCCATTTATAGATGTATGATTCAGGTGGCACCTTTGGGTTTTGTTAGGGAATTGGATTCCTTAGCAAGACAGTTTTTATGGGCTGGTAGCTTATTGTCCTCTAAATGGAGCCTTGTTAGATGGGACATTGTTTGTAGCCTGAAGCAGTTTGGCGGCCTCGGGTTAAGGCAGTCATCATTGTCAGGGATGGTGTTGGCTGCTAAATTGTATTGGCGGTGGTGTGTGGAGCAGGATGGGATCCGGGCCAGGATATTAACTCAGAAATACTTCCCGGGGATCCCTCAAATTGATATTCCTCGGTATCCACTGGTGGGGAAAGGCTCGGTGATTTGGAGTACGCTCAAGAAAGGGGCTGCTTTGGTCAAGGATGGTTTATTTTGGATTTGTAAAAGAGGGACAAAAGCTCATTTTTGGTCTGATTCTTGGGATGGTTTTCCTCCCATTATTTCTCAGTTTCCTAATTTGGTGACTCTGTGCCAGAGGTTCTGTGAAGTAGGTTGGTCAAGGGTGAGTGACTTCAAGTCCTTTTCTTCTCATGGGCAGTTGGTGGTGGCGAGATGGAAGAATCCTGATGAGTGGCCTGTTGTTGGTATGGAGGAGTGTGCTGAGCTTCATAGTATCCTTTCTCGTATACGTTGTAGCTCCCTCCAGGAAGGGGATGTTCTTTCTTGGTCTCCTAATCCTAAGGGTGTCTATACTGTTGCTTCTGGATATCAGGTGTTGTTATCTAACCAGCTGGATGGGGTGGAGGTTCACTGGTGGAAGAAAGTGTGGAATAAGATTTCTTGGCCGAAGTGTAACTGCTTTATTTGGACTTTGGCTTGGAATAGGTGCTTGACTTGGGATAATATTCGAAAGCAGGGTTTTCAAGGTCCTTCTATGTGTGTTATGTGTGGGTGTGGAGAGGAGGACTCCTCTCACTTGTTTTTCCGTTGCCCCTTGACTTTGCAGCTTTGGCATTTTTGGTGGGAAGTTTGGAAAAGCCCTTGTGTTCATGCTTCCTTCTTGGTGGATTTTTGGAGTAGTCTAGGTAGACCTCCTTCTATGGCCTCTTTCTTGCAAAATGTGTGGTATGTTGGGCCTTCCTTCATACTATGGTAGATTTGGTTGGAACGGAATCGCAGAATATTTCGAGGTGAGAAGTTGTTGATTCAACAAGTTTGGCACAAAATTATGAGTATGATTCGGGAGACGGTGGAATCTAAGTGTGATGTGGTGTTCCCTTTGGAGAAAGGAGATGCTAAGCTGGTGGATAGATTGGGTATTCAGGGGTTGTCTCCAGCTTCTGCTTGTGTCAGGAAAGGAGGGCGAGTGAAAAAGAAAGTGCAAAGGGTGGGGAGATGGCTTCCCCCTCCGTCTGGCATTCTGAAGCTCAATATTGATGGTTCTTCAAGGGGCAATCCTGGGCCTACTGGGATTGGTGGGACTGGCAGGGATTTCTTGAGATCGGTGGTTTTTTTCTACTCTGTTCATGAAAGATGGCAAACTATCAACCTTATGGAAGGATTGGCGATCCTCTATGCTTTGGAGAGGGCTTATGCTTTGGGATGGCGCAAGGTTATCTGTGAGTCTGATTCACAGGTTTTGATTAATTTGCTGAATACATAAAAGGTTTCTGATGTTAGTTGGCAGTTGGCTATGATGGTGCAACAAATTCTGCAGATAAGTTCTCTGATGGAGATGGTGTCTTTTGTCCATATTCCAAGGGAGTGGAACATAGCAGTAGATTGTTTGGCTAAGTGGGCTTCTGAGCATTTAGATGGCTGGAAGATTGATGAATGGGAGCAGGTTCCTCATGAGTTCCGACATGACTTGGAGAAGATTCTTGTTGAGGATGGGAATGGTATTGGTGAAGAATGATGTTGTTTCATGCTTTGTATGGCTGTTTCTTATGGATTACTGGGGCTTTGGCCCTTTGATGCTTTGTAATGTTCTTTTTTGAATTTCAATAAAGTTTTTACCCCTTTAAAAAAAAAAAAAAAAACTTGACCTTAACTATATTCGTAAACAAAACCCTAATTATAATTATTATATAATATATTATAATAATATATCTAACCTATGTTATAATATTATATTATATAATAATAATAATAATTCCTAATAAGATATACAATATAGTTAGAATTATGCTTGCAGCTTCGGATGCTACTAGCATACCTATATTTAAAAAATATATCTAAAGTATGCCGAGAGATATCCTTCTCGAAGCACCTATTTTTTAATCAATTTACCTGACATAAGTGGAATAGGCGCCTCCAGAAGGATATCTAAAGTATGTTGAGAGATATCCTTCGGAGGCGCCTATTTTTTAATCAATTTACCTCACATAGGTGGAATAGGTGCCTCCAGAAGGATATCTCTCAATGTACTTTAGATATATTTTTTAAATATAGGTATGCTAGTATTACTGTTATTATTAATTATAATAATATTAATAACATATTTATATTAATAATAAATAGTTCACAACTATAATCTTCACTCACTTAGTATAATTATAATACATTAAGTTTGCAAGAATCTATTCATCTAAAACTTCTTCCCACCTACTCTCTAAAATGCTATGTCACACCTCATCTATCAACAACAAAACACATACTATTATTACAACACTACAAAGGCAAGTACTTCGCCACTACATGGCACTTATTTACTTTAAGAGTTATTTTATTTACTAGTTATTTTATAGTTTTAGTTTTTTTTTTAAATGTCCTCTTGTTTTGGTTTTTATAGTTATTTTATTTTAGTTTAAGAGTATTTAAGAATTATTTTATTTATTTACATTGTTTACTTCATTTTTATTTGAAGAGCTATTTTTATTTATGTAAAAAATATTTTTATTTTACTTTAACAGTGTTCAAGAATTATTTTTATTTACTTAAGAGTTATTTTATTTTACTTTAGAACTATTTAAGAATTATTATTTTTTTTATCACAAAAGTGTGCAAATAATCTTCTCATTCCTGATAGGAACATGCAAGAAGAAGTATGAAGGTCTCAGAATTCTGCACATGCTCCTAAGACGCAGATGATGTCCATGATGTCTTTTAAGGATGCTCAAGTATCTCCAAGCCACTGTTGATGTGTGACAAATGATGATAACACAAATTAGGTACCATAAAAGATTCAGGAACAAGTACCATATATGTATGGTGATAATTGGACCGATGAGAATCTGATACTTTTGCAGATGATGTCAAAATACATGATGCCTGAGTAAATAGGTGGACTCATAAATATCTGTTAAATCTGTCACTATAAAGTTGATGTAGGCATATCCGAAGAAGACAATGGTGATATAACTTCATCGAAACTGTCATCAAATAGAAGACGAATGCCCTCAATGGTGTCTTCCAAATCTTGAATGTGGGACTCTACAAAAAGAGGTGAAATGTCTAGTAGATATGCATCCCAATGTGGTAGATCTGGAAAGACAATATTGATATCCTGGACTGTGGTTCAGCAAAAGGACTTCTTCCCAACTCTGTGGTTGCTTTGCATCTTAGAGTCAAGGGAGTTAGGTTTGTTAGATTGGGATCTGATGTAGTATAGGTCCTTTGATTGCAGCTGGGTTGATGTGCCTATGCTATGTTTCTATTGTTTCTGGCCTTTTTAGGCCTGTTGTTCAGCCTTGGGGGCTTGCTTGTAAAGGGATCAGGGCCCTTGTTTCCTGCTTATCTTAATAAAAAGTGTGAGGGTGAAAATGGGATTAATCAATTGAATAACAAAAACCCAAACATCAATAGAATGTGAAGGAAAAGGAGATTTAAAAACAAACAAAATGTGATACAACCCTTTACCTTTCATCTTCCATTGCTCGCCTATTTGTTCTTGATCTTAATAAATATGAAGCCCTCAGAAGCGTATGCTCCCTTGTTTGTTGAAGATGACAAGGACATAATGGCTATGATATTTGCTTGTATTTGAAGATGACCTTCAAACACAAATAAGAGTGGATGGTAGTGAAGTGCTATGTGAGATGGGGTGCCAAAGGCGCGCTTGTGTTTCTGCAGCATAAGTTTGCTCAAACGATGAATGATATGAAATGAAGAAGAAGAAGATTGTATTTATAGAGGTGTGGAAGAAGATCAATGGTTGAGAAAAAACGAGAAGATCAACGAAGGAGGATTGTTGAAGAACGTGCAATAAATAGAAGAAAGACGTGTCATTCAAAAAGTAGCTTTGTTGAGTTAACTACTCTATTGATGAGAATGAGTTTTCATTTTTTGTTAAGTTTGTTTTAAAGATGCTTTACAACTGTTTTTGTTTTTGTAACTCAGCTTTTGCGTTTGTATGACGAGAAATTTTATTTTTAGAAGATGAGAAAGATTTTTGAGAAGATAAGAAAGCATAATTAAATAAATGAATTTATTTAATTATTTGTGGATAAATTTGAAGAATAAATAAAATATAAAAATATATTTTATTTTGTGAAGAATTAAGATTTTATTTAAATAAAATTACATTTTATTTAAATTTAGAAGAATAAAAGATTTTAATTAAATAATTAAAATTATTTAATTATTTTAGAAGAATGAAGTTGATGTAGATGAATTTAATTAATTAAATAAATTACATTTATTTAATTAAATGAGAGGAGATGAATCAAATAAATAAATAAATATATTTATTTATTAGTAGAGGAATGTGAAGGTGAAATAAATATTTAAAATATTTATTTTAGTCATGTCATTTTTAGGTGTATACAAAAAACAATCCTCTTATAGAGGGTGTTTAGATGATAAATAATGATTAGATGATAAATAATGAGGCCTGTAAATGTCAATCAATAATTGTGCACAAATCTTTCTTCGAATTTAGCTTGCATTCAAACTTAAAATCATTGAGAGGGTTTACTCTATACTATATAACTAAGGGAGAAACATGTCAACCTGTGGAATTGGGAAGCAAGCTAGAAGATTGATGAACTAGAGGTAAAGTGTGTGAACCAACATATAAACCTTGTATGAGGAGACTTAATTAAGGGTCAATCCATTACTAGTGGAAGACGTTCCATAATAATAAATGTCAATTAGGAGGCATAACCTAGGGTGATAAGACTAAGAATTCTTAATCCATCTAAAAACACTCATCACTATCTTGAATATGATAATACATAACTAATTAGATTAACTAGAGTGTTAATTAATAATGCTTGATTAGTAAAGTATAATTAAAAATGTCAAGGTTGTTTTACTAGGAAATTTTTAAAAAGGAGCAAATATTAGGGATATTAAAAGTAAACTTAAAATTAATCATTATATTTATAAGGATCTCGATCATAACCATACAAGGGAATCATCACAGAATATTCTTTTGATGCCTTGGCAATCAATAAACTTCATACTTTGCATATAAAAAGGCTATCATAACACAACACGTGGATTGAACATCATGAACTTTGTTAGAATGGTATCACAATTACTGAATTGTTTGTTGTCTAAACTAACATAAAAATAAGTTGTAACCTCATAACTTAAATTGCTATCATAAACGTTACATTAATGTTTGACTTTTGTTGGCTAACTTGTGTTTGGTGTGGTATTGCAATTGTTGCATAACCCAATTGAATCATTACATTTCTCACAAACAATTGTAATACTTCTTAATGATGGTCATTTGGGAAAACTTGTGGATTTATAACAATAAACACCATTTCAATTGATAATGAAATATGCCAAGAGCATGTAGAGGCATCTTAATTAAGCAATTTGTGAAACTTTGTGACTATACCTTAATGGAAACACTCTGTTTTATAACTGCCACTACAAACCAAAGTAGCTCCTAATCTTTATGCATTGATGTATAATTTTGGTCCACCCCAAGCAACATGTTTGTCTATCTAGTTTATGTATCCTTAATCCTACAATGGGGAACCGCTCTCTATTGCATAGTGTTAAGACAAAAAGTTTTAATTGTGACTTAATAGATAAATGAACCCTAGGGGTGTTTTATTTACAAGTGTCAGATAACGAAACTCATTACCATATGACTAATTATGCCAAGAGCAATACAGGGTCACTCGTTTAAAAATACCAATTGAAAAAAGATAAGAGAGCTATAGTACTTAAGGCAAAATGATCGTGTTGACATTTACCAAATTTTATTCTTCAAAACCCGAACTATTGGTTAATCAAACTTGGCAGTAGTTACCTTTACAGTGTGACAGAGAATGATAGTATGTTACTGTTTTATTATCAACTTATTATAAATTGTTTAAAAAAGAAAAATTAGCCTTTTTATTAAAGAGCTTAGGTATTACAACATTCCTCGCGTTTGCCATTTCATTTATCTGTAAAAAATAGCAAGTTTTCAAGATATTTGACCACAAACTATAACTGTAATGCACTGAAATAACTTAAGGTATAGAGATGTCCATTTTGATATCAATAAGTCTGTTTAGCATTGTAATGAAGCATGGTTAATTTATAGTTTTTGTTCTAGGAAGCAATATCCTGATTAAAAATTTGTTAATACATTAGTTTATAGATTTTTTTCAAAGAAAGAATGCTGATATACAACTTTTTATGGTTAAAAGAACATGACCTCAACCTATTGTGTTAAAGCATATATTCATTTGTTTTGGGCTCTCTGACATCTGAACACGATGTGCCCATTACCCACAGATTGTTTGAACCTGTCTCAAACTTTAGTAAGCATTGAGTTAGTTTATCAGACTACCTTGCTACTTAACTCAAACAGAAGGTGTTTATTCTCCATTTAAATTACCTTTCCACATTATGACTATATTAGTAAATATGACTCAGATAATAATGCTCCTGCTGTTCGAATGGCATCAGAACATAAGGATGCTCATTCACTTCACCAGTTCGGCATCCAGCTCTATGTACCCACATAGACAGAAGCTAATAATGGGAACTAGACAGGTATAATAAGTTTAGTGAACTGATTTTTTGTCCAGATTAAAAACATATATTTCATTTTCCAACAATGTTGCCAAGCATTTAAGAGAGATCAATCTTCAAGAAGACATTAAAACAAATCAAAATTTTCAAATATTTTATGAAAGCAATTAAGAAAAGCTCAACCTCAACGGCTATATTAAAATTATTGTCAAAAGATATCGCACAGAAACATAAATACACTATATCCTTATTATTTCACTGGTAACCCCTCTTTAGTCATGTATGCAATTAATTTCAAAAAGTCAAGAATTCATGCTACATACGGAGACTCCATCATTTGTTGAAGCACAAAAGAATTCAGAGTGTAATGTAATAGCTTATAAAATGAACAAAAGAGCTTGACTCTACTTCAGAAATTGAAAACAAAGACAGGAAGCAAAAACTTCCGAGTGGAGGCATGGAGTCTCCTCTTGATCCTCATTCTGCACACATTCTGCTGGGAATCCCCATGGTTTACTCAAATAGAATATATATATTCCCACAAAGTTGGATGTCTGTTAGCTAGGAAAGTGCTCTGAAATATCAGATCAAGCACAATCTGACCATCTAGCAGCACCTTGGTGGTAATACTGTATTGTATAAGATTGAATGATCTCTTTTGATTGTTTTGTGGGCTGTGAAGCTTCCCCTCCACTTGTGTTGTGTGTCTGTTACGTGTTCTTGAATCTATTCCTACAGATCATATTGCTAATGTCTACTTTGGATAGCTAGGAATTGGTATGTGCACATACCCTTCACATGGAAACATTTTTGCCTAGTGGTCTTGTCTGCACTGATGCCTCGTTGATCTTCCACCATTCCTATTATTCTCTGTTTTGTCTTGCCCCATCCAGCAACTAGGTTTCAGCCCATCCCTTGGTACCCAAACTATTCCTGGTGTATGTTCTTACACTGCCAACACAATTCCCAAGCAAGTGTGTTCTTGCTTCTTGTATTCCCCGTAGCAATGAACTAAACATTTTCTATAGAAGGAAATGGTGGATAGAGAACAAGTCTCTTACAGTGGATGTAATGTCCCCTTTCAAAATTAAACCAGAGGCATCAGTCCCCATCTAGTCGAAGCTTATGTTTTCAACATAGAGAAAAACAAGTGGGAAATTCTTCCTCGCATGAATCCAGATCAGCCTCAACATTACTGTGTTGGTGCTTTTGTTGAAGACAAGTTTTATGAAGTACCCAATCATGGGCAGAGCACACAAGTTTACGATCCTCGCATATGACAATGGAAAACAATAAACATAAATAACGGTCAAGAAGTTGTTAACTATGTATCTGCTCTTCAGGGGTTGTATTGGATTGGGTGCAGAAGGGAGGTTATAATCATGAAAGAATTCAATTTTCCCACAACTCATTTACTACAGTCGAATAATATCCTACCGGGATTTTGTTGTTAACTATGCTGTTCCGTGGCATGATTGTATTTTTGTAAATGCCATGGAATCCACTAACTACCATGATGTGTATTATCTTTTTAATCTTCTTGAGAGGGAAGAAG